>OZ002743.1:73025167-74380967 GCA_963924295.1 Dioctria rufipes | reverse complement strand
AAAAAATTTTCTCTGTAGATTAATAAAATCCTTCATATTCGAAATTAAATTGAGAAGAAGACAAAAAAAAAAAAAAAACTCCCAAAGGCATAAAGGCGTTAAAAATTTGATAAATGGTGAAAATCCTCTGAAGAACCATCAGCGATGAATGTTGCAGGCAGGAAAAACTTCCTAAATGAAAGTTTTTGAGCTCCTTTTCCCTGTATTTTTCCTTCCCGGACTTTCGGTGTAATTCTTCTTCATATTCTTATTTTTCATACCTCCTGCTGGCGAGAACAGCAAGTTGTAATCTCTCAGTAAATTCAAACTTTTTAGTTGATGCACAACGTAATGTCAACTTTATGGTCTTTAATGTGTAGATAGTGTCAGCAACAAAGTGCACTTTTCTGATTTATTTGAAAAATATTCAAATTTTCTTACATCTGCATTATAAGGGTAGGGTGGCTGTGATGACTGAAATAGCCGTCTTGGTGACGAAAAATTTTTTTTAATGCCTCAGGTTGTTATGAATGAGTTTGAATGCATTCTGCACTTTTACAGAATTTATTGCAATTAAAAAAAAAACAAAAATGAGCAAAAAATAACTGACGATATACTTTTTAAAAGTTATTCCAAGTCAAGGAATACATTTAGATTAAAATTATGCAAAGAAAATTTTAAATTTCAGCTAATTTTAGGTATACAGTATCTTTGGAGATTTTAATATTGGTGTTGGGTAGCTTTTTGAGGTAATTAAGTTCTTTATTTTTATTTTTAATTCTTCACGAGTTATCCATAATTGGAAGAAAAATTTATCAGTAATATACAAGTGTTAATTTATAGAAATAATCAAGGGGGACCAATACGGTTACAGCTTAAAAAAATCGCAACTTTTAAGAACATCTCGCACCCTCAATGCAAACATGCACAATTCAAAAATTGTAACATACATTTGAACATTTTAAATAACTCTATAAATTCAAGTACCTACTGGTGTAGTTTCTTTCTTTAGTTAGTAGCCAGTAAGTAAATAGTATAATTCGCTCATTCAAGAATACTTTAGTTATAAAATAAAATGTATAAAAAATTCAAAATTAACGATTTTGAGATGTGATGATTTTTGCCATATACAGGGTGTCCCGTAAGTCGACGTCAAGCCGGAATCGGGTGATTGACAAAATCATAATAGTTACCCAGGAAAAAATATATAAAAAAAAATCTAAGTCAAGCAGTTTTTAAATTATAGATATTTCTTTTGTTTTCGAGAAAAATGTACACCTTGTGATGGTTTTTTAGCTCCTGTTGCGTACAAATCTTTACTTTTTTTTCAATTTTATTTTTCTTATGTAATCCCGAATTGTGCTTATGTAACCTGTTGCTTTAAGTTCTAAGCCAACTGCTCCAGCTTGGAAGAAAATGTCACATTTTGCCGAACCAAGAATAGAAAATTAATGCTTCACCCCAACTTTAACAATACAAAATTCACCAAAAAATCTTTTACGAAGTACTTCTCGAAATTCCTATGATTTCCTTTATTACATTTTTTCCATATTGCTATACATAGGAAGAAGAAAAAATATTTGTTATCGAAGATAACTTAATATTAATATCGTCTATATTTTACAATTTTTTTTTTTAATAGATGGCGCCATCTGCAAACATGATTTAGGTATTTTATACATCCTTCCTCAAGCTTTGCTAATTTAGTTATGCTCTACTACTAACAAAATACTGAATTTTAATATATAAAAATAACTTTATTAATACTTTCTTTGCACGATTATAAAAATGGCAGTCATCTCATGGATGAGAGCTTGAAGCGGAAAAAAAGTGAATTTCGTAAGATTACATCATCCCAAACTTTGACAGAAATTGTTTCTGTTGATATTAGCGCCTCTTGTGGTAAGACGAGTAAATTAACATTTCGGGCTGCCACAGCTACTGCCTTCCCCGTAAATTGCCCGGCTTTCTGTGGTGACGATGTGGTGACAAGCGATGCAGTTGCGACACCCAATTCCAGTATATCTATTTAAATGCTAGGACAGATGTATTTCTGCCGAAGTTGGTGAGATGTTGCTGTTGCTGCTTGCTGCTTATTGATTGCTGCTTGTTGCATGTTGCTTACTGCTTGTTGTATGGTGCTTGTTGCTTGTTCCATGTTGCTTACTGCTTGTTGTATGGTGCTTGTTGCTTGTTCCATGTTGCTTACTGTTTGTTGCATGGTGCTAGTTACATGTTGCTTGTTCTAGCTGCCTGTTGCTTGCAGCTTGTTGTATGCTGCCTGTTGCTTGCAGCTTGTTGTATGCTGCCTGTTGCTTGCAGCTTGTGGCGTGCTTCTTACTGCTTGTTGCATGGTGCTTGTTGCTTGTTGCATGTTGTTTACTATTTGTTGCACGGTGATTGTTGCATGTTGCTTGTTTCTAGCTGTTTGCTGCTTGCATATTGGTTGTTTCTAGCTGCTTATTGCTTGCAGTTTGTTGCATGCTGCTTGTTGCTTGCAGCTTGTGGCATGCTGCTTGTTGATTTGTTTGCATGTCGCTTGCTGCTTGTTCCTTGCAGCTTGTTGAATGTTAGATCCACTAGTATGTGGTAGTAACTGAGGAAGTCACCGAAAAAATGTTTCGGAATTATTGACAAAGATGATCCTGTGTCGATGAGAAATTCTTGGCCAGTTTTGACATCTTTTATGTACAAACGATTTTTTATTTTGAGGCTTGAGTTGATAGGCTCTCTGTCATCTGCTGCCTCTTGCACTGACAGCGACTTTAGCTTTTGTAAAAAAAAATTGCTTATTTAAAAATGTAAGGAGACGTACATTGCATAGCATTGTCTCCAAACTTTAAGTTGCTTGTTGAGACTCGCGATTATGGATTGAAATTGATCCAATAATGATTCGCTTAATAAGCAATGTTCAAGTTCGCAAGAAAAAAATGCACTTCGCTTACTTTTATGTTTATTTTTAATTGTTCTTTTATCGGGGTCACCACTTTAGGTATTTTATATATGCTCCACAGGCTTATATAATTTTCCACTACTTAACGTGAAAGGGCTTTCCAATAAGAGGTGTTTATTTTGATATTCAAAGAAAAAATGCCATTTTTTGAGATAAATGATCGGATCCTTACTTCAATATAAAGAGGAAGGTGTGCCGTTAATAAAGGAAAATAACATCAGGCCAAATGACCACCACGACCACGCCTACAGGACCATAACCTTTTCATGAAATTTTCCATAACCAAATCGCAAAGTGGCTGCCCCTATGTCCTCGATAGCCTCACGAATTCCATCTTTGAGGTCTTGAATCGACGCTGGGCTGTTGGCGCAGACCTTCTCTTTCACGTGGCCCCAAAGGAAGAAGTCGCAAAGTGTTAAGTCACAAGTTCTCGGTGGCCAATTGTGATCAAATCTTCGAGAGATAACACGGTCCGGAAAACTTTTCCCGTAAAAGATCAATGGTTTCGTTGCTTGTATGGGCACGTAGCGCCATCCTGTTGAAAAGTAAACGTTGTCCAGAATCATTACCATCCAATTCCGACCATAAAAAATCATTAATCATCTGTCGATAGCGCAATCCATTCACCGTAACTCTTGCTCCAGCCTCATTTTCGAAATATTAAGGTCCAATGACCCCGCGGGACCATAAACCGCACCAAACAGTCACACGTTGAGGATAGAGAGGGCTTTTCAACAATAACTCTTGGGTTTTCCGAGCCCCAGATGCGACAATTTTGCTTGTTGACGAAGCCATCGAGGTGGAAATGGGCGTCATCACTCAAGATGAGTTTTCGATGGAATTCCGGATCATTTTCATGCATTTCAAGGAACCCAATCAGCAAAGACTCGACGTTGTTGATGATCGGCCGCTTAAGTTCTTATGTTAACTGAACTTTATAAGCCTTAAGACCCAAATCTTTATGCAAAATACGGTGTAATGACGTTTGTGGAATGCCTAATTCCAAAGAACGACGAGGAATGGACAAATCTGGGTTTTCTTCAACACTTTGCTTGCGGCTACAGCAGCAATATTCTCGGCTGTTCTTGAGCGACGTGCACGGGTTTTATTCTTCAGATCACTAACTTGTCCCGAAAGCTCGAATTTTTCTACCAATTTCTGTATTGCGGTCTGACAAGGTGCTTCAACGACGTCCCAAAAATGTTCGAGTTTTACGAACCGTCTCTGCCACATTTTTCACCATTTTTATAGTGAATTTTAATAATTTCAATGCGTCGTTGAATCGTGTATCGTTCCATTTTTATTAATGGCGTTTCTACTTGTCAAATGTCAAAAAATTACAGCTCCAAAAATTACATCTACCGTAACAGCGGGCTAATTAAAATAACACCTCTTATTGGAAAGCCCTTTAGTTCTATAGATAAATTTCTTATTTTTTTTCGATAAATACCTAATTATTGTTTGATTGAGAAATACGAGTACTGCTCTAGAGAATCAATCAATATGTCATCGGTAATAAGCGGGAAGGCATTTTTTTCAACTTTGTCTAAACACGGACAATGTAGTGCGTCCACCTATGCCCAAATATGGAATTACATTCTAATCTAGGTTTGATATGAGACTTGAAGATTTACGCCAAAAAATGTTGAATTCTTTCCACTGATTTCCATTGGACCCAAGCCAGTTCTATTAAAAAACTTGTAAAAGTTATTCTGAATTCACTTTGCCCGATTTGTAGTCCGATTACATGTTGATCTCTGCAGTTTTGTTAATATGATATTTTGAGTTCAAGGCTCTTAGGGTAAAAGTTACTGCACTTTGGTAATTTCACTGTCTGCATCTAACATTGCAGTCTCCTTACATTTAATAAAATTATGCACAGGACTGATTTCTAAAACAATATTTTGTACATTTTCCACATATAGATTAGGTTTCTAGGATTGTAGGTGCCCAACTCAGAATGTAGTTAAATAATTTTCTCTGGCTTATCTGATCTTTGTCCGTAAGATTTTAGTATGCATAATATGTACATGGACTAAGTTTTTAAAGCTTCATTAGCAACAATTACATGAGGAACTTTTTAACTTCTTACAGCTAAACGAGCGTTATTTGAGAAATTCAACAAATTTTGTATTATATCTGCACATAGGGAGGGTAATCCGCCCAGATTTCATGCTATAGGTGGAATTACAATATCGTTTCAGAAGTTTTCGGGGTCTTTAGGTAGGGCAATAAACTGCTAAAAATTAATGCAGTTTAATTTATTCCTCCTTTTTGTCCTTTTATCTGAATTCCTAATCAGATTGACAACTAAGAAAACATTTTAAAGGGACATTTTAGAGGGACATCTTAAACGGACGGTTTAAAATGACATTTTGTTTTTAACATGCATGATATAGAATACAGTATCATACAGTATCAGCCACTACCAATCATAGCTAACTCGCAGTTGAACAAAAGTACATTTAGCTGCGAATAGCTTTATGAACGTATTTTGTCATTGCTTGCCTCAGGAATACCATGATTTACAGGATTGCGAGTTACGTTTCCTGTAAATATAAGATTGAGTTTACTGAGTACATATATTTAATTTACAACCAAACGTCGCCAAACAAATCCCATCTGACGATATCGTTGTGAACAGCTAATTAAATTCAAGCTCCAAGAAACCTTCTCGACGGCTCGAGCAATAATAATATACGGCTCCAGATGACATACATATATCAAAGGCCCTGGGCTTTAACCGTACCGTATTCCAGGCCGAGGTATTAGCTATAGAAAAACTCGCCAATATCTACACTGAAAGAGCCATAAATAGCTCAAACATTAATATCCTCTTGAACAGTTTCGGACACTCTCAAGGCCATAAAGGCCTACACTTTCAAGTTGGTCTGGAAATACCTTCAAACCTTTAAAAAATTATTAAGGAAATGCAAAGTTATCCACATATGCGGACCTGGACATGTGGGCCCAAAAGTTATGAAATTGCTGACATCATAGCCAAAAGAGCAGCGGAACCCCCTTTATCGCACCAGAGCCATTTTGTTTGAGTGGGAGAGTAATCAAAAATCCTTTTATTTGGAAACGCTATACGGACATCGTCAGGCAAAAAAAGTTTGTCTACACCTCTGGAGGAAAAACAAAAGAACTCCTACTTCTCATGAGAACCAAGCTGAAAATTATTACAGAGCTCTTCTGAGGCCAGTGCCCATTGAGGTATAACCTATACAAGATGGGCTTGACTAAAATTTTACTCTGGCGATTCTGTCAGTATGTTCACAAAACCTCTCTTAGGACCTGGTCTGCATCTGCGAAGCATTGTCGACTTAATAGATACATGATTTAAAATTGAGATCCTTGCACATAACAATTTAGAACCAGCTTCGCTTAACAAATCAATGAATATGTAGTTCTCCACATTTGTTATGTAAATTATTACTCCTTTGTAATACTTATAATAAGTTCTACTTAATTCTTGTAATATCTCTTTTAATATAAATAATAATTTGTTTACAACTAGAATTAATATAAATTATTTTGTTGCGGTAACATGATCCAATTCAGGATGGTTTTTGGACAAGTTTGGCTTGATTTTGAAATAAAAGAAACTAGGAACGTCTTATGCTAAAAAAAAAGTTGAAATGCTTTCACTTTAACGGCAAGTTTTAATATTAAAAGTGAATTTATGTGTATACATATATATTTATATTTATCTAATTCCTCACCAAAAATTGTTAAGCAATTAGCTCCATGTTAGTATGGTTTTATTAATTGAATAAAAGACATTTATTTATCCTAACGTATAAATATAAACTTTATTCGTATTAACTTTTATTATTTGCTTATACGACGAGCTACACCAACCGAAGTTACAAGCACGAGAACAAGTGACAGGAAAAAATCTAGAACTATCCTTAATGATTAAAACTTGTGCTAAACTATAATGCTGCCCCTGGTCATGATGCGTTTGGCGTTTAATAATTATTGTGGCTGAGTTCACATTGTTGCATATGTACTTCGATTTTGTCTTTATCTATTTGATTCTTTTTAATTTATTTTAATTATTTTAATTCTAATTACGTTGTATATGCTTAATACGTCACACTACATTAATAAAATCCCAAAAGGTTTTAGCATAGAACAACAGTTAAAATTCAATTTCTGTAGCGCATTTCCGTATACGTGTAGTAAGAATATAGACAAATAACTAATAAAAATAAGCAAATATATTTTTAAATAAATTCTAGAACTTCAGAAAAACGTCATAAAATATGGTTGCGTAATGAAATTTATCTAAATTTTAGATATCAATAAAATAACTTAACTGAAATGGAAAACTTTCAAAATTTTACTTAGGTTAAATTAGTAAAGCGGCAACCCCAAACTGAAATTTCCACTAACTTTCATAGCTCAAATTCAAACAAAATTCACTTCTAATTCATTATATTTATTACGAATAGATGTTAAGACAAACTTAATAATATATGTAACAAAATTAAAATTAAATTAAATTATTTCAACCGTAAACAAAATTTTAAAAACCAGAAAACAAGCTGCACCGATGAGTGTAAGGTTTTCTGCTGACACGAAACGCTTCTTTTTCTTCCTTTTCTTCTTTATTTTTCAGCCCACTGCGTGGCGTATACAAGTTCGATTCGCTTCGAAGGAATCTGTTTCTTTAAAAATGTTTTTAAATTTTTTTAATAAATAAAAAAATTGTTTTTTCTATTTTTCTCAAACTTTTCATTTCTTTCTTCTTTTTTCATTTTTTCATTTGTTTTTCAAATCACCCAATTTCGCTATTTGGGACCTGTTGATGAGTCAAACCAAGACTTGAAACTTATCACCAAAAAAATTGAATGGATTGTGTGATGAAATAACAAATTAAAACCAATGCATCACAATATACTTTACCATTTAAGATCTTCTATAGAAACGTACTATCCAAGTAGATTCTGCGATTTTTCAGTGTCATTAAGTTATATTTTGCTAGTCTTTCATGATACTCTACAGTGGTATTCTCCAATCTGAGCAATAGAACTCTGGTGAATTTTCGATGGACAGCCTCCATTTGTGCACTATAAGAGGAATAAAAAGGATTCCAAACCTGACTAGCATATTCAAGAATGCTCCTTTCTAAAGAATAAAAAAGACTGACATAGGAGGATGCTGACCTAATAAACGAAATGACCTGAAGGTAACAAAATTTATATGTAGAATAAAGAGGAGCTTTTGATCAAATATTACACCTAAATCTTTTATTTCATTGACACAAGAGAGAGTAGTGTCGTGGATGGTGTAGGCAAAGAATATAGGTTTTTTTTTGTGATGAAACGAGATACATTTGCATTTGCTTGCGTTGACTTCAATACAGTTATCATGGCACCATTTTTCCAGCCGTAGTATTCTTTTTGAAGATGAACACAATCCGTTACGTTATTAATTTTCCTAAAGATCTTGGCATCATCAACGTATAATAAGCAATCAGATACAAAATAAGAAGGCATGTCGTTGATATAAATGAGAAAAATTAATGGTCCAAGTATTGTACCTTGGGGCACTCCAGAAATTTGTTTAAATGAGGAGGATTGATGTCCATTAAATACAACGATATTATCTCTGTTGGTTAAATAGGAGTGAAACCAAGATATGGTGTCTGTCTGGAACCCCATTAGAGCCATCTTTGAAAAACAGCGTTTATGTTGGAAAACTTTCGAAATGTTCAGGTATCTGATTTTGTCTATTCGAACACGTGACTGATTTTTTTGGTTAAGTCTTCAGAAATGCAACTGTTTTTTTTAGGCCAGCCATTCCCTTTAACTCGTACACGAATTTGTCTATTTCTTTACTATTTTCGACACACTCGTAGACGCACTTTTCGTCATCACAGCGAGCTGAAATTTGGTACACAGGTTCATGTCGCGTGACAATTGAATCTGTCAAAATTTGAACCGGAAATTTCCATGGAAAACCCGGAAAATCGGGAAAAATCATTTGAAAATTTGGTACAAATTTGATTAGTGATAAATCCGTTTCAGGAAAAATGCAGAGTTTTCCGATTTTATCCGAAAAATTTTCCGAAATTTTCCGACTTTTCCGGTAAAAAGTTTTCTGAATTATGCAGGATCAAGTTTGCTATCAACTGGCATCATTACTTTCTCTCCGACAATGGTCAAAACTTGCAGAAAAAATCGAGGAAAATTCATGTAAAACGCTTTTCCGGAGTTTTTCCGACCAAGGTAAGCGTTCGAGCGTTTTGCAACCTAAGACAAAGTTGTAGAGCGAAATGAGTTGCATAAAGTTGCTTTTGTGGAAAACTCCATGGAAAATCCGGAAAAGCGGGAAAATCATCGGAAAAATTTTCATCGATATGATTAGTGATAAATCTGTTTCAGGAAAAATTCAGAATTTTCCAATTTAGTTAACGTGAAAAAGGCAGAAAATAAAATATGTAAAAAACGAGTTTTCAAACAAAACTGAGGCCAAGTCGCATGAAAAAGTAGAAAATAAACTTTTCTTCACACGCAGAGGTGGACTCAGATTTCATTCGCTGACAATCACCGATATATTTCAGTAAGATCAATCAGAGGTAATAAGTGATTTGATTCATGAAGAGAAAAAATATTCAAGAGAAATGTCAGAGGTGGACTCAGATTTTTTGATTGGGACATTTCTCTTGATTATTCTTTCTCTTCATGATTGATCATACTGAAATATATCGGTGATTGTCAGCGAATAAAACCTGAGTCGACCTCTGTGTGTGAAGAAAAGTTTATTTTCTACTTTTTCATGCGGCTTGACCTCAGTTTTGTTTGAAAACTCGTTTTTTACTTATTTTATTTTATTATTATTTTCAGCTAAAGTATGACATACAAACAAAAAATTAAAAATAAGGCAAACCCCTGAAAAATGCTATTGCATGGTGTTAGAAAATTTTTAATTTGCTTCGCCAGTCATATCCACTGGTAATGTAAATTTCTCCGTTTGTTTACTGCCTATATTATCCTTAATTTTGAAATAACCACGAACAAACAAATATATTCATTTTCGTCTCACATATTCTACTGAGAACTACTTTTCAAATCCTTGATAAAATCTCAATTCGTGACAAAGCAATATTAAAATTAATTAAAAAAAAACACAGCATAAGCGAAAACACATTCAATTACTCACGCTTAATTAATATTTGCTGCCATTAAATCCACACTTCTACATAGTTAACATGGTAATTGACAAAAATTAGATTTTAATGGGAACTAGTACATACATAGATGTACTCCTCTCGTACCACATTAAATTTCCGACTACACAGTATAAATCTCCATAAATCAGTGCAAAACTTGCTCGATCATTTGGGGATGGGCTCGCTATTATGGCAGAATACAAAATCAATGCCATAAATATTTCACTTGAAGCACTCAGTCTAATTTAAAATTCGCTGAAATGTCAAGGAACAGGCGGGTGGGGAGCTGAATGTGAGACAGGATGAGGAAGGACTAAAAGAAAAAAAAACAAGACAAAAAAAGCAAAAAAAGAAGTGGCATAATGCAGAAGAGGAAGATAATATTGAATCGTAAAGATGATTTGTGGAAAATCCTGCAGATTTCGTAGATAGCTTAAAGGATTATTTTCATCCACTTAGTAGACAGCAACATAAGTTCTTATAACGCGTCAACGCTTGTAGGATGCTTATCACGTTATCAAGTCTTATAGAGATATATCTGTATAGGCATAGTCACAGAGGAGAAGGTTCATTACTTTCCTTCTGTTTATCAGTTTGCTAAATGGTTTTATTTTAGGAATTTATCCATATTAATTCTTTTGCTAAATTATGTTAAATCTGGAAAATTTCATTTTCTTTAGTGGCATTTTGATTGTACGATTAATTCCCGGAGAAAACTTTCTTCGGGATAGAACATATAAAGTTTTTAATATCGCACGACCTAAACATAAAAGGAATTCTCGAAATAATTTATAAATTTCTTGCAACGGGTTTTACTTTTTTATTATAAAGCGTTTTCACTACGTCAAAATCACGTAAATTTGATGAAGTGTTTTCGAAATTACTGTCAGGTGTTTTCACTGCTACAGGTGCTAAATTTAAAGGCCGAATTGGCATGTAAAATAATTTGTTAGTTATTTTTTTTTCTATTTTTATTTCATAGTTTCTGATATCTTGAATTCTTTAAAGTACTTCGCTACTGTTAAGCTTGTTAAATCAATTGATTATTGCAATCTTCCCAAGACTCTTTTTTTTTTAGTAATCTTTCGTTATATTTTGTAGGATTTATTATTTCTTTTATTTTTTCATTAGTTTTATAGTTAAGGTAAAATTACGCTTTTCAGTTGTTTATTTTTGTCTACATAAATCAGTTGATGTGAACACCTCGTTATACTATTCGATAATTTCTAGTTATGGCAGTCTGGACGTGAACGTTTGTGCAAAAAATGTTAATCAATATTTTCTGTAATCAAGCCAGTCCCGAAGATTTATTTTATTTATTCTAACTTAAAATTCATCGGATAGATTACAGATTCTATTATAAATCCAATTATGTTCTACCGGTCAGTAGTGATACATTCATGTGCAGCTACATACATACGCATCGTGCAACTAGAGATACATACTACAATATAAACAATATGAAAAGTTACTAATAGCAGGAAATACTACTGTTGTTCCGTCCACATACAAATCCCACGATGTTTCTTTAATTCCTCCTCCGATAATATTCCTAAAAAGATACAAAAGGAACACAAAGAATTTTATCTCAAGAAAATTTAAACAAAAATACTTATCTGAGGCCAGGGAACCTCCTCCCTCTATTCCAACGCCGTCCTAAAAACGTCCTCCACTGTTTTCTCACCTGAAAATAAACAAAAAATCTTATAAATAACTAATAATATTAATAAATATTACAAACTTACCATTTCTCAAGCTTCTCTGCGATTATTTATGTTGACATGTCAAAATGTCAACACATCACATCAGATGTTCTCGCCTTCGCCGCAGTCAGAGTTCAGTGCAACTCTAATGGTCTCATATGACGTCACTACGGGACACCGCCATCAAAGTATAACAACTTTGAGAACGAGCGTTGTCAAGGCAACCGATCATGAAGCCGAAACGTAGCGGTTCGCGGCGGCTATAAAAAGGCGACGAGCTGCAGCAGAATCATCCATTCCCAATTCAGAATTTGATCTGAAAACATCAGAATTTACTCTGATTTTCCTAAATTATCCAAACATAATTTTGTTCCCATCTAAGTAGGAATTTACTCCTACTGCAGAAATATAATTCTGCTTATATTTTATCTCCCATCTAAGTAGGAATTTACTCCTACTGCAGAAATTTAATTCTGCTAAATCCATCCCACACCTAAGTAGGAATTTACTCCTACTGCAGAAATTTAATTCTGCTTATATTTTATCTCCCACCTGAGTAGGAATTTACTCCTACTGCAGAAATTTAATTCTGCTTATATTTTATCTCCCACCTGAGTAGGAATTTACACCTACTGCAGAAATTTAATTCTGCTTATATTTCATCTCCCACCTGAGTAGGAATTTACTCCTACTGCAGAAACTTAATTCTGCTTATATTTTATCTCTCACCTGAGTAGGAATCTACTTCTACTGTAGAAATTTACTTCTGCTTTAATTTTATCCTACGTCTAAGCAGGAATCTACTCCTGCTGCAGAAACATACTTCTGTCTTTATAAATATTTTTGTAGTACTGCTACCGTGCTTATACGTGTAGCACAAAACTTCTATTGGACTAATAGTGGATTCTCTCTCTTTCTTTTCAGAAATAAGGGGAACATCTTTCTGGGAATAGTATTTTTTGAATTATTGAATTTGTATTGAATTGGTAGCTTAAGGTAGGATAAGTTGTTTTGAATTCGTAATCGTAAGCTAGTTTAGTCATAAGATAATTGAATTGTGATAATAGTTTATAAGCAACGTACTGAATAAATTTTATATTTGAATTAAGACAAAGCAGAGTTATCCATTTACAAACCGGCACCCCCTCCTGACGTTGAGCCCAGATCTCACATTGGTCCTTCGAGCCGGATAACTCAGCTATTCAAATATAGAATTGAGAAAAATATTGCTTATCACGTCACAGTGAGACAAACTAAGCCTCTCCATTCAAAATGTCTACAGATAACGAATCTGACGTCGGGGACGAGACCATTAGCTCAGTATTAGAGTTGGTTGAGTCCCAAAAACAGGTCAAAGAGTTAATGGAAGACCTATTTAAAAGGCATCAAAGAGAAGGCAGGAAAAAGACTGTCAAATCGACAGAGAAACGTTTACAAACGTTTACCGAATATTGGAAAGAATTCCAAACACGGCATAGGGTAATTCAAAAGAGAGCGACAAAGGAAGATCGCAAATTAGAATATTTCACGAAAGAGACATTTAGTGATGTACAGGAGTATTACATCGAAAAAGCAGGAAGCATGGAAGAGGATATAGACAAACTAACACCAACGCCTGTCAACAATCCTCCTCAGAATCAGACATCACATGCTAGCACAAATTCATGTAATAATGAAAGACTCCCCAGAATTAAACTTCCCACCTTCAATGGAGAATACTCTACGTGGATTTCATTCCACGATTTATTTAATTCGGTCATACATCACAACAATAATTTAAGAGACGTTGACAAATTGTATTTTCTAAAGACAAATCTAATAGGAGAAGCTGAAAAATTGCTCAGGCATTATGAAGTATGCGATGCAAACTACCGACCAGCTTGGCAGCTCCTAAAAGAACGCTATTCCAATAAGCGAATATTAGTCAACGTACAATTAAAGAAATTATTATCTCTCCCACCCATACACCATGACACTGCCGATAATATTAAACGTCTGCTAGACAACATAACCGAAGCGTTATTAGCATTGCAAAACTTAGGAATAGAAACAAGGAATTGGGATCCACTGATCATATACTTGACAGTGCAAAAACTACACCCAGACACACACCAATTATGGGAGCAAAGTTTACAGAGTAGCACAGACCTACCTGAACTAAAGACTTTAACCAAATTTCTAGAGTCTCGCTTCCGAACTCTAGAAATGATTGGAAACAAGGTTATGTCATCCAATATGACACAGAGAAAACAATTCTCACCCAAACCTACATATGGTCTCTTGAACAGACATAAAAGTTCAGCACCAAATCACCCACCTACAAAAAGGTCCTCTTGCAGCCATTGCAAGGGTGACCATATCATATTTCACTGTCCTACCTTTAGAAATATGAACACCCGACAACGACATGAAGTTGTCACAAATAAGTATTTATGCAAAAATTGCTTATCTCCCAATCACATAACCTCAAATTGCACTAGCAATAAAAAGTGTTATCATTGTCAGCAAAATCATAACACATTGCTCCACTATGAGCAAAACGATTCGGTGACAGAATCACCTAATCAATCCTCCCAAAATTCCAATATGGAAGCTGAATTAAGCACACCCACCTATGGAAATGATGAACAACAAGTTCAAAGTTTTCTAACCGCAAACATGAAAAGAGCTCTTCTCTCTACAGCTCTGATTAACGTCACTGCACCATCCGGTCTCACGATGACATTCCGAGCGTTAATAGACTCAGGGTCACAAGTGTCAATCATGACAGAAAAGGCCTTTTAGCTATTACGACTTAAAGGATCTCCAACCACCCAAGAATTAATTGGACTTGGTACAACTCACACCAATACAGCTGTACAAGAAGCTACAGTCACAATTAATTCTTTACACACCAATTTTAAAGTTGCAAGTAGCATGCTCGTGATTAGAAAAATCACAGATGTGCTGCCAAACAATGCAATTGAAGTGTCAAACTGGAGACATATTCACAATCTCCCGCTAGCAGATCCTACCTTCTCAATTCCAGGAGAAATCGATATTCTCCTTGGAGCAGAAGTATACGCCGCCATTATCAAAAATGGTATAAAGAGAGGATCTGGCAACTCTCCAACAGCCCAAAACACAGAATTGGGTTGGATTCTGGTTGGAGGAGTACCAGAAACAGAACGCACAACTACGACTGTGCTATCCACCTACACCACAACAAACATTAAATCAAACAACGAACTAAAAAGAGTTTGTAAATGCACCAATACGTCAACAATACCACCAAAAGACAGACTCCACGCTGTAACAAGGCAACGCCTTCCCTCCAAAAATTATGCATTCACCAAAACTCATGATGTTCCCCAAGACCAAGAGTATCAGAGAAAAAATTGGAGAAATGCTTCAAGTAAAGCAGTGAAACACTACACCTTAACCACATTCTCCACCTTTAGTACAAAAGGAAAAGGTACATCAAAACTGTTGCCATCTCGATCAGGTTCAGCTACTTCACACCCGACACAAACTGACTTCGATTGTAGAAAAACTCAGAATCTCAGTACTAGATGGCGTCACTATAGTCAAAAACCTTTTCACTCTACACTAGTAATGAAAGAGAATACTAATTCACCAGCGACACAATCTGAAGCAAAATATCCCCATACTTTGCACAAAAACACATGGAAGGATGAAAAAAAAAAAATAAAAAAAACAATAGATTTTCTAATTCCAATTAAAGAATATCAAAATGTGTTCTCTCTTTAATATACATTTCCCACAAATATTTTTAAAAATCTCTCCTATCAAAAATAATTTCAAAATCCCCGCCAATAACACTTCTCTTTGGCATTACTAAATACCAAAACTTGCCGTTATATTTAAATCCGCCAAAATTCACATCAGTTTCGAAAGTTGTCAAGTGTATATCAGTGCGGTCAGGT
Source organism: Dioctria rufipes (assembly GCA_963924295.1). Classification (NCBI taxonomy): domain Eukaryota; kingdom Metazoa; phylum Arthropoda; class Insecta; order Diptera; family Asilidae; genus Dioctria; species Dioctria rufipes. Next base: position 74,365,223 of record OZ002743.1, on the reverse strand, counting down.
TTTAGATTCCGTTTTTTTATTTGGTTTTAATTTTCCTTATATATTATTTTTTGAGTTAAATTTTTAACAATGGAGAAAGTGCAAGGAATTTTAAATCAAGAATCTCTTGATTCCATGGATACAGGCTTATCACCTACACCACCAGAGCTTTTGACTTCCTTTAAGCCAATTAGGCCATTGAGCCCATTGCCACCAACGCCAAAGAAGGCAGAGCAATTCAAATCGGCCATTATACGACCCCCACCTCACGATGTCTTGCCTGTGAACGAACTTTTCCGGCCATTCGAAGCAAGGCCAGCTGCAGAAGAAATCAAACGTTTGAAAAAGGAAGTCAAACCAACGAATGGCTTTAAATTCAGAACCAGGCCCAGGGAAAATAACCCAGCAGTTCGTATCCCGACAATGCCCCAAATTCCCACCAAAAGCCCAAAGGTGGCCTGTAAAAATAATAAAATAAGTTCAAAGGAAACATGTCAAACACCATTGCCTCAGTTAATAGATATACAAATCAAGTCACCGATCGAATTAGCGACTCCAGGGATCCCAGTCGACTTGGTTGGAAATATAATGGCTACTCCCATCGTAATTAAACTATTAGAAACGAATAACATACCATGGGACCAGATCAAAAGGGCAAAAAAATTCTTCCGATGCACACTTCCTGACGGCAGCATTCTAAAAATGACAAGAAGAAAGGACGTATTCCACTTCTTTAAACAAGACACAGTAAGTTAATTTAAAACCAAACGATTTTATTAAAACTATAATAAAAATTACATATATATGTATTAATTGCCTCTTCAATTTTGAGGCGGGAGGATGTTCCGTCCACATACAAATCCCACGATGTTTCTTTAATTCCTCCTCCGATAATATTCCTAAAAAGATACAAAAGGAACACAAAGAATTTTATCTCAAGAAAATTTAAACAAAAATACTTATCTGAGGCCAGGGAACCTCCTCCCTCTATTCCAACGCCGTCCTAAAAACGTCCTCCACTGTTTTCTCACCTGAAAATAAACAAAAAATCTTATAAATAACTAATAATATTAATAAATATTACAAACTTACCATTTCTCAAGCTTCTCTGCGATTATTTATGTTGACATGTCAAAATGTCAACACATCACATCAGATGTTCTCGCCTTCGCCGCAGTCAGAGTTCAGTGCAACTCTAATGGTCTCATATGACGTCACTACGGGACACCGCCATCAAAGTATAACAACTTTGAGAACGAGCGTTGTCAAGGCAACCGATCATGAAGCCGAAACGTAGCGGTTCGCGGCGGCTATAAAAAGGCGACGAGCTGCAGCAGAATCATCCATTCCCAATTCAGAATTTGATCTGAAAACATCAGAATTTACTCTGATTTTCCTAAATTATCCAAACATAATTTTGTTCCCATCTAAGTAGGAATTTACTCCTACTGCAGAAATATAATTCTGCTTATATTTTATCTCCCATCTAAGTAGGAATTTACTCCTACTGCAGAAATTTAATTCTGCTAAATCCATCCCACACCTAAGTAGGAATTTACTCCTACTGCAGAAATTTAATTCTGCTTATATTTTATCTCCCACCTGAGTAGGAATTTACTCCTACTGCAGAAATTTAATTCTGCTTATATTTTATCTCCCACCTGAGTAGGAATTTACACCTACTGCAGAAACTTAATTCTGCTTATATTTTATCTCTCACCTGAGTAGGAATCTACTTCTACTGTAGAAATTTACTTCTGCTTTAATTTTATCCTACGTCTAAGCAGGAATCTACTCCTGCTGCAGAAACATACTTCTGTCTTTATAAATATTTTTGTAGTACTGCTACCGTGCTTATACGTGTAGCACAAAACTTCTATTGGACTAATAGTGGATTCTCTCTCTTTCTTTTCAGAAATAAGGGGAACATCTTTCTGGGAATAGTATTTTTTGAATTATTGAATTTGTATTGAATTGGTAGCTTAAGGTAGGATAAGTTGTTTTGAATTCGTAATCGTAAGCTAGTTTAGTCATAAGATAATTGAATTGTGATAATAGTTTATAAGCAACGTACTGAATAAATTTTATATTTGAATTAAGACAAAGCAGAGTTATCCATTTACAAACCGGCACCCCTTCCTGACGTTGAGCCCAGATCTCACAACTGTAATTAAGATTAACTTAAGCTACAGGTAGAACTAAATCATAGACTAAATATAATATAGACTGGAAAAGTGCACTGAATGTATCGGTGCATTTTTTTACAAATCGTGTAGGTGAATTCAGCGCACACTGTGGCAGTTAGCAGAACTATTAAATCGTGTAGCATATCTTTAGGAAATTTAGAAATGATTATATCATCAGATATTCAGTTGCTGATGAATTTGATAATCTTAGCTTAGCGCCTTAAAGCTTCAATACGATTTTTAGCAATTCTTGACTCCCTTGCTTGTTACGATAATAAAACACAGTTTTCGAGGCCAGCCCGTCCCTTTAACTCGTACACGAATTTGTCTGTCTGTATATTGATATATTTCTTTGTTACTATTTTCGACACTCTCGTAGACCCACTTTTCGTCATCACAGCGAGCTGAAATTTGGCACACAGGTTCATGTCGCATGACAATTGAATCTATCAAAATTTTAACCAGAAATGTCCATGGAAAACCCGGAAAATCGGGAAAAATCATTTGAAAATTTGGTACAAATTTGATTAGTGATAAATCCGTATCAGGAAAAATGCAGAGTTTTCCGATTTTTCCGGAAAAAATTTCCGACTTTTCCGGAAAATTTTCCGGTAAAAAAGTTTTCTAAATTATGCAGGATCAAGTTCCTTATCAACTGGCATCATTACTTTCTCTCCGACAATGGTGAAAACTTGCAGAAAAAATCGAGGAAAATTCATGTAAAACGCTTTCCGGAGTTTTTCCGACCAAGGAGGCGTTTGAGTGTTTTGCAACCTAAGAAAAAGTTGTAGAGCGAAATGAGTTGCATAATCTTGCTTTTGTGGAAAACTTCACGGAAAACCCGGAAAAACGAGAAAATCATCGGAAAAATTTTCATCGATATGATTAGTGATAAATCTGTTTCAGGAAAAATGCAGAATTGTCCAAATTTTTCTGGAAAATTTTCCTAAAACTTTCCGGAATTTTCCGACTTTTCCGGAAAATTTTCCGACGAAAAAGTTTTATAAGCAATGCGGAATCATCATCATCAATACTTTCTCTTCAACAATCATGCAAACTTGCATGAAAAGTCGAGGAAAATTCATGTAAATTTTTTAAAAAAAAATCATAATAATAGGAAAAGTCTGTGGAAAACATGGAAAATTCATGTTATATGGGATCAAGTTGGAATACCGCTAAAAGGTGCTGTTTAAAACATAATTTGAATTTCAGAAAACCGTTGCAGTACATACTTCAACGATTTGATACTCGAATAAATTTTTTGAAAAACTGTTAAATCAGTGTCTTTTCAGCCGTCATAAAACTGTTTTAAAATATCCGCATGCAGCACGTAATAACAATTTAGTTAACGTGAGAAAGGCAGAAAATAAAATAAGTAAAAAACGAATTTTCAAACAAAACTGATGCCAAGCCGCATGAAAAAATAGAAAATAAACTTTTCTTCACACACAGAGGTGGACTCAGATTTTATTCGCTGACAATCACCGATATATTTCAGTATGATCAATCAGAGGTAATAAGTGATTTTATTCATGAAGAGAAAGAATAATCAAGAGAAATGTCCCAATCAAAAAATCTGAGTCCGCCTCTGTGTGTGAAGAAAAGTTTAGTTTCTACTTTTTCATGCGGCTTGGCCTTAGTTTTGTTTGAAAACTCGTTTTTTACTTATTTTATTTCTTATTAACACTAGTAACAGAAAGTCAAGCATTTGGATTTTGTGACCTCTGCATTTATCATTTTCTGAAAACAAATTTGGAATTGGCTCTTAGTTTGTTCTACTGCCATGTTTACTAAGGTTTGCTTTATTCTTTGTTTCTGAGTATTTGATTGAAATAAACTTTGAAAGTTTCTATTTGCGTCGCGTTGAGTTTTCGAATCTTCATTTTTAAAGAGTTTTCCTTTAATTGCTACAGAACTTCGCAGTATATACCTGGAAAATTATCTTTTGCCACTAAATGTTTTTTTAAAATTTTTGGGCAAGGTAAATTAAACTTCAGATATCTTAAAAATTGGTAGCTTCTGGGAGATTTATAATAAATATTATATACGCAAATATTCGCTGTTCTTCACGAAAAGGAACACTTTTGCTTTTTTTAGGTAGTAGGTATACCATTTTACGGAACATTTTGACTGCATCAAGCGAATCCAATTTTTCAATAGCATTCTCAATGCTAACCTTTTCGTATTTTTTCTTCATATGTATGTGCATAGTTTTTTTTTTTCTTATATTTCCTTCTTTATTGTATTTCGGTTTCAATTGAAAATACTTTTTATGACAGTATGAAGTTGATTTTTAGCTTATTATGCGTTGATTACAAGAAAATTTAAGCTCAGCAGATAATATTTAGTGTTCATTTGGCATCTGTAAATTTTCCAAGCATTTTATAAAATCTATATCATTCAAACATTCCTTCGATGACGTTTCTTTAGTCTAGCTTTTCAGTAAATATTCTTTTGAATAGGTTCTTAAAGTACCTTCTTTATTAACTGTGTGTCTGTATCAGATTCAAAATAATAATAGAAATTATCCAAAAGTCTGATTGAAGGGACAGCATGTCTTGAAAGTCTAATTGCAACAAAATCATTGCAGGAAAAATGCCTATGGCATATGTAGTATTTGCCAGAACCTAAGACGTAATAATCTACAGTGTTATACTATATATATTTGTATCGTCGCTATAAAATTTCTGGGTTTACTGGAGATAAAAATCGTTTTAAGGGCTTTCGGAATAGGGTAAATTCTACCATTAGTACAGCTAAAAAAGTGTATTTCGATTCGAAGCTTGGTCCTGGCATTCCTCCTAGAATATTGTGGAGTAACTTGCGAAAGCTGGGTGTATATGGCAGTGACTTTCCAAGTAGTGCTTTCGATCCTAATGACTTAAATAATTTTTTTTTCGTCAAATCAATGCCCTACATACATCTTCCAACAGCAACATATTAATTCTGATGGTGCAGCTCGGAGAAACAGCGAGGAGACCTTTTCGTTTAGATGCGTTGATTGGTCCGAGGTTTTCATTGCCATGAATGGTGTTAAATCGTATGATGTTGGACCTGATAATATCCCGCCTAGGTTAACTAAAACTATTGCGCCATTTATTTCTCCAGTTTTTCTGCATGTATTTAATGCATGTTTAACAACTTCACAGTATCCATTGCTCTGGAAGAAGGCTGTTATCATTCCTCTTCCCAAGTGTCGCAAGTCCTCCGAAATGGCAGATTTTCGTCCCATCAGTTTACTCTGCTTTTTGAGTAAAGTACTAGAAAAGCTTATGCATTCTCAAATCGTCACCTATTTAAGTCAAAGATGTATGCTGTCCTGTATGCAGTCTGGTTTTAAGCCACGGCACAGCCTTGCTTAAAATTGTATCCGACCTTATAGATGCAGTTGACAGTAATCGAATATGCATTCTGGTCCTCCTTGATTTCAGCAAGGCGTTCGATTCAATCAACCAAGCTTAGTCGATATTTCAATTTATCGAATACAGCCGTCACCCTTATTAAAAATTTCTTGCTGTGTTGTGCTTAATCTGTCAAGATCTGCGATAGACTTTCCACTTCCTTAACTCGCAGTCGTGGTATACCCCTGGGCTCTATACTTGGTCCGCTGTTCTTCTCTTTATTCATAAATGATTTACTAATGTCCGTGAAGGATTCGTCCATCCATCTCAATGCGGATGATGTCCAGATTTACTTAGATAGACCAATAGATTTGATTGAGGATTGCATTGTTCGGATCAATAATGACTTGATTAGAATTAGCAACTGGGCCAAATATTACCATCTATAATACTTAACCCAAAAAAGTCTACCAGTATGCCTATACATAGAGGGAGCTATGATCTAGAAGAGCTGCCCCCCATCAAGATTAATAATACCGTCATTCCTTATGTTCCTTCCGTTCGAAATCTGGGCGTTGAGCTGCATGGGAAGTTAATTTGTTGAAATCATGTCCACAATTCTATTGGCAAGGTTTATGCCTGCCTGAGATAGCTAAGATTATCCACCAACTTGTTGTCTCGTCAAATACGCTTGAGACTGGTCAAAGCGCTAATATTACTCCACTTTATCTTTGGGAGCTTGATATTCCCTAAACTCGATTCACATTGTCAGCGGAAACTAACCGTCGCTTTCAATGTTTGCCCAGATCTTCCCATGTTTCTCCATATATTGATTCTTCCTTGGGTGCTTGTTAGAAACGTATCTGATGCATAGTAGGTTAAAATTTTTATACAATCTATTCTACTCTAAAGACCCGACGTACCTTAATGATCGGGTTCATTCCCTGAGATCCGCTCGTCATCGCAACCTCTTACTACCTAATTACCAAAGTCAAATTGGAGAGCGATTTTACTTTGTGCAGGTTATCCGTATATGGAATAGCCCACCAGTCAGTGCTCAAAGAGCTTTTTCCAGAAGATTAAAATCAAAGTCATGTTAACTCACAAGGAGAGGTTTCCTACTCGTCACACGGATTCCGTTCAAATTCACAGTATAAGTAGGACTTGACTAAAAATGAAAGTGACGCAAGTGGGAGCTCTAGATGACCAAACGAAACCGAAATAATATATAATGTACGGGAGCCCGGGGTTTTGTAGCTTACCCCTTGCAAAATTCTTAAATTCGAAAATGTTTCACGGAAATTGTCGCTGTTAAATTGCAAATGGATTTGAACAAAAGTGCCAAATTCATTCTGGTAAAATGCCAACCACAGGAGAGGTACGTAGATTTTCGATTCTGTAAATGGGATTTCTGTGCGTTTTCAAAGATCGCCAGTAGATGGCGAAAAGTGGGGATGTATTTATAGATTTTTTTTAAATAGGTAAATGACATCCGATCTTTTTGAAATTTTGTACAAATAATCTCTTAGTAAAAGCACATCCATAAAAAAACACAAAATTGGATTAATCGATAATTTGTAAAAAATAACGTTTCGAAATGAATTTTTCAGACAGAATTTTGACCGTCGAAAATTAAATTTCGCAACTTAATCAGAAGGAAAAAATAGCAAAAGGAATTTTGTAAATGGGGTAACATTTACCCCACCGCCCTATGAATAACCTTTTGACATTGAATTTTTAATCCGATTTTGATGATATTGTGAACGAATATTCTACACAATTTGTAGAATATAAAATAAATACTCCCCCTAGAAAATATATATTTTTTATTCTAATAATATATAAGTAACCCACCATGGGCTACCACTCTGTAACCCGCTGTTGAATGTTGAAATTCGGTTGGAATTTGGCCGAGAGATAAATGTGCAAACTTTATAGTATATGCTGCTAATTAACGTAAGTTGAAAGTCATTAGCAAACCTCGAAATCTTATTTTGGAAAGAGCTTCTAAACTAATTGGGGTAATGACTTCTGGTTTTCTGTATATGAAAGATAACAAGTTATAGATAATTGTATCGAATAGAAGATGGCTCAAATGTTGCGAATATGCCCAAGATAGTAATTATCAAAGTTTTCCGAATAGTGTTAATTTTAACCCCGGGCTCGTTTACATTATGTATTATTTCGGTTTCGCTTGGCTATCTGGAGTTCTCACTTGAGTCACTTTCATTTCTACTCAAGCCCAACATATACTGTGAATTCGAACGAAATCGGTGAAGACGAGTAGGGACCCTCTCCTTGTTATACTAGTACGTTATATTGAATTACTGTTATACATTTCCATAGAAATATCACTTGTGTATTACTATCTTTTTACATTACATGTATTGTCGTCACATTTTTGGTATGTACAGTGAATTTTTAAAATGAAAGTCACATCCTTGTAACTTAATTACTTCATGGTGATTGTGCAGCGATGAACCTACAAAAAAACAAAAAAAGGAAGAATTAGTAAAAATTTTACAAACATATGAGTACTTATCTCATCCTGGCCCCGAAGTCCATCGTTGAATTGCAGCTCCAGGGCCCACATAAATGAATTCCTGAAATTATTAGAATAAGAAATGAATTATATGAATAAGAAATGATGAATTTTATATTGAAGTACAAATTGAAAACGTTACAACCAATGCATATCATTCTACATGCATAGTACAAACGTAAACAAATTACATATAAACAACAACAACACTGTGTTAAACTTCAAGCGGTGATATTATGCTGAATTTCAGTCATCAACACCTGGAAGTTTAACCAATCTATGAAATACTAATATTAGAATAAAAATTCTACTGAAAACTAAGTTCCAGTCGGGCAATTCAGATAAAATTCCTATAAATTTCACCTGTTGACAGCTGCCGCGAACAGAACAAAAATGCAAGAAAACTTGCGAAAATCATATTGCTATGTTGTAAAAACGATATAAAATTACCTTGCTAGAACTCGTAAGCAAAATTTAATATATGTGCACACCTCAATTATCAGATTAAGCGCATAAAAAACAAAGGTAAATATCGCACCTTGGACAGGTTAGGATATTTACACTCGGAAAAAATCAAAGGATTGAATACACATAAACACATGAATTCAACACACAAGCATTATTACTTGGCACCATTCAACACTTACCTGTAATTAAATCATAAAAGGCCACTAAAAAACACTCGCGAAAACTTTGACGGCGCGAAACGATTACAAACCGCGGAACTGTCACCTTCATATATTGTCAACATTTGACATATGAAATCTGGGTGTTTTTTTAAGAGGAATACAGAGTCAGCGCTTAAAAGGTGTGAAAATATCCTCTTGAAAAGATATTTAAGATTTTTAGTTTTCGCATAATGAGAAAGAAAGAGATAGCCAGGGGGAACGAGATAAATGAAAATTTGCGTTCCACACTTAAATTATTGAAAATGGATGCCAAATTTTCATCAGCGCCATGTTATGGCATAATTTAAACTTTTTGCCAGCATTTGTAAGAAATAATAAAGAATAAGAATTTTTCATTGGAAGATAATAAAATGAAAAATTCCGCATCGAATGGAAATAATAGAAATGAACGAAAAATTATTTTCTTGGAGAAATTTATATTATGGTTGTAGGTTCCACAGAAAACTGGCGGTTCAGGCTCCATATAAAGAGGTGCAGTGCCGTGGATCAATCTCTTGCATTTTCGACAGTTATAGAGTTAGCTTCAACAGTGATCTACCTATAGTGTTATTAAATTCTTCTAATTGTGAAAATTGGCTTGTGATCATCCAATCAAGGTATGTGCAAGCTCACATGCAATTAGGTGGAAATAAATTTAATTGTGTTGAGTGAATTTTTTTTTCTAATTAACTTTAAATTTATTTGTGAAATTTGTTAAGATTAAGTGTTTCAAATACATATGTAATTAAGATAGAGTGAAATAATTAAAATACAGTAGTTTAATTTGTATAATTAGTTCATGTCAGGTGTCCTTCTTCTTCCCGTCTCGGGTTAGCTTGGACAAATCTGCGAACTAATTTTTGTTTGCCTGAGAAATTTGTATGATTAGTATTTATATACATTAGCGAAATTCTAATTAAGATTAAAGTGCATAGAAGCGTGACAAAAACTATAAATAAATCGAATGTGAACTTACTTTAATTTGTTCTGAATTTAACTTTCTGCTACACTAACAGTAATCACCCCACAGTTACATTTATTGGTAATTCCATTCAGGAATTCCCTGTTAACGTAACAGTGATAATGATAGTGAAAATAACGTTAGCGTCATCAAACTGGAACGTTTTATTCACTCATAATCGTTCCCAAAATAGTGTATAGACCAAGATTGGGGCGGATTATGATAACAAAAGTGGTAGTTAGTAACACTATTAGATGGACTGCATTAAGTCTTTATCACATTCCAATTTCCAATTTTCACTATAAAATGCTAGTTGGGCAATTATATAGATTACTGTCAAAATTGCGATTAATTAATAAAACCGCTTAGCTATATCCTCAAAATATGATTTGGAAGGACAACTGATATTAGGTGGATATCTGTATTGCTGAAATAAATCACATTTATCTTAGAAATACCGAAAATTAATTTTCACGAATTTTGTTTTTCAATTTTAGTCAGTCCTAAACAATCTCGTTAAACTGTTAAATCTCTTCAATTGAAAGAATCGAAAAAAAAGCTAATCATTGACATAAAAATCCAAGGAAAATGAAAATACTTTTCATAGATTGCAAAAGAAAACTTCCTTTTGAAGAAGAAAATACAAGTGCACAGAATTTTCTCATTGAAAATAGATTGACATTTTTACCCTCATCGGACGAGTGGCAAAATTCTAAATATAAGAAAAAAAAATCCAGCGAAAAACGACAAACTTCTTTGGAATGATGAGTGGTTGCTTGTACTGACGACGGCCTCTCTATCTTTTCATAGCTCAAACTCCCTAAAGCTGTGTAGACAGGTAGTAGCAGGCACATCAACCCAACCTTATCTTTATACATTTTGTTTCCTAGGTTATACACTTATAGAAGGAGGAAGAGATCTCATAAATTGATAGACTCACTAAAAGCATTTCCATTTCTGGATTTTAATTAAATTTTCAGCTCATTGACTTTATCTCATCTCGGAAAGCCACATTAGATTTGCTAATTTTATTAAATGCCCCTTAGTACGTTCGATGGCTTTAGATGGAATTTTGGTTACAACTTTTTTTTTTTTTTTTCTATGAGATCCACCCAAATTGCCGTCAATATGAGCTTTAGTCAAAACGAATTTTAATAAGTGCTACACGACAAAGAAAAAAACGTTTCCCAATTTTTGGGCGGATGAATCAAAGTGGGGGAGATATACTACGTTAGAGAAAGTGATTTCGAAATAGCGCTAACCAATTTTGTGACCTAAAATAAAGGCCACGATATTTTTCTTATCATTTACCATAGTTCATTACCTTAAAAAAAAAAAAAAGAAAAAACGAAAAGAGTCGCTTTTTTATTCAATTAAGGACCTCTTCTACGTACTCTGATGTAGGACGAAGACTACGTTTCGCCTACTTTTTTCAACATCCCTAGAACAACATCACTTGATGAATTCATTAAGCTTTGTCCTGTTTTTAAAGTTTCGCCCTCATTGCCCTTAAATCCCTACAACGACTGGTCATTAGCACCATATCGGTACGAAACAACTTCTGGCATTAGCATATAAATGAGATTCACTCAAGTCATTATGATAATTTCCGTGCTTGAATTGTTAAAAATTTTCAACCTTTGATGTCTGCATTGCGGAGGGTTTAAGAAAAATCATCGTGTAACAGAAGAAAAAAAAATATTTTGTTACACGCTTAAAGAGACGTGGTCAGAAATAAAGAAGAAAAAAAAACAAAAATTTCCTCTTAGATCAATATTTACGTTAAGCTTGGTGTGAAAAATGCGTCGTTTTAATGTTTTTACATACAATTTTATGTAAAGTTTCGTTATTTATTTTGAATAAGTCAACGACGATATTATATAAATATTCGTACAAATTAAATTAGGTAATTATATGTCTCGTTTCTACTCCACTTATATCCAGTCAAATATGGGTAAGTGAATGGTTTGTAGCTTTGTGCATAATTTTCAGTAATCGTTTCACCATTTTAGGGGTCTCTTAAACATTTTTGACATCTCTGTTTTTTTTTTATGTTAGGATTGGATGAAAACTTGTTGCGAGTTTAGTATAAATATTTAAACAAATAGCGTAACCTAATTGTAAAAATAATTATTTTGTGTTAAATAGTTTGAATGCACCCATAAGCGGCGGAAGATGAGAGGGGCACCATATGAACTGAATTCACAGACTTTCTTGTGGGTTTTGATAGAGTAAAAAGTAGAAAACTCTCATCCACTTGGTTTCCGGACATATAAGACAAGTGCACCATTTTTTTATATAGTTATTTAATTTCTGTTTAATGAAGTACACTGAGAGAAAAAATTACTACTTTGAATGTAGGCATTTTTTGTGCCTACATTCAAAATAGTAAAATAAGTTTCGATATGTAATATTCCCAAATATTCTGTAATCGGATGTACCAAAAAATTATATAAAATTGCCATATTAAATAGTGTAATGAAATAAGCTTTAAATATGTAATTCTCCCTCTTTAATGCGCAAATAAATTGATTAACAAGTAAAATTGCACTTGGAATAGTGCAAGGAAATAAGTTTTAAACATGTAATTTTCCCTCTTTAATGCGCACATTGACAGATTTATAACCAAAATTATAGTCTCTGAACTCCCTTCCCCAGATGCTTGTCTGCTAATTACCCCAATTCGCAAAAAAAGTAGCTACCAAGCGTATTCCTCCTACGCTTGGCAGGGTTGGAGCATTTACACAGCAGGTTTTGAACTCTCTCAAACTCTTCCTCGTCCATACAGCTTCTTCAGAAGTCTTTGTGTGGAGCTTGCAAGCGCTCTGGACGTTGCAATTCTTAGCAGTTTCTGTCAACTTACGACATGTTTTGGACTATAGCTGTCTTGAAATCGCACATGTGGTTAGTTCTCCTAATCTGCGATAAGTCAGCTTACAGGTCTGTAATTCTAGAATCCTGTTCGTTCATTTTCCAAAAATGTTAGAAGGTATAGTTAAAAGAGGAAATAACGTCTCCCAACAAATACGTAATTTTGATGAAACAGGACTATTTTGGAGAAAAATTCCCTCAAAAGCTTATTTGGCAAAGGAAGCAAATCGATGCCTGAAATGTCACAAAAAATAGTTCAAAAATAGACAAGTACTTTATAAATTTCTTTGTTTATTATTTCAAGTCTTAATCTCTTTTCATTTTATTTATATAAAAAAAAATATATCAAAAACAAAATATTAAAAAAAAAACAATTAGTGCACATTACACAAAAGCATTTATAGAAACACCAAAGGCCACAAAGTATGGCTTTATACATATTTTTGTCGACCATTATTCGACTTAAGTTACTTTCCAAGGAACGGAGCTTGACGTAAGTGAAGGGACTGTTTGTACTGCTTAAAAACTTACAGCTAAATGAGTCTATTCAATGACGATATAAAATCTAAAATTTTTGATTATGAATTAAGATTTTATTTTTCCGCCTCGACTTATTGCTGTATAGTGTTTAAAGAAATACTTTGCAATAAATTCTACAGTTAAAGATAAAGATTTAGGATATTGGATGTTATATATATAATACAGTGCTATTATTTGACACAAGGCCTCCTGAAAATGTGCAGAGCTCGAATTAATTATTTCCGAATCAAAAAACACATAAAATATGTTCAAGTCGCCACTGTCTAAAAATTAAATTAATATATACATTACAAACAATGATTGTTTTGATTTTACCTACAATACCGAACCAGGGAGTTTGCGAAGCACAAGTTATGCTTTCCGTATTTGTTCCGATCTATAATGAAAACGGAAAAAGATATAATTACGTGCTTAATTTCGTATTAAAAAAAATGAAGTTTTTACCGCAAATCTTTTAAAAAGATATTTTTTTTTCCTTAAAAAAGCATGCCAATAGTCTTAAACATTCCTCATCATCAAAGATAGAATTTGCTGTTTCAGTGATTGTTCCCTTATTCGAAAAATGCGTGTTATTACTCTTCCCGATTAAAATGTTTACGTGAGCAGAGCAGCAAACGATTTTCCTAACTATAGACGAGATTTGTCGCAGATTTTAAAAATATAGTTCTTTTGTTCCATTTTGTAATGCTGAAGGAAGAGAGACATAAAGTCTATTTTGAAATAAATATGTTCGAATTGAGTTTTTAAACTCTAAGTTGCAATACGATGAATACTTATTGTTATTCTACTCGTTCATTGATTCATATAATCCACTATTATAATTGTAGTACATATTGCAGGTTTTTCATGTTCTTTTAAATCTGCTTTTAGCAATATATATTCTATTTTGGGCAGCTTGATATTATATTGATTTTCAGTATCTATTATGACACATTCGTTTTTTTTTTTATAAGTCAGTTTATTAATTGTCAATTTCTCTGTCACCTAGGTAAACTCTATATATGTGAGAGGAAAAACTAGAATATTTATAATATTCACCACCGCAATTCGAGTAGAAGCACTTAAACACTTTATTTTTTTTTATTACGATGTGTGAATTGATGTTTGTTATAGGTTTTTAAACTTTTACTTTTAAATGAACACACACTCAAATCTCATTTTAAAAATAATATTTGACACAAAAGGATATCACAATAATGTACCATTTCTTCTTGCTTTCTGCAGTTTGCTAAATCTGGAATTACAATAAAACTTATTTAAAGCCCGGCAATTTAGATTAAAGAAGCAAAATATCTATCAAATGTTTCCGCTCGACACCAAAGTCACTGCAAGAATAAACCTTTTTCTCTCACTTCACGTTTATATTGAATGCCGTCGCTTATTAAACTTGTAATATACATAAAATTTACTGAATTTACAGTATAAATGTGCACAGCATCTCAAAGAGTGGACAAAATTACGTGATTTATATGTAATGTAAACGTAATTATATTGTTATGGAAGTATGTTGAGAGTGAATGGTTAGGACTTGAAGTCCAAAATGTCAGCATGAGCTGACAGATCACTCGATGACAGCGATAGCAGAGGGCGGCATGCTAGCACCTCGGCTAAGGGTGGCGGAGAGTGTGGGGAGGTTCCCGAAAATGCCTGCCGCTGTCACCACCCATAAACAAAAAAAAATTCTTCATGCCTACATAAACGAGCCAGCACACACTCGGTCCTGAAGGGACCCTTACGTCACTTACCTATGTTCCATTGAAGGCGCAAATGGCATGCCTTCCTGCCAAGCCCCATCCTCCCATCGACTTTGGGTGGCACAATCGTCCAAAGTCCCTTTGTTGACCTATAGAAAGAGAGAGAGACTAGGCAAGCCTAGACGACCTTGTTCTCACGCGATAGAGGGCTCCGGGATATGAAGGAAAAAGTAAAAACTAAACTCATCATTACGTTATAATTGAAAATTTAATTAACTTAACCGTTTGTACCAATGACGGATGCTAGAGCCTTTTGACCAATGCTAAAATACATATCATGTTTTACAAATGGGTTCCACCAGATTCCTTGGTGGCTTCCTTCTTAACTACGACAATCTAATTACTACTAAGAATTTAGATCACATGCAGTTTCAATAATAATCGCGACAATATTTAGAAACTGAAATCCGGAAGTTACCACTCTTCTATTTCTAGGTCAGAGCAATCTTGTGGCCTGATAGCCGTTCAAGAATTAACACGAATTCAAGGATGTATACACAACAAAAAATCTAGAGAAAGTATATTATTCGAAGAAACGAAAAAACCTCGCGTTATACAAAAACATAATAAATGTCGACACTCGTAAAACGTATTTATATGTGTAAAATTATATTTAACCCTCATGTTAAGAGTTGCACCATTTTTACTCTTTTTTTTTTTTCGTTCTAGCTTGTGTATGTTACCTTACATTAATTGCGTAAACACTGTATTTTTCTTTTTAATTTTTCTTTCTTTATAAGGATTTTTTTGTTTTTTTTTCTTTAAGCTCTCACTATGCATCGCTGAAGAAACCACAACATCTCTAATCTTCAACCGTTTGCTCAAATAACATAATAAATTACTTTAAGTATTTATAAAATTTGCCGAGAAAAATAACAATTAAGATGTATATTTCGAAATTATATATATGTTGATTATTAAAAATATAAGAGATCTGCTTTAAATGGATGATATTCTTAGCGAATTAATCTCGAAATCTCTGGGCATGTTTGCCCGAAAAAAATTCTTTAATTTGCATTTCAAAAGTTGGGGTTGTTTTTAATAAATTGATACCTAACAGATATGTTCAGTATTGCGATATGATTCTGAATATTATTTCTGTTGTAATAATATAATAATAAAAATAATAGTTATAAGATGTGTCAAGAAGAATAGACGTGTCAATTTACGCTCTGCTATTAATTAAATTTTTTGGGTTTTTTTTCTTTGGTCGTGGAGGTTGTGTTCCGTAAATTAGGTAAATTTCTTATCGCTGGTTATTTTGGTTGCTTGCATATAATTAGTTTTATATAACACGCAATATGCTTGCAATTCGAAGCACTCGGTCCGCTAGTGATACTCCAGTTACTACGGCTGAATTAAAAATCATGTTGGACTCGCTAAATCAACAGTTTGAAGCAAGTATTAAACGGCTGGAGATAAAAATTACAAATTTCAGTGTCTCAGTGCAAAAGCTCTATAATTCCTTAGACGAGGTTAAAATATCAGCCGAAAAACTAGAGAAACGAGTACATAACCTAGAAAGCCGCATGGACGAGCTTGAACGAATTTCAAAGAGTCAAGATGCCTTCATTTCAGGAATACCATCGACTCATAATGAAAACGTATCAACCATTATAAAAAAGCTGGGTGAATCAATAGGCTGCACACTTTCAGCTGAAACTACGGCCTTCAGACTACGAACGAAACATCAAACGGCTCACAGGAATGCAAACCATGCTGAACAAAGTAATAATAATAGTGTTGTGAAATTTTGCAGTTCTTTCCAAAAATCAGTCTTCATTCGAGCCATGCGTAAAATTAAACCTCGCTTATCTAGCATTGGCTTCACGGACAAAAGCAATATTTACGTTCGCGAAAGTCTTTCATCAAAAAATTTGTTACTCTTCCGTGCCGCTATGGATCTTAAACGGCAGAATAAAATTGGTTCTGTTTTTACAATTGATGGATTCATTTACATCAGGGTGGATGAGAATAAAGACGCAGCTGCGAAAAAAATCATGTCACTGGAGCAGCTGGAAATTATTACCGAATCTATAGCCCAGGTACAAGTAGTAGGATGAATCTGTTTGACAGCATGGTATACCACTAACAAAAACAAAAATAAGTTATGAAAAGAAATGTTGAATTTTTGGTGGAGCTAGTAAATGCGATTAGTTAAGTTTGAGATATTATGAATTTTCTTCTATTAGATATTGTGAATTATTTACTTGTTAGTCTTATTATGAATTATTTGCTTCTACTTGAACTTTTTTCGCTTCTTAAATCTGTTTTTCTTTGTAGGTTTCTGCATAAATTTTCTTGTAAATTTGTTTGTAATGGTTTTAACACTTTTGTGATTGCTGGTGGATCATGTGCACTTGATGGTACATAGCAATGTATTTGCCGTGGATGAGAAAGCATTTCTGAAAAACTTTATAAACGGAAACATTGGTAATTTAACAATATGTCATATAAATGCGCGCAGTATACTTTCGAACTTTGATGAATTTAGATATATTTTCCAAATAGTTGCCTTGATATAATTGTTGTATCTGAGACATGGTTGAGCCATAATGTGAATAGTTCTCTTATTGAATTACCTGGATACCAACTGTTTAGAAATGATCGTAACTTTACAATTGGAGGCGGTGTAGCTGCCTATGTAAGCAAGAAATTTAAATGCAAAGAGGTGTTAACATCATGTATTTCCTCGTGGAGTGTGGAGTACCTGTTTGTGGAGATATGCCATGGTGTAAATAAGTTTTTGCTTGGGTGTGTATATAAACCACATAGAGTCACTAATCTAGATTCTTTTTATGAATCTCTCATGCATGCTTATCCTCTAAATATAGTCTGTGGCGATTTCAATATTAATTTATTAGAAGATGATAGTTGCAGCAGAAACTTTATTGCCCAGCTTAATAATTTTTCCATGAGTATTATCAATAGCAAACCTACTAGATATCATGCGAACGGTGCATCTTTGTTGGATATTCTTATGACTAATCAGCCCAGTATTGTATTACATCAGGATTGCTTCTCGATATCTGGGATAAGTGATCATTATGCTATTCTTGCGTCTTTCGCCCTAGCGGTACCTAATGCAATTAAAACTAAAGTGTCTTTCCGTTGTTTTAAAGATATTGACCTTGATAGTTTGTATGCCGAGGCATTTACGCTCGATTGGGATAGTATATATCGATTTTGTTGTGTGGACGACCAGTTATCTTACCTAAATGACATGATATCATATCTCTATGATAAATTTGTACCACTCAAGGTCTATACTCCACGGTTTCGATCTCCATAGATGAACTCAGAAATTGAGGGTCTGTTTACGGAACGCAACCGTGCCTATCAACGCTGGAGAAGATATGGGGGTGAATATTTAAGAAGAAATTATAAATACCTGCGTAATAGGGTTACATCGGAGATTCGAAGAGCAAAGATGAAGTTTTGCAAAAGTAAATTAGATACGGGTCTTCCATCTAGTAAACTGTGGAAAAATATTAAATATCTAAATATAGTGGATCGAAACAAAAATTCTTGCGAACTTCCCCCTGAGGAGCTAAATGACTACTTTACTTTGCGAGGCCCAATACAAACATTGAACGTAGTACCTGATTTTTTATCTGACACCTACAGTGGTGATTTTTCATTTGTTAATGTTAATTCTGAACAAGTCATTCTGGCAATAAAATCTATCAAATCAAATGCAGTGGGCTTGGACAATATTGATTTAAAGTTCGTTAAGCTCTTACTTCCTATAATAATCTCACCTCTTACGCATATAATAAATTCCTCAATTACACAAATGCTTTATCCCTCATGCTGGAAGCAGGCTAAAATTATACCTATACAAAAACATTCTAGAGCATGTGTACCAAGTGATTACAGGCCCATTAGTATACTACCTGTGTTATCTAAAGTTCTCGAAAGGATTCTTTTTATCCAATTAAATGACTACATAAATCACCAGGGACTTTTGTGTGAAAATCAGGAGGGATTTCGTTCTGGTCGTAGTACTGCTACTGCACTTCTGCATGTAACAGAGATTATTAGACAAAACGTAGAGGATAAGTGCGCTAGTATACTTTGTCTTCTTGACTTTACAAAAGCATTTGATTGTGTGGATATAGATATACTATGCAGAAAGTTGAAGGAAAGGTTTAAATTGTCCAGTACAGCTATTAAGCTCATGCATTCCTATCTTTCTGGAAGGTTTCAGGTAGTTAAATCCGATGATCGGCTTTCTAGCAAAAAAGCCCTCTATTCAGGTGTTCCTCAGGGATCAATACTGGGCCCTTTACTTTTTTGTCTATATATAAATGACTTAGCTGAGGTTCCTAGTTTCTGCTCTGTTAAATTGTACGCTGATGATGTCCAGTTACTTTTACCAATGCGAATTAGTGAATTTAATGTAGCCATTGACAGGTTTAATACTGACCTCTTCAAAATCTCTGAATGGGCCAAGAAAAATATGCTAATGCTCAATCCTTGCAAGACTCAAGCAATTATCATCTATAAAAATTACATCAATAACTCGAGTTTCCCACCATTGATCCTTGATGGTACGCCTGTGCCATATTCTGAATCGGTTCGAAATCTTGGAATGATATTTGATGCTAAGCTTGGTTGGGGCAGACACGTAGATTCAATTGTGAGTAAAGTTTTCAATGGGTTGAGAGGCTTGTGGGTTCATTCTTCTTATACTCCCAAAGAGACACGTCTCCGTCTTGTTAAAGTCTTGCTTATCCCAATTATTACCTACGCAGATGTTGTGTATGCGAACCTCAGTAGTACTTGTCGTATTAAGCTCAGTATAGCCTATAATTCATGCGCTAGATATATCTATGGACTACGACGCTTGGACCATGTCTCAGAATTTTCAAGGAGTATTTTTGGCTGCACTTTTAATAATTATCTTAAATTCCGAATTGCAGTGATGATGTTTAGAATCATAAATAAGTTAAGTCCTAATTGCTTAGCTAATTGTATAAGATGTTTGTCTTCCAATCGTGTAAGTGGTCTTTTGATACCTTGGCATCGAACTAATTTTAGCACAAAATGTTTTTTCGTCTACGGCACGCAGGTATGGAATGCCCTGCCAATTGAGATTCGAAGACTGCGGTCTGCCGGCAATCTCAAGAGGATGTTATTGGCCCATTTTATTAATATGTAGAAAACCTCCCTTATTAACATAAGTGCTTTAGTATTTTGATTTTTAATTTATTTTCCCTGCTTTACTTCTTTAAATATTTGTCACCTTTTAAAAAAAAACTGTAATTCATCTCTTTTTATTTCTTTTCTCCTATATTGTAATTTTCTTTCTTTTCTCGTAATATTTTGTTTTATCTGTATTATTTACCATTATCATACTTGTTTAACTGGAATTTATTATTTGGATTTTGCGCATGTTAACGAGCTTTGTACTCACTTGTGCTCTATATTTTGAATAAAGTATTATTATTATTATTATTTATGAGTGCCAACAGAAGTAATCAAAAATATTCATATACATACATTGTTAACCCAAATATATTATACAGTTCTATACTTTAATACGGGAAAAATCAACAAATCGACTAAACATTATTAAATTTCAGTACAAAAAGAATTATGTTTGTAATATAATATGGAATACTGGAAGTTAAGTGGTGAGATTATATTGTGTAAATAAAGGTTTCTTTGGTCCCCTGAATGATTAGATCTTATATGTCTATTCGTGAGTCAAACCAGATAACTTTCCAAAAAACAATAACAATAAAGACAATAAAAGGGTGGTACCATCAGGACCGCTTTGCTTCGCTACACTCTACGATTCGTTCTCCTTATGGCTAACCTATAGTAAATTCATTCAATTGAGATAATGACTTATCTAAATGCTTTAAATTATCATTACGCACTGAATCTGTAAATAATATTAAGTTGTTATCTGCTTTCGACTATACGCGTACTTTGATATTTCCTCCTGTAGATTAAATTCGAATTTTTCATTTTAAATGGGGTTCGCACTTAGTATTGGACGGGATCCGGATTCTTGATTCTAAATGAGGCTATCTTGTAGTTCAGTTTAGTATGCTAATTCAACATTCTCTTACTATATAGCTTTAAGCGGCTTTGCCGCAAGTCGAACTTACAATAAATTTAAGGCTTACTTTGCCTAGTTTAGGTCGTGTTAATTCAAGCTCTAATTTCTACTGTACCTTAGATTCTATTCTTATTTAAAATGCTTTTGTCTTGTTAATTGACGGAATGGAATCCAAGCAATAAAATCTTTAAATATATTTCCTGTGTAACTTGTCTTCACTTTCTTCAAACAAAATTATAACCTCTCCCGCACCATCCTGTGGCTGATTTTCTGTATTCTCGGGGTACCATGCAATTTCTGTTTTTTTGTTTCCTTTTCCCTCCGTTTCAGCCACGAGCACCTAACTCCGGGTTCTCCTGTGTCAACTTGAAAATTGCCGTACACGCCTGGCGACCTTCTTTTCTTATCCCGTAAAATCTCCGTTTCCAGCCTCAATCTCTGTACCTTTTCAATTTTTTTTTCAAATCCCTGGACACAACAGAATAATTATACTCGACTTTTCCTTTCGATTACAAAACTTTTTACCTTTTTTTTTATTTTTATTTCAGAAACAAAATTCGCCGATCCATTCAGTCTATCACACAGTCCCGGAAAAACTTGTCACCGACCTTGTTCTTCTTTTTATCTGTCACGTTGACATGGCGCCTGAACGTGAGGAAATGTAATTCTCTCGGTCGGGTGCGTTCGCTTTCCGCTGTGGACAGCAGCCGATATACACGCTACAGTACGTGTAGCATATTGCTATATGCACTACGCTACGACCATAACAATATTACTTTAAATTATTTCGACTTAAAATTTCCTGAGGTCGTTAATATTACATCTATCTTATTAGTAATTTACTCCAGGGTTATGTAAAACTCAGGAAAAAGGGGTAACTTTTGTACTACTTAAAAAGTAGAAAATTTCAATTTATTTTTCTCAGTGTACAGAAGAGATAAGTGAAAATCCTGTACTAGTGTTAGTGTATGTGAGCAGTGGCGCCGGTTTTAATAGACAACTCAGTCTGGTCATTTCAAAAATATAAAATTTTAATTATTTCTGTGCTAATTCAAGTTTTTACATCTAATATCACAGTAATTCAACAATGGAGACTTAATACAACTTACTTTAAAATTCCGTAAAACTTAACAAAACAATTCAATATAAAAAATCACTTTGAAATTCATAAATGTGTAGTTCCAATGTTGTAGACTGCTGCGTGCCCTTTCCCTTGTATTTTACTCCTGAAATGAAGATGAAGAGTATGCATGAGTGAGTTTGCATAAGAAGGATGATCTGTGAGAGAAAATTTAGTCTGCTGTCAATTATTATTATATATTGCACGAAGTTGCGTATATTGCTACATGAGGGCAGTGAAGTTGTTCACATGGAATTTGTATCTGACAGGCATAGCAACTTGTATTGCTGATATGTATGAGTTGGAGAAGGTGTAACAAGGTTTGTTCGATGAAAACACCGTATAAATTTTCCCCAAATTTACCCGGGGTTTTGTGCACTCATCGAACAAGTTTTTAAAACACCGTGTAAATCTAGTGTAATGACATTTCTCTGACAGTTCTCCTGAGTATAATTAATTGCAAAAAGTTATTTATAAAATGGTTGAAGACAATTAAAATGTGCTCTAGCTATTTATCTATTTCTTTTCTTCTATTTTTTGCTTATTTTTGTTCAAGAAGTAATTTATATGCCCCAATCAGCAACATATTGCAAGTGACCGTTCTCAAGTGACAAATGTCAAACCATTACCCCAAGCAAATTTTAGTGTAAGCTCGGGGTAGCCCAGGTTTTTCTAAAAATAAGATAGTCTAGCCCAGTGTAGCCCTAGGTTTACCCGAAGTTTTCATCGAACAGACCTACAAATGTTTCCTGTTACTAGTGTGCAGTTTCTTGGTGTGCTGGTACGTGAGGGTATGCAGGTAGCACTTATGACGTTTGTCGTGTGACTTAGATAATTCGCTTAGCGATGGAGAGAAAAAGGATCGTAATAATCCGTTGGAGAATGAATTTTAGGAAGGTCAATCAGAACACGTCATATATATAAAAAACCAAAACGAACTTTATTGCTTTTATATAAGATCTACACTTTTACAATTGCAGTTAAGACGGTTTTAAAGCTCTCTATTACTTCAATTATTTTCATCTTTACTTCCCAGAGCTTTTTACAAATTAAAATTCTTAACTAAGCAGTTTTCTTTTACCATGAGAGCGAAACTTATCAGTTTTCGTGAAAACGGAGTGGATGCAATCTAAACCAAAAAGCATAGCATTTCGTTAACAGTGGGAGCATGGTTAATTTAATTTTACCAAAGTTTTTCATTAGGTTGCAGTCTTAGCGTTTTCATTATTCCTCATACATTGGTCTCGGATATTCTCCAGGTCAATGTAACTTGTGCGTACCTTTAGGTGCAGCGAATTTGAATGCTGCTACGTGTGGGAGTAGATATGTAGCACTTGTGACGTTTTGTCGTGTTCTCTTATCGGTGCAGCAAATTGGGTTGCTACTACGTGTGGGATTGGATAATTTCCAGTTTTGTCAGAATTATAACTTCCGTATTTATTGTCGCAGGATTAATCTCTGGTAATAGATGTGGACTATCCTTTGTATAAAGTCTGCCTAGATTCTGAATACTTTAGGATTAACTTCTATGTAAAATTGCTTGAGTTAACCTCACTTTGTGCAATACTTAGGATTAACTCCTTGTCGAAATACTTTGAGTCTACCTCAATTTGTGTATTATTTAGGATTAACTCGTATAGAGTCAACCTCAATTTTAATGTTGAAGAATCAATTTCTGTATAAGAATTGAGTTAACCGCAAATATTTCGATAGCCAGAATTAACTTCAACTTATGGATTTAGAATTAAATTCTGATTTGGAGAATGAGATGAATAGCTACGTCCAGGACAATATTAGGAAGATCATTTAAAAATAAACTGAAGAAGAAAGGGCCAAGAATGGAGCCTTGGGGAACACCACATTCAGTAGAGCGAAAATGCGATATTATGTTCCGCACCTTAACAGCTAGTTGTCTATAAGAGTAAGAATTACATATGAATCAATTAAAATAGAGTGTTAATTTTGGAGTGAGTAAAGTTTTTTTACATCAATAAATAAATATTGTAATATTTACACATACTAGAATAAAATAAATAAAAAAGCATTTGAATTGGATCTATGAAATATTTGTTGCTTCCCTGTAAGTCCTCCAGTTGGTATCCATCACATTAGCTTACAGCTTCAGGAACTACCTGAAAGAAGAAAAATATACATAAATTAGTTTATATTGAATTAAATAGAAACATTTTTCTAGCTTTTAAGTCTTCCATGCAATACTGCCGAGAAAACGAATTTCTTGACAGTACAACAACATTACTATGTAAAACATCAACATTGCAAAATCTATGCAAAATTCATATCTCCTCCATAATAAACATTTGCAAAATGTGTTTAAATAGCGAACTTAAATACTTTCGCGATCGTGATTGTCAAATTGATGCGGTGAAAAGTCAATTTAACTAAGTTGACTGTGCGCGACAGTTGGTAATGCTTAGAAGGTGCGAAATTCACCATGTAAGCCAATATTCACGAAAAAAGTAATTTAATTCCCATAATGATTGGAAAAGGGACAAATGTAGAAAAGAGACAGAGGAAAATTAAAAAAAAAATACGTTCCACATCGGAAAATGTCATAATATGGCAGGGAGCCGCCATACTGATATTTTTTAGAAATATACCATTTTCGGATAAAATGAAATCATTTTCGAGTTGAATGGAACCATTTTAAAATTAAATGAAACTTGAAAAGAAACCTTTTCCAACTGAAATGAAACTTTGTTCACCTGAAATGAAGCTTAAAGTTATAAAAATCGCAAATTACAGAATGATTAAATTTTACATTTATATTTTCGAAACGTAATTAAATCTGTACTGCGGTTGGGTTTCATCACAGTATTTTTTATTTCATTACCTGGTAAATTTTAAAAGGAGAAACGTTTTTCAATAAATTGCTAGAATAATGGCTCAAAAAGGGCCTATTTACTTTACCTTGTTAATTTATTAGTGGAGGATTTAATGGTCTCTTGCTCGAGGAATTACAAACCATATCCATCACATAATTGGAGTAATAGCATTGATGCAATTGTTGAACTCTTCGCTCAGTTACATCAGCAATGTTATTGTTATGGCCCATTAGGAAGATGCTGTTTTCTTTCCACTAAAACGTCGCCACTCCTTTTATATGGCGATAAAATGGTTTTTGCGGAACTCTCCTTAATCGATGTTATCTCAGCAGCTTTGGAAATTGTTTCCCCTTCTTCATACAATTTTATAAGAAGCAATTTAATACCGCTTCTAATTGAGCTGTAGCGCCCTACTCTTCGTCGTGCAGCATTTCTGCGGGTAGGTTCCCCAGGATCGCCTCCACTACCCATTGAGCTGAAAGACTCCTGGGGCCAGATTCTGTAACTCGGAGAGTTTGGGAGTTTGGGAGATGAGAATTTTCGTTTCCCTCGATTAAAACTCTCTAACTCTCCATTCGAGATTCTCTAATATACTTGGGGAGTTAAAAAAAAACGTGAGAAGTATCGAAATATTGAAAGACGGCTAACTCTGTGTGGAGGATCGTAGAGCATTGGTGTTTTTTTTCTATCGATTTAGAGTCTAGCGTACAAAAATATAGGTGAACAATTTCTGGGGGAGGGTCTTTTGGGGATTTTGGGGGTTGTCCAAAATACGTCATGTTTGGTATCAAATTACAGAGGAGAATCCCGTAATCAAGTGGTGTAGTTTTTTTTTGATCATTTTAACTTTATAACTGACTTTTTACACCCCATTTCTTATATTTTGCAGAAGTAAGAAAAATATTTCAAAACTGACAGTATTGTCAGCTTTTATCGTCCTTTATGAAGGTACCAATGTACCTAGGATTTTCAAATTGAATTACGGATTCACTCCATATCCTGGCTATGTTTACAAAAACAAATTATGGACATCCTTGCAATACTTACAGAGAAATAAGGATTTTCGTGTTTCAAAGTACCCGCTAAAAATTGCATTTCAAGCGAAAATAGTCAATTTGGTCGTCTTCCCGTACAGAAGAGATGTTATAAAAATTTTAAATATGCACGTTAAAGCTTATATGTAGGATGAAATCGCATCTGCATTTTTTCCCCTAGTTAGATATGTAATTAGTTTTTGAGTCCGGTAAATAGTTTTTTGGTACAAAAATGGACATATTTTCAACTCATCATTATGAAGTAAGTCGTGGAATTTCACTTTCCATGAGAAAAATGTTCACAACATAGTACTAATGGATACAAAACAAAAAACGGAAGAAATATATACAAAATATAGGAACTGGGGTGTATATGACTAAGTGTAAGAAATCCCGCTTTCGGCGGTAAAAAGTCAGTTATGAAGTTAAAATGACAAAAAAAAAACTACACTCGATTACCGGCTTCTCCCCTCTTTAATTTGATGACATGACGTATTTTGGACAACCCCCAATTGCTGGTGGTACAACACTGCATCGTTTAGGCTAATTTCTAAAACACTGCACACTGCACTAGTTGGCATTTGTTAAATACTAAAGAATAGAGGAATTGTTCAATTTAAAATTGATTAATTAATTTTAAAATGACATTAGAAGAAAAATGGGTAGTTTTTCTCAAAATAATGAATCCACAATACAAAAAATTTATATATGAAATCTTCAAAAAATGATTGTCAAAACACTGCACTGCTTTTATTGTGCTTTACAGTGCAGTACCTATAACACTGCACTGCATCGTATTGTGTTTCTGGCTTGACACAGCATTGACCAACACTTGCAAAAGACTACTACCAAAAAAGACTCTATAATTCATATATATATGGTAATACCCTAGGCACACAGAACGATCTAATGAATCATTAGTACTAACTATTCATTAAAATGCCGTGTGTCACACAGTATACGACATTATGGCTCGAAAATGAGATGATAATGAAGTACACTAATGAAGTGTTTTCTTCATTCATTATAGCTAAATGACGAAAAATGTGCTAGATTTAGCATATAATTTAAGTATGGAGCACCGCTGTGCATCTGCTGATTTGAAAAATAAGAAGAAGAAATGCAAAGCACAAAGTAATTATGTCAAAATATTTTTTAATAAAATGCTTTTTGTTCATTTCTCAATCGTTAAATGAAATAAAATAAAAATAAATAAAAATTAAAATTAATAAAAAGAAAGTTTATCGCGTTAATTCTATCCATATCACTTCTTTAATTTCGTAAGTAAATCAAAACCAATTAATTAAAGAAATGCCTGTGTGTCTGCAGTTTATAATGAATCATTATAGACTAATGAGTGGTTAGTTATTTCTTCATTAAGACTAAGAGTGCTGTGTGCCTAGAGCATAATCTGCATACAGAGCTCAATTTTCTAAAATAGAATCACTGACATATATAATATGGACTGCTTAACTTTCTATTTCACGTGGGCATAATTTTTTGTTACGTTCTTAGGTCGGTGCCAACATTGAAAAAATCATTGACGGGAAGTTGAAAAAGTGAGCACGTAGCTCCAAAAATAACTTTAATAAATCCTTTGGAATTTCTTCTGCGTATCTAATTCTTTAGTAAAACAGCTTTTATCTGTAATAACCCTAAATAATTAATTTAAAAATATTTATTTCTACGAAGCCACTTATTTATTTGTTGTTCACAGTTCGAAAGAGTCAGCAATATAGAAGTGAGCCCACTTTCTGTAGTGTATTTCAATGAACGTAGTCAGTCCATATTATATATGTCAGTGAATGGAATTGAATAACTGAAACCATAGATGCCATCTATGCTGAAACTCCACAGTGCTTCGCACCCAACAAATCTTCTTATGCAAGCCCTGAATTTTTTCTTAGAAATTGACTGAAAATTTTTTCATTGGAATTTGTATGCATTTTTGGCGACTGTCAACGACACCCATGAAAGTGTTGTAACTGAAAATCATTCGCCCAGTGAATGAATAAAAATTCTGCCGAAACATTTTCTGTAAATTTCTAAGAAGAATTGAATGCTTATTGCTTAACTAGCGTTTTGGCTCATATTAGCCGCCCTCAAGCACCTGTTGACAATAAAATGCATTCAAATTCTGAAGAAAAAATATCAAGTAAATTTCAAGGCAAATATTTAGGTCTTCTCTATATCAGGAAGAGACATCGTTGATTATAAATTGAAGCGTGGCATTGCTGTCGGTCCCCAATATTGCATACAAATTCTAAAGAAAATATTTCCAGTACAGTTCTAAGAAAGAAATTTAGGACCTCTCCACATCAGGTGTAGACAGTGGTGCTCATGATTAGTGGAGACCGTGTACAATGCGAAGTTTTAATAATTTCTTAACAGAGGTGGATCTCGAAGATTCGAAATTATTTTTCACTGAGGCCAAACTACATTATGTGCTTGCACTGCAATCACTTTGTATTATAGAATCTTTGCTACTTTAGTAATACTTTAGTACTTAACTCATAATGGATATAACGGAATTAGAGTATTAACAGAAATACTTGTTGAAAAAAATGAAATTAAGTTCCGACTTTTATTCTTTGAAGTTACATTTCATGTGAGAAAAGTTTCATTTCACTTGGAAAAAGTTTCATTCCACACGAAAAAAGTTTCACTTAATCCGAGAGTGCTTGGGATAATTCATGGATAATTTTAAATAAATTATTTAACACCCATGCGTAAAATTTGAGCATATTGTAGTACAAGTCACTCTAACATGAAAATTTTGCTAAAATTGGAATTTTCTTGTGGAACCTGTGACCACATGGCGGCTCAGAGAATATATAAATGAGGTGAGTCCTCAGAAAGCTCTCATTTTTTCGACAGCGAACACATTTTTTTTTTTTTTATATTAGTAAGCCAAGCTCAGGGGATACCCTATGATGCAAAGCACAGCGTGGCAGGAAGGAGATGGGGAAAGGATTAAGGAATATGAGGAGAGCGGCGGAGGTGCCGATGTATGTCACCCTTAAACTTTTGCAGGTTGTATGCCGGAGGAAAGACAGAAGATGGTAGACTGTTCCACATTCGCACACTTCGGGATAAGAAAGCATCACGGAATTTAAGTGTACGGCCGAAGGTAATTTGAAGGGTAAAAGGATGAGCGCGGGATGCAGCGCGGGTATTGCGTGCAGGAACTATTCTACAAGGGATTGGACTAGATATTTCATCAGAACATTGGCCATGCATATAGCGATAAAGGAGCGAAAAAGGAGCCCCAAACATACGATCAAAATAGCAAAATTAGTAAACAGTCTTTTAAAAGGTGAAGAAAATTAGCATAACTAAAAGTTACCTCGGTACATTATTCACATGCAACAATGCTACATAAACTGGTGTGTACAAGGAACTTATTTCTGATGCAAAGAATATTGGTTTGTTGGTTAAAACGGATTAATATAATATCAATGACGCAGTGGATTTAGTTAAAGCGCTGCCTAATGGCCCCCATGGAGTCTCTAATCTTTCCTTTTCCTATATGATTTTCAGTATAACTACAACCTATTGAAATAACAAATCCAACAGACTGGAAAAACCGAAAAAAAAACACTTTGTCAACCACAGATATGTATGTACTATATGTCGATTAAAGCAATTTCCTAACCGCTCAACATGTGGGGAATAAAATTGAAAGCAACACTCACGTCTGCACATAATAGTTTCGTAATTAGTTGCTTATTTATACCTCGAAATTTGCTTCAATTTTAAACCCTTTTAATGCGTTTCCCTTCAGAGAAAATCGATCGGAGCTTTTGAGCGGATTATAATGAGAATATTAATTGAACAACAGAAGAGTAAGAGGCAGCAGTCGCTCGGAAGTCTTTGTTGGAATGGAAGGATAACTTACGTTATACAGGAGCTATTTACCCCAACCACGCCGATTATTATGCAACTTAATTAATGCTAATTCTGTCACTGAAATTTTCCATTTATCTACTTAATTTCATACATATCAGGATAAGCGCATCAATTTTTTTGAAGTCATCATCATTCACAAAGAGATTGCTTACTTAAGTAGTTAATTTTTTTTAATTATGGATGATCTGATACAAAATTTTTTAAGTTTAAATCGGGGCTCCATTATGGTATGTTTGACTTTAGTAATTCATTTTGTTCCCTGCATTTTGTTTGTTTGTATTTTGTTTTTATTATCAAACATTCGTTACAGGTTTTCTTTTTTTCTTAACATTACGGAACAATATTAAAAAATCATTCTATCGTTAATGTCATAACTTTTCGCCTCCTAAAACTTTATTGTAATTGAAATTCATCTGCTGTACGTAGTTCTGTGTTCTTAGCTTAGTTTTAAAATTTATACACCAGAGAACTGCCACCACTTTCACTTCAAACTTTAAACTATACAATTGTCACCACAGTTGGTGACAAGGATTCTGCCCTGGCAACAGGCTCTCTAACATTTCAGAGATTTACAAAAGAAACTTTAATCTGAAGGCAAAATTTAAGATTGCCACAGAACGTGGTTTTCGGAAATTCAAACAAATTTCGTATAGACGTAAGCCAATAGAAGGAAATACGGTTTGTAGCGCGACATCGTTGAAATCGGCCTCCAAATAGAAGTGAATGGAAATTTTGGCTACTGCAATTCATTCTTAGTCATTTTGAACTATCACAATAAAATTAAAAGTAATTAAGAGGAGAATGCTGAGTGGAGATGTGCATCCTGTTAGTTATGGGCAGGAATTTGGTTTGACTTCAGACACCAGTTTCTGTAGATTAATATAATTACACTTTGGGTTGTTCAATTAATTACATACTACTTGTAGCTATGAACTATGAAGGTATTTTATGATAATGCCTTCTTCATTATATCGGTTTCGAAGACTAAAGTAAGAATTTTATTGTTCATTAGCAGAGTACTCTGTACGAGATGAGAAATTATTTTCGTATAATTCTAACGTTTTCTTGGCCTTCAAGAATTTAAATTAAAGCTGTTTTTCAACGGATTTACACCGTCTGCTTCCAAGAAAACTTGTGAATTATTTTCAAAGTACTTTTTAAGTTTAATTTTATTGGAAATAATATATTTTTTTTTATATTATTAAGCCAAGCTCAGGGGATGCCCTGTGATCCAAAGCGCATCATAGCAGGAAGGAGATAGGAAAAAGGTTAAGGAACAAGAGGAAAGTTACGGCGGTGCTGATGTATATCACTCTTGACTCTTCGTAGATTGTTAACCCAAGGAAAAAACAGTAGATGGTAAACTGTTCCACATTCGCCCAGTTCGGTATAAGAAAGCATCACAGAATTTTACTGTACGGCCGAAAGTATTTTGAATGGTGAAAAAATGAGTGCCGTTTTCGGCGCTTGTATTGTGTGTAGTAATTAAACTAGAAGGGATCAGACTAGATATTTCATCGGAACATTGGGCATGCTTGTAGCGATAATGGAGTGAAAGGCATCTACAAATGCGGCGGTGCTCGAGTGACAAGTAACTGTCAAATAGCAAATGAGCTTGAAGATTCTCCTTTGGACAATATCCAATGAAACTAAGATTGTGCGGCCAGTCCCGGCCTAGATATCGGAGATGTTTTCCATTCGAGGTGTGATATAGGACTTGTAGAGGTGCTCTAGATTTGACGGACTGAAATATTTCTTACTTTTTTTTTCGAAATCCCAGACATTTCGATGCTTTCTTGGCAATAGAGAAGATGTGCTCTGTCCAGCTTAACTTACTGGAAATAATAATGCCAAGAATGCATAAAGACGTAAGTCAGTGCTCCATCGAAAGAAACGAGAGTGGAAAAATTATGATCTTGTTTTAAAGAGATGAGACAGCTTTGGGATTTAATGCATTGATTTCGATGAGATTCGCTTTTGTTCCAAGCGAATGTATTGGCAAGTTCGTTATTCAATAATCGTTGATGCAATCTACGTTGCCAGATATGGCATTCCCTCTGGAGTCCTAAAGAGTGTCAAAGGATTCTGCGAAATCAAGGGTACTGTTATCGGGAAAAGTCTGGATGGGATTGAAAGTAAGGAGCAGATGATTAATGAAAATTTGAAAGAGATACGGCAAGATAACAGAGCCCTGGGGCACCCCGGCATTTATATAGTGAGATTTGAATATAATGCCGTCTAATAAAACACGATTTAGACGACCAGATAGAAAACTTCCAATCCATAATAGAAAAGGAGGGGAGAGACCAAGTACTTTAAGCTTAGCTAAAAGGGCAGGATGCCAGACTCTGTCAAAGGCCTTTGAAATATCTAAAGCAACGATATTGGACTCACCAAAATTGTGGAGGGATCGCTACCCTCTTCTTTTTTTGGGAATTGGTTGAGAAATGCGTGACGAATAAAAGAGGTATAATATTTTGCGCAGAGGCTTAGCCAAAGAATAAGGCGCAAATATAAATTAACAGAAGTGAGAAACTATCAGCACTTGCGGTTTTGGAGACGTTGATCTTCTTTAGGATCTTGAATACATCCCTCGTATGGATGTGTATCGGGGGAGGGGGGGGGGGGGGTATCTGAGAAGTGGGTAGAAAAGCCTTATCCAGGGAGTCAAAAACCACTTCAACATTGTTAAGTAATGAAGGTATAGAGGAACTGGTGAAGTTGCTTCTGACGGTTTTGACGATGAACCAGAAACCTGTCCTACCTTTGTTGCTTTCCCAGATTCTCTGCCTAACACTCTGGTCAAAAGGAAATTTTTCTCTCTCTAGATAATGGACATGCAGGTGTTCAGTGTGCAGTCTTAAAGACTTGTTTCAGCTCTGGACATGGATGCAATTGATAGGCGTGAAAAACAAACCTTCGCTTTTATTGCTTGGTTCCACTTTTCGTTAAACCAGGAGCGATTTTGCTGCTGTTGAGATTTGCTATAGGAATACGGAATGTATTCACGCATGCCAAGACTTAGTATGTTACTAAGTTCTAATGTGCATTCATCAACATTCCTCGAAGCAAAACAGACCGACCAATAAATTTCTCGAAGATACTGGTTAAGACTTTCCCAGTCAACATTTTTATAGTGCCCGAGAAGCCTAGTTGTATATGAAGAGTTCGGGAGGCACTTGTTTGAGATGGTAAATTGAGCCATGATTAAACAATGGTCTGAATTACCGAGAGGAGAAGCGACTGAGATTTGTCGGGATGATATGTTAGAAATAAATCCAGTAAATGAGCAGCATGGGGAATTTGCTTTGATGAATCCACTATTTGTTGTAAATTAAAAGATACACAGAATGTTCAACAAATCGACCCGGAGGGCTTTTGGTAGAAGAATGTCTGATCCACGGTATGTTATAGACATTAAAATCGTCTGCTAGGACGATTTCGGAAGAGGAAGGGATATAAAGCAAGTGACCAATATTGTTGGAGATATTGTCAAATACGGATACCGTATCTTCATGAAACATATTTGGGCTACGATGAAGGTAAGAAAATTACATGATGTACCTGTGATGTTTGATCCTGATCCAGAAATAATTAAAGTTTGGATTGGCAGAAGGAAAATCTAGAAGAATGGTAAAGGCTACATCATGTGGAGAAAAAAGAGGCACTAAGCTGTAACCAGGTACGTGATACTTCGTCAGCAGCGAGGCAAAGAAAAACAAAAATAGTGTTATTTTTATATGTAATTCAACAGGTCTGACAGGTCTAGTCATAAAAAATGAGGTACCGGATCAAAAAGGTTTAGAAATGATAACAAGATGATGTCAAAAATTCAATTATTTTTATTCACTCTCAGTACAATTTTCTTACTTGCTAAGCCTTAAATCATTAACAGAAATTCACGAAGCCTTAAACTACTAACAAGAATTCAATACAAATAAAATGTACAAAATCATAAAATAATAAATTCAGTTAATTTTAATCAAAATCCAATGAAATGATAATTCACTTAAAAAATTCACTTTGGTGATGACTGTGGCGGTGTGGGTGTTTATTTAGTCTGAAATGACGAAAGATAATGTTAAATTCGTAGCTGGAAACATTAATTTACTTCAAAAGAGGAATTTAATTGAAAATTGTTGGATAAGAAGCAGAAAAACTACACTACGCTTGTAAATTAGGGTGCTTTCACGTGTCGGCTCAGTTTGCTCATACACTAGTGAGCTTGGGCGGCACCATGTTCATCGACCGCGAATTGATGCGAGCAGATTGTTATGTGCGAGAGGCACAATGGTATATTTACTGAGAAATACACGATTTTATTCTCCGTAATTCCAGAGATTTGTGTCGATGACGTGTTGCGTCACATATACCAGATTCAATGCTTCTGGGTTTGAGATTTTAAGACTTCACTAGGCCTCAGGACTGCCGATCTGCCTTGTTTGAGAGCTCAGGACGCAATGATTTGTCTGAGTTAGAAATGCTGTACTTATGTACTAGCGAGGTTGACGTATAGTTGCTCGGCAATATACGAAAATTTACGAGGTGCAGTGCTCCTAGTAATACTAGCCACAATACTTCTAGTATTTGGTATGGTGTATTAAAATCAGTGCTTTTAGTACAATTTTCTAGGGTCAGAAATCCTCCTAGGTTTGGTATTATCCAGACTTCAGTAGGCTTCAATACTGCCGATCTGTCTCGAGTGATAGCTCAGAACGCAATGATTTTCTTGCATTTCTAGCGCTCTATTTATACTGTGGAAATACACAGGTCAGATAGGGCTTTCGAAAAAGTTGAACTTGGTTGCGTGTGTGAGCGCTGGTGGTGCTTGGCTCTCTGTGTGTAAAGAGCGGTGGCACGTCATCATGACTGATGATGACAAGTCTAATGGTGTAGCAATTACATGCAAGTAGTGTTCTTGAAAATATATTTTTGCTTATTTTTGCTAATTGTTGTGGTTTTTTTTTTCTTTTTAGCTTGTTCTTCAGTATGCCTGAACAGGTAATGTACTTGCACTGATTTCTTCTGGGGAACAATAAGGACATTACCGTGTTGTGCTGCTAGGTTGTTGAATGCCGGTAGGGTATAATTTGTTTGTTATAGATTTATGTATTTAGTTTTAATAGTTAATTTATTTGTTAGAAAAGGCGCTTCGGAGTTTTATAATTGAAACGTTGCGGTTAGGCATATTATAAATAAATTAAAAACAACTTTTCCCTGCACAGCACTGGTCTTAACGAAATTTGAGTTAGCAACACATTAGCGTAAATCTTAAAAAGTTAGACATTCAAGCATAAAATGCAACAGTTAAACAATCAATGGCGTGAATCAATTGAAAGATATAAAAATTACAGAGCTGTCATTCCAGCGCAAGTTATTATTTCTATCAAATTGAAAATCTGATGTGCAACGTGGATGCTTCTTCATTCCTTTTACTTCCGACGAATCAATATTCTTACAACCAAATATAATTGGCTTGCTTTTAAGAAATATTTTGCAGGAATGCCGTACGTAATATGCAATCTTTTGCTTGAGATTCAGAAATGGTGTGACAACACGTCGAATTGCATAAATTAGCGGATACATTAGCTCAATCATTGGAGAAACATTGAAAGTTTGTTTTCATTATTCAACTTCTTGCTGTCACGAATATGCACATATTCTGTTTGATTCGCTTGAATCTGCCTCTACCCACAAAACCTTTGATTAATTAGCATCCCAGCAACCCCGGATTAGACCAATATGGGCGAATAGTTACAAAATATTGTAGCCAGTGATGTACAGCATACCAAGGAACAGATCCTCAATCTCATAATTTTTACGAAGAGTCTAGTTTGATGTTACGCCCTTATCAAGGATTCCGTGGAAAATTTGACGGGCAGAGTTACCACAAGAATGTGGCTAATTTCTTATATATTCTTCGTCAACTTCAATTGTGATATTATCACAACGCATTCGATAGTGCACATTATCGTTGCTTCAAAAATCTCAAAATGGAATCTAAGAAAGCAGCTCACTTTCATCGGTGATCAGCTGAAGATTGTCGTTCAATCCTTCAGTGTGACTTCTAGTGGAGCAATGATCACATTTATTTTGTCCGCATGGCAACAATTGCCTTCCTCCTGACTCATACTATCCAGGGCGATTATATTATTTTGTATTCAGAGGATTATATTTAACCCTTGTGTACACACCCGGCTACCCGGGTAGCCATTTTGATTTTGATTCCCTGTAAAAACTGTTAGTAGGAATATACTGGCTCGAAGATGCGTGCCATCCCAAAGTTACTATTACTACTTTATGAAAAATTTATATGAGAAACTTTATCACGTAGTTGGTTAATAAACTTAGGTTGGAGAAAAAAATAAGGAAATACATATAATGAAAACGAACATGTAAATCTATGAAAAAGTGTTTTTTTTTTACATATATGAAAAATATTTGTAATATTATAAATTAGATATATAAATGGCATTTATTTACGGTTATTGTTTGTCCGCTACATATGGGCTTGTTACAGGTGCAACAGGATTTTCTGGTGGCAGACATAACATTTTCCTGTCTGTCCAGTACGTCCACTACTGTCTCGAGAAGTTTATGCGGCCGATTCTACAGGTAATTGCCGCAGAACTAGCCTTCCTAACATACATTCAATTCCAGTTCTGCTCTCGAAGTTTCTTGTAATATTTACATTTGTAGACCGCGTCGTAATATGTTGTAACGCCAGTTGCCTTCCCAAGTCTTGTAAGAAAATTCGGGATTGATGTGTCCGATATGAATCAGCAGGATGATTCTCCGAATAAATCTTGTAAGCAATCAGATATGCTATGTCAAGAATCTTATAAAAAAAAGCCACAGGCCATCTCTGTGTCCGCCTTTTAGTAGAATAGTGTCCAAGCAATTTATCCATGTTATCTCCTCTACTTTTTGTGCTGTTGTAATAATATATTACTTCCGGTTTTCTTTTATTTCCGGACACATTATCGACATAGTGGAGTTGTGGCGACTTGACGACGTCAGGCGCGGCGTTCCCGACCTGGCGCAGCCAAATTAAATCTGTTTGCTTTTCGTGAAATTCAACGAAGGCCACTTTGATAAGTAGAAAACGGTATGTGTAAGTAGGCTGTGAGATAGATTTAAGAAAAACAAAAATTCTAAAGATTGATTGTTCCGTCTGAAGTTAATCAAGAAGGATCAAAATATTGTATAGATTTGAATTTCGATAAATATAAAAGAAAACTAAAAGCTAAAGATCGGAGGAATTTCCCCCACAATAACCGCATCCTAAAGCAAATAAAGAAGTTTCAATAGATGTCTGGACTTCAATTGATGCCCGCATTTCCGTATCAACAAATATACTTTTCTTCCAGCGTCTGTCCTTTTCAGGTTCCACTGACAGGTCTAAACCGAGGAACTCCCTGAGACCTCACAGGCCTTCAAGGGGAGAGGAATAAAACCCTGAACTGCTAGTGCTGGACGTGGTACAGTCCCGTCAACGAGTCTACCTATCGATATAATACCAAATATATCGAGCTGCTTATTGTGTTCCTGATGTGATGCAGTTTGGTCAACAACTGGAATCAAATCTTGAGCTGCTGGCACTGGATGTGATATAGTTCCGTCAACGACTCGGCCTGTCGATATAATACCCAATATATCGATCTGCTTTTGTGTGCTCCTGATGCGATACAGCTTGGTCAACAAACGCCGGCCTGCGATATAACACCAAATATATCGCGCTGCTTATTATGTACGTGCCGCCTCATAACTGCACTGGTCTACTATCCATAGAGAATCTCTCTAGTCCTCACGAGGTTACCACTCAGGAAGTCATAGGGACATCCTGTAGTCTTTATTACCCCAACAATATCGATAGAAAGAACTCATCTTCTTCTACGGAAGTGCTCTACGGGCTGTCATTGGGACAGTCCATACTGCCTTCACGCCACTTCTATTTTGCCAGTAGTTCTCATCTTACTTTCAGATCAAGAGGACTTTGGATCTCTACACACAAGCTCGAGCTTAGGATTCAATCCTAACATTCCGTTGTCAGGAATATTTCAAGAGGCTATCGACGCACGTCGGTCTCAACTGGAGACATTAACTACTGCGGTTAAGGATACATCTTTGACGCACTTGGCTGACCTGCTACACCAGTCGTATAAAACAGCGTGGTCGTCACATACCACTAAAGAGTGTCGACAACATGATAACACTTCTGTTCTTTTTCGGAACATATGTTGTCATCGTTGAATGCAAATCGTGATGAAAATATATCCAGCGACTTAGATGGCAGCATTTTCTTAGGTATATACGGCTTATTCTTCTTTAACGTCCCGACAATAGCAACATTCCACGACTTCAGCAAACATGCAAGTGGAAGTGATGTAAAAAACTTGTCAGCTACAATGTTCCTTCCGCTTCCTTTAAATCTCATACACAAGTTTTTCACCACGTGCTCTGCTTGATTTACTTCTCTGCCTGATAACTGATTCCCTGTTTATATTTGACCAGAGATTGGGTATGAATTTGAAGCATCGCAAACCCACCAAACTTTTATGCCATATTTTGTAGGCTGAAGGTGGATACACACTGAGCAAACAAACGCAAACACATGTGTTTGAACTCTTGCTTTTGATTAAATGTGTACGGATTGCAAATGCAAACGAATGTGTTTTATACCCTGTGCTCATGTTCCGTCTCAAATGCACATTTCCAAAGAATTTGTTCATTCCGTGACAAATAAATTTGAAAAGTGTGTACGGATTTGCAAGCCC
The DNA here is from genome assembly GCA_963924295.1 of Dioctria rufipes. Classification (NCBI taxonomy): domain Eukaryota; kingdom Metazoa; phylum Arthropoda; class Insecta; order Diptera; family Asilidae; genus Dioctria; species Dioctria rufipes. The sequence goes on along the minus strand of OZ002743.1, from coordinate 74,326,625 downwards.
GAACGAAAAAGATGCGTAGTACATGTGCCGCGATTTTCCAACTTCAATGGAAAACATGCAAATGCAAACATATCTGTTTGAAGAGACGTACACACTTAAGATATTGGTTTGAGTTTGCTTGCAAATCCAGAACCGCGTGCGCCCATTACGGCCTCCAATAATAATGTATAAGATTTCTAAAGAAAACATTTCTAATAAAAGTCTAAGAAAAAATTTAGCCTTACATAGGTCGAGGCATCGTTGGAAATATTTTGAACGTACACACTACAAAATTTCTATTTCAACCGTGCGAGCACATGTTATTGCGTTTGTTTGCTCAGTCTGTACCCACCTTTAGATGGCATGTAGTGTGGGAATCGTGTTTTGCCTTCATATGGAAAGAGTTGCACATTCTGTTGTTATTCAACAGCAGAAATATTTCTGATACAGCGGAAGCTTTATCATTTTTCCAAACGAAGTCCTCGCATTGCAGGATTATCCAATCGTAAGAAGCGTGTTATTGAACAAAAACAACTCACTCCCATACTCGCGCGATACAAACGACAGGCTGTTGTTTTCCATAGCTCTCTTATATGCGCGTCATTAGAATGACGTACACCTGCAGCTATAAGAATCCCTAAATAGCAATCAAATTCTTCTGCACTTACAATTTTCCACACTTTTGGAGGCATTTCTTGATGTCTCCTTTATAATTATGTTGCACATTACATCATTAAAAATATATTTAAACGTATCCAAAGCAGACAAGGGGGTTGTTGAGTGAATTGGATCTGCTCTTTGTCGAAGAATATTATGGCTTAAAGTTCGGACGTTGCTAGGGTTTGGACGCCATATAGTGCCATCTGTACCATCTGTGACATTGTGGTTAGATTCTTCGTCGCTGTCTTCATTATCTTCGTGGGCCATTTCGATTCGAATGCAATCATCTTGACGAACATTTTCAACATCCGAATCCTCCTCTTTCATTTCCTGCACTGCTGATGGCAGCCATTCTTCATCTGACTCGTCATCGACATAATCCAATACCTCCTCTTCATCATCAGATTCTATTAAACTTCTTCAATATTCATGTTGTTGCCGGTAATTCATTCCATTAGATAAAAATTCTTCATTAATATGAAATAAAGTTTCATAAATATACTTAGTAAATAAAAAGATTACTCTTTTGGACTTTTTACCGGGTTAAACTTAATTTTGTTCAAGAAAGGATTTTTTGGGATTTTCCGGTATATAGCAAAAGCTAAAAATGTTCTAATTTGTTATTTCATCACACAACCCATTAATTTTTGGTGACAAGTTTCAAGTCTTGGTTTGACTCATCAACAGGTTCCAAATAGCGAAATTGGGTGATTTTAAAAACAAATGAAAAAATGAAAAAAGAAATGAAAAGTTTGAGAAAAATAGAAAAAAACAATTTTTTTTATTTATTAAAAAAAATTTTAAATTTTTTTTTTTTAAAGAAACAGATTCATTCGAAGCGAATCGAACCCGTATACGCCACGCAGTGGGCTGAAAAATAAAGAAGAAAAGGAAGAAGAAGAAACGTTTCGTGTCAGCAGAAAACCTTACACTCATCGGTGCAGCTTGGTTGTTTGCCTGCTGCAGACGCTATAAAATAGATTAAACTGATCTCTTCTCATATAAACTCAGTTTAAATTCTGGGTGTGAATTATATGAGGCGAAAACACTCCTATACAAATCCAGATTTTCCCTTTTACTGCTCCCCAGTAAAAGAAATCTAATGGTTTTAGATCAGGTGAACGGGCTGGCCACGAGATAATACCAGACCGCCCTATACATCTGTCCGGATATTTTTCATTGAGATATCCTCTAACTGAAAGGGCCTATTACGCTGGGCAGCCGTCTAGCTGATACCACATCTCTCTGTAAATACTTAGTGGCATGCCTTCCAGTAAATTAGGTAAATGGTTTTGCAAAAAATCTAAATAAACCATTAAAGACCTCTGGTAACTCAAAAGGTCCTATGAATTTTCCGTTTAAAATTCCGGTCCACATGTTTATTTTAAAACGATATTGAGATCTATTTTGTCTCATTAAATTCGGATTCTCTACGTGCCACTCGTGTAAGTTGTGTAGGTTCATGTAACCATCTTTTCTAAATGTCGATTCATCCAACTACAAAATTTTCTCGAAGAATCGCGGATCTTCCCGTTGGCTTTGTAACATCGTTTGACCGAGGTAGCAGGGTTTGTACTCGCTGCACATGGTATGGGTGTAGCTCATGGTTTTGTAATATTAGGTGAGCTTCGCTTAGAATTTAAAGCAACAGGTTACATAAGCACTATCACTAAGTCACAATCTGTCTCACTCACACTTCATGGAATGACTCTCCGTCTCACTCAAACTAGAATCTTAAAGTTACGCTCTTAAGACAAGCTTTGGGTACACTAGAATTAATTTTAGTAGGTGAAAAGAAATTTTTCGAAACTGGGTTTCTTGAAGAAAACAAAATTTTTTTCCGTATTGTAAGAAATATTGTAGCAAGTGTTATACCAATTTAGAATCCTTATTAAATGCGTCAACTTTTAAAGTTACTTACCAGACTGGCGTAGTACATTTTTTTTTAGAACAGTCAGTTAAAGTTGGGTGAAATATTAATTTTCTATTCTTGGTTCAGCAAAATGTGACATTTTCTTCCAAGATGGAGCAGTTGTCTTAGAATTTAAAGCAACAGGTTACATAACCACTATTCGGGATTACATAAGCAAAATAAAATTGAAAAAAAGTAAAGATTTATAGCAACAGGAGCTAAAAAACCATCACAAGGTGTACATTTTCTCGAAAACAAAAGAAATGCCTATAATTTGAAAAATACATGACTTAGATTTTTTTTATATTTTTCTGGTAACTGTTATGATTTGGTCTATCACCCGGTTCCGGCTTGACGTCGACTTACGGGACACCCTGTATATCTACATTTTAACCAATTACATTTCGTTTGGTTTTTACTTGATATTGTAAAATACAGGGTGGCAATAATTTTATGGACAGGAAATTTAATTATAAAATCGATTGCAATTATTATTACAAATAAGAATGAAGAAAAAAATGAAATTCTGATTGTAATTATAAACAGCTCCTCAAAAGAAATTTTTTGCATATTACTCTCAGCTGTCAAAATCAAATTACGACGACAACGACGACAAAAGTTGAATTATTCCCAACTCCGGGTACAACGACAAAATCGTTAGATGCCATTGAGTACAGGAACATGGTATTGCCATTAGGTCAACAATTAATTTGTTGTCGTAAATGTTGTCTCGACTTCATTGTATTTCGGCCTGTAGTCATTTCTAATCCTAATTTTGTTGCTCACTGTCAGTGGTGCCAACAAAAAAATTATATTTGGGGTAGGAAACTTCTTATGCTGCTGCGCTCTTTTTGCAATCTGTGTCACAGCGGGGCAGAACAATTTCACCGTTCAATTTGCCACGTTGTCGCGCCGCGCACTAAAGTGTGTAATCTATTTCAGCCTTATTACAGCTGATTCAGCTATACAGCAATTTTGATCTGACACAAACAAAAATCAACAACAATTTTCGTGTTATTTTAATATGAATCATAATTTTCACACTGTTTAAGCAAACGTGCTTACATTATCATACCATCTGCATTACCATGTCTTCGATAAAATAGACCTGTGGTATTCTTAGATGAAATAATCCAAATAACCCATGGGATGTTATGTACATATTTGTTTTTGTATTAAAGTATGAGCTTTTTATATATATAAAAAAAAAGAACTATTTTGCTTTATTTTACTGAGCTCGTTCTATTAACCGGAATTTTCAATTTTTCGGGAAAGTCTCAAAACCGGGTATCCCGGATAATCGAGTTTCAACTGTATTCTCCTATTCTGAAATATGTACCTAAATGTGGAATAACCTACCATACACCCTATCTTTTCTCTAGTTTACTAAAGTTTTTATCTAAAATTCAAGAGCACCTGCATCGACAGTTCTGCCATTCTCCTAATATAAATTAACCCGTACCCTATTACCTTCCTACCATGATGGCTAGATAATACAAAAAAAAAAAAAAACATGTACTACCCATTTACACAGTTATTCATAAATTAATTTAAAAAATCTGATTTATGTATTGTAAAAATCTACTTCCATATATACATTTATTATCCCTGCATCATTTGTTGTCCTTAAAATTTAAATAAATGGGAAATATGACACAGCATCTATCGGCATAAATCTGAAGTTCATTGTAAATCTCGGCGTAATGAATGTATATTTTTCATAACATCAATACTATGCTGCAAGTCTATATATATATATGTGTGTAGGTATGTGTGCATATACGACCAAAACGATATCACAATATGGCGACAACTACCCCCTTCGCTGACACGCAATATATTCAAAATATTTTGAATGAAATTGATCGCCATCATAAAAAGCATAAAACTGCGAACAAAACCCTGGCTATGCCACGTACTGAAGATAACGATGCCACACGATAGCATAATACGCCAAAATAAAGGCCTCAAGTGTGTGCAATAATTCTTATGGATATCAGTTCAGTACTTCGAAGACATTAGTGTCTTCTGGAAAAGGTTCAAGGGATGGGTTTGAAGCCTTAAGATATGTTTCAACTACCAACATAAGAACCTACATATATATGAATATAGGTATCTACTTGAAAACATGTTACCGCTCGCCCTTCCCCACCATTCAGCACATATGTTAAATTTTCACCAATATTCAGATTTTCTTCACCATATTTCACCTCCTCACCTTACTGTGTGTATGTGCTTAATTTAAACACCTTGTTCACAAATGATAAATTGAAACGTTAAAATGGAGTGTAAGCACACCATAAGGCGAGCTACGGAGGTGTTCATCATATATCTTAAGTGATGTAACACGGAAGTATATTATACACCTGAAGAACGGAAGTGAGAATAAAAGTTACTCGGAGCTGAAAATTTTCTTGGAAGTTGATTAAATTTGAAATGCAAGCTTTGAACTTCCATACGTAAATGAATTTTTTTCTTTTCATCTTCATATTTTCAACGTATAGTCGAGAGCATACGTAGATGGAAAGGAAGGTAATATCTATGTAAAGAAAAGTACGAACATTTTAATTACAAGTTCCTCTTAAAGATAAGTCAAACTTGGCAATTCAGTTAAATGCTTTTGAGATTCTCATCTTTGCAGTTTTGGAGACTCTTTGTAGATTATTCATAGAGGTGCAGAGTTTTTTGTATTTTTTTTTTAACGAAATATACGTAGATACGGTGATGAATTTCTATCTAATGTTTAGCTTCATACGTTTTATACTTAAAAAGATGTTCTGAAAATTACCATTCTTGATGTACCTATGCAATTTTATGTAATGATATTTTTAATGTAAATAAGATGAAAGCTGGGTACCTGGCCATAGAAATATCGAGGGCAATGAGATAGCGGATGAACTAACAAAAAAGGACGATGGTTTGATGGTTTCGCATTTGATACGATCACTTCCCCCTGATATTATACTTTTGCCATTGAATCTATTAAATTCAGCGCGATTGGAGTTGTTGATAATATAGACTTGCGATTTTTACACATTATATTGCCGTTTATAGTACATCCTTTGACCTGTATCATGACATCTAAATTTCAGTCTCTTTGGAAATATCCAAAAGTTGTTTCAATTAATAAAAAGCCTAATCCTCGAGTTAAGGAAGATTTTCGTTCAATTAGCATACTTCCTTTCTGCTCGAAAGCTCCCGAAAAATTGCATTGTAACCAAATTTCAACCTTTTACAAACGATATACAGTTGGATCGTTTTTACATGTAAAGGATTTTCCAATAAGAGGTGTTATTTTAATTAGCCCGCTATTTCGGTAGATGTCACTTTTGGAGCTGTCATTTTTTGACATTTGACAAGTAAAAACTACGCCACTAATAAAAATGGAACGATACACGATTCAAGAACGCATTGAAATTATTAAAATTCACTATAAAAATGGTGAAATTGTGGCAGAGACCGTTCGTAAAACTCGAATATTTTTGGGTCGTCGTGAAGCACCTTGTCGGACCGCAATACAGAAATTGGTAGAAAAATTCGAGCTGTCGGGACAAGCTAGTTATGTGAAGAATAAAATTCGTGCACGTCTCTCAAGAACAGCCGAGAATATTGCTGCTGTAGCCGAAAGTGTTGAAGAAAACCCAGGTTTGACCATTCCTCGTCGTTTTTTTGGAATTGGGCATTCAACAAACGTCATTACACCGTATTTTGCATAAAGATTTGGGTCTTAAGGCTTATCAAGTTCAGTTAACACAAGAACTCAAGCCGGCCAATCATCAACAAGGTCGAGTCTTTGCTAATTGGGTCCTTGAAATGCATGAAAATGATCCGGAATTCCATCGAAAACTCATCTTGAGTGATGAGGCCCATTTCCACATCGCTGGCTTCGTCAACAAGCAAAATTATCGCATCTGGGGCTCGGAAAACCCAAGAGTTATTGTTGAAAAACCTCTCTATCCTCAACGTGTGACTGTTTGGTGCGGTTTATGGTCCCGCGGGGTCATTGGACCTTACTTTTTCGAAAATGAGGCTGGAGCAACAGTTACGGTGAATGGATTGCACTATCGGCAGATGATTAATGATTTTTTATGGCCGGAATTGGATGGTATTGATCTGGACAACGTTTACTTTTAACAAGACGGCGCTACGTGCCATACAAGCAACGAAACCATTGATCTTTTACGGAAAAAGTTTCCGGACCGTGTTATCTCTCGAAGAGGTGATCACAATTGGCCACCGAGATCTTGTGGCTTAACACCTTGCGAATTCTTCCTTTGGGACCACGTGAAAGAGAAGGTATACGCCAACAGCCCAGCGTCGATTCAAGACCTCAAAGATGGAATTCGTGAGGCTATCGAGGACATAGGGCAGCCACTTTGCGATTTGGTTATGGAAAATTTCATGAAAAGGATATGGTCCTGTAGGCGTGGTCGTGGTGGTCATTTTGCTGATGGTATTTTCCATTATTAACGACATACCTTCCTCTTTATAATGAAATAAAGATTCGATCATTTATCTAAAAAAATGGCATTTTTCTTTGAATATCACAATTATACCTCTTATTGGAAAACACTTTAGTAGATAATATTAGATTAAATATGCATGCCCGACTTGTATCATTGCTCGTATTAGTAGATTTTTCTAAGGCGTTTTACAGTGTAAATATTAATGTGTTCTCTAGTACTTAAAATACGATTCCCGTTTAGTAGTTCTGCAGTTAATTTAATTTTTTCTTATCTTACGGATAGGTTTTAAAAGGTTGTGAATGCTTTCCGATATAGACCTGCCTTCTCAAGTGTTCCACAGGGGTCAATTCTTGGACCATTGCTTTTCTTATTATACATTAATTATTTATCTCAAGAAATCCATCGTGGCAATATACAGCTGTATGCCGATGATGTTCAGCTTACTTTATCTGGTCCTGCTACTTGTATGAAAGATGTTTTTGAGTTGATGACCTGTGAACTTCCTAGGGTGTCTCGTTGGGCTATTGAAAACAAACTTTTGTTAAATGCATCGAAATCCCGAGCATTCCTGATTTATCTAAAACGCTTCGACTTAAAAAAATATCCCTCAATAAGACTAGGTGATGCCATCATACCTTACTCAGAGTCTGTCAATAATCTTGGTGTTGTCTTCAATGGCTCACTTACCTCGGACCTACAAACTAATAAAGTGATAGGGAGGGTGTATGGTGCAATTCGTAAGCTTTGGTTTTTTGCAAAATTCACTCCACAGAATGTCCACACTCGTTTCATTACCACTCTAATTCTTCCGGTTATACTGTATTGTAGTGTAATATACCGCAAGACCGACAATATCAGTAGAAGGAAATTAAATGTGGCTTTTAACTGCTGTACGCGATACATTTTCAATTTGAGCTGTTTTGTTCTGATTTCTATGCACGTTTGCAGCATTTTAAATTGTACTTTGGATAAATTCCTAAATTATCAAGTCACTATTATGCTCTTTAAGATAATTAGATCCCTTTCACCGGATTTCTTTTCCAGCAAACTTCAGCAGCTCAGATCATCGATAAACTACCAACTTGTCATTCCTTGCAGTAATTGCAAGCAGAGCGACAGATCTTTTTTCGTTTACGGTGTCAGGATTTGGAACTCCCTGCCGACCAGTATAAAACAATCCACAACTAGCAGTGATTTAATAACTAATGCTTTAAATTTTTTCTCTGACTATGGCTGAGTATTTACTCCTTTTCTTTCCTGCCATACGCCTCTAACCAATTTAATTTAATGTCTATCTTCATTGCTTGTAATATAATGCTTTTTCCTTTTTGTATTTTTTTTTTCTTTTTCCTTCTTTCACTATTTTTTTTATTTGTTCTTTTTATATATAATAATTTCTGTAATAATAGCCACAGCAAATCATTTCACTTGTTCAACTTACTTTGAAATTTTTTTTTGTTACTTTCCTTCCTGTAAAAGAGCAAAAGCTCATATGTAAATTTAATTAATTAATTAATTTGAATTTGAATATCGTATGTGAGAGAGAGCACGATCGGGGGGCCTATTCTGGAATTACGAATGGTTGATAACGAATCGAATGCCTCGTTCGTATTCTTGAACCTCATCTTTATAAAGTCGAAGTGGTGAGAAAGTTGTTCAACATAACGAGTGTGGTAGGATTAAATCTGTCAATTTACAAATTGAATATTGTCAACTGTTTCATATTTTAAAATATAATTTGTAAAAAATAGCTAGTTTCAGTGAATTGTCATTATTTTTTGTGCCTGATATTGTTGAAGAATCTATGGAAAACGAATTACGTCAATCGTTTAATCAGTTCCTGCACCCTTAATTCATCGGTGGATAGGAAAAATTTTGCAGGAGGACCTCCACCAGTGCCATGCAAATATTTTTTTTCCCACCGCTGATTTTCTTTTCTCCATACATTTTAAGTCCTGATAACTCTGGAAATTTTCTATTAGGTCTTTGCAACAATTCCTTGGCATCTTTTGAACTGAAAGAATTATCATACTTACCAAATTTGAGTTTCGTCTTTTCCTCTAAAAACTCAATTATTTTAGTTTTTTGAGCATATGATATTTTCGCACATCTTTTATGTCCCATTATCATCCGTAAAATTGCAGCTGATTCACTCTTCGTTTGCCATAGCGAACGGTTGAACCCATTCGTTAAATAACGAAGGGTTTGCGTTCGGTATATAACGAATGCGGATTTCAATAATACCACATGTGTCGATTCCAAATGGTTTTGACAGTATAACGAATACGGAATATGCCTTCGTTATTCAAGAATAGGCCCCCGGAACCCCAAAAGGCAACACCACCAACGATAGTTACGAGAAGGCAAGTCATCACGTCAATCACGACATCTGTTGTATTTCGAGGTAAGTATGGCTTGCATACAATGGGAGGAAAACAACGAAGATCGTTAGGCGGAGCACAGCAGACACCAAGAAACTATTAGGGGTAGCCATTAGTAATCACTCTAGAGTCTACTGATTTCTATCAAAGTTCTAAAGTTCCTGAATAAATCTAATTAGTTCGGCATGTGTTCTGCGAATATTCTGCTTCAGCTATCAAAAGAGGTGGACTACTTGGTAGCCAGAGCCACTGTTTATCAGAATTTGGGATTGCGAGAAGGACTGCAAGGTACAGAGCTTAGATATATCCTGAAAATTCTTAGAGAAACTATGTGGATCTAGGGTTGATATTTAGAAGGATATATTTCCTTGAATCTATGGAGCACAATGGTTTCGACAGTAGACTAACTACAATCCATTAAAATTCATCTTACTAGGGGTTCCTGATGTCTGAACCTGAAAATGGGAACAAAATGTCAAGGTATATTAGTAAATTATGTGCGTGTATTTACCTGTTGGGTGTCCCTTTTATTTAATGTTCTCATTCTTCACTGGAATGATGTGTAAAAGAATTTCTTCTTGCAAAGATTAAACAAAAGTAGACTCAATTAAATTCCACTGGTTAGTCTTAGGCAGTACTGTTTTCTCTATGTGAGGGCTCGGCCCGTCAAGTTTTAGTGGTATGATCGCTGGTGTTTATGTCATCAACCTGAAAGCATGGATTTGTCATGATTGAACACAAATATAAGTTATGGAGAACGTACAGTGCCATAGCCTAATGGTCGGAACGAGAAATGGATGATGACGTAATGATAGTATTGATTATCGTCTTGAACTCCTAGATGGCGGGAGTTGCTTGCTTCTTTTGGAACTGAGCACATCCTACACAAGAATTCGCTGAGTTCCTAGAATTAGATAAGATTAGTTTAAGCTAGGTTTAGTAGTCAGTTAGTTAGTTATTGGATTAAGGTATGGTTCCTGAACTTGTTTTTATTTTAGTTTTTGTTTTTTAATAATAATATTATACTGGCCCATTAATACTGTCAAAACGATATCAGGCAAATGAAGCCACACATGAAAATGAACTTTAAAAGGAAAAGGAAATATTGCTGTTAAATGATGTACTATTTGTTCATAAAATATGTATGTAATAAGAGGAAGGAGTGGAAATGGTTCGGTGCATACATATAAATCTCATTAATGCCCCTATAAGGTAAGAAAACTTTCCTTTTGAAGCGAATCTATGTCGGGTTTTAGATAGCTGTTCGGGACTTTTAAAATTTCAAATCTACTATTAATAGTTAAATCGCATGCCACAGGAATAGTGATATTATCATTAACTGTACACTTCTAATAACAGAAAATTTCAAAATTAGAAAATTTAGTTTTTTATAGATATCAATATTAAAAACCCTTCAAACTACACTTCATTTTAAGTCCACGTAGGGCTCAGAGGTCAGAGCCACCATTACATTTAATTTTGTTATTTTCTACTTAATTGCCTTTCATATTTTATGAACTAAACAAGTAAGTGCCTTTCTTATGACCGCAGTATATTTTTCTAATTATCTTTACCTGTGTCCTGTCTACAGCAAACAACAAGATGCAATGTGCAAAAAGAGCAATTCACATAAAAAAATTAACCAGGAAGCCATCATTAGTGCTTATAGTTGCCTTGCATCCACCAGACATGGTTGTCCTATAAGATATATTATTAGTCTACTGTATATATATATACATAATTACATATATAAACAATAATATTCATAAAATATTCCGAAATTAAATTGTTTTATAAATTCACTAAAATAAACAACAGTTTCAGAAAAAATGCATACCACAATAATCAATACTCTGCATGTAAAATAATTTCATAATATGATATCCTCGCTCGAAGTAAATATATTCGTATATGTGTATGTGCATATATTGATGGACACAATATAAATAAATAACACATTTCCTGTGATGCTGAATGGACCTAATTATATTATCCATAATGTACACACCACACGAAGTGAAATTCCAATTGATTTAACTCGGTCAACGATATTGAAATTGTGCTGCGGTCCAAAGACACCTAATTGAGGGCAAATGAAATAACAATTAGTCTCATGTATTCTGGTATACTTGGTTAATTTACTATCTATATACCGGATACATTGGGCGTATGATAGCAATTAGCTTTGAAATTCTCATTATAGACTTTGGAATGTAAATAGTGTGATTTACTGGTAAATATTTATGTTATATAACTAGACGAAGAGATTAGAAAATGACTTTAAGTCAAATATACGGTGTGAGATTTTCTAAGTGGTTTAACGTGTCTTCCACGAAATTTTTATAAAAACATACATATTTTTTTAAACACGGTCGTAGACCTGTATGCCTAGCCTAGGAAAGTTTATCGAAATTTTGATGTCTTAGTTCTTCAGGCGCTTCGTAGAAACACAGTTCTTACAGAAGAATATAAAAAATCATGCAATGGAGGATTGCTTCCACAATTTGATTACGTGCAAAGTCAGAGACCCTACAACCCAAAATACGCTGATTAAAGCCCAACATACATTCACGACCACAAGCCACAGGCCACTGAATGCACGCCTCTAAAACAATGGAAATGTATTGCGAAAGTTACATTCGCGGCCACGGGCCACAAGTCTCGCTGTGGGCGTGGCCACGTTTGATCAAATCTCAAATTTTGTGGTTCGTGGCCCAGGTACTACCAACATTGAAGTGTATAAGAATGGTAGGTTATTCCATATGGCGGGGGATTTGTAATTAATCGGAATTTTATTTATTAGTCAGTAAGGTTGTTTACCTGTGTGAATTTATTCATATTGTTTTGTAATAATTCTGCAAAAAAAAAAAATGGAAAAAAATTATTAACTACATGAAAATTCATAGATTTATACATAATCAGAAGAATTGCGTCTTGTGGCTAGTGTCCGTGAATGTAACTTATTTGGCTTCAGCATTCGACCACAAGCCTCAAGTGGCTTGTAGCCCTTTGCGTGAGACCGTGAATGTATTGTTGCAATGCGCTAAAATAATTAAATTGAAAAATATATTAGCGAAATAGAAAAAAAAACATATAATCTAAAACAATAAACATCAGTTGGAACTTACTTACTTACCACCCAGAAAATAAGAAAATAATGTGATTCTGAAAAGAAATATTTTAAGGTAGATTAGTACGAGATAAGTAGAATTAATTAAGCTAAAGGTCAAAACAAAATGTAATAACTATAGAATTATTTAATTAAGTCTAATGAATTTGTTAAAATGAAATTTTTGTAATAGATTTTAAAGAAATTTTACCTAATAATTAGAAGAACTCAGTCAGAAGGAAAACGTTCAAGCCCCTTCCGGCACGGCGATTTTTTTTAAGGACAACGGTTCTATAGAAGAGAACGGAATCGGACCGCATTCTTCTTGTGATATTCCTACTGAGCGAGTAAAATAAAAAGAGTTGATTAAGTTAAGGTAGCCTAATTAGTTAAAGATTAAAAAGGAAAAATAAATTAAAAATTTTGTGTAATCAGAGAAAATCGTGATGTTTTGTTTAAAGGCGTTCAATTTTTGCGTGGGTGATCGTATTTTTGGGTTACGGATTTTGGTTAGTACCTCTTAGAAATTATTAAAGGCCGAATTAGAGGTGTGCACCTTTGGGTACCTATAAATCATCAGCCCTCCCGGGCGCAGGCCTTAAAGCCCGAAACAGAGAGTTCATAAATTGGGTCGACCACTGAATTTATCTCGGCACTTGCGAATGTGAAAGAATTCAAGTTAAAATAAAAGAATCGAATAATTAATCGCACCCAACAGATCTCCAGTAGAATTATTTAACAAAATTTAGGTGGATTTTACTTAGTGATTAAAAAAAAAAGAAAAGAAAAGCACTCAGAGCCCCGAAGAAGCCCTAACTTTTTGGAGTCCCAAAAGCTCTAAAGCTTGGAGCTTTCACTTCCCCTCATTAGGGCGAATTTAGCAACCGATCAAATACAGCTACACCACTGCTTACACATAAGTAAAAAGCAGTATAAAAGCACGAAGTGTTATACTCACCTATGATCCGCCATCTTGCGCTGGCTTACCCGAAATCCAGCCGTGAAACAAACTTTAATTGACAGCCACCTCGATGAAAATTGCCAGCTTGTGAAATATCGAGAAGGAAGGGTATTCATTATAATCCTTCCCTACTTGGAGCCTCACAAGCCATATATCCCGTAGGTCACCTACAGGTGACGCTCGGCCACACAAGAAGCACTCACTATCACGTTAGCTATATACAGATCGATTTAGATTTTGCTCCACCGCTTTCACTTTGACACTCGCACTTTAAACTATCAGCAGAAAGCGAAATTTAATTAATTCTACCAAAATTATATAAACCGAACTACATTAGGTGGACTGTTTTTTATATACGCGGGTACTATTTTCTTTCGAGTCTTGCCACGGACGAGAGATTTTACTATACTGGCGAGGTGTGGTGACTAATGCTCCCACTGCCTGCCCCAACCACAAGTCAACAGAATCAACATTCATTAATATTGCGGCTACCCATCTGCCTCATTCACCAAAGAAGCTGCGTACGCTCGTCATTTATTATAAAAGCGGGGAACTGCACTGCAAATCTCATGCGACCCACAGATAAACGGGGGAGAGCCTTCCAGTAAGCTGTGGACTAACTAAAAAAAACAGTATAACTTCTAAGCCCAGCTGTTCGCCTGAAATCTCTACTCTGCATTTGTTGCTGACCTACACTTGAAAAATGCAAGCAGTTTGTTGCCGCATCATTGTTGCATTTAGTAATAAAAAAAATTCTCCCTCGCGATTTTGGGCCTAACACGTTGAGCGCTGCGTGTCCACCGGTGGCCATTTTTGTTCTTACGCGAGAGTCTACGTGCCCACCGGTGAACATTTATGTGTTAGCTGCTGGGACCGTAAGTTGTTATTCGTTTTTTTCCGTGTAAGGATTAATGATTTGGTAATTCGGTGATCTACTCTTTCAAATAATTTTATTACTGTTTTTTTTTGTGATCCACCGGTGGTAACTTGGTCCTAGAATGTAATTTTATGCTTTGGGACCACGTGCCTCCCCGTGGACATGTTTTCTTTTAATTTATAATGGTTTATTTATTGTGTTACAGCTGTTAATTAAGATGGCTGGAAGATTTTTAATCGATCAGAAACTTGATGCAGTACTTGAAAGTGAAATTGGGGAGCATTTTCTGATGATTCGTTTGCTGACAGAGACATTTTATCCGAGGAAACTGATTAGGAAAGTCAGGAATTCAGTGAAGTAGATGAGGCAAATTATAATATATCAGATGATACCGATGATTTCATCCCGATAGCAAGTCTCATAGATGACCGGAAGTGGAAACTTGTTAGTGGAGAAAGATTCGATATTTCCTCTCAAAACGTTGGCGTAAATCCTAATGTTGCAGCCTTGTTAGCAGAAAAATGAAAGGAATGCTCTAAGTCTGCAATGGTTTTGGACTACAATAATGGGAATGCATATTTACGGATTTATCTGATTAAATGGCCGCATGCGCAACTTATGTTAGACGTACAATAAAATGGTATAAGTGATTAGTGTTCCATTTAATAACTGCAACCACTGTTGTTAATGCCTTGCACTTGTTCAACAAGGTAATTAATAGAAAATTTACCATTACAAAATTCAAAGAATGGCTTGTCCTATGTCTAATGGAATCTTCAGAAATGCCAATACTTGTTCCATCATCTTAACGACAATCCAGCGATATTGATTCAAGCCAGAGTTGTTCAAAAATGTTTACTATTATAAGGAATCATAAAATTTTTCTTAGAAATTTACTTGCAAATTGTTCTTAACAACAACGGTTCAAACGATTTGGTGAATTGATTTTTATGGTTCTCTCTTTCGGACACAAGGGCACAAGTATTCAGTTTTCTTAGAATGATTTGACAATTTATCTTTAGATTTTTCATGCACTATTGTTGGCCGGCCATGGTTCCAAAGCGTTATATTGATTCAGGTGCTTTAGCTGGTCTGGGTCGCTAGAGATATTTATGAGTGTTGGCAAGTATACATCTTACAAAATTTTAAAAGCGACATCTTCCAACCTCCTCTCCAACAATTTAATTGGGACCTCTCTAGGCTACAGGTCTGGATACGCGCCTAAAGATATTAGAGAAAACTATACAAATTCAGCTGGAAAAATATTTGGAAAGGAATAATATACTAATCCCGGAACAGTCAGGGTCACGAAAAAGCATTCATGTGAGACGCCAGTTAATTTTATTATCAACTACGGGAAGGAAGACATAGACCAAAAGAAATCAATTGTAGCTGTTTCTTTGGACTTGAAGCGAGCCTTTGAAACGGTATATGAATGGATGGTTTGAAGAGAGGTAGATTCCCCCCAGGGGAGGGGTACCACAGCAGGCCTATTGTTCACTCTCCGGCCTCATTACTAATGATCAAAGGTCCCAACCAGATGCTCTTATAAACCATAACAATGGCTCCAAACCCTCCCTACCGGCTTCATGCAGTTCATCCAGGAGGTGTGAGCCAAGAAATGCATAGCGTTTACCGGAGAGAGCCGGACAGTGACAAAGAAAGTGAGTCACCGTTTCAGCATTCTCTACATATCGGACTATCGACAAGTCCTAACCTATGTAGGTGACCTCTGAGAGAAAATTGTCCCGCAAGAATAGAAACCAGAGCTCTCAGGGTAGGCTTGCTCAGTCTTAGTAGCTTTTTTGTGAAACTTGGGTTAGGTTTGCTCCACAGTTCCATTGTTGTTCTACTCGATGGGTCGTCTAACCAAAAACAACTGTGTTGGCAATCGGCCCAAGTCGCAACTGTAGAGAGGAGGTGTCCCGGTGCGATGCCAATTGTGGAGAATGGTGCCTCTAAGGCCGCACCAAGACCCACAGGTTCGTAATTAAGGCAGATAGGGCAAGAAAACTATAGAAAAGTAAGCTCATTTTAACTTCGCAACTAGATCAGCAACCGAGAAATGCCGGTCTGGCTTATAGCTACCGGTATCGACCGCTAATGAAGTTTTCTTTACATGCCGGTATCTGCCGGTTGATGTGAATTAGCTAACTAGGTTTCATATCAAAATATTTTGCCTGTCTGTGCGCCGGTTTGTGCTGTCCTGGTAAGTGTGCATCGACCATAACGGTGAAAATTCCATCATTAGCATTAGCCTGGACACTATTGGAAGTTTAGGAACCAGTCCTATTCTGGTTACTGAAAGGTTCTTTTTAGATCTTCACCAAAACCAGCCCAGGTTTCCACTGTTACTGGTACACATTCACCTCGTTCAGAAAAAGACATAGAAACTGTTGTAAACTGTACTTCTATAATTCAGCTACGACATCAACTTCAGTTGTACTATTAAAACTAGTACTACGCAAGCAACTATTACTCGTTTTTTGTTGTAAAAATATGACTCCTTTGCATCTGAAAGCACAAAAGAATTTTCATTTTGTAGTAGGTAGTCAGTTGAAGTGTGGGTGCGGGTAATTGAAATTTTATTTAATTTAGAGTAAAACGGAGCTCATCCAGAATAAAACTGAAATTATTAATAAAGTCATTATCTTGATTCCCTATGTATTCCCTACAAGCGCACAAAGACTGCTACCCTACAAGCGCTCTAAGAGTGCCACCATACAAGCGCTCTAAGGGTGCTACCCTACAAGCGCTCCGAGTGTGCCACTCTACAAGCGCTCCAAAAGTGCTACGCTACAAGCGATCCAAGAACGCTTCCTAAGAATCGGTAACTGAGTGCTTCTATCTGCGTACATGCTCACGTTAAAACCATATGAACAAGGATACGATGGGGAAGCGCTGCAAGCTTCCAATCGAACGCTCCTGCATTCGTCTTTGTGCGCTTCCATTTCCGGCTAGGTAACTAAAACCTGACACTTAAACTCAACTCAGATTTAATCCTACTGTTTTCATCCAACTCACCAAAAGGATTACGAGAAGTCAAATAATGAAAATATAAGTCATGAAATAATTGCTTTTAAACGAATCAGTCAAATCACATATGTAACTAAAATCCAAAAATCCATTAAACACAGATTTAAATCTCAAAACCAAAATTGTTTACAACAGTCAAGTAGCACAGCTAAAAAAAAACAAAAAAACAAAATTATTTACCTTCATTAAAAGCGGTCGAATCCTCAATCCTCAAGATTACTTAAAGCACCTGTTCAGGTAAACAATGGCAAAATGTCCTCTTAAACAAATCAAACAGATAAACACTAAATGCGATAAATTTCAGGCACTTTGCTGTACACCTATATTCGGTGGCATGTGAAGGGGTTACAAGAGCGCTACATTCATATATACATATACATATATGTAAGTATGTATGTATATGTACGAAGCTACACGAGGATAAGAACGACATTTAGCATCGACAATATGTAGGACAAGAAGATTAATGGGTTTTTAGGTCCATTGTAATTGGCAATCGATTTTATGTTATTGCTCCTACAAACTCCTCCTCTGACAGGACAAATATTTACTCCGAATGGTCCCAGCCATGCCACTATCGACTGGAGAAAGCAGATATAAATTTGGCAATGGATTAATGGTTTATCTGGATAACATGAGTGACTGCAAAAAGTGGCCGAAGGAGGTGGAAAGTTTCTAGAAAACTTTCTAAGAATTAAAATTCATTGCACATAATATTCGATACCTACATAAGCAAGCATGAGTATAATGGCACTCTCGTATTTGGCTATTGTAGTTACTTTTGGAATTTCGAATTTTTATTCAACTGCAAACATTTCGAAAAAAATCTGTAAATTAAAGTAAGTAGGTATGGATGTAAGTACTTAAAAGGTTTTGTATGCATGTGTAAAGTTTACGTGTGCTTAGTTTATAAAGCGGGAATTATATTGAAAATTTTGAACGTGTAGCCCAGGGTTCATGCTTTGATAGGTAATATCGATCGAATGTATGCTTGCTATATATGGAATGTTGAGATTATGCTGATTGACGAGGAATGATGCATCAACAGCTAGTATCACCAGTTAACAGGTTCTACTAGTTGACTAGTGCCGCCAGTAGCTTTTTTTAACCAAAAAATTACAAACAGGCAAGGACCAGCCGGAAAATTTAGTGAAGGTTATAATTAAGAGAAAAACAAAAATTAAACACGAGATAAAGTGAAATTGTGAAATAGGAGCGTAGGGGGGGGGGGGAATAAAAAATCTAAAACTTTCATACAAGGCATTTTTCAACATAACCTCAAATTTTCCGAGAAAATGGTGTAAAACCGATTTTTCGGGTTTTTATTTTTTGCTCTCGTAAAAACAATAGGGGTATTCACTCTTTAATGTATCAGTGTAACCGATGTAAATATACAACAAGAATTTACAACAAAGAGGGAACACACTCTTTAGCAGAGTAAGGAAACGCACACTCACGTGCGCACACGAAAGACTCATGAGTAATTTACGGCTCATGTGCGCGTTCCATTTTTAAAAACTCATGTGCGCATGCGTGAGTCGTTGTCATTTTATTAGCGCACGCGCCCATGAGTGAGTAATTCACAATAAGAAAGCGCACACTCGCGTGCGCACACGAAATTTCTTTCTGCTCATTACTCACGAGTGAGTAATTCACTATAAGAAAGCGCACACTCGCGTGCGCACACGAAATTTCAATATAAGAAAGCGCACACTCGCGTGCGCACACGAAACTTCTTACTGCTCATTACTCACGAGTGAGTAATTCAATATAATATATATATAATAATATATATATATAATATATAATATTCACTGCTCATTTCCTACTTGTGTAAGCAATTTCATTTATGAAATACTTGCATTATGTAGATAACGTGGATAATTAATATTTTTAATGTTTATTCGCCTTATGAGCATACATATGTATGTGCAGGATTGAAGCGTTTAATAAGGGAATTTGACAAAAATTTTTCCGTTCTTTAAGATAAGTTACAATTTATAAAGACTGTCGCCTAACAAATTAGTGTGGCGGTTCAGTAATTAAAATATTTGAAAGAATAGCCGAGGAATGATTCTCACCTATCAATACCCGTTTTGCACCTATCAGTAAGGATAGGAATTATAATTAGTTCAACAGAGCAGTAGTTCAAAAAAATATAATAATAAACTTTTGGTTTTCATTACCTGCGTAAAATTATATTCTATCAATATCTCCTTGCAAACCGTCAATATCTTTTGAATATTGGAAATTATACTCATCGACGCAAGTATATTCAGGCAGCTGTTTAGCTATTGTTTGCCTGTCTCTCTCGCTCGCTTCTCTCACTTTCTAAGGGTCACCTATTTTAAATCAAAGTTAACTTAATAATAAGTTAAGAATCAGGCGAATAAACATTTAAATATTAATTATCTACGTTTTCTACATCATGCAGATATTTCATAAATGAAATTGCATACACAAGTAGGAATTGAGCAATGAAAAATTTCGTGTGCGTTTTCTTCCAATGAATTACTCACTCGTGAGTAATTCCGTGTGCGCACGCGAGTGTGCGCTTTCTTATATTGAATTACTCACTCGTGAGTAATGAGCAGTAAGAAGTTTCGTGTGCGCACGCGAGAGTGCGCTTTCTTATATTGAAATTTCGTGTGCGCACGCGAGTGTGCGCTTTCTTATAGTGAATTACTCACTCGTGAGTAATGAGCAGAAAGAAATTTCGTGTGCGCACGCGAGTGTGCGCTTTCTTATTGTGAATTACTCACTCATGGGCGCGTGCGCTAATGCCCAAGAAAATCGCACACGACTCACGAGTATGTGCGCTTTGATCGCACACAATTTATTACGCGCACGTGAGTGTGCGTTTCCGTACTCTGCTCTTTAGCCTTTAGCTTACTTCGAAATGTAATTATGGGAACAGGGTGATAAAATGGCAGACCGTAGGAGATCTCCCCGGCCCCGGAAAAATTGAGAAAATCCTCAAAATTCCTAGGATTCATAGTTATCGTAGAAAGAAGAATTGTGAAGATCCGGTTAAAAATAGCGAGATAAAAACTAAAGTATCTCAACTATTTACGAAAAGAATGGCTTAAATTAAGGAAAAGCCGGTTTTTCATAGAATTTTTTAACCGTTTGGGTTGTTTCCCAAGTTGATATTTCTACTATTACTACTTAATTATACACTACTTCAGTATAATATCAGCGGATAAAATGAAACCTGTTTTGTTGGGAATGCTTATTTCTAATTAGTTTTCAGCTCAGGCTAATAGTTTAGGAGAAATGTTAATAATAGTAAGGACAACCTCTTTTTATGGCAATCTTTGCCGCTTTTTGCCGTGACAAAATGTAAAAATTTACAATTTACCTTTACGGAATAACAGTCGTTCGGAGGAATTTTTTTGTGAAGATAAAAAAGTTTCGTAATCGAACACTGATGCCTATGATTGAAAAAAAAATTAGAAAAATAACTAATATGTATTAATGGCGTATATAGGACCCAGATGGGGAAAAACAGTGAACTTCGGGAGTAAAAGCTCAGTGTGGAAATATCTCGAATTGAAAATAAAAACCTTCTAATATAGCGATTCTCAACCAGTGGTACACGTACCCCTAGGGCTACGCGTTGCATGGCTTAGGGGTACGAAAAAAAATTTAGTAATGGTGGATGGTCGTAGCGCCTCACTAAAATATAAAATCAACGATTCCTCGACGTCTTGATGCCATAACAAACCAGCAATACTTCGCTGCAATACAAAATCCAACGATACCTCGACATAATGTGGGGAAAGCCGCAATTTTTTCTTAGAAATTTACTGGAAATATTTTCCTTAGAATTGTTATGTTTTATTGGAGGTCGACAACGGATGCTTTGGCCAGTTACAATTTTTATTTGCATAGACGCGTACGCGTAGATGAGTAATAAGCATTCATTTCTTCTTAGAAATTTTCAGCAAATGTTTCGACAGAATTTTTATTCAGACTAGTGGCCAACTAGAGTTACTTTCAGATACAATGTGTGCCGTTGAAGCTAGTTACTGCATTAGGTACCGTATTGCTACATGCGTTAAAAATCATACAATTGCTGAGAATCTAATTGAACCCTGTATAAATAGATGCTGTTCGGTGTATGCTTCGAGAAGAACATGTGCAGAAAATAAAAATAAATACCTCTTTCAAACAGTACCTCGAAGAATTTTGGATATATCTGACGTTGTTGAATCAACAGTGATTAATCGAATTAAAAATAGTAAGATTTTCGCTATAGAAGTTGATGAAAGCTCAGATGTTTCTAATTTTGCTATTTTGCTTATTATTGCGAGGTATTTATAGGACAATGATGCTGAAGAAAACCTTTTACTTTGTCATGTTGGGTCAGAACACACAACAGGTGAGCATATATTTAAAGCTATCGATTATTATTTCAAAGAAAAAGGCATAAATTGGTCTAATTGTTGTGGGCTATGTACCGATGGTGGCAGGTCTATGTCTGGTATTTATTCTGGTCTGCGTGGTCGTGTTATGAAGATAGCTCCCAATGTAAGTTGGAGTCATATTGCATCCACAGGCAAAGTCTGGCAACTAAGCACCTTCCAGTTCAAATAAAACTTGTTCTTGACGAAAGTGGTTAATTTTATAAAATCTAGGTCAACCAATTCGAGAATTTTTAAAGCTCTTTGTGAAGATTTGAATAGTGTTCATTCTACTCTGCTCTTTCATACAGAAGTAAGATGGCTATCTCGACTTAAGGTCCTCACCCGGTTGTTCGAACTTAGAAATGAAGTACAGGTTTTTTTCGAAGAACATCCTTTCCAACTTGCTTCCAAGTTACACGACTGTAATGGGATTTAGACGCTTGCATATTTATCAGATATTTTCCTACAATCTAAATTTAGCTCTTCAAATAAGATAAAATTGAATCAATGATTAAAAAAAATTGATTTTTGGAGGAGATGTATTGAAAATGGACAACCGGAGGTATTTGAAACTTTGCATAATTTTCTATCAGAAAATAAACTTTGCCTCTCCAGAGAATTGAGCAACGACATATCTCAACACTTAAAAGAGCTAAAAACAAGTTTCGAGAAGTACTTTCACAAACCTGATGAAGGAAACAATTGGATTTCAAATGAAGAATACTTTCGAGTAGCTAAATTATCTATCAAAGAAAAAGAGAACTTAATTGAACTTTCAAATGACTCTGCTTTGAAAGTCGAATTTAAAGGACTCTGTATTATTAATTTTTGGTCACATATCAGCACCGAATATGAACAGCTTTCTGCTAAAGCGGTTAACGTTTTGTTGCCATTTACAAGTACAGTGCTGGTGGAAAGAGCATTCTCTTAGTACCTCATTATTAAAAACAAATACCGTAATAAGCTGAATGTAGCTCCAGATTTAAGATTATACCTTGCATCAACCGAACCTGATTTCAAAAAACTATCCGCCTCAAAGCAAGCTCAAGGATCTCACTGAATATAATATGTTAAGTTAAAATTAATGTAAAATTGCGAATATTTAACTTTTGTTTATAATAGTATTAAAAAGTTATATATCTATAAAAAATCTTTTAGTTATCATCAATAAACATTCTGGGCATACTCCTTGAAACGTTGTTGCTCTTTATTTAGTGTTAGAACAAGTTTAAAATAATACCAACTAGTTCAAGTATTTAAATTATAAATATTTTTCTAATGTGAGGGGTACAATTTAGGATAATGAATTGCCAGGGGGTACGCAAACCAAAAAAAGTTGATAACCGCCCCAAATGTCCTATTTGTGGTTTGAGGAGGGTGGGGGTAACAACCCCGCACCCCAAAATACCACCACTCGAAACTTTTTCTTCGGTAAATTTAATGGCCTTCTCGAACTAAAGACGAATATTAAGTTCGTTTTTTGAACGGTCCCCTCCGCATCCTGCAAGAAAGGTTCAAATTTTGAAAATAGTTAAAGCTAATTTCTGAACTTCAAATACTATTATTAAGTAATTTAGGGCGGAAAAAGAAAATTGATCGAGCCAATTTGTTTTTCGGTGATGTTTTATTAAGTTTTCCGGAAAGTTTCATGCAATACCTTTTTTGTGGGGGAAAACTTTGATGCGGGTAAATGTAAATTGAACACCCTGCTAAATCAACCGAGTACCACCTAGAAAAAATACGAGTGCACCTGTCGATAGTCCTCAAAATGATCTTTCATTTGGCGCACTGGAAATTTTCCTAGGACACTTCCCTCCCCAGCTGCACCAGCTGACATTTGACGTTCAATCTCAGCTCATATAACCCGGTTTACACTGCCAATTTATGAATGTAAAAATACAAGTCCCTTGTTTTGCATTTTATATGCATAAGCCTTGTATGACTTTACTGGGTTGTAATCAAACACATCTTTTACAACGATACATAATACTAATATAATTTACATGAGGTTTTGTAAAAGTATACCTTTTTTTATAATGCATACTCATGATTTTTTTTTTTTTTTAATCAGGAAAATAAGTATTTTCCGACATATTTGCATTTTGCGAGAAAAAATCAAAATCTTCCAGGGAAAACTTTGTTGGTGCTTTTTCGTTTTAAATATTATGTATATCTGGGGTGGGGTTTCCAATCCGAATATCAGATTATCCGGATTATCAGTCCCATTTTAACTATTCAGTAATCCGGATATTTTTCCTTAATTATCCGATAATCCGGATATTTTTTTACATTCTTTTTTTTTTCAAGAAAATACTGTTTACTTGCTAGTTTTTCAGCTATTTTCAAAAGATGATATATATAAAATACAACTACTTTCTCAAGTGGCAATTTTATTTATTATTATTATTTATTTATTAAAGTTTGTTTGAATAAAGAAAAAAGTTGTCTTGTGGATGTCTTGTTATCCAAATTTTAAATATGTAAAACAAATAAGAAAGCTAGAATTGGTATAAGACTAATTCTTATGATACCCTAGATGAATGCCCCTGTGATCCTGTTTAGACGGCTCAATAGGCTGCCTCTGCCCCATGAAAACTTCTCGGTAATATGATGGTTGGAGGCAGGAATGACGGATCAGCCAATGTACAGATTTCGTGCGGCAGAGGCAGCATACTGAGACTGACCTGTCTAAACTGGGTCTATGTATGTAATTTCTATGGTCACCCATCTGTGCAAGTTTAATTTTTGAAATGGTTTTTCGAATATATTTCCAGAAAGGTTCGTCGGACAGAAAAAATGCTTATAAACTTATAGGATTTCGTATTCTGAAGAAATTTTTAGTACAATAAAAATTTCTAGGGCTGAACGTTTTCACAGTATATGTAAAAAACCTAAATTGTTATATGGCAACACCAAGAAAGGATTGCCCGATTTAGTCCATTTATGAAGTTTTATTTGCTATTACTATCAAAACACCATGTACAAAATTTCAGCTCTCTATGTTGTCGCGTTCTCAAGCAGTGTCCAAATATATGGGGGAAAACGGCAACCCCACGAAGGAGTTACCCGATTTGTCTCATTTTCTTAGTTTTTTTCTTTTAAAGTTCGTATACAAAATTTTAGCTCTCTAAATATACGGCTTTTCGGTTTTCGTGCACACAGACAAACGGACAAATAGACAGACAGACGGACATACAAAAATCAAAAAACCTTTTAATAATATTCGTGAGTGTCCAATCAATTTTGCTCTACCATCATTATTTCTGTACGTTACAATCGGAAGGACATACTTACAATACCCCACAAATTTCATCTAGGGTATAAAACTCCATGTTTTTTGGAAGTGAATATCGTTCAAGTTCAAACATTCTAGCTAGATATTCTGGATAAAAATCAAGAGCGTGTCTAAATGCCTTCTATTCTTTGTAACAAAAGAATTTCTAAATTCGCCCGCTTCTTTTTTTAAATAAAAATAACGGTTTAAACCAGAAAAATTCATGAAAGCATTGCGACATTGTGATTAAAATACAGTAAATTTGGAGAGAGTGAAACAGGATTTTTTGAAAGCTTAAGTGGTCCGAAATTCCATGCCATGTTACTTATAGCCTGTATATTACTTATATGCCCTGCGGATTTGAAAATATTTGTAGAAAATTGTAAAAATTCCTAATTACTCTGTAACTCACTGATAAGGTCTCACTTGTCACCCCTTCCGGGCAGATCCCTCTTGAAATTTGAACAACAGGGACCACAAGTTTTGGCCTGACTTAGCTTCTTCTTGCCAGTTTGTTCTCAGAATGCGGCGTTGATCGTATCGCACAAAGTAAGCGAATACACAAAGATTTCTCTCTATTGAGAAATATTAATTTGGGCCTAACTTTTTGAAGCAACAACTGTCAATAAAGTCGCAGGATTTTCATCATAAAACGAATGAGTTTATTCTAGCACTTATGAAAATCATGCCTTCAACCTAATCCTAATCAATTTTAAATCAAACACTAGTTTTTTTACGTCATTCGAATGGAAAGCATGATCTCGATGTCGAATATCCTTCTGACAAAACATAACCTAATAAGAAGATATAAATCAGCCGAACACAATTGGAAATTTTCATTGTTTTCTAGAAAGAAACAAATGATGTCGTAGATAAAACTTTTTAAATAAAAGAACTCAAACGCAAATTATTCAAACTTAAGTTCAATTTCAATCTGTGGGCATACTTATAAATTTCTTATGATTTATTAAGAAAAATTAACGAATTTCTCCACCAAGTTTAGCCATGATGCGATAAAAACAAAACATTTCCCGATTTCTCCACATTTCAAATTATAATCTGTTATATACCTACCTACTTACGTCACGGGTAGCACTTTTGACTAATTTGAATGGATGCCATCTAAAATGTTACCAATTGCGAAAAAAACACATCTCATTAATTTTCACATATTCAGGTGTACATAGAACACAAAAAACAGCAGCTCAGGATAAAACGCGAATTTTCGGAAAACAAAATTGTCTTTTTTTTTTAATTCTACAATTTCTTGTGATCTCAAACATAGAATTACTTAAAACTTTTACCAAGATGGCAGAGTCGCGCGATTGCAAACATATTTTGATTCTATGCATATTACCAACCCAGCCGCAAAAAAATTCCCATTTAACTCGGTGGTTACTTTCCACAAAAGAACTTTTTTGATCACTTAATATTTTTCTCTTGTAAGAATTTGAAAAATTTCTAAACAATTTCACGTAAATCCCGATAATACCGACTATTCCGACATGCACGAACTACACTACAAAATTAATTTAAATAATTAATCGCCTGATGAGCTGCTTAAAAGGCAACTCAATTCCTTAATGCGTTCCTTATTAAAATTTACCAGACACTTCTAACTTAACGATACTTTACCGCACGCACACTAATATGTTTATATACCTACTACAATAAAGTTCCACAAATAGTTCAATCATATTTTCCACATGCCTAGAAATAATAAAAATTGACGTCTTTTTGCTTTGTTTCCTGACCTAGGCTACAACAAAATAAAAAAAAACAGTAGAAGCCAATCTCCAGTGAAGGAAACGAAATGAAGAATTGAAAATTACTGTTATGGCTAGACGCTAGTCAAAAATGCATTTTGTAAAAATATTGCATACATGTATATTTGCTGTAGGTAAATTTATACGTTTTATAGTTCCTTTATAAAGTGGTATGCGAGTGGAGAGTTTTTTCCTTTTTGCTTTTACCAAATATCTGACGATAAAATTTTTGGAACTTGTTACTGGATTTTTCAGTTTATATACATAAAACTTTTAGTGTGTGGCGTGCATGAAGAAGAGATCAAATTTTCTCATTCCAATTTCGAAAGTCACTCGCGCTAGTGGTTTGGTTTTTCATTTATTTAAAAGAAGACAATTAATTAATAAAAATGGTGTCGACAATTCTGGTGTAGTGCTGTAATGAGGATTTTCACACGTGTAAATATTTTGTGCATATATGTAATTTTAAAAGTGCGATCAAAACAGAAAAAAAGTTTCTCTTATGTATAATCGTAAAAAATGGCGTCATAAAGAGTTTTTATATGAAACCCGTGAATTTTCAATCGAATTTTGAGAAAAGTAAAAAGACGGAAAATCTCCCAAGCGCGACGCGTCGGTTAAATAACGCCATGGCAATAACAACGGTTTCGTTTTTAGTTTTTGTGTCGTTTGAACATTTTACTGTGACGTCTTGAAGAAGAAAAATGTTTTTTTTTTTTTTTTTGGTAATTCGCGATTGATTTCGTCGGTGTGTATGTGTAAGTGTAGTGTGTTAAATTAAAAAAAAAGTTAGAAAGAAAGAAAGAAATCGCATGGTTTGGTTTTTGTGTTTTTTGTTTTCGTTTAGTGAGGTAATACCAATACATAGGACATGAAGTATATCATCGCACGCGTAAATCCCATCCAACAGAGGTAAGTGCCTTTATTTATTTTTATATCTCCATTCCGATTTGGGGGGAGTAATAAAGCAAATTTTATCTGAAAATTTAATTTCTCAATCATTTAATTAATTATTTGCAAATTTCTGGACTTTTTTAACATGTCAATATTTGGGCATTGGCGATGTGATTTTTTCTTTCATTGATAGAAATTGTAAATGAAATTTTCTTTAGTACGAAAACTATTTCAGTTTTGTTTTTCTCATTGAAAAAGATAAAAACTCCTGGAAATATTTAAGTTTTAAAGTGTCTACTATATTTTTTTTCTGAGCTTTGCATGGGCGGACGCATAATATGTAAAATCTTGTTAATGGGAGCACGTTTTGTTCAAAAGGACTCCTATAGAGTTTCAAAGAGTTGCTAAAAAAATATTTACAAAAATAGCAGGTGCAAAAAAGTTATGCATATAATAATAAAAATAATCATACTTTATTAGTTTAAAACTCTTCAGATACATAACAGTTACATATTTACATTTTAGAGTTAATTTACATTTTACTCTTTATATATTGCAAGTTTCCTCTTTTAAAATTATTAAATCTTATTCTTTGTTTTAACTCTGTTGGTAACGCATTAAACCGTTGCAAAATCTTATAGAGGGTGTTCCGCAAGTAGTGTAAAAATTCATGGGTGGCGGGGGGGGGGGATCCTAACGCCTTCCGCGATAACAGAACTTAAAGATATTTGGATATGTTTTTATAGATCCCCGTATTACTTCGGAACTTTACGTCCTATGATGATGACTTAAACTTTGATCCATAATTGTTGGATCTTTCCAATGGTCTATAATTTATTTCCATTCTCTTCTCCATTTTGTAGTTATGACTCAACAAAAATAGAATTTCTTAATTTTTACTCGTCTTTGTTTTATTTAACTACTATTTTTATCAAAAAACACGTCATCAGTACCAATTTTTCACATTGGAATATTGGATTTAAGAAGCTCAATACCTTGGCTTTAAAATGACCGAAAATGTAACCCGTTCTATGTTTTTTACACTTTTTCTTAAGCATCTCCAACGAAAATGGCTGAAAAAATTCAATAAGTGGCAGAAATAGGTGGTGCGTTCTGGCACTATAAAAAAGATGTCTACAAGCGATATACAAAATGATTTGTAGACGATTAGCATTTTGTGTTTTAGTTTTCAAAGTATTAGAATAATTGATGATTGTGCAGATTTAGGAGTACCTGGAAGATATGTACCCCCTTTGTGAATGGTAGTCCGGTTTCCCCTCTCATTATAGCTATAAATCAGCTCTACTAAAAGTTGCTAATGCGTTACGATTAGCCCTTGATAAATATCAGGTTATCGTCCTTGTGTTCTTGGTTATTTCTAAGGCGTTCGATAGTAAAGGGTTTTCCAATAAGAGGTGTTATTTTGATATTCAAAGAAAGTGCCATTTTTTGAGATAAATGATGAGGAAGGTATGCCGTTAATAATGGAAAATAACATCAGCCAAATGACCACCACGACCACGCCTACAGGATCATATCCTTTTCATGAAATTTTCCATAACCAAATCGCAAAGTGGCTGCCCTATGTCCTCGATAGCCTACCGGATTCCATCTTTGAGGTCTTGAATCGACGCTGGGTTGTTGGCGTAGACCTTCTCTTTCACGTGGCCCCAAAGGAAGAAGTCGCAAGGTGTTAAGTCACAAGATCTCGGTGGCCAATTGTGATCACCTCTTTGAGAGATAACACGGTCCGGAAACTTTTCCCGTAAAAGATCAACTACCATCCAATTCCGACCATAAAAAATCATTAATCATCTATCGATAGCGCAATCCATTCACCGTAACTGTTGCTCCAGCCTCATTTTCGAAAAAGTAAGGCCCAATGACCCCGCGGGACCATAAACCGCACCAAACAGTCACACGTTGAGGATAGAGAGGCTTTTCGACAATAACTCTTGGGTTTTCCGAGCCCCAGATGCGAAAATTTTGCTTGTTGACGAAGCCATCGAGGTGGAAATGGGCCTCATCACTCAAGATGAGTTTTCGATGGAATTCCGGATCATTTTCATGCATTTCAAGGACCCAATCAGCAAAGACTCGACGTTGTTGATGATCGGCCGGCTTGAGTTCTTGTGTTAACTGAACTTTATAAGCCTTAAGACCCAAATCTTTATGCAAAATACGGTGTAATGACGTTTGTGGAATGCCTAATTCCAAAGAACGACGAGGAATGGACAAACCTGGGTTTTCTTCAACACTTTCGGCTACAGCAGCAATATTATCGGCTGTTCTTGAGCGACGTGCACGGGTTTTATTCTTCACATCACTAACTTGTCCCGACAGCTAGAATTTTTCTACCAATTTCTGTATTGCGGTCCGACAAGGTTCTTCACGACGACCCAAAAATGTTCGAGTTTTACGAAGCGTCTCTGCCACATTTTCACCATTTTTATAGTGAATTTTAATAATTTCAATGCGTTGTTGAATCGTGTATCGTTCTAGTTTTATTAATGGCGTAGTTTCTACTTGTCAAATGTAAAAAAATGACAGCTCCAAAAGTGACATCTACCGAAATAGCGGGCTAATTAAAATAACACCTCTTATTGGAAAACCCTTTATTTGGACACTACCTGAGAACGCGTCGACGTACAGAGCTGAAATTTGATACATGGTGTTTTCATAGTAATAGCAAATAAAATTTTAAAAAATGGACTAAATCGTGCAAATCTTCTCTTGGTGTTGGCATATAACAATTTAGGTTTTTTACATATACTGTGAAAACAATCAGTACTAGACATTTTTATTGTACTAAAAACTTCTTCAGAATACAAAAGTCTATAAAATTGGTTATAATAATTGTTTCTGTCCGACAAATCATTCTAGAAACGAAAAACCACTTCAAAGATCAAACTTGTACGGAAGGGTGACCATACGAAATTTTAAACGGGCATTCAACTTATCATAAGAATTGGTCTTAGACCAATTCTAGCGTTTTTACTTGTTTTAAAATGTTTTTATATGGGCAATTGATGTGACCTCTATCATTGAATTTCTATCGTATTAGAGAACAAATTGTTCTATCGATTGAAGCGAACAATTTATACTGTTCGCTTCATTTATAAATCTTCTATGAAAATGTATGAGGCGTTCTTTTGTGTATCGTTTTTTCTGTCCTGTTCTGCGGACACAAAAGAACACAACTATTGTGTGATTTAGATAAAATTTAGCAGTGCTCGTATAAGTGTTTGTGTAATAAAATTTTGACCAGTTACATTGAACTTTTCAATCGCATTTCTCGCCGACACTCCGGTGAATTGTTAACCTTGAGAAATTTGAAAAGTATAATTTTCGTCTCCGCCCTTCATATATGCGAGTGCTCTTAATGCCAACAAGGAAGTTACTTGTGAGTATACTGGAATGGGTGGAGACTGTATGGACGCGAATATGAGTGCTAACTATGAACGTATTTTGTGAATACTCTGCACTTTCAGAATGTCAAGTTATATAAGAACTGTATTAATGGAACCAGCTTTTCTTCCGTTGAATGATGGATTTCTCGCACTAAAGGATGCAATAGGAGCGACGCGTTACTTTATGTATTCCTTTTACCTACATCTCTAACTATTTAAACTATAAGCACCATTATATTATATAAAGCATCAACAATTTTTAGGAAAATGTTGAAAAGTAGGTAACCCTACCAATCTAATTTTGTATCCAGACTCCAATTATATAATCAGAGTCTGCAGTCCCCAAAAACCAACATCTCAACATTAAATTTATAAAAAATCTCAAATTTTGATTGCACTGAATTAAGCACAGTTTATTCGAATATCCTGTTTACCGTCTACAAATTGGCACATTTAGATCTTTTGCGTAACTTAATTATTACGGCTAAAAACTAAACTATATGAACTCGGACCATTTCGCTCAAATTTCGTTTCGTTAATGAAATGAAAACTATTCAGCGTTCACCCTAACATTCTCCGTCAATCTGAAAATAATTCTGTGCTCACTACATGAATTTATATGTAAATCTTAGAATCCAATCTAATTCGCAAATTAAATTTGCATTCAGTCGTGAGACATGAAATGAAATTTGTACAAGGTGAAAGATGCAGTCATGGCACTGAATTTTCCATAGTGGAGTTTAAGTTCGAGTTAAGAAGCCCCGGATGCTATAGAAACTGACAGATCTTTTGATTTTGTTGTACTCTATACCATCTACCTGAATGTTATGCAGGAACATCTTCTCTGCGAGCTCCTCAGTTATGTAGAAAATTTAACAACCTTCCGAAATTATATCGACCTATATACATATATACATGGATACATCCATATATATATATATACTAGAGGCGCATTGTTTCTTGTTGCAGTGAGTTATTTTAGCATCGGATGTTCACAGAGTTTACAAAATTAGTTAGCTCTTGACACGATGACAAAAGCAAATTAAATGTTATGCAAGATTTTAAATTCTGGCAATACTTTAGATTTAAAGCATCAGGAAAATAAAATGTTAGTGTGATAAGGTCTTTACCCGAATGCTTTGTGCATAAATTTGTTAAAATAATATCCTTAAATGGAGGAAAAGGAAGGCAGATAATAGAAGAACAAATGTAATGCATGCAGTTGAAAACTAATTTAAGGGTGAACCAAAATTTACCATCAAACCTAGCATGGAAATATCACTGCTAGCAACTAGAAGCATAAGCTGAGTCATTCGGCATATTATTAAGGACCTAACTTTTAACAGGAAATGTCCACAACGACACTATTATCTTGACACTACTGCCTCCCGAGGAAGATCTTCGACCTCATACCCAGAGTTTTCTAATAGACATAGACCAGAATCTCAGGCCTAAAGTTTTGTGGCGAAATTTACTCCATGCAGGTGTCTGTGGAGGTAAAAGGAACAAAACTACTTGTGATTTAAATCCCGAAGATTTAAACATATTTTTCACGTCTATCAGCTCTGCCCACAGTGGCAATCAGTTGGTTGCTTCTCATATATCATCTGGTAATCCGATAAGAGATATCTCATCTAATACCAATACCAACTTCTTCTACATTCGTGGAGTCGACTACAATGAGCTTGTGGATGCTGTGTATTGAATTAAATCTGAGGCAGCTGGGCCTGATAATCTTCCACCTAGGTTCATTAAGCTTTTATTTCCCCTTATTGGTAAATTCGTTTTGTATATAGTGAACTCATGCTTTACATCATCCTGTTTTGCAGCTGCCTGGAAAATTGCAACAGTCCTTCCTATTGGAAAGAATTCTTCTCCTGAAACACCAGCTGACTTTCGCCCAATAAGTTTATTGTGTTTCATATCCAAAAATCTTATAAAAGCTATTATATAAGCAGATAGTCGAATTTGTCGAGGCCAATAATTTTCTTGCAGGTTGTCAATCGGGTTTCCGACGCTTGCACAGCTGTAAGACTGCAGTTCTGAAGGTGACCTCTGATTTGAGGAAGTCTTTGGATCAGGACAAGTTCAGCGTTTTGATACTTCTGGACTTCTCGAAAGCCTTCGACAATGTGGACCATCGTATCCTTCTCCGAAACTTGATGCTTCTTTTAATTTTAGTAGTTCTGCAATCGCTCTGGTAAAGTATTTCTTGGCAGACCGTAGCCAACGAGTGTATATGGATAATAATTCAACTTCTGCACTGCCTTTACTTTGTGGGGTTGTTATGGAACTATGTTGAGAGTAATGTACTTCGGACGTTAAGTCCAGACTGCCAGCATGAGCTGGCAGATCACCCGATAACAGCGTTGTATACAGGGCGGCACGCTAGTCTACCTCGACTATTGGCGGAGAGTGTGGGGGAGTTCCATGAAACAACCTGCCGCTGTTAACAACCATATACAAAAAAAGATATGGTGCCTTCAAAAAAAGAACAGCTAGCACACACTCGGACCTGAAGGGACCCTTACGACACTTACCTGTATCTAGGTGGAAGGCGTAGGTGTTCTACCTTCCTTTGCCAGCCCCATCCTCCCGTTTGACTTTGGGTGGCACTATTTTCCCAAGTCCCTTATTATCAGCACTTGGTGCAGTCGTTCATAGAGTTAATTTCCCGGAAACACATTTTCTGTCGTTGGGACAGTTGTTAATGAATTGAGGTTATTGTGTGCTTTCTATTTGCTTTTACTGGATTGAAATTTCTAAATATACAGTAGAAAATATGTGTCAATAAAGATACAGAAGAACAGGAGAATCCTTCAGTTGTCCAGTGTCCCGTCATTGGAGGGGATCGTTTGACGAGAAAATCCAATGTTGTTCCATTTGAGAATAATCCAACGGATACTACCATTTACATGACATGTTTGCCACTTGCCCTAATTTTATTTTGAGTGCCCTACACAGGCATAATTATATACATTTTATAATGCAATTGTCTGTCTTGCAAAATCACTGCACGAAAATCTTGCGATAGAGTGTGAGAACAACAATTATAAACTGGATATCTTTTCACAGTCACATCACATACGGTCAACTACTGTAAATGTCTCACAGCTTTGATAAAGTTTTCTCCAAAAACTCTTTAAAGAAAGGAATGACTCTCTCTATGAAAATTGCAAGTGTGACAATCGTTCAATTTAGTTCTTCTAAAATAATTTAAACGAATTTTATATTATTCATAAATTTTGCAATCGCCTGCAGTAAAAGTCCCAGCAAGATAGTTTGCAAATGGACTTACATTGACATTATACTTGGGCCATTTCCATGAATGATAAATTTAACATCAGTTTCAGCACCATTGAGATGTTGTAAAACTTCAGATTTGTAATCTGATCTGATTTTTTTTACGCTTCGTTCGAATGTCCTCGCTAAGGATTATTCTTCTTTTTATTATTTACACAGTTCTCACAAACTTCTGATGAATAAAGTTGTAATGCAGCTTTCGATGAGCGATAATAATTTTTGCCGTTCCCTGGACTACTCGAAAATTCCTAGGGTATTTGATTTATCTGATTTGTCCTAGCGA
The DNA here is from genome assembly GCA_963924295.1 of Dioctria rufipes. Classification (NCBI taxonomy): domain Eukaryota; kingdom Metazoa; phylum Arthropoda; class Insecta; order Diptera; family Asilidae; genus Dioctria; species Dioctria rufipes. The sequence continues at coordinate 74,291,905 of OZ002743.1, read as the reverse complement.
TGTGAAAACGAAAATTTTACCTCTTTTGGCAGGATGTTTCCGCAAATTTTTGATGATCACAAAGTTTCTCCGGGATTTTTTTCACAACGTACTTGTTACAGCAATACGACAGAAAAAGTGGTCTTCTTCTTCCTTGTTATCACCAGCATGTCATATCGAGCTTTGGAAACGCATCTCTCTCGGTCGGGGTACGTTTTAACTTTCTGCTAGACGCGGCCACTTACACGCTTGCTTCATTACTTTGAGTAGCATACTGCTATATGCAATATGCTACGACCATAACAGGGTGCCTCAAGGTTCAATTTTGGGACCTTTGTTATTCACCTTATTTATCAATGATCTGCCAGATGTAGTTCAAGATGTACAGATTGACTTATATTCCGATGATATACAACTCTACTTCAGCCGGTCAATCGATCTTCTTGAACGTATAAATTGTGATTTGGAAAGAATTAACACCTAGGCCAAATGTAATCGCTTGATAATGAATCCTACAAAATCTTATTGTATTAAATTCTACAATAACGGTTTAATTGAAATCTCACCAGTGATTTTAAATAATGTTTTGCTGCCTATTGTAAATAAAGTTAAAACGCTTGGAGTTGTCTTGAATCAACACATGAAATGTTGTGATTACATTAAAGCCATGGTCAGCAATGTTTATGCAGGGCTCCGATGTCTGTGGCTTTCATCGGGTCTGCTGTCTGTTAGCACGCGCTTACAATTAATTAAAGCTTTTAATCTTGCCCCATTTCACCTATGGCAGAAATATGTTTCCCAAACTGGATAGCATCTGTGCCAGGAAAGTCCAGGGGCATTTGTTTTCGGGCTGCGAAGATTTGATCACGTTTCGCCTTTCCTTTCGCGTTTACTCGGATGCTTCTTGGCCACGTATTTGAAAAAGCGAGCTGTGGTTTTCTTATATTCTCTTCTTAGCTCGAATAAACCAGGGTACTTACGCGAATTATTCCAATTTACAACATCACAACGTAACAGGAACATATTGATTCCACGATTTCATAAGCCCTGCATAATCTTCCGTAAAATATTTAGAGTCTTGGCACTGTCGGCGCGTTTAAAAGATGCATTGATACACACATAATTTAACACTATTGTTTTCTTTATTTTCTAGTAATATCATAGTACAATTTTTTTTTTTTACTGAGTTTAAATTCCTCTTTAATTAATAAGAATTTGCTTGAACTTCCTTTAAATTTTTAATTCTTATTTTAAGTAGTTACTTTTCTAGCACCGCTTTATATAACGTACAAGAAAAGATGTGAGCTCTTGTGTAAAATAACCGCAAATAAATAAAGGTTTTTCCAATAAGAGGTGTTATTTTAATTAGCCCGCTATTTCGGTAGATGTCACGCTGTCATTTTTTGACATTTGACAAGTAAAATCTACGCCATTAATAAAAATGGAACGATACACGATTCAACAACGCATTGAAATTATTAAAATTCACTATAAAAATGGTGAAAATGTGGCAGAGACGGTTCGTAAAACTCGAACATTTTTGGGTCGTCGTGAAGCACCTTGTCGGACCGCAATACAGAAATTGGTAGAAAAATTCGAGCTGTCGGGACAAGTTAGTGATGTGAAGAATAAAATCCGTGCACGTCGCTCAAGAACAGCCGAGAATATTGCTGCTGTAGCCGAAAGTGTTGAAGAAAACCCAGCTTTGTCCATTCCTCGTCGTTCTTTGGAATTAGGCATTCCACAAACGTCATTACACCGTATTTTGCATAAAGATTTGGGTCTTAAGGCTTATAAAGTTCAGTTAACACAAGAACTCAAGCCGGTCGACCATCAACAACGTCGAGTCTTTGCTGATTGGGTCCTTGAAATGCATGAAAATGATCTGGAATTCCATCGAAAACTCATCTTGAGTGATGAGGCCCATTTCCACCTCGATGGCTTCGTCAACAAGCAAAATTGTCGCATCTGAGGCTCGCAAAACCAAAGAGTTATTATTGAAAAGCCTCTCTATCCTCAACGCGTGATTGATTGGTGCGGTTTATGGTCCCGCGGGGTCATTGGACCTTACTTTTTCGAAAATGAGGCTGGAGCAACAGTTACGGTGAATGGATTGCGCTATCGGCAGATGATTAATGATTTTTTATGGCCGGAATTGGATGGTATTGATCTGGACAACGTTTACTTTCAACAAGACGGCGCTACGTGCCATATAAGCAACGAAACTATTGATCTTTTACGGGAAAAGTTTCCGGACCGTGTTATCTCTCGAAGAGGTGATCACAATTGGCCACCGAGATCTTGTGAGTTAACACCTTGCGACTTCTTCCTTTGGGGCCACGTGAAAGAGAAGGTCTACGCCAACAGCCCAGCGTTGATTAAAGACCTCAAAGATGGAATTCGTGAGGCTATCGAGGACATAGGGCAGCCACTTTGCGATTTGGTTATGGAAAATTTCATGAAAAGGATATGGTCCTGTAGGCGTGGTCGTTGTGCTCATTTGGCTGATGTTATTTTCCATTATTAACGGCATACCTTCCTCTTTATAATGAAATAAAGATTCGATCATTTATCTCAAAAAATGGCTTTTTTCTTTGAATATCAAAATAACACCTCTTATTGGAAAACCCTTTATATGGTGATAGCAGGCCACAGCTTCTCCTCGCTTTGGAACCGTTGCAAGTGCTGTGGGAAGGGCAAGCGCTCCGTTAGAGATGCTCAGCTGGAGGGCTTATGAGGGCAGTTTGTAGAGGTCTATGATACTACAGGCTGCTCTCGCGGGACTCTATTACGGTATCACGTAAATTTTTTCTTCCGATTTCTCATTTTTAATTCGGTTTCGGTGCTAAATTGCAAAACTTTTTGTTGAAAATTCGTTCGTTTAGGTAATTATTTTTATTAGGCTATTTTGGAAATTGGAACTTCTTGGAACGACCACTTACCCTATTGTCAAAATAGGGCAAGTAAAAAATTTTTTGTTTTACATTTTTTTGACATTATTCAACATTTTTGTATCCGTTTATTGTCTCTTTTGAGAACATAGCGTTCACTTTTTGTCCTTTTACCTGTTAGTGTCTAGTTTGTGTTTGATTTTGTTGTTCCTATTGACTGTTATGTTTGTGATTTTTTAGGTTAGCTAGTGTCTTTTTCTTTATATATTGTACAGCCTTTTGCACCTATTTCTAAGGAATATTGAAAAGAGCCAAAGAGCCAAGAAATAAAAAGCTTATATAAATAAAAAAAAAATATTATATGTAAGTATGTCATAGTAGTGTACCTATAGTAAACACTTATGAGATAACTAGCACTTATGGTGATCAAAAGAACTGTGGAAGAACCTAGTTCTTAAAGTTACAAGACGCGTAAAATAGTCAGAATCGCTATTTAGATGGGTAGAGAATTCAATAATCTATTTCAGTCCTGCTTTATTTCAATAAACGACTCAGAAGAGTATTTAAAATTGTGTTAAACACCAAATGATTAACATAACTAACTGGTTAGAGAAAAACAATAATAAAGAATAAGTAAACAAGCTAGAATTGGTCTAACAAGGGGAGGGTCCCTACTCATCATCAACCATTTCGTCCAAATGCACATTATATGTAGGGTTTGTGAAAGCTCTAGATGGCCAAGTGAAATCAAAATAGTGTCTAATGTATAGTAGCCCGGATTTGCAAAATTTCGCTGGAGTTGTCACGATTAAATTCCAAGAGAATTTTAACGAAAGCGCTAAATTCATCGGGTAAAATATCAACTACAAACAAGGTCCGTAGATTGCTGATTCTGTAAGTATCATTTTCGTGTGAATTTTCAAAGAGCGCCGGTAGATGGCGAAAATTTGAAATGAAAATTTTTATAGATTTAATTATTTATAAATAGGTAAATGACATCCGATCTTCTTGAGATTTTGTACATCAGATAATATCCTGGTAATGTCGCATCCACATAAAAATAAAAAATTGGATTAATCGATAAGTCGTACAAACGGAATGAATTTTTCAGACATTCATATTGGCCGCCGAACATTAAATTTCGCAAATTTAATCCCCTCAGGAGTTATGGTGGGCTAAACTATGAATTTCGGATTTTCTTACGTTTTTTTTGTTTGAATTTTTTTTTTTTTTTATTTACAAAAAGGTGGTTAACATAATTTTTTTTTTCCTCATATAATTCACACCCAGAATTTATTCTGAGTTGATATGAGAAGAGATCGGTTTAATCTATTTTCAAGCGTCTGCAGCAGGCAGAAAATCAAGCTGCACCGATGAGTGTAAGGTTTTCTGCTGACACGAAACGCTTCTTCTTCTTCCTTTTCTTCTTTATTTTTTAGCCCACTGCGTGGCGTATACAGGTTCGATTCGCTTCGAATGAATCTGTTTCTTTAAAATTTTAAAATTTTTTTTAATAAATAAAAAAAATTGTTTTTTTCTACTTTTCTCAAACTTTTCATTTCTTTCTTCTTTTGTCATTTTTTCATTTGTTTTTCAAATCACCCAATTTCGCTATTTGGGACCTGTTGATGAGTCAAACCAAGACTTGAAGCTTGTCACCAAAAATTAATGGGTTGTGTGATGAAATAACAAATTAGAACATTTTTTAGCTTTTGCTATATACCGGAGAATCCCAAAAAAAATTCTTTCTTGAACAAAAATAATTTTTTTGTAAAAACTGTAAATTGTGAACTCTCCTTTTTAATTCGACCTAGTATACCTATGTGGTCACTGTAGCCGTTAAACAGTTTTTTGCTCATAAGCTATTCATCTAATACTGAAATTAGATGATATTTTTTTTTTTAATTACGTGTTTTCAGTCACTAAGGGAACAAATTGTCTTTAGTTTAGCTCACCATAACTCTTGCGGGGAGTGGATTACGAAACGGTTAAGATGCCGCTCCCCCATTGCCATACAATTTTTTGTTTGACTAGGTGACTACTATCACCTCCTGTCCTATGGACTTACATAAAAAGGGTTTTTTACATAAAATGTAATGTAAATGCTCTTCGCACAATCGACAGTTTGGAGAAGGTATATTTCATCTTCAGTCAACGATTTCTATGAAATGTGGTGTGAAGATTCTGGCAGCAGTCTTCTTTTTTAATAGCATAATCCTCCCCTGGATAAGAACTATTTTCCTACGTTTCGCTTTTCGATTTCCGTCAATACAGAGTCTGAAAATTATAGGAATCAGTGCAAGAAGCTACCATTTCCCACTCTGGTAGTGTATTTACCATCTCCTTATTCTAAAAGGCACAGTGCAAATGCAATTGTCCTATTCGCGTCCGAGGCCCTTAGTAATAAAGCTTTGGAAAAAAGAGAAATGGGAGCAGATCTCTGATATGAAAAACATTCTTAAAAACAAGTTCATTGAGAACTTACAATTTTGTACCATAGAATGCAACTATTTCCAATTCGATGGAAAATTATACAGGCAGATCTTCGGAATGCCAATGGGTAACCCACTCTCCCCTATCATGGCGGACATTGTTATGAAAGTGTTATTAGATACCACCATAACCAAACTTCCGTATCAACCCAAATGTCTGGTCAAGTAGGTTGACGATCTCTTCACTATAGTGCCACAGGAGCATATTCCGGCAACTTAAATATCTTCAACAAATCGAATCAGATGGTAGGATTCCATAACTTGAGGTGTTAGCAATACGAAAAAATGATACCATCATCACAGATTAGTATTAGAAAACTACCTTATCAGGTAAATTACTTAAATATAACTCCTACCATCCGAGATACGAGAAGATCAATACGACTAAGAATCTCGTCAATAGAATACTAGGATTAAATGACATTTGCTTTCATAATGGAAATAGGAAGAAAATTTACAAAATTTTGCTGCAAAATGGTTTTCCCACACGTAAAATTAAATATTTAGTTACCAGCTATAAACCCAACCTCCCAAATAATAATGACATTGATGCGCTAACTGACACCACACAACACGAAAGATCCAAGATATATCGTAGTGTCAGATATATTCCAGGTCTGTCTGAAAAACTGAAAAAGATAGTTAGTGCAAAAAATGACCGGATCTGTCCTGCCTTCAAGGCTCACAAAACCATTAGACACTGTTTCAGCCGGGTGAAGGATAGGATAGATAAAGAACATTCTACAGACCTGGTTTATAATATTCCATGCATGGGTCCAGTTTCAGATAATTCATAATTTAAGTTATGTGGGTACCACAAGCCAATTTCTTAAAAATCGGCTGGCAGGTCACAAGTTACAGTGGCTTATTTGCTTCAAAAGTAACTCCAGGGCCTGGATTCTGTAACACGGAGAATTGGGGTGTTTGGCAGATGATAATTTTCATTTTCCCCGATTAAGAGGAGTCACTACTCAGCAAAAGTTTCTATTTAGATACCAGCGAACATGTAGGTAATAAAATTTACTATACGTAGGTTTGTGTCCTGAAAGTGAGAAAATTCATATAAAATTAGCCTAGACCTAGACCACAGAGCACATTAGAGACATCTACCGCAAAAGATAGAAACCTAACATCCGACAAAACCATACAATATAAGACGAAAAATGAAAATTTGCAGTTCACATAAATTGAAAATTTTTAACGAGAATTAACTCCTAAATTTTTTTTGCCCATAATTTTTAAATATTGTATTTTGCTTTGTATTTAAACAACTTTTAAATAAATATTGCAATTTCTCGTCGGTCAAATGTCGGGAGAAAAAACAAGTACTATTAGCGTCAAATAATTATAAAAAGCGCCACGAAAAATGTAAAAAACTCGACGTTATTTGCTAGATCTAGGCCTTATATTTCTAAAACAGTCACAATTTAAAGAAATAAGATTACCTACCCACAGGAATTTGATTTAAAAGACTTCAATTTTTACAATTTTTTCAAGTTTCCCAACAAATGTATCCATTCCAATACACTTTTCTTAATTTTTGCCGACGTTATTTACTAGACTTTTTCATTACCTTTAATTTAAAATATAAATCATTATTCTGCTATAAATAGTTTGCCAGAAATTTGCATTGAAAAATGTATGAAACTTGCAAATATTGGTACTGACTGTGGCGGAAGCTACATAATAATTTTTATTTTTTTGTTAGTAAATAAAAATAGAATAAAATATAATTTGTGATTTTCAGAATATTATTTACGCTGACTATAAATAAAATATTGTCAGAGTAATATTTGCACTGACTGTAAGTAAAATAAAAATATACAAATTTGACGTTTAAAGGAACACACTTCGAAGAAAAAAACTTTAAACACAGATACACACTACTGTACACAATTTCAGAAAATACACATCAAGACTTTTTGGAATGTATTTGTTTTTAAAAATATAGAATTGTGTCAAGGATATTTTTAGTTTAAGTGAATCGCCAGAGGGCAAACTTCTTTAATTTTATTTAAAACGCCAGAGGGAAAACTAGAAAAATAAATAATTTTATTTAAAACGCCAGAGGGCAAAAAAATCTGTTAAAGAAATATTTAAAGTTTAATGCTAGATTTTTAATAAAATATGAAAAGATTTTAAAAGTCTTAGAAGAAAAACTTATAAATTAAAATAAAAAAAATATTATTACAAAATAAAAATAATTTAATTTCAATTTTATCCTGTTATAAATTTAGGATAAATATATATAGATATATGTATATGTGGGTTCCGCGTTTAAATGCAATCGACACGCTAATTCGAATTAGATGTGGTAACACTACCGACAATGACAGGATGGAATTGATACGCTGTCATACGATGGAAGAGGCAGAGTGCAGCGAGAACTGAACTCCGTGCACTAGCCAGCGGTATATTGTATATTTTCATACGTGTCGATTAATTTGTAATAAAAACAGTATTTGAAGTCAACTCCTTGGTTGTAATCATTAATTTTATCCTACATGGGGGCTCAACCAAAAAACGAAAACGTTCAACATAAAGTATCGGTATACTAGAGCACGACACGTGAAGGAAGTAAAGAAGCAGTCGTAAAACGTCGAGGGAAAACAGAAGAAATAGTGCTGAAAGACGCAAAAAATAGAAGGAATCAAAAGAGGTTAAAGGTGGAAATTATAATTAAATTGGTATAGCGGATAAGTGTTGCAGTTATAACGGTAACGTAATTTTTTCCATTATTCATAAAATTGTGGTAATATAGTAATATAGATGAGCTGGAAAGAGAAGACCGTATTCAGAAAAGAGAGTGTCATTTGCTAAATTCTAACTATCACATACATCAAAACGTCTATGTTCCGCACTCATTCCTTTGCAGAGTACAGTGTGTAGAATAAATAAAAGACAACAACCCAACTTCCAATAGCATAGTTATAGGCGCTAACTAAAATATTTATATAAAGGCGGCGAAGAAGGCAAAGCTCTCTCAGCATATATAAAGAAAAGCTTTGACAGCTGATTATTATTAACTGTTTTATAATTTCAGAGTATATTTTATTAATATTGCGCAAATTTTATGTGTATTAATCCAGCACAAATTATAAAACAATTTCCTGAGATTTGAGGGGAAATCAAATGGTTGTATATGTCGAAACAAGAATCTATGCGATTTTATCATAAGCAAATGTGATTAAAATCCTGGTTATATCCAATAATTTTCTGATTCCTTTCTGTTTAGCAGAAAATCATTTTAGTGTTGATAGGAGTTATATAATTGATTACATCTTATTGAGGATGGGGAGGAGGAGAAAGGTATGTAAACAAAGCACACGTAATGACGATTCGTCATCTGAAGAAAGTTATAGAGAAATGGTAAAGGAGTTAAAGCGGGCTTTAGAAGAAAAAGACAAAACAATACAAGCTTTTAAAGATACTTTAAAGGCCCTTGAATATAGTCAAACTAACAGAGCTACAGGTTGCCAAAGTGCAGCTTTACCTGGTACGTCAGGAATAAATTCTAAAGTTCCAACGACAATTAGAACGGAACAAAATGTGCATAATGATTTAGACTCGTGTAAAAGGAATGTGAATAGTGTTCAAGAATTGGGCCCGATGTCAAGTTCAGCCACTTACTTTTCATTTAAAGACGTCGAGGGGTCTATGAATAGTTTTACAGGTGAAGACGCCTACACAGTTAACAAGTTTATCGAAGATGTTGAAAGTACAGCTGAAATATTTCAGTGGAATGAGCTACAAAAGCTAGTGTTCGCAAAACGACTTTTGAAAGGTGCTGCGAAGCTTGCCCTACGTACGGTCGACTCAGTGAATTCATGGGATAACCTCAAAAGTTTTTTACAACAAAGAGACATGTTATGAATATTTGCTATCTATTAGAGAGCTAGCTATGAGAGCAAAAATTGAAGATGCGGCAATTATCAAGTACACTATTGATGGCATCGAAGATCACAACACCAGCAAACTGGTACTATATGGTGAAAAGAATCTCGAAGAGTTTAAAGAAAAACTGCGTATCTACGAAGAAGTTATGCAGAGAAGTAAACCCCAAAGGTTTAGGAGTCAGGATCAGTTAGCTAACAGACACCATCAAAACTATAGACGTAATCAAATAAGCTGTTATTCTTGTGGAAACGTGGGACACCAAGCAAAACACTGTCCTAATAGAAGGGAAGGTCCAAAATGTTTTGCATGTAACGAATACGGTCACATTAGTAACGAATGCACACGGAAAAGAAATGCATCAAGTTTGGAGATAAATGAAGAAGAATAACCCTATCACACTAAAAAATTTAACTGAACTGTCGACAGAAAATCCAGGTAAGATTCTTATTTACATGAAATTTAGCTATAAGAAAGAAGTGAATAAGAGAAAATATTGAATTATGAGAATGAAGGGCAAAGTCCCGAAAATTATGAAGTAGAATTAGCAATAGTAAGAAGAAAGAGAAATCTAAAAACCCAGTTACACAATAAGAATGAAGAATTCTAAGAAAAGAAATGAAGATGAAAATTTAGAGAAGTATATAAACCACAATGAATAATGAAGAATAAAAAGAAAGCCACTATGATGAAGAAACCGTTTAACCATATTCCTCGAGTAGTCATCAAACCTCCACACGAAAAGAATTTCCTAGAAATATCAAAATAAACGTAAGCTGATTTCGTAAGATGACCGCCATAATGCCAATCTGGGTATACGCAAGGAAGGAAGACGAGAGTAGCAACCTATTACGAAGACGATGTGACGACGATATGAAGACGATGTGAAGCCGATGCAAAGACGATATGAAGACAATATGAAGACGATGTGAAAACGATGGTAACTCTTACTACGATGTTGTTCCCGAATAAGACGATAGAGCTACTCCAGAAGTAATCCAGAGGAAGACGTTAGCAGCTAAACAAGAAACTTATATGATGAAGGTTATGGTAGGAAGTCAAGAAGGTTCACCGAGGGCGATGAACTCGCAGGATGGCCGAATGTGGGTTCCGCGTTTAAATGCAATCGACACGCTAATTCGAATTAGATGTGGTAACACTACCGACAATGACAGGATGGAATTGGTACGCTGTCATACGATGGAAGAGGCAGAGTGTATTTCAAGCCGGCAGCGAGAACTGAACTCCGTGCACTAGCCAGCGGTATATTGTATATTTTCATACGTGTCGATTAATTTGTAATAAAAACAGTATTTGAAGTCAACTCCTTGGTTGTAATCATTAATTTTATCCTACATATATTTATATTTATGTTTATAAAGAACTGTTGAACTGCAGCATCTACAATTTTTGTCTCGATTTATCATCATCTATCATCTCATAGATATTAACAACAACCAGTTCAAATTGGCAACTCCAACTTCTCAACACCCAACAGTTCACTAACTCCTCCCTCTTAAGACTCCTTAACTTTTCATGCGCGATTCTCTAATATACTTGAGGAATTAGGGAATCGCACGTATTCCGCAATGTTGAAGGACGGATAAATCTGTATGGGAGGGTCGTAGAGCAGTGGGGTTTTTTCCTACGGATTTAATCTATGGAGTATAAAAATACAGGTGAACAATTTCTTGGGAGAGGCTTTTGGGGATATGGAGGGGGTCATACTACCCGTCATTTGCATTGTCCAAAATGCATCATGTTTGGTATCAAATTAAAGAGGGAGGAGCGGATAATCGAGTGGTTCAGATTGTTTTTGATCATTTTGATGGCATAACAGACTTTTTATAGCCGAAAGACGAACTTTTGAACTTGTGTCAGATACACCCCAGTTCCTATATTTTACATATATTACTTCCGTTTTTCGTTTCACGTCCATTAGTGAACATTTTTGTCATGCAAAATTAATTTCAATGTTGTTACTGGTTGCAAAGTTTTTCAAGCTAATTCTTGAGAACTCTAATAAATTTGTATGACTACACCACCAAAAATCATTTTTTACTATAGAAGATCAATTAAGAAATACGTATATCTCCTCATAACTTCTTCTGTTGAGTCCCTGGAGATGTCTGGAGGACTACATACAGGGTGTCCCGGACTAATGCTGCAACATTTTGCCAAATGATTCCTCTCGTCCAGACAAGCTAAAAATTGTATGGCAGGGGGTGGGGCAAAATGTCACCCTACCGACTTACAGGGTGATTAGTAAAATATGCTCTTTTTTCACTAAACACCCTATATCTTAAAAAGTACAGGGTGTACGGTCACAGTTAAGGGCACACTGTATGCAGAACTTCATGGCCTTTCCAACGACAGCTCAACCAGCCCCGTACAGCTCTCCCCTCAGAAGTTATAAAAGTCTAAACTAAAAATTTCGGATTTTCTTTCCTTTTTTTTACTTTGACCTCTATTATTTTTGCAAAAAGATCATTAACATAACCTTTTTTTATAAAAACTGTAAACTGTGGAGCCTCCTCTTTAAGTTCACCTATTACACCCAATGTGCTATCTGCATCCGTTAAAGAGTTATTAACTCATAACCTATTCCGGTCACACCGAAATTAGACGATATTTTTTAAAATGACATGCTAAGGGAGCAAATTATTGTTGAGAATAGGTTTGCATACAGTGTGCCCTTAACTGTGACCGTACACCCTGTACTTTTTAAGATATAGGGTGTTTAGTGAAAAAAGAGCATATTTTACTAATCACCCTGTAAGTCGGTAGGGTGACATTTTGCCCCACCCCCTGCCATACAATTTTTTGCTTATCTGGACGAGAGGAATCATTTGGCAAAATGTTGCAGCATTAGTCCGGGACACCCTGTATATCAATTTAAAAAAAAAAAAATGAGAATCCACTCCCTTGCATTTAAAAAAAACAATTTAAGCAAAAGTGGGACAAGTCTGGTAAAGTGGTACTCCCTTCCCAATAAAATTATGCAGCTCTTTTCTCCTACCAAAACTAGTACAATAAACAAAATTAAGAAAGGTTATGTTTCATGAAATTCCACACATTAATATTATGATTTTCGATAGTAGCAGAGATCATTAAAGGCTACTTTACATAATAATAAACTTTTATCTAAGCGGGTTTAGAGCTCGCATCCTCGTAAAGAATAGTACCTCGTAAACAAAAACTCCGCACTATAAAATTATATTTAACTGGAGCACATGTCCCTTTTTTCCGTTTTGAAAATGTTTTCAAGTCGTCATCGCCATGGAGTATATAATGAAAGTGATTTCTTATGACTTTCATGATTAGCATCTTAACAGTTCCCCGCTTGTCTTTCGTCTGTAAAATCGAGCGTCTTTTAGGTTTTTCTTCTAATAGCCAAACAACCAAGCCATTAAATTAATAAAAATGTGAAAAGTGTGCAGTGAAAATTTTTAATTGCCGCTGAAGCGAAACGAGGAACTTTTTCAAGTTTAACAGTCCAATCATATTTGCTTTATGACCGTAAACGACTTTTAAACCAAGTGCATTGGTATAAGGTGGAGTCTTCATGTGCTTCGGATGGGCTTTTTTGCACTGCTTGGTAATTTTTCCTATCCCAGATGTACCTATGCATTTTACTGCTATATTTACCAGCAGAAGCTCAGGATAAAGTACTGAAACGTGAAAAGTTTTCATTCACCCATGGAAAAGCTCAGAAAAAAAGCATATAGAACACAGTACGGTATAGAGGCTCCAACGGAATATATACTAAACGTATAAGATATGTACTACCTACTCGTTGAAGAGGAACAAGTATGGTATACTACTGAAGGAAAAAGATCGTTGAGCTTTTAACCTTATGAAGAGCACTCGAAATTTACCTCCATATCACGTAGCGCATAATTTTCTCATGATACGGCTATGAACCGGAGCAGATAAAGTCACTACTTGGGGGAGCCTCGTAATCAAAAATGAAAATGTACGACATGTTAGGGAGGTTTACCGCAGCCTGCCAACTATTGGCTTGGCTGCACTCGGGAAAATAAATGTCGGACTATTAGAGATAATTTTGTAATAAGTTTAAAAGTTTAATTGGAACAGTCCCGCCAAAGTATAGAACTCTCTAATATATTTTTGGTTAGTTTTTCGGAATAGGTACCGCTAAAGCGACCGTTGGTCATATGCCTGCTCATATGGCACGTTTATCAGAAAAGCTTAAAAATGCACACCTGGTAATAAAGTTTGATTGCATTGCATAGAACGAAAGCTGTGAAGGTGGGCATGTTTTCATCTTTAAATGCAACTCAAGTAGATGCACGAAGTGCAAGGAAAAAAAAACAAACTTAAACTATACTGAAAGTTTCATGAAAAGCCAACCATGCATTCAAAATTGCACTCACATTTAAAATAAAAAAAGATTCCTCGTTCGCTCAAGTTCATTAGTAAAATCCTTCCAGGTACAGTAGTAGATATAAAAGCACGACTAATATCCACAAAATTCGACTACCTACATAAGTAGGGTATTACGACGAACATTGGTAAGATTTTTGAGATTAAATGGACTTAAAGTAGATAGTTTTTGTGTTTTCACTGAAATGGGATATGTGGTCTCATGACATAAAAGTTATATGCAATTTCTTATGCAATATGCTCCATAGAATCTATCCCTGGTAAAGTATGTAGTAATTACGCGAAAATGTTCATGTCACATCTGGAGACTTTACACACATTTGGAGTTGTTTACAATACCAAAAAACTTATGGTACATGTAGTTACTCCTATCGTATATCAAAGTAAAATATCTCGTCAATTTGTATTTCAAGGAGAGTTCTTTTCCCTTAACCCCCCCCCCCCCACATTTCCTTTCATGAAATTTATCATCAGAGCTTGCAAAATGTTTTTTTTTTTTTTTTTTGCTAAATTAGGTTATGCATAAATGCTAACCAAAAATCTGTATTGCTCAGGACTAGTAATACACTGAAAAAAATTATTGGTAAAAACGACAAATCACGATTACTTGATTGAACATTAGTAATTCCTGTAAATTGCTTTGGAAAAACAATTAAGTATCGTAAAATGTGGTTACTTTGCGTCACTTAAACTTAGAATATTTTTTTATAGCAAAATATATCACTTACTTATAAGCAGAATAGCTAATATTTGCATTAAAATTTATTTATTTATTTATTTCCCGTCTACCGATTATAAATCTCACAGACAACCAAAAAAAAGAAAAAAAAGTAAAAGATAGTCCTTAAGTATACGCATGCACTAACTATTGATAATACTACATAACTAAGAAATACAATACAACCAGCATAACGCAAAGCATAATCAAAAACAATTTTAATAGAAATTGTGACAGTAGTAACTAATGTAGGTAACATTATGAACACGATAATAATAAAAGTAGATCATCAAATTACAAAATAACTAGTACTACAATATAATAATAATAACTGATAAGAATAAAGATAATATACGCATTAGATGATCAGACAAATGAAAGTAGCAAAATATAAACAACTGTAACACTGCTATAAAAGCACAAATTATAAACTTGGGAAAGAGAGGAAATGAAACTGCTTACAGAATTCCTGATAGAGCACCTATTTTCATGAAAGTCAATCATGCAACCACAAAGATTAAACTGACGAACAGAGTAATTGGACCATTAAGGCAGTAATTTGTTCTGTGAAGCGACTCATATAAAATGGAGAAGAACCTCAGATTTCTAGAGGTAGTGTAAAAGTGAATATGCTCAAGCAAGGAGGGAGAGACAAGTCTATAATCTAGCAGATCCTTAATAAACATGACGTTACGGGTCTTGCGTCTAGTGGATAACTTCTGCAAGTCAATGAGTTGACATCTTGCATGATATGGGGGTAGATCGGCAATCCAGTTCAGCTTCCTCAAAGCGAACCTCGTGAATCTCCTCTGAACACCCTCCACCCTGTTACTGTGAATAGCATAGTAAGGATCCCATACAACAGAACAATACTCAACAATAGGTCTGACCAAGGATATATAAAGGCTTTTAAGAGCATAGGGATCAGAAAATTCCGCCGCACGACGCCTGACAAAGCCAAGACGAGAATTTGCCTTGCTCACTATGTAATCAATGTGCTAGGAGAAGGACATCTGAGAATCTATAATAACACCAAGATCAGACGCAAAATCACACTTAGAGACAGGAGACCCATTAACGGATAAGTCGAATAGCAAGGGAGAAGCCCTTCTTGATAATGTTAGATGTTTACATTTGGATAAATTCAACGATAAACTATTAAGGCAACACCAACGAGCGAATTTATCAACATCAAGTTTAAAGTTGGCTATATCTTGATCATTATCAATCCTAATGAATATCTTCAAGTCATCAGCAAAACCAAGGCATAAAGCAAAACTGAAAATCGTAAAAACATCATTGATGAAGATAATAAAAAGAATAGGGCCTAAATGACTGCCCTGTGGGACACCAGAGGGAACACGAATGAAGCGAGATGACACATCATTAATTCGCACCGTTAGCGTACGATCAGATAGATAAGAAGAAATCCATTTAAGCAATGATGAATGAAAGCCAAACGCACTAAGTTTAGCAAGTAGCAGGCGAATGCTAACCCTATCAAATGCTTTACTAAAGTCTGTATAGAGAACATCAACCTGACCAGAGATCTCCATCACTCTGAGTGCAAAATCAGCAAAGGATACAAGATTAGTCTCAGTAGATCTACCTTTAACGAAGCCGTGTTGAAGGGGAGAAATATACTCTTTAAGAAAGAAGGAAATTTTAATAGTCACAATACTCTCAAACAACTTAGGAATAACAGAGAGTTTACAAATTGGACGGTAGTTACTGACATCATTTTTAGCACCAGACTTATGAATGGGACGCAGCATAGAGAGCTTCCGTTGGTCAAGAAAAACTTCTGAGGAAAGGGAAAGATTGAAAATATGAGACAGAGGATAAGATAGATCCAAGCGGCAGCCAAAGACAAGGTTGGCTGGAATGCCATCAGGTCCCGTCGAAGACGATGTACCAAGCTTATTAAGGGCATCGTTAACATCATCTACTGATATATGTAATGACCCCAGGTCAACAGATGAAGGTATGTTCGTCCGTCAAGAGGTCATTATCAAAGGGTTGACCCGTGTCCTCGACATAGACAGACTCAAAGTAGTCAGCAAAAAGACTACAAGCGTCGATAGTATTGTCTGCTATCATATCGTTGTAATGGACGCTCGAAGGGATACCATACGAGTTCCTTTTACCATTGAGAAAGGACCAGAACGTTTTCGCATTATGCTTAATTTCGGTTTCAACAGAATTCAGATACTGCCTATATAAAAATTTATTCAAAAATTCATACTCCTTTCGAAGTCTTTTAAATAGGATATAATCATTTACAGCACCCGTCACACGATATTTAACATGGGCCGCATTACGAGCATTCTTTAATTTAGCCAACCTACGATTCCTCCAAGGATGGCCTAAACTGCCCCTCCTCACTGCTAAAGGCACATGAGCAAAAATAATGTCGTCCAAAACTGAAGCAAATTTAGAGTACGCTTGAACTAAGTCGCATTCAAAAAACAGACTCCGCCAGTCAATCAATTCTAGCTCATCATTAATAGCTGCATAATTGGCTTTTTTGAAATTATAAAAATATAATGAATCACATAGATGAGGATTACTAAAAGTACTATTATGAACTATAAAACCAATAACAATCTCAAGTGCACAATGATTAACAGTATTTTTGGAGAAATTATATGATGCAGAATCGACAGTACAAACTAAGTTATCACTAACAAATTCCAAGTCAAGAAGCCTACCTATCGAGTTCGCCACCGTGTTAGTCTGAAGAAGATCCATCGACAGAAGTCCATCAACCAAACAGCGTTCAAAATCCTTCAGAATATTAAGAGGAACCAGCATCTTGTCATCATCACTCCATAACCACTGGACATTACCGGCGTTAAAATCGCCAAGTACACAGACGTGATCATTGTCATTGACAATAGTCTCCAAGATCGAACCAATATTAAGAATATGTTTCTCGTAAATCTCCACAGGCGAGTTAGGCAGGATGTACGAAACAAAGAATAAAACAACAGCGTCTGCAGAAGATACGCGGACACAAATCTGCTCAATATCATAAGATGAATGAGGTAATGAGATTTCACGTGACTGGAAGGTTGATTTAATTGCCAGCAGGACACCTCCACCACGGCTGAGTCCAGATTCAGCAGCACGATCTTTGCGATAAACCAAATAAGCTCTATTGAAAATTTCCGACGAATGAAACGATGGGTTAAGCCAAGTCTCAACCATCACGATAACGTCATAGGAGTGCTGGGTGGAGCTAACATAGATGTCGTTGACTTTAGTCCTGAGACCACTTACATTTTGATAATAGCAGGATATAGAAGTGTTGGTTCTTGATGAGGTTATAGAAGAGATTTTTAAAGAAGTTTCCTGAGATAAAGAGCGGATATCAGACGAAGGATTTTCATATTCAAAACTATTGGAGAAACCAATTAGGTGATCGGAAGTACAGGGCTCTGAGTATTTAGGTTTTTTGGCAAGTACACAAATTTCCGCACAATTATTCCACACGGCCAGACATCGTCCTTAAGGAGGTCAGGAAATATGTAGTCAGGAACACCCAGCTTGAAGGTCATATACTTCAATGATGACAATTCCCTTTTTGTAAGACGCCTACAGACCATGATATTAGGGTCAATATTGAATTTAGAGGATATGAAATTTGTAATCCTATCTTCCGTAGTATTGCTGGGGTCAAGGCGAGACAAGTGCAGCCACCTGAGCTTGTTGACAGCAGAGATCACTCGACTGGAAGAAGTCCCAACTATTTTAAGTTGGCGCCTTCTATTAATATCCACTCCGGCCCTGGCTGGGTTTAAATCAATGGAGTCCAAAACAGTCTTGTTGCCATTTACAGGAATAGCATCAACAGCAATCAAAGGACTATCTGGGATATGGACCGTAATATCAGCACCATGACTAGGGTTAACAGAATTGCCCTCAACAGGTTCATGCTCACTCGTTTTCAGCTTCTCTGCATAGCTCTTGCCATTATCGTTGATAATCACTGTTTCCTTAATATCATTGACTAAGCTATTATTTTTCGCAAGTAATTTCATAACTTCAAGCAATAGCGTTTTCATTTCATCTTCCCGTTCAAGCATGTGCCTTTTAAATTCATTTAGCCCATGCGACACGCATTCAATTTTATCAGCTACCATTTTCATCGCATTGTTGCAGTCATCACAAATAAATTTAATATTCGTGTTAGAATTCATAGCATTTATTAAGTACTCCGTCAAACCGCACAACCACAAAAACCGTTACAGTTGAATTTAACATCATTTCTACTGAAGCCTTTATCGCATTTTTTGCAGTTTAAACTCATCATGAACCACAAGTTGAGAATACAAGATCAATATACAAAAAAAAAAACCAAAAAAAAAAAACTGTTAATTAGAATTCCACGCAAATTCAGACTATCGCATCACCATCCATGAGAATATCCAACATGAGCACCGCTATCTGTGCAGGCACGCAAATATACGAACAATAGTCACAATAGAATAGACAGTTAGAGTTAAATTTACTTTATCGCACAATAGTTAGATATTTGCTGAATAATTTCCAATATAAATCAATCACGCGAACTTCACAAATCACAATCAAGATTGATTAGATATAGAATTAAACAAATAAGATATATTAACACTCGTAGATTGATGAAAAAAAAAAATAATAATAATAATTTAATATTCTAAGGCAACAGAGTAATGTTAAGGCCCGTGTGAACCGCTTGACCGCTTGTTAATAAGATATATAAGATAAGATAAATTAAGAGAAATTATTGGTTAAAATTCATTAGTTTAGGAAAGGATGACGTTAAATTATTTTATTGGTACTTTTTTCATGAGATACTCCTTATAATAATATTATTAATAAAAATGAAGTTGTTATTATTAGCGGAGTTACTTTGCACCGGTTTATAATTTCTGTCAATATCTTATCTTAAATCGCAAGGGGAGCAATGTTATGTGGTCTGAAACCAAACTTTGCGCCACGCAAACAAATTTTAACAAAATTAGAAACTATTCTGCCCAATTTTAGTTACCAAACACCAGTTCAATAAGTAAAAGAAAGACTACTGATTCAAAAAGTAACAAAACCTTCATTCATATTACAGCTCACAGCATAAAACAAAAAACAAGTGAATAATTATAGGAAAAAAATAAACAGAAAATAGAGTATTAAATTCCCTAGCGTGTTTCAAGCTCCTCTATGCGGAAAATTCCTCGTTTAGAAACCAGTTTAGGCTCATCAATTGAGTCAATTACATCACCCAAATTGTAAAGCATTTTGTCCTTTTTCTCCGGCCACTTTCAGTTATTTAGGGACTTAATCATTGCAGAAATGACTGTCCCCATCTTCTTGCAATGATTCTATTTTGCCTGGAAAATATTTCCCTTCATATACAGGAATAACTACTTGTTGTCAAACTTTCTTTTTTAAATGTTGAATATATATGCTGTCTTCTTTTGACCAGTTGAGATGAAATTTTCAAATTCAACCTCATCTTAATATTCTTCTAAATCGTTACAAAAATACCAGTCACAACTGTCATCATCATGGTCAGTGCTGAAATATTGTTCAATTTCTGTTTGGTTTAGCTTTCTTTTTTTACGTGGTCATTGAAGTTTTTCACGATTTTCTTTCGAATTTTCTTGTGATTGAGGAGTAGGTACTAATATCATGAAAAGCTGACCTAGAAGCTACAGTACTATTTTGATTGATTTGACCAACTTCAGAGTGTGTTTCCGGATAAATTTGTCCATCCTCAGCGCTTACAGATAAACTTTTACCTGGAGCTATATCAACTTTACGTCTTCTTTTCTTTTCACCTCCACAGCTATTCAACCGTCGATGCTTCAATGTTTCTATGAAGGATAAATGAATGTCGGATAAATTTATGTTTCCTTCAGGAAGTCTCCGAACCAGAGCAACTTGCTTTTGTCCACTTGAGGACTTCTTATAACTCACTAAAATTTTTCTCCATGCAACCTTCATGGGATGAAAAAATGCAACGTCGAAGGGTTGTGTTATGTGTGTGCTATTTGCTGGAAAGCATACAAAGTCGATATTACACTGCTCACATTTTTGAATAACATATGGTGATAAATGCGAGGAAAAATTGTCACCTATAAGCACTTTTCTACCCTCCTGTTTCTTAAGTCAAGGTAACATTAAGGAATCGAACCAATCGCTGAAGGTGTTGGTATCGAACCACCCACTTTTGGTGTTGCTCAATCGACATCCTGTTGGATCGCCTTTCATCCAAGTGCTTCATAAATGCGATAATTGATATGCGACATAAGGTGGAAAGTGGCATTTCCTGCAAAACATTACTGATATTGTAGATTTACTTGTATTGCAAGTCCTTTCCGGATATTTTACTCTTCGTTTCGTGATCACCTTTGTTTTTGCCCAGGATCGTCTGTTAAGTTCGTCTCATCATAGTTCCATATGTTTTCAGCAGAAACGCCCAGAAGAACTTCAGCAAGGTTAGAATGATAACTTTCTAATGTCTCTTTATCAATACCTGCTCGACTACGCTTAATGTTCGATACAAAGTGAACAGTCATAGTTCCAGATGTCCCTTCAAGAATCCAGTGGCCCATTCACTACTGAGAAGATTATCCTTGAATTCCTTCGCAGTTTTGCCACATTGATTCAGATGTGATTTAATTATAAAATCGCAGTTCCACCTTATTCACTGGGAAACCATAATCTGACAGAGCTAGGATGCATTCAAGGACTATCTACTTTTCTCAATACTTAGGAAAGTTAAGAAATAAACCAAGTCGTTTTGGTGATAATACAATAAACAAACTGAAAAGAAATTCGCTTGTATGTGTGTGATCCAAACAAAGAAAATGGTACTAATACTTTCGGGAAATCGAGTCCGTTTTAAGTTTTATACCATGTACTTGAAGACGGAAACCATAATAGATTTAAGGTTGATCTGCTTACATCTAAATTCTTCTATGTAGTTGCAATATTTATCAGCAAACATATCAAGACATTATTATCAAACCGTGACTAGTGGCATAGAGCAGCCCACCCGCGCAAATTGTAAGGCCCATTTTAAATATGCATTTAGAAATGGAGGTCACTACCTGTAAAACCTGAGGTATAGTCGATACTCTACCTTATAGATCGCAAGACATATAGTCATACTTGAGAGCTAAAAGTTTGGAAGATATATATATTTCTAGTTAAATATGGATATATACATGTATTACTACATACATACATATTATACCTACCTAATGGGACGAAAAACCAGTGCTTCTAAAAGGAGCACAATTGAAGCGCTTCCCTAGACGTCATTTGGCAGCTCTTTGAATATTCACTGATTTATCCAGAAAAATAAGCAAGACGCAAGTAAGTAACTCAAGGTCTTCTATAGCTATCACTTGGAAGCAAGATAGAAGATTACTTGAAGAGTCCCAGCCGAAGTGCAACAAGGGCTGATTTTATCTAATTTTCTACGAATCTAATGGCAGAAACACATCCAGGCATCGAGGCGTTGTCAAAATTTTTAACAAGGGGTTTTTAAATTATGCAAAACAAAACCTCAAGGCCTAACCGCAAGGCGCGCTTTGCTCAATGTTAGAAAAATTTTCTGTATCAGGCCTCCTTCTGTCAACAGATACACTATTAAAATTACAATGACTGCACCGAGCCCGGTAGTATCGTTTTGTTTTCAATTTTCTGAGGCAAGCCTTGAGACGAGCTGAGAGGAAGCTTAAGATAGGCCAGGCCTGAGGCTTGCTTGGATGTGTTTCTGCCTTTATTTCTACTATTGTACGTAGTAACGCATTTCTCATTGTCAATGTGAGCTTCAAAGTGATTAGGAGTAATCTCCTGCAGTGAGAATAAAATTGAGAATATTGAATTATTTAATCAATTTAATAAATTTAATACCACAATTAATCCATGAGCAAGCGCAAGCACCTTGCTAATGTTCTCAGGAGGCAGTCTTGAAGTCCTCTTAGGCTGTGTTCACCCTGAAGAGGTTTGAAGCCGTGTGGTTGCACGCGTAACAACTTCAAAACTTTAGAAACTGTAAGGACGAAAACATACAAGCGGTAATGCACTGATTTCTGTTCAATTCGAAGTGGTTGTGTCTACGTGAGCTTTAAACATATCCATGTCAAGGTCAACGCGAGTTTTCTATATGAAAATTCAAACATTTTTTTTCAATAGGAAAAAGAGGTTTGTTTCGCATTCAATTAATATAAAATAAGTAAAAAACGAGTTTTTGAACAAAACTGAGGCCAAGCCGCATGAAAAAGTAGAAAATAAACTTTTCTTCACGCACAGTTTTTTACTTATTTTATTTTCTGCCTTTTTCACGTTAACTAAATTTTTATTGCGTGCTGCATGGAGATATTTTAAAACAATTTTATGACGGCTGAAAAGACACTGGTTTATCAGTTTTTCAAAAAATTTAGTCGAGTATCAAATCGTTGAAGTACTGCAACGGTTTTCTGAAATTCAAATTATGTTTTAAACAGCGCTTTTTAGCTGTATTCCAACTTGATCCCATATAACATGAATTTTCCCGATTTTCCATGTTTTCCACAGACTTTTCCTATTACTATGATTTTTTTTAAAAAATTTACATGAATTTTCCTCGATTTTTCATGCAAGTTTTCATGATTGTTGAAGAGAAAGTATTAATGCCAGTAGGATGGAAAAAACTGATTCCGCATAGCTTATAAACCTTTTTTTTGGAAAATTTTCCGGAAAAGTCTGAAAATTCCGGACATTTTCGGAAAATTTTCCAGAAAAATTGGAAAATTCTGCATTTTTCCTGAAACAGATTTATCACTAATCATATCGATGAAAATTTTTCCGATGATATCCTGCTTTTCCGGGTTTTCCATGGAATTTTCCATAAAAGCAACTTTATGCAACTCATTTCGCTCGACAACTTTGCTTAGGTTGCAAAATGCTCAAACGCTCCCTTGGTCGGAAAAACTCCGGAAAAGCGTTTTACATGAATTTTTCTCGATTTTTTCTGCAAGTTTTCACCATTGTCGGAGAGAAAGTAATGATGCCAGTTGATGGAGAACTTGATTCTGCATAATTTAGAAAACTATTTTATCGGAAAATTTTCCGGAAAAGTCGGAAGATTCCAGACATTTTTTTCGGAAAAATCGGAAAACTCTGCATTTCTCCTGAAACGGATTTATCACCAAATTTTCAAATAATTTTTCTCGATTTTCCGGGTTTTCCATGGAAATTTCCGGTTCAAATTTTGATAGATTCAATTGACATGTGACACGAACCTTTGTGCCAAATTTTAGCTCACTGTGATGACGAAAAGTGGGTCTACGAGTGTGTCGAAAATAGTAAAAAAGAAATATATAAATAAATATACAGACAGACAAATTCGTGTACGAGTTAAAGGGACGGGCTGGCCTCAAAAAGATGGGAAATGTTCGGTGAATTTCATCACTGATTTAGTGAACAGCCTGAAAAATGTTACGCATCTTTTTGGAGGACAAATGATACATTTGAGTTCATTTTATATAATATTGAGAGTAAAATAAGAAAGGCATTCACGAATACAGTATCCCAAATTACACCTGTTGAGCGGTTTGCCGTCACTTTGAGATAAGTAAAACAATTTCTATTCCAAATAAATTTTAATAGGAAAGCAAATTTAAAACTTGAATTTGGTACAATATTAGTATTTATCATTTCCATCAGTTATAACTGATATGGGAGGAAATGGAGCGGAACATATATTTGAATGATCACAGCTTATTACCGATATGTATGTTGTCCGCCAGTATGAAGAATTCTACTATCCCACACCGTTGAAAGTGATGTTTCGTCTTGTATGCTAGCATGACTTTTGCTTTTCATGGAAAGGCACAGAAGCCGCTGTATTATCAAGCGGAAAAGAAACTTGATGCCATTAGATATATTTTTCATGTATAGGTGAAAGATCACCAGGAAATGGAAGTCTCCATCTGAAGTCATTTCTACCTCACGGGCCAAAATTTTAATTTCCTTTTTCTCGATGTTTAAAAATCGATCCACATCGCAGCTCTTTTTCTGCTTGTATTTCTTTTCGTTTTCGAACTGGTTTTGGTAAATTTGGTACCGAGTCTTGTTCTCTTATTTCTACAGGTATACTTTACACAACATTATCATTCAAAAAAATTTCCACCTGTGCATCTATACCTTTTCAACTTCAATTGGAAATAAACTTTAAAAATTTTAAAACGAAAAGGTATAGCAAGCCGGGTACGATAAAACAATGTCTAAAGTTTTTCATTTGTTGTATTTTCGCCAAAAAGATAAAAGTTTTCTATTGTCGATATATGATAATAATGTTTTTGCGCTTAAAATGCCGTATATTAAGAAAGGCTGATAATATTAAAAAACAAATTTGTGCTTTATAACAATGGTGGGAATTGGAGAGCGCTCGCAAAAACACTAGGAGTGAAAACGACAACTTCATATAAATGGGTTAATGGACAGAACGTGGCTGAAAAGCAACAAGGTGGGAATAAAAGAAATAAAATCACAAACGAACACCGTAATTTTATGGAACAATGTGGAATGTGTGCGCAAACATTTAGATGGTATGCTTTTTACACTCAAGGATATTCGAAGGGAACCGGAAAATGCAAATAATGAAATTAATAAGAGAAAAAGACGTCAATATGTTGAACAGCTTATTGCATATCAATCTGAAAATAGACCAATCATATATATGAATTAAACGAACATTAATCTTTTCGTATCAAGGACAAAGGGAAGATCCATAAAAGGAAGCCGTTGTAGTTATATTGCAGCAGGCTGCTGTGGCGCCAATGTTCATATTATTGGATGCATAGGTAATGTGGGGCTTATTCATCACGAAGTAAGAAGAGGAGCATTTAAAACCCTGCAAGCTAAAGAGTTCATACGCAATTGTCTGCGAAACGCTCTAACCAAGTATCAATTCCCAGTCGTAATGGTAATTGATAGTGCACCGTTTCATACATCTATTGAAGATTTGTTTCTTGAAAGTGAATTTATAAATCATCGGTTATTAAGATTAGGCCCGTACAGTCCAATGTTAAACCCAAGAGAACTTGCTTGGTCAGCTTTTAAGGCTTCTATTAAACGAGATCTAGCAACTGAAATGCCAAAACGGAATGTACCAAATTTATCTGTTGCAAATTGTGCTAATGCTACCCAGTTCTACTCAAAGCGTTCGACGCCCGATACATGTCAGACGAGAAAGAAGCGGTAGCCCACCTCAAATTGAAGGCTCGCGTTCAGAAAAAATTAGAGAAGCTGGCCGAATTCGCAACGGAGGTGCAGCGTCTGACTAGACTTGCCTTTCCTGATTGCCCAGAGACGGCTCACACCAAGATTGCTCTGTGGCAATTTGTCGACGGAATATTTAATCCAGAGATTCAGCAGCGAGTTCGGGACCAGGGGCCGAAAACTTTAGAGAATGCTTTATAGCTGGCTATCCGTATAGAGAGCAGCTACAATGCAACACAGATGGTTCGACAACAATCTCTTGTGTGCATTGCCACAGTGGAACCTGCAACATCGTCGACATATGATCAGGAAAACTTCAACCGGCTGGATTAAACAGAGGGCGACATCCAGCTGCGTCAAAGAGGAGAAGAGCCCTCAAAATTAATTCTGCAAATATTGAGAATAGATCTGGCACCACTCAACGGTGGCAGAAAACAAAAACAAAGCCCGTGTACTCTGTTCAGGAGGAACCTGAGGCATTACGGGAAAAAGGGAAAATTCGTTGGGTCGATCGAAATCAGCGTTTCGGATTTGTTCGCAGTGCCACTACTCCAAGAGATGTTTTCGTTCATCAATCCGATTTTCTGGGAACTGATACACAGGAAAAAATCTTAGAGAAAGAACTGGAGATCGAATTTGAAATACGCCATGAATCCAAAGGGCCCAGGGCCACTAATATTGTTATGTTGTCTAGAGCGACCTCTCGTGGGAACACGAGCTATATAATTTGTTCTTAAGAACTTCTTGAAAGTATTTCAGAAGTAAGTAATTCCTAATGTGAAAAATTTAATTTTGTGTACTAGTTACGTTTGTAGTTACTTGGCCCTTGTGTTACAAAAAGAAGAAAAGGGTTGAATGATTGTCTAAAGGAGAACATTGAGAATATTACGCTCGTTCCTGGGTAGCTCACATAAATAAATCATAAATTATCATAAATCTACTGCTTAAATACGGATTACTTAGTGTTAGTGTCCTAATAGATATCACGGGCTTATAGCTAAGCGACAGGTTAGAGAGATTAGTAAGTAGTATTCTGTCGTTTCACTCACGGGCTTGCTTCCTCCTTCCGATTATCTCACTTGTGCTGCCAGTATGTACAATAGATTTTTTTCTGCCACATGTGCATGTGGTAACTCCGGCGAGGAGGACGATGATGCTGCTTGACCTCATAGCTCTCCAGCTTCGGGTGGCATTTCAGTGGAGGCAGCATATTTTTCATGTAGTAATATGCCAGTGCATGCGCCTCAGTCTAATACCATTCTTTAATGGCTTCATGTAACAATATGTTCAAAAATTCATAACAGATGTTTTAAATTTGATTGATATCATTTTTTAATTTATTATATTAATAAAGTTTTGATCATAAATATTGTTGTAGACCGTGTGTTTTTTTAACTTAAATGATTATTTCCAATTTTTAAAGTTTATTTCCAATTTTAAAATGATTATTTCCAATTTGATATTGCTTATTTCCAATTTGAAGTTAAAAAGGTATTGTCTGGAGGAAAATATTTCGCCTTCATCTCTCTCGAAGTGCCTAAATATTTCATGAGGACGTACAACATCTTTAAGAAAAAGAATCTCGTTGAAATGTACCCACTACATAAATTAGATGTACTTCTTCCGGATTTAACTTTAGCTATCGCATTGAAAACTTTGCGAAACCTATCGCGCCATTTTTTTTCATTTTTTTTTTTTTGTAAGACCTCCTCTGAAACTAAAAAAGACAATAATACATATGTATAAAAAAAATCCATTAAAACTTTTGAAAAGACACCTTCAAAAAACTTCTTCGCCCATCATTTAGTAAGCCTCCTACAGTGCTTCTTAAGAACAGCATTGAAGCGCTTGCCTCTGTGGACATGCCTATGTTAAAAAGTAATGGACTGGAATACGGAAAAGAAGCGCTGTGAGCTTCCAGGGAAACGCTTCATGAGGTTTCTTAGAGCGCTCTTTTTCACAGTGAATATATACAAATACTCTCTCATGTTTTTTACCTAAACCTCTACGCAGCTATCTTTCTGATTAAAAAAAAAAAAACATTAATTTTGGACTTTTTTAAGGCAGACTGCCTATGTTATAAAGTTTCAGTAAGGAATGCAGTTCGAAGAATTCGTAAATTCAATTCAATTCAGTTCAATTCAAATCATTTGATGGTTAGAAGTATCTAAGATATTACAATCTTTTGATGATACAAAACTTAGTTGGTAAATTTCAAAAGCAAATACTAAATTCATATTAATATTAAACTAACAAAAAAAAAAGGAAAAGAAAAGACTAAAGCTTAAAGAAAATATTTATATAAGAAAAAAAAAGTACAATCATAAAAACTAAGCAAAGCAAAAATAGAAAATTATAGTAAGGAACAAAATAGAAATTAAAAACTAGCAAAAAATTGAGGATTAAAATAAGCAATAGGGACAACTAGTAGCAGTGCAGGAAGGGAAAGAGCATACAAAACACAAACAAATGAGTCATGGTCACAGTTCTCTGAATATTTTCAGAAAAATGGAATTTTAAAGATCTCTGGCATGGCTCATTTGGTTGCATGCGTTTACAAATTCTCTGGATTCATTGAACCGAATTCTTTTTGTTTTTATATATTTTGCAGCGTTTTTCCGTAATTAAAAGCAAAAGCCTAATGTGGAAAATGAGTTTATTATCTTGAATTTTGGAAATGGAAATGCCATATAATTTTTAAAAACGGAAGTAATGAACAATAAAATTGAAAAAATCTAGAAGGAAACGTATTTCTGGGAAATTTTCATGAATTTTATTATATGTACATATGTATGTATTTTACTCTGTTCAAATTCTGGAATTAAAAATTTTAATTGCAAGTTTGAGGCCGCTCCCCTCCCCCCAACACCTACCTGGCGGTGTCTGCGAGTGCTTTATCTACACCACTGTCCGTGATTATACTTAAATTCTTAAAGTAACTGACTTAATACATATCCAGCTATGCCTAATCAAATTAAAAAAAAAAAACAAAAGGATTACATACACATATAGATATCTTTGACATTATTCTAAATTCTCACTACTCCTCTCTGGAAACAACAATAATTGAAACAAATGTAAGACGCGAACCCTATAAGCAATATCGTAAGTTAGACATTAATCTTAAGAAAACTTGGATATAGTTAGCCTACATAAACTCGAACGATATTTTCCCTTAGCTGTAATGATGGCTATAACCCCAGGGGCGTGTATTCATCTGCAACCACCTCATTAAAACTGGGATATCTTCAACAAAGGCCATAGCAGCATAGAACAAGAATTTAAGCCGCTTAAAATATGCACCGCAAAGTTTTGGATAACTTCACGTCATCCTCTCTCTAACAATTTCGGTGGAAGGAAACTCCTTATAACAATGGGCGGAGACGAAGAGATAATACCTACACAAAGTATTCACAATGGGGTAGATGCAAGAAACCCCGAACTGAATCGAGTCTTCTTGTTCCAATTATATCCAATGTCTGTGCCCCAGCTTACACTCTACTGGATCCTAAATGACCGAGAACTGTACAGTCTGCAAATAAGAACTCGACACAGAGTGTTAATTTAGAGATGCCCAGAAGATAAATTTGTGGCCTGGCCAGAATCGGGCGACTATACTACACTAAAGGGTGTCATGTCCTACTGCTCCAGGATCCAAATCGGAGGATTTAATTGATTTCTGTTTTGTCTCTGAATTCAAACTGGGACTGTTGGGCTGAACGATCCGCCTGGGTGATTGTGGCTTGCGGGAAGAACTGTGAGAAGCTTTTGAATTGTACTCATTTATATCTGTTGCAAGTATTGCGGTATATAAGGGTTACTGGACCGAGGATTTTGAGAGCTTTGTACAGTGTTCAATTATCACCTATCAATTTTGTGTTTAACCTAATTATCACAATGTGAAATTCGTATTCTATGGGGAAAAAGTTTTTTCATTAAAACTTGTTTAAAACTTTTTTTTTTTGTGTGTTTGGTTTTCAATTCGATGTTCGGAATTTTGGAGGGAAAAACTTTCACTTGATGAGGCCTTCGGCAACAATTTATTTCGATATCGTGAAATTATTTTATTTTATTTAAGCAATTTATTTAACTAATAACCTCATAATATTTTTATAATATCTTTCATTGAAAATTTATAAGAGAATATTCGGGATACATTAGTTGTGTTCTTGTGTGTCCGCAGAATAGAGCTGCACAACAGATACGAAAAGAACGTCTCATACATTTTCATAGAAAGATTTAAATAAAGCGAACAATACAAATACATAGTTCGCTTCAATCGACAGAACAATTTGTTCTCTCTAGTATATGGTAGTTTTAGAACAAGGTGCACAAAAGAACACAGCTATTATTTTAGTACAAGCAACTTCTCTACATACAAACATAGAATTGAGGACCAGATTGCTATTGCAGCTTCGAATATGCAATTTTGTATATTCTTGGGGACCAAATCACCATGTACGACAACTGTACATATCCATGTGTCTTTTGTCTTTGTTTTGCTTCCGAATTAATTTTATTATAATGCTAGACAAATAAGAAAATAACATTAGCAACACGTAACCATATCACACACATTGTAAGACTGAAATGCCATCTTCTTTCTAAGATGGAGGAAAAATAAGAAACTATAAGACCTGTTATGACATGTTTCTCCGAGCCGTGGTTTTAGGACGCTTGCTGTATGTATTCTTAATTGCAACGACTTGCACTATTATGTCTCTATAAGCGATGGCTTCGAGCTTTTGTAATACCTGCCGACAAATTCTCTAGTATAGATATAAGGCCAAGAAGCAGATTATATTAACATAAGCCTAATTCGCAGAGCATTTTAATCACAGTTATGTAACTGCGTTTATGCGTTTCTTCTCCACATTGTGATTAGATCCGGGGGTTAGGAGCAGGGACATTTAAAATCAATTTAGTTATCATTTATTCGTAGTCGTAAATACAAATTTTAAATACGCTGAGGATGGCGTTTTCTATGGCAAATTTTTCAAAAAATTATTTTTTACCGTCGCATATTTTAAATACGGCGAGTATGGCTCTTTATATATAGTAAATTTTTAAAAAAATAATTTTTTACTGTCGGAATTTTAAATACGCCGGGGATTGCCTTTACTATAGTAAATTTTTCAAAAAATTATTTTTTCTGTCGCAAGTTTTAAATACGACGAGGATTGCCTTTTCTATAGTAAATTTTTCAAAAAATTATTTTTTACTCTCGCAAATTTAAAATACGCCGAGGATTGCCTTTTCTATAGTAAATTTTTCAAAAAATCATTTTTTACTGTCGCAAATTTTAAATACGCCGAGGATTGCCTTTTCTATAGTAACTTTTAAAAAATAATTTTTCTGTCGCAAATTTTGAATACGCGAGAATGGCCTTTTCTATAATAAATTTTTAAAAAAATTATTTTTAACTGTCGCAAATTTTAAAAACGCCGAGGATTGCCTTTTCTATAGTAAATTTTTCAAAAAATTATTTTTTACTGTCGCAAATTTTAGATACGCCGAGGATTGCCTTTTCTATAGTAAATTTTTCAAAAAATAATTTTTATTTTCGGAAATTTTAAATAAATAGAGGGAGTGAGTTTGCAGAGCTACCATTGTTTGAACACAGCTGAAAAATAAAAAGAAAATAATTAAAATACAATATATAAAGTATTTAATACTTCCCTAGAATTCCAAGATCCTGTGTCCAGTCATCACTTGCCTCCTGTATCTTCAAGAAGAATCTGAAATGAAAAACAAGGATATATATTAGTTTAATAGAACCAATTGGATTAACTATTATGCAGTCCAATAAAAAATTTTAGTACATATACATGCAGACGGCCAAGAAACAAATTTCTTGGCAGTACAACAACAACACTGCGTAATTGAGTTTATGCAAATTTCTTAGCGAAATTCATGTTCCCTGTATAGTGAACTTTTGCAAAACATGCAAATATGTTCTCACATGCAACAAACATAATTTCGCAAAAGAAATATTCACAATAATTCACGAAAACTCAACAATTTTCGCAACAATTTGCAGATTTCTTGCATATTATGCACAGTCAAACTATTATTAAACATGTTTAGATGATATTTATGCACTTACCTTGTGAATTAATCCCTTAGTGGCGAAGAAAATACACAACACAAACACGACACTTTCAATTAAAAACATCGCGATCGCGACTGTCAAATTGACTCGTGAAGAAGTCAGTTTGGTGAAATGAAATGCGCGCAACCTGTTGAGCAAGGTTAGAAAGTGCGAATTTCACCAAGTAAGAAAATATTAAAGAAAATAGGTGAAATTAATTCCCATAATGAGTGGGAAAGATAACGATGTCGGAACGAGACAGACGAAATTAGAGAGAGAATTTACGTTCCATATTGGAAATTGACATAATTTCATAGGGAGTCGCCATATTGGTATTTTTGTAAAAAATTGAAATAATTAAATAAATCGACAAGGTAAATTCGTGGATAATGAAGAATAAATTCGACAACATATTTTAGCATGTTTTGACATAGTTGCGCAAAGTGAGCAAATA
The DNA here is from genome assembly GCA_963924295.1 of Dioctria rufipes. Classification (NCBI taxonomy): domain Eukaryota; kingdom Metazoa; phylum Arthropoda; class Insecta; order Diptera; family Asilidae; genus Dioctria; species Dioctria rufipes. The sequence goes on along the minus strand of OZ002743.1, from coordinate 74,259,720 downwards.
TGAAAAATATGTGGAAATTCCATATTTTTGTGTGGAATCTATTATAAAATGGCGGCTCCGACACTATAAAAGGGCAGTGCTCCCTTAAATCTCTCTCAGTCAGTGATAGTGATCTTACATGCTAATTTGGCATAACATCACAGTGAGTTGTAGTTTAAAAAAATAAAAGTAAAAGAAAAGTGAACTTCAGAAAAAATCCTTGGCAGCATAAATAAACGTACAATAAGGTACATTATTTTCATGCTCTAGGATTAAAGGCATCAAGGAAAAGTTGTGAACAGTTGTTGTGTGGTGATTGGATTTTCAGATAAGTATTCTTATTCTGAAAATAATTTATATTGGTGACGGAAATTTTTAGATTTAGGTTTTTCCACATAGCGGCTGAATTCATGCTAGCTGTGCATTTTCAACGCTTCATGTAGAAAAACAAATTAGTTTAATTAATATTAAGAGTGAAATAAGTGAATAGTGAACAATAAATAAAAACTGGAAATAACAGTGAAATTTGTGATAAATCTGAGGTATAATATTGAGCACGTATCACCTACGACACCTCAAGCATACATGCCTACAGATAATTAGTTAAGCGAAATTAATTACTTGAATAGATAAAAACTAGAACGGATTAAAAAGAACGTATCATAAGGAGTTTGTTCAATAAAAAACAACAGTAAATATAAGCCCACATATCTTCTTCTTTTAACATACCGCTACACTAACACCACCCAAAACGCCGTAATGTAGTTGTGGTGCTCGCTTACAGCTACATTACAAAACAACCATTGCATACAGTAGAACCATCAGTTAATGAATATAGATCTCGGGAGAGCAACTACATTACAAAATTGAAAACATGTCGGTTGAAAATTCGGAATCAATCCTCTGTAAAGAAAAATAAAATCCAGCGTTTCAAATACGTCTCAAAGAAAAAGTCTAATAGCGAAAGATTGTAATTGGAGATGTGATCATATTATTCGTTCGTAAATAAATCTAATACAAACAATCGTTGAATGCGATTTTTAGTTTTCTGGAGCACACAGAATCCGAAGCTGTTAATGCTGTCGGGGGTTTTAAATGAGCTTTAAGCCCTAATATCACGGAAAGACGCAATCAGGGCCCTCAAGAGGCAGGACATATTATATTCTGTCTCATGAGTACCAGTTTATGCTTTGACATTGGACTTATTGGTCGAAGCGAGCCCCATCTAAAATCTTTGCCGATCTGTGGGTCACGGCACCCGGTTGATTTAGCGCGACTCCACGCTTAGAGCCAATCCTCTAAACATACATTAATAAACGACCGTACTTCAAATCCTTGGACGCAGTATGCAATTATACAACAGGGCATACTCCTCTGTTCAGAGAGGAATGTCCGCCTAGTCATGCAGACTCTCTCTCAGCCACAAGGAGGCCTTCTGCATGTTGAGGCGAATAACACTACTAATTGTAGCACTATCCGAGGCTCCTCAATCCCATAGTATCAAGTTAGCACTGTCGGCCACCCAGTTGGTATGGCTTCGTAATCCATGACCATAAGGCCATGGGTACTGCCAGTGAATCTTCATGCAGACACTTAAACGAGACTGGTTACTCCGTTCGGCCTTAACCATATTAGCTCTTTTCTATAAGTTACAGCAGTGGACCACGGGAAGGTTATGATCCGCCCTTCAAGTTAGAGGAGTCTTGAGACTACAGCCAGTAATCTTATAGCAAACCAAAGTATTAATACCAAATAAGACTACTAGTTCGTATACGTGCAGGCTTCACTACAGACACACTATCATTAGATATCAGACTGCGTCAATCGTCAGCACGACACACGGAGCAGCATATACGACCTTTCCCTTCATTGTAGTCTCCCTTGGCAGTTCTGCGCTTCACTAACTCCTTTTGCACTGCAAAAAAAAAGCTGGGAAAGTAAGATATCGATGAAGGGAATGGGGGAGCACTTGTAATTTGACTAGAGCTATGAGTAAGCTTCCTGATAGAATCCTAGCAGATAGCCAAAAACTTATATGATAGCAACAATTTATTCGGCAAATAAGGTACCGTAAAACGGGGTGACTTTGGCATGCGGGGCAGCTAAAGTGCCTGTGATCGGTTGACGTGATAGGAAAGATGAGCGGAGTACTGAATAGTTCAATGTGTTACACGATTCGGTAGCGGATGCACACGTGTCATTTTAAAATGCCCCGAAATTATATTAGGCAACTAAGAATGAGTAGATATCAAAACTGTACGGGTGATGACGTCATAGAAACACTAGAAGATATTAAAAAGGACATGGGTCAAGTCAGTGAGAGTAAAAAAGTGTGGAAAGTGTCTCGTGAAACTATTCAGAATAGACTAACTGATGTATACAAGGAGAAAATTGGTGGTTCGCTTGTTTTAAGTCCTGCATCACGTGGCTATGTGGTAGAAAATGATGATAATAATGTCCTGCACTCATTGTGTAAAATAAAATGGAACACTTATAGGGGCATAAAATGTCTACAGTATGTCACTTGCCATGGTTAGCTACGCGAATACTGCCACGAATACAGCATGGATCCGTTTTAAGAATGTGAAAAAAGTGAAAATGACGGATTTTTTTTTTTTTTTTCATAAGCTACCATTACCTTTGTGGTAATTTATTTTTCTAAAAAATCTTCTCAAATTACCAAACTACTTTGATTTATACTACTTTCTCGTAGTTTCACCTGCTTTTATGTTTAATAATTATGGAAACATCTTAAGTTATAGACTTGAAATAATCAGCCCAGACCCGGGGTGACTTTGGCAGGCCCTTTAAGGGCATTTTTCTCTAAAATTTTAAGCGATTTGATTTTTTCATTTACTAGTTTACATAAGCAAGATGACTAATGCTATGATGATACCAAAATATATATTAAATTTTTCGAAAGTTTATGAGAAAAAATCGATGAAACCCTCAAAATCTACCAATGTCACCCCTTTTTACAGTACACTCCAAAATTTCGAGCCATAAGATGACATATGGGCTTTAAATTAAAGTGGAAAATACTCCAATTACAATAAAAGAATGTTGTATAAATGCATCATATAAATAAATAAATAAATTTTTGATATATACTAGTGTTTTGAATTATGTTTTTTATTTCTGCTGCTGGAGTTGAATGCTATGTTCTTCTTCCACGGAACATTTCATTTTTGATATAACGTGAGAATTTCTTTTGGTAGATCTCAAATCAAGGAAATGTTATTGCCAAACATCTAAGAAACATTTTAGTTCCCGCTCACTTAAAATTTTTCTTTTAACAGTTTTTTTTTGGACTCATTTCATATTAAAATAAAGTTTCTTCTTCTTCAACACTTTTTATTATATTTTATTGCAAATATTTATTAACTTATCTGCCAAATGAAATAAAATAAAAATACGTAATTAAAAATTGTGAATGTACAAGTTTTTAAAGATTTTTATGGAAAGGATTGATGTTATTTCGGAGGTAGTCTCTCATCTAGAAACAGGAAGCAGCGCATCCATAGATTTAAAATTGTCGTAGTCCGCCGCATCATTCTTCATACGGAAGCCATTCTTAATTTTTTGCTAAATAAAATTTAAACAATAATCAATAATTAGATGGTTTAACCTGTTATATATGTAAATGTAGATAAACTATTTCGTTTTATAGTATTATCTTTTAAAAATTACTTACATCTCCTTCGTCTTCGGCTTGGCAATAATCTTTTCCTCCATATCCACTTAATTTTCATTAATGAACGAAGAACTAGCACTCTATATTTTTTGCATTGAGCATCCAATTCATCTATTTCATTTTTATTTTCCAAGTAGATATGTAATTTCACAATATTTGTTCGCATTTTGTACGTATGCCTAACTTTCTCAAGCCAAATGACAAATCAAACAGCTGTGTAGTCCACACACATTACAATACATTTGTCACTTCAATTTGACAAGTGTCAAATATTAAATGTCAGAAAGAGGTTCGTGTATTAAATGATTATGGTTTATAACTAGGGTCATATTGTATTAAACTCCAATATTGAAATTTCAAGTCTGTCTCCGGTATTAGGTATAATTAACCTCAATATAAATGACCTTTTCCTAAGCAACATTCATATAAGCGACCTCATTACAAATGAGAATTTTGTAAACAACTTCTTATATAGCTGCGCTTTTAAATTTGGAATGGTCTTTAAAATCTGCATTGTTATTTATATGTATATGCGTATATAGTACATACAGCAATTCTCAAAACTATTCTCAAGGATAATAATTTGTTCCCTTATTGACTGAAAATATGTCATTTAAGAGATAACAAATTTTTAACGGCTACAGATAGTACATAGAATAGATCAAATTAAAGATGAGAGTTCAGAGTCTACAGTTTTTGGAAAACAAAGTTATGTTAACTGCCTTTTTGCAAAAAAAAAAAAAAAAATTAAAAGATGACAACGTGTAAAAAAGGTAAGAAAATCCCAAACTTTTTAGTTTAGACGACGATAGCTCTTGAGGGGAGAGTAGTACAGGGATGATTGATCAGTCGTTGGATACAGAGTTCTTGACAATGATCGTATACCCTGGAAGTTTTACGATACAGAGTGTATTGTGAAAAACTATAACTCTGTCTTAATCACCCTGTAAGTCTAAAACGGTTGATATGGGCCCCCCCCCCCCCCCCACCCATACAATTCTTTATTTTTTGTTTAGGTGATTAGTACTATCACCTCTTCCTCTATGGATCACCTAGGTGGAAACACCCTGTATACGCCCATATTTTCCAACAGAGAATATTGCAATTGCGTTGTTCCAGGAACTTACGGTCATTCAAATTTAACTGAAAATCTAATATACCCACTGAACAAGAATACGTAGAACTGCCCTTCAACGAGCTTCTTGTAGTAGGCTTGTTTGTTCTCATTGAAGTTCTATATTTTTCCATTCGTATCAGTACACTAATTAAAAGACAGTGAATCATAATAAATATTGTTACGGTGTAGAATTTTAAACAAAATAAATAAATTGTTCTTAGTAATTTATTAAGTATGTACATAATTTTTTAATTTAAAAATTTAGTTTTGGAAAAAAAAAATTTCAGGAAATGAGTCGATAAAGAAGTGCATGCCAATATCCAAAAAAATAGAAATTCTAAACGATTTGAACAAAAATGTCTTCTGAACAGAAATTTTCAAAAAATATACAATAAGCAAATCAACTGTTTACAACATTAAAAAAAAAAACAATGACAAAATTCTAGACTTCGTTTCCAACTCAATTGTCGCACCAAAAATTGTTGCAAAAATTAGACCAACTTTGTTTTCTGCAGTTGAAACCAAATTGTATATGTATATGGTTTTTGGCAGAACAGACTAAAAAAAAAAATATTGTAAATAATAAATTATTAGAACTAAAAGCACTGGATATTGCTAAGGAACTAGGTCTATTCGATTTTTTTAGAGCGAGTCAGGGATACATCACTAATTTTAAAAAGCGTCATGGGATTATCTTAGAAGCTATATTTGGGTAAAAGTTATCTTGTGATAAATCTATGGTGCAAGATTTGATGAGAAAATTTACACGAATTGTTTCCGATTTTAATTTATTGTCCGAACAAATACACAACACTGATGAAACAGCGTTAATTTTTAAATTTTTTAGATTGTAAAACATTGGCTACCATTCGCGAAAAACTTGCTTCAGGAAGGAAGGACTTTAAAGAACGTGTTACATTAATTCCGCCTTGTTGTAATGCCACTGGATGTCAATAACTCGGTTTAATTCTGATAGGAAAAGCGAGGAATCCTCGAGTATTTACAAATTGGGATCCGGTACTTTATTATAGATAATCAAACAATGCTTGACAAACCACATTTTTATTTAAGAAATAATTTTTCCAAGAATTTTACATTTTACGTCAACTTCCGCTACTCTATTGGACCTGCTACTTGTAGCCAATTCTGATCACGTACTCTTCTTTAATCAGATTTCAATGCCTTGTTTTTCCAAGCATGATCTAATTTTAGGGATTTACGATTTACGCCCTCAGGCTGATGCTGAACAAATGTTCATGTATCGCGACTTCAATAACGTCAGCTGTCAGAGTTTGCTCAATGAAGCGGAGGGCATGAACTGGAATTTGGTTTTCTCATTGGCATCTGTTGATGACCAACTCCTGAATCTAACGAGCTTAATATCGTATCTTCATGATAAATATGTACCATTAAAAAGACGACGTATACTTAACCCTCAATGTCCTTGGTTTACTTATAGAATTAGAGAACTCATTTTACGGCGTGATATCGCGTATCGTAGATGGAAGCGTTTCCGTACTCCTCAATGTTGGGAGAATTTTAGGATCCTACGTAATTCGGTAAATATAGAAATAACTCGGTCAAAGCTTCAATATCATAATTCTAAATTTAACACTTCTTTGCCTAAAAAACAATTGTGGCGGAATCTTTCGGAAATTGGGGTTGGTAAGTCAAAAAATAACATTATAGAAGCTGATGCGAATGACTTAAATCGTGTTTTTACGTCCGATAATGGGATTCCCAATGATGGTTCTAATTTTAATATTCTAAGTGACAATACCATTTTTTTTACTTCGGCTACTGAAATTGAAGTGTTTTCTGCAGTAATGCCCATCGGATCTAATGCTGTTGGTCTTGATGGTTTGCATCCCAGAATAATAAAACTGCTACTGCCAATATTACTTCCCTGTCTTACTCATGTCTTTAATACTATCATTATGAGATCAATTTTTCCAGTGTCATGGAAGTTTTCGAAAGTTTTACCCATTCATAAAAAAACTCTCGGTGTGGCAGAATATCGCCCAATATCTATTCTTCCATTTTGTGCTAAAGCTTTTGAAAAAATTTTACATAAGCAAATTACTAATTACTTAGAGAATAATAATCTGTTATCAAATTTACAGTCAGGTTTCAGATCTAAGCGTAGCTGCATTACTGCACTATTGAAAATAACAGACGACATTAGAATCTCTCTGGATAATGATAATTTAACGGTATTAACCCTTTTGGACTTTTCAAAGGCTTTCGATCGAGTCAACCACGCCTTATTAATCCAAAAACTTCGTTCAATTTTTTTCATTTTCCAGTTCTGCATGTAGATTGATCTGGTCGTACTTGAATGGTCGCTTTCAGAGGGTTGTTTGTAATCAAACTACATCTGATTTCCTTCCTGTACACAGTGGAGTTCCACAAGGATCCATTCTTGGTCCATTACTTTTTGCCATATTCATAAATGTTCTTCCATCAGTTCTGCGAAATTGCAACTATCATCTATATGCAGACGATGTCCAGCTCTATATTTTTAGACCCCTCGGACTTATTGAAGATGCTGTCTGCCGTATGAATGAAGATCTTGGTCTCTTATCTAAATGGGCTCAAGTTAATGGCCTCCTTTTAAACGCATCCAAGAGTAATGCTATTATTATCTATAGAACTGAATTAGATACGTCCTCTTTTCCAAAGGTGATGCTTGATCATATCGTCATACCTTTTAAAGATTCTATAAAAAACCTGGGCTTGATATTTAATACGACTTTAGATTGGTCTCATCATGTTAATAATCTTGTTGGCAAAGTGTATGGTACTATACGTAAACTGTCTTTATCCGCACCCTTCACACCCCTGAAAACTCGCATCATGCTTGTAAAAACACTTATTATTCCTTTGTTATTGTACGGGTGCGAAGTATTTTGTAAATTAGACTCTGTTTCATCACGTAAACTCAATGTTGCTTTCAACTCTGCAGTACGTTATGTGTTTTCTCTACGAAGATATGATCATATTACAGTGTATTCAAAATCGATTTTGGGATGTACTTTTGACAATTATATTAAATTTCGTGAATTAATTTTTTTAAGGAACCTTATGATAAGTAAGGAACCATACTACTTGTACAACAAACTCATATTCTCCCATTCTAGCAGAACATGTTCATTAATCATGCCACGATTTATTTTTCTCCCGAGTGAGCGCCAATTTTTCGTCCAGTCCATTAGACTCTGGAATTCTCTTCCATCTGAGCTCAGAAGGATTAGCAGCAATCGCAAATTTCGTATAAATTTGTTAGTGAATTTTTCATGGTTAATGTGTATGTAATTAATGTTGTACCCTATTTTCTCTTTTTTCTTTTTTTTTTCTTTTTACTTTTGCGTAATTTATAATAGTATTGGACTTATTTGCTTTATTTTATTAATCAATTTTCTTAATTTCTTAATTATAATTTTTGTTACTATTACTTTAGTTTTATAAATTTTTTTTTTTTGTTTATTTATTTATCTCTAATTTTTCCTCTTTTTTTTTCTATACTTTGTTCACCTACACCTTAATATAAGATTTATCTTACAAGTGTAGAGTTTATGAATAAATGCAATTTGAATTTGAATATACCAAAAACGAACGAACATTTACAAATGAAGGATCTGCCTGCCAAAGCACTCTTATTAATAGATAATGTTACACGTCATAGCACATAATCGCTAAGCGGAGATCCAGACTTCAAAATCATGTTCCTTCCACCAAACACGACAGCAATACTGCAACCATTATATCAGAACAGAATTAAAAGCATGAAAATTAAATAAAGGAAAAAGTTTGCTACTTAACCTTACTACAATACCAGGAAATGACATCGAAGAAATTAGCTTAAACTTGGCAATTAATCATTTCGATGATGAAGATGTACTTCCACTAATTAATTTATATAGAACCATTGTGCTCCCCGATAATAATTCTTTATCCGATGGAGAAATAATGAATTGGGCAAATGAAACCGTTGAAACAGTTGATGGAATGAAGAAATTAATGTGGAAAATTTATTTTTGTGTATACAATAAATTACAGCTAAGTGCGGACTTTGTTTTCTGCTATTAATGTTTTTATATATTCGCATAAAAAATTTAGTAAACATGTATCGTTCAAAAAACCTTTTTGTTTAAAATTTTTTAGTTTACCTTTTTGATAAGTCACTTTTTGGTTATAACGAAAATTCGCAATAGCAATATTAAGTCTAGAATATCCATCCACGTTTAAAATAAAACTAAAAACTGTCATTAATTATGGAATTTAATTTTCATGCATTACTAATCACAGCTTAAACTTATTTCTTGAAGAAAAAAAAAACGGAATTAGGTAATAAAATTATTAACACATTCATGATAATCATAGTTGGTTCTATGTGAAAAAGCACAAAGTAAATTTCTTGATATTAAAGTCGTTTCTGGGGAATAGATATTGTTACTTGTAATAGAAAAAGGACAAGCGACATATGCGCATTTCGCGTGGAATGACTAATTAAGTTCGTTGCACAGAAAGGGCAAGACGTTAGTATTGATATTTCGTGAACGGAATATTCGGGAAGGATCTAAGATAATTTATAGAGTATAAATACGGAATTTCTCAGCGCCAGGAAGCGAGTCTGATTTTCGACAGGGAAGTGAACGAAGTAAACACTTTGGATTGCGATAATTAAAAGTACAGTACTAGTGATAAGTATAAAGATTTGATTTGATAATTGTTTTGCGAATGTTATAAAAGTAAACAGTAAAGTTAAACAAAAGAAGAACTTGTGACTGACTAATAGAGGTAAGTGAAATTCTAAAAGTACCAACGTTTTTGAGTTCGCTGAGTTTCTTTTTATGAAACCAACAAATTTATAGCATTTAACTCTCATACCGCCTTCGGAAGTTTAGTTTTTTTCTTCCAACCACTTTCTATTCGTTTCTCTTCTTGTTTATCGAAATTTTGCTTTTTACAGCCATTTCGCATGCCAATATAAGGCATTCAGCAATAGTACATGTTCGAAGATTTTACTATACATATACTGCTCCAAGGTCTGGATCGCCTAAGTAACAATTCGCCTGTTTTGCGTGTAATTTGGTGCATGCTTAGGTAGGGTACCTACCTACGACTCTTTTATTTCTTTACATATAGCGGTGCAAAATGCTAAATCGATCAGTGGATGCTTTTTGCCATTCCCTTCCAACCATTTCGAGGAAATTTTTAATACTTAGTTTCCTGTTTTCCATTATTGGTTTTTCTTTTATAAACTCGAATCATTAAAATATCTAGACCAATTGGGAAAACCAAAAAATTGTAGTCGATGGAATGAAAACTAAAGTGTGGGTAGAGCTTGGTCAGGTTTGTCCATAGTGGTGGCCACTCCACGAGCCCCTGCGATCAGCCTCACTTACACCATTTCTGATCCATTGTAATACCACCTTAATGAGGCCCTGCCACAGATATAGGGAGTGCGCTGAAGCCAGCCATACGATTTAATGTACCTTCCCAGATTCCCCAACTCCTTGTCAGCAAGCTCCTCCAATTCATCGAAGAAGTAGCTGCGGAGCGCTTCTGCAGAAGTGGAGCTTACACGCACTCTGCATATTTATCAAAGAGGCAGTGCCCCGTAATAACTACGATAAGGTTACGCACATCATTACGGTTCCTCCTCAGCAGAAATTCAGTCCTCCTGAGACAAATCTCTGCCCACAGCTGTGCTGAAATCATGCATGTAGTCAATTCTCTCCATCTGCGATTTACCAGCTTACAGGCCTGTATGGCTTTGATTCTAGGGGCCGATGTATGGGTTTTCCGCTAGGCAAATAGTAATAGCGGCGCACTTATTACCAGAGCATCACCTGCCTCGTTTCCAGGTATGTCGCTGTGACCAAGCACCCAGCAGGGATAACCCTGTGGTTGACAACTAGTTTCCCGAGCTCACAGCGATACCACTGCACAAGGCGCGATCTAATGGTGTTCAAGTTCAAGGCCTTGATTCCAGCTTTGCTGTCAATGCAAATTCTGAAAGCTTGCTCACTGAGTACAAAATAAGTTGTTGCGAGCAGCCTTACTGATTTGTTAATAGCCACTTCTTCCTGAAATACACTTGAGTAATCCGCTAGGCGGTATGATTCCTGCATTTGAGAGAATGCTGAGTACACCCTGGCCAAAGATGTTGTTAAGTTAACTTTGCCGCGGCTCCCATTCCCACATATGTCTTCGAACCGTCTGTAAAGACACATATCAGAGTATTTTACCACGCGAATATTATCCCATTCCTCTCTACAAGGAATGCTAGTTGAAAATGTTTTTTCACAGTATTGATAATATAAGCTATGGCTCCCCGTATACAGTCCCCAGGGTAGGTCTGTTGTTGTTTAGCTAGTTGCTATTTTTCTTCTTTGTAATAACTTTCGTTCAATTTACAGACCCCTGACTCAGAAAGTTTGTGTACTAGCGCCTGAGCGCTTGAGAGTGCCGTTCGTGACGAAATAATTTTAATGTAGTAAACGTGGATGGATTTTCGATAGGGTAAAATATTTTTATGTGTTGGAGGTTTCGGGGTTGGGGTGGTAACTACCATCCTTTGAGAGTGCCGTTCGTGAAGAAAGGGTTCTAGGGTAATAAACGTGGATGGATTTACATCGAGTTTTTTTAATGAGAATACGTGAATGGGGCGCTTTCCGATGAGGTAAAATGGTCTTACGTGTGTGGTGGTATTATAGGGTGGTGGTGGTAGGTTGGGTTAGGTAAGAGAGGTGCCGCCAGATGACTAGCCTGCATCATTTATACCTCTAATGGGTCCATTGTGCCCCTAGATCTCATGGGATAACCTTACAAGCCTCAGATCCATCATGCTTTCCTTAAGAAACTCAGGATACATCTAAATTCTACACTTTGCAGCTCCCCCTGACTTGAAAAGAAGTAGTTACCCACTAGCCTAACTCTTTTATTCATCAAAGCGCGGCATTCGCAAAGCACTTGTTGGACGGAATCGATTTCCTCCGATTCCTTACAGCTCCTTCAGAAATCGTTCGCCGCTATACACAATCTTCTAGCATGGCCCCCTATGGCCCAGTGACCCGTTATGACCCCCACTAGATTCCTGGTTTTTGTCCTGTAGCCATAAAGCAGTTCATTTGTCTTTTCCTGTCATATACAGGCCACAATTGCCTCGCAATACGGCAGGTATCCCTACTGGTCCATCGGAGGCTTGCGTTTTGATAGACGACTCTGATGATTAACTCTTTTAAAGCTCCGTTTGGGATCCTCACATTAGCTACTGCTGCGGAGAGTCGATTTTCGGGAGTCGATTTTGGGAGTCGATTTTCGAGAGTCGAATTTCGAGCGAATGACTAAAAAGTAGAAATTAAAATATTTAAAATAAATAACTTTTGTTAATAAAATGGACTAAAAAGAAAAAAATTATTTCTTTCTTTCTCAGTGACATTAACAAGAAAATTTTAATGCATAATAAGAAATGCTTCAACTCAGAATAAATCTTAAAAGTTATGGCATCTCTAACTATAATCACAATTGTCTAACTGCAAATCATGCCCAAACTTTTAAGATTTAATCTGACTTGAAGCATTTCTTATTTTGCATTAAACTTTTCTTGTTTATATTACTGAGAAAGAAAAAAATTATATTTTACTTTTTAGTCCATTTTATTTACAAAAGTTATTTATTTTAAATGTTTTTTTTTTATATTTTATTACACTTTGTCAATATGAAACAAAACAAATAAATTGTGCAGACTGAGTTCATTTAGCAATACCATCAGATTTATAGAAACCTTCCACTATATTGAAAATTTTCCAAAATATTTTGTAGTGGCAACTATGGAATTAGATAGTGAAAATTAACTACTGTAATTAAAGATCGGAAAACCATACACACTCACGTATTCATATGCAATAAGAATTAGCTAAGCCAAAGGACCATAGCAAGAGTTAAGTTCTCATTTTGCCCACCGACGCCATGTAGTTAAACTAAAAATTTTGGCTTCATTTATCTAAGTAATAGTAATGAGAATTTTTTTTTATAATCCGAACTAATAGTATTTAGTATTTAGTCAGAACGTTGGATATTTTGGTTGGCGGTCTAAATCGACCAACCCCAAAAGTCATGGGGGAGCATCGTAATTAAAAATGAAAATATACGACATGTTAAGGAGCTTTACCGCAGCCTGGATACTATCAGCTTGACTGCACTCGAGAAAATAAATATCGGACTATTAGAGATCAACCAACCCCAAAACTTCTGAATCGAGATAAGTAAACCGCTTTATATCGGGTAATTTGTTTACTATTATTATTTCGTGTTTTTTTTTTTAATAACCTTGAGTACTTCTTTAGCTATTTATTTGCTATATATGAAAATTTTTTTAAATTCCTTTTGAATTCTCAAATTAAATTTTCATTTTCACTGTAATTTTCGGAAACTACAACTTTTGATAATATTAGCGATTTCTATTTGTGACTGAGCTGGGAATATTTTTAATTTTACATTTTTACTGTGTCCGATATGAAATAAGTATGAAGTTAAGGGCCGATAAATTATGATTTCATTCTGCTAGGTTAGAGTTAGAGTTTGGGGACAAGATTGAAATAATTTCTATATAATATTAAGCTAATAAAATCATAGATCCGTAAAAACGGCCTGATGATTTCAATTTGCTTCCTTGCAGTTTTATGCGCGATCTTCTCTGTTTGATATCGTCTTCACAATATTGAAGATGGTACTTAAAATGTTTCCAAATAAATTTAAGATAACTGATTTCATCATTGACAGGATATGCCTAATTATGACAAATCTATTAACGAAATCTGTGGTTGGGTAGTTGGGGTATATTTCGAAGCCTTTGGTCATCTTAGAATGGATTGAGTTAACCATTCTGTCATAAAAATGTGTGTAGGAATACGCTAGAATGCTAACTACTTGTTATACCCTAGATGAAATCTATAGGGGTACACTAAGTTTGTCATTCCGTATGTAATGATGGTAAAGCAAAATGAATTGGACACCCACGCATAATATTAAAAGTTATTTTGATTTTTGCATGTCCGTCCGTCCGTCCGTCCGTTCGTCCGTCCGTCCGTCTGTCTGTGCGCACGATAACTCGAGAACGCGTATACTTAGAAAGCTGAATATTTGTACACGGACTTTAATAAAAAAAGTAAAATTAATTTCGAAAATGAGACAAATCGGGCTTTCGTTTTTCACTATATATTTGGACACTTCCTGAGAACGCATCAATATAGAGATCTGATATTTGGTGCATGGTGTTTTCATTGTACTAGCAAATAAAATTTCAAAAATGGACTAAATGGGGAACCTCTTTGGTGTTGCCATATAAAAATGTAGGTTTTTTACGTATACTGTGAAAACGGTCAGTCCAAGACATTTTTATTGTACTAAAAACTTTTTCAGAATACGAAATCCTATAAAATTGGTTATAATCATTTTTTCTGTCCGACAAACCGTTCTAGAAATATATGCGAAAAACTGCTTCAAAAATCAAACTTGCACATAAGGGTGACAATACGAAATTTCATACGGGCATTCATCAATTATTTGTCACACATATAAGTATATCTTTACTACTGTAACAACTATTATTTCTGCAAAATTAATACGTTGATCGAAGATTGTTGTGATGCCTGAGATAGCTTAAATCGGGTATTATGTAAATTGTTGTAATATCCATATTAAAACATAAAAGGATCCAGTAGGTGAAGAGATATGAATTTTTTTGTGGTGTCGTTTGAGACCCCATGTGTTTTTATTTCTTCGATCGGATACACTCGGCCATTCTCAGTACTAATTTGCCCAAATAAAATAAACCAAAATAGAGGAAGACTTGTTGTTTATTGAAATACAGTGAAGATAACGAAAAATTAATAACTTAAAAATAACATAATATAACTAAAACAGTATTCTTACTATGAAAAAAAAAACAATAATATTACAAGTAAAAAAAAACTAATATTCCAGATAAAAAAAAATATTCCAGTTAAAAAAGTTACGCGGTAAAAATCTTATTTTTGTCTGTGAACACGAAATGGTATTTTTGGAAGCAGAGCACACATAGCCCAGCATCACATTTGACATATTCAGTATTACACTGAGTTTTACAACCGTGGTTTCATCTTCCAATTTTCCAGCGAGCCGTCGATAGCCAGAAGATGGTGGAATTTTATTGAAGGAGTGACAAAATTTATTTATGAAGCTTCTCCGAAATTCGAACTGAGCGTACTTGTGGCCTGCTTTACGATTAAATATCCACGAATTTTGGACAGAAACATCCACCAATCATGTAAAAATTGAAGAATACAATTTTTACCTCGAGGTCCTATTCTGTATGCAGCATGTATGATCAAATCTGGAATATCTTAAAACGGAGCTGACTGGCATTGTAGTATAGGTACCTGAGAAGAAGATTTAAAAAAATAAAACAAAAGCGATGAAATAGTTATAATTTTTTACCTGTACCGTTAAAACGACGTTCAAGAAGACCAGTTCACACACGAGGTGTGGTAAAAATGTTATCAAAATAAAAGCAAAATTGTAGTGGTTTTATTTCTTTGTCAAATTCATCAAGCATGTGAAAGAGTGGTGTTGAAGGTTTTACAATATTTTTCGACGTGGTCTGTGTTTGTGCTAGGGTTATATCCCTGGTACATTTCAAAATTTTGAAAGGTATCCTAACGGTGTGTTCAGGCACCACATTTTGTACCACATCACAATGGTTTGCCACGAATAAATTGTTGCACCCGTTGCGTCCGTAGTACAAATTCGGTCATTTCCTCGTCGTAAGACAAATCCTGTTCTGGTCAAGCAAAACCTTTCGAGCAAATCATAGTTTCAACGTAATCTGTAAAAGGTCTTATCTTCCAAACTTTGTCTGTTGTATTTTCCCTAGCGTTGTCGATGAAATGAATGGACCGAAAAATAATGAAAAACCGGTCACGTCTCGTAGCATTACTAGAAAGTCACTTTCAAGTTACAAATAATGTCTTTTATTCGGTGTGTAATTACAACCAGTCATGATCATAATACCTATAAAAAAGGTATATAAATCTATATAAAAAAAGGCATATGAGAATGTGATCTAATACCTATAAATATTTTCATTTCCTTGCGTGTGATTTTGGATTTGGCTCAGCACCGGAAAAACCGCATAAATATTACTCTTCACTATTCATCATCGAAAAATAAGGAGAATATTTCGAATGGCTCTAGAGCAGCGAAGTCTGAATAATCGGATGCCGGGAGTAATCCTTTCGAACCGGAATTAATATCAGGAATCCATTTTATTGCATCAGTCGTTGCTTTAGATTTTTTTTTTATGGCTGTGCGGCGACCCGTTTAGCTCGTGTTCTGGCGTGGACGTATTGTTGCTTTTTCTATAGTCCTTGATATACTTAGTTGTGATGAACAGGGTGGTGTTTTTTTAAGTAGCCTTGATATGTTCGGGTAACAGAACTTGCTGAGTACCATCTTCCGAATGAATTTTCTGATCGGAAATATCAAATAATGGAGGTGTCGCTGCTACTGAATTGATCAAGTCGACTTGCAAATTAACAAAAGAGTTTTCTAAAATATCCGTCGCTTTTGATGGACTCATCTGGTATAGATTTCTGAGCTCGTCATCTTCTCACAATTATCTCAGAAAATTCTTCCAACTGTTGCTTGGTAAGTTAAAAAATGTACCTCCACCTTCTTCATCACAAGAATCTTCTACCGACTCATAACTAGATGCCGATGGTGCCTCAATATACACGGCCTCAACAGCTTCTGTGTCATTATCATTGCCATTCACCCATTAATCTATCTCCTGCAACATCTCCTTGGCGGGCAAATATTTTCTATATTGAACAATCATTCAAGAAAAGACAATCGAAATTCAGAAAAGTCGTTGACATTCTATAAAAAAACGAACAACAGAAGAGAATAAGGGAAATGGACGAGTGAAGCGTATATACGGAAATTCTGAGCCCCAAGACCCAGGCTAGATTCACTATAGCAAAAAAAAAAAAAAAAAAAAAAAAATTATTATCCTTCACAAAAATTGAATAATATTGCACAACAATTTTTTCCATTTTTCTTGAACGAATAACAAAATAAATTTACTTACACCGGGCGGGTCGCCATTTTGCATTTTTTTTATAGGCAGAGAAAATCACTTGAAATTAATGTGGGTCCTTATACTTTGGAAAATGGAGCGAGAATTAAGTGAGGATCTTTTTTAGTGTATATGATGCCTCTATCTTGGTTATAAAACTTCTGACGCACCACTTCTTTACTGTCGTATTTATTTCACCAAGTTTTGTACACAAACGAATATTTGTGCGTATACGCTGCAGTTGGAATTAATGGGTTAAATGTCACTAAATTAGTAAATCTCGTCTACTCGACAGCAATATTCACTCTCACCAACAATGAATAAAATTTTGATATATATCTGAAAGTAAGGGAGGGGTCTGTCATGCTATTGATTCTTAAAATTCCGTATTAGAGATGGCAACAACGCATAAAGAATGAACAATTTTTATGAAACTTTCAAAAGTACTGACATATGTAGTCATATAGTGAACTTTATAAAAATCTGTTATACTTTGGGCACTGTTCCAGAGAACAAACAAAAATAGTATCTCAAGCGAGACTTTAATAAGAAATCCCGTCGATTCTAAAGCTCTAAATAAAGTGGATGCCATGGAAAGAGAATTTTTGATGTTCACCAGAAATGTACAGAGAATCGCAAGTAATGAGCCATGGGGGACGTCAAAGATCCAAATTTAATCCAACTGAAAGATCTCACAAATAAAACTACTCTCAAAAAATTGCACCTTGTGAAATACTAAAAAAATATTCAAAACAAATTAAGTTCTCAATTAGCTTTTAATGTGCTCTCAATTTAAGTATAATTCTGAACATGAAAAGAATTATTCGCGATAACCCTAAGGTACATAGTAGACTGAAAACAGACTTCAATAATAAATGCATCACGTACAATCTGAAAAGATACAAAAAAAAAACAAAAACCAACATAATAAAATATTTGTCCACCGATAAGTACACGACACAATAATTCCTTACCGTCTATAAATGCTCTTCCTTTTGTTCAATTTATCTTCAGTATCCTTGAAGAAAAACTTCCTGATGCCACTTAAATAATTCTTAAAATACTCTCTCCAATCGATTGAAGCAATATTGAACTGAAGCAGCTCTTTTTCCTCAGATACTAATCGACTGTCCAAGTCCGTAATATTCCGATTAGAAAACTTCCACTCTCTTAAACCAAAGTAAGACATCATATCGATGACCTTTGCCATCTTCCTGTATCCTTTCGAGTATCTACATAGAGAGGATGGGGGAGAAAAAAAAACGTGTTTCAAGTTTTGGTCTCTCCTAATAAATCACAGATGGACTGTAGAAACGCAGCCCTCTTACATCTTTTGCTGTCCAGTGGCCATAGCAATTAAATCTAAAATATGGCCAGGGATGTTGTGGAGCAAGAACGTTGTTAACCGTTGCAACGGCTTCGATGGGACAATAACATAGGAAAAGCACCTGAAATTCATAGTAGCATTGAAAGAGAATGGGCATTAGAAACAAAAGCACAAACCGTGGACCATATGTTCAAATAGTAAGGGAGAGACAGTGGATGAGATATGGTCCATTTGTACAAAATAAAAAAAAAACAAGTACAAAAGTACAACAAGCAACACAGAAAAGAGGAAAAATAAATTTTCGCTTATACACTACACTGCAGCAGGCTTTGAGGGCCCCCATAGTGCAACATCTAGTTGAGATAGTTATAAAGTTTATATATTTAGACGGTAGCTAAACAAGAGGTTTCTCCTTATTTATTGATCCCAACAGACTTACCATAAAGCTTTGTCAAATGGCTCGTGGAATCCCTTGCGAGCTAAATGCATGTATTCACCCCAGGTCAGATTGTTGCTGTCGAAGATGTAGTTGTAGACAGGTAATTCGGTTTGTTCACACTGTCGTTGCTTGAACCTGAAACACATAAATTTTCTTATTTTACTGAAAATCTTGACTAAGTCACACACATACAAACATAAACAGATTGAGAGTATTTGTCTAATTTAAAATTTATAAATCAAGTTTTGAAGTCATGGAATGGTTTGACTGAAGAATGACATGAATACACAATTGAGTTTCTAAAATGCACAGATTTCTGAAAGGATGTATGAAAGTGAGACTAAAGCTTAGAATGAACTTGTCGTTCGACTCTGTGTATATATGAAGGAGTGAGTAAATAATTCTTATCTGTTAAATGTTATCCGATTAATACCCTAGACAGACTGTCTGCATAATGAATTAATTTTTAATTAAATGGAGTCAAATGTGCAGTGTGTCATACAAATGAAGTCTATCAAGGACCCATTTGCAACATTTCACTTCATTTTCAAATAGGCCAAATCTTATTCCATTTAGTGAAAACGCAGTAAAAGTGCCACCTATCGTCATTAAAATGAGTTGAATTTATTGGAAAATCGAAAGGTTCTCCAATAAAGTTTGCAGTGACAGCCATCAGCTTATCATGAAAGAATTGTGTTTTTTTCGCTTTCTTCTCTTTTCAGTCTCTTTCAACAACAAAAACTTTCTTCAACTAAATGCTTTGCAACTATAGTATATACTCATACATTTTCTTGATAGCATTTAACTAATTTATTGAACTGTGTCATCTCTTCATTTCCTTGAACTGACTCAATTTCAAATTAAGTCATTATGAGCACAGTCAGTCTAGGGTATAAGTCCACTAGAAATTTTGAATATCTAATATGCTCAGGTATGACAACTTGTATGAAAGACTGGGGAACTAAAATATATTCTCTAGCGTAGAGACCTTCATTACTAGGTGGTAGACAAAACTTTAATTTGACTATTTGGCTTGGCTACTAGATCCAGCAGACAGATTTTACTACATTTTACTTAAAAATATTGTGGGAAAGACTGAGGACCTAAAATTTATTCTCTAGAGAAGTGAGCATCATACATGCAGACAAAACTATAATATGACCATGGCCGCCTTTAGCCAAGTAGGGACCTTAGGCACTTTAGGATATGGGGGACCCTAACAAAAATTATTTTATAAGATTCTTTGGGTTATCAACGAATAATAAGACAAGGTATCTTAAGGCCTATCACGCACTGGAGAGTTTTTGTCACGTAACTGTTTTGTCACCACCGTCAAATCCATAAGCTCTAATATAAATGCACGAAAGAAATGACGTGACAGCAAGATGACTTTTTGTTTCCTCTGGCTATCAACTTTTGAGTGACGGAACTATCACCGCGACTTCTTGTTTATATGAATGTGCACGCATTGCTAACATTTTTGTCACCAATCGGCTGCCATTGTTTTAGGAGACGCAAGGAAGAAACTTACACATTTTTTTTTTTGAAAAATATCTACTGAAACGAAGATATAAATAATGAAGAATAAACACAGGTAGTATAAATGAGACCACGTCTATACAATAAAAATTTTACGGAATACTCTGATAGCGATTTGAAGATAAAAATGTGCGAAGAAATATCCATGAAATAGTTTATAGACTTTAAAGTTACAGCAAGTCTCTCTTCGGGTTCAATTGATGATCGCATTTTGGTACTTTGATAAGTTATAGCAGGGGCCTATTGCACTAACCATTTATCGCTTGCTAGTTAAAAAATTATTAGTTTATTTGTTTTTGATAAATGTAAATGATAAGAGTTTCACGAAAAATAAATCACATTGTCACTTTTGATAACATTTTAAGTTCACTGAGATTTTTTTTTTCATGTCGCCTTAGTTTTCAGCAAAGATAAGCTAATATTAAGAAATCCTAAAAAAATTGGAAATTTTTCGTGTTTTTTAGGCCGAATCAGGTAATGTCATATACGTTCGTCTTTTGCATAAATGTTTGAAAAGAACTTGGCTATGCATTATCGTAGTGCAACTGAGACAACGAGTTAAAAACCAAATACGAGATAACGTAAGATTACCCGAAAGACAAAATCTTCTTGAATACCTTCAAAATCCTTTCAAACTATTCATAATAATGTACATCAGGTCTTTGGCGAAGGTGCTGAAAGGAGAACTAAAATTCCTTTCAAATGAAATTCTCATTTTCCTGAAAGTATCAGAGAATCCAACATGATTTTCTCCCACTTAAACTCTTCAGAGCAAAACGAATGTAAACAGAAGCATATGCTGATCAAATAGCATAGAAATTACATTAACAAACATTGGTTATGCTATAAACGACATTGGATATTTCTCACAACATTTCAGAGAAAACCGGTTTTCACGAAAGCGTGGGAACATTTTATGAGAGTAAAACGTAAAAAATGCGCCCCTTTTCATTTATTTACGAAAATGAATCATTTGCCATTCTGTTTCGTTGCATGCAATTTGCGTTTTCACATTTTTTATTTTTATTCATAAAAGTTTTAAAGAGAGTTTGATTTTGTTTTTGCATTTTTTTTCTTTCTTTCTTCCTTTTCTTGCCGCATGCATTTTAAATGTAGAACAATCGGAAAATAGTTTTGTATCCTAACTTCTCATAAAGACGAGTCAGTACTCAGCAAAAGTTTCAATTTAGATATCAGCGAGCCTGTAGGCAATAAAATTTACTATACGTAGGTTTGCGCCCTGAAAGTGATAAAATTCATATAAAATTAGCCTAGCCCTGGACCACATTAGAGACATCTAGCGTAAAAGACAGAAACCCAATCTGCGACAATTTAAGACGAAAATTGAATATTTTCAGTTCAAATAAATTGAAAATTTTAAACTCTCCTATATTTTGTTTTCCATATAATTGTTAAATATACCATTTTACTTTGTATTCGAATAATTTTCAATGAAATATTACAATTTCTCGTTGGTGAACTATATCGGAAGAAAAAACAAGTACTAGGTAGAAGAGCCTAATAACTAAAAAAAAAACGCAACTCAAAATGAAAAAAACTCGACGTTGTTCATTAGATCTAGACTTTATTTTTCTAAAATAGTCACAAGCTATAGAAATGAGAATACACACTAACAGGGATTTGATTCAAAACCTTCAATTTTTATCATTTTTTAAAATTTTCCGAGCTAATATCTCGATCCCAACATTTTTTTTTATTTTTATTCTCTAGGCCTTTTCGTTATCTGTGATTTACGGTATAAATAATTAATTGTTTTGGACGTATATTATAGACAAAAAGAGATAATACGAAGAAAATGGGTATTGTTGGTGGAAAACCAGCAATATTGGTACCGACTTCCCAATGGTGAAAGGCTTAGGTTTGCCAGAATCAGTTGGTATTACTATCATCTCACAAAATCCAACGTCAATGGAGCAAAAGCCAAGAAGGCATAAAAATAGAAATGCCATCAAAAGAAACTTGGATAGAACTGATTCCATCGAGTTTTTATAAAAAACAAGTATTGCAGTCTGAGTATCACCGTCCAAGTTTACTGAAGATCTCCAGTTAAACAATATAGAAGTGGAGAAAAACTTGGATAATAGAGAATCTGATGTCGAGTAAACAAGAATTGTAAATTTTTCTAAATTTTTGTAATTGTTAATTTTTTTTTTAAATAATTTAAAAATTTTTTTTTTGTATTATTTTTAATAATTTATTATAATTAAAAAGTTAATGAAAGTTGAATATAATTTTCATTCGCATCTGCTTCTTCTGGAATATTTTTTGGACATTTAATGCTTCATTTTCTCTAATCCTTATTGCAACATTGCGGAGAGTGTAAAACAGTAAAACCACTTTTGTAGCAAATCTGGGAATCAACTGTAATAATTCAAGGTCGGAAATTTCTCTGAAGAAAATTTTGGATACAATTAATCAAATGTAAATTTATGAAGACCTACTTTTCAGAATAGGCCTTGTTTTTGTGTGCACGATTACATCTTTACTCTGCTAGATTATCAGGATTTCTTTGTAATGGTGGGGAATGAGCCATTCTTTTAGTGGGAAACACTGTCACCCAAAATGACTGTTTTCCGTGCCGGTTTATATAGTGCTCTTCATTCATTGCATAAAATCTTGATAAATTTAAGGAAGAAGATCGTCCATGTCACTGCCTCGACGACGCCTTGAAGACTCACCCTTGCACAAGCGTCGGTCGGAGATCAGAGTGAGATGTCAGTACTGGGAAAGCTTTACGATCAGTTGGTTAGGTTACTGACGGGGTTCTCTCGGAATCATGGTGAAGGAAAGCAAAGGGGCACTGACCGGCTGGATTTTTTTGGGTTACCAACTTGTCAGCGCACCTCTGGCTTCCGGCACGGAGAATGATGTCGAGGGCTGATCAAAGACTAGCGGAACTTCAGGGATGTGCCAGACTGTCTTGGACAACCTGTCGCCTCCGCCTGGCGTGAGTGATAAGAAATGCTTTCATGGGTCGTGGGTCAAGTCACACATTGGGCGCCCGCAGCGATGAGGCCTATGTTTTAAGACCGGCTAGCTCAGTCGACCATTTTGCAGTGTTGTCTGGACCACAGGTGATCTGGACCACCCTGCCCTATTATGGTCGTAGCATACTGCATGTAGAGAAAGATGCGCTGAAGACCGACGAACAAAAAGGAAGAAGACGAGGGTAGACATCTGTCTTATGCTTTGAAAAAAAAAGTTACACTCATGGAAAGACGGTGTAATTAACGAGGTGACAAAAGAATCCGAGAAAATCAAGATAATTACAGTAAAATTATTAGATAAATCGACGTACTTGACAAGTAATTTCACTCGTAAACGTTGCGGGCTCATAAATTTTCGGAATATATTTTCTCTCGTCAGCCCCGTCATACAATGAAGGGAAGAGTGAAATCCCAATTCATCGCGAGATCTATTAAGATCGAACTTTTTTGATGTCATCCACGTTTGTTGGAACAAAAGTTGCACATCCCGACAAACATTGTAGAACAGGAAGCACGTGGCAAAGGGGAAGATCCATAATCGAATTTGTCACCCATTTGTTCGCGAGCCATCTGGACAATTACCAGAGATCGCTAGACCATCTGTTGAGCCCCATTCAGACAGCAACTCACAAAAGTGTAGTGGAACGTTTAATTCCCAGGCTAAATGTGATGGAATCATTGATACTTATCAGTGAGGCAGCCAATATATTTGCGGAGGAAAAATACCCGATGTCATGCAGCTGTTCAGAGACTATCATCAGGACTATAAGAGTCGATTGTTCGCGAAAGGAGTTCAAGGTGGACAATACAGTGGCATAGTGGACTGTCACGGAGGCGCCTCTGCGAGTGATCCGCACCAACAAAGTATGTAAGTTGTGTCACGCAATTACCTTTTTCTTTCTGTTGTATACTCATACTGTTTGTAGGATTAAATTTGAAATTTTATTCATATACATTCTTAATATTAGCTTGAACATAACGTACTAGTACCTGTAAACGATTAAAATTGAAGTTTTTTTCGTATATATTATTAGTATTAGCCTAATCAGATCGTATCAGTACATGGTGACAATTCCCTTTGAATTTTATTATCCTGGAGTCCAATCAGCTTTATCCAATAGCACTAGTACGCTGCTCGAACGATTAGCATTGAGACTTTATTACTACCTGATTTAATTAAATTGTGTAGGTATATCTTATTACTGTCATGCTTGAGTAAGTAAAAATGATTTCTGATGCTATATAACCTTGTATTCTGAGTCTACATATCAAAAAACTGTAGTGACAAACTTTGATGATCTTCTGCCTGACGAATTGTTTCACCCAATATTAACTTTTTTATTGCATTTGATACCCGATGAACAACCCTCTACACAATTGACTTAATGATACCATGCATATTGGAAATTCCATTGTATTGGGCTCCATTTCCCAACCAGTGTAGAGTTGTCTGTAGTTGTTGCATAAGACTTGAGGAATTGTTCCGTTCACTGCTATGTTTCAAATAACCTCCAATCTTTATTAGAACATTTTATGTTTGAACGCTTGTCGAACGAAAATTTTCTAATGTGTCCGAGTCCAGCGTGTAATTTATTCTAGCTTTCATCACACGTTCTCTATACTCAGATACCTTCTCAAGAAATTTTTCAAAATGTAACATTTCTTTACTATTTTTATATAATGAAACTTCCGATCGCGTTGAAAGTCTATTTGAAAGATATTTTTTTCTTAGCGCTATATTGCTTAAATTATCAAACTCTCTATTGAAAAATAATAAGCGTAATAATTTAGTGCAACGAAAATTGAGAAAAAGGCATATAATTTGCTAACTTTATCACTTTTACATAGAAAACTTATGACTTACTCATTTTCTGTTTGGGTGGAACAGCAATTTGAAAAGCTAAGCACTTCTCACTTTTCAAAACTCAAATGAGTTCTTTTCAAATTTCTCTTTGGTGCAACAGAAATTAATCAGAAATATTGATAAGTTACTAAGTGATAACAGATAAGTTGTTAGTGCAATAGGGCCGTCTCAAAATCTGTAGTAGTAAATCGTAAAGTAATTTTTCAGGATAGGATCGCAGTTCATCAAACATTATTTGAAATTTTCCTTTAAGGCTGAATGTCAGAAAATAAAGCTCCTGGTTCCGAGCTTCCAAAATTTTGATTATATAGTAGTAACATGAGCTTCCGTTCTAATCACATTACCAATTCTTACCAATAATTCCTATAAAGCACTATTCAAAATTATATACATACAAACAAAACCCAGAATTTGCTTGGACTACTGGATCGTGTCGTCACTACGAGAAGATTTTGGGAATTGAAATGAATAAATCAATCCCTTTTAATCAAGATAGAAGTTTACAAATTGCTTTTTATAAAAAAAAAAAACTACTCACGACATTTATCCGGTTTTTGGGCTATTGAATAAAATTATCTCAATCTTCATTCTCATGTCAAAGTAAACGTATAGCAATAAATTTTATTCAAGTTACAGGGGTTTCAATTTGAATATTATAAAAGTATTTATAACATGAAAAATATTACCCAATTTGGAAAAACAGCTCCGGTAGCATTTACAAATATCTTTGGAAAACCTATGTATGAAAAATAATAGAAATTGGTGTGTACATGAAAAAGTATTTAGGGTGGAGAGAAAAATAACACAGTTTTTTGAGGTTTTTCATTTTCTAAAAAAAACACCAACATCTTTTTCAAAAATCTAAGCCCGGTAGCATTTAAACTGAATGGTTTCTAATATTTTGCCGAAGATTTCAAATCAATACCATAAACATTGTGGAAAATAAGGAGGGGGAACAAAATGCTTGCAAATTTATGCAGCCTTAAGAGCCTTTCGTTCCAAATTAGAAGGACCAAATAGCGACAAGTGCACATATCACAGCTGCCTCCTCATAATTTTTATAGCTGATTGGTAATATAAACCGTGACTTTTTGGGGTGACAGTTACTCACTGTATGCGAATTAAGCTAGCCCACGGTGATAGTGACCAAAAAGTTGAATGACAAAGGCCTTCAGTGGGTGTTAGCCTTAACGAGAAACAATAGTATACTAATTTTCACTGATTACCAGATAGCTACATTGAGTTTGGCTATTGAAAGTGTACCATAAAAAATACCAGAAATTTAAAAAATACTTTTTATGAATTTTTTTTACCATGCAGATATAAAATTTCGAATAAATTCAACGGTCTAGTAGCCAAAACAGCTAAAACAGCTTGTAGTATGTTGTTTTACTGGTTGGTCATAATACATTTTCCTCTTCGATTGTGGCATATTCTGACGAATCACTATACGAGCACTAACTTTCAGAAAAACTATCAGTGTTTACTGCAACAATACCTGATTACATTTAAAATTTTCATTGTGCTCACTCACGGTAAATTTATAACACGCCAACGACGACGACGACCACGACAAACCCAACCGGTTTGCTGAGCAAGCCTTTTGTCCGATTAGGTTTTCTTAGCAAGCTTTTTTCTCCACCAGCTTTCGTGGTCATCGTTGTCGTTGGGTTGTTACTTAACACCCCAACGACAACGACGCCGACAACAGCTGGTGGAGTAAAAAGTTTGCTCAACAAACCGGTTGGGTTTGCCATGGCCATCGTTAGGGTGTTATAAATTTTCCGTGAGCCTACTGAAAATTTAAAAATGCAATCAAGTATTGTAGTAAACACGGATAGTTTTTCTGAAAATGAGTGCTCATATATTGATTCGCCAGAATATGCCACAATTGAAGAGGAAAATTTGTTTTGCGGAATCGGACTTGGAGGAACATCAAATATTATCAGACGACGAAGAACTGATGGATTCAGATTAGATCAGGAATTAATTCAACCGAGACAAGACGCGAAAGTGGAGACAGTGACTGCTCGGGAAGAAAACGAAGAAAAGTAAGAGACAAACAAAGAGGATGAAACATTTCCATTGACTAAAATGATTATGAAGGATATAAATACAAAAAAAGAAGAAAAAGAGTTGAAAAACCAGAAGAGCAAATATACACCGACGAATAGGTCACCTTTAGAAAACAAAAAGAAGCAAGACAACATTCCTCTGGAGGAATTACTAATAGAACAACAATTGCCAAACAGTGCAGGATTGATGTCTGTATGTGGAGTAATATGAGCGATGTGAGTAGACGATATTTTGATATGCTTATTGACATCATTGCAGGAAATGCAAATGAAAGAGAGGCATATTGTCATAATGCAACAAGGGATATTAGATATATTGAAAATGTTAAAATTAGCGAAAATAGAATTCGAGAATTGTTCCATGAAAGTTTTCACAGAATACCTCTCCGAAAGCGCATTTTATACACGAGATTTACGAAGCATTTCCTAGAACAAGAATAAGCCGATTGGATAATGGAGAAATACATACAAGCTTTACAGGAGTCATCTTCTTCATTGTCCTCCATGAAGACCACTACCACGTCGTGTACGACAATAGTTACTTCAACCGCATAGGCAGATATAGTTTTTCCCAGTACCTCAAAGGCTCCAACCGCAAATTCGGGCGAAAGTACTCTCAACGAGTTATGCCCACCAACTACGAATTCGATTTGCAACACTGGGTACATGTCGCAGGAAGGCGACTACATTCTCATTTGGAGGTCACCAGGAGAACGTGGATACCGAGTGGGCAAATTAGACATTTAGACTACAATCGGATCTCAAGGATTTCAAAAAACCAGTGGTGGAAAGAGGCAACATATTGTTCGGCTTTCCTGACTTTATCTCTTACCGACCCGAAAGAACAGCTGATAATTCGATTGCTGACACTAGCAGCAACAGATCTGTAGAAAATTCTGGAGTTACGAAAAGAGGCAGGGGCCCCAGACATCTCGGAGCACAGGCCAATCTGGCCGGCTCTGAATATGACTCTATGAGTTGGCTACTAGTTCTAGCAGACACATCTTAATTTTACCATTGTGAAGTGTACGTAGGCTCATTTTGTTTTGATGCAGGATTCTAGTAGAAAGAAAAGTAGAGTAACTTAAAGAGGTAAAACTAAGTTAAAACTGGCGGACAATAAATCCGATAAAAATATTAGTATTATGCTTAATTGTGGTTTAAACAATAAACATGTCCGCAGTACTAGTAATAGAAAAAAATAAGAAGTGAAAGAGAGAAAATAGTGTCCAAGAAATGAGAAGACATCTTGAATGGCGCGATTGCAATACTTCGTTAGTTAATTACTATAACACTATGTTATAGCAAATCATGCATGATTTGCCGAGATACGTGGTGCTTTTGAATAATTTTGCATCACCACGGCAATTATAAATAGGAAAAGTGAATCAATAAAAAAGTTTCGCAATGAATATGAACTGCTCACAGGTGGTAAGAGTAAGTAATCAGAGAAAAAAAAATACATATATGAAAAAAGAAGTTAAGAAGAAAGCTGAAGTGAATCTAAAGCCATACGTACTTAAGCAATTTGCTTCATAGAAGAATCAATTAAGAAAAATCGTTTGCTATTTCGCAAAAGTTTATTTCTCGTTTTTGTGTGAACACTCGGAGTGGTTATACTTGAAGTGTCTTTTCCTAAAAATGTATTTCTTATTAATACATTTTAAATACGATCTAACCCAACAAACATTACCATTACGATTGGAGATCGAGTCGGAATCGAACCGCTCAATCAAAATTTAACTTCGATCTCGAAGCCGTTCCGGATTCGATCTCGATCTGAAAATGAAGGAAAAGGAACGCTAATTCGAATTAAAATAACGACTCGATATAGATTCGTCTTTTCGAGACTATATCGAAGATTTTTCGTGTATTGGTTCTATATATATATATGTTGCTGATAGATAGCATTTCTCCTCTGGGCAAGGTGAGAGCGCTTTTTTAATATTTTATCTTCTTCTGCGTCAGGATTGAACGTTGTATGTCTGAATGCGAGAAGTCTAAGAAACAAAACTGGCCAATTGCAGGAGATGTGTTGCTATTTATTTACATACTTCTTTAAGAACTTCTGTCATTGCTTCTTCGTCCGCTGGACAGGAAATTGAATTTTTTGGGGATTGAAATATCTTCAGGCTCACATAAGTGCATTCTATTCAGTGTTTACTGTCCTCCAAACAGTTTTACCATGGAAAGTACTACTGAGTTATCTGATACATTGTCAGCTTTAGTTATACGATATCAGGATCTAATAGTATGCGGTGATTTCAACGTCAATGCTCTTAGCGGCTCTACATCAAGAAAAGACTTATCATACATATTACAGACGTTGGATTTAAAAGTAATAAATCATTTACCTACTTACTTTAATGCCACTACTCCATCCCAACTTGATTACATGCTCACAACTAACATGCAAAATGTATTGTTCAGCAATCAAATTAGTCCGCCCAGTAACTTTGATCATGATTTTCTATTATTTAACTTACAGAATGAATGTGTCAGCCTTGCCTAATTACACTACATTTACATATCATGATTTCAAAAATTTAAATAAAGATCAGCTTATTACTGAATGTAGTGAAATGTCATGGAATTCCGTATTCGAATGCGACGTATTAGACGATAAAGTTGAAATCTTAGTCGGTAAACTTTTATATTTATTCGATAAATACGTTCCTTTAAAAACTTGTAGACGCAGGGAAGATAAATGTCAAATGACATTCATTACCTAATGGCAGAGCGTGATTTTCTCTATAGGCAATACAAAAGAAGGGTACGCGACGTAGCTGCATTTAACAGATACAAAATGGTGCGTAATAAAGCATCGGCTATGATTCGTGCTTCTAAGCGCACTTATCTTTGCAATAAGTTAAATGCAAACTTGCCTGCGAAAACTCTATGGAAAAACATGCGTAATTTGGGAATATATGGGCATACACCACCGGAAGTGAATGTCGATCCTAATGCTTTAAACAGCTTCTTTAGCTCAGTGGCCTCTAGTCAGCATGTTCAAAGTGGTATATTCCCAGATAGCTCAACTGAGGGGTTTGCTTTCTACTGCACTGGTCATCCTGAAATCTTAAGAACAATGTATTCAATAAAGTCCAATGCCACTGGCATTGATGGCTTTCCTCCAGAATTCATTAAACTACTAGCTCCTTATATATGCAGTCCGCTGATGCATGTCATTAATTCCTGTCTCACCACCGCCCAATTTCCTACCATTTGGAAGGAGGCTCTAGTGGTTCCAATTCCTAAAAAGACCTCTTCCTCACAATTAAATGATTTCCGACCTATTAGCTTGCTGAATTTCCTTGCTAGGGTATTAGAGAAAATTATGTATAGGCAAGTTATGGGTCATATTGAGGCTAACAACATGTTATCGCCATGGCAATCAGGTTTGCGGCCAAAGCATAGTTGTGAGACAGCACTACTAAAAGTAGTAACAGATACTCACGAGGCTCTTGACAATGACCACCTATCAATTATAGTTTTACTCGACTTCTCTAAGGCATTTGATTCTGTTGATCACTCTAATTTACTTCTTAAACTATCTAATAGTTTTCGTTTTTCATCATCAGCTATAAAATTAATTGGCAGCTTTCTCTCAAATCGCTGTCAGATTGTAGTGGTACGAGGTACTCGTTCTACTCCATCTTTCCTTCATTCTGGTGTTCCTCAAGGATCAGTCCTTGGTCCACTCTTATTCAGCCTATATATAAATGACCTTCCGCAGATTGTAAAGAATTCATCTATACATCTGTATGCTGGATGTTCAACTAAAGCTTAGTAGGCCAATCGGATTAATGGAAGATTGTGTGTGTCGCATTAATGAGGATCTGCAGCGAATACACAATTGGTTACTAGACAATAAACTGGTACTCAACCCATCAAAATCAAATTGCTTAGCTGTGTATAGAGGAGCTATTGAAAAATCTGACATCCCACCGGTGATGCTCAGCAATATGATATTGGAATATGTTGATTCCATAAAGAACTTGGGCATTCAATTTAACTCAAAGCTCAGCTGCTGTAACTATACCACTCAAATGTTGGGGAAAATATATGGCAGTCTGCGCCAATTGTGGATTAGCTCTAGCTGTCTACCAACATGCCTGCGTAAAAAATTAGCCCTAGCGCTTGTTATGCCTCATTTTACCTATGGTAGTCTCGTTTACAGTGGGCTTGATTCTGTATGTCGAAGAAAACTGGTAGTGGCTTTTAATGATATGGTGCGCTACATTTACAAGTTTCCGCGGTACGCTCATGTATCTGAATACGCAACATCACTACTTGGAACCTCGATTGAGACTTATCTTGATCATCGTAGACTAATATTCTTACATAAGCTAATTATAGGAAAAACCCCAATGTATCTGCATGAGAAACTGCACTTCCTGCAGTCGGCCAGAAATCTTCAACTTCTTGTTCCGAGGTGTGCTTCTCGACATGGTGAGCGTTCTTACTTTGTCCAGACTATCCGAATGTAGAACTTTCTTCCAAGTAATGTTCAGCGCATTGGGTCCAGCAGGGAATTTGCCAAGTTGTTAAAGGACTTATAGTTTGGAAATGGCCTTTATACTTTAGAATAATTGTAGTATTTCTTAAATCATAATACAGATAGTTTAGTAGTTTAGTATATTTAAGAATTGAATTGAAGTTTTCTATATATTTTTATTTTTATTTTATTTTATTTTATTTTGTTACTTTTTCTACATATTTCCTTGAGTAGTACTAACATAAGATATTGTAATCTTCAGTACGGCACCAAATAAAGTATTATTATTATTATTATATAAGGGCCATATGTATTCGAGATTTCTTCGTAAAACCTATTCGATCTCGAATTAGATAAACGAGTGAACTATGCTTTGTCAAAACTACTCGATATCTAATTGAAAATAAATAACCAAACTCTGAGAAAAATTTACTACTATTTATTACACTTCACTTCTTTTTTTTTGCCGAATGCTTGAAAGAATGCTTTTGGCGCGCTTGCATTGTCATGCACAATCTGAAAAATCATGTACTGAAAATTCTTTTGAAAAACTTCGTGATTTTTCGAGGATATTCGTAAAAATGAAAAGGTCTCGGATTTTACTGCAAGTTCTCTGAACCTGGAGGCAATATGTCGAGAAAAATTCGTAAAACCGAAAAATTATCTAATTGTTTTTTTTTTTTTTCAAAAATTTCTCACAAATGCGAAAACCCGAGAAAATGTTTGCTGGAAAATAGCTCCTAAACGCTTTGATGGTGGGCAATTGAATATTAGAGAAACTTTAAGATTACTTTTCTCTTAAACAGTTTTTATTACTTACGATCTGAACTTTTTGATAAGGATAAACGTCTAAAATAATAGCCTAGAGCCTGTCTTTTACGATATGTCTCATAAAAGTATAAAAAGCGATCTAGTGACGTAGTATGGATGGTATAGCACGATATTCGAATTACCTATTGAATTGTAATTGTATTCTTTTTATCTCAGGAATTGGATATTTTCATATGTAAGACTTTTAATTTTAATGAAAAACTTTAAATCCTACAAATAAATATTAATCGTAAATTTAATATCACAGCTTAAAGTACCTTACTGAAACATCCCAAACAGTTGCTATCATAGCATTAATACAATAATCAACTGGAACTAAGTTAGCTTTCTTGTCAGCCTTCCCATAAATACAGTGAATTAGTCCTCGAGCTGACCATGCACATATTCCTGAAGGTCCATATAAATTATCCGTCCATCCTGGGCATGGTTCCTTATACGTTGAAAGCACTTGAAAAGAAATTATCAAATTTGCCGTACTTAATTGAAATAAATAAATGTTTTAGAAAAGTTCATTTCCTACCTATGGGTGCCCTAAATATTCCAGCGGGGAGATAAAAGGCTTTGTGATTGACAAGATTTTCTGAACATCTTTTTGTCATTGTAAGTATTTGGTAGCTCTCCAACTAAGCAATGCTGCAGTTTTTCCAACAGGGAATCATCCAGTATGCGAGTAAGCTAAAAATAATTAGACTGTTAAAAACAAATGGGTGGTTATGTATCTTATGGCGTAGGTAAGTAATCTTATAAAAAACTATGATTTTTTTTTATTTGAAACATGAGAAAAAAATTGTTCTAATAATTTAAACTAGGCTAGGAATGAGAAATCTTTCAGGCTCTCAGTCGCTCATGCTTTTCTTTTGGAAAAAAATTGCCCGCTTAATGTATGTGTCGCTCTCATAAAAGTACTGAAAATAATTGCTATTCTGATTCCGTTCGATCAGCCGGAATACTTCTTCATAAAGCTAAATTTGGTTATTTATAGCTATGTAGTGCGTTTTGTGGCAGCTCAGTTTGGTTGTTCAACAAGGAGTGTTTCATTACCCATGAGAAGGATGATCTTTTGAAATAATTTTTCATTTTACGCAATATTGTGCTTTTACTTGTATTAGCCACAAAAGTATGTTTACAGGGTGTCCCGTATGTGATCTTGCACTCGATGGCTATGAGTAGGTGATGTTTAGACAAGTAAAAAAATGTATGTTTGGAGGAGTGGAATCCTAACGCTTTCAGAGAAAATGGGACTTTAAAATATTTTGGATATGTTTTTATAGATCACCTTCTAATATCTTAATGTTACACCCTATCATGATATTAATTAGATAGATAATCTTTGGGGCTTTCCAAATGGTCTATACAAATTTTCCCTGTTTCTCTTCGCTTCGAAGGTATGGTGGAGCAAATTAAAATTTTAGAATTTTAACTAATTTTCTTTTTTCTTTAATTACTATTTGTATTAAAAAACACCTCATCAACACCATATTTTTATATTGGATTTAAGAACCCCAAAAGATTAGCTTTAAAATAACTTATCACACTCTGCACTCAAAATTTAACCCCTTCTGCGTTTTTTGCACTTTCTCCTAAGCATATTCAGCGAAAAAGCTCAATAAATGCCAGAAAGTAGGCAATTTTCTTTTGGGAGTAAGCTTTTTAAGCCAAATTCGCTGGATATGTTCAAGTAAAAGTTCAAAAAGTTGGTAATGATAACGTGTTTTTTTAATAAAAATAGTAGTTAAATAAAAAAACGCCGAGTTAAAATTCCCAAAATTTAACGTTATTGAGCCTTAGCTTCCAAATGAAGAGGAGCGGGGTAAAAATTTATACACTGGAAAGAAAGGCCCAACAGTAATATATCAAACAAATATCATCATAGGGTGTAACGTTCAGAAGTTTCGGGGTGATCTATACCATCATTCCCTTTATCTCGGAAACAGTTAGGATATCTTCTCACACACACATATAATTTTTTGCTTGTTTAGGTATGACCTATCCATAGTCTTGGGGTGCAGGGCCACATACAGGACACCCTGTAAAAGCATCTACTAGCATTTTATCGTAGTTACAGTAAGATGGTAAAAGATAGCTACATGCAACACATAAAATTGTTAATTTAACAAAAATCTTAATATGTTTAGCTTGTTGAATAGTACCTGAGACAGCTTACATCTAGATGTGAAAACCTCACAAAAAAGCGGTCGAATTAAAACGAGCTAATGGCCCTCTTATAGTAAGCTCTATACTTTCTCTCTCGCTCTCTTGCTGCATTATGCGACATATTCTTCGCTTGCTTTGGAAAAGTGATCCTGGTTTACATTGAGATTCTCTTATATAGTTTTATCTTGTCTGTGAGAGTACCAACCAAGTATCAAGTAATCAATGATATACCTGAAGCTCATTATGTACTGTACATGGTGTTCCAGGAAAAGTATGCGATACCATTTCAATCGATAATGGTAGAAAAACTTTTTTCGAATTCATGTCATTTTCGAAATTACAGCGATCTTAGATTTTTTCGAAAACTTGGTCCTTGCAACGCTTCTTTGACTGTAACTCAGTTCAATTTGCTTACTGCTTACCATACGTTGAAGTTATTTTATCCTTATTACTAAGCTTGCATTTATAATCACTTGCTTCCACAAAAGTTTATAAATAAGTAACAAATTAACGACATAAAGATTATCCCAGATAAAAAGTGAAAGCACTATTATCACTATTATCTAACGGATCATGATCGAATATGTCACGACTGATTCGACTCATAGTTCACTCTTTTGATATATGTTTATGTCAGTCTTGTTGATACCACCATAACATAAACAATGTTGTCTAATCAAAAAATTCAAAGAAAATTAATTATTTTGACAAGAAGAAAGTAAACTAAAAAGCTTAAAAAAGCTAAAAGTACCATTCACTAGGTTTTAAAAAATTATGCTGAAAGGATGACTACTCAAAGCAAATATGGAACTGGTGCGAAAAAAGGCTCGAAGGACATAGGAAAAGAGAAAAATGTAAGGAATATCTACAAGAGAAACCCCCACCTTTCCATCGGAGATATGGCCATAAAAGTGGGAATATCGAAGTCAACAGAACACATGATGAAAAACCTTTTTACGTTTCCACTCATGGCGAAGGTGTCTCTAAACAGTTCGAAGGATGTCCAAGCTTCCATCAATATTTCTAATTTGACAGGCTATTTGCATATGCGGTTTAAAATAAAAGCCTTTCATTATCAAAAGGGAGTATTAACCGCGATGTGTACATCAAGGAATGCTAAAAAACGGGTTTCTCCCTTTCATAATGTCACATGGAGCTCCTGTTTTATTTTGGCCTGATTTGGTAACATGCCACTACAGCAAAAGGACCTTGGAATTTTATGAAACAAATACATATAATCCATGTTGTTTTAAAATACGCCAACCCGCCTAATTGCTTGGAGCTACGTCCTATAGAATAATACTGGGCGCATATGAAGTAGAAATTAAAGAGAACAAATAAATAGATCAGAAACATAGCCGATTTCAAAAAACGGTACATACATCTTATGCAGCAGCTGAAGTCAAGTTATGTAACAAATTTAATGGCAGGCCTAAAAAAAACAAAGGTACGTCAATTTTACCGTTACTAAGAATTAATAAATTAAATTAATTAATAAAATAATATTAACGAACGACTTCCAGTAAGACTATATTGTTATATTCTTATTAGTGAAATAAATTTTCAAAAAATATTACAATAGTCAAGAGTTATTCAATTTTGTTAGTGTTCACTTTTCATCTGGGACAGTCTTTAATTTCAAAAATGTTTTTCCTCACGAAAAATTATATATTTTGAGGGTCAAAAAACTCCTAAAGTAGTCATATTAATAAACTGTTTTGTATACCCAGTAAATATCTGTAATCTGTTACCTTTCAGGTAAATCTACCATTATTAGCCTATCTCAGCTACTCCCTAAGATACAGGAGAAGATATTTTATAACATACTTCGACCATACTTGAGCGAAATTATTTCGAAATTTAACATTTTTCATAATGGTGGGAAAACTAAGCTCTTACGGAGGAAAACCTGTTTCATGATTTTAAGATTTACGCTTAAGACTATTATTAATATATTTTGCAAAATTAATCGTAATCTGTAGTTGTTAAATAAAACAATGTCGAACCTCACGTGTGAATAGCCAATAATCTCTCCTTAAAATATGAAATGTGAAGAAGAAAAGTCATAATGAAAACTATTATAAAAGAAAACGCCTTTCAAGTTCATGTGCCATACCAAAAATAAAAGATCAATCGTAGCTCAGAGCATAATAGTTTTTGGGTGTTATCCCTTAACACATTTCGTCGGCTTAAAAGAAAAAAAGAAAAAAATATTGCACAGGAGGGCTAACTTCACCGACATTGGTAAGAACCTAATCCTAGATGATAGCAGTGAACCTTTCAAGTTAGTACTCTACCCCTGTGTCAGGCTCGAGAAAGTAAACGCTGGCACTGGCCAGAGCCTTCGACGAAACGTTTTGTATCAGACCGAGGAAACTCTATAAGGCTGTCTACTCAGTTCACGACTCCCTATCAGGAAAACACCCAAAGAATCGATGGTAAAATCTAAGCTCCGGTATTACTGCATTAAATTTTATGCAAGTCAGAAGTTTTGACCGTTCCAACCTACACTCCAATTCCAATGATCAATGGGAAGAACTCATCCTATCGTCCAATATCCCCATGAGCATAATCCATACCATACACAGGTCTTTTACACTTGCTTGAATGGCAAGATACATGGATGACAAGTATAATAAGACCTCAAGGCGGAAGTTGCCGTTAACCGCATACAACCCTGTAATGCATGTCAAGCAAGCCTTGGCAGGCTCGCCAGCTTCCGGTTTGCAGTATCCAGTATAGCATCTTCGGCTACTATACACAAGAGGCATACATGAGCATGGCCCTTACTATCGAGGTACACATCCAAAGTACAACACTCGGTTTCATATCCCATGTCCAGGTAAAGATGCAGCCCTCATACCTTCATAATCTGCTATTATACATGCATCCCCCAAGTCAGCTTCGAGTATAGGTTGACACAGCTTAACTTGGGGAGAAAAGTACAGTGTGTGTCCAAAAGTTTTGAAAGAACAAAGTGCTCAAGCTTCCGTCCCATGCAAAAGAGAAAATGTAGGCTAAAACCAATAAGCTCTTTACAGAGGAGACTATCAACACATGCATTTACAGTGAGTATGAGGAGTGTTTTAAAAGGAGATGGAGAGCATAGAATCATTCTCTTTTGATCCGATTTGGCATCATCGTAATATGTATGCAAAGCAGATGCAGGATTTATGACAAAAAGGCAGGGGTATTAATTTCATGAAGAGATAACTAAACTCGCCTAGAGCTCCTTAACTTATACCAATAGAGAGATACTAAGCTTCAGGTGAAAAATTTTGCAGTAAAACGGCAGGAGTGGTTACAAAATCCTTTAAAAAATTTTCGTGATTCTGGACCACAGTAAGTTAGAAGGTTGAAAATGTAGTAGTTGTGCAAAGTTCAATGTCTTCCATCAAGAAAAAAGTGTGAGAATTTAGTAGATAAGCTATTATTTGGACGATTTGACTGCTTCAAATAAATTAACAGCAAATTTTGTATTAAATGCAAAAACTTCTATTGCTTCTTTTTGTAAATATTGCTCATAAACCATGCAGAGATTTCGTTTCCAATCCTTAATTAAATTGCAAATGAAGAACTTCCAATGTTCACCGCGGGCGTCGCGTTGTATGGTACATTGAAAAGGTAAAAAATTATGCAGCGTTGCCAGGAAGACGATAATAAAAATCTTAAATTTTTGTTAAAACAATTTTCTTTTTTACAAAGACATCTTCTTTGAAATAATCTTGGCCAAATTATGAAAGACATTTTATGATT
Organism: Dioctria rufipes; assembly: GCA_963924295.1. NCBI lineage: Eukaryota > Metazoa > Arthropoda > Insecta > Diptera > Asilidae > Dioctria > Dioctria rufipes. The sequence continues at coordinate 74,221,315 of OZ002743.1, read as the reverse complement.
TACGTATTTTTATATTCTAAGTATAAAATATTAATCGCCACCAATTCCATAATTATTAAATTTTCTTATCATTTAACTTGGTAGTTTTAAGTTAAAATACTTTTCGCTGCTTTTTCACATCAGCATATCTTTGGATAAAAGCATTCCTCTTGAAACTTATATCGAGTGCGGGCAAAGTAGAATTTAACGTGGTCTCCAGTCGTTTAGCACTTCACATATTAAAATGCATAGTAAAATGTGAGCATAATTTATAGAGCCATCAATTTTATGACGAGCAAGGCTTTAGTTTTTACCGATGAAGTCTGTATACTGTAGTAGTAAGGTCATCGGTAAAATTTTTGCTCGTGATTTCACCAGCGCTAAAATTTGTATGGACATATCACATTGGAACTCGATATTAGGCTTAAGGTCTCCACCTCTAGTCTATTTCCAAACTTATACTTTACCGTAAAAATTCGCTCTACGCAGATGAATGAGGTACTAAAAGAATATAAAAAATTAGCTTGGGAATTCTTCCTTTTAACGGAGGAAATCCGCAAATCTCTTATTATATTTAAAATCTGCCAAATGGATATAAATCTGCTTATCTGGCATCACTGATCCTACGGGTTCGTTAAGGGGCGCAACTATTTCTGCCATGAAAGAAGGAATAGAAGTAAATAATTGCCGCCCAATGATGAATCATATAAAAGGGAACTCCGCAACTAACTTCCTAATGATACTTTTGTAAAAGGGGTCATAGTGTGGCCGTTGGTAGGACATACCTCAGCAGGCAGAATTTTCCTTCTAATAGTACTAGTTCGTACTTTCAACATGGCGGGTCAAACTTAATATTGCCGCGCTGCTGACCGGACTTCGTGTGCTCTGTTTGTTTGTTTTCTTTTCTTTTTTAAGGCAGGGAGACGAGAGATCCCAAGCACGGAGGCCAGAGCGGTCATAAGACCTGTTAGAGGCTCCATCACCAACCTTCCTATCCTCTTAATGAATCGCATCAGGTCTTGGTGAGAAAGGATTTTCAATTCCTCAACGGATAGCAGGGCAGAAATTAGAGTATTCACCCTGCTCCGGGCGAAGGCCGAACAAATACACTAAAAGTATTCGGTGCTCTCAGGCGCTCCTTCCAGGCAGGACAGACACTCAGGGAGGTCAAGAAATCTCATCCTTGTTAGATAAGCGTGAAGCGAACTGTGGCCAGTGATGATGCCAACCACAGTTCTACATTGTTTTCTTCCGAGCGCAATGACAAAATCAGAGTTGTTCCTATTGAGCCCATCAACAAACAGTTTTGTGCACCTGCAAGCACTCAGATTCTCCCATCTCTGTTGATGCTTCCTAGTAACATCCGCCTTGATGAAAAACCCGTTACTCGAGGTGGCAACGCCTACGGCGGGTCCCGGTCTGACGTACGGAGAATCAGAGCCAGCCTTATGCAAAGGGTCAGCCCTTTCATACCCCATAATCCCCATGTGACCAGGAATCCACTGAAGGGTTACCTTGTTGTGGATACACAACATTCAGAGGCAATCTGGAGTCTCCAGTAAATTAGATGTTATCCGAAGGCCACTCAGAGCCATGAAGACTGCATGACTATCAGAAAGGATAGTAATGTCCTTCTCCTGATCTATATCAAGGGTTACCTTCGCTGCCATTGTGAAAGCGAAGACTTCAGCCTGGAAGACAATGGTGTATCCAAGTGGTGTTCCTAATGAGTACTCCATCCCAATGTCAAATTCATGGAGGTAAACAACTTTCCAGGCTCCTTTATTCAGCCTGGAAGACAATGGTGTATCCAAGTGGTGTTCCTAATGAGAACTGCATCGCAATTCTAGGTTCTGGGAGGTAAACACCTTCCCGACCCAAGCACCCTTATTCGTGAGAGAACCGTCGGTTATTTTTTTTAGAGCGGACCGGGGAAGACTCGACAAGGCACTTCCCTTAGTCCACGATCCCTTTACAGGAAAGCTCACGGAGAAGGGACCATCGCATCAAATGGAATGCTGGCCGGAAGGGGTTCAAAATCCAGCTAATACGCCAAAGAGCAATGAGAAGATCCAGTCCAGCCGTCCTCCCAACATCCCCATGAGCGCAATCTGCACACAGCGCTTTTAACATCTACCTGAATGACAAGATCCAGTGTTGGATGATTAAGTAAGACCACAAGCGGCAGGAGTAGCTGTAGATCGCATGGAGCGCATAGTACCCAGGCAGGCAAGCATTTGCAGGTTCGCCAGCTTCCGAATCGTAATCCTCACAAGCGTCCTCGGCCACCATACACAGCAGGCATATATAATCATAGTTCTAACGGTCTTAGCCGCATGAAATTTTTCCTCTACGTGCAATCACCATGATAGCTTCGAGTCAAGGTAGATTCCGAGGTGCCTGATATGGGGAGAGAGTTGCAGAGTATGTCCAAAGAGCTTTGGAAGAACAAAGTGCCCAAACTTACGTCTTCTGGAGAAGAGCACCAAGCTGGTCTTTGTAAGATTCACTTTCATATCATGATGGGTGCATCAGTCCTCAACAAATTAAGGACTCGTTGCGTAAAGGCACATGAGTAAGCCATGCTATTCCTAGAGATAAGCAGATGGAGTAATCTGCATACACTTCACATGAGAATCCCATGTTTTCCAGCATTGTGATCGTTAGTCAACTTACATATACCAGAGTCTTAACATTTGGTCAATCCATCGCACTATAGTACTGTCAACACCACGTCGATGAGCTGCCTCACATACCGATTCGGAGGTGGCCCTGTCAGAAGCTCCTTCGATGTCCAGAAAGGCTCCCAAGGTAATCAGACCACGATCCAGTCCCCGCTCAATGACAGTAACCATTGAATTTAGAGCCATCTCAGTAAATCTGCCCTTCCGGTACGCATGCTGTGACATGTTTAAGGGAGAAGCCTTTGGGGCCATATATTAAGCCTTGCCAGGCTTCGGAATGAGGACCACCCTCATCTTCGTCCATACTTTAGGGACGTATTCAAAAGCGATACATGCCCTAAAAATGGAGTCAATGTAAAGAGCCAGCACAACGCTTTCTACCTTAAAAAGTACATGCAGAATACCATCTGGGCCTGGGGGCGGGGGTTCGAAAGTCGAGAAGGTTGAAATTGAACATTTCGCCTTCTCGACATCAACTACCTTGGCAGCAGTGGACCAGTGAATATATCCCGTTTATATATCATTGTAATAATCAAATGAAACGTGTACAATAAACACAAGCAAATTCTATTATTTAAAGAAATCCTAACAGACGGACGTTGCACTTAACAGCTCTCTTTAAGAATGCGTTAAAATCTCAAATCTTCAGCTTTCGATTTATGTAAATTAGGATACAAAATCCTTATATGCGACGAATTCCAAAATTCTCAAATTAGCTGATTCCGTCCTGCCGGTAGATTACCGGACACTGTATCAGTAACAGACCATCCATACTAAGAAAATGTTGCCAAAGGACTCGAGGCATCTATGTATGTATATATTCCTATTGGATGAATGTTTCCAAACAGTGATGATGAGTCGAAGAAGAAACCTGATTTTTTCGCAACTTTTGCCACTCTATTTTATGATAAATCAGAGTTTTTTTTCCTTTAAATTTAATATTTCCATACCAATCCAATACAATGCAAAATTAAACAATTCCGCAAATCAATTACACTATCGATAGGAAATTTATTCACCTGTATAATCTTTTCATATCCGATATCAGCCTCGTATATCCTTTCATTTATGAACTTCCGATTACAATTGGAGTACAAAGTAGAAACGTGTAAAAATGCCTGCAAAACAAAATCGATTGATTAAATGAAAGGCACGACATGGCATGTGGGAGGTGCCTCCAGTAAAAATATAAACAAGCGAAAAAAAATGAATTAAAAAAAATAAATAAAATAAACAATAAAATATAAAGTGAGATGCACTCAATCGAGTTTAACTGACATCGCCTACAGTTCGTGTTTGTTGTTTGCTTTCGTTCCGTATTGTTATTACAGAACTGAGTCCTACTATCATTAAATATTTTACCTTCAAATGCTCCATTTCCATAACTAAATCGAGGATTTTTTTCGTTCCCAGGACGTTTATACCGACGGCATCGCTCAGTTTTTCATTAAATTTTACTGATGCAACAACATTGAACACAATCTGAAACAAAAGTTTATCAAGTGATGCATATCAGGAATCGCAATAAAGTCTCGGTTGTGGGAGGGATGCCAAGTGGGAGGATGAAATGCATGGAACAATAAAATTATGAATAAAACTAAGCACAGAGATAAGCGTGCATTTTATGTAAACATACACACATAAAGGCAGCATTTATGTGCATAAATGTATTTGCCCCTTCATACATATTATATATAAACGGGTGAGATACTATACCAGACCAGGGATACATCACCTGGAAAAAGGGGATGGGAAAAGTTTTTTGATTGATTTCATGCCCGCAAATATTTGAACACTGGAAGAGTTTCATTGCAAGCAATTCAGGGATATATGTAGGTAGGTAAGGTAGGTACTACATTCAGGTAGATCAGGAATAGAGGTAGGTTGTGGAAAATTGATTTTTTTGTTCTCGTTGTTGGTGTTGTTGTTGTTGCTGTTGTTGGTGGTGTTGTTGTTGGCGTTTTTGTTACATTTTTCTTCCATATATCTACATACATATATATATAAATACCTGAACTTCATCGCGTAGCATAGCTCTATCGTGTGCAGAAATATTCAGGTCGATTGCAGCGAAGTTTGCATGAATTGGATGCACTTTGGTGAACAGTTCTGGACTATCCTTTCGAATACAGTCGAATACCTGTAACATATTTGCAAATAAATAAGTATGAATTTTAATGGTGGTTTATTTTGAATGGAAACAACAATAAAAATTCAATTATTCCATTTCGAAGTTTTGGTTTTCATTGAAACGAGCAATGATTCCAAGAGCCACACAAAGTATGTACATTTACGATCGTTTTCCAGAGTTATCAAAATTTTTGTATTTTGCATTATAGTTTCATCAAATTTTGGTCTATTTTGGGTCTTTAGAAAATGTTTTCAACAGTTTGCAAGTTGTTTTTTTTTTTGTTTTTGTTTTTCAAACCATTGAACAAATAGTTATAACGTATTTTTTAGAATAAATGAAAATATTTAACGTGAGTCAGGAGGCATAGTTATAATATATACATTTTCCGATTTTAAATCACGGTAACATTTTTTCTAGAATCTGTCAAATGTGGTGCACTTTCGCGAGACAGGGGCTCAAGTTATTTTTGCATATACAATTTCAATATTGCAATTTGCACCAAACCGCAAGGCCATCTCTATATACTGAGAAACAGATAGGTATACACTGGCTGTATACTCAGTATGTAGTTCAGTGGAGCTCAATATTGAAATTGCAGAAAATATACGCGGCAGTAGCTTTCGACCGACCCATCACTAATTTCCAGTAAGTTAAGCTGGACAGATCACATCTTCTGTGTTGCCAAAGAAGAGTCGAAATATCTTGGTTTCCTGAAAAGATGTATGAAAGCTTACAGCCCGTCAAATCTAGCGCTCCTCTACAAGTCCTACATCAGAATCTAGGATGGAAAACAATTCCTATATATAGTCCGGGTCTGGTCGTACAGTAGGGAGGAGCGAAAATTAAAAAAAAAAAAAGTTTATTTCTATTAATTACTTGGCCTATATATGGAATAGTTGCCTCTTTTAGAAATGAATTACTGTACAAAATATTGGTTTGCTGAGATTTCATTTATGGCTGCCAATTTGACATCTAAATCTCTAAAAAAAATGTAAAATATTTTTATGCAGCTCTTCGCTTATTTTCATAATAAACAACCAGAAAACTTGCTTCCTGAATGAAAATAACACACAACTCACCACGTGGAGGTGGCTGCAAGTCGAGTTCCCACCCACCCTTTTAATCAGTTTCTTTATATTCAATTGTCTTTAAAAACTTGGTGATACTGACCTTTTGTCTCAAATTTTGATAGCGATATTCTGGAGGCATTTATTGACCTAATAAATCCATATCTTGCTTCATAGCCACATACTGCCGCTGATGCTTCTGTAATTAATATTACACAGTGTTTCATAGCTTGGGAATGACAAGTAAATTTTAAAATATCAATTTCAGCAGGAACGTCAGAGATCATTTCCTGGAGATCATTGTTCAAAATTTTTACTGTCAGAGGCGGCTCTGACTGCCAGTTAATCATCATATCAAATTGACGAACTTGGTTTTAATTATGTTTTTCTTGTCTGCATTTTAATATACTCCGAAAACCTAATTCTCTAATATGTTTCCTTTCGTCAGCTAGCATTGACAATAACAAATTTTCAGGATGACCGTAGTAACCATTTCTTTGCAGTACTGGATCTGCTACCTTCTTAAGCTATTCTGGCAAAAATCTACTTTTTTTTATAATGCAAAAAAAAATGAGAACTGCTTTGTCGGCATAACGGTCGGACCTTCAGTTCAAACCAGGTTGGTGCGTAGATTTTCATAATGTATTCTGTAATTATATTTAAATTGTACGAAGGATTTTCGGTAGAAACATATAATCTCAAGATTCTGTTGGCAATTGTTAACCATCTTGAAGGTGCTATTTTTCCGAGTTCTCGTTGTGTTACTCTTGGTGAAATTGTTCCCTTGGAAATTGCAATGCACATCTCATAGAGATATTTTTGATCTGTACTTAGCTCGTTAAGATCAATATCAGGAAAGTTAACATCTATTTTTTTAAACTTTACAACCGGATGTTTTTCGCAGTTTTCTAATTTTTTTCCAATTTCTCCGCAATAACCTTTTGGTCTAGTACTTTTTCTATCTAAATGCTGCAATAGATATCGTAATGGCAGTTCATTAGTGTGCATTAAACACACAAACTACTGTAGAGGGCGCGCCAAAGAATTTTCAAGTTGCCGTATTATTCCATTTTTTATAACTTGTATTTACCGCTGTCCCATCGCATCCAATTGCTTGCACCTTGGAAATATCTATGTTTTTTTTTCAGAAATTCCAATAAGCTTCTTTTAATATTTTGAGCACTTTCAGATGACGGAGTTACGTGACCGAGATAAAACGAATCCGGTTCTGAAACTAATACTATATGTTCTTCTGTGATTGTCTTTCTTGAAAGAGCATCTCCTTTCTTTACTTGAATCAAAGTTTTATCCTTCTCCCATTAAAATATATATGCCATAGACACACAGGTTATTTCTTCTTCATGCTTCTTTTTTAAATTTTTGCGAGCCTTAACTCTTTCTCTCCTAATTTTACTGTGGTATATTATTTTAGATGATTCTTCCGCTGTTATTATTCCCATGTCTTTTAACAAGAATTGTAGCGAATCTGTCTGAGACTCCTGTTCGATCACAAGCCTCTGCAAAAGAAGTGTGTTTTGATCTCATCTCAGAAGTAGAGTTGTCAGCATTTTTTGGAACTTGAAGGTTGATACTGTCGTTGGACGAAAAACTAGGGCTCCTGGGGCAATCTTTCCAGGCACTCGATGTTATATAACAAATGTCATTGTCCTCTTTGGATTTTGGATTCGTTCTCTGGTCAGCATTATTTTTACGTTCTAATCTTTTTTAACAGATTTTAGTTGTCTTTATAATTTTGCCAATAACATTGAATATTTCTCACAATATTTCAGAGAAATCCGGTTTTCACAAAAGCGCGGGAACATTTTATGAAAACAAAACCTAAAAACTCCGGACCTTCTCATTTTTTTCGTTGTATGCAATTCGCGCTTTCACATTTTCTATCTTCATTCATAAAAGCTTTAAAGAGAGCTTGATTTTTTTTTTTCATTTTTCTTTTTTAACTTTGACTTTGCCCTGCAACAAGCCCACGCGCTTATTTCAGAAGTCAATTTGTATTAAAATTCATATAGTATGAGCTCGAACCGGCCTAAATTTTATTTTCATTTACTTAAAAAACAATACATGTTTTTTGGCTATTTATAGTACAAAGCTAAAAAAACAAGGTCATTTTGGCAGCCAAAGGACAAACACGATTTAATTGAGATTTTTGCACAGTAATTACATTTAATCAAAGGCAACTATTCCGCATATAGTCTACATGAAATTCATAAATGTTTTTTTTTCGCTCCACGCTATCGCACCGCCTTAGCTTCATTAGTTATTATATAGGAGAGAGCCTTCAAGCTCATTGTGTATGTGACAATAACTTGTAATATCAACTCGCTCGAGAGCCACCGAAATTTCGGATGACTTTCGCTCCTTTATTGCTACATATATGGTCAATTTTCTTATGAAATATCTAGTGTGATCCTTTTTAAAATAATTCCTGCACTCAATACTCGCATTAAAAAACGCGCACATACTTTTACCCTACAAATTACTTTCCGTGATGCTTTTTTATCCCGAACTGTACGAATGTGGAACAGTCTACCATCTTCTGTTTTTACATACATCATCACTTCCGTCACTGTTTTCATGTCCTCCAATCTTTTCCCCTGAGCTTGGATTAATAATATATAGAAAAAAAAATGTGGCCTTATTAACAAGAATTGGGTCATAAATTAACATAAAAACAGTTTGTTTTCTAGCATCAACAAGACTGGCGAAAAAAACGGAAGTTATCTATGACTCAATGCCTATCAAACCGTGATATTAATAGAAAATTAGCTTTAGAAACCTAAAAGATCAGTGAAGGGAACGGTATTGTTTCACACATTTTGGGTTATATCTTTATAACAAAGTCACCATAAATTGAATTTTTTTAATTGAATCCTTGAAAATAGTCCTTTCAAACGATGTGTGGGGTCGGAGTGAGATGTAGAGAGCGGAAAGGGCATTACGGTCAGTTATTTAGGCTGTTGAATGTAGAAGCACCTCCGACTTATCTCGATATGGGAAGTTAGAGGAGTGCTGACAAACTGGCTTTTTAGGTTGCTGTCCTGTTAGTACATGTCTGATGCTCTATATCGAGATATTTATCAAGCTTCCTTCGACGGACTGGTCTGACCTAATGGGTGCGACTCTGACCCACTCCATCTAGGCAGAGTACTTACAAGCCATCAGGCCAGGAGCGACAGGAGCCTTGCGATCAACTATTTGCGTTGTTGATTGGTAGAGTGTAATGCTTGTACTGCAATCGTCTTGTAGATGTATGCTTCTATACTTCAATACGTGAAGGCGTCAGAGACTGCCCTATCTTCAGGCGAGATTGCTCAGCCGATGGAATTATGTGGAGTGCAGGCGAGAATGCTCAGCCGATGGAATTATGTGAAGTGCAGGCGAGAATGCTCAGCCGATATTAGCACACTGTATGGCGTCAAAGACTGCCGAAGTTACTAGAGGAATTGATAGTAAAACACCTTTTTCCGTACTCAAACGTTCTCAATTTCTTTATTCTAATCAACTTATTTATATGATTATTTGCTATCCCTACCTAACGTATAAATCTACTAAATAATCAATTTATTGCAATACATTGCAATATAGATTATTGACCTGGAGTAGCGCAATCAAAAATTCGCAAATCCATCCAAGAATTTGTCGCAATGCACATTCCAAGCTTTTCAAGCATTCGGGTTCATTGAGGTCAGTGTAATACATGAATGGTGTGAAATGTTGTGTCAGCAAACTGACGTGTGCTGCACTGAAGTGCATTGCCCTTGCAAGTTCATTTCATTCACATTGTTCAATTTATGAACGAAAATATGTGTGAATGAAATTATTGAACTTGAATGCTTGCTTATGCTTGTTTTTCTTTTTTTTTGTGTATGTGCATCTATGAAATGTTTGATGCGCTACAAGAGGCTCCTCCGACTCGTCTCTACAACGTGGTGGGACGGGAGGTGTGTGGTTGCCAACCTTAAGTATGCCGCAGCCCTATCTAGAATAGAGACTGCTATTTCTCGTGAGTGGCGACCAGTTGTCACCGCCTTGCACATCCTGGGGTATCCATCGACCCTGCCCTATTGTGGTCACACAAATGTAGTCTTAACATCGCAAGGTGCACACTGACATCTGCTTTACCAAGCAGATGAGACAGCTGTCAGAGAAAAACACATATGACGAAGTGAAACTATAAAAGTGGGCTACAGAGCAAGATGCCAGAAGGGAAGGCAAGAGGTCATGATTGTGAATGTTGAGTGCTCGAGAAGTAAAGTAGTAAGAGAGAAAAAAAATGGAAAAATAAAGAGATGCAGGAATCAGAAGACCATCTGGCAAATTCCCAGCCATCAATCAAGATTGTTGATAGAAGAAAAGAAAAATGGAGAATACTCCGGGGGAATATTCCTACCAAGTGAGATTTGAAAAGAAAGGAAAAGGAAAAAGAAGAAAAAGGGAAGAAAAACCCGGATCATAGGTAGTCTCAAACGAATAGTGTTTGAAACCTTTCAATATAATCTTTATATCCAGACAAAAGCATAATAGTTATACACGTATTACGCGGGCGACTTCAGTGCTTCTGTACAATTATTTTCAACGCAAACGATATACTTTGATATAAAATTTCCCTTTACAAAAGCATAATTATTTTATACAATAATTTACTGTTCCTGAACAATTATTTTCAATTTAAGAGATATAATTTGCTATGAGTTTCCGCTTACGAAGAGTACCTTTCTAAAACTAAGATTATTAGCGTCCAACCCCAAGGGATCGCGTTATAGCTTGTTGTTCGTTACACCTTTCCATTATATTTTTTACTTCAATTTTGGAATGGAGTATGGAGTTTCAAAAGGCCTCCTATGAACCCTAGCATCACCGTGTCAAAATGTAATTACCCACCTACGTATACGTATACGTTGGAGTTTGACTTTTAGCATAAGGGCCGATATGGCCAGTCATTGTATTGATTCAGTTTTTTCCCACTTAGTAAGCTTAGATTGAGGTCAACAACGTAAGAGTAATAGAGCTTTATGCAACAACAGTAGGAAGGTTTCGATAACCCTCAGTTACATTCTAGACTCCTACACACTAGGGACTGTCATTTTTGATACACGCATCACTATTTCTAAGCTTAATCCAAATATGTCATTGTCTTCGGGGGTGAATTTAAAACAACCAAAATAATTTTAGTGTTAATTTAATACTAATTTGGAAACCCTTATATATAAATATCTCTGGCGTATTAGCAATTCTGAATTAAATCTTACTTTAACATTGTCTACGCGGATGAATTTAAGATAAATACAATAAACGTACAAAAACGGAACGTAATGGAGTGGTAGAATTCATTCTCCTCTCAGTCTCCCGGAGTTCTTGTTCACTCATCATGGTGGACTGCTAGATTCGCTCGTCCGCTTTTTACAGGTTTTATATTGGCATCATAATAATGTGGAAAAACTCTTTACAAACAAAAAATCTTTGAAAAAGAAATTTACGGCGTTTCGTATCAATTTTCATATTGACTAACTTCGATATGAGTTTATTTCACAACAAACTCTCTATCGTAATAATGTGCCGGCAGTACCAACGGTAGCCGGAGATAGGCACTGAGAGGATACGAATTTGTGATCCTCCATTATTTTCAAGGTAAGTGGTGTATAGTCCCCTCAGGACTACTGTGAATGAGCCTCTTTCTAGTTTTTTTGCTCTTCTTCCTAGGCACTAGTCCTATTTGCATAGTGACGCAGGTTAACCTCTCTTGACCACCCCACACTGTCCACCATTAGCCGAGGTGCGCTTGTATGTCTGCTTGCACCAACAGTCATCAAGGAATGAGCAATCAGCTTCCGTTGATAGTCTAGACTTTACGTCCTCCAGTACTCACTTAACATGCAGAACTATAACACCACAAGTTAAAATGTTTTTTAAGGGTGCCGCTCCCACCCACATTAAAAATAAAAAAAACTTAAAATTTTTGACTGCCGATATATGTATTTGCGCGTCTTAAAAAATAAGATGACATTGGACACGATAAATGGCGCTGTTCTTCAGATCTAAAAAACTGTCTGAGAACGCGTCGACGTGGAAAACTGAAATTTTGTACACCGCGCTTTAAAAAAAATATAAATGGAGTTCAAAAATGGATTGAATCGAGCAACTCCTTCGTAGGATTGCCACATAAAAATTTCGTTTTTTAGTATAGTTTTTTGACACTGCGTGACACCGAGTACACGTAAAAAGCTAAAATTTGGTACGTGGTGTTTTCGTAAAAATAGTAAAAAAAAATTTAAACAATTAACTCAACCGGGCCACTCCTTCTAGATGCTGCCCTACAATATTTTTGGGTTTTCACTATATATTTGGAAATTGCCTGAGAACGCGTCGACGTGGAGCGTTCAAATTTTGTCCGCGACGTTTAAAATAAAATTTAAATTAAAGTTCAAAAATGGAACAAATCTGGCAACTCGTTCCTTCGTAGGGTTGCCATACAAGAATATCGGTTTTCATGACTATACATTTGGGCACTGCCTGAGAACGCGTCGATGTGGAGAACAAAAATTTGGTACATGCTGTTTTCATACCAATAGTAAATAAATTTACAAAAAATTGTCTGAATCGGGCAACCCCTTCTTGATGTTGCCAACCAAAACTTTGGTTTTTCACTGTATATTTGGAAACTAGCTCAGAACGCATCAATGTGGAGAGCTCAAATTTTGTACATGACGTTTTCATGAAAATTGCAAATACAAACTCAAAAATGGACCGAAACGGGAGAGCCTTTTTTGGTGTTCCCATACAAAACTTCAGGTTTTCACTATATATTTGGACACTACCTCACACATAGACATAGAGAGCTGAAATTTTGTACACGGGCCTTTTTTAAAAAAGTTGTAAGCTAAGTTAAAAAATGGGACCAATTGGGTAACTCCTTTGTAGGGTTGCCATACAAGATATTCGGTGCTTTCATAGCAGCGGTAAATAAAACTTCAAAAATGGACTAAATCGGGTTACCCCTCCTTGGTGTTGCCATACAAAAATTTTATTTTTCACTATATACTAAGAAACTGCCTGAGAACGCGTCGACGTGAGAGCTTAAATCTTGTACATAGACTTTACAAAAAAAAAAAAATGTAAAATTAAATTAAAAAATGGGATAAATCGGGAAATTCCTTAGTAGGGTGCCATACAAAAATTTCGTTTTCTACTATATTTTTGGGCACTGATTTAGAACGAGTAGGCATGGAGAGCTACGCTCTCCCATGCGTATGAATGTATGCACGCACACTCATACACACACACATACAGACACAGAGTGAAACCTTAGAGTACGGAATCGCGCGATCAAGTCAGATAATTGCTTACATATTTTGCGTCTCTAAGCACCACACCCCCAGCCCACCCATCTAGGTATCTATATTATCGTCGGACAACGCCAATTACCAGGGGGTAATCTTAAAAAATTAAATCATAAAAGTATTAAGAGAGTAGTTTTGTTTCAATATTAAGTCCGAAGCTTTTATTTGCTCACCCTTTGGATGAATGGATTAGAAAGAGGCTGAGAATCGTAAATATACCCTAGAACTTAGGCCTTAATAAATCTCATTCTTTACCCGCCAGATTTATGAGAAATTACCCATTTGCTTACCCTCATAGTGTCTTCTCGCGTTTTTCTCCTGTTGGAATTGATTTTGGCGAGTTTTAATAATTTAATTCAAAAGTCGAGCCATTATCGCTTCTCACTTCATGGTTTAGCTGTAGAGCGTAAAACTCGAGGACAATGAGATCCAACTGAAAATAATTAGGTTCAAGATTGAATCGGATTTGCCAAACACAATGAAGCAAATTTTATCCTCGAATACGTTTCAATTCCGGGCACACCTCCCTCCCCAATTCGCTCCCAGAACCAATATACCTTTTTACAACCGCCCCTATCATTCCCTTAATAGCGATGATTACGCGCGTGTCGCGCTGAGTTCAACAAATTTGAACTATAACAATTTTTGAAGTGTTAAATATGGTTAAATTATTAATTTTCTGGCTCTGTATCTTATTATGTATTCGGTATCCACGCGTACATGTGCTTATAATACATATATATCTACATATGTAAGAACAAAAAAGAAAACAAAAATTGCTTTCAGATTCCCTAAGTATAGATGGCAGTAACGTAATTCCCTTCCATACATTATCCTGCCCATAAAGCTATACCACTTAATTTATATAAAAAAAAAAAAAATAACCACTAAAATTTCAAAATCGATGTATACGCCTTTTCTAACTTAACTTGTCCTTCCAGTTGCTGCTGAGCTGTATAGTAATGTGAGAACCCTTTACAAGAATTACCTACGTATGTACTAGATCACATCACTGGCTAAAGTCATACGTGACATTGCTCAATTATTATTAGCCAATGGCAACAGTCACAATTATTTATATTTAGAAAAATAACAGAAATAGTATCTCCAACAGCAAAAGGCTTCCAGACACAATTAATTTACATTATTCAGGTATGTGGGACGTTCGTAAAATCAATCTACAATTTCATTCGCCGGATAAGAATATCTCAGAACAACAGCAACAACAATACTTCAAAAGCGATAAAAGAAAGTCCACTTAATCTCTATACTTAGTTAGAGGAATCAATATTTCACCGAGTTAACAACTCCAGCTTTGTATATAGGTAGTAGGTACTCACCGATTCCTGAAATAATTTCTCCAGCCTCTGACTAACATTCATATTGTCCTTATCACGAATAAGTAGATAAATTCTCTGCACCTCGAAGGTCCTTAGCAACTTCTCAATGAGAACTTTTCCAATAAATCCGGTGCCTCCTGTGATGAAAATCGTTGAATTCCGATAAAAGTCTCGAATGGGTGTCGTTGTTCCATTTTCACCTGTTTGATCCATGCCTCCAGGAGGTGCAATTTACAAAAAACAAGAAGGAAGTAAGTCCGGAAGAGTAGTACGTGAAAGAAAAGAAAAATATATATATATACATTTTTTTTAAAATTAGCATATATAAGTAGAAGCGAATAGGAAGAGCCATTCGCGCCGTGTTTATCCTTTCACTTACTTTCAATATCCGTGGTAATCTTCATGCTCACCGGAAAACGTTCTGTCTGATGTTTGCATAACAAATTGCCTCCCCCCACGGTATACTCTGCGGTTGTGTGTGTGTTACTTTTATACTATAGTTATAGAGATCAATCTCCTCCGGTTAAGAGTGCAGGCGAGAATTGAATTGCAGCAGATAAAAATCAGAATCCGTGGATAAAACACGAGCTCTGCAACTAATCGCGTGTGAGGAAAAACTAACGCTGGCATGGCAGGTGAAACTTTCTTGAACGCGATTAGAAGCTATTACAACTGTGCGGGCGGTTGTGGGTAAATGAACCATGGCAATACTAACTACATATGTAATTAGATCTGCCAATCAATACTTAAAAATTTGAGTATTGTATTCCCCCCTATGACTTCATATAACAAAGGCACTTTTTACCCATAAATTTTTAATATGCCCAACGAGGAGCAACAGTTGGATTCCCAGGCAATGAATCTCCTCTTTGCATGAATTGCTGCTATGAAAGAAGCTTTCTTTTCCTTGGTTTGCTACCTAAATCGGCTATTGTGAATTTGCTGGTTGTAGATACGCTTGTGTCTGAGATAAATATAATTTCATGGTTTGGGAATAACAAATCATGGTTAGTCTTTACACAAACCAAAGAAAACTTTCTTTACAGCTCATTTTCAATTGGGGAAAAGTTTCTTATGGTTTTCGTTTTCGCTAGTATAACCTCTTTGTCTTAGAACTTAAGAAAAGCTTCTAGTAGAAGACTAGGGATGAAAAAATGCAATCCTTAAGGATACATATAAGTTGACGTCACAGAACTTTCTTTTTCTGTAGCAAAGAGCTTAAACGCATTGTTGGGCATTTTTAAAGGTCACAATTTTTTTGGTTCTTCGTTTAAAAATGGTTTTAAGATAAACTGATTAGGATATTCTCGCATAGCTGTACAGATAATTTTTTCGTAAATCTATCTCTACGTGTAATTTTGAATAACTACAAAAATTATTATCAATATTACATCACAATTCGTTGTACACTTCACTTTATTATTACGAAAAATATTTGTATCTATAGTTGGTTGCCCATTTCTTCAGTGTTTTTCAATTGTCTATGGATTGGAAGACAAAATAAATAACAAGTAACAAGTAAAAAAGTTAGCAATAAGGCTAAAACACAATGTAAGCGACTAGACAAAAACGCCGTACATAACGTCCGTAAAAATATAATGAGAGCGACACGAACGCGACAAGAGCTGTCAATCCCCAATTAAATTTACTCTGTTATTTATATTCTAAATTAAAAAGAGAAAAAATTTCAACGAATAAATTAAAAAAGATTATTATAGTAGCATGTGTGGCCGTTTTAGGTAATGAAGATAAAAACTAGAACCAACATAGAAGAGAAAGATGTATCCAAGAGTAATATAAAACTCAGCCGGAGTTGTCTCTCTATGCGGATGCGTTTTTTTTTTTTTTTTTTTTTTTTAATACGGTGACTTTATGCCACCTAAATAAACTTTTCTTCCATTTTTTATTCAACGAACTTTCATATTTTCCACGGCATTGTTATTTGCTGATATTTTTAACCTATCGAGTCACAAAAATGATTACAATGAACGTATAACACAATACATATGAACGCAACCCAAAACCATAATTTTGCTAAACGCACACTATACGTGCGACAAATTTCAATTTTCATTTAAGTTCGACGACAACGTCGAACGATGTTGTCAGCATTATATTTTTAACCATATACCGCCATGCTTTTAGAGCCAAATTGACAGCGTTTTTATCGTGTCGCTCATATTGAGTTTTAGCCTTTTTAAAATTTTTAAAATTTTAATATTTAGTCTAAAACCAATAGTTCAGTTCACCTGTCACTTGTTCAAAATACTATTTTCTAAAAAAAACACAAAAAGGGACACAAAATATCAATCAAGTACACGAAATAAAAAACAGAATACTTATCTAAACAAATTATCTAATTCCATAGCTCCGGCACATCAGTTCTTATTTAAATTGTCCATTTATGGTTGGAAACATATCAATGGGATTTAAACGCTATGCAAAAATTGCTGTTTGTCCTCTACCATTTTATCTAAAAAATGTAATTAGTAAAAAAGAAATAATAACAAATATACAAAAACCAAACTTACTTCCATATATCAGCAATTTCGCAATGTCATCAAATGATATTATGACAGCCAGTTACTTTTGCCTCAAATAGAAGTCAAACAAACGTTGGTGGGGCAACACCAAAAGGCGAGAGCAACATAACTTGGACAGCGCCTATATAAAGCCGACGAGCCGGAGCAGAAAACAATTCTTTTCACAGATAAGAGCTAATGTGAGTATAAAGAATCGTGTTCCATACCATACTACAGAAATTTAATTCTGTTCAGAGACAATCTGAAACATCACTCCAAACCTCCATATAAGAGACAATTCTATTTCAAAGCATAATTCTGAAAATTTCTTGATTGAAATTCACCTGTTTTTCGACCTTACACGTTGCAGCACATACTGCAACACTCTTATTGTGCTACATTTGTTCAGAATTACATGCTGCAACATTTTTATTGTGCTACAGTTGTTTAGCACGTTGCCAAACATTAATTTTTTCAGCCTGCACGTAGCAGCACCATCCGAATAATTTCACAGAAATTTATTCTGTGCATAGAAGATTAATTCTGTTCTTAATCTTCTCTTTGTTTTTTTAGAACAAATAAACCAAAAGTGGCAGAGCATGGAGTAAAACTGGACTGAATTTTATAATGAATATTTATAGAATTATTTTCAGTAGTTCCCTTTAATTGAATTTTCTTGTAATATTAGGTTAAGCAAATTGAATTAAAAAAATAAAGATTTTATATTTGAATTGTTAAAAAGACTGCATTATCTCACACCAATTTTTATAATACCCTATTTTGTTCAAGAAACAATTTTTTGGGATTCTCCGGTATATATAGCAAAAGCTAAAAAATGTTCTAATTTGTTATTTCATCACACAACCCATTAATTTTTGGTGACAAGTTTCAAGTCTTGGTTTGACTCATCAACAGGTCCCAACTGTCTACCTATTACAGTTCATGAGATACAACCTGGTGACGGACGGACAGCGAAGTCTTAGTAATACGGTTCCAGTTGTTACCCTGTGGGTACGGAACCATGAAAAGGACCGTTTTTGACAGAATAATTACAGTGTTTCATTATATGTCACCTAAATATTCATAAGTTAGTTTGTTTTTTAAGGCTAGGGATATGAATTTATCAAATCTAGATGACATTAAAGATAGTGCAACTCGTAGCTTTTTCTACATATTTGGATTTCCTTACAACTAATGCAAAAAATCCCATTTCATATAAATATGATGTTACGAACGGCAGCTGTACTTGCATTGCTTTACTCCACAAAGTATGATATTTTTCACTCCGATTCAACCAAAATTCAAATAGAGTTTCACTCTGAAATTTTTGTTTCAATAACGTATCGCATGACAATTCTATCATTTTGTCCTTTTCAATAGTTGGCAATTCAAATTCATCATCTTGTTCATCGGAAAATAGATTCTGTATCCACGAGAACTTTGTAAATTCAATATGTTCGAAATAATGTGAAAAGTGCATAGGCAACCCATCCAAGTGCTCAATAAATATATTTTTGTTTGCTTCAATATTAACACCACTGTCGAAGAAATCATATAAAAATGGAAACATGTCAAACTCATTTTTTTATAACTTTGATTTCCATAGCTCCAATTTTTTTATGAATATTTCACTTTGTCGTTTTAAATTAGTGAATGCATTTCCGGTCGTTGCATTCATTTAATCAAAACTTTTAATTTTCGAAAAAAATTCAAGCAAATAGACAAGCTTAAAAACAAATTCCTAATAAAATTACCTCATCAATATGATTTTCATAAAGAACGATCGCCATTTGCCTTTGAACCAAATACCCTTTGAAATGCTTTTGCACAAGATAGCCAATGTGCCTCACAAAAGTATAGGAAAGAGGTATATTTAGCTTCGATATCTTCGCTCAGCTTTGCACACAACCTAACTTTGTCCTAAATTGGACAGCTCGGTGCACAATTCGCAAGATGGGCCAGGGCGTTAGGATTTTTGAATAAATCGCAAATTGATTAATGGAATATTTATTTAAACACCGAAAGCAACAAAATAACGTTGCCTAATTTTTAAATTTGTCCCCCAATTTTTATTGAAAATGATTTAAAAAGAAAATTCAATGATTTTACTTTTTTAATTTCTCTGGTTTGCGGAGCGGGGCTGATACAAATTTGAACTAAATTAAATAAATTTTTAACATAAGCTGTTTGAAGGTAATAAGCAGAAAACAATGTTTTGCGATTTTTAAAATTCTACTTATATCTACGACAATTTGACGCAATAGATTGCTTTAATTGCATTTTACCCATTAAGAAAGCAATCTATTGCATCAAATTTTCATAAAAACAAGTAAAAAAGCTAGAATTGGTCTAAGACCAATTCTTATGATACCCTAGATGAATGCCGTATTAAATTTCGTATGGTCACCGATCTATTCAAGTATTGATTTTGAAGTTGTTTTTCGCATATATTTCTAGAACGGTTTGTCGCACAGACAAAATGATTATAACCAATTTTATAGGATTTCGTATTCTGCAGAAGTTTTTAGTACCATAAAAATGTCTTGGACTGATCGTTTTCAAAGTATACGTAAAAAACCGAAATTTTTATATGGCAACACCAAGAAGGAGTTGCCCGATTTAGTCCATTTTTGACATTTTATTTGCTAATGTAGTAAAAACATCATGTGCGAAATTTCAGCTCTCTACGTCGACGCGTTCTCAGGCAGTGACCAAATATATAGCGGAAAACGAAATTTTTATATGGCAACCCCACGAAGGAGTTGCCCGATTTGGCTCATTTTCGAACTTAATTTTACATTTTTTTTTTAAAGTCTGTGTACAAAATTTCAGCTCTCTAAGTGTACGCGTTCTCAAGTTATCGTGCGCACAGACGGACGGACGGACGGACGGACGGACGGACGGACATGCAAAAATCGAAATAACTTTTAATATTATGAATGGGTGTCCAATCCATTTTGCTCTACCATCATTATTTCGAGGTGTTACAAACGGAATGACAAACTTAGTATACCCCTATGATTTCATCTAGGGTATAATAAGTAGAATTTTAAAAATCGGAAAACGTTATATTCTGCTTACTAACTTCAAAAAGCTTATGTTAAAAATTTATTTATTTTCGTTCAAATTAGTAGCAGCCCCGCTCCGCAAACCAGAGAAATTAAAAAAAAATCATTGAATTATCCTTTTTAAATCAAATTTAATCAAATTTAAAAATTAGTAAATGTTATTTTGATGCCTTAGGTGTTTAAATAAATATTCCATTAATCAATTTGCGATTTATTCAAAAATGCTAACGCCCTGGCCCATCTTGCGAATTGTGCACGGCGCTGTCCAATTTAGGACAACGACCCAGCCATAATGCACTGTTTTTATACCCTAGATGAAATCATAGGGTATACTAAGTTTGGTACAGCAAAATGGATTGGACACCCACGTAAAAAATTAAAAGTTATTTTGATTTTTGCATGTCCGTCTGTCCGTCCGTCCATCCGTGCGCACGATAACTCGAGAACGCGTTCATTTGGAAACCTGAAATTTTATACATGCACTTTAAAAAAAGTAAAATCAAGTTCGAAAATGAAACAAATCTGGCAACGGCTACGTGGGGTTGATATACAATAATTTCGTTTTCCACTCCATATTTGGACACTACCTGAGAACGCGTTGACATAGAGTGCTGAAATTTGGTACATGGTGTTTTCATAATAATAGCAAATAAAATTTAAAAATGGAATAAATCGGATAAACCTTTCTTGATGTTGCCATACAGAAATTTAGGTTTTTTACGTATACTGTAAAAACGATAAGTCCGAATGTTTTTATTGTACTGAAAAGTTCTTCAGAATATGAAATCCCATAAAATTTGTTTCTAGCCGCTTATATAGTGGCAATATTGCAGGTCCTCTTCGCAGCAGTACTTACCTGGCGATTTGTTTATAAGTACATAGTTAAAATTTGTATGGCAACACTACGAAGGAGTTCCCCGATTGGTCCTATTTTTGAACTTAAATTTACATTTTTTTTTTTAAATCTCCACGTCGACGCGTTCTCAGGTAGTTTCAAAATATATAGTTGAAAAGAAGAAGAAGGATTCCTTTTCCAGAAGAAATCGAGAAATTTTGCCTTTTTGTTTAAGCGAGAAATACAGTGCTTAATTTTCCAACCTGGGCTACCTAACTAACTTTGACAACTCTGTAGAATATACGAGATCAGGTTATCTAAAACCCAATAGCAAAGTTGGTGAAGCTGGCTAGGTTGAGGTTGAACTGCAGTAGGTCTACTTTCTACTCCATTGAAACTTTACCAGCTTTGATAGGCGCATTTTTTTGTTATCGTTTTGGGCATTACAGTCAAAGCTTATTCCTCTTGTAGTAAATTATTACAAAATAACTGGGATTCTGAAGCTAATGGCACAATTTACGGCTATGAATTAGAAGTTGTCAAAGTTAGTATTGTGAGTTGCAAATATTGGCATAGTTCACAAGACTGAGGTTCTTAAAGTCATACTGAGGTCTAGCTTGGAAAAGCCAGCACTGTATTTTATCGCTTTAGTTTCAAATACATTCTTCTTTTATTGGGCTAATTTAATCTGACCTGATACGGTACTCAGGCAGCAAGGCAACATTTTCTTTTTTTTTCATTTAATTTAATTTATTCGTTTATTTTTTTATCGGTGGGATTGTACAAAAAGATATGAAATCTTATTTTAGTACAAGATTAATAGGTGCATTATCCAATAACTAATATTGTAAACAATTAGACTAATAAGAAATAATTAATTAATTAGGACTAAGATACAAATGAGAAAAAATTAAACTTATACTTATTTACAATGCAAAATTAAAAACTAGATTGATTTCAAGTGCTCGAGAGCTTTGCATTTAAAATTACCAAACATACCTGACTCAAAGAACAATCTCAAATTTATTGGCAGAGACTCGATGAAGAACTGACGCTTAGATGTTAGGCAATTATGTCTAGGGACCATTAAAGTAGTAACTCGACTTGATCTCTCAATCTGTAGTATATTATACAAGTAGCTGGGGTTCCAATACTTTAGAGTGCCAGCCAATAAAATAACAGCGCGATATTTGAAATAGATCATAAGGCTGCAACCAAGAATGGAGTTGACGTAAGGAGGGACATTGTCAAAACGACGGAGACCATAAACATACCTTATAGTAGAGTTGAATGCAGTATTTAGCTTTCGAATAGACTCATAGTCAAGACAAGCAAATATTTCGCACTTATACGTAAAAAGAGGGATGAGCAGCATCCTACCAAGCTTTAGACGAGATTTCTCTGGAGTAAAATTTCTAGTCACCGAGAGCGAACGGAGCTCACTATATACTTTTCTAATTAGAGCATTAATATGAAGATCCCAGGAAAGAGTTCTATTGAAGATGAAGACGAATTCCTAAGTTAGAAATGGAATCAACAATTGCAATTTGCATTCCATTGATTACGACAGGTGCGAAATAACAAGTATCTAAAATTATTTTGTATATAATTAAGCATTTAGTTTTGGTAGAGTTCAAGTGTAGCATGTTGCCAATGGTCCACAAATAAATAGAATATAGATCATCAGTTATGCAAAAAACACCATCTTCAGCTAATCCAATTGGTCTTGAGATATACAATTGAGCAACATCAGCTTAAAGGTGCAGTTTGCTGAAATAAATCATTGAAGAACAGAGATAACAACAGAGGACCCATGATAGATCCTTGGGGCGCTTCTGACGATACCAATTGAAAAGAGGAATATAAAGTTTTAGAATACACAGATTGATATCGATCCCTCAAGTAACTGCCAATAAGGTTTGCAGCGTGAGTAGAGAAGAGAAATTAAACTACATTATCAGTTTTCTACATAGGTTGCTATGATTCACCGAATCAAATGCCTTATAGAAATCCCCGAGCACTAACATGGGGAATTCATCCCTGTCAATAGCAATCCGTATTTGACTGGTTATTTTAATAAGAGTAGTAATAGAGTTATTCTTAGCTCTAAAGCCTGATTGTTCTTCATTTAGTAAATTATGATATGCAATGTCTCTACTTATCTGGGCAGACATATTATTTTCAATTAGTTTAGACAAAAATGGTAAGGTACACATTGGTCTGAATTTTTCGGAACTTTTGAGAACTTACACTGTTTTGGAAACTGATATGACGTAAAACACGTATTACAAATGTGTGCAAGAGGAGAAAGATTATAAGGCAAGAGGATTTTAACAAATTTCGGGTTTAAACCATCACATCCAGTGCTGTCAGATTAGATTTCACAAAAAGCCATGAGAACGTCATTAGCTGTTATTCGGGTAAAACTAAATGGTGAAAAGTTGCGAGGAACACTAGGATTAGGGATTTCTTGTTGAAGGCTTCCAGATCAATGTCGATATTATTTTTAATTGAACAAACTACGCCGGCAGAACGTAAGTTTTTCCATATGGAGTTAATCGTTTTGGCTTATATGTGGGTATACAACTTTTTTTGTATAAACTACCTAGTTCCAATCTCACATTTGTCTGCCATGTTGTGCCTTACAAAATTGTTCAGAAAATTTATTTTCAAATGTATTTTGGATTTTCTTTTATTAGCTCTTTCTATGATGAATTAACGGAATGCTTTTAAGGATTTTTTTTACTTATTGTGAATGAGGTTCATCTATGCAACACAATTTTTTTTTTAAAGTTTATAATAGCACCAGTACGACTTTTATTAAATTTTTAGAATACAAGTGCAAATAAAAATTCCAGGAATATTTGCTTACACATCAAAATCGTATTTTATTTCTTAGAATAGAAATGAATTAGAATAGAAATGAATTCGTTATCAAAAAAAATAATAGAATCCTGTTTTGCAGTTTCGGCAGCGAGTTTTCGTCTTTGAGTAATTGAGGAAATTTCCTAGATTATCATACCTTGTGTCATGTATGTTCAGCAATCCAAATAATATGCTTTGAGGTAGGTTGGAGAGTTTTTCGAAGATGGTTGGCCCCGTTTTGCATTGTTCTGCTTGCTTGTTCAAATTAGTCCAATAGGGATGTAAATTTTAAATTGAAGTAATGTAAATTCAGATGGTAGTCCTTTCTGTTTTTGATGAAGCCTATATAAAAGTCAAGCATTGACGACTATTGACGTCATTTATGGTCCAAAGTACAATCCCTAAATACCATTTCTTTATCTGATATTTATCCGATAAAGCTCTATGAGCATATCCATTAAGTCAATTGCTCCCATCGATTTTTTTTATATTCTTTTACAACGTCTGGTCGTTGCAGGTCGATATATTTCTTTTCCTTTTAGCTAAATCGGTTACATGTACTGACAGGTTCTATATCAACAAAAGAGCTTATAAACCTGTACCTAAGCTTTATTATCGTACCACCTCACTAGGTAAATATTGTGGTCATCGCTTACTATCAAATCATATGATCCTCTTCCAAGTTTTTGTTAACTCTTGTCCTGTTTTCATGGAGCAATTTGCCATTTGATTTGATCTCATTGTACCAACAAAAAAGATTCCATGATTTTTCAAAGGTATTCCCAATTGAAGCGAGAAAAACCAGTTATCAAAGTATAGTTTAAAATTGTGACCATCTGGTAAGGTTGATACTAAGTGAAGGACTATATTACTGGAAAATTCTAGGCCATAATATCTGTATGTATTTCTCCCAATGTAAATTTTAAAATCATCCATTATCCCTGACGCTCCAGCCATGGTGAAGACCTTAAATCCCTATTTACATATGCGGCTTGTTCTTCAAGTGCTGCTTAAGCAAAGATCTACCTTTGAAAGGAATTATTTGTTCATCAATAACTTGTTTTTCTTCAGGTGCTAGATTCGTCACATTATTCTTCGAACAAGTTAATAGTGGTTTTACTTTAAAAATATGAAGATATTATCTTATCTCTTCGTACCCATTTCTTGGCATTGCGTCAGCTATGCGATTATAATGACAGTAATGGCTCCAGTAAATTCTGTATTGTTCTGTTTCTTCTATGGTAACCTTAATTGGGAGCTTGTAACAACACAAGCACGCGTATCTGAAGGGAAGGTCAGTTGAGACGGCCCTCCACGAAATTATGCACTCGATTTAAAAAGGCTTCCTTTTTCAGCAATCTACGCTGGCTGTCTTCATCGATGTAGAAGGGGCCTTCACGGAAGTGTTAACAAAGCATGGAGTGAACCAGTTCTTTATATACTGGATCTCACACATGTTGAATAACAGAACTATCTTTGTCAGTCTGGGTGGGGTGATCAGAGTTAAAAGTATCCACAGGGCTACCCCAAAGGCTATTTCATCATCTTTATTATGGGTGTTCATTATGAATGACCGCCTATCAATACTCACCCGGAGGGGATATAAGGTAGATTGTTATGCAGACGACCTGGTGATATTAGTCACTGGTAGTTATGAATCTGTACTCTGTGGGCTGATGAAAAACGCAATCCGACTAATCATAGACGGGGCCATGGATTTTGGATTATCCATTGAAACAGATCTATGCCTTTTCACCAAGAGAAAGAACATCCCCAATCTAAACCCCTCCTATAATGGTTCTAGACGTTTGGAGCTAAAGGATAGGGTTAAATACCTATTACACAAGATAAGAAGCTAAACTGGAAACCAGACACAGGACAGATCGAATAAAGCATTTAGAGCCTTCGCAATTTGCTGCAGAACTATAGGGAAAAACTGGGGACTTGAGCCATGGATGGATCTACACTAGCGTCATCCGACCCATGAAAACCTACGGTTTTGTGGTGTGGTGGTAAGCAATGGATTTCGCAAATCATCATAAGACATTGGAAAAGATTCAAAAAATGTGCGTTCTTAGCGTAAGGGGCGCTCTCAAGTCAGATACAAGTGCAGATATCAAGAAGGGACATCAATCGCAGCAGATGAGGTTGCATCTCAATCAGAACTGGATTCTCGCTGGAGCAAGAGTTCCACATAAATCTATCTTTGAAATCGTGCAATCCGTTGCTCCTGACATTAGCGGGGACAGCGCCCTCTTTCTAGAGACTATACTGAAAAGCGAACTTAAATCAATAATTCCATCTATGGCAAATTGGGCACCGCAATCCGTACTTCAACCATATACAAACCCTATTGTATACACCGACGGCTCCAAAACTGAAGAAAATACAATAGCAGGTATTTTCTGTGAGGAGCCTCGTATTTAAATCGCTCTACACCATGAAAGCCATGTCACGGTTTTCCAGACTGAAGTCAAGGCTATTCTTGAAGCGGGAAGGTACCTCCTCAAATCGGATACGGCGCACAAAGATATTGCCATCTGGTCGGACAGCCAAGCAGCAGTAAAGGCCTTGTCAAAACCTTTTGTAACCTCCAAGTTAGTACTGGAGTGCAAAACCACCCTAAATTCCCTTTCGCTGTATAACAGGGTACTCGTTGTGTGGGTGCCAGGTCACAGCAATATCAGCGGAAACGAAAGTGCGGAAGAGCCCGCTCATATTGGCGCAACCTCAGAAGAAGCTTCCTCTACAATCGGGGTTGCACCAAACATTCTTGTATCTAAAATTTCGGCTTGGGCTGACTGCCAACACAGTCGCTTTTTCTGGATGATCCAACGGGCAGAACTACTAAGAAACTGTGGGACAAACCTAACCCAAATCTGACGAAAAAGATATTGGTTACTGAACAAGCCAACTCTGAGAACACTTGTGTCAATTATCACTGGGCACTTTTGATGATCCTATATGTAGAGGATGCGGAGAAGAACCCGAAATGGCGACTTACTTTTTATGTCACTATCCGGCACTCTCCAGTAAGTGTTACAAATTCCTTGGCTCACACCTCGTGGAGAAACTGCATGAGGCAGGCAGGGAAGATTGGGAGCCAATTCTGAATTTTGTTAGGACTTCCGGCTGGGACCTATGAGCTATTGCTCATATTTCTAGAGGGTCAACAATGGGCCTTCCTGTGGCCTAAGTTCCAGAGTCTTCCCCCCGGTGGACTCAACCTCTTTTCAATTCAATCCAATCCAATCTTAATTTCAACTCCGTATTTTTGCGGGGTATATTTATTAGATTCCTGACAAATTTTTTCGATCACCTCATCATCCAAGAGTATTTCAAAATATTTGTGTGGAGTCAAGTCTACATTTGATGGATCTTTACCCGTGCAAAGAAGATTAACAGGGTAATACTTCTTTTTCTTCTATTTTAGTAATTTTTTTATTTGGTAAGTCGTGCACAAAATTACTTAGTTCATTCTCTGCTAAATTATCTTCTTCATTTACTATTAGAGTATCCAATAGTTCTAACTTGTTTTCCACATTTTGAAAACTAATTCCTGCTAACTCTCCAGAGTTTTGAAATCCTCTTTCGAAAACTTGCTCAATAATTTCTACGTGTTCTTCTTCATGAACCTTTCGTCCTCAGATTCATTCCAGTCCACTTGATCAAGAATGTTACATACTACCTCCGTCCTCAAACCTCTTTTCTCTTTGCAGCCATCTGGAAATTTTAAAAATTGCATCCAAATATAGTAGCCATTATATCCTTATGTTGCCTATGAGCAACACAAGGTTTGAATCCAGTTTCCGAGAACTTACCTGATCGCTAAATTAATTTTTTTAATAAAATATAGTATTTCAACTCCTTTATTATAAATCTAAATACACCTTGACCGCAGAAGCTGCACAAGCACAAAAACAGAAATATAGAAATACTAACCATACGATTTAAATTCGAGGTCCCTTCTGACCAAACGCTCAAAAATATACCAGAAATTCTGCTCCCTCGTGCCGCTACGTACTTTCCTAATGAAAATTACTTATTATTATTGCAAACCTTTAGGCTATAACTGAATTTATGCTTTTTAAGAGCGTACAATGAGGATCAAAAGTGTATTGGTTGTAAGCACCAATAAAATAGAAGGGCTAGATACCTTCTGAGCTTTTAGTGGGGCCCGGCTGCAATAGTTCCCTTTAGGTGAGCCTCCTGCATAATCTATATTATCGTAGCATCAAGGAGTTTAAAATACATGATCGCGTCGCATATATCCATTTCCTGCTCCTGATTCATGTCAATAATAACGTGTTTTCCAATAAGAGGTGTTATTTTGATATTCATAGAAAAATGAAATTTTTCGAGATAACTGATCGGATCTTTATTTCATTATAAAGAGGAAGGTATGCCATTATTAATGGAAAATAACGTCAGCCAAATGACCACCACGACCACGCCTACAGGACCATATCCTTTTCATGAAATTTTCCATAACCAAATCGCAAAGTGGCTGCCCTATGTCCTCGATAGCCTCACGAATTCCATCTTTGAGGTCTTGAATCAACGCTGGGCTGTTGCCGTAGACCTTCTCTTTCATGTGGCCCCAAAGGAAGAAGTCGCAAGGTGTTAAGTCACAAGATCTCGGTGGCCAATTGTGATCACCTCTTCGAGAGATAACACGGTCCGGAAACTTTTCCCGTAAAAGATCAATGGTTTCGTTGCTTGTATGGCACGTAGCGCCGTCTTGTGGAAAGTAAACGTTGTCCAGATCAATACCATCCAATTCCGGCCATAAAAAATCATTAATCATCTGTCGATAGCGCAATCCATTCACCGTAACTGTTGCTCCAGCCTCATTTTCGAAAAAGTAAGGTCCAATGACCCCGCGGGACCATAAACTGCACCAAACAGTCACACGTTGAGGATAGAGAGGCTTTTCAACAATAACTCTTGGGTTTTCCAAGCCCCAGATGCGACAATTTTGATTGTTGACGAAGCCATCGAGGTGGAAATGGGCCTTATCACTCAAGATGAGTTTTCGATGGAATTTCGGATCATTTTCATGCTTTTCAAGGACCCAATCAGCAAAGACTCGACGTTGTTGATGATCGGCCGGCTTGAGTTCTTGTGTTAACTGAACTTTATAAGCCTTAAGACCCAAATCTTTATGCAAAATACGGTGTAATGACGTTTGTGGAATGCCTAATTCCAAAGAACGACGAGGACTGTAAAAAACTGGGTTTTCTTCAACACTTTCGGCTACAGCAGCAATATTCTCGGCTGTTCTTGAGTGACGTGCACGGGTTTTATTCTTCACATCACTAACTTGTCCCGACAGCTCGAATTTTTCTACCAATTTCTGCATTGCGGTCCGACAAGGTGCTTCACGACGACCCAAAAATGTTCGAGTTTTACGAACCGTCTCTGCCACATTTTCACCATTTTTATAGTGAATTTTAATAATTTCAATGCGTTGTTGAATCGTGTATCGTTCCATTTTTATTAATGGCGTAGTTTCTATTTGTCAAATGTCAAAAAATGACAGCTCCAAAAGTGTCATCTACCGAAATAGCGGGCTAATTAAAATAACACCTCTTATTGGAAAACCCTTTATTTGTATACGATCAAAGAAGTGTTGGGTGCCTCATATTTTCATGGATTGCTGCGCTTGATCACCCTATCTATCCCATCGTGGCAATGAAGAAACTCGCTTATGGACTTTGTATGTGTGATCCTTGGAACGGTTACCTACGGACATTAAAAATTCGAAACAGTACAACTTAAAAAAAAAATAATATTATTAATCGGGATGCCACAAAATGGAATGGAAATATTTTAATCACTTTTGAATTCTAAAAACTTTACGCGTTTGAGTATGAGTTGAAATCAGTGACATAAAATTTTCTGCCAAAAATTTCACAAAAATACTTGGGCTATAGATTTTTTTTTTAAAGATATGAAATATTACAGATCTTGATGAGGAATGGATCACATGACGAGGATAAAAGGGAAAAAATATGTGTAAAAGAAGCTTACTCGTAAATTCACTAGATAAAAAGATCAAAAGGAAAAATTGCTAATGCGATCGGTTTGTTTGCACATACATAGGAAATAAAACTAAATTAAATATTTCCCACAGATTTACTTACAAATTAACAGAAAAAATGAAAGGACGCATTTAAGGCATATAAGAAAAAAACATTATTTTTATGAGAGACAATACAAAATTTATCCATAAAATCACGTAAAGCATCTTAATATTTTCTGAATTTATTTTTATCTATTTTTAAAGCTTAAATTAATTTAATTTAATTTACTACAAACACAATAATTTATTTGGGATTTATTTTAATCATCTACACAAAACCGCTACGAAATTGCCTCCACGAGTTCTATGTAGTATAGTGCAAATGAAATCTTAAAAAAAAAAAACACATACAAACATAAAAACAACATTAGTGACAACTTAGCATTCTTATTTTATTTAATACCGTAGCATATCTGCTACCTTAAATCTAAATATATACACAAATTTAGCGCTATAGATATCTCTTACACTAAACAATACTGATGTAAAGGAACTCAAAATAAACTTAAGCCTGTTCTTCAACTATAATTCGTATCCTTATAAAATCACAGTTTAAAAATTATTAAACTTAACGCTATTTTTAGTATTTCTAAGGAATCCATTTGATGCCGCCACTAAACAGTATTCGGTCATCTCTATATTATCTCGGCTGTCAGCCTTTCTGGAATCATCACTTTTACGTATTCTCTTAACATTCAGGATACCACCTAAATGATCCTTGGTGGGTTTGCATAATATTGGTTTTTTCAGTAGTCCAGTTGAACCATTTGCAATTGGTGCCAAACAAGTACCCTGACAATCTTCTGACTTCTGCATCCATTGGTCTCCACCGAGAACAGTACAAGCACAATCGTTGGCAATATTTGCATGAAATCCATTCGTATTGACGACTGCACCACGAATCCATAAAGCTTTACTGCCATTTCCTGACGACAATCTGTTATTGTTCATTGGTGCCCCTTTCTGCTCCAGATCCGTAACGGTATTGTATCCGTCATGGGTTTTTGTAATCACGTTACGGGGCAGCTGTTTCAGCTGCTGGTGCTGTACTAAAACATTGTTTCGGCGAGTCGATGTATTCGTGTAGTTCGAACGTACTGAACTTGCTCTAGTAAAGACCGACATTGTTCTATCCATGGTGTCATGCCCGTCAAATTTACAAAAACAAACAGAGAAACGTTTGTTGAACTCACGCTTGAATTTCTCCTGGAATTTGAATGAAATGAAAATTTTGTTAGAATTATAAGTAAATAATTTATTTAACAATATATGTATGTGTGTGTAAATGTGTATATGTATGCACTAAGATAATTAATCAAAAAGGACCCTTACGGGTGGAGTAGATGAATGTGCTCAGCATAGTATGCAGCAGAGATTAATTAATTTCAACCACGTATTTAGGGCAGGAGGCATATCAAATAAGTGACTTCATGTGGATTCGGTTTTGGATCCAACTTAGTTTCAAAATTATTGGTATTTGTTTTTTGGGGCTTTTCTGTATTGAACCTAATTTCTATGGATACGTTTTGAGTGAGAATTAATTCTGTTTGAATCTTTTGTGGGAAGTGAAAGGAGAAAATGCTTCGGCTCGCAACTGGAAGCAGTCATTATTGTAATGGTACATGTTATATAATTCGGTAATTCGTGTACGATACCTTTGGTTGATTCTGTACTTGGGTCATTCGAGAATTGAAAATTTTAAGCGACTACAAAATAAATAGCCGTTCGATAAGATTTTTCTTTCTTCCTTTTTCATCGAGTATGTATTTATCAAAAGTACAATTTTGCTTGTGGTAAATTTTTACTAAGTACGAGTTTATTTGGGATCTTTTGTTTTTTCAAAATAACAGCGAAAAGTTTTCCTTAAGTGCATGGGTGGGTTTTGAACACTGCGCACTAGTTGTGTTATAAAAAGTTTTGGAAGATGCCTCTTGGTAAGGCTAATGCCGGCGATAGAAAAAACACTGTTAATTTAAAATCCAAATTGTAATGACATATTTTTTTTTTATTTGAATGGTTATAAATTACACAACGCGAAGGATAATAGCGAGGTACTGATCTCCGATAAAGGATTAGGTTTTCTTTCCTGGCAGGGAGACGAGCACATTTTTCAAGACTGCTGATATTGCTATAGAAGGTTAGGTTGAGTTGGGTTAGGTTTGACAAGAGGCTACCGAAATATGTACCCACGATCATCCACACTTAGACCATTAATTGTCCGCTTTAATGCCACCTCAATTTCGCGGTGCAGAGAGGAGTATATTAAAACCAGCTACAAGAATTACTGAACCTCCCCCAACTTCTTGTTCGAAAAAGAAATAGCTATACCCAAACGTGTTCCTTCTGCATATAGATCTTGTATGCGATCTGCATGTTTGCCAAAAATGTAGGCTCCTACGATAACTGCAGTAAGATTCCGCATATCATTATGATTTCTCTTTAGCAGAATTATGTTTTTCGTCCCGTTCCTCTTTCAGAAAAGATGGAGCACTATGGTGTTTGCCAAAACCTTTCTCAAGTCTAGTGGATTCACTCGTATTCTCTATGGATACAAAATAGTCCCTCCATGAAATGTATTTAGCGTTTTTTATTGTATTCTCTTTAATAATTGTAATCTCTGAGAATTGCCCTATACTAAGTTTAGGCAATAGTTAAGCTTGAGCAATGGCAGCAGAACAAATACCAGGAATCTAGGAGGGTTCATTCCGGGTCACTGGGCTATAGGGGATCATGTTAGAGGACTGGGTATAGCGGCGAACGGTTTCTACAGAATCTGTAAGGACTCGTAGGAAATCGAATCAGTCCAACACATGTTTTTCGAATGCCCCGTTTTGATGAGGACAAGAAGTAGGCTATTGGGTAGCTACTCCTTTCAAGTCTGGGGGAGCAGAAAAGTAAAGAGCTCAGATATATCCTGAGTTTTCTGCGAGAAGCACAATGGATCTGGGGCGGCTGGAAAAGTTATCCCATGAGGTGTATGGGGCACAATGGACCCACTAGAGGTCTAAGTGATGCAGGCTAGTTTTCGTCTAGCGGCACTGTTCTTCTAAGCTTCAACCAAGTTTATATTAATGGCGTTAGATATATGCTAGACCTTAATACATACACAGTAATATCTCATATTTGGGCTGATAAAAGCTGAGAGTGTCCTTTGTTTTATACGATCTTAATTGTTCTCATAAAGTGCATAGTTCCCAGGTAACAAGTTTATCCATAAAAACATACAAAAATTGTTAAAGTCTCATTTTCATGGAAACTATTAGGAAATCGTAAAAAATTGTATTCATTTTTTATGTAAAATTATAATAGGCAATTAAAAATAAAGATTCCCATTTGAAATTCCGATATTGCTCCCGCTTCTATACAATGGCAACAAGGTTCGATCTATTTTTTTTACAGAATTAGATGGCCCTCTCGCAATTGTCTTTATCTTTATCGTACAGAAATTTCTACCGCTCACATTTCTCGCAGTAAATCTATTCTACTGCACCTTTTATAACAAATATAAAAATTTCTGAATTCTTTCAACTTTAATTTGATAGGTTTAAGAAGAACATAGCCTAGCCCTTTTGGTTGGCTTCATGAATTTCGCTCCATTTTAGATCGTGGCTGTTGAAGTCTATAGAGAAAGCACGAAGTCGTAATGCCTATAAAATTCATGTGCGTGAGCATAGCTTTTCGCGGGGTTTTTGAAGTAGAACAGAACATATTCGGGTAAAAGTGATTGAAGATTTGTTTCAATTGAAAACAGCTGTCAAAGGGTCTTTGATGAGTTTTCGATGTAAAGACGACTTATTAGAATATTATCGGCGGGGAAAAACAAACATTTAAAAAAACAATTAGAGAAATTCAGTATAACTTCAAAACGGCAGACATTTGTTTTGTTGTAGTGTGTTATTTCATTTAAAGCGAGAGGTTTATTTTGGAATAAAAATGTCTTATTATTTCGTTCAATGCAATAGTTTTACTAGAATACTTAGCCCAAACGTTAACTAAAAACAAAATAAGGTCAAATGCTCTTATCTTTCCCATGTTTAAGTTATATTCGTAAGAGGTATGTATGGCATCTATTCTATAACTATTTTAAATAGACGTAACATGCGTAGCACTTTAATTTCTGTATTTTTGCAAAGTTATAATATATGATGAGTTCAAGAATTTGTACAAAATATATATTTGTACGCGAAGTGTTAATCAAAATCAAATCACGATATATCCGCAGGAGAAATGAAAGAAAATTCCATGAAATCGCTAGAGAAGTCCTCAAAACAGTAGGTGAGAAAAGCAGATGATTATTTTGTTGATATTTTCTAAAAAAATTCGTGGAATTTTTATTGGGTTTTCTGTCGTCTATCTAGTTTTATACCCTTTATTCAATTTAATCAATTCCATTGACATAATTTAGTAATAGGACTCCTGCACTTTTACACTGGAAAGTTATGACTAGAATGAGGATTGATATGGAAGCTCTAAGAACTTAGCATTTTAGTGGTATTATAGCAGTGATTATTTATTTATCTTTCACATGATATTTTGTGTTTTCGACATTTCCAAGCATTGGCGAATGTCTTCGTACATTTGATCTGTTTCTTCATAGTGCGTTTTCACTGCAGTGAATTTAACGTAGTTTCAATAAGTAAATTTCAAAGTTATGTTCAGGTGATTTCACTGCCAATACGATGTGCTAAATATATATACCAAAAATTGCCATGTAAAATAATTAATTACGTAAGTAAGGCTTAGGCAATTGAAATGACATATTACCACATAAAATGTCAGCAAGATTATTTTAATATTTAATTTTATTTTTAATTTGTTCCTTAAAAATGTGTTGACAACTGTAAACAACAAATGTCAAGTCAAATAGTTTGAAAAAAGTGGAAACAAAAATGGGCGCGTTCGAGCAAATATTCGTAATTTCAGACGTAAATTGAAATTACGTGAAAATGAGAAAATTTTGATTAAGTTTTTGTACTACAAATTATGTGATTTCGAGGATGATTTCGTCAAAGTCGTGCTAATACAGTGAAATTAAGTAATTTCGCTGCTATGAAAACGTATTATAAAACTTGACAGTCATAAGTTTGTAGGTGCTTATATCACTTAACATCTTATGTATTCTTTACAACGCAACCCAGTGAGATCCAATTACGCTTTATTCGATAGTAAAAAAGTTTCTGGTTTCTTCTATTCCATGTCATCTTTAACTGCCCTCCTAACTTCTCCAAAAAATTGTTATGATCCTCTAAGTTCAAGTTAATAAAACTGTTTGACGAGTAAATAATTGAAATTTTACAAAAATCAATCATATAAATTTTAGCGACTTTGAACTTTGAAACTGAATTGAAGGGATGTACATAGGCAGGTGAAGTTTTTATGGGAGAGTAGAGAGATTTCTATCGAACCCAGTATAATTTTTCGGCACAAGGTACGCAGTAAAAACCTACAGGGTATTAAATGATGAAAGCATTTAAAAATAATAATAAGCCTCTAGTTGTAAAAAGAAAGATTTCCAACTCCTTGCCATATAGTGGAAAAAAATCATTTACAAACGAGAAATCTTTTAAAAAAACATTCTTGAAAAGGCAGTGTGAATTGTATACAAGGCGAAATACTAAGTACTTACTTGAATACCTAGCAAGATTAGCCCTATGCGGGACTAGCATTTCATGACCGAGTTTGCTGCTAAATCCGAAGCTCAAGAATTGAGCAGAAAAAACTCTTTTGCAAACGATAAGTCTATGCAAAAGCAGGCAGGCTTTTCGTATCAGCAGGAACCGTATGCATGACAATTTATTGTACATAACCATTACTATATGCAGTTGCGGTGGCAATAGTTCCAGCATACGAATAACAGTACTAAGAAGATCATATTTTTTATTTTTTTTTTATTTTTGTATTGTTTGCAGCTGGCACAAGGAATTGCACATATAATATTTGTAATCCTGCACTTGCTACTTGCTACTTTCTTCCAATGAAATCTGTAGAGTAATTACGTAGAAATCGAACTAAAATTTGTTTAGTCTTAAGGTGAAATTAGTTTAGTGAGAATAATTAATTTCTGGGTTTAGAATTCAAAGACAATAAAGTGAAAGAAAGCTTACATACATTGATTTGTTGTTTATTATACTGCTACACAACCTTTTTCAGCCGTCAAAGAATCATTCAGACTGCTGGGTCTGGTTTAATGAGATAAACCCGTGAAGGCATTTATAGCCTTTCTTGGGGATTCGTTTTTGAATCAGTTATACTTCATTGAACATAAATATTAAATATTCAATAATAATATTAAAATTTTAGCCATCGATTTTGACAATTCTAATTATGAGGAATTTATACATTCAATAAGAGATAGGAATCTTTTGACTGTGTTTTTGCTTTTCTATAAACCTTGCGCATTTTCCTTTGATCGATTAGGCTTGATTTTTGTGAACATTTTCTTTGACAAATTCACATAATCCTCTTTTCATGCTGCCATTAAATTGTGCGGTAGCAGACTTGGGTAATCGACACTAATTTTTTAATCGATTGAAAAATTAATCAAAAAGTTAAATAAAAGTATACAAACGACTTAATTATCAATCGTTTTTAAATTCTACATCGATTAAAATATTAATTGCGTTCGATTGAAAATTTAATCGATTCAAATTCTAGTTGGACAGATAATTGATTCGTTAGTCTAATAAAATTACAATCCTTAATCCGATTATAAATGTAATCAATTGAAATTTCAATAGATTACCACGTTAATTATTTTGACATTAAAAATGTAATTGATTGACAAATTAAATTATGCGGACAGAATATTTTTCTATGAAAGCAAAAAAAAAAAAATAACAACCGAAAAATCTGATAAGTTTATTAATACTTTCCCATTGCTTGCCGTTTTTATTTATCACGCTAATTATGGTTTGCTTCAAGGATCACGCGGTAAGGCCAGCATAACATTCAATGTTTACCTTTATTGGAAACGAGAACATTCTTTCAGCAGGAGCTAGTGGAGGTAATGGTGTATTAGTATTTATGATTATCCACCTAATTATGTAATCGATAATCAGAGATTCCTCCTCTAGCTAATTTGTCAATAAATTACATTTTTAATAAGGCAAAATAATTATCGTGGTAATCGACAGAAATATTAATTGATTACATTTTTAATTAGGACCGACGATTGGCTTTTTAGTCAACTCTGAAGTTTTATTCACGCAACTCGTCAATTGTCCGGCCAACTAAAATTTTAATTGATTTAATTTTCAATAGAGGGAGTCAATTAATATTACAATCGATTGCAAATTTAATAGATTTAATTAATCGTGATTGCTAATCGATTGAAAAATGACCAGGTATGTGCTTCGTTAACTCTTAAAATCTTTGCACCTACATAAAAACTGTTCTGAACTCTTATCCTGTCATTTATGCAAGGTAAACAATCTTATTTTCCTTCTAAATTGAACCCCTCGTCTCCGACTAATCAATCTGTTGATCAGGTGCGAAATCAAGAGCTTGCTATAAGTCTCTATGAAGGGTTTGCATCCCACTGTATTTATAATTTTTATGCTTTTTCTTCTTTAATTGGCAATCTCACATGAGTATTCCTTATGCAGTATGCAAATCGGTTTTCTGGGGAAGAGGTGAGAAGAAGCAAAGATATAGCTGTTAAGTTTATTGACAGGAACAAGTTCTTATCGCCTTGGAAATCTGGGTCTCGTAAAATGTACAGCTGTAAAAAAGCTCTGACATTACGGAAGCCGTTGATCAAGATTTCCTAACGATAATTGTTCTTCTCGACTTTAGTAAAACGTTTGACTCTGTCGACCATACTTGCCTTACTTGCCTTTACAAACTTGGAAGCAATTTTAATTTTTCATCATCTGCTGTTTAATCTCATTGGGAGCCCTTTTTACATAGCCAAACAATGTATATAGAATACAAGGTATTCTCATTACGTACCACGTTCCTCCATTAGTGACGAAATATCATTAAAATGTATAGGAAAGCACGGTACAGAGAACACAATACTCCTGCTCTCTCTGCCTTTCCTATAAAATGTATATATATTAGTCACAGAATTACAGCCTATCAGCTGCAATTTGTCAAAATATTAATGTAAATACCTTGTCTCCTATATACCTGGTAGACAGACAACAAGCTGTCAAAGTGCGCAACTTAATATCGTAATTTCGGTCTACTGAATGTGGTGTTCCCAAGGCTCGATTCTTGGCCCTTTCTTATTCAGTAATTTTTAAATTATCATCCAAATGCTGTCGTTGATTTGTATATTCACCTCTATTCTAATAATATGCAGGTTTACCTCAGTAGACCATTTGCAGGAGAAATCTAGGAGTTGATCTGAATGCTAAACTTCCTTGCTGTTGTCATATCACCAATATAATTTTCTTAAATATACATCTTTAGTCCTTAAGGATGGTCCAAGTCTTATCTGTATGCTAACAAGATTATATAATCTTTGTACAGTAGTCATCAATAAATGCATTATCTATTATCGTGCTAATACTCCAAAAATAAATTCGGCATACGTACTTAATTAAAATACCGAAATTTCTATGTTTAATGATTCGACGGAACGGATTTTGAGCAAAAAATTAGTGGCAAATGGTGGTCTGAAATGGATGTTCTGCTATTGTTTTGCAATAACTATTATAAGTTGTTTACTTTGTGCATTATATATTTTAATTTCATTGACAGGATTGTGACATCGTTTTCTGGGTCGAAGGATTTGCTCGGACTATAATATTTTCAGTAACTTCAGTGGAGTAAGGAATCCAAACGACAACAGAAAACAGGCTCACGCTTACTCGTCATATCAGAGCTTGGTGGTCGTTTCAAAATCGAAATGATAGGAGACCGAACTTCCTGCTCAGCAACATCACTCGAAGAAAGTACTCTTGGTTCTATTGGGGTGTCAAAAATTAAGGACTCTTCTAGAGAAGTGTCTATCAGAAGTGTCGTGGGCTCCCTACTGATGGAAACAGTAGCTAGAAAATCTGCAGAGAAATCAATCAAGTTCTCTGCTTCTATTAACGAGCGATTCTCAGCGTTGGGACTGTCAGGTGAGCTGTCAATATCACCAGAATCACTGAGTGATATTAACAGACAATTTATTGTTTCGCCGAGGTCTGCTGATTGAGAAGACTATCTTCCCTGTTCAATGATTGAGCTTGCGTTGTCGAGGCTGTTGCCATTCGAGGCTGTCGCAATTGGTCGAGAAAAGATATTGGGATTCCCGACCCGTCTCTCGATTTTCTGTAGGCAATTTCTGCAGTTTGGCTGGAAGATGTTCTTGCATCCTCACATAGCAGAACACTTGCTGCGTTTCTTGCAAGCAATCTTGATAGTAGTGGCCTTGTTGATCGCAATCCCAACAAATTGCTGCTGGTCTATTCCTGACCGCCATATACGTACATTAGGATAAAAATTTGAGGTGTCCTCAACCTCACACACTCGATGATATCGATAAGGGTTCAGGTTACTAGTCGTCGCAATCCGTAATTGTGTAGCTTGGATCGAGTGACAAGTGATCCCAACTGACGAATATTGTTGCACTAGGTTTTGATGATACGTTGCAAAGGACTCACCAGATTTCTGTCTACGTGACATTAGTTGTACTCGCACCTTCAGATTATCTTTGAGAAATCCCTATTCAGCTAGAAGGACTGTCTTGTTGTACTCCCACGCAGGCGTGAAGTTCTGTCGGAGCAAAGACCAGTACCATTCCATGGCAGGACCTGTTAGCAACGAGCTCATATTTCTAACAAGGAGATCAAAGTCCCCTTCGAGTGCTGAGTAAGCGAGTGCTTCAACTTGGAAGATAAACTCATATACTGATAGCTTTGAACTGTCTCCACAATGCGAGATGCTCCATCTACGTATCGAGCTACCTAATCGTCGTGACCATGCCTGTGCCTGATGGATGTTATCAGGCATCGGCGCCTATGAAGTATCGGGTCTTTGTTGCATTACAGGTACACCAATGGGTGGTGGTGGTCGATTGGTGTCTACTGGAGGAATGGGTGCAGCAGGAGCTGGCTGATTAAGACGGATAAAATTGCATTCCACAGAGCACCTATACTCTGTGTGATACCTTCTCGTATCAGGTCTTGTATCTTTGGACTCTAAGACCAGCCACTATGCTTCCGAAGTTACACTAGGCCTTGACTACCCATGGTAGCTGCTGGACAATTGATCCTCGAATTCGGATGTGAAAAGGTCCTTGACTGTAAATTTTGTCCGTTCGAGGATAGAGATCCACGATTTGATTGTGGCATCGTTAGTGGTAGTAAATCGGATGCTGATACAGGTGGTCGAGGCTCCTAATTTTTGGGTACCGTGAGAGTTCATTTCGGAACAGCACCTGTATAGACAGTGAAATCATATAGGATGAGACGAGATCTGCAATTCCAATTTGTTGCTGTCTTGCTTCCGTCTCTAATACAAATATTTAAAATAAGGTTTAGAATAACTAAATCTAGCTGAGGTTGTCCGTTTATTACGTACAGGCGAGAGCAGTATGGCTTTCCGTTGCACACGCACTAAGTAGTGACTTCCGTTGTTCACGTGTTGCAACTATTTCCCCGTTTTTCACCTGCAGACGGAATTGTAAGCAGAAACGATTATTCTATGTTTCCTGGACAAGGTAGTTCAAGTTATAGTTTATGTGGATCGGTTGGTCAGGTGGCAGGTTAAAGGTGATCTGGTGAGTCTTTATTTCCATATTTATAATATTAGTTTAAAAAGTAACTATGAATCATAAGTGATGGAAAATTTCCTATGGAAAATCTTACAAATGGTTCTACAATTGTTTGTACACAGCTTTGTTACAAGAATAGTTTTAATTTAATATTATTAACCAATTTCATTATATTGAAGTGAGCTCCGAAGAATTTATCGAACGATTTGCAAAGCTTGGATCACGGCAATGGTTCTATAAACTGTTTTTTGTTTTTACTATAAATTTTCTTGATTGATTTTTGAGTCTATAATATATAGAAGAATTTATTAAACTGATTTTCCTCCCCAAAAACGGCTCCTAAACTCGTCACTAAGTCATTAATGTTCTTAATAAGTATTCCGAGATTTTTGTATAAATCAATGCACTCACAATATATCCTCCAATCCTATATACAAAGAAGAATGGATCAGCTTTACTACAATTAACGAGACTCATTGATTTATAGTAATTACAATGCACATAACTATAGCGTCATCCAAAATTATAAATCTTGCATTTTTGCATTATGGAATGAAATACTGCAAAATAATAATTAGTTAATTTAATTACTTTTAACTTCAAACGTCCTCCCCCAACCCTTCTTCCACCCTTCCCTAAAAAAACAACAACAACTAAGAAATAAATATTAAGAGAAATTAGAATATTTTCAATTTATGTCATCACTCTAAGGAAAGATTTATTTATCTGGACTTGACAACCGCGTAAAAAATTATAATTAGTCCTGAGTCCAGTAATTAATTCAAAATTCGAATCATAAAAGCAGCGACTTTTAAAAGAAAGGGCGAAATTTTGTTATTCGAGAAGTGGTCATGGTGATGACAGAAATTTTAATGAAGGAAAATGGTGTTTTAACACAAACTCCAAATTACCTTCCTAATTCTAAGGTCACAGAAAAAGATTTGCCGATTCAAGTGAGTGACGTGTTTGGTTAAGAATTCATGAAAATAAAGTGCTTTTTGTTGCTGTCAATAATTGATTAATTGTTGTTACAAAAATTTACTTTAAATGCTTTTGTTTAAGGATGTTCTGATAAGAAGGAAGAAATTGACAAATCTCGATTTCTAGTCAGTTGTTTTATTTAACAAGATGGAAAGC
Source organism: Dioctria rufipes (assembly GCA_963924295.1). NCBI lineage: Eukaryota > Metazoa > Arthropoda > Insecta > Diptera > Asilidae > Dioctria > Dioctria rufipes. The sequence continues at coordinate 74,179,536 of OZ002743.1, read as the reverse complement.
CATAAATTTCTAAATACTCTTCGTCGCCTTGTTTATTTCACCAAGAATAACAAATTCGTAATTTATTTATATTTATCAGGACTATCTAAATAGATTCATTTACGAAGAATTTAAGTAGTCTGCATACAATAAATAGAGAAATTTTATTGAATAAAAATATGTGCCAAGACTTCTTCCTGAATACCGTCAGTTCCACAAAGAAATTCTTCTCCTGATTCAGATTTTTTTTTTGTTATCAATATTATTGTCATGTGCGGATTTTTTAATTTTTTCAATAGCCAAAATTAATGTTCAATTAAGCTGTGAAATATTCTGACGGCTATTTCAATATTTGGGTCTTCACACTTGATTCCATCTTTAATAATCATATCGTGCAGATCAAGCTGGATTTATTCTTATCTATAGTGCCGCACTTTCTATGGATAGATTGAATTGAGATTGGGGTCTAAAATGGGTCCATGGAACGTAGGCCACAACAAGGCCCATTATTAACTCTCCAGTCTTATGAGCAATTGCTCAAAAAGATCAACCGGATGGTCTAACAAAAGTCAAAAGTGACCCTCAACTCTCCTTTCCGGCTTCATTCAGTTCTTCCAGGAGGTTTGAGCCAAGGATTCTGTAACGTTTTCCCAAAATGTTATGGCCCAATATAAGGAAGATTCTTCCAGCAGCCAAGGGCGCATTTTAGCGAAATAATTAACAATTGCTAAGCAATAACCTCGCATGATATTGTTCTGCAACTGTCGGTTATTTTGCTGATTAGCAGCTGGCTGCGATGAGCGATTAGTGGAGCAATCGGCGATTACGATAACAATTAACCTCGTATGGTAATTGTTATGTAAAGCGATTGCTTACTACTGAGCAACTCAAGTGCTGCAACCGGTAGAACAAACGACAAGGTTGTTGTCGTTTGTTTACATCCGCGTTGCGAGTACAAGTTTACTTCCGACTATTGGGACAATAAAATACCAATGACTGTTCTGGCGAGCGCCGTTAATTAGTCAGTCACGATTCAACTATTGTTTAGAGTGTCAAGTTAGAGTTCGGTTCGGGTTTGCTTAATTTTAAAGTATTAGGACTGGTCAGTTTTGACGTAAAAATAAAGTACCTATGGTCAAGTAATTAGTGTATTATTATTTATTGGATTGCTTTTGGGACACGACAAAAGGGCCGGACAGTCACAAAGAAAATGAGTCACAGTTTAGGATTCCTCTCGGCATCCTCTGAATAGCGGATCTTTAACAAACCCCATCCTATTTAGGTGACCCCTGAGAAGAAAGTGTTTAATGAGAATGAATACTACATATACTTTTCGGATTTGATTTCTTTTCCCAGTAGCTTTTTTCGTTTCATTTGGGCTGGGTATGCCCCACAGCTCCTTTGTAGCTTTACCTGAAGGGACATCTAACCAAAATACCGAAATAGATCCACAAAAAATCAAGGATATAAAAGTTGCGTAAGAATTGCATCAGAGGCAAGCCGAGCAAGCTAGAGAAGCAATGCAAATTTTTTCTAAAGTTGCGGATCAAGTTCACGATACGACAGTAATCACATTTGATTTGATGAAGACATTGCCAACTCCAATTTTATCTACGGAAATAACATACTATAAACGGCAGTTATGGACCTATTGTCTCCGTATACAAGATCTACAAAAAAAAAAAACATCAACGATGCTTTTATGGAATGAATTAGTTGCTTCGCGTGGTCCGCAATAGATAGACTCTTGCAGTCATTTATATTACTTCAAACATTTTGTAACCACAAAAAAGCTTGTGATGTCTTCTGATAGTTGTGGATGACGAAATTGAAACATAAAAATGGCGCTTATTTGTTCTTATGTAAAGCAATCAGATGAGTATTCTATTACAAGCCATTCGTATCTTCCATGTGATGTCGACTTTGGCCTGATCGAAAAAAAAACAAAAAATACTATAAACATGTCTATGTTCCTGATGATTGGATACCAGTAATTGTTACAGCAAAAAAAAATCAGTTTAAGGTGGTTTCAATGGAAAAACGTAACTACTTCTCAACTGAAAATTTGGAAAACCTCACTACAAACAGAAAATTAAGCGAAAGTGGTGTTAAAGTTGAATGGCTAAAAATCGAATATCTACTGTACACACTTGATCATCCATTTGTACTTAGATACAAGATACAGTTTCAATGAGATGCAGGCAAATTCATCAGTAAATATAAGAAAAAGAAATATCAATGATGAAGCCTTTCCTAAACAGCTTAAAGTTCTCTATCCTGAAGATAACTCGATTAGTGAAGCTAAGAAGTAGGATCTGGAGGTACTGATGGATTTTGTGCCGCCGATATATCATGAATTTTATATAAATCTTAAAACCTCCAAAAAAACAATAGATACCATTTCTCTGAAAATGGAAGAAGAAACTTAACAAGGGGGTTAAATTTTTGCTTTTATAAAATATCATTTATTTCTATAATATTCTTATAACGAACTTGTTTTTTTTTATAATATTGCCAATATTTTTGTGAATAAAAATTTTTTCTCTGTTTAATTATGTTTTTAATGAAAAATCGAAAAATTCTCTGATGTATGGTACAGTCCGACCATCCGAACAAATTTTGAGTCTCTTAGAGAATATGTGATATTCAAAGTGGACCAAGCCACAATACTTTTTATATTTTTATATACAAAGAATCATAAATAGTTTAAAAATAAGCAACATGCTTTCACAAAGCAATTGAAGATATCTGCAACCCAATAACGAGTGTAAAACACAATTTTTTTTTTTTTTTCAAATGTAAGCACACGATTAAAACGCGTGTAACTTTAAAATATCTTATTGAGGGATACAGTGGCGTCACTAGGGTTGGTGTCACCCAGTGCGGTGACTCATAATGTCACCCCCCTCACGACACCCTATAGACCTCCACCGAGTCCGCCAGTGCGAAATAACGGAAACATACAGAATCCTTAGTAACGTTTATAAACATAGATCCTATATTTACAAAGGCAATAGAAGAAAAAATTAATTCAAGGTCGGTTGGTAAAAGATTGTAAGAAGTTAAGAACTAAGAACTACATAGAAAATATGTTACTTTTTTAATTGTTATTTTAACATTAAATTTTATGTGATATTAAATCTCGACTAAATCAAAACATTCCTTTTCTGGCCTTTAGAGCTGCAAACTTTTTAATTACTTCATCGAAATCAACTCCTTTCACCAAATCACTTTCAATTGATAATATTGCAAGATCAGAAAGCCTTGACTGTTCCATGGTAGATCGCAAATAGTTCCTTATAAACTTTAGCTTTGAAAAACTCCTCTCAACATGAAGCCACAGACACACAGATCGTAAGAAATAATTGTAGGCTCACTGAGAGATATGGGAGAGATTCTAGGAAGTCCCATTCAGCTATGAATTTCAGAACGTCAAATACTGACCAGTCTTCGACTTCTTCGAGATCAGTCTTTGCTGCCTTCAGGTACCTTCTCAGCCTTAGTATTTTTAATAAAAGCTCTTCCTCTGTTAACTCATCATAGAAAGTGGCCAATTTTGGAATGAACACCAGTAACTTTTCTTCAGTGGCAGATATCATACTCTTGGCTTGAACAGCCTCAAACACGGCTGCTACTTCCTTGATGGCTCTTGATCTGATCTGGAGTTCAGAATGGACACGATCAATACACTCAAGCATCGCTCTCTTGTTTCTTTTTGCAGAGTTAGTCCAGCATCTCTCGTCTTCTCACCTGTTATTCTCTTCTTGAACCTGGGTCTGCTCTCTACTGAAATTCCATATTGGTCTGATTTTAAAAGCGGCTGTTCAATTGCCTGCTCCACAAGATGATTGCGCTGCTCGTACATAACAAGTCTTAGTGCCTCTAGCTTTATCACCACCTTGTCAAGAGTTAAGCCCTTAGTCTGCAAGTACAGCTGTGTAAGATTAACTTCTTCAAATACATCACACCAAAAGAAGAGGTAGCACAGAAACGTGAAATTGCAGACAGCAGGTAAGAGATCCCGGGCTGTAACTCTTGTGTCAAAGTTTTCATCTCTATGTGATGCTTCAATTGCCACCACATATTCATCGAATTTTTCTTTCACTACCTTTACTGCAGCATGATGAGAACTCCAGCGTGTTGTTGATAAACTTTTTCATGAGACTCCAGTGTGGTTCAAAAGAGTGTTGGCCACACAAGTTAAGCGAATGGTCCACATATCCATTAAAAATAGGTTTCCTGTTCTTTGTTTTCAAAATGACTTGTACACCCCCATGGATTCCAGCCATAATCGCAGCATTATCGTAACCTTGAGCGCGGCACTTCATAATGTCGAGTCCATAATTTTCCAGATTTCTGATAATATCAGAACTGAGGTCAACAGCTTTTTTCCCTTTTAAAGGGAAAAATTCCAGAAACACTTCTCTTACTTCAACTTTGTGAATTTTCATATATCTGATAAGTTCGGACATTTGGTCAGTGTGTGATGTGTCAGATGTGCTATCGAACATGACCCCGAAATATCTGGCAGATTTTATATCCATTAAAAGCTTCTCCTTCACATGATTTGCTAGGACATGTATAAATTCATTCTGAGTTTTTGGTGCAAGATAAGATACTGATGCTTTGATTTTGCATGTGCTTCGCTTTAATTTCATTAGGTGCTCTTTCAGTACTGGGTCATATTTAGAAAGCATCTCAACCATTTCAAGAAAATTTCCTTTATTCAATGAAGATTCATCTTCATTATGGCCCCTGAATGGCAGATTTTGCTTGGCGAGAAACAATGTGAAAAAATTTTTACGAACCGCCCTAATTTTGGTGTCACCCTTTGTAATGGTGTCACCCGGTGCGGTCCGCAACCCCCCCCCCCGCACCCTCCTAGTAACGCCACTGGAGGGATGGTCCATTCTGGCACTCAACACCTCTACTATTTGATTGTTTAGAACCAGACACTGAAACATTAAGAGTGTAATTTTGAAATAAAAGATTGGATAGATATTTTAATTTTCATTCAAAACAAAACATTTCATATCCAATCAGGTTATGTACAAAACCGGACTTATCCAAACAGGGGGTACAAAACGGCACATACCCAATGAAGTTTTCACAAAACTGCTTTTGTCCAAAATAACTTCTGGCGATTAGCTGATATCGGTGTAAGCTATTACATGTGTCTATTAGAACCCACGTCAGCATTTTGTATAAATGGCCAAAAACCCTTTGGAATAGTAAATGTGCAGTTCGATAAAATTTTAGTTGTGCATTGTTTTTAGTTGCAAAGGAATACAAAGTTAGTCAGCTTACTACAAATATAACTAGAAAAACAAAATCGGAAATGCAGCGGTTTGAATGTTACTTCTGGAAATAGCGGCTTTTGATTTTAACTTTGGTAGAAATGGCGAATTTTGGAAATTAAGTAGGTAGGTTAGTTATTAAGAAATAAAATCATTTTAACGAAGCTCATTTATTAAGAAAAAGGAAAAGAGAAGAGTTAACAATGTGGAAAAACATTTTAAATAAAAGATGACTTAAACCCTTATATCTATTTCTTCCATGAATTCGCAGTAGTCTTCCCCATTTTTACCGTTATTATTCACACTTTCGTCTGAATGCGTGTGGTTCTCGATTATATTTTTGTAATATTCTAAATGTTGTAGGGTTCTCCAGTCATCTCTAAAGTATTTTTTGAGCAAATTATCAACATCATTACCCTTAAGCAGGATTTACATTATGATGACATTCATTTTTTACAGTAATTGTGAGGGAGATAGCTTATTGAAATTTAAATGCTGCGAAAGCAATCATTGCAATACCTCATACGTACGCTCCCCTCTAGTTTGTATAGTAAAAATCGCAAACTGTCAAACTGTCTAATTGGAAATTGTCAAGTTTTTAATCGTTTTTTTCGTAGATATTCAAAGACAGATCATGGAAAGAAGTATAATTTTACATTTTATAAAATATTGCATGAATGCATGAAGGAGTTTGAAGCAAAGGATGAGATTTTAATCGAAAAAAAAATTATTGCAAAATATCAGGTGGTACTGTAATTCAGTTCTACAATCATCATTTTTTTATTTATTATTTATTACGTAGTAAAAAAAAACAGTAACTAATCTGCTAATAAATAAACGTCAATCCACTTCATCCACTCAAGTGCTCACATGAAAATAATTCCACTCCACTACTGAACTAACGCCGGTTAAGATATTTCCAGTCCGGTTCGTGTTCACATGACGGATTATCTCAAAGGCGGAATAATTCTAGCAAATTATAAAGGAAAAGGACCACTGCACTGAATCTATAGACGCATTGCTCCCAGCTTGTGGACAGAAAACTACCTCAGAAATAACTTCAATATTTTCTATAAAGAAATATTGAATAACTGTCAATTTCGCAATATTTAATTACAAAATAAAAACTTACTTTTGTTTATTTCGACAAATAATTTTACTTGACAGATATGTATATGCCATAAAATTATAGTAACAACAACAATATGGCAAGCAACACGAGTAGTGGAAATTGACAAATTAGGGGTGCCAATAACAATGTCTTAGTTTCAGTAACTATAAAAACTCCCTATGCTTGAGGTCTTTTTATGGTTCCGGACATGCACACAGTGACAAATCGACGTCCGAAAAAAATTCAGGACACGCTTGCTTCTCTCGTCACTCATAAATAAATTTCCGTATACGATGTACTATCTCCCTCACAATTTCTGTAAAAATTGCATGTCATCATAATGTAAATCCTCCTTTAAGTGCATAATGATTCATATATGAATCAAAGTAAATACATATTTCGTTCTACAGTGAGTGGCCAAATTATTAGAGCCACTCTGCAAAAAATGATTTTTGTGTTTAATTTGAATTGAAACAACATTTTAAGGTTAGTTATGGACCTGTATCTAAGTTTCATTTTGAGGAAAGTTATTATTTCATTCTATTATAGTATCGTTTTACGTAAGAATAAGATATAAAAATGTATCATTGTTATTTTTTATTAATATTTTGCCACTCGACCTTTTGCTGCTATCAGAGCTTCTAATCTTTTCGGTATATTTTCTATTCATTTCAAACAATTAATTTTGATTTTTTCATCATGATGCCAAACTTCTATTAATCTCTCGATTAAACGGCGTTTATTTGTAATAATTTCTTGTCATATTTCTCTCTTGACAAGCTCCCAAAAATTTTCAGTGGGATTGAAGTCAGGTGAATTTCCGGGTCACACAAGAACCTTGATTTGGTGTACCTCTAGAAATTTGGTTATTATTTTTCTTTATGGCATGGTGCCGAATCATGCGTAAAGACGAAGTTTCCATCTGGAAACCATGTTTGGGTCTGTAGCAGCATTTTTGTTGATCCTTCCACGCTGATGATTGACCGGAACATGATGCTTAATGGGCGATTCACCTTTTTTACAATACAATATTCAAACAAAAGAAATGTCTATAATTTAAAAAATACATGACTTAGATTTTTTTTATATTTTTCTGGTAACTGTTACGATTTGGTCTATCACCCGGCTCCGGCTTGACGTCGACTTACAGGACACCCTGTATGTAAAAAAAAATGCGCAAACTTTTTTTTTCTCTATTCTACACGAAATTATGAAAATTTTTTTTTTGCTTTTTGTTAGATTTCCGTATTCTTTCGCATGGCAAGCTTAGGCAAAAAAGTATATTAATTTGATTTAAATAGTTTTTTTTTATCGAGAAATAGAATAAAAATCTCGAGAATCGAGAATTTGTAAGTTGTTGAGAATTCTCGAGAAATCCAGAATTGAGAATTCTCGATCACAACCTCTAATTACCTACGATAAACTGGTCCGAATTGTTGGTACGTTCGTGGCCGTTTAATACTTTGCCAAATTAAATTTTGGTACTAATTAAAATTAAAATTACTTACACATATAGAAAGATAACTCATTTTTCGTTATAGAAAATTTTCATCTAATTTCGTTTACAATTACACTTATTAATTATTACTTTTCGAATCTAATTTACTGACATATACAGGGTGTCCCATAAGTCGACGTCAAGCCGAAACCGGGTGATAGACCAAATCGTAACAGTTACCAGAAAAATATATAAAAAAATCTAAGTCATGTATTTTTCAAATTATAGGCATTTCTTTTGTTTTCGAGAAAATGTACACCTTGTGATGGTTTTTTAGCTCCTGTTGCTACAAATCTTTACTTTTTTTCAATTTTATTTTTCTTATGTAATCCCGAATAGTGCTTATGTAACCTGTTGCTTTAAGTTCTAAGCCAACTTGTCCAGCTTGGAAGAAAATGTCACATTTTGCCGAACCAACAATATAAAATTAATAATTCGTTGAAAATTAATTGACTGTACTGAAAAAAAAAATGTACTACGCCAGTCTGGCAAGTAACTTTAAAAGTTGACGCATTTAATAAGGATTCTAAAATGGTACAACACTTGCTACATTATTTCTTAGATTACGGAAAAAAAAATTTTTCTTCAAGAAACGCAGTTTCGAAAAATTTCTTTTCACCTACTAAAATTGATTCTAGTGTACCCAAAGCTTGCCCTAAGAGCGTAACTTTAAGATTCTAGCTTGAGTGAGACGGAGAGTCATTCCATGAAGTGTACAGTGAGTGTGAGTGTGAGTGAACGACTGCTCAATCAGCTCCATAGCCCTCTACCCTCAAGAATTGTGGTTGTCTAAACTCAAAATTTCGGATTTTCTAACCTTATTTTTTTTAAATTTAACTTCTATTATTTTTGCAAAAAGGTCGATAACATTACCTTTTTTTTTATAACTCAACTCTCTTCTTTAATATGACCTATTACACCCAATGTGCTATCTGAAACCCTATAAGAATTATTAGCTCTAAAATTATTCTCAAACTTATTTTCCAACCTATTCTCAACGATAATTTGTTCCCTTAGCACTTCATTTTACAAAATATCGTCTAATTTCGGTGTGACCTGAATAGGTTATAAGTTTATAACTATTTAAAGGGTGGTGTTAACACATAGGGTGTAATAGGTCAATTTAAAGAGGAGAGTCCACAGTCAAAAGTTTTTATAAAAAAAAAGTTATGTTAACGACCTTTTTGCAAGAATAATTAAGTTACATTTAAAAAAAAGGTAAGAAAATCCGAAATTTTGAGTTTAGACAACCATAATTTTTGAGGGGAGAAGGCTATGGGTCTGATTAAGCACACAATCAGCCTCTAACTGTTACCATGCACCCTGCAGTTTTTAAGATACAAGGTGTTTTGTGTCAAAATAGCTTTTTTTCTTAATCAGCTAATTTCGAAACGGTTGATATGCCCCCCCCCCCTTGCCATACATTTTTTTGTTCATCTATCTGAGTACTATCACCTCCCGCTCTACTGACCTGGTATATGTCAGTGGGAAACACAGAATGGAATAAATGGAATATTCCGAATGGGTAAATAAAAACTTTTTGTGCATTTTGAATATTCGGAATGAATAAAGAAAAGCATTCTGTAATAATTTTGCTCACTGACCATGTACATAGTCTAATTTAAAGTTGTTTTTTCATGAAATAAAATTATTCGATTTTTGAAAAATTAGTTTTTGTAATTTTTACTATTTTTTTTTTTCACTTTCGAATATATATTTAAAAATACTCATAGGTATAGCAACACTTTGAAAGCCTTATTGAATCCATTTGATAGAAAAAAAAAACAGATTTAGAAATGCGTTTTCCGAAATAAAAATTATATGATGCTAAAAAGTTCGCATTATTTTAATAAAAAAGCCACAAGAATGCCAATTTTGCCATATAAAATGCTATCTCTTCTGAGTATTTTCAACTCATAGCACTCCCACTACAACCACAACGTTCAACCAGATTACATGATAAATACGTTTGGGTAACGATTAACCCGGAAACCACCAGCCCAAGACCCACCGCCTAATCGTCCGTCCTTCCAATCCGGCTCTGTTCCCTAATCAACAATTTGTACACATTTTCTACGGTGTAGGGAAGCGCTTAAATAAATTGTGCTTGTTTCTGAAGGTTTTTCGTTCCAATGGGCAATTAAGATTACCAATACTAGAAAAGTACTCAAAGAAAATAACTTAAGTAAAAAAATTGCATGTTTACTATGTACAAAATTTGAAAAAAATTACCTGAAAAAAAATAATTGTCAACATAAATATATTTGACGAAGAGAAAATTTCATCTCCTAATCTAAGTATGAAAACAATCCCATGTATAGAGAACCCGACATACACACATACATGTACCTAAATTTAATCCTATCAAGGACGACATATCCTTGATTAATTGATGAAAATTATCATCTTACAAGTCAGCAGAGCAGAAAATTTAACTTTGATTTTGAAACGTGTACTTGTACCTACATATAAATTTTAAAACCAACCATACTTAATACCTCGTATATGGGCATACGTGAGCTTGTGAGTGTGAATCATATAAACTCGCTGGAGATTTAATAATAATGCTTTTAAGAAGATTACAAGCTCCTTTCAAATGGTAAATAAAATCCTTTCTTGGTTTGCTTATAAATTTTTTAATACCTTAATGACATACCACTTCTTGAAATTTTAATTGTACAGCGAAACTCTGTGCTATCATTCAGAGGCCTCTTAAAAATTCCAAGGAAAACTTTTCAAGGCATGTCAGAATATCGTGAGATAAACTCAAAAACTCAAAAACTACTTACATTGTAAATTCCATAGATAAATGGATTATAACAGCTGTTGCTCATCGCTAACCAATCACAGCAGAACCATATTATGTTGATGAAGCGATATTCATTAACAACGGGCCATGTCACATGCAATATGTTATAAGATTGGAGTGGCAGCCAACAGACACCGAAAACCACAACGACAATAATTAACATTTTGATAACCTGAAAATATTATGAATTATTATTATAATTAGGTTTGACACACTAAAAGTAATACGTACAGAGATGTGGTGTTTTTCTGTGTGTGCGTACATACCTTTTTCTTGTTTCTTAGAAGAGCTATGTCTCTGGTATCTTGGGCGTTACCAGGTGTTCGTGAGCCCCAAAGTTTCACAGCCATTTGTATGTAAACAAAACTTATTACGCAGAATGGCACAAGATACTGTACGAAAACCAAATAATATCTGTAGGATTGTAGTTGTTCATCTGAGAGATTCACATTTTCACAGAACGGCCTGGTTATGTTTTGCACTATTCCATTTTCTGAGAATTTAAATTTTTAATTTGTCGCATGTTAAGCTTTAATTAGGTTATTTATGTTTTACCTCTAATCCTTTCTGTTATTTGTACAACACGAAAAGCTATAGCTATCGGAATTGCAAAACATGCTGCAGCTATCCAAATAACAGTTATTATGATTTTCGATATAAATCTAGATGGGCGAGTTCTGAAATAAAATTTTACAGTTCTGAGTTATAAGAGAAAATTGAAAAATGTTGATAATAATTATTATATAAGTTATGGATATATGTAAGTACGTGTAAACTATCGCTGGGTATGTACGCCCAAAATTTAAAATATATTCCACGTTAATTAGGTACTTGAAAGCGGCTAATATGGATTTACTAATGAGTTCATATCACTTAAATTTTTGTAGGCTTATAAATATCAAGATTATATTGTGAATGATCCACATATGGGGAGTGTCTCTCGAATAGGGCCTGTTTTCTAACTCTGTGACTTTGATAATAGATGGCGTTCAAATTGCAATAGTATAATAAATAATAATTTATTGCATGAAAAAATCATTAAGAAGCTGCAGAAAAGCTAAAAAAAAATTTATTTATATTCTGCCCTGTCCCATAGAATGCTACAAAATTTCAAGCACGAATGATTCTCAAGGAGATGATCAATAAAATTCATTGTAAATATTTTGTTGATCTACCGGAAAGGTGATCGTTCATAGATACAAATTTCCGGGTTTCGCATGGCATACTCTTCATTGACTACCTACTTGAATAAGGGAAAAGCAGTCATAGTAAAATTGATAGAAATATTAGTGAAGAAAACTTGCTTTTCCACCTTGCAACTATATCAGCAATTTTCATAACCAAAATTGTCAAATTGCTCTACAAATTTCTACCGCATCCACCCTATTCTTCAGATTTTGTTTGTCTTTAGAAGTATGAAGAAAAATGGTTCAGTGGAAAAAATTTCGTATCGACTGCTTGAAGTAAACGTATATTTGGCACAGTTCGCAAAATCGCTTTGTCGTTTGAAAATGATTGAGCAAAGTTTACAGAGCTAAAAGAAGACTAATTTGAAAACAAATCGAATTTTGATAAAACTAAGAATTTTTCATTTCTAAGCTACTAATTTATAAAACAGGCCCATAATACATATACCCTCATTTTTTGCTGTGCTATTCTGAATTTATTTTGTCTTGTTCTGGTTATTACTTACGCAGAAAATACATTGAAATGATACATGTCCTTAAAAGATTCATTCCACTAAAGAATGCAGATTGCTTTGAGATGGTGGTTTGCACATTGCGAATACAGTTGATGCTTTTGTGATAATATAAACACGATATTGAAATGTAGTGTGCAAAATATATTACAGTAGTATCAACTATGGCAGTACTATTTGTGACATCAAAAATGTCAGAGAAATGAAAATATTGAGTCAATCCTTTTATTGTGAACCCATTTTAAGAGGCATTAATGAACAACTTAAGGACACGTTTTTTGAATGTATTGGTGACAAAATTCATTCATCTAAAAGCACCTTGATTAATTTTCTTCAGGTATACATAAAGGTTATTAAAACTCTCCTATGTTGTTTAACTTGGAAAATTTAACAGAAATGCTTTTGTTCTCTTATCCATTAATACTGTTTCCTAAATTATTGCCGATTCGGTCTGCTTGTCATTTCGCTTAGAAAATGATCTTTGTAAAAAACTTTGCTTGCCTTTGTCTGAACCCATACAAAGCTGAAGCAGAGTCGATTCCATTGCTCTTATCCAGCTATTGTTCTTGAGTATCCCTTTTACCCTCACATTGTAACAGATATTTTTTTCAAAACAATTGAGTTACATGTTACTGGAAAAACCTTCTTTCTTGTTGAAGAACATTTCATAAAATATGGAATTAAAAATGCAAGAATTATCATTAGGTAGAATTCGTAGCTCATTTTTTAGGTATAGTGCCACAAACAGAAAATATTTTTAGAAAGTTAGTGTTGAAATCGTAGAATATTATTTATTAAGCTGACCATGTACATACTGAATTACTTCAGGTCAATGTACGTATAAAACAAGAAAAAAAAACAATTGCACATAATTGCTACATATGTAAAATTGCAATAATTCACAAAATTGTATTGCGATCCAATAAAAAAAACATTCTCACTAGGGTCACTGCCTTACGAGCGATTTTTGCAAGAAAATTAATGTCAATACAGCAGTGTAAGCATTTTGTACTTTATGCATTGACTTAGAGTTAGCTTTTGTATATATGTATATAGAGTAAGATTGAGGAAATAAATTAATATATCGCGTATTCATTTTAACAAGTTCCATTACAATCTTTGCATATCCTTTACTAGTGATTCCGCCTTACGTATCATCTTAGTGTAGCGGTACATTGCACCGTTTACACCTTCTACAAGAAGTCAAGGTTTATGTGCCTTGGTCTTACATTTCAATTTGCATTGGTCAAGGTTTATGTGCTTTGACACTGCAAGGCAGAATAAAGGAATTCTGCACATTTTGGTGACCCCGACGTGATTAACATTCACGTACTTTTCAAAAGTGTTTTATCTTCGCTCACTCAAGTACAAAGTAAATCAAGATGAGCCTAAAAGAACTCACTGCTCGTCAAAAGACAACGGGAGACGAAATTAAGCGGATAGCGACGGAAAGGATTCGGAATACCGCAAGACATTGGAGTATCTAACCAAGCGTATTACGTCCCTTAACCAACTATGGGATGACTTTGAAAGGGTGGACACCGAGATACGCACTAAGCATGGCTCTGAACTATCTCACGCATACTTCATGAATGAGTATTACGAAGGAATTCGAAGTGGCTACGAGAAAATCAAAAGCGAGATGGTCACTAGAATGCAGCGGCTGCAGGAAGAAGAAGAAGAAGCAAGATCTTCAGAAATAGCACAAGTCACAGAGACGCAAGCCCAATCCACTCAGAAGGAGAATGATAAAACACAACCAAAGCCAGTAAAGCAAGTCATAGAGACGGCTGTGATAGAGATAGAAGCAGTATTAAATTCTCGACCACTTACACCAATGTCTTCGGATCCGAATGATCTGACAGCATTAACGCCAGGACATTTCCTCATCGGGGAACCACTGATAAACACCATTGATCCAGCTGCTGAACCAACAAAGAGCAATCTCATAACCCGTTGGAAACTCGTTTCTCACATTAAAAACGAATTCTGGAGGCGACGGACTGTTGAATATTTAAGTCAACTACAGCACAGGTACAAATGGAAGCAGCGTTGTGAAAATATTGAACTAGGGACTATGGTCCTAATAAAGGAAGACAATACACCCACACTGAAATGGCCACTTTGACGTATAATCAATATCATTAAAGGCGAAGATGGACTGGTTCGTGTAGCCGACATTCGCACTTCGACTGGAACTCTCCGGGGACCGATTCATCGTCTCGCACCATTACCTATGTCAACTGAAGGCTCAGATCATTCTTCAGTACAAGATAATGGGAGCACACAAGGTAGCGAAAGAACATCGAAAACTACAGCATCGCAACATCCTGAAATCACCCTGAAATCACCAATGAAACACCTACAAACTCTAATGAAAGCGACAATAGCTGAACTAAGGCTAACCCTCGGAAGAAACTAAGAAGTTCTCTGAGATCCGCAATTGTGACATTACCTCTGGCTTGTTTAGTTGTACCACCTGTTAAAGCATCCTCTATTGAAGTGAAACCATTTATTCATCAACCAGGGATCTACTTTGAGAACTTAGGGGTAACAAACCTCATAGCCAACGAATGGAACCTCGTCATATTCTATGATATGATGCCATATTGGAGAGAGTATCAGTTCCTGCAAAACTGTACTCAAACACTCGAAAAAATGTGCCAGCATATAAATGAAAGAGTCTCCTGCTCAAAAATCATTCAGCATGTGAAACATCTGCTGGCAGAATTAACAACAAACAACATGCTTCTCTCTGACAATAACAATTCCAAGAGAACTAAAAGGGGGGTAGCAAATTTCGTTGGAAGTATCGCCAACACTTTATTTGGTGTGCTAGACTCCGACTACGCTGAAAGAATGTCGCGAACCATAAATGATATTCACAAAAATGAGGATCACTTATTGCAGCTGATAAAGAATCAAACCTCGATTATGGATGCTACTTTAAATGTCATGAAGAAGGAGGAAGAGGACATCGACAACCAATTTTGGCAGCTGCAAACCCAGCTCTCGCATGTTGTAGACCAAGTAAATGGCATAACAGAAGAACTATATCAAGAGAAGTTGCACCAATCCTTCACCGCACTCACCATGCAGACCACTCTTGCCGCTTCTAACTTCTTACGGATTCAAACATCAATTCTAGACGTACTCACAGACACTCATCACGGAAAAATTAGCCCGTTATTGATCTCTCCAATCCAATTAAAAGAAGAACTCACAAGGATAAGATCACACTTAATCCCCATCATTACGACTGCCAATATCACAGGACGACGCTTTGAGGTATTATACCTTCATGACCATCGCGGGAAGAGTCGCTACACGATATCTAATCTTCAAACTACAAATTCCTTTAATGTCATTGGAGGAATTCGAACTGTTCAAAATTACACCATTTCCAGTGCAGATTAATAATTCACTTGTCACCATCCAACCTTCGTCCCAGTTCCTAGTTATCAACTTACGTAGAGATCAATACTACCCACTGAGTGAAGAAGAATTACAGTCATGCATCATCATCGAGGACAACAAGCACATTTGTAAACAAAAACATCCAATATATAAAAGGGGATCAACAGTTAGCTCATGCCAAGTAAGCCTAATAAATCAGCTGCCACAACCACCAACATGCCAGTTGATCAAGACCGGAAATGGACCTCATTGGATTCAATTATATAGTCCTAATCAGTGGATATACGTACTAACGGAAAGAACCACTATCAACGTTGTATGTGGAGACAACACCACGCAACACAGCATACAAGGCGCTGGAATTTTAAAAATCACAGATAGATGTCTCATCAAACAACCACTAGTGACCATTCAAGGGCATAGTATATATACATCTAACAGCAGAGCATCTTGTATTCCGTCGAGCAATTTGACAGCATTTGTTTACGACATCTACGACAACAAACTCAGCTTTTTCAATTCTATCAAGGAAATAAGTACTACGATTGCTTTAATTATAAAAAATGCAAAAGCCTTTAACCCCTCTAATATATACTTAGACCAAAAACTGAAATGTGGAAAGAAAGCAATCGACGATATAAAAAGGATTTTTATGACAGGATCCAGCCATCACAAATATTAAGGATTTTGAACTGTCGCTATAAAGGTTTGGGTGTTCGCAAACCAAAATTGTTGATATAATTGCTCACCCTGTTTTCTACAAATTCCCTTATTTTAAGTAAGTTAAGTATAAAAAGTTTCATGAACCTGAACAGTCATGCGCACTCAATTGTCCTCTACTCATAATTTTCCCATATATTTTTTGAAGAAACGATAACGTCAAGATGCCAGTGGGTTATCGTTGCTGGGTTATGACTGCTTCACGAAGCTTTTAATATTTAACTTATTTAAGGCAAGGGAAGACGATAAACTTTCCTTGTAGACCGTGTTGAGTTGGAAGCCGAAACAGAACCCAAACTCCATATATAGCTTAGCAAGCTAACCAAGGGTATATTGCAAGCCATCCAGAGAGCAATGCTCTTTTAGTGGCATTTTACAAATTCTAAATTTGTGTAAGAGCAAAAATGACATCTTGAACAGAGTATCGTAACATCAATGTTAAGTTTAAAAAAAAAAAAGTTTTGTGTTGGTTATCTTACTCGATTCTACACTCGATTTATTTCCTTTTAATATAATAAACAGCACAAAAGAGCATATTCCTGTAATGGATGTAATATATCCGAATAAATATGGATGCTTAGAAATCGAAGCAAAGGGACTAAGCTGAACACGTATCTAATAAACTCAGAGCTTAGCCGCTGTTTAAGTGCTGAATATTGTGAATGTAACCATTCATATCATAGTTTATGTTTAAAAAAAAATTCTATATATAAAGTCTATTCTGGATGCATCCCTTACAAGTAATTCTGCTGGCGCGCGCCCATGGGTTGATTCATTATATGCATAACACCATCCAAAAGTTTATCACTAGGAAAGGCGAGGACATATATGTCACAAAAAGAGTGTTACAAAGGATTAATTTCGAAAATTTTTCAAAATTCAAAAGAGTTCAAGGTCAATTTACCAAATTGGTATGGAGTAAAGTTACATGTCTACAAGCATGGAAGAATCTGTGTCCATCATCACCAACAAAGCAAAGCCTTCATACACAAATTGATAAATAAAAGAAATAAGTAAATAAAAATATGCACAAGTTGCATTTAGAATTTCTTAACTGTCATCAACTAAGACGGTCACAAGTTGAATAATTGTTGAGAAGGTCTAAAAAATATTTGCTACAGCGAAAAATAAGAGAATGACAGTAAACAATTTATTTTGAATATAGTCGTTCAATGGGTTGGAGTATGTTTCGGCAGATAATGGCAAGACTAAAAATTAAATTTTGAAATTCAGTTTTTACTAATTACTTTATATGTGGAAATTAGTAAAATCATAGTAAGTAGATATGAATAGAAAGTTTTTACTTTAGTAAACATTTGCTAAAGGCGATACAAATTTAAAAGGATTTCAGTTTGTCATTTGAAGTACAAGAGGCAACACAAGGTAGTATAGCAGTTCAACAAGGAGCCATCAAGAAATTGAAGAATCAAGAGCCAAGGCTAGATTTACTCATCATTTTCTATGTTTTTCAGTTCTTCGGTTTTGCAAACACTTTTCATGAATTTCAAGTGATGAATCACTTAAACAAAGCCTTCACAAAAGCACTGAGATATTGTGTCAATACGCACACAAATGTGGAAATACAGGCATTGCTCCGATACTAGCCCCATTTGCAAGCATATTGCATAAAAAACTGTACGTACATTATATAAAAACAAGTAAAATGTCTAGAATTGGTCTAAGACCAATTCTTATGATACCCTAGACTAGATGAATGCCCGTATGTAATTTCGTATGGTCACGCATCTGTGAAGTTTTATGTTTCTATTGATTCGTCGTATATATTTCTAGAACGGTTCGTCGGACAGTAAATATAATTACAAAGAATTTAATATGATTTCATATTCTGAAGAACTTTTCAGTGCAGTACTGGGACATAATTTTTACAGTACTATACGTAAAAGCATAAAATTTTTATATGGCAACACTAGGAAAGGGTTGCCCGATTTTTAAAGACTTACTTACTATTACTATGAAAACATAGTGTACAATATTTCAGCTCTCTACGTGGACGCGTTATCAATCACTGTTCAAATGTTTAGTAAAAAACGAAATTTTTGTATGGCAACCCTACGAAGGAGTTACCCGATTTGTCCCATTTCGAATTTAAAAAAAAAAAAAAAAAACATAAAGCCCGTGTGCAAAGTGTCAGCTCCCAAAGTGAACGCGTTCTCGAGTTATCGTGAGGAGGCACGGACGGAACGCGGACATACAAAAATAAAAATAAATTTTAATGTTATGCGTGGGTGTCCAACCCATTTTCCTGCTGTACTAGCATTATTTCCAGGTGTTACAAACGGAATGGGAAACTTAGTTAACCATTTAGATTTCATGTGGAGTGTTAAAGAGAAAGGGGAAATTTAATAAACTGGAAGTCCTTAAGTAATTTGTTGTGTTATTATTTCATAACGCCAGCTTTACATTGTATTATTTTCAGCAGGACATAACATCCAAACTTGTGACATATAACAAAACAAGATTATATATATTTAGTTTGTACTTTTACTTGTAGATGCCAAAGACCACACGCATTGTGTTACAATTAGAATCAACTTAAAACAGTGGGCCCCTTTGCAAATCTTCTGGTTTTCTGGATATAAATTCTCAGAGCCACAGAAACCACCTACGTAATTGTATTGTTACCAAAATTTTACCTGCCCGAGTGGTCACCACGGTGATGATATTTTTCTGCCTGCCAAGTCGACGCGCCAGCGCAATTCGACCACTTTTCCTTTTGGTATTCACGACTTCTTGGTGAGGTAAAAAAAATAAACGCCGTCTGACTTTGACCCGATGGTCAAGAAATTTGATTTTTATTGATTTTTTCTTTCTTGTACAATTTTTGACATCTCTTACAAGTCACCGCTTCAAAGTGCAATGCACCACTCTACTTACAATATGGCCACTTCTTCTATCAATCTTTCATTTCGTTACTTACTTCACTCTTGAATTAGGTGCAGTAAACTCAATCTTCAAGATCCTACACTACTTAAAGGTCATTTTAATTATAAGTTTCTATTTAACATTTGTTTCAAAATTCATTTTAGTTTTTTACAAGTTTGATCTGGTTTCATTTGACATTTGTTTTAAAATTGCTAAAGTTCATTTTAGTAGTTTTTAATTTCAAACCTTTATTTGCGATTTTAATTCAATATGTCTCGGATTCTTAACTGATATTTATTCGTAGTCTTAATTCAACAAATGTCAGATGGTTCAGCGAATTTTATTTGCGATTTTGATTCAATAAGTCTCGGTTTGGGCACGAGTCCAGCAAAGTGCTTCGTGCTGCTACGTGTGGGTTAACCCTTTATTTGCACGGTTTATTTCGGACGAACTAAGTGTCGCGCGAAGAAGAAATATTTCTCTACCGCACAAAAGCTGAATGAAATGTAAATCGTTCTTTAGATGAGTTACAAGAACACAAACTTTCCGAATATGAAAGGGTGGAGTAAACATTGGCACCAAAGTGTCCTTCACAATAACTCCGTGAAGTATTTTTATGGTGCTTAGAATGATGTAGAGCTTCTTATAGCCAAGGGATATATTGGAGGTGCTAGATGAAAGGACAGTGGTTCACCGCTGGACCAAATAATTATTAAAGAGGTAAGTCGTTCTGTAACAGCATATATTAAAAATTAGAAGTATTTTAAACTATCGGAACTATGCATGGGGATTTATTACAGTTAATATATTATATGGCCTTACTCTAACCACATTTACTACAATTATTTACATCTTGCACCACACATGGAACCAAGCATTAACCCCTCAACACTAGATTTACTATTGTCAAGGGCGTACCCAGCTAGGGGCATGGAGTAGCTACCTCCCACTATAGTCGATTGAACAATAAGTAGCCATCAAGCTGGATTCAGACTAGGAAAAAGGTTACAATTTCTCTGAAACAAATTTTACAGAAACTCAAGATTGATATCCTTAAATATAGCCACAGTGCTGTTTTGAAAATAATCAAGCGATATTTTTAAGGTTGTCTCTCAGGTTTTTATATTCCGAAGTTCCTTCAGTGTACGATTTTGAGCACAAACCCACGCACTGGGGTGGCTCTAGAACGGCCATTCAGTACGCTTCGAAGAGTGAAGATCTGGTTGAGGAGCACTACGCAAGAGGAAAGGCTGATCGAATTATGTGTGATGGGTGTGCAACGAAACTTTGTTAAAGAAAATAGTAAGAAGGCCGAAAAGAAAGTTTTCGAAAGAATTTCAGCAAATCCTAGAAAATTGTTATTAGCGTAAAAATTAAATTTTTTTTAACCGAATTCAAAAAGAAGAGGTTCTTTATTTGGAACATATTTACTTACGAGACAGTTCTCCGATTGCGTTGAAACTGTGCACATTCATGCAAAAACATCTAAAAACACCAAATCTGAAAAAGAAAGAATTGAGGGCTCTCACTTGTACTTTCTGAGATATTTTACTTTAAAATTCCTCATATTTGCTCTTACACTACACAACACTTTGACATTTTCACAATTAATTTACTCTTCTTCTTCTTCTTCTTCTTCTTCTTCTTCTTCTTCTTCTTCTTCTTCTTCTTCTTCTTCTTCTTCTTTAAAGTAGCAACAAGAATGAAATTCTTATTAATGGGTATACATATATACATACCTACCGACCATTCGGGTTACCAGCATTGGATTTTTTTTATTCATTTCGAATATTGTAAAGCACCAATTTAATTAGAATGAATTAAAAAAACCTTTATTAAAACACACGCGGATCGCGCGTGAGTGTGTGTCTGCCTGGCGGATTTGGTTACGTGTGTGTGTGGGGGGGAGTGTGTTGCCTGCGAGTGTGCGTGCTCTCAGCCGGTTTTAGTGAGTATTTTTGTGTGTGTGGTTCTTTAATAAATAAAAAAACGCAATACTGGTAACCCGAATGTTCGGAATGAATGTATACTTTAATCACCCGGTGAAAAATTACTACTATTGTATTTTAAGGAAGAAGAAGCGTAAATTAATTGTGAAAATGTCAAAGTGTTACGTAGTGTAAGAGCAAATATGAGGAATTTTAAAGTAAAATATCTCAGAAAGCACAAGTGACCGCTCATTTTTTGTTTTCAGATTTGGTGTTTTTAGATGTTTTTGCATGAATGTGCAAAGTTTCAACGCGATCGGAGAACTGTCGCGTAAGAAAAATTCAGCCCTCAATTTGACTATTTTTTTTTACGGATGATACCTATTCATTCTTTTTAAACCAAATTCTTTTGTTTTATGTATTTAGAAAGGCATACCTTAATGGTGGTCCCATAAAAATTTGGTTAAAATCCGAAGCACAGCTTCAGGACTCCTCAATGAAGAAATATGGATATCTATAGGGAATTATAAGCTCTATACAAGCTTTATCTATACAAAGGTGTTAATTTAGATAACTTGAAGAAGAAACTAAAGGCTCAAAATAGTTGTTAATGCACCAATAATTGAGTACGTCTAAGGTAGATAAGATTTGCCTCGTTTTCCTCGTCTAACTTTTTAACATCCATAAACCATAAGGCATGCAAAGTCATCCCCTCTCCATAAAATTAACGCAATTAAGTCACTGACAAAACAACCAAAGTCTGTAGAATCACTACTACAAAGACGTCAATCCAAAGCATGCTAGGAAAACGTAACGTCTCTATGGAATATTCTCTAATGTTCTCGAAAACAAAACACAATCTCGAAATTAGAGCAACAAACAAAACAAAAAACAAAATATTCAAATACAATCAAATTAATAAATTATCGTAGAGAGGGAAATTTTCAAAAGGTGTACAAGATTAACATCACGGAAAAAAATTTTCCTCTCAAATTATACAAGTTCTAAAATTTAATAGCTATACACCTGCTTGCTTGCGTATTATACTTCCCCGTTAGTAGGCGTGAATATCTAATTAGCGGAAGACTTTCGGAAACATCTGCTGAATGTGTACAAAGTGTATTCCTTAAGTATGAAAGCAAACGAAAACAAATTAAGATTTAAGGAAACAATCTCATTTTAACTGTTGACTTTTGTTGCAAGAGCTCCCAATTTCCTGTACCTATAAGCAAATAATTTCTTTCGACATTTTCTTGGTGACCTTCCGCATTAAAATCATAAATAAAATCATTTTCACCACGTAATGTATTTTCTAAGGCATTTCAGATCCAAAAATAGGATAAACGTCTACCATTAATCCTTGTGTAAATCACCAATGCAACGGTTTGATATATTGATGGTCCCTTTACTTGCCCCAACTTCCATTTAGTGTAGCTTACTTCAATCTAGAAATATTATTTGAAAAAGACTTTCAGTAGCCGAACCCCATAAAACAGTTTTCGTTTCCTGGTTTGGTATGAGCTTAGCGTGCTTATAATCTACATTAAACCTTTATACATATCTATTATTATAGTTAATTTTAACTCACCTGAGAGGATTGATAATCGCTCTATGACGATCCACTGCGATTGCGGTCAGCGTAAAAACCGAAACGTTTACACTCAACACCTGAACGAAAGGGCAGAAAGCGCACATAAATTCCGGAAAATTCCATCTCTGCAGTAGAGCCGCTTGAAACTGCACATATAAAAGAAAGGAAACAAAAGGTTTTTAGGAATTGGCTTTATACAGTATAGGCAGAACGGAAATTAAATGGATGCCATGGTGAATAGCAGGAAGTCAAAAGGTATGGTCTACATACTCGTATATATATAAAGGGAGAAGAATTGGCATTTAATCTGACCCGACGAATGTATCTCCTGGAACCGTTACGGGCTTATACCCACCTGAAATGGTATACAGAACATCCCGATGATAACATCAGCAAACGCCAAATTGGCTATGTACATGTTGGTAACTGTATGCATCTGTCTTGTTGTCGCCACTATCCAAATCACCAGGGTGTTACCGATGACAGCTATAATGCTGATTCCACCGTAAAATATTGATAGCAGAGCGACAACTTCCACGGAGGCCTCGTAAAGTGTGGCTAAACGGGTAAAATATAGGTGAATTAGTAATTCCGGGTTGTGACCCATAAGTGATAATCATACCATATTCCTCCTCGTTGGGTTCTGCCGTACTTGAGGCCATTTCCAAACTTTTATTAAGCCATGCAGTATCATTTCTCGGTTGGTTAAACGGCAACATTACCATGGAATGATTGGTCATTACTGCTCAATTGAGGTAATCACGGTATTTCTGCATGAACATTTTGTTGCAGAATGATTTGATGGATTTTCTGAAACAACCGAAATGAGAAAATTTTAGATTTTGCTTTAATTATGAATGGAATGAGAGTTTTGTGTTTGATAGATTTGAAATTGATTACAGATTTTGTGTTAACTGACACTGTTTTATTTGACATATTATGCATATTTTAACAGAAATACAAAATCATTTAGGAATTGGAATATGTTAATTTTCAAATAAAAAAATAAATATAAAGAAAGTAAAGAATTGTAACAATAAATGTTGTGTTATTTTATATACTTTAAATACAATTAAATAAAACTGTTCATTATATTCGCTTCATGAAATCCTCTATGACAACAAAATGTTGCTGTCATTTTTTTGTATCCTATTTTCTTGAATTTTTTGCTTTAAAATTAACAAAAAGTCATAACCAAATCAAACTGCTTAAAGTTGCAAGAAGTTTTTATAAAACATTCCTGTTTTGACGATAATTTTTAGTAATTTTATCATATTCACTTATGTACCTTATGTGTAATAAGTCATGTACGAGTATATATTAGTTGCATAGATGTATTAGCACTTTCTGTACACAGTCGTTCGCTTTAACCCTTGTGTCAAAACCACTTCTTACCTCCTCGAATCAACACCTGCATCACCGGTGGTACCCATACATTTTGCATGGCAAAGTTTCTGCTTTGCAGGTAAATAAATGAAAAATTAGGTCTGTCGGTAACAAATGACAGATCCATTTTATGATATTGTTGGAAAAAAATTAAAAGAACAGGTATTACAGGCTACGGACGACATTTACAGTTAGACAATTTGGGAAATAGTATGAGATAAATTGTATTGGAGTTAGAATCTGTACATAAGCAATTAATGACTCACATTTATTTTTCTATTATCATGCTTATTTTAGAAATTATGAATTATTACACTTATTTGGGACAGCTGTTGCATTTGCCGATGAGAGGTGAGAAGAACTATGCTGTACACAAATTAGCTTTTGGCAAGCATAACATCGCTGACGAGCGGGACGGCATTTCACACAGAAGAAACCGGTTTTTAACTGTTTTATTTGTCCTTGGGCATCCCTCTTCAGCGCTTGGCCGGGAGCTAATGCCTCCGCCGCAGAATGCACTCTTAACCACTTTGAGTGCTAAAATTTCCGCTCCAGATGCTCTTATTATTAGCCCTAACGATGACATTTGGTATTACCAGGGCAGGAGCTAGCTCCTGAAGATACTTACGGCGAGCATCTGTCCTTTTTTTGGAATACCATTCAAGTTAGCCATTGTTATAATATAACTTGCCAAAGCTGCGATGCCTAGCATGTTGTAGAAAAATGTTTATGGTCAGCGAAGAATCCTGCGTTTTGAAGAATATTCAGTCAACATTTTGTCCATATTGTCAATCCTCCTTTATATTTATTATAGTCCATTACTATGTCGAGCTTATGAAGCAGTACATTGTGAGTGTAGGTTTGAGTTGGAGGTGAAGGATCTTTATTCCAAATCATTCCATCTCTAGCTTTAAAAATATAAAGCTTCCTCATCCTCTTCTTCGTCCTCACTTTCGCTGTCAGTCTCAATTACCTCCACTTGAAAAGCTTCAGTTTCCACTTCCGAATCACCATCATCGACGACTTGCACAGATTGCTGCTCTCCGCTTGTGCAAAGTGCACTTGGACCTGCTTCATCCACATCCAAAATCAATCGATGCATAGCCGCAGCAATATTACGACGAAATCGTGAAGAATCGAAAACAAATTCCGGATCGTCTGCCGAATTGTACCCACCTTCATCAAACTCATCATCCTCTTCCTCGCTGCTAAGGGAATCTATTAAGTTATACACAAATCTATTGTCTACAAAAACCACTAGATGTCTATCAAATTGCTCATCAAACAATCTGCTTAAGTCATTAATACATATATATTATAAATAATATGGGCCCTAGAACTGTACTCTGTGGACCTCCACAGAAAGCGATAGTCTTCGGCGTAAAATATTGTCCATTCGTGCGAAACTGTTTTAAATTGGAATATTTTCGAACGGAAAAAAGAAAGGGGTACAGGTACGTCAGTAGTCGCTGTTTTCTTAGATCTAAAGCTAGTCTTTGAGACCTTGGATAGAAATATTTTTATTCTTAAAATTGAAGTATTTGGAATAAAGAAAAATGAACTTTAATGGTTGAAATCTTATTTAAAAAATCATATGAACGACTACAAAGAACAAAGAAAATATCACAATAACGAGCTCTTTACAAGTTGACCTAGAAGTCACACAAGGAACAATCTAAAATTCAAAGTAAAACCTGAGTATATGTATTTGGAAAAAGATTGGAATCCTTGCACACGTTCGGAGACTCGTTAACATAAATGCGGCCATATGTTATACAATTTTCTTATCCTATCCCACTTTATTTATTGTTCTACGTTATTATATGTACATAAGTAATATTGAAGTGCAAATGAAACAATGCGTGTTATATTGAAATGCAACTTTAGAAATTATAGATGAATGTTAGATGTATTTTGTGGATGAACACAGAAGAAAGATTGACGTGAATTTGCAATGATATTTATATAGATATACGATAAAGCGTAAGCTATTGCCAGAGTGCTTGACATGAAAAATTTTTCTGATAATAGAAACCAAATCTTATAATCTTAAGAAAAGAAGACTTCAGGCTAGAGGAATGGAGAAAAAGCACCTCCCAGAATTCCGTTATGTATAGACGTTTACAATATTTCAATGGTCAAATGATATATATTTATTTTGGAAGTTATAAAGACAGTACATACACAGAAAGGAGAATGCCTATTTTAGGCCCGACACCTCAAGGCGTGAGAGATGTCTTAAACGATGCATTATGATATTTTTTTTTTATAATGTTTGTTTCTATCTAGCGAGGCAAAGCTAGGGGAGACCCATCTAGTACATTTTGGAAAATCTAGTACAGAATCGAATTCCTTACATCCTGAGAAGATATTTGAGTATCCACACTCTTATACTCGGAGGCTTAAATAGATATTTATAGCCATCTCAATACTGACTTTTTTAGGATTCCCCTCTTTTTTATTCGAATTGTGGTACTAGATTTTCGGTAGGGTTATGTCCGAACACTGTTCACTTCAGCTCATTACCACCTACAATTCGTACAAGAAAAATTTTCTTTGCACTCTTTTAGGGTACGGGATAGGAACACCCGGCGGGGTGAGGCTGGTTCCAATACCGCATGTTGTATATCGAATTAAAGGTCTCGCCAAGTACTATAGGGTGGTGTATATTTTTTCCGATTCAGATAACTTTGTCGGGGCGTTTTTACCACCGAAAAACCAATTTTTTAGCACTTGAGTCACATACACCCCAGCTACTACATTTCGCATATATTTTTGCAGTTTTTTACTCTATGGCCATTAGAGCTCTGTTGTGAACATTTTTCTCATGAGAAATCATTGTATCGCGCTAATTCCACACAATCAGGAGAAGTAGAAAAGTCCATTTTTTCACCCAAGAAAGTCGCTCAAGCTACAACCGATCGCCAAAGATTTCCTGCGCTAGATAGAAGTGAATATTGTTAATAAAATATGTTCAGAGTATGCTAATACATCGTTTAAGACATCTCTCATGTGGTGTCATGAGTTGTCGGGCCTAAAGTTGTATGAATTAACGAAATAACATATGAGGATCGCTTGAAACTTTTGAATATGGATCGCTTGAAACTTTTGAATATGCACTGGAAAAATGTCGAAAGAGTGCGGATGTTACTTTTGTCCATCAACTCTTAAACACGAATGTTATTCTCAATTGTTACTGTAAAAATTCCCTTTCCATGATAGTAGGAACAATTTGAGAAGGCTACCTCTGTTGCATGTTAACTCTTTTAGATCTTACTTTGGAATGTATGAGCCTGTTAAGCGCATTTGTATTACTGTTAACGTTGTATTAAGTTGGTTCTGATAGTCAAACAAGTTTGGAGACTTTACAAAAGAAAAAATTAAAGAATAATTTTATAAAATCGAAAAGTTATAATAATGGAAGAAGTAAGAAAGAAAATATGCTAATAACTGAGGGAATAAAATTAAAAGCGAAATGTGAAAGGAGAGAGAAAAAAAAATAAAAAAGAAGAAATAAAAAATATATTTATACCAAATCTAAAATCTAAAGAGCGTGAATTAACTTAAGACTAGAAGATAAGAAAAATCAAATAGAAGAAACTAAGATAAAATTTAACCGAAAAGCGGAAGCCAACAATATACTGTTAAGGAATTTGGAAATGGGTAAATCAGAGCAGTAGAAAGAAAGAAATGAAGAAAAGAAAAGTTTCCATTACCGATCACGCGAAGGAGTAATTTTTTAATTGTCAGGATTAAAGTGTTAAATATGTTTTTACTGTTAAATCTAATCTTGTCTTCAACGATTTAGTAATTCTGCAGATAGATGATTTCTCGTTAATGTTATTTCTGCAAGTAGGTAGTCTGGAAAGGGCCTTGGATCTCGAGCTGCGCGGAGGGATTAATCAATACTAAAGACTAATGCATGATAATATAATGGATAATTTAAAACATTATATAGAAAAGCACTATCCAAGCTGATTTGAGTGCTATTAAGTTGTATTTTGCTAATATTTAATGATATTTTAGATTGGTATTCTCCAATTTGAATAATAAAACTCTAAACATCCTCAATTTGAGCACTAAAATACCCGAGAATAATCCTTACTAAAAAATAAAGATGCTAATAAAGACGATGCTGAACTAAATGATTTGCAAGTGAAAAAGATAAATAATATAAGAAATTAAGAGGAGCTTTCGGTCAAAAATTACACCCAAATATTTTGCTTCATTAACACGGGAGATATTATGAATCTGGAGTCCTTTTTTTACGATGAAATGAAATACATTCACATTTGCTGATGTTGATTTCAATATAGTTTTCGTGGAATAATTTCTCTAGTTGTAGTATACCGTTTTGAAGATGGCCACAATTCGTCACGTTATTAATTTTTCTACAAATCTTGACATCATCAGTGTAAAATAAACAATCAAATATAAACAACAAGGCAAGTCGTTGATGTATATGAGAAAAATCAATGGCGCTAGTATTGTACCTTGGGTCACTCCAGAAATTTGTTTAAATTAGGAGGCTACAACATTAAATACAACGATATTATCTCTACGAGTTAAATAAGAGTGGAACCAAGATATGAAGTCTGTTTGAAAGCCCGTTAGTGCTACTAATGAAGCACAGCATTTGTGTATAATTTCTTCGAGAGAGCACGCGATTTTATTTGTGAATAAAGATAAGTTTTTGTAGTAGATCGCACTAGTGAGCATCCGCGCTGTTCTTCAGAGATAAATGGTTTTATTTGGAATAGGAGCTTTCTCAAAAATAAGTGCGGTGGCGTTAGAAATAGAAATGGGTCTATGGTTAATAACTATATTACTTTAGGGTCGCCAGATTTATAAATAGGCATAACGAAATAACTTTTAAGAGCTTCTGGGTCAGGCGCGGATGTAGCGTTAAAATTAGGGGGGGGGGGTTATGGTCATCTTACTGCAAAATAAAAATACAATTTTAAGGTGTTTAATTTACCAAAAGCGAGTATGTATTTCAACATTTATATAACATTTAAATAATATGGTTACGTGCCATAGTGCAATAGAAAAGAAGACATCTATTGGAAATGGATACTTTAATTGAAAGACTAATTAAGAACGGACATAAACAACTTTCGGAAAAAGAAAGGCAACATTATGGGGAAAAATTTTGGCTTTCATCTGAACACTTCCCAAATTTTGCGAAATGCTCATGGGCCAACCAATACACTTCACTTCTAGGGAAGGAAGGAATTTGCTGGCCTCGTGCAGAGACGTGTTATTACAATAGTTTTGCTACACTATTATCCTTATATGATTACCAGGTTAACTGTGTAAACGTTCAAACAAGTAACAATTTTTGATATAAATAATAAGTGTATCACAAATTCACAGCACATAATGAGAATTTTATTATATTATCACCTTAAATCGGATGTAAGCCAGGGCCAACATGCGGGTGATTATAGGCAGTTTTTACGGGTGAGAAGTATTCGGGGGTAGGACAAATTCCGAAATGCTAAATTTCGATCGGGAGGACTGGCAGTATACCAATAATACTACTGAAAAGGAAATTGATTCGATTATTTTAAAATTGCGAAATTTCTAATCGATCGGTTGTATAGTTGTTTACCTGCGATTTGAGGTGATAATATAATAATTAAATTATCATTACGTGCTGTGAATTTGTGATACATTTATTGTTTATCTCAAAAACTCTATATATTTGATGGAATCTTTCGTGACCGATTTGTGAAACATTATTAAAAGAAATTAAAGAGTATTCTACTTGTTTTTACATTTATTTCACAAAAAATTTTTCTTCTCGTTATAAATTTACTGACGCCGTTTCGATCTCTATCGGATCATCCTCAGAGCAGTAGCACTTGGTTACTCCTCTGAGGATGATCCGATAGGGATCGAAACAGCACTTGTTTATTCCTCCGAGGATGATCCGATAGGGATCGAAACAGCTGTCAGTAAATTTATAACGAGAAGAAAAAATTTTTGTGAAATAAATGTAAAAACAAGTAGAATACTTTTTAATTTCTTTCAAAAACTCTAACTTAATAGAACACGCACACAATTAACTTTGGCAATCATATATGGAACTATGCGTAACAAAATTATTGTGCTGGTATGTCTAAGCACAAGGGGAGGAAATTCCTTCCTTCCCTAAAAACTTCTCCCATTGACCGTAAAATAATAAGATTACGATTACAAGTATATTTGTGGTCGATTATTGTCGCTGATATCGACGGCTGCACTACTATAAGCCTCTTCGCATATATTTTTTTTTTTTTTCAAATAAAAACATGAAAAACGTCAAATTATATGATAGGGAGAGAAACTGCGAGTGACACTCGCAAAGTACGCGAAAGGCTCCTAGTAAAAACTTGTGTAACGTCAAATAATTAAAGTGGATTACCTGATTTATTATTTAAATTATTGAGTTATTGTGCTTCTATTTGAAATAAATATGCATGCCGGAGAATTACTTTCTATAGTACAAGTACAACAAACAAATTTTATTTACCACTTTGAATACATAAAATGTTTTTGTAGAACATTCTATTTCCACTGGAGGAGGAATAGCAGTTTTATCCATTTCTTTTAAAGTAAACTAAAAACTTGAAAAATAGCTAAAAACTCAAAAATAACTAAAAACTAGTGGGAGCTGTCAAATCTGACACTTTTGAAGTTTTTACTTGTCTAGTCAAATCAAGTAATAAATTGAACGGAAAGGAAAAGTGATGTCAACAATTTCTCTCTCAGTTTTCGAGTATGCGAACGCCTTCGAGTAAGAACTTACAAAACGATTTGAAACTAGTACGCGAACAGACCTATAGTTTATGAGTATACTGCACGCGCATTTTGCTACACTTTTGTGCCTAGACGTGACAATGTCATCAATAGAAAGGATATAGTTCCGGAAATTTTGCAATTGTGAAATTTCTGATCGGACGGCTTATTTAGGGCCAACCCACACGAGAAGTTTTTAGGGAAGGAAGAATTCTCCTCCTCTTGTGCTGAGACGTACCAGCACAATAATTTTGCTATGCGGAGCTCCGTATATGATTACCGAAATTAATTCAGTGCGCGTTCAATTAAGTTACAATTTTTGATATAAACCTAAAGAGAACGCCATATAGAAGTGAATTCACTTTCTGCAGTGTCTTTCAATGGACATTAGTCATTATAATGTCAGTAGTTTTATATAAGAACGCTGCAAATATGTTAGAATGTTAGGAGTTAGGACTAAATTAGGGCTAAGTTAGTCTGTTTTGTGGCTTAGAAAGTGTTTTTCGAGGGATCACACAAAGTTGGGGTCCCAAACTGAAATTCTGAGAAGAACTTTTACACATACATCACATGCACACAATAATATTCATTTAAATAAATTTTGGTTTTTCAGTTTTGGAATAACATTTTTTTTTTGAAGTTGAAAAATATAAATAAAAAAATTCAAAATAATAAATATATTTTTTCAAATAACTCAATTAATTAAATATTTTGTTCTTCAAATTTAGAGGGGGTCATGACCCTCACGACACCCCCTGGATCCGCCACTGTACTGGGTAAATTTTATTATTGATTGAAAGATTGAATAAACTACTTATCGGTTTCGCTAGACTTTTCGCGCATCTCTTAAAAAGTCTACTCTTACGGCGATAAACTTGCAATACATGATCGTCTTCTAAAGATAACATAAGGAATTCATGTAGTTTTTTGGCAGTATCAAGTGGGTGTTCGTCTGGGTAGAGTGGAATATACTCTAATTTCAATAAAATTAGTTAGGGATCTTTTTTCTAATATTTTTATACCCATTACTTCCATGTTTTTACTCATACGTGTCTTTTCCGCTTCTAAGTTTTAATTCTCTTTTTGTTATCCTCAACTGTGGTCATAAGATTTTTAATTTCATCAAATCCATGCAGTAAAATAGTAATTGAATTATCGAATTCTCTTTGTTTTGATTTATTTCTTTAATTATGTTCTCGACGGCTACTACGATACGAAATATTTCATTTCCCATCACTATCAGAAACGCAATCATCAGTAAAACTTTTTTAATATAGCCGGCACATCGAAGGTAACAGCGTCGTTCAGGATATTCGATGTAATTTCTTTGGATAGCTTACAAATTAGAATCCAGTTTTCTGTTGATGTAGATAGGCAGAACAGAGTATACACTTAGGCGCCATAATATTATAATATTCATTATTTATAAAAACGAGATGTCGCTACTTGCAAAAAAAAATGTGATCAAAACTTTTATTAAGTGGTACAAATAAAATTTTTCCAGAATGTAGAAATGTTTAAAACTCAATCGAAAATTGTCTCCAGCTATTACTAAATCTTTTATTAGAAGTTTTAAAGCTGGAAATAGCAGGTGAAAGACAAGTAACGACATCTTCTTTCAAATACGTAAATGATGCCATGTGAAAGAATTCTGGTTGCAGTCCACGTCTCGAAAAATAGGCTATCAAGGTCAGAGTTTGGGGTTGATGTTTTACCGATTTAACCAGCGCAATTTTTTTTAAATTATTTTATTGATTTCCTACAAGATCAGATAAACTTCATCTTCGCAAACATAAAATATGTTGTTTTACTTAAGCTCTTAAGCATCCGCTTTGATGAGAGACCTGAAAACCGTGGTGGCACCGCCTACGGGGGGGGGGGGTTGGAGCCAGGAACGGAGAACCAGAGCCACATCTTCCTAAAAGATCAGCCCTTTCATTCCCTATGATCCCCCTGTCATCAAGAACCCAAGGAAAGGACACCTTGTTGTGAATACACAATTTATAAACGGAGATCTTCAGTCCCCCCAGTAAGAAACGATAGCAATGTCCATACAAACTTATAAATTTCCCTCTGGTGACCTTGACAGCTCAGTTTTCGTAGCGCGGGCTATAATGAGATAATGAATGGATATTACAGTGATCCAGATCCAAGAATGCTGGTCGATGATCAAACTGCTGCAATCACTGCTGCTAGATCATCAATACGTAGAATCTGCCATGTACAGCCCATCAAATTATGCAAGAGTTTAAGTTTCAACTAGTTAAATGTTTACTTCTTACTAGAAACAAGAGAAATTAAGATTTTTTAATAGTAACGTAAATTTGAAAGAGAGGCTTTTAAAAGAAAAAGAAAACAGGTTTATATTTTTCAATGTTAAATAATAGTAACATATCATTAATTTAAATTAAATTATATAATTTGAGTTTAAACTGTCTGAATTATATTTTTACAAAGTATTTTTAGACATATAAATAACTACTACTACTATCGCAAATAGTGTCACTAGTCTTTTGACTACTTCTGCCATATTGATTATCAGATACACTGGTATTGTCCATATCATACTTAATACATTTTCCGATAGTTTCGCTACATACAAACAATAAAGAAGTGGGTCTATATTGAATTAAATCCTTTATACATTTTATTTTATTTATACAAAGACACACACAATAGCACAGTTAGAGAAACTCGAAAATATACCTCTAGAGATATGTTAAAGACGTGTAAACTCTTACTGTCTGGTATAATGGCACACTGGTGAGATTTTTTTTTTCAAATAAAATATGTTGTTTGAGGGAAACAATTTTTTCTATATCGAATATATAATGTAAAAAGCAGCAGGGAACACCTTATTGAATTTTTCGTCCAGATTTTGTTAAACGTAGTACATACATATGTATGCTGTTCGCAAATGAGAATTACAGTATTAAAGTTAAGACGAGGCTTTACATAAAGTGGAAAAATTTTCACACATTATATGCCTGAATAAATAAATTATTGTGGATAGTTTGACAGACAGCTCGCTACTCTCATTATCATAAATAGAAATATAAAACATTCTGGAGTTGATCAACTAAAGTTTTATTTATTTCATTCTATATCTCTCTCCATAACTTATTTTCGCTACCATTCATTCTACGCCTCCAAGAAATATTTTTCTTATTTTGTCTTCCGTCTTGTTTATAAATTACCAAATGGTCTCCAGAAATCTCATGGGCATACAAAAATTGTCATTGTTTTTACAAGACAAGAAAGAAGACAGAAATTTGATGTTTTACGTGCAGAATTAACTATAAAAGTAACAGACAAAAGGGAATAGAATAGAAGTTTTGAAATTATGTGAACTCGGTGATATTAAGAAATATTTCTTCGAGAGAAATTTTTTCAAATTAACTGGTATATGCCAACAGTGCCCCTGAACCATGTTTAATATTTGTCTAACCAACTTTGTTTATATTATTTTTAAAATATTAATAAAATATGCTTCGTGAGTATTAAATGTGTTTTGATTTTGCTAGTTTGTATGCATTATCTGTGTTAAGTATTTACTGATATGGGCAAGTGAAAGATGTTAGCAAACTCTCGAGAATAATTCCCAAGCCATGAAATAGAAGTTTATATGTGTGCGTTGGGAGTCCGTTCTCTAAAATATTCTATATTGATACTTATGGAAAAGTGTCAAACATTGATTTTATATATGATATAGAGCGTAAACTACTATCCATACAGGAAAATAGTCTTCTAGTAATTTACAGCTTGGCTCTTTACCTTTCCAAAGGCTACACTTACTGTATTTCTTAATTAACAAAATAATAAAATAGTTGGAGTACAAAGTAACCTTACCATTTTACGCTCACTAACTCTCAGCTGCGTAATAGTTGCAATAGTGTATATGCGACCAGAGTCCGAATCTGTGGGCAAACTGATTCGATTTCATCAGCCTACGGCATGCCATGATGGCACAGCGTCATAACAATGATTACTCAACTGAGAGAATCGTAGTGATTTGGTTGAAATAATTTTTTTTAAATAATTTTATTAGGAAAGATATAAAAAGTTTATTCCGGTTCGAAAGATAAGAAAGTAAGCTTAAGATTATCAGAACATCATTTTTCTGTATGAATAGTAGTTTAGAGAGGAGGAGCTATTCAAATCAAACTTTTGTCAGTTTTACATTAGAGCACAGCAAATATTTTAGAATGTTAGGACTCCGTTCGGGCTCTTATGTGGTAGTGAAGGAGTCTGTTTCATGGTCTATGAAGTATTCTCGAGGCTTTTGACGTTAGCCATTATTATTTCGCATACCTACATATTAATGAGATGACCTGAATCAAGGAACCATTACAAATATTTTATACGACAGGATATAATTCTCACAATAAAAGCTTCATAAAATTTATCAGAGCTGAACGCAATGAGAATTATCCAGAACCAGTATTTAACACATTTGTCGAAATTGAAACCAGTTTACTACACTATAAAAATGAGCACAACTGTTGCCACAAAGCTTAGGTATTTTTTCCCTAGGGAATATTCCCTACATTTTCGGGAAAAATACCTACGCTTTGTGGCAACAATTGTGCACAGTTTTTACAGTGTACCCACGAGGATTTCTAAAATGGAAAATCTTGAATTCTGTGAATGAACTAGAAGAATTGAGTGACTTAGTAAGGTCTGGCATGACAATCTTGTTAATTTCAACAGGTTAGCAAGAAAAATATATCTTACTGTATGTACTTACTGTATATTCAGATGTACAAGGCCTTTTCAAGCTCTAAATTAATGTGAGTCTTCTATTGAAGCAAAGTGATTAGACAATCCTGCATAACACCAAATTGTTTTCAAAGTTCCTCATTAATTTCCCAACATATGCAATTTCCAATAGAATCAAATTCATACTTGCATTTTATTTTTAAACTACATATTCTCAGCTTCCATCAATACAGATGAGTTTTCTTCCATTTTCCCACCACTGACACTGAATTTTTAATTTGGTGTGCCGTATTCCTGGCGGTGAGCACATAGAATCTCAGTTTAACTAGTAGAAATTGATCGTTCGACTCTACTGGAAATTAGGAACTGGATGAAGCTTTCTACTTGTACAGAGTTGACTGCTTAAACGATTCTACAGAAATATCGTTCGAATTTTTTTGCATAGAGCTCGTCCTAGGGGTCTAGATAGGCATCTACTTAGGCATTAACAAAGCTGATACATCAGTTGCTTACAAACCTGTAAATCAGTTCATAATTGATTTCTTTTTGAACGTAATTTAGCCAGTTGTGAGTCTTTGGGCTTATATAGCATAATATCTCATGGGACAAGCCGTTCACTAGAAGAATTTAACCGTTGGCGACTCGTTACTTATAACTTGTTGTTCTAAATTGGCGACAATTTTTATAAGTGTGTGAATTTGTGTTGCCTACTTTTCATGTGTTCAGTGTGCAGTCTTCCTTACCAACAGTCGTTTTTATATAATTGCCGAAAATAATATAGGCTTAAACCTACAAAAATCTTTAGCACTGTGTCAGATATGACATCGAAGAGAAAGTACGTCCATCGTCAACAATATTGTTCGAACCAAATCGATTCGAATATATTTTGTTAACAGAAAAAATTCTGAAAAGAAAATATCCTGAAAACAAATTGTCAAAATTTTTAGTAAAATACAATTTGATAACTCTTAATCAACAAACAGGTACACAACCCAACAAAGACATGTATATGTCATCTATATAACATATTTCACAAATACAATACAAAAGTATAGCCTCATCGATCAGATCAAATTAAGATCATTATCATATGTTTGAACCGTTAGATTCGTGCTAAAAACAATTCCTGAAAAAGGAACATATTACAAAAATACCATGCTAAAATTGAGTGCTGGAAAAAAAATGAATTCAATCTAATTACAATTTTCCCAAAAATAAGTACAACATCCAACCACAGACAAGAAATACCCAGATATCGACGGTAGTACTAAGAAAGTGATGTATGAAAGAGCTCATAGCAAACCGCAATAACTCACTGATCTCTGCTAAATCTATCATGGATACGAACCAAAAATATTTTTCAGTATAGGCAAAAATTCATTTCTTTGTTATAATCTAAATCGACCATATTTCTTCAGAATTCGTGTGCATTATTGGTGGCTGTTGAAGATGATTCGAATAAGTTGTGAGTTGTGTCTGAGCAGTCTCGGCTTCCTGGAAGTTCGATTGATTTGGTTGCTTGGGCTTGTTAGCTAAAACTTTTTATGAGCGTAGATCTAGGTACATCAGCGCGGATTTTTGTCTCAGGCCTGTATAAATTGTTTTCAATGGAAGAAAGAATTGATTTATTTCTTAGAATTGAAATCTACCATATTTCTTCAGAATTCGTGATAGAGAGAATATTTATTGCTAATAAAATTCTATTTAGCACAACAGCTTGTGTTGCTCTAAATGCCATGTTGCTATGAATTTTTGTTCGTTACTATGCAAATTTTATCGCTACTACCGTAAGATCACAGATGGAATGCCAATTCTTGTTATCATGCGCCTCTGATACTCTATCATTGGTGACGTATGCAAGCAAGGGCTATATAAACTACTACGAGACAAGTCGATCTCTTTTTGTACTT
The DNA here is from genome assembly GCA_963924295.1 of Dioctria rufipes. Lineage (NCBI taxonomy): Eukaryota > Metazoa > Arthropoda > Insecta > Diptera > Asilidae > Dioctria > Dioctria rufipes. The sequence continues at coordinate 74,141,806 of OZ002743.1, read as the reverse complement.
GGCATTGCTTGAGGTAAGTTGGCTAGTTAGAGACTAGCACCTCGGGTAAGAGTGGCGGAGAGTGTGGGGAGGTTCCCGAAAATACCTGCCGCTGTCACCACCCATAATCAAAAAAAATCTTCATGCCTACTTGAACGAGCCAGCACACACTCGGTCCTGAATGGACCCTTACGTCACTTACCTATGCTCCATTGAAGGCGCAGATGGCATGCCTTCCTGCCAAGCCCCATCCTCCCATCGACTTTGGGTGGCACAATCGTCCAAAGTCCCTTTGTTGACCTATAGAAAGAGAGAGACTAGGCAAGCCTAGACGACCCCGGTCTCCTGCGTTAGAGGGCTCCGGGATGTGAAGGAAAAGTAAAAACTCAGCCAATCATGTTCACGTTATAATCGCAAGTGTTTCCTTCTTACAAAAAAAATGCTATTGATTCCTATAATTAGTTTAATTTTAAATCGCCGCAACGTTCATGGCAAGACTCATTGCATATGTTTAATTTTGCTTTTCACATTAAAACAAATAGAGCTAAGATTATTGAACTTCCTAGGATAATAATAGAGTAAAGATAAATACCATTTAAAGAAAATGATTCCATATAAAAATATCTCGATCTTGCCCTGCAGCCATAATTCATAAATTTCGGCTTTTAATTTCAGACTAACTTATCGTAAGAAATGTTTCAAAATGTATGTACATAAATGTTTGGATGATAATGCATTTTTTTTCTTATCTACCCTTAACTAAACGAGAGAAATTAAATATTAAAATTCTTTTATACAAATGTGTATGCAAGTTTCATAGTCTCAAAAAATATGCCGCGATGTGAGGTGATAATCTAACATATACGTACGATGCGGGACGGACAATGAATGAGAATATATTGTTAGCTGTTAAGAGATTCGAAGTAAGTAAAGAAGAAGTAACTTGTGCGCACAAATCCCCAACCTTAGCTTGCTTTGTGTATATGGGTGTAGAATCACTCTTAAATATTAAAATTTAGTTAATTTTAATTGAGTGTAAGATGACATAACTTTGAGGTAAGTATCTAATTTAACAAGAACGTATGTACGTATTTCATGTGAGCATTACTGTATTCAATGATTCAAGATAATACCTAATATGCAGATATAAATGAAGAAGAATCTTTAAAGGTTTTCATTATTTTCTCGATTTTGAGACAATGAATGCATGTATGTATATTTTCCTTTATAATAACAGGTGCAGCCTGTGTACGCAGAGTGATAATTTGAACTCCCGAAAATGCTATTTGTATATTTGCTATGATTTACCAAAAGAAATCTTAAGCTATATTTATTTAAAATGATCTTTGCTGCACATTTAATAATTGGTTCCGTGCTTTTGTTGTTTTTTTTTCTTTATTATTCTATTATTAAATTACTTGCTAATGGTACTTAGCTGTATTGCCGCTGCAATTTACCCTTCTGTAAAGAGATGTTCTGAAGTTTCAATACTATTTCGGCGTTTACTTCCTAACATTTTTTGTTGCTTGTTCTAGAGATTCTTGGTAGAAGAGATTATTTGATTCTCCAGGTAGAGATTCTTTTGTTTTATCTATATGCTATGTTAGTCCGAGTACTATTTTAAATGCTGATTTTGCTCCCAGTTTTATTTGTTGCAGCTGTTGCTGGTGAATATACTGTACTAAATGGTGTAGAATCATGGAAGAATTTTGAACAGGTAATCCAGTTCGCACTACGGCTGCCAACTCTTCGAGCGGTAGAAACTTGTGCATGAATCGCCATAAAACAGGCATCCATGAGTTCAACAGGGTTTTGCCTGAAATTGTGCTAGTGGTGTAACAATTCGCCCAGATGGCCGATGTACTTACAGTGTACTTACTTTCGAGATATTTCGGAATATGTCGGCTGGAAGTGTACGAAAAATTTTCTCATGATGGATGGATTTCCACCGATGCCGTTGAAATTTTATGATTTGGTTGTCTTCAACTTTTCACATCCTTTCACTTTCACGTTTTGACAAGACAAAACGATTGTCTTCTTCTTACTTGTCTTCAACGACATGTCACTTGAGCTTGAGTAAAGCACTTCTCCCAGTCAAGTTGCGTTCGCTTTCCGCTATGGACAGCAGCCGACATACACGCTACAGTATGTGTAGCATATTGCTATATACAATACACTACGACCATAACAAATTTATATCAGGTATCGACTTATATATCACCTTTTAACAACTAATTAAACACTTTATTTCTGGTCTCGACGGAAGTAATGAACCTAGTTTGGGGTCACGAATAAAGTTAAGATAATACCTTAAGCCGGGTCTCGACTGACTTAAAGAATATTATCTCGGGTCTCGACTGACATAATTTTACTAACATTAAAACATTATTTCTGGTCCCCACGGGCATAAAGAATTGTTTTAACCAATGATTAGAACAAAGGGTCTTAACATTAGCTTAAAGCTAATTCCTCAAGTGCCAAGTTTAGATCGGTGAGTACCTGCCACTTGTAAAATTTTATTATGTATTCATATATCCATTTTATTATATATTTACTCATATATATATCTACATATTATATACTTTGTGTGCATATCAATCAAATATCATAATTTAACTTTATTCTTCACGATCTTATATTGCAACTTTCTGTCAATAAGTGTTTTCCAGTGTGATCCAAAATTCTCTGACCCAAAGCTTATATATTGAGTTTTATCCCAAAACAACTATTCTTGAAAATCGTACATTATAAATCTGGGTCAATAAGTGTGTTTTCTAGTGTGTACGGATCTCTGACCTAATATCTTATATACATAATCTGATTTTAATAGTGGGAAATTCTAACAAATAAGTGTGACTCTTTATTGAAAGTTAAAGGGAAGTATATTGTGTTTATTTTGATAAGAGAGTCGACCACTGATCTTGATTCAAATTTACCAGTGCATACTTTGATGAAAAGTGCTTAGATGATGTAATAAAAGACTCCATCCGAATAATTAATGGCTATGGGTTTGGATTTCTATTCTGTTCAATAATTGGAACAGTTTTAGCTCCTAATAGGGGCACAAATGATAGTTTTGCATACAAAAGAGGTCCAAATGAAGTTTTTCTATAAATTTCGTAGGTTCTATGATACACAAAAACCGATTCAGATTGGACAACACCTCATGCTTTTTTGTATTAGATAAAAGAAATGTTTTATCCTTTATTAGTGGAAAATGATGTAACCTTTCCAGTAATTCCTATGCCTACCTATGCCGATGGTCATAAGACACACTTAATTTATGAACTAGCTATGTTATGATAGGAGCTGCAAAAAAAAGAGTTTCAAAACTGAAGCATTGAAAACATTTATTAGCTTTTGACAAAATAGAATTTTGCAGCAATTAAAAAAAATGCAAACTACATTAAAAAGAAACTGTTATAAATACAATCCGTATAGGTACTTCCGGATTATATTCTTTCGATCAAATTCTGTTGATTTTTCTAAGTGTCTCGGAACTTCAATGTGCACAAATGAAAATGATTGATAACAGAAACTTTCAGAGCGTCCCTGAAAGTGACAATGCTCTCACACTTGATGAATTTATTATTTGATATGATTCACCGATGTAATTGCACCTATACAGAAGACTTTTTAATACTTTTTTTTTAAATCTATCAAAAACTGTAAACATTCTGAGTATATTTTGCAATAGAAATTTCATTCAGACAATTTATATTATTATGGTTTCAGGATAAAACTTCTAAAAAGAATGTCGAAGAAACTTTCGTAAAATTTCCTGAAGCAAACGACCTTATTTTACAAAACTAATGATATCCATAATTTTGAAATTGGGCAAGAATTCATATTTTTTATATTAGAGAAATTTCCTCATTTTGCTGTACCTAACAAAAATCTAGTTTCAAGGTCCACAGTATAATTCAGACTTTTTTTGTTTTTTTCAGGTAAGCGAAACTGCCACGAATGTACTTATTATTTCGGATATTCCAATAATGCGTATTGACGATAACAATAATAACGTAAGTACCTATAGATATTTAAAGTTTCCTTAGAATCGTAAAATCGCCAGCGAAGATCGCAAATATATAAGAATATCGAACGTTCTAACTTCATAATATCCTCAACGCATTTCCAGAAATCAACACAACAGAGAAAAAGGTATTGACTAAAGAACACTAAAAGAAGAACAAAAAATAAAACAAATATGCGCACAATTACAAAACTTTGGGTATATATATATATATATATATTTTGGGTCGTAATGCTACGGTTCATAACTGGCAAGATGCTGGGTCAGGTTTAGAAAAACTAAGGCCTATAACTGGAATAAAGGGGGATTTTGGTATGAACTTAACTTTCTCGTACTTTTAGAAAAACTGCGTAAACCAAAATTAATAAAATTTAATCTAGAATATTTAAATTAAATATTAAAATAAAAGCTTTTCATCTAATACGTAAGGTATAAATTTGTGGTTAATTTAAAGCTGAAAGTTTCCTTAAGGTGGTCACAAACGCTACTATTTCTATGATAATAAAGCAATCTTGTCATATGCCTACTGTAAAAAGCGCAGAAGTACAGATGTGAATTGAATTCAGTGTGCGGAGCGTACAAGTTGCTTCTCATTTAGAGACTTTAATAATTTGAACATGAATAGCTCAGGAGTGCTTTGACCTGCCTTGGGATAGAATAAGAGCCCTTAGCCCTGTCGACGATCAAGTTCCTGTTTTTGAAAGTCTTTGCAGCTATCTATTCGATAAATACGTATCTTTGCGCACCAAGAGGATTACTTCAAATACCTGTGTCTGGAATACTGCACAAATTGGAATTCTTATCGGAGAGCGTGAATATTTCTACAAACAATTTAAGCGACTCAAAACTCTGTACACTCGTTCTCTGAATAAAGCTGCCCGTAATAGAATAACCACTGCTATCCGTAGGGCAAAATGTCGCTATTATGGCAATAAATTCGACGCAAATATTTTCTCAAAAATTTTGTGAAGGCATCAGAAAAAGCTGATGTATGTGGTAGACTCTCCTGTGGCTTCGTCTAATTTACATAATAGCACACCATTAGCTCATCCTGTGAACCACTTTCAACACCATGACAATTGCTTTCCCTACTACTCGTAACTTCAAATTGGCGACGATTTTGCCTATTCCTAAAAAGTCTTCAGCGACTACACCATCTGATCTTCGCGCTATTAACATTTTGTGCTTCTTAGCCAAAGTACTAGAAAAGATAATATAAGGGCAAATCCTAGCATATGTCGAAAGTTATAACGCTGACAGGCTGGCAGTGAGATTTCCGCGAAAATCGCAATTGCAATTGCGAACAGCCATATTAGAGGTTACTACGGACCTGCGGAAAGACCTGGATATGGGTGAGGCTGGCATTCTCGTGCTACTTGAGTTTTCCAAGGCTTTTGACAGAGTCAACCAATCGAGGCTACTCTTAAAGTTATTCAATAATTTTGTTTTCTCCCAGTCGCCTTTTAACTTGATCAAAAGCGTCCTCAAGGGAATATGCCAACAAGTGCGTTATAACGACTGTGATTCAGGGGTCTGTGTTTGGACCATTGTTGTTCAGTTTATATATCAATGACTTACCAAGTGTTATCTAAAAAGTCAACATCCGCTTATACGTCGACGATGTCCAGTTATACAGTGGCGAACCGATTGGGATATTCGAAGATTACTTGGAGCAAGTCAATAAGGATCTTGCCAGAATCTATGATTGGTCTCTGGCGAATGACCTAATTCTTAATCCTGACAAGTGTCAGTGTCTCATCTTGGGTGGTAGTACTTTGACCAAACCTATTCCCTTCATATTTCTCGGGGAACAAGCTTTGACATAAGTTGATGAAGTCACAGATCTTGGCAGGTATGAAATGTTATGATTATGTTATATTGGTTCTGAGAAAAGTCTATTGTGGGCTACGCAGGCTCTAGTTGTCTGCAAAAATTCCAACCACGAACATCAAACTGAAGCTGATCAAACCTCTGATTTTGCCACATTTTACCTTTGGGAGCCTGTCCTTCCAAAAATTAGACTCTACCTGCCTGCGCAGAATCAACGTTGCGTTCAACGATTGTGTTAGGTTCGCCTTCGGTATTCGTAGATTTGACCACATTTCTGGCTTTAAGACTAGGCTAGTCGGGTATACTGTCGATATATACGTAAAGCGCAGGTCACTTTGCTTTCTCCATTAGCTCATTAATACGGGAGAACCTGATAACCTGAATTTGTCACACAATCATAATATTCTATTTCCCCGTTATCGTAGAATGGTTCAAGGGGGCTCTTACCTTATACCTATACCCTATAGATTTCATCTTGGGTAGAAAAACAATTGCTTGCTACAGGGTTAATTTTTCCTATTGCATTTCAATGTTTATTTAGAGCAGTCGCATGGATATTAACGTTTTGCAAAACTTTCGAAAAGAGCACGAATTTATGGACCTTAATAGGAAAAGAATTCTGGTGCTTCAACCATGCGTTTATAGTACGTGTAGGAGGAGCAAACAGAGTATACAATTAATTCAATTTCAAGATTATCTATGTATTTAATATATACAGAATTGACAATAGTCGAATTAGAATCAACTGAAGTAAATCAAACCAGGTCAAATAAAACAACCTTAATTGAAAACGCACCTAGAAATAAGACAAAGAATATCGCATCACATGTGATATAAGTATTGTTAATGTATACACATCTATCCATAGGAAAGAATTGCTTTTTATTTCATTACAACAAACCATACTTATTTTAAGAAATATATTGGCCACTCTCATAACGACCTACCCAGTTGCGTTTATCGTTTATTAATTTCCTTTATCAATTCTTTTCTTACCAAAATGAAAAAAAAAAAAATAATAATAATAATAAATAGCACCGAAAGATACAATTACCAAAGTAAAGATTGCCACTTTAATAAAAAATAAATCATATGAATTAGGCGAAGTAAGAGTTCTATCTCAGATGATTCTTGGCACAAAAAGAAATAAAACTGCTTAACATCAACACACACACACTAAAATCGTTTCTCAAATCGAATATTATTATATGCTTCCTATTACATTATCATATATACATCCATATAAAGAAGAACCCAATAAGTACCTACATATCTGCCAGCTTAGTAACATGAAATCCCTATATGTGAAATCCCAAGGTGATAATTGTATTATTCCTTGTCAGCCACCCTATGCTTGTGGGCTACACGAAAACTCAATAAGAAATGGTAAAATATATCAGAGGCGTTCGTGCAATGCGATTATTTCTATCCTTTCTGTTGTGCTTAATAGTCAGACGAATATCGATAAAAAATAAAATTACGCCTTGTTTCTCTTTTTGCCGATGCATGTGATAACAATTGGGGGAATGTGTGTAAAAAGTTACACAATATGTGTAATAAAAAGCATTCACCTTGAAAATATTATACCTGAATAGCGCGTTCCTACCCTCCAAGTTGAAGTCCATTTGAATTTATTTGGTTCCTCCCCAGAGCCACTTAACTGAGGAGTTGAAATAGGCTATTAAGAAAATAGATAACAATTTTTTGGATCGAACCCATATTTTCCTTGTATGACATTAAGTCTGCTTGTAGAAGTGTAATAATTTCTATGATGTATCTACTTCGTTAGTATATGTAAGACATAAAATATCATCAGGGGAAGATTTAAGGATAAAGGAAGAAATATCTAAGATATTATAAATGTACTGAAATGGATGGATTGAAGGGAAGTTGATCTATAAGGGATTCCGGAGCTTAGACAACAATTAGAACCATTGTTTACCACCCTCAGTATTTATGAGATTTCAATAATAAATTACTGCTGGATGCTCTTATGATGAAATATGTTCACTAAAGACAGTGCGCAGCTATTCCCATTGAAAATGGATACAAAACTCCTCAAAAAATTATAAACTTTTTTAGTCTTAAGACTTTCCTGATTGAGAATGAATCTCCTCACAGTTTTTTATTTGCTCTATGCCCATGAAGTCCTCGAGACAAAGTCGACTATACTAAAACATATTATGGAAAGTTACATAAGTATTTTGGTATACTAATCTAAATTACCGAAGAGGAATCCTTCAAATTTGTGCTATACGACGTGCGAGTTAATCCGACTTTTCGTTTCCAATGAAATTGATGTGAGCTGACTCCGTCAAACAAATACGTAATTACGAAATGGAAAGAATTCAAGGTTATTTTACACTCCATTTACCAATTTGGTGGTTCTAGAAGTTTTGATCAATGAGCTTAATATCAACTTGGATATCTAAGAATTATATTGAATGTGACCTCAAATACATATTTAATGACATGCACGATATAATGACATCCTTGAATTCTCGTTACAGATCCAGTAGATATCGCATTTTTATATGGCTGTGCTTTGATAAGAGGGCAAATGATTTTTAATCCTTGTGCAAATACTTTGTTCAAAAACTACAAATAGACCCAATTCGTCTGTACAGAAGTTCTCATAAAAGTTGTATTTAAACAGATAGGAAAGGTATTAACTCTTGTGTACACACCCAAAAAAAAAATGACGCTCCTGCATACCCGGCTACCCCGGTATAATTTGTATGAACGATGTAAAAATTCATAGGAAATTTCGAGTAAAAGCAACAATGTAGCCGACATGTGGATGTGGATTATCTTAGTGGTATGAAAAATTAACCCTAATAAAATTTAATTAAGAGTAACGAATTCTGGAATTTCGGTTTTCAGAATATTTTGCATTTATTCCGATTTGCTGTTTGATCTTATGTGCATGGCTTAAAGTAAAGTACGGTAATTAAAAGTATCTACCGTAATTGTATGTACAAAGTACCATAGTAATATATTTTTTTTTTATATTATTAAGCCAAGCTTAGGGGATACCCTATGATGCAAAGGGATATGAGGAGAGCGGCGGAGGTGCCGATGTATGTCGCCCTTAAACTTTTGCAGGTTGTATGCCGGAGGAAAGACAGAAGATGGTAGACTGTTCCACATTCGTACAGTTCGGGATAAGAGAGCATCACGGAATTTTAGTGTACGGCCGAAGGTAATTTGAAGGGTAAAAGGATGAGCGCGGAATGCAGCGCGAGTATTGCGTGCAGGAACTATTCTACAAGGGATCAGACTAGATATTTCATCAGAACAGTGGCCATGCATATAGCGATAAAGGAGCGAAAGGCATCCAACATTGCGACGGTGCTCGAGCGAGTCGATATGACGAGTAATTGCCACATCGCCAATGAGCTTGCAGGCTCTCTTTTGGACAATATCCAATGAAGCTAAGGCTGTGCGACTAGCCCCGTCCCAGATATGGGAATTGTATTCCATTCTAGGTCTGATGTCGGACTTGTAGAGGAGCGCTATATTTGATGGGCTGAAATATTTCTTACACCTTTTCAAAAAACCAAGACATTTTGATGCTTCTTTGGCAACCGAGAAGATGTGATCTGTCCAGCTTAACTTACTGGAAATATTAATGTCAAGAATACTTAGTGACGGTGAATCAGAAATTAATGCACCATCAAACGAAACGGGAGTGGTTCAGTGATGGTCTTGTTTTAATGAGATGAGACAGCTTTGAGTCTTAGATGCATTGAATTCGACGCGATTCACTTTGCCCCAAGCGAGAATATTGTCAAGATCGTTATTCAATGATCTAATCATGCAGTCTCGTTTAACACATGCAGCGTTCCCTCTGGAATCCGCAAGGGTGTCAAAGGAGTATGCGAAATCAAGGGTACTGTCATCAGCAAAGCTATGGATAGGATTGAAAGTAAGGGAAAGCAGATCATTAATGAAGATAAGAAATAGAGTCGGAGAAATAACAGAGCCCTGGGGGACACCGGCATTAATAGGATGAGGATCAGATATAACGCCATCTAATACAACACGTATTTGGCGTATTTGGCGACTTGCACCATAATAAAATATATTTAAGATTAAATAGGAGAAATTTAGTATAAATTCTCTTAAGGCGGAGTCTGGCGTGCTATATAAAGTGTGAAGATAACCCAGACATTTCTAGTCGCATGTTATTTCTGTTAAAATTTAGATAGCTGCCAATTGATTTTTCTTTGATGACGTGGTTATTTATATCGAAAATGGACAAACGAACAGAAATTTCTGCTTCCGAGTTTAACCGATAATGTACATATACAATGAAACTTTATTTCATATTAATGTAGACTTTTTACATAATAGAATGAATTACCGGCAACAACATGAATATTTAAGAAGCTTAGTAGAATCTGATGATGAAGTGGAGGTATTGGATTATGTCAATGACGAATCAGATGAAGAATGCCTGCCATCAGCAGTGCAGGAAATGAACGAGGAAGATTCGGATGTTAAAGATGTTCGCCAAGATGATTGCATTTGAATCGAAATGGCCCACGAAGATAATGAAGATAGCGACGAAGAATCTAATCACAATGCCGAGGAAGGGTCGAGCACTCGGGACAACGTTTTACGTGGTAGAGATGGCACTATATGGCGTCCTACCGACGTCCGAACTTTAAGCCATAATATTCTTCGACAAAGAGTAGGTCCAATTCGCTCAGCAACCCTCTTGTCTGCTTTGGACACCTTCAAATGTATTTTTAATGATGTAATGCGCAACATAATTATAAAGGAGACGATTAGGAAGGCAAACTGCGTTTATGATCAGCACAACAGTGAACATCCAGAAATGCCACCAAAAGTTTGGAAAATTGTAACTGCAGAAGAATTTGACTCGAATTTAGGAAATTTTATAGCTGCAGATGTACTTCATTCTAATAACGAGCATATAAGTGAGCTATGGAAAACAACAGCCTGTCGTTTGTATCGCGCGAGTATGGGAGTGAGTTGTTTTTGTTCAATAACACGCTTCTACACGATTGGATAATCCTGCAACGCGAGGATTTCGTTTGAAAAATGATAAATCTGCCGCTGTATCAGAAATATTTCTGCTGTTAAATAACAACTTGCGTTCTCATTACGTGCCATCAGAATGTGATATTGATGATGAGCAACTCTTTCCATATAGAGGCAGAACACGATTCACACAATACATACCATCTATGCCTACAAAATATGGCATAAAAGTTTGGCGGGTTTGCGATGATTCAAATTCATATCCAATTACTGGTCAAAGATATACAGGGAATCAGTTATTAGGCAGAGAAGTAAATCAAGGAGAGCGCGTGGTGAAAGACTTGTGTATGAGATTTAAAGGAAGCGGAAGGAACATTGTAGCTGACAATTTTTTTACATCACTTCCTCTTGAACGTTTGCTGAAGTCGTGGAATCTTTCTATTGTCAGCACGTTAAAAAAGAATAAACCGTATATACCTAAGAAAGTGCTGCCATCTAAGTCGCGGGATATATTTTCATCACGACTTGCATTCAGCGATGACAACATATGTTCCGAAAAAGAACAAAAGTGTTACCATGTTGTCGACACTCCACTATGCCGATAACGTGTCCGGAAATAAAAGAAAACCGGAAGTAATACAATATTACAACAGCACGAAAAGTGGAGTAGGTAACATGGATAAAGTGCTTGGACAACTAAAAGGAGGACACAGAGGTATCCTGTGGCTTTTTTTTTTTATAATATTCTTGAGATTGTATCTGGCTGCTTACAAGATTTATTCGGAGAATCATCCTACTGGTTCAAATCGGACACACCAACGCCAGATTTTCTTACAAGACTTGGGAAGGCAACTGGCGTTACAACATACTACGACGCGGCTTACAAATGTGAATATTACAAGAAACTTCGAGAGCATAACTGGAAATGAATGTATGTTAGGAAGGCCAATTTTGCGGCAACTACCTGAAGAATCGGCTGCAAGAACTTCTCGAGACAGTAGTGGACGTACCACACAGACAGGAAAATGTTATATCTGTCTAACGACCAGCCCAAAAAGACGACGTGCCACCAGAAAATCCTGTTGCACCTGTAACTGTAGAGGACACACAATAACCGCAAATAAATGCCATTTATGTAACTAATTTATAATATTGTAAATATTTTTATAATATATATAAAAAAAACACACTTTTTTATATATTTACATGTTCGTTTTCATTATATTTTCTTATTTTTTTCTCCAGCTTAAGTTTGTTAATCAACTATATGATAACCTTTCTCATATAAAATCTCGGATTCCCTGAGTAGCCTGGGTGTGTTGACTACGGATAAAAAAGTTTGAGTTCAAAAAGCCAAAATATTATAAATTTTTTTTTCTTTTCAATGTTTTTTTGTATAGGACGACATATCCCAAGTAACTGTGGGATGGCATAGATCCTCGAGCCAGTATATTTCTACTATCAGTTTTTACAGGAAATAAAAGTAAAAATGGCTACCCGGGTATCCAGATGTGTACGAAAGTTTTAAAGGGCTAGGCCAATCCAGGATTTTAAAAATTTTATTTTTTTTTAAGTTACCTTAGTATCTATAGAATTATTTTTCAAAAGATTATGTGCGTGAAAAATCCCGATTTTCATATTCTAGCGCAACCCGTCTTCTTCCGCAGCGATCTCCTTTTATGAGCGCATTAGTAGGCTGTAGGACTGGCGCAGATAAACGCCGGGAGATAATAAAAGCATCTGATATCTGACTAGGTTAGAGTTGTAGATGTCACTTTCGACTAACGAGCATTCGAGAACGACTGTTTCAGACTAAAGGTATTGAAATATTATTCATACCCTGACTTTCTATAAACTATAAACGCGCTTATCTCAAAACTACATTTTTCAACTCAGCCGAATTCATAGCACGAACAAATTTCAACCGATTATTTGAAATTTTTACAGCACATTTAGAGTTACGTTCTCTGAGGTACTGCGTAGGATTTTTTCATTATATTGCATAGTTCCTTTTTTATAAACAATTTTTTGACGATTTCCTCATGGAATTTTCTAATTTTTGATTTAGAAATGCCCCATTTTTACAAAAGACAACATATCAAAAAAGTCCTACATACTTCTATAGCTATTCTCATATACAATCGAAGAAACTTTGGTCTCTCATCATTACTCAAAAATTATAGGAGCAGTTGGCTCGGCCGTTGACCTTCCAGAAATAAATCTAGAAGTAAATCCGATTTATTTTATGGTTTCCATAAATTATTTTTATTTTTCCCTATGGAGTGGCCTAATCCCTTAATATTGAAAATCAACCGTTATATGAGTTTATCAAACACACTTACATGTTTGATTGAGTGCAGACCGGTTTCAGCACATCGGCATTATGGCATTCGAAATACTAAATTGAAATAGTTTGAATCATATTTGGAAAATAGGACACAAAAAACTTCGGTGAATAATATCTTATCCGATTGTATAAAGACATCATTTGGTGTTCCACAAGGATCTATTCTAGTACCGCTTTTATTTATAATATATTCTAACGACATAACCAAAGTGTTAAAAAAATCAAAAATTGTTCTTTATGCGGATAATGCACTCATGTGTGACAGGAAAAATACAGAACAATGTCAGTGAGAAATTCAGGCAGATTTAGTGAGACTAGAAGATTGGTTTAAAGCAAATTAATTATAAGTTAATGTGTGTAAAGCTAAATGTATGTTTTTTTAATATAATTTTGACCTGAATTTAAGAATGGATAATGGACAAATTGAACGAGTTTTTAAATTTTTAGGCATTATTGTTGATAAGGAACTGAAACTTAAAAAAACATATAGATTACATAGCAAAGAAAATAGGATACTATAGAAGAATAAGAAATAGATTAGACTTATTAAGTGCAATTAATGTGTATAATGTACTTATTATGCCCCGCTTTGAGTATTGTTCGACAGTCATGTTTATGTGTGATAATAGTTCTTTTGTAAGACCACAGAGACTTAAAAATCGGGTTTTGAACTGCAGTAGATACAAATCTATCATATTTATGCTAAATTCTTTGTGTTGGTTGAGTGTTAAGCGGCTATTTTTTTTTTCTTTTAATCATTCTTTGAGCATCTCCACAGACAACCACAGGCTGGCATTAGTGAAGAGCAACTTTTAGCTTTCCTCTTTATTTTTTATTCTTTTTGAGTTATCTCTATTACATAGTACTCCGTTTACACGTTATACTATTATAACATTATCTAGTGCAAATTTCTTTAACAGTTTCTTGAAATCGTTGCTCTGTTTTCTTTATTTCATCAGGCAGTCCATTGTAAATGGGTACAGCTGTATGCTTTAAACTCTTTCTTCCTCTGTCAGTTCTAGCATAAGGCAGTCGTATATGGTGACGCAGTCTTGTGCCATGGCTTTGAATCTCCCCATGCCAAGTTAGGCTTATGTTGGACTTTATCATATTATTTCTTAGCTTATGTATCATTTTCGCCTTTTCCACGTAAAGTAATTGTTTTAAACTTAGGAATTTAGTCATCTCATACAGGACAGACGTTGGTGTAAAGCTATGTAAATTAAAAATGGACTTCATTGTTCTATTCATCACTCTATGCATGCAATTTATTATATTATTGTTACATTGTGAGCAGTTGTTTATGTTGTAGGAAATTATCGGCAGAATAAAAGCGTTGTAGATCAAGATTTCCGTCCGATTATTAAAAAAGTTTATTCTTCTCATGACCGCTGCTACTGGTGCCACTTTTTTCCTAACGTATGTGATATGCTTTTTCCAGGTCAAGTTCTCATCCATTATCATATCCAAATATTTTATAGTTTCAACTCTTTCAATATGATTTCCTTCCACTTGTAGTCTGAGGTCCAAATTTTGCTTGTCTCGCTGTTTAAAGGCCATATAGCTCATTTTTGATGGATTTATTGCCCGTTTATTGCCATATAGCCATCTCGTGTATCTAATTAGGTCTTCATTTATTTCTCTCTGTAGCGCTTCTCCATTACTTCCACTGTACAGAAGCAGAGTATCGTCCGCATATATATAGTATTCTGCAGTCATGCCAGCTTCCATTAAGTTCTGGATGTACATAAAATAAAGGAGCGGCCCCAAAATTGAACCCTGTGGGACTCCAGTTTTCATCACCTCCTTGTCACTGTAAAAGTTTCCCACTCTCGTGCAGCACCGCCTGTGCTTCAAGTAATTGTTTAGCAACTATGCAGCCTTTCCTCTAATTCCCAGTTCACTTAGTTTTTTAATTAGAACCTTATAATCTACAGTGTCAAATGCCTTCTTCAGAACCACAAACAGTCCAATGACATAGTTACAATCGTCTAACTCCTTGCTAATGTGCTCCATTGCATCAGACAAGATAGCAGTGGTGATACTTTGTTTTTGGAAACCATTTTGTTTTTTGTCAAAACCCCCATGGCATTGTATAAATTCCGTAAGCTGATTATGGATAAGTCTTTCAAATATTTTACGAAATACATTGAGGAGCGAAATGGGCCGCTAAGTATTAGGATCCCTTTTGTCCCCTTCTTTCAATATTGGCAGTATTCAAGTTGATTTCAGACAGGCTGGAAATTCCGCATTTATTATTCTTGCTGGTAATTCCATTATAATACCTTTGACATTTTTAATGTCCTTTACATTTATTCCATCAAAGCCAGGTGCCGTGTCTTCTTTCATCAGAGATAATACCTTCTCCACATCAGCGCCATTAACCGGCCTAATAAACACACCGTTTGATTTTGTCACATTTTTTATTGCTTTCCTATTAGCACCACACTTGGCGTCCAGTTTTTTCACAAGTGAGGGGCCAACATTTACAAAATGATTACTCAGGTAATTGGCAATTTGCTGTTTGTCTTTGATGACATTATCCCCAGCTTTTATGAACTTATTAATTTTTATATTTAAAATTAAGTCAAATGATATGCCGAGTTACTTAATAATGTATATTAATGAATTATGTTGGAGACTTACAACTTTACAGGTTAGGAAATGCTAGTGATTTTAGGCTACCACTGTATAGAGATAATTCATCAGAGAATAGTTTAGTATTGAAGGGTTTTCAAATATTTAATAAATTACCATTACATGTAAAACTGGAGAATAATATTAGGATATTTAGGAAAAATATATTTGAATTTTTTAGGATTACATATAGGATTAAAATACATAAATTAAGGTAGAAGGAAAGAAAGGGATAAGAAAAAGAGAATGTATAGAGAAAAAATTTACTTACTTACTTACTTACTATTGTAAAGCCTGCACTCCGTTTCTCGCAGTAACATTAAAAGTACATTGATATGAGCAAGCCCTTTTGTACTGAATGATTGAAAACCTACCAGTTGGATTTGGTAGAATTTCCCCAACTTGAATCATATGTATCAGTAATCCGAAATTGAAACCACTATTGTGATCTGACAGTTTTGAACATACACAGCTAGAGAACAAGTTACGATCGTTAGGTTGAGAGGACGACTATGATTGCTTAGTGAATTACTCACCTTCATTAAACACGTGTATTATAATTATAGAATCTAGAATACCTTTATATTCATACTTCCTCAAATCGTCTGATGGGAGCTTTCGTCCTGCCCCTAGAAGAACTCTAGAGTATCAATCAATTAACACAATTCAGTTATATCACGTCAAAATTGCGCAAAAAGTTTTGTGATAGGTGCAAAGGTTGTTTGCATTCGCGAACACCACAATCTTTAAGATTTTCATCGACCGTGGTGATTGATCGTAATTAAAGGAAAGATAAATGCTTGAGAAAATTTTTCATTTCATCTCTTCTTCTTCAGGCCCTACCCACAAGATTGTTTTTGTACATATTTATACATTTTCCGGATTAGCCACGTTAGAAATAAATTATTTACTGAGTACTAAAACAAGTACTCACCCCAAACGTTTCGTTTAAATTACATTGCGCGTGGTCACCGGGTAACTGCCTGAATTGTTACATACGATTTGAGCTACGCAGATTATACCGGTGCGTATGCTATTGCTGTGGTTGATGCACTTGTAAAGGGTTTTCCAATAAGAGGTGTTCTTTTCATATTCAAAGAAAAATGCCATTTTTTGAGATAAATGATCGGATTTTTATTTCATTATAAAGAGGAAGGTATGCCGTTAATAATGGAAAATAACATCAGCCAAATGACCACCACGACCACGCCTACAGGACCATATCCTTTTCATGAAATTTTCCATAACCAAATCGCAAAGTGGCTGCCCTATATCCTCGATAGCCTCACGAATTCCATCTTTGAGGTCTTGAATCGACGCTGGGCTGTTGGCGTAGACCTTCTCTTTCACGTGGCCCCAAAGGAAGAAGTCGTAAGGTGTTAAGTCACAAGATCTCGGTGGCCAATTGTGATCACCTCTTCGAGAGATAACACGGTCCGGAAACTTTTCCCGTAAAAGATCAATGGTTTCGTTGCTTGTACAGCACGTAGCGGCGTCTTGTTGAAAGTAAACATTGTGCAGATCAATACCATCCAATTCCGGCCATAAAAAATCATTAATCATCTGTCGATAGCGCAATCCATTCACCGTAACTATTGCTCCAGCCTCATTTTCGAAAAAGTAAGGTCCAATGACCCCGCGGGACCATAAACCGCACCAAACAGTCACACGTTGAGGATAGAGATGCTTTTCAACAATAACTCTTGGGTTTTCCGAGCCCCAGATGCGACAATTTTGCTTGTTGACGAAGCCATCGAGGTGGAAATGGGCCTCATCACTCAAGATGAGTTTTCGATGGAATTCCGGATCATTTTCATGCATTTCAAGGACCCAATCAGCAAAGACTCGACGTTGTTGATGATCGGCCGGTTTGAGTTCTTGTGTTAACTGAACTTTATAAGCCTTAAGAGCCAAATCCTTATGCAAAATACGGTGTAATGACGTTTGTGGAATGCCTAATTCCAAAGAACGACGAGGAATGGACAAACCTGGGTTTTCTTCAACACTTTCGTCTACAGCAGCAATATTCTCGGCTGTTCTTGAGCGACTTGCACGGGTTTTATTCTTCACATCACTAACTTGTCCCGACAGCTCGAATTTTTCTACCAATTTCTGTATTGCGGTCCGACAAGGTGTTTCACGACGACCCGAAAATGTTCGAGTTTTACGAACCGTCTATGCCACATTTTCACCATTTTTATAGTGAATTTTAATAATTTCAATGCGTTGTTGAATCGTGTATCGTTCCATTTTTATTAATGGCGTTTCTACTTGTCAAATGTCAAAAAATGACAGCTTCAAAAGTGACATCTACCGAAATAGCGGGCTAATTAAAATAACACCTCTTATTGGAAAACCCTTTAGTTGCTGTTGTGCAGAGTTTTGCGAATAAACATAACTCACAACGTCACTTTTTAAGCGAAGCTTATTTCGGATTAACCCTGAAGATGGGATGGAATGGGATGGGATCCCATGTTCGTGAAAGCTGGAAACTGTTGTCGCGATTGAAATTAATTCGACGAGGAGTATTATGAGGCACGTGAGTCAGGACTTCTGCCTTTTCAAAATGAATCCAATTATGTTCTGTTGGATTGTCCAGAATATGCTCGCAAATTGCTGATTTTTCCCGCTGATTCTTGCTTACAGCATTTATATGTTCTTTCTGGCAGGTAGCAATACTTTTTTGTGTTTGCCCAATATAATATGACCCACAGCTACAAGGGACTGTGTATACGCCTGTTGTTTGAAGTGGAAAGCGATCTTTTGGTGGTTTCAAGTGGTTTATCACCTTCTTAGGTGGTAAAAAGTAGGATTTCACACCGTGTCGCTTCAAAACTTTTCCCACTTTTTCCATGACACCTCTAACATAGGGCAGGAATGGTTTAACTGCTCCTCATTTCTGTCCCTTTCCCTTGACAAAATATGCTTCCAAGTCCGTTGTTTTCTTGTGTAACCATTGAATTTCAGAACATTATCCACATATTTGAGTTCTGCTGCCAAATGGTTATCATCACAGATTCTGTGGGCACGGTGAACTAGTGTGGAGAGGACGGATCTTAAATTTTGCAGGGTGGTGATGCGAGGTAGCATGTAGGTAACGATTAGTGTGCGTCATTTTGCGATGAACTGTGTGTCCTAACGTGCCATCATCCTTCCGTATAACTTTAACGTCCAAAAAGGCAAGCAATCCGTTCTGTTCTTGCTCAAACATAAACTTGGTCTTGGAGTGTTGAGAGTTTAGATGTTGTAAGAAACTCTCGATTTCAGATCTTTTTAAAATACAGAAGGTGTCATCCACATACCTGAGCCAGACATTGGGTTTTGTTGTGAACTGCTTAGAGCTGTTTTCTCAAAATGCTCCATCCACAAATCAGCAACTATAGGCGCTAAAGGTAGCCATACCATCTTTTTGTAGATAGAAATGGTTGCAGAAACTGAAATATCCAGATGTTAAGCAGAACTCCAAAAGAGGTATATGTGAAATGCTAATGTCGGAGGATGAAATGAGCTGTTGAATGATATTTAGCACCTCCTGTACAGGCACATTAGTAAACAGTGATTCTACATCAAAACTGATCATCACTTCATCTTCTTCCAGCCTTAAGTCACCTAAAAGCGACACAAAATGTGTGGAATCTTTAATGTGATGCTCCGTCTGTCCGATCAATGGTTTTAAAACATTCACCAAATGCTTAGATAACAGATAGCTAGGCGAATTTATTTGACTGACAATTGGCCGCATCGGATTAAACATCCTTGAAAGCCTTAAAAGTTATATTGTTTTTGTATCTTTAAAAGTGACCTGTGAAATAGAAATTAAGTTTAACATTTTCTTTGTACCATTACTGACTAATAGCCTACTCAGATCGGGGTAGTATAGAAAGTATGTAAACCAAATGCATCTGTTACACAACCACAACAACCACAGTTTATCCCAAGTGCAGTGTAAAAATACGAAATTTTCTTGTTACTATAGATAAAATTCACGCTGACTCTTTTGTCGAAGACTTACTTTCTATTGAAATATTCATCCTATTTTTTTTTTTTTTCATCTAAAAATATATTGAGCGCTAAGCAGAAGCATTGACATCTTGATTGAACAATTTTTCATCAACCTCCACTTTTCCACTAATAAATTCATTTATAAAATCAGCAAAAATGATAGGTCAACTTTCCCCATCTAGCTGGAATGGACGACTAAACCAGGCAATGTTCGCATTAATTAGGTATTAAATTTTTTTACTTCGTTATTGCGTAACAAATTAATTGTTAGCACTATCAGTTCCTTTTTTATCATACAGCTTTCAATTTAACCCATGATCTCTTAGCTGATGCAGATACTTTTAAGGCGGTTATATACCAATTAATTCTAGAACTTCTTGTACGATTTTGCTTTTCGGTTACTTCAGCGAATTTTAAAAATACAATATAAAGCCCATTTGAACAAGCATTTCCAGCCTGTACAATCTGCAATTGAAGACCTTCAACGTCTGTCAACCATACAGAAGTATTCTTTTTCATCAGCATTGTAAACCCTCAGTTTTATTTTCGTGTATTGCAAAGATTTCATTGAAATCCAATAACCGTAACAACCAAGAAAAGACACGTCCTGACTTGTTGATACGGAAATTATTGCCGCCTTCTTTATACCCTCAAATTCAATACTTGTGCTAGGAAGGTAACGAAAACTTCCCACTTCCTTCACATTTTGGATATTTATATACAAGCACATCGACCATAGCCTACCGTTTTTTTTGAAAAGGGAAGAGATTTGAAAAAGTAAGAAGGGGAGGAATCTCAAACGAAGTATCAAAGTATTTGGCAATTTTCAGGTATTTTAAATAACAATTTCCTACCTTGAATTTCTGTAAGATGAGTGATATCACTTCCTGCAATTGCTTCTAATATCCCCCCATAGTTACGTTATATTGAAAGTCTTATTTTTATCAAAATAACTCTCAATTCGTTCACTTCAATACCATAGAATAGGCTCATGGCTTACTCGCTTTTGTTATATTATGTGGGATATTGCGTGGGAGCATTGTGGCGATAGTCAGGTAAGGAAAGATAAAGTTAAGTTATTTGACATACCTGACGTCGACAAAAGCACTCACAGGAAATATGTTAACACATTTTGAGGTTGTTTGTGCGGTTGTTAATTTAAGTCCCTCCCAACCACACACTTTGCCTGGTATTTTTCAGAAATTCAGCAATTTGTGAAAATTACGCGGCATTTATAATTTTCTTAAGTCTTCTTATCACTCTTATCAAGTTTTTCACCATCACTTTAAATTTAAACGCCTTCTTATCGACTTTAATGTTTTGCAAAATATAATTAAAATAAAGCTCTGCTCAGGAAAAAATTTCAAAAGGAAAAGAAACAAATTTCTGTTTTATGTTTCAAGAAGTATGCCTTAAAAACTCTCTTACCATCGAAAAGTGCGATAAATCTCAATTGGAGTGACACTGGCGTTGTAAGATTTCTTCTTATTGAATTTCTCTCGACAAGTTTAGACTTTAAGTGAATGTTGGATAAGAGAAGTAACGAAAGAAATTTCAAACTTTTAAAAATATAAAAAGGATTTAAGAAAGCCTATCCCTATCACGCCTTGAGTTTATGAGGATGAGACATCGTTTATGCGAAAATATGAACTTAAACTTTTCGTTTTTTTATATAAATACCTTAAGTTTTTTATATTTTTGTAGATTTAGGATTCATTATTGAAATTAAAAAAAAAAAAATCCAGCTGTACCCTTCAATCTTCTAGAACTTCCTAATTACCTGAAAAAAGTTTTTATCCTATTCTGAGTTTTTGGTAGTATATCAGCCAAATTATTCCTGATATATGATAGGGTGCGTAAAAGAAAAGCTAGAAAAAACTTTTAATTTTCGGTCAATTTGATAACTGCTTCCGAGGTAGCAATATGAAAATCATAAATTTTTCCGTCTTTATAAAAGAAAAAAAAAAAAATAGTCTCTAACTTTTTCACTGATCACCATTTGTGAAAGATTAATTAATATTAAACAACAGCTAAGGGCACCAATCAATCCAATTTTATAGCATAAAGGTTTTTAGAAATAAAATTAGTACAATATTACGTGGGGCAAAAATATATTACCATAAAAGTGGTAATCCTAAGCAAATTTAATCCAAATTAATTATGGATGAACTTATGAGCATTATACTGGAAAATATTGCACAACCCTATTTCTAATTAGAAAATAAGCTGTTGAATGATTTCGTGTGTTAAATGCCAATAATTTTTATTTACTTTAATTCTCAGCACTGTAGCAGTGCAAGTGTAGTGTCATTAATTAGTGCTGAGGCTGACGGAACTCACCCTTCAGTTTTAGCCATAGCCGACAGCGATTTGAAAGTTACTTATATTTCTGGGCTGATTTATATAATCAAAAACATAATGGGGGATTATATGTTATGTTTAGAATAATCTCGACCTTGGTTTATTCAATGCTTTGTGATTAATAATTCTATTCTTCTTGAATAGTATATCGAAGAAATAAGCTTAAACCTCACACGCTCAGTTAGTTTTTTACCTTAAAACGTTCGGTATTTACCCCTGTAAATATATTTAAATATGAAGAAATTCATGAAAACATAAAAAAAGACTCAGAAAAACTAACGTTTTTCTAGTTTTCTTCAAAATGAACATGTAGATGTGCATCTTTTATGTACGTGTATTTGGAAATAGTGTTACCAGTTGACTATAATTTGAGAAAAAATTACTGAGTCCAACAACTGCGATTCATTTATAATATGCATTTTTGACTGAAAATGGTGTATAGAAAGTGAATTAATATTGAAATATGTAGGTATATATATCATGGAATTCATGAAAGGTATAGGTACATGCCGCAAAACATTAAAACAAAAGATTTGTTTACAACATTCTTCGATTTTGACCATTCCAATGCTGTGTTTTAGGCATACACTGGCATTTGGCATTGCATGTAGGCTTTCTCCGTTTTTCGTTTTCGCCTATTGGGTCTATAGCGAATACTGTATTCGTCTACACCTTAATCCAATTTATTGCATCTCAACTTCAAGATTGTCACCAGGCACATCTTCAGTTTATCTGATTATTATTACATTTTTAATTGAAAACGTTCATCCACGCAGTGATGATTTTGCACGTTTTTCGATTAGCGTCTTACATAAGTTGATACCTTGTTGGTTCTAAGAACATGCGTCGACGGCCTTTTCGAGTTGTTAGGCCAGAAGGAAGGTTGGTTTTCTCAGTAATGTAGGTTGCTAGAGCCACTATATCCAGGAAGTTGCAAAATAAATCCAAATGCCAACGATTTTGTGTTCCGCTTAGTGGTGTACTTCGTCAGCATTTGGTCCATTATGTCTACTCCACTTTTGGTTGTATTATAATGGAGGATATTTGACGGCTTATCCATTGACCCAGAAATATTTGTATCGTAGTGCATAGTTGACATCAGTACCACTGCCTTGTTTTCTTTGAGAACATACGAACATAACGTTATGTCCCCAGTCTCATGAAATCCAAAAACTGAAGATAGTATTTCACGTCTTTTATGAGCTCCAAATTCTGGCGGGGTATGTGCTTAGTTTTACTTACAGTTCCAACTAGAGATAAATTTAATGATACCAAATGAGTGGCAAGTGGTAAAGATGTGATAAAATTATCTGTTGTGATGTTTCGACAAGTATTTTTTGTACATTGAAAATAAATCTTTTAAGATTGGTTCACCTAAAAGCAGAGGAATTTTAGAATATATTCTAAGATATGATTTTTCACGTGGATAACCAGATTGCTTTCCTTTGTATATTTGAACTACCAACGGATAAAACGTTTTAGCTTCGCATATCCACCACAGTTTGATACTGTACTTCGATGGTTTTGATGGTATATATTGAGTGAATTTGATGCAACCTCTAAAAGGAAATTACGTCTTACGTGCCTTTCGATTTGTATAGCGACAGATGATATCTCAGTTCATCAATTAAGACAATTAAAAAGATTGCACTGGGTCCATATTTTTCGTTGATGATACCGGTCCTATTTCAGTCGACTGCAAAAAATTATGTGCTCGAACTCGATATTCTCGTGGTGGGATTTTACGCCATTTAGTAAGTACTGAAAAAACTTTCAGGATCATGCAATTATAATTCATTGTCCGAGTTTTTATCCGCAGATGCTTCGTTTTCAATTTCAGGTATATACACTTCCTCCAAATCATGACTACCATCAAGAATATTCCAACTTTGATCATCGATTACTAAAAGCATCTTCAGATAAAAATGGCTCCTTTCGTCCATCGACAATCTATACCGCACAACAAATTCGTAGTAACGTCAACAGAAAAAGTGTTCTTACCTTGAGATTTCAGCACTATATAAAAAATAAAACAAAGTTTTTGGCACTAATTGTTATTACCGCGGCAAGTAAGAAATTCACATACATACATAAATACTGATGTATGCATATAAAAATGCATATATAGCTTACATTATATGTATATTTTTATAAATACACTATTGTATATAAAATAAATGCCAATTTGTTATTTTAGGAGATCCTAATATATGTAAGACATTTTCTAAAGAATCGAAGTATTTACCCAGGTAAATACAATTGGTTTTAGGATAAAAATCCAGAAAGTGGCTAAAACATGAAAACAAAAGACAAATTCTAATTCCTTTTGCATATTTGTTTAAGACATAAAAAAATATTCTATTATCTATGAGGAAATTATTTGAAAAATTTCTGTACACAAATTAATTTAAAGAAAAGAACTGCATATGTAACCTGTACTAATTTCGAACCCACTGAAATATTTGCAAATAAATTTTATACATAAACTCAATATAAATAAAAATAAAATGCTGTTCGTTGGTAATCACTAGAGAACGGCTGTTCCGAATTGGATAATTTTTTTTAAATATTCGTAATAGTCCGAATAAGGTTTTTAGGAATCGAAAAATTGGAGTCGGTAACCCCATCTTGGTGTTGCTATATAAAACTTTGGTTTGTTACCACACGTCGAAGTGGAAATCTCAAATTTAGTGCACGACGTTTTAAAATAAAGAATATAAATTTACGTTCAAAAATGGGATCAATCAGGTTACCGCTTCTTGGTCTTTCTATACAAAACTTTAGCTTTTTAATATATATTTGGACACTGCCTTACGCGTCGACATGCAAAGCTTCAATTTTATACATAGGCCTTTAAAAAAAAAAAGCGAAATTTAATTTCAAAATTGGATCCAATCGGCTATTTCTAAACCTTAAATAATTAATTTCAAAACATTTATTTTACACTTATTTATTTGTTGTTTACATTTCTCTCTCAGTTAGTACTTGGTGCTTAGACCAAAAGATACTGCTATATGAAACGCTTACTTACTGCAGTGTATTTCTATGAACGTAATCGATCTATATTATACATGTCAGTGGGCTACATCAAAAAGCTAACCTAGAAATGTATCTAGTTGCAACACTTGACACACATAATTTATACTTTATTGCGGCCACGGGAATGTTCTCACAACTTTTTATAAAGCATACTGTTTTATAAAATTATTGTTATAAATGTTGTGCGAGCTTAAAAAAAACTCTTATAGAGCTAATCGGGTGCACTGTATTATAAGAATTGTGGACGCTAATTTATAAAATAATAATAAAACATTTTACCAGCCTGCGAGAAAGTGCTGGAAACCCTTATAAAACCACTTATACATATCTACAACTTGGATGCGGAGATATTTTATAGTAGTTGTGAAAACTTCCTTCCTGCAGTCATTTGTTAAATCTTATATGAATTTGTGTAATATGTCTCCTATTGTTATCTTATTCTTTCTATATGAAAATTGTATTATAAATTTACTTCAGAAATGTGTGAGCAGGAAAAATAATTTATGAAGTCACACCTTTCAGCCAACATAATTTTGTTTGCGTAATGCTCAAACAGAAATTTTCGCACAATTTCATGCAACTTTAATTTTATTGTAAGAGTCATACTTCTAGCTCGAAAAAGTACAACGCGCCTACTAAATTCTAAAAATAAATAAACTTAAATAAATATTTATTATTAAATATATTTTTAATGTTAAGTTCCAAGTCGTTTAAAAAAATTAAAAATTAAGAGAGAAATTATAAAATGTTTTTTTGTTTTATTCGCATAAACGATTTGCGTGTCAATAAACGAAAAAGTAAAATGTTATTCGCTGCAATCACTATAATTAACTTTTGTTTTTTTATAATAAAACGGCCGAATGTTTTCATCTCACTTTACAGCTCTTATAAAACCATTTAGATTCGTGTGAAATCTTCAGGATCGGACATGTCAAAGTACACTACATATAATACTTAATTTTACACTGGTTAATTGGTATTTGTGATGAATAGTTCATATTAAAGTATTTAATACCAATGAAAATAGCATTTTTTATAAAGTTGTCATAAAAGCTAAAAAATACATCTTTCTAGTTTTATAAAGGGGAAATCCCTTATTCAATTCAAGTCGCAACCAATTGGTTTTATAAGTGTTCTAATTTTATTTTTTTAATATCTTTACAAAACTCTTCGATAACTAAGTTACTACGGAAACTAAATATTGTTTTAAAAGGTCTTTAAATGACTTGTTTCGAACTATTATAAAATACTTAGAGAGTAAATTAGTTTCCGCAGCAAAACTGTTTTAAAAGAGGTTCGGAAAGAGTTCTCAGTGCTACCTTATAAAACAATTTAGCACCGGAACTCAATGGCAAAAAGCAGTACTTCTATAAAACATTTTAGTTTTGGAATAGCTGTTATACAGGCTTGCGCAAAAGTACTAGCACTATAGAAATTACTTATACATTTTTTCTATATGATATCTCCTGTCTGATATTGAAAATTGCGTAGTAAACAAATGTAAAATTACTAAAAATAAACATAGACCGTTATGGTCCCCAAGAACGTGGAATTATCGTATCAATGTTTTACGGAATAATTCTTCAGTGATAAAAATACAACCCGCCGTCCGCCACCTGTTGGTTGCACAATGCGATGCCACACACCTCGAAGCAACTGGCGCAACGTTGGACAGACCTAAGTCTGACAGACCAAGAACAGGCCGTTCAGCCGAAAATATCGATGCTGTGCGCGAAGATGTGGAAAAGTATCCAGAAACATCAACGTGACGATGACGATTTTGGTCAAAGACTAGAAGATGTTTCCGTACGAAAATTCATATGACCTTTCAGCTGATGCCTACTGATCACCGAGCTCGTCTCGAGTACACCCAGCGCGTCATAAACCTCAACCTTGAAGAGGATGATTTTTTTTTTTTTTTTTTTTCAAAATTGGTTATGAGTTACGAAGCGCATTTCCATCTCTCGGGGTATGTCAATAAGCAGAATACTCGCTTCTGGGGCACTGAAAATCCGCGCATTAATTAAGAAACACCTTAACACCCACTAAAACTTACTTTATGGTGTGGCTTCTGTGCTGAAGGAATGATCGGACCCTATTTTTTCGAAGACGCTGCAAGCAATGCGATAATGTCACTGGCGAGTGCTACAGAACCATGTTATGTGAGTTCTTGATACCCAGTTTGGATGAACAACAAGACGGCGCCACGGCACACACAGTGCGCAACACTGTGGACTTAGTGAGAGACGCTTTACCAGGCCGTGTTATCTCTCGTTTTGGCGATTTGTCTTGGCCTGCAAGATCACTCGATCTGACCTGTCCAGACCTTTCTTTGGGTTATTTGAAATCACTGGTGTATGTGAACAATTCACAGACTCGCAGCCCTAAAAGAAAACATTTATCAAGAAATAAGGAATACATCGCAGGAAGTGTTACGGCAAGTTATGGAAAATGTCATAAATAGGGCTGAACTGTGCATCAACTCTGGAGGTCACAATTTATGAGATATCATCCTCAAATCCTAATGCGACGAAATTTCATGCCACAAATATATATATGTATATATAAAAAACTAATTCTGGTTTTCTAATTTAGAAAAGAACTTGTAGCTGAACCCAATAGGGTCATTACTTTTGCGCCACCCAGTACAACCCTTATAAAATAAAGATCTAATTCCTGTAATTAGGTAGCTGCAAAAATGTTCATTGCGCATTGCCTTTTCTCTTTGTTTCACGCATGATTATGACGTAATAACTCGCAGCGAAGTTTTTCAGCAAGTTCACGGAGAAAGACACAAAACCTTTCAGAATTGCAAGTAGATTTTGTTAAAATCTTATAATTTATATATCTTCTTATAATCCAGTCTCACGATGTTTGTACACGCTAATCTCCGAAGCCGCCCAACCAATTCCAATGAAATTTTTTGAATGTGTTTGGTTGGTTCCAGCTTGAAATATATGATAGTTTTGGACAAGATATATGGCGCTGTTGTCGAGATCTAAAAAACCGGCTGAGAACAAGTCGACGTGCACTAAACCGGGCAACTCCTTCGTAAGGTTGCCATACAAATATTTCGTTTTTTCAAAATATATTTAGACACTGCCTGACAACGAGTGCACGTAAAGAGCTGAAATTTGGTATGTGGTGTTTTCATAGCAACAGTGAATAAAATTTATAAACTGGACTAAATCGAGCAACCCCTTCTTGGTGTTGCCATACAAAATTTTGTATTTTCACTATATATTTGGAAACTGTCTGAGAACGCGTCGACGTGGAGAGCTGACATTTTGTATACGGTGTTTTCATAAAAATTGCAAATGCAAGTTCAAAAATGGATCAAATCGGGCCACCATTTTTTGGTGTTGGCATACAAAAATTTAATTTTTCACTGTACATATATTTGGAAACTGCACTCATGCATCGACGTAGAAAGATGACATTTTGTACACGAGACTTTCTTAAAGAAAAATTTAAATTAAGTTCAGAAATGTGACCATTCAGGCAAATCCTTCATAGAGTTGTCATGGAAAAAATTTGCTACTTGGTGTTTTCATAGAAATGGTAAATAAAATTTCAAAAATGGGCTAAATTGGGTTACTCCTTCATAATGATGCCATACACAACTTTTGTTTTTCACAATGTACTTGGTAGCTGCCTGTGAAGGTGGAAAGGTGGAGAGATCATATTTTGTACACGGCGTTTTCATAGAAATTGCGAATATAGTTTGAAAATGGGACTAATCGGGCAACTACTTCGTAGGATTGCCATACCAAAATTTCGCGTTTACTATATATTGGGGCATTGCATGAGAACGCGTCGACTTAGAGAGCTACACTCTTCAGTACGTATGATTCTATGCACGCACACTCTTCAACGCGCAAACACCCACACACATACAGACACAGAGTGAGACTCTAGAGTACTGAATTACGCGATCGAGTCAAATAATAGTTTAGATATTATTTATCTCTAACCACCCCTCCGCACCCCACTCATCAAGGTATCTATATTATCGCCGGTCACATTTCTCCGTCGTACTGCTGGAATAGCAACCCGAGTCCGAGTGCCATTTCTTGAGCGCATCTCTTATAAAATCTTTCATATTAATGTCAATATTTGAAGCCTGAAAACAATAATAATAGTGACAAAATAAAATAATTAAATGTTTGATTTGAATTGAGAGCTTTCGTATTAAATTTTCTTATTGAGTATTTAGGTTTAATTTTATTCTTTAAATTTCAAAAAGCTAAATAGAGTGGGGTACATTCGTCTCTGGGGTTCATGCGTCTTGATATTGCTCATCAATGAGCTCCTCATGAGCAATCATATGAACGTACTGGTAAACTTTATTCGGGTTTGAATCAAAACCAGGAAAAAAAATCATTTATTTAATTATACACAGATAGTGTGCATGAGATATTGCATCTCTTTCACTTATTTAGAAATGTATACTTTGCTTCTCTTTTGTGCATTGTACAAGATTAGATGAGCACTTCGATGAGTACATAATGAGTGTAACGATGAGCTTATTAATGAGCATATCAATGACTGTCATGATGAGTTCATAAATGAGAATTTGATTTTACCATTGATTTCATATATTTTTCCGGATTCGACGCTAAGGCGTAAGGATATGGATATAACGTCTTGTTCAGCATATACACGACAGTCTTTCCGCAGAAAAACAAATTACAAAATTACTTTAAAAAAAAATAATTTAAAAATTTAAATAAATAAATTACAAAAATCAATTCAAATTTTTCTAGTAGAAATGTCATCTGACACGGTGATGAGATGAATAAATATTTATTTATTGTTGGTTTAGTATATAGGGAGCAGTTTCATGATATCCAATGAGTCCTTCGATGAGATTCAATGAATGCACATTAGGAGGCTCTTCGGGACTTAATTTTCTATGTGTTTCTTCATGAACTGCAGACACCTTGATGCTTTTCAGTCAATTTCTACCAGAGGAAATCACTCTTTGAATGTATTAGAGTAGTACGATTTCGTACTTTTGCAACTTAAAAAAAAAGAAGTAAAATCGCTTTGTGTCGTGGCCTGCAACATAAAGACGGCAATGGTCTGGATCGATTTCACTACGAAAATTACGTGATTGTGAAGGTACTACACATGCCATTTCTAATCATTTGTATGTACTTCAGGAGGCGGTCTTTCAGCTTTCTTTCCGCGTAGCCATATTTTAGTGTTTTGTGCTCTTTTCTGTAATTTTAGGTTGAAGTTAAGTAAGCTGTTTCTCGAGAGATTTTTAGTTCAAATGTGAAAATTTTTATGACAATAATATAATCAATTAGTATTTAAAGTTATAAAGAAATTCCTGAACAAAACTATCAATCTGTTTTTTTTTTTTTTTTTTAAGTTAAAAAGTAATTTAAGTGTTGTGTGGCAGATTCGTTAAAGTAAAGGTGTCGCAACTGAACATGTGTAGAGACGTACGTAGTTGATATTTCAGTGATGCTGAAAAGTGACGTTGAAATTAAACTGCCAAAATCGTAGACATCCTGGGCACATCAGAATTGAATCCAACTGAAATAAATTAATATTTTTTTCTCTATTCCACAAGAAAAATTTGCAGCAGATGTTCTTTTCATCCTCTGATCACCTGCTTTAGTTAGCAATATAGTTCGATTGACAACAGCAATTGAACTTTTATTATAAATATTTATTCCCTTCAGTATAATAAAAATACATATACCTATAATCCCGTCCTGATCCTTTAATAAACTTATTTTATTGGAATTTCCATATAAATTACTCATCAGGTACCTATGCGTGTAAAATATGAAAAACAACAAATCTCTCCGTGAACAAGAAGGTTAAAGGCTTATAATTTTTCAAGGAATAAGCACCTACTATTGAATAAGGCATCAACATTGTCTGCATGATGAATGATAAGTTTATGCCGTAAACACCTAATTTTTACTTGGAAAGAACTATCCCTGCGATTTGCAACATATGGTGTGATTTTGGACTGACCGTTTTGTATTGTGTGTGAGCCTGCCTAACTTTTCACGTTAATACAAGCACACAAACATTTTCGAAAATTGATATAGATTTTAACCCGTTCTAATATAAATTTTGAATTCAAATATTCCAATACGGTCTACTTTTGGTATATATCTCATATCTATTGTGGCTTTTATCTATGAAAACGTTTTTTATGATATTATTAAAGCGCGAGAAACTTCTTCCACTTTTACATCTTCTAAGTATGCAAATTATTCATCACCCATTTTAGTGGATTATATGTACAAATTCAAAGTAATGTCCAGAAATGTCTCTCTATTATACTTCCTTTCTCGTACAACAATGCAAAAGATAACGAGATTTTCCATCAAATGATCTTGAAACAAAACCCTTCCTCCTCTTGACTATTATCTAACCAGAAAATTGTGTATTTTTATTTGGGGTTTATACGTTCCATAAGGAAATAAATGGAGCTGCCAGTAGAGTTTCAGAGTCGATTACCTCCCATTACTAACTACCCTTCAGAAATTTATTTCATCGAGGGCAGATTTAATTGGAAATTTTAATCAAGTTGTGTTTGAGTATACCGGCGCGACGGAGGGGTTTACGATAGGATGACAAAACGCAAAGATAATATCGATCAAAATAATTGCGAGGAAAGAAGGAAGGGGTTTAGAGTGGTTTTTCACTATCGTGAAAAATTGATTTAAATGGTTCTTGAATGTTTTACAGAAGCTTCAAATAATATTTTCGTTTTCATAATGATATCGGGTGAAAGGTAGAAAAAATTTCATTAATTCCGTGTTCCCAAACAAGGGTGGTCGTTGTTTACCAAGCTTTATTTTATATTTTGAGATGGACTAGAGTAGTGGTTACTAGCCGAATAATCTCATAGCTCAGTCACTCAGTTTTTGATTTTCCTTTTTATGTAATTCAGGAAGAGTAGAACGTCAACCATGAAATTCTTGGTGGTCAACAATACCCGTCTGCTGTATTGACTTCTTCGAATCTTTTCATCTTCTTTATGAAGTAAGGAATGCCTTGAAAGTTATTTATATTAAAACTCATTTCGATTTTGAATTTCCGCCCATCTGTGCCTATTCATATGATAACTGAAGAACGCGTTCACTTAGAGAGCTGGAATTTTGTACATGACCTTTTATGCAGTGAGCCAAAACAGTAAACACTTGCACCAGAAACTTCATCTATATGCGTACAATCCCTGAAATCTTACATAGAAAACACATTCTTGCATATGAGCTCACGTTTTTATTTGTGAGGTCTACTGAGAATTGCTGGCTTAAACGAAATACTAGGAGTGGAAGACAAAGGACCCTTACTAGATCCCAAAGCTCTGCAAAGAATTACCTTAATTGCTTTGATATTTTACAGATCAGACCGACATTCTATTCTAGGCAAGCAGAGATTTGGTTATGCGAAGTGTATCGATTTAGCTCTGCGTGACTGTCGAAATAGCCAAAAGGGATAGATCATAGTCTGAAAATATGTTGGGATATATTAACTCACTCTTGAAGTTGTTAATATGAATAGCCAGGATTTTAATTTGAAATATACTACGAAGTCTATTACCTATCTCATATGTGTTTCATTTCCAGTGTCATATTTTTCAATTGAAATTTTTTTTGTTTTGTCATTCTTTGAGAGCTGTATACTAAGTAAAGTTTGATATTTCATCATGGAGTTTTATTTGTTTTTGCGAAAAAGACTTCATCAGCCTAAAACTGAACATTTGTTGCATCGCAAATTCGAAATCAATCCCAATTTTCATTGAATAATCCTCTCCAGTGATGAATCCCATTTTTGGTTAAATCGGTTCGAAATAAAAAAAGCTGTTGACTTTGGGGAGACACCAATCCCACAAACAGGGGAAGCCCTATGCGCAAAATCATTATGAGGCCCACAAAAAAAAGTCTATTTCCGTTAATAAATATAAATAGGTACATGTGAATTTTTTTTAGTTTGTTGAAAAAAAAAGTTGATATTTTCA
Organism: Dioctria rufipes; assembly: GCA_963924295.1. NCBI lineage: Eukaryota > Metazoa > Arthropoda > Insecta > Diptera > Asilidae > Dioctria > Dioctria rufipes. The sequence goes on along the minus strand of OZ002743.1, from coordinate 74,108,572 downwards.
TAATAACGCATTTTAACCCCTTGCCAGTCCCCATAGTAATTTTTTTTTGTTCACGGTAATAATTTTGTACAAATTACCTGAACCACATGTGCTGCACAGAGCAATGTTTAAAATATTCAGAAGTTTTGTGCATCACATATGTTTGACATGTTGTTATAATTTTTGTACAGAATTTATAACTGATTTTACAATTAGTAAATAAAGGTACATAAATTATTGAATCTTCCCACGCTAAATTTCATCCAATTCTCGACAATTCCTACGCTTCTATCTTCAACAACAACAACTCATTTCAACTCGACTGATTTCTAGTGACAACGCAACAACGCCAAAAGTTACATCGCCTGAAAACTATGTCCATATACATATTATCATAGATAGCACAAGAACTAGATGTCGCATGCAGTACCAAAAGAGTATACAAAATTTATATGGCTGGGTAGTCCATTCCGGAATGGACCACAACATTTGAAATAATGTATACGTCGAGAGATTCATATTTTTTCGTATCTGAATTGTTGAGCATTTCGATCAAATCTATACAAAACTGTTATTATAAATACATTTGCTGTTGGCATGCTCTAAAACATGTTATGGTCCATTTCAAAATGCACTACCCATTTCACAATCTGTATACTATGCTCTAGTATGCCATGCGACATCTAGTTCCTGTGCCATCTATGATATTATATATTTCATTATATAGTTACATTCTAGCAATAATTTAACGGTTTTTTTATCAAATATTCCCAAGCTTGGACATCGGGACTTCGTTATAAAAGCGGGAGAATTTCGACGATTGTCGTCTTTACGATTCAGATATTTGAAGAGACTAGACGGAAAATTAAAATTATAATACATTTTGTTAATTATTTGTAAAAATATATAATTTCTAAAAACTGGTATAAATTGTATTTCACAATAAAAAGTATAATTATAGTTTTTCAGAAATTTTGAGTGAAGTATGGAACCATACTGTTTACCGTGCTTTAATGAAATGCATTAAAAGTTGCTTTATTTTTTTGTTTCCTATTAAGTTTTTTATAACGATATAATAACTGTTTTCTTTTGTGTCCTCAGAACAGAGTAGAATAAAAAACACACAAAAGAATGCTTCACACATTTTCATAAAAGATTTATAAATGAAGCGAACAGTACAAATAGTTCGCTTCAATCGACAGAACAATTTGTTCTCTCCAGTATATGGGAGTTCTAGAAAAAGGTACATGAAAAAAACATATATATAGAATATAATGAAATTATGTTTATTTTTGATTTGAATAAATTTTTTGTATTTATTCATAGTATTTGAAAATAAATAAAGTTTATTTTCTTCATTGAAAAAATGATTTTTTATTGTTATATATCTTGCAAATTTACAGTTTTTTCTTATACAAATATTTAGGTTTTATTTAAAAAAAAAACATTCTCTACACGCTCAGAGCCTTTAATCAATTCACTTTTCATTAGTCCAAACAAAATTTTTTTAAAGAACATAAGACAAATTGTGCACCGTATATGATGCGCAAGCGTATCAGTTGAAACGTCTGTGCATCATATGTGGTGCACAGCACAGTCAAAGGGTTAATAACCTAAAAATAACACAATATTGGTATTGAAAAAGAGTATAAAAATAAATCAGTTCAATTTCAAATAAAAAATAAAATAATAATATAACTTTCTTTTCCCGGGTTTTGTTTTAGTAAATATATCTATAATGTCATTATAATTAATCGAGTTCATTACATCTGATTCAATGCATAATAGCGACATGTCACTTATTTTATTTTGATGTTGCTTCGTAAATAATTTTCTATTCATTTCAACACGGAAAATGAGCGTTCAGTACTTGCATTAGAAATAGGCATCGTCAAAATTATTTTTAAAATTGTTTCTACCTTCAGAAAAGCTGACCTTAAGTATCGTTTGTTATTTTATACAAAATTTTTAATTAAAACATTTTCTTCCTTAATCATTATTAAAAATTGCTTCCTTCATTAATAAATTTTTCTGAGTCAATATCAGTACCTATACCATAAGTTTGTAAAATTTTCTTAATACTAGTTTTATAATTGTCTTGATTTATATGTTTTTCCAAAAAAAAAAAAAAAAAAAAAAAAAATCGAAACCAATTCTTATGATACCATAGATGAATTCCCGTTGGTAATTTTGTATGGTTTACTCTCTGTGCACGTTTGATTAAAACCAATTTCATAGGATTTTATATTCTGAAGAACTTTTCAGTACAATCAAAATGTCTAGGACTGGTTGTTTTGACAGTATACGTATAAAACTTAAATTTTTATATGGCAACACCTAGAAATGGTTGCCCGATTTAGCCCATTTTTGAAAGAGTGTTTGGTTTTTCTATAAAAACGCTGTGCACAAAATTTCAGCCTTCTACGTTGACGCGTTCTCAAGTCGTGTCCAAATATAGACATAGTGAAAAACGAAATTTTTATATGGCAACCCCACGAAGGAGTTACCATTTTCGAAATTAAATTTACATTTTTTTTTCAGGGTGTGTGCAGTATTTCAGATCGAGTTGTCGTTAGGACGGCGAACGGACATTACATTTTGCTCTACCATCATTATTTCTGTGCGTTGCAATCGGTTTGACAAACTAAGTATACCCTAAGATTTCATCTAGGGTATAAAAATAGAAAAATATGCTAAGTTAAAACAAACATATAATTCCATTTCAAATTCTCACTATTCTACTGTGGTTTAAAGTATGTTGATAGAGGTAGCGAGATAGTTGATACACCAACAATTTTTTGCATCGTTGGTGGTTTGCTCAGATACATGCATTTTATGCAATCTAATAGTTCCCGTTGGTGTTATATTCTATGGAAAGAACCTTAGAATATATAATAAACAGGAATGCTGATAAACTAAATGCAGTGAAGGCGGCCGATATTTGTGTTGGGTGCAAGTTTTCTAGTGTGTCAGCACAGTATAGTTATAAAAATTCAATTCAACAAGATGCTACAAGATTTACAATCTTTTTTCAAACATCGAACAAAATGGCAAGAGAGCTAAATAAAACTAAACCTAACTTAAATTAAGCTAATATTAAAATATCGAAAATACATATTTAATTAAACATAATACTCAAGAGATAAAGATATCTACAGGAATAAAAAATTAAAGATTAAAAAACAGAGAAAAAGAAAAAAGAAAAGAACTTCGCGTACAGGTCACCGCAAGCCAATTTCAACTATGCCAAGATAGGACTTTAAGCGTCGTTTGAAGTTGCCGAGCGAGTTAGTTGTCTGGATATGATGAGGCAGCGAGTTCCAGATTCTAGTCAGTTGAACAATGCAAGATCCGTCGAATATGGAGGTTTCGAACCGTGGAAGTAGCAGTTTGAGCACCCTAGTGGAGTTTAAGGCCGGTTGGGAAGAACGAAGAAAGTTAAACAGGAACACTAAAGCTCTCTGCTTCAAATATATATCAAGCGAGCAGCCCAGCGAGGTGAAATTGAGGTGAGATACATGATCAAACCTTCTCAGACCAAAGATAAATCTAGTACAGTCGTTGAAAGCGACATTCAGTTTCCTTGAACAGTGCGAGTCGAGCTTGGGAAAGACAAAAGAGGCATGAGGGAAATGTTGCAGAATGAGGGACCTAACAAGATGACAACGGAGCTTAGGCGATAGTAAACTAGCAGACAGCCAGAGACGGAGGAGAGCGCCATATATTTTTGCTATGTTTGAGTTGATGAGGTCACAACATCTCATGTTAGAATTTAAAAACACCCCAAGATTACGAACTCGATCCACATCAGGCAAGGGACAACCGCCCAATGAAGTAGTAGCAAGCGTTGTAGGATCAATAGATTCAGCTTTAGCTTGTTTTCTAAGGACCAAAAGGAAGCTATTATGCAAGTCACTGTTCAGGCGAGCAGCACAATCTTCGATCAAACCTATACGACGACTTAAATAAATTTGCACGTCATCGGCGTACATGTGAATGTTGACGTCGCGAATATACTCGGTCAAATCATTAATGTAAATGCTGAACAACACAGGGCCCAGAATGGAACCCTGTGGGACCCCACAAGATAGGGGAAGCAGAGTGGAGGAATTATATTGCCCCAAGGTAACCCTCTGCGAACAAGAGTGAAGGAATTCTTTTATTAAGAGGGTGGCTCGGTTCGAAAAATCAAAATTGTAAGACATTTTTCTCAACAGGTTACTATGGCAGACACTATCAGAAGCCTTGGAGAAGTCCAGAAGCGTCATAATAACCACTTCCCGCCGATCAAGAGCTGAGCGGATGTCCGTTGTAACTTTCACGAGAGCACCTTCGCAATTATGTATGTTTAGGTCGAAATCCAGACTGCCATCGACTAAGAAGATCATTTTGGAGCATGTATTGTTGAACCAGCCGGAATATCTGCTATCGCTTTCTTTGGGATAGGGATCACATGCGCAATTTTCCAGAATTTGGGAAACACTGACTTAGTGATGCAGCAATTTGAAATATGGAAAAGAGGGCCGCCAATAAAAGGGAGATATTAACTTTACTAACCACTGAGACATGTTGTCAGGGCCAATGGCATGCGATTTAATAGAGAATATTGCCTTTAATAGTTTCCCACGATCCACACCGCGAAAACTAAAGCCATCTGATCTGGCGAGACATTTAAACTTTTTAACGCGGACAAGCTTGTAAATTATGATCACCGACGAAATATTTATTAAGCTCACTTGGGCTAGCAGAACCCATGAAGGCGCAGTACCAGAGTCATTTACTTCTAATAGGAGTGCAAATTTTATGACATTTCTACACGCTATTACAAAATATGCTGTCGTCCTAGCTTCCAGCGATTCTTTTTTTTTGGTTTTTGACTTTGCTTTTATACTGCATCTCATTTTCTTCTGTATTTTCCGTCCTTCATTAAGAATTAACGTTTCGAGATATTATTAGTGACTTTTGGCTTTATACATTATATATGTATTTTAAATTGAGACAAATTTTTCAACGCGCTCTAGTTTTCATGTTATAATCTTAGCATTTTTTAAAAGTATTTTAATTTACAGCAATAACGACACCGTTTTATATATATTGTTGTTTGTGAGGAATGAAATTTTAAAATGTGGCCACATAGAGAGTGAGGCCCCAGATTGAGCCTAATTCGCCTTATGGTAAATGCGGTCCTGCCCACAAGTGATTCACCAGGGTAAAAAATAACAGTTTCATTAGACTTTATTTTTTCTAGAGCTACTGTTACTGTTAATAATGAAACGTATCGAGCAATGATAATAGATTTTGTATGGCCTGGGCTCAATGGTGTCGACTCAACAGATATCTATTTGTCAAAAGATGGTGCAACATTCCAAACAAATCATCAAATGTGAAACATTCGATTTATTAAAAAAAAAAAAAAAATTGAATCAATTTACCATCAAGTTAGTGCAATTAAAAATAGCTAGTTAATAAAAATCCTTTAGTTAACAGGAGTTCTAAAGCTAACCACAAATACCTCATGAAAATGTTGTTAATACAAAAAATAAAGTGATTGGTGATCATAGCAATTTGAGTAATGGCCAGATATTTACCTACTTGGTGACCAAAAATAAAAAAAGGACACTTTAAATATAGTAGCAACTAATGACATGCGCAGTCACCTGCATGACCTAAGTCTTAGAAGCAATGCCGAACCCACTTTCCCTCACATTTGCATGCAAGCCAATAAAACATTCTTAGTCCTATGATACTGAACCGAGCAATTTTCTTCATACAACAAAATCTAGCTAGCGTCTTGAAAATCTTTCAGGAATTCCTATAGAAATTCCCACCAGCAAGTATAGTACAAATTGATCTAACATGGGCGGTGGGATCGAACTATTGACGGCATACATCTTTCTCTTTCAACACATTTTTCGATTCTGAGAGATGTTGTTCACTTATTGGAGTCGTTAGCAAAGAGAATCTTATTTTATTTTGTTGCTGTTGTAAGCTAAACATGTGAGATTTCATGCCAAACGAAAGTGTCCTAAAGTGCCTCTCATTTTGTCACTGTGATCTCTGGAAGTTTCTGTGAGATTACCCTTATGTATGACATACATTCAATAGTTTTTTATTTCTCCCTTCAGAAACGATAGGTGTCACCATCAACCTTACCCATCTTCTTAAGATGATGTTCAAGTAAGCAATGCCCAGTAGGTTAAGATCCTATCCTGTGGATTATACAAGGAAGTACATTGCAAGTACTTGCATGCAATCTGTACTTCCATACTTCTTACAAGTGTAACCCACACTTCCATGTGGTGTTCATAGCACCCAGAGCTGGCAATACTTAAGTAAAAAAAGACTTAAATACTACTTAAAGTACATTTTCGTTACTTAAGACTTATTACTCAATACTCTTGAAATGCCCCTACTTAGTACTTGAACATAAGTACTTGCTTCTATTTACTTGTACTTAAGACTTAGTTTTGTACTTAAGTACCAAGATTTTTACTTAGGTATTTCTGAGTCTATTAAGTACCTAAAAATATCTAACTCTTCGTCGAAAAGCAAACACAATCTCTAGCGCAACTCCTTTTTTGTTGAGCTTTAAAGCACGCAAAGAACTGTCAAAGAATGTGCCGCACTCACGTGTAATAAAATACACACAAGACTGGGGAAGTAGAACAAAAACCAGTAACGTCTCGCTTGAATATAAAATCGACGATGCCTCGAATTGATGATCTAACCACTGACATGTATAATATGGATTGCAAAAAGTGGGCTTACTTCTATATTGCTGACTCTTTCGTCCTAAGCACCAAGTACCAACTGAGAGAGAACTGAAAAAAATAAATAACTTAGTGGATTCGTCGAAATAAATGTTTTTAAATTAATCATTTAGGGTTATTACTGACAAAAACTGTTTTATCAAAGACAATGTATTCATTAGATACGCAGAAGAATTTATAAATGTTTTATTAAAATCACTTCCCAAGATGCGTGCTCACTTTTTTAATTTCCCGTCAATGATTTTTTCAATGTTGGCACCGATGTAAGAACTCTTTTTGACACAAGCAATTGTGCCCACGTGAAATAAAATCGTAAGCAGTCCATATTATATAAGGTAGTGGACATAAGCAGGGGTAAGCAAGCAATGCCTCGCTCCAATATAAAATCAACGATGCCTCGACCTGATGTAGGAAAAGCCTCAATTTTTTCTTAGAAATTTACTGGAAATTTTTTATTGGAGGATAATAGGTGCTTAGGCCGACCTCTAGTAGTTTTTATGAGTGTTAGCGATGAGAGGTGAAAGTTTTTCTCTATTCGCAGCACCGAAAACAATGAAAAACTATAAATATTAGCCACTGGAAACTATACATACTATAGTTTTCAAAAGGTATTGATTTATTAATATCTAATATTAACTGAACTCGATAAACTTCAAGATATTACTGCCAACGTACAAAAATTCTAAAAAAGTACTTTAAAAAATACTTCAAAAAGTACTCAGTATTTATAGACTTAGTACTTAGTTACAAGTACTTTTCATACATGCGGTACTTGTACTTACGCTGAAGTACTCAGGCCTTCGGTACTTATACTTGTACTTAAGTACTTTTTTTTGGTACTTGCCCAGCCCTGATAGCACCTGAGGTGATAGTAGTTGGACTTGATACAATTTTCAAGATCATGGAAAAAAATTTCGAGAGCGGAGCTTTTTAAAATAAGAAATTTATATCGGTAAAGTGAGTGTTTCTGGGATCATATACATTACATCATTTACCCAACACCTTCCTCTGCCTTTTTTCTTCTGTTTTTCTGATTCTGGTATTTCCTTGTTATGGTCCCAGCCACACGGATCATCATGTACTGTGTTTCCTCCGACTGTGCCACTGGCTGATGGTGACGTGGCCGTAGCTTACACGGCACACTTTGCTGCCCTGTGTGACCCAAATGAGTGTACGACACCCGATTCAAGAAAAAGGGCACGTTCTACACTAGAATGGAAGTAAAAAGAAAGAGTGATGCTTTCTATTTTTTGGACAGGCTGTCAAGAAATAAAGTGAGTTTTTTAAGAAGAAAGAAAAATCATTTTTTCTGGCAAACTATTTGTAGCAGATTAATGATTCATATCTTAAATTAAACCTACCGAAGAAGTCTAGTAATTAACGTCTGGAAAAATAAAAAATAACTGTATTAGAATGGAGATATTATCTCGGAAACTTGTAGAAAATTGTAAAAATTTAAGTTTTTTAAATCAAATTGCTGTTAGTGATTATTCTTATTTCTATAGCTTGTAACTATTTTAGAAAGATAAAGTCTAGATCTAATGAATTATTATTAGGCTCTACTAGTATACTTGTTTTTTATCCCTATAGTTCACCAACGAGAAATTGTAATATTCCATTGAAAGTTATTGGAATAGAAAAATGGTATATTTAATAATTATGTAGAAAAAAAATATAGGTGAGTTAATTCTTGTTAAAAATTTTCAATTTATTTGAACTGCAAATATTCATTTTTCGTCTTAAATTGTCGCATGTTGGGTTTATGTCTTTTACGCTAGATGTCTCTAATGTTGTCCAGGTGTAGGCTAATTTTATATGAATTTTCTCATTTTCAGACACAAACCTATGTATAGTAATTTTTATTGCCTACAGACACGCTGGTATCTAAATTGAAATTTTTGCTGAGTACTGACTCCTCTTAATGATGTTGGTGGAAAATATAACGACAGAAAAATTAAGGAAATTCACGCCACCGCAAACGATTAATGAAGATTGAGTGCGTTCGAGATTGTATAATTTAGTCCCTGCATAGCAGCTATATAGGACAACCAGCTGGTAGAAATACTGGACGATATATGGTTCTCCATTGACAGTAAGCACTTTTCTTTAGTCGCATTGCTTCTGTTAAATTCTCCAGCAAAGCTGCGAGATACGTAGTATTATTAACTTGTAATATACCACTGGGTCCAATTGGGACGCACGAGCACATAAGAACGGTATTAGCATCGTAGAGCTCTGTATCTAGTGAAACCAATGTGACACTCCTTTAGCTTTCACAACCGCAGACTGAACAGATTCGGTCTAGGCTTACACACATATGTCAATAAATTATTTTGGATCCATAAATAATGTCTAGACGGAGGTCGCAATAAGACTTCCCAATAAATCATTATTGACAAATTCACGCGACTGGTTTCAACTCTTTTGGATCTTTTTGACCTATACTCATCTGTCAATGGACGCTTAAGGAATACATCTCTATCTAGCTGGCTTCGATACACGCCAGTGCCCTTCATGGATTTTCATGAGATATGATGAAGGAATCACTTGCATATACTTATTGATGTCGTAAACTTTCATTACTAGTAGCAATAGGAAAATTACAAGTACAATCAATTTCAGTTTTTTGTAACAGTGGCTCAGCAGGTTATCCTCGGAGGCGCCTCTGTGGGGTACCTTAACAACACAATAAATGGAAGTTGTTGCCTCTTTTCTTTATGATTGTCCAAACATAAATTTTCTTTGATATACAAATTTTGGTATTATAAATATATTGGTAATTGCACGCACATACATATATGTATATGTACATCAAATGTTTTCGATTCCATGAGTATATTCATAATCAGAGGAACCTATATAGATACTTTTCTAGGTTGCAAAATTATTATTTTAAGCACACGCAGATATTATATAATTTTGTAGAACCTTAATTATACTCATTAGAATGTTAACTGGTAGATATGTGATTTTCGTTGCATTTATCGTCTTACTTGATACTATACTTTCGAAGAGAATGTGGCTGATATGAACTGTGCCTAAATAATTGTATAGATGCTAAGGCCTTATTAAACGAGGAAGAGAAACACAAGATCAGTTGCCTTATGGAACTGTTTTTATTTCAATTAAGGCTTGATTTTGAATGATAACGTGTAGTTATATTGCAATTTTGGCCTTGTTTGTCTATTGTTTGCCTAGTATATGAGGTCATCGTTAGTTGACCCTATATCAAAATCAATTACTTATGCTCAGTTCCTACCACTTTCTCAGTTCGTACCATTTTCTTCGAAAGTACAGGCACTTAACAAGTATGACGATAAATTCAACGAAAATCACATATCTATGTGTGCTTATATTCATAATTGTGCAACCAAGAAGAAACATTAAACTTTAAGTTAAAGTATCAAGAAAGAACCAGTTAGAATAAATGAGTGGAGTAATTATAAGCCATAAAAAACAAGAAATGAGCTTCTGGGCTAGATGTGAACATTCGAAGGTATAAAAGAGAGAGCATCGATGATGATACTCTGGATCATCATTCCTGCTCCACAGGTGATTGCAATTAAAATTTTTGAATACCTTACATTTTTCAATTAGTCCATTTCGCAGTAATTCATTCGCTAATATCTGACTGGTAACAGTTTCCTGAAAGCTTAAAATTCGCATAATATTATAAGAGATAGTGACTAATTGCGACTTATCCTTCCTCGAAAAAACAAACCGAAAAACATTGTGCCCAATTACAAACAAAAATTGTTTTACGAAATCCCACCCTCCCCTTTTCCCTTGTACATGCTTTTTTTCCTGTGTACATGGTAAGGAGGACGTACTGTAACAATTGTGCCCAATTATACAAAAAAATGTTTTACGAAATCTCACCCTCCCATTTTTCCTTGTACATGCTTTTCTATGCATATGCTAAGGACGACGTAACTGTAACATTGGCTCTGCACTTACAAGGGGATTTTTTCTTGTATCAGTTCAAAAGGCAGAAAAAGTGGAATCATATTAACGTCCTCAACCTTACCCTAAAGTGGCCATTTTCTCGAAAAAATTACGTGTAAGATTCTTTTTAATTGCGGATATTAATCAGCGCATAAAGCAGCAACAGCGCTACTTTCGACTAATTTTAAGGCAAGGCAATTTTATCTGGCATACCAACACTGTTTATTCCCTTACCTAACTTTCTTCTATTCTTTTCTTCTTTTAGAAACATTTTCGATAGCAACTGAAAAATCATTGCTTGTTTATTTACGATTTAAACACCTTCCGAATTGCGAATACGTCGGTATACTTGTGAAATGGAATCGTTCCTCTGTGTTCTAAAATTACCTTTCTCTCACGTACATCACGGAATTGAAATAAATATTATTTCGCTATAAAATAGAACAACATCCGTAGTGGTTTTAGGTTTTGTACATATTCTCTATAGAATGGAAGTCAACATTATTCTTACTCAAAACTAATTCCACAAAATGCCATTAACGTAAATAGATAAATCCAGGCCAAAAAAGAGAGTTGTCCGGAATTTCAATTATTCTCCATTGTCAAGTAATGAGATGGAAATTCGCTGAGTTTTATTGGATTACTTCGCTCACTTTCAAAAGAAAAAAAGCATAAGCCAGGTGAAAAATAAATGATTTTGACACACATATGTATTTAGATCGAAAAGATTATCTGTTTTTTTTTTTTTTTAGAGCATATATTTTTTGTCATTGATATAATTGTATAAGTATTATTCACGCAATACGATTCCCATGTGGTTCGACTTGACATAACTCCAGAAGATAATAAAAATTGCCTGTTCAGACCAATGAATTAAATTGTAATTGAAATGGTAGATTTTCTATCCAATATTTCAGCGCTAAGCTGTAAGCATGTTACCAGATGATTGCTAATCCTGGTTTTATTTATAATAAATATTAATATTGATAGTAATTTTTGTATAGTTAATCTGGTTTTGGTGCTCTGATAAATTTCCATCTTTCCTTACCCATTATCCCGGAGGTAATTATCAACATGTTTTCAATGGTGACTACTTTGATCAATAGGAGAAATAACATTTTGGTAACTCTAATCACGACCTAATTTTTATGAAATAGTTACAATTCTTTTCTAGGTCTTAAGCAGATTGGCTTGCTGTGCAATGCGTGATATGCGGAAAATAGATTAAAAGTAGTGCAATATTTCGACATTTAATTAATGTGATTGACTGAGACAAAAATATGAAAAAATGGAAAATGTTTTGTAACAAAACATGTAAAAAGAAAAACTATTTTTTTATGTTTTTTATGTTCTATAGAAGAATTAATTTTTCTTCTTCTTCGCCCAACACCTTCAAAAACGAAACACAAAAATCTCTGCAGAAACAAAAACAGTGCTGTCATTTCCAAAACTAAATCCACTAGAAAGATGAATACACTCCAAGCCTGTTATTGCGGTTATGATCTTTGTTGCCCTGTGTCCACTGATTTTGAGCTTTCACATAGCTGCGGGTTGTATGCCTCAGCAACGCCAAAAGAGCTTTGTAAAGCCTGACTCCACATATAAAACTAGCGTTACCGGAAAACTCTGTCGTCAAAACATGCATTCTTTCACTATGAATAAAGGAGAATACCATGAAAAGAAAGAACACCACCAGCACCGTGATATGTGGAGAACACCATCCCCTGCACCAGGCTGGCTAAAGTGGGTACTAATTAAAAGTTTTATTACTTACAATTATATAAATTTTCACATAAATATACAATTTAAAATTTCTAACCTCACTTTCTGAAATAACTGAAAGAAAATAACGTCAACAAAGCAGTTTCCGATCATCGTAGAATATTTAGAGGAGCACCCTGAAATTATTACCGGAGGCTTTGTCCGTTTAAACAGTCAGCAGAATCTGCAGGATTTGCGTAAGGAAATTAAATGCAGAAGGGCTTTCCGCAGGGGATGACTATTATTGATTATTAGTGTGTTTTATTTAGTTAAATTTCTTAACTTTACGTGTGCGCTGACTTAAAGAGGAAATGCCGAAATTCCACACCGAAAGGGGTTAAACCGGAGAAGGCATAAATAAAATATTTTCCTCAGCATTCAAGGAACGCGTTATTGCACTAAGACACAACTTCAGTTTTTGGTTTGGAAGCCAATGACTTTGGTGCCAACGACTTAAATGCAAAGCCATTAAAAGTCGAAGAAGAATTGATTTTATTAAAAAATAATATAGACACAATTTATTTTAACCCGGCGAGCGGAAGGTTGGGTGTCACATACCCAGCCCAAGATAAATTGAACGATATTTTAATGGCGAATCGTTACAATACGCTCAGTGTCTGAGTAGCTGCGCAGAGAGTGGTAAGGAAGCGCTGATTATCACAGCTCAGTTGAGCACTGCCAAGCAAAGTATGCAGGCGAGGTTATAGATGACAGCGATGACAGATGACGTAGAAACATATAAGAACTAACTCAATTTCTCTTTTGTTCTTTATTTTTTGATTTTTTGTTTTATATTTAGACTGAAAATTTAGCATGTCGTACGAAGAAGAACAAAATATGTTATCACGTCTTTTTGACGATATTGGACTCAGTTTTTCTAGCGATTCCGATAGTGAAAGAATGGCATAAAGTGGTCTACTGTACCGGAAAGGTCTAATTTGATATACTAAGGTGTAAAACATCGTAACAGAAAAGCAAGACGTGAAAACTATTGGAAGAAATGCAAAGACAGCTGTTGAAGTGCTGAAAACTGTTTTTTACTGATGACATTTTGCAAGAAATTTTGATTCACTCAAATGCACAAATAAGTGCCAGACGAGGTGCATGTCAAAATAGTCACATAAAGAAATATGCTGCGAATGATATAACAACATCAGATTAAAAGCTTTTATTGGTCTGTTGTACCTAGCTGGGCGTTTCAAATCGAATCATGTAAATTTGAAAGATTTATGGAGGAGTGATGGCTCAGGTATCAACATTTTTAGGACGACTATGATCTTGAAGAGGTTTCACTTTATTCAGAATTGCTTACGATTTGATGACAAGACCATAAGTGCAAAACAAAAAACTAGACAATTTTGCTATCCGTAGTGTTTTGGAAAAATTCATGGATTGATGCCAATCAACCTATTCACTATCCGAGTATACGACTATTGATGAACAACTCCCATCATTTCGAGGCGGTTGCAGTTTTCGGCAGTACATGCCAAACAAACGCAGCAAATATGCTTTGAAAATATATGCTTTGGTGGACGAAATGTCATTTTACGTTACCAATCTTGATATTTACTTGGGAAGACAGCCACAGGGTCCGTACGCGCTCAGCAATAAAGCTTTCGACCTTGTAAATAGACTTGTAGCTCCAATTTCAAAGAGCAATCGCAATGTAACCTCGTTTGACGAGCACAGGAACTGTTCGTAAAAATAAGGCTGAAATTCCAAGGAAAATGCTTGAAAGCACATTATTTGGTTTTAAAGAGGATATAACTTTAGCATCCCATGTGCCAAAGAAAAATGATGTAGTGTTGATGATGTCATCATCACGATAATAAGATTGACAGTACAAGTTCGGAGAAAAAAAAACAGAAATGATTACCTTCTATAACCACACTAAGGGAGGTGTAGATGTTGTGGATCAGCTGTGTGGAAATTATGATGTTTCGCGCAATACAAAATAATGGCCAATGGTAATTTTTATGCAGTTTTGAATATGTCTAGTATAATGATGAGGTCAATAATAAATTCTCAGGATTACGTCGAAATTTTATAAGAGAATTGGAAATCGAATTGATTACAGAACCCTTAAAAAACAGGAACGAGAATCTTTTTTACCAGGAGAACTTCGTAAAAGTATCCAAGATCATGTTGGTGAATCCTCAAAAGAACCACCAAAAAAAGGAGCCAATCCTATAAGAAGGTGTGAAATATGTGCAACTAAAAAAGATCGCAAACTAAATATGATTGTTACCAGTGCAATCGGTATTTATGTATGGAGCATGCTATTTTCGTTTGTAAAGATTGCACTACAGCTCAAGATGACTAATTATGTCATAACTTGAATTTGTTTTATTGAAAAGAAAAAATAGTTTATGTAATTATTTTATATTTTTCACAAAAAGCAGTGAGTATGGTTCACATACAAGAAATGTCGTTAATTCTTTAAATAAATCCAAAAAATCTAAAACTATTTTAATTTTTGGTTAAAAATATAAATAGTGGTTATTTAGTATTCAATGAAATAAAAAAATATAGGTATTACTGTTTTAAAGTTACGAAATTCATATTTGGGTTTCTCACACCCACCTTGCGATCCATGTTACGCATTTAAACCTAACGCTCGGTGGGTTAATTAAATTTTCATTCTAAAGTTCCTGTAATAGGCAAGTGCCAGACAATTGATGTGGTGATCGTGAATTTTTAAAATAATCAACAGCTGATATATTGCGGGGACATACCATCAGTAGTTAATACTGCATCGACTTAAAGAGATCTGCTTTTGATGTCAAAATTATAAGGAAACTGTCATCTATGATAAATAATATACGACAATATCTAACTATCAATCATGATCAACAATCAAATTGACCCATCATTCATGATAAACGATAAAGTATCCTTCATAATATATGATAAAATCCAGGAAGCCCTACATCTCCTGGAAGGTGAGTTATATTCCGTATATGGAGGAAAGAAATTATGGTAATAACGATTGTAAATTGCAAATTTTAACTTCAAAAATTGATTGGAACAAGCACGTTTCGTATTGGCAGAAACTGTAATACTCTTCAGTACGACGATTAATTTAATAAAAAATTCCACAAAAAACACTATCTTTTCCAATTTACGATGAATTCTTTTTTTTCGAGCTCTTGCCAATTTATTCCCTTTGCAGTTGTTTGAACACGTTGATTCCCACAAGCATATCCTTCGTTTTTTAACACTTTGCACTAGTTAATGAAACAAAATGTCGTTCACTAATTTTTAATATTTTAAACTAACCCAAGTTAATTAGTTTGATAATAAAATATCGACTGATGTCTTGTAAAACTCAGCAATATGCCAATCACTTACTGATTATCAGCAGATCAGTATCACATCAGTTCGCCAGAACATCTTACAATGTAGAATGCCTCATTTAGATATTAATCCTGCAGTAGTACATCAGGATATCAGTGACCTGATGTGGCGCTTGCCTAACATGATACATGTGATATTTCTTAGTTTATAGTAAAATAAATTGTGATAGCTTTGAAAACAGCATCTATTTATTCTAAATTAAGGTGTCACATTAATATTCGTCGAATGTCAATAGCGTTTACATCATCATAGTTCTCTGAATCTTAGTCTGATTCATCTTCAGCCCTGTGGATTTCACCTTTGTCCAGTTCTTGCTTGAATATTTTCAAATTTTGAGAAATGGAAATATTATGTAATGCACAACAAACATTCACAATTCGAACAACTTTTAGAGGTTCGTATCTCAACTTTCTTTCATTAAGTAGAAAACGAAAAGTTTCGGTCTTAATCTTTGAAGGATTTATGAAAGGTGTCAATAACCATTTCCGTAATGGATATCCAGAGTCTCAAAGGAACCAGGTATTTCTTTCAATTTTTCGTAATCACTTTCCAGTCTCTGTTTTTCATCTCCTGTCTACAAACAATAGTTCATTCTCAACTGGAGTTGTCATAACAACGTGTGTTCCATCAATACCATTCAATATTACCTGGAATTTTCACTTTTTCGTAAAATATTCGTTTATTTTTTGCTTATTTCTGCTCTTTTTGAAAAGTTATACATATAGCATGTAACTTCCTCTCTGGAACACGATAGATGTAGAAACCATAGAGTGGTCCATTGAATGGAGCATCATATATCGAATCGTTCTTTGATAGAATCCAATTACATAGAAGTTCAATACAAGCTGCCAGTTTTGTTGACAACATCACAATATATGAAATTTTCGAAAGTTTATATGAAAAACATCGATAAAACCTTCAGAATCTGCCAATGTCGTCTCATTTTTGTGTATACTTCAAATTACATATGAAGGGTACGGAGAGAAAAAACGTTTTTGTCTAAATTACCCGGGGGTTACATGAGATATTACAGCCTGCATGCAAGCCTCCCTTCCAATGCGATTTTAAATTTAACAGCAGAAGGCAGTTCGCTTGATGTCTTAACATCTTGCATGCATGGTCATTTAAAAAATTTCATTCTGGCGTAAAGTCTTGTGTATGTCGGAAATTTTATCAATAAAGGCGGTAGCAGAATCGAAAAAAAAACAGAAGAAAGAAAGGATGGTAAAATGATGTAATGCAAATGATTCCAGAAAATGTCATTCTCCCGGTATAATTTAAAAATCTCCGCTCTCAAATAATTTTTTCCGCCATCTTAAAAACTGTATAATGTGAAATTACCATCACCTCAGTTGCCATGGTTTTTCATCATACAAGTTCGCTGAAAGCTGGGCTGCCAGCATGAGAGTAGAGGTTACACGTACAAGTAGTTTTGCAGTGCAGCTTGCTACAAGGTGTACTATTACATGTAACCCCCGGATTAAGATAATCAAACTTTTGAAAAGGTAGGGTAAAGTAAATATTAAGTACATGCAACAAAAAACTTCAAAAATCGCATTGATAATGAGTCGGATTGGCAGTACGGGCGATCGGGCGCTAACCCGATGGGCTGGTCGTCGTTGGGCCGGTGGTCTCCACGCTAACGTGATCACATATAAAGGGTTTTCCAATAAGAGGTGTTATTTTGATATTCAAAGAAAATGCCATTTTTTGAGATAAATGATCAAATCTTTATTTCATTATAAAGAGGAAGGTATGCCGTTAATAATGGAAAATAACATCAGCCAAATGACCACCACGACCACGCCTACAGGACCATGTCCTTGTCATGAAATTTTCCATAACCAAATCGCAAAGTGGCTGCCCTATGTCCTCGATAGCCTCACGAATTCCATCTTTGAGGTCTTGAATCGACGCTCGCTGGGCTGTTGGCGTAGACCTTCTCTTTCACGTAGCCCCAAAGGAAGAAGTCGCAAGGTGTTAAGTCACAAGATCTCGGTGGCCAATTGTGATCACCTCTTCGAGAGATAACACGGTCCGGAAACTTTTCCTGTAAAAGATCAATGGTTTCGTTCCTTGTATGGCTAGTAGCGCCGTCTTGTTGAAAGTAAACGTTGAACTTTATAAGCCTTAAGACCCTAATCTTTATGCAAAATATGGTGTAATGACGTTTGTGGAATGCCTAATTCCAAAGAACGACGAGGAATGGACAAACCTGGGTTTTCTTCAACACTTTCGGCTACAGCAGCAATATTCTCGGCTGTTCTTGAGCGACGTGCACGGATTTTATTCTTCACATCACTAACCTGTCCTGACAGCTCGCATTTTTCTACCAATTTCTGTATTGCGGTCCGACAAGGTGCTTCACGATGACCCAAAAATGTTCGAGTTTTACGAACCGTCTCTGCCACATTTTCACCATTTTTATAGTGAATTTTAATAATTTCAATGAGTTGTTGAATCGTGTATCGTTCCATTTTTAATAATGGTGTAGTTACTACTTGTCAAATGTCAAAAAATGACAGCTCCAAAAGTGACATCTACCGAAATAGCGGGCTAATTAAAATAACACCTCTTATTGGAAAACCCTTTATTTACCACGTACTCTGGACGAATGTTGCGGCTGCTGCGGGAGGAGAACTATGAAAGTGAATTGAAATTAAAAAAGTGCTTTACTGTATAACCTAAAAGCCTAATACAATAAAGCTAATTGGCCCATAACAACGAAGCCATCTGGGCAGAGGAGAGTTATGAGTTATAAATATTCAGAAATGTCCCACAACTTATAAACACTGACATAACGCGGAGCTATGTGGTAATTGCCAAGATAGCATCATATATGGCAAATTTGGCATTCTCGTGGCTTCAACATCATTCACTTTTTTGTAAAGCATTTTATATTATTTTTTGCGTCATATCATTTTTAAATCGAAAAACACACGGAAAATGTGTTTTTTATCAGGAGGATTTAACAAGCTTTTCAAAGGTTTGCTACTTTTAAAACAAATTCGAAATTGAAGAACAAATATAAAAACAGTTTTTAAATTTTGTTTTTATTTTCTAATCTTTAAAAAGAAAAAAATAATTTTATTCAGGTTAATCAATTTTGAAGTAGAGTATATACATGGTTATAGGAAAGGCCACCAGAAATCAGGCCACACACTAAGAGGTTTTGTGGCATCTCATTATTCCGCGTCCAACGAGTGCTCATTCGTCAAAATCGGTGATTCTCACTTAATTGCCCATTAAACCGTTATGTGCCTGCAATCAATATATAATAGATGAAATTAGTAAATTATATAATGGTGCTGATTTCTAATTACCTTGCTGGCATTAGTGAAGCGGTCGCCGATCTGTAGTTTGTGGGATTTCCAAAACCATATCCGCTACATAGTTTGAACACTTTGGTCAATTACATCAACAATATTATGTTCGGTGCTAACGTCGCTTAATATTTATCGGGCGATCAACTTTATTTTCGAAAATGCTTTTTCTATCGGGTTCAGTATTGGCGAGTAAGGTAGTAAAAATTTTAAACAACATCCGCTATCTCAAACCATATCCTGAATTTCTCGCGTTTTATGGATTCGAGCATTATCTAGTATTAAAAAAGAATGCTCTAATTGCAGCATGTTATCAATTTCTTCAAAAAGCTTGCGCAAAAATAATTTGAATCGATCGGCATTCACGGTAGCATTGGAAATTATCTTTTTGTGGACGATACCTCCATTATTCATAGCGGCGATCAATGTTACCATCTCTTCTTTCCCCACGATTTTAATTTAATTGATCCAGATTACCTTCATGAACCACTTCACTATGGCTTAATCATAAGAAGACTTCTCGCTAGGTTGCCAATAATCAGAATTTCCAGAACTAAGAACTTCATTACTCATTTTACTAGTAACTTTCAATTGAATAATTAGCACTTATTTGCTACACTGCTAAGACTGAAATGACCAGTTATCAGTTGCATTTGCATGTCATCTATATATGTATATTAATTGCAGAGCACCTAACAGTTTAATGGGCAATTAAATGAGAATTACTTGGCTACAAAATACATTATATTATCTGGTACACTATCCTATAAAATTTAATGTACCTTTTTAATGAATATAAAACGTACGAAAACATTGAATTAATATTTTATTCTATAAGGTTTCATTTTATTTGAAAATAGTTTCATTTAAGTTCAAAATAGTTTCAATCAATGTGAAAATGGTTTCTTTTAATCTGAAAATGGTTTCATTTAATTCGAAAACAGTTTCATTTAATTCGGAAATGGTTTCATTCAATTCAAAAATGCTATATATTACAGTCAGCGTTTACTTAAATGACAAAATTCTAGTATTAGAAATAACCCAAATATTACAGTCTGAATTTTTCCACATTTGGTGAAGCATTGGCATTGTTTTTGTTACTATATTGGGCCATATAAGTAAGTGAAAGAACAATGGAATTTCTAAGTGGTTACAAAACGATTCCAAAAACAAAGGGTAGAAGAAGAGGTTAAGAGTTCACTTCTTTCCTCAGTTCCTTCACGCAAAGCCATAACAACTCGTTTTGGCGCCTGAAACAAACGTATAACATTACGTAACGTTATTTAACTTTAACTATTCTGACGTGGTTGCAGATAAAATTATTAGTTGATATTAATTGAGGGGAATTGGTTTGATAGAAATATTTGCAAGATTTTATAGATTTTGAATTTGAACTATTTTCGCCATGAACAAGTTTATATTCTCGAAACTCGAAGTGCTTGTTATTTCTTTTTCGGCTGCCAAAACAGCCACGTGCGACAAGTAGATCAGATGTAATTTTTTATTAACTTCTACTTACTAAAACTTCGTCATTGGCAATGTCAGAAAAACTCGGAGCACGATTTAAATATTTAGATATGATTCTTGTAGGTTATAGTCGTGAATTGATTACAGCAAATCTAAAAGCGGCTTTTATCAGACTATTGGCGTCCAATTTGCTAAGGAGATCGTCAAAAAGCAATCAAAAATCTTCTGACACTTGTTCCAACAACAAAATGTTGGAACTTTCGTACCTCTTCGTCAGTTAGAATAAAACAACATCAATCGATTCAAAAATTGATGTACGAAGTTTTTTTTTTTGTGACAATATTGAGATCACTCATAATTTTGTTATTCAAAAAGTTCGAATCGCTTCTTTTTTCTCGTTTCCTTAACGTTTTCTGGTATACTCGTACCATATATACCTTCAGGAAATTTTGTAGCACTGGCAAAAATTTCTTCCAAGTTAGGATTATGAACCAACTTCAGCCTTGTCAAGTGGGTAAATTCAAATTGAGAACAAAAAATTTATTTAACGGTTCAGAATCAAAAATAATTTATATTTGTCAAAGGCAAATGTTGTTAATATTATTTTTTTCGCCCGAAATAAGTTTTCTTTTTTTTCAAAGTCTGCCACACTTGCCATACTCTTGTTATAGCTGTGGAAGTAAAATTGTTGGTTTCCCGGATACTGTTTCCACAGGGAAACCATGTTTTAGTTTTAATTTTATGTGTGAAAGGACCAACCGCTCTTTTCTGTATAAATAATATCTTCTTTCTTTGTTCTTATTTAGCATGCAATACAATATTCGAAGAATATTCAGTAGGAAATCAGTCTAATAATTTGGGTTGTTTGTCTTTTATAAAAATTTCATTTTTGAGGACCCTTTGGGGCTGGCTTGTTTATTATAAGCTCGGACAGATTTGAAGGCCAAGTCCGGCTCTGTTGATCAGGACATAAAGGAATATTTACAAATATTATAAAATCTAAGCACAAGCCAAATTTTGTACGAAAAAACAATTTGTGATTTTTATATTATTTTATTCATGTAATAAATCGTTTCGATTCTATTCGAGTAACTTTTACTGTTCGCGGCCATAGCTATATGCAATGCGGCTAAAATATGGATCAAATAAAAAATTTTCGCATTGCGCTTCCAAATAAATCGAGAGATCATGTTAGAACTTCACGCCATTGGCCAGCACCATTCACTGTAATTGAATGTAAAAGAAACAATTTTAAAGTCTGTACAAAGCACTTTAGTGATGTTTATAAAGGAAAAGCTGATTTCACACCTCGGCCAATTTCTTAATTATTAATTTCTAAATATTATCCTACTGCGATACAGTTAAGAAAATTATATAATGGTCCATGGAAGACTTCTTTCGTAAGAAGTGACAAGTAAAAAATCTAGAATTGGTCCAAGACCTATTTTTATTATACCCTCTACATCAAGGGTTGGCAATCTGCGGCTCAGTAGAATCATACTTGTTGCTTTTGAGTAGTTTAATAGTACGTATTGAAAAATTGCCAAACAAATATAATAATCTTGCGTACACATCGAAATTCGCGGCAGATTGCATGCATATAAACCTAGCTTTAACTAACCTTGCTCTCCACACTCACCGACGTCACACTCAAAACCAAAGCGATTAGAAACAGAAACGTCTCCTGGTCACTAGAAGAAGAGTCGTGAGTTTTCAAAAAAAGGTGGTCCACGACGTACTTTCGTTTCACTGCGTGATTCATCAGAGAGCACTTTGCGCACAGACAAGACTGGATTTTGTAATTATTGGTGCGTTCACCGACAGAAAGAAAGCGTGCTAAAGGTCACTTTTGTCACTACCAAACGCTTTAGTGCATTTCCTGAGCACGAAAAATGAGAGATAAACGCTACCGAAAAACTTCCTTTTACTTTCTTCTGCGTTCACTGAGTCCACTGAGAGTGACTTTTAGCACGCTACCTTTTACTATCGTATTTTGGATAGTGAAATGTAGCGAAGTGATGTGTTACCATGGATACGGATACGGATACAAGTGCGACAATATCATGACAACTTTATAGTTATAGCTTATACAGTTCGAGCATTTATTATATTTTTCTCAATGATTGTCAGTAAGTTATGTAAATAAAGGCAATTAAATGGTCTTTCCAAAGTTAAACGTATTATTTTATACAGTTATAAAGGCTATCTTATTTTACTTTAAATGAAAAAAATCTTCGTTGATTGTTGGCATAATAACATGTCTATTGGCGGCCTTTATGATAAAACGGCATTAATAGGATGTCAACCACAAAGCATCGCAGTTTTTATTTTATTGTTTTGCTTAGTACTAGTAGGATGGACTAGTTTTGTTCTCTTCATGCCCTACATAGAACGATTCTGTTGGTTCAGTGTTTCACACATTTTTGTATCTATGATTTATGTAATCCGCTAGGAATTTACACTATACTTAAAACCTTTAAGTATAAAGGAATGGATTCGCTAAATAAAATCTTTGTTAGCTTAGGAGACAGTTTGCCAGATTGGGAAATTATAAGAAAATAGCAATATTAAATCTTCTAGGATCATTGTATTGTATTTATTCGTTTTAAATATTTTTTCATACATTTTCGAACATATTTTATTATTTTATGTTAAAAAACTCGAATTCTAAAAATTCAAAGATTTTACTACACTACGCTACGCTTTCTTTCGTTCACCGTGGCAAAGTGAGTAGCGTGGTAATTAACTGTCAAAGTAATTCTTTTGACATATGTTTAGTATGCTACGCTAACACTACACTACAAGACGTTATCGTGTCAGTGAACGCACCCAATAATTATAGTAAACCAAATAATGGTAAAAGGACTTTCTCAAAGAGAGTTTTCTGGGTTATTAGAGGAAGCAAATATCCAATATTCTGATCTTGTTTTGCATAACAAAGTACGTTTCCACAGGCTCAATACTGAAACTTTTCTGTTCGTGCCTTGAACATATTAAGACATTCCTACTTCAAAAATGAAACGAATATCCTTAGTTAAGTAATGATGAATGGTTGCAAGATTTTTATTTCTCCGTTGATATGAGATCAAATTTAAATAACTTGAATAAAAATCTACAAGGAAGAGGTAATATTGTACGAACTGTTTTAGAATCGATACCTTCGTTTGAATAACAATTAACATTATTTGCTGAAGACATGGAGAATAGACAGCTACTACATTTTGCAACATCAGGTTGTAATATTAACAGTGCACAACCATTGTAAAAATGCAAGAGTCTTTTAACACTCGTTATGAAGATCTTAGAGTAGGTTTTTCAGCTACTCTATCATTTTTAACAAATCCACTAGCGGCGAGGGTGTATGAGTTAAATTTTGCATCATTCCGAGAGAGCTAAAATTGAGTTACCGTTGTTAGAAGTGAAAAACAAAGATCTATTGACACAAAATGCATAGCTTTGCCGCCAGAACTAAAAAATTTAGCTAAAGAGAAAGGATAATTGGCTGTCAGATACCAGTGGACAGATCTTTCAAAATGTAGGAAGGAGAAAGAAATTATATTTGAGACATGGAACTGTCTTCCTGATTTTTATGATCAAGGGAAAACAATGTATTTGGCGTCTTAATAATTTTCGGATCTACTTACTACTGTGAAAAACTATTTTCGTTTAAGGGGTAACGCCACTGTAAATTTTTTGAAAAATCGTTGTTTTTATTGTCTTAAAAAATAGTTTAAACCCTCTAGAATAAGAGAGAAAAATGTCTCGTGCGAGAAAATGTTTTTTTTCCTTTGAAAATGGAGGTCGCCACCAAGCGCGAAACGACTACCTGAAACACAATTGGAGCTTTTCAGCCCGCATTATCGCCAGCTTTCTTCTAAAGCTGACAGAAAATGCCGAATTGAACACAACTGATGTTTATATATGACATTTGCAACTGGGTTTGCAGATTAACGGTAAAAAATTTGTTACCTTCATTTTTTTATTTTTTCAAATAAAAACTATTCTCAAAACTTTAAACGCATTTTTCTCGAAACACGGTTTTTCAAAATGGCACGCAGCATAACTTGAACAATTTTCATATTTTCGCCTTGACATTTTGACCAGATGTGAACATTAACATTATCTAGTAAATGCCCTACGGGATTTTCAATAACTTTATTTGTTGACTTTTTATTAACAAAAAACCTGCCGTTTTTTTCGTAAAAATCAAACTTTGTTTTTCAAACGCTCGCCAAATCTACAAAACTTTATATTTTTAAAAATCCTTACGGCATTCTCTAGCTATAAGCCACTAGATTAATGTTTTTTGTTTGTTTGTTTTGGTCTAGATTCAAATGTTCAACAGTGCTGCGTGCCGCGGAGCCCTGCAAGCAAACCATGTCCCGGGAAGATGGCTGTGGACGCGCCATTTTGTTTTTTTTTTCGCTGTCAAAAATTTATCAATAAAGTTCAATGTATGCCCGATAATACCCGGTTTTTTTCAAACACCTTTAATTTCGCGAGAAAAAAATTCGTTAAAGAAACTTTTTTTTAGCCGTTACAGTGGAATTACCCCTTAATGACGAAAGCCTCGAAAGTTTGCATGAAATTAAAAACTTCTGAATATTCACCAAATTTGGAACAAAAATTTCACTAATATTACATATTTGCATTTATATTATTTTTTACAATTAATTTGCATTTTAAGCAAAGAAATACAATCTACTGAAATTATGTTATATGTTGTGTTACTACGCAAGATAGAATGTTTTGATTTCACAATAAATACATGTTCCACAGCAGATAATGGTTATATTATTTTTTCTAATATATATTACCGATGTATGTGTTTATATTCGGCTTTTTAAAAAAATAATTTATCACATCGGGGAAAAAATGGGTTATAACTCTAAAAAGTTTGCCGAACCCTGCCCTAGATGAATGCGCGTATGAACTTTCGTATGGTCACCCATCTATGCAATTTTGATTTTTGAAGTGGTTTTTCGCATATATTTCAAGAACGGTTCCTCGGACAGAAAAAAATCCTTATAACCAATTTTATAGGATTTCGGATCCTGAAGAAATTTTTAGTACAATAAAAATGTCTAGGACTGATCGTTTTCACAGTATACGTAAAAAACCTAAATTTTTATATAGCAACACCAAGAAGCGGTTGCCCGATTTACTCCATTTTTGATTTTTTTGATTTCTTTTTTTTTTTTTTTTTATAAAAAGACCGTGTACCAAATTTCAGCTCTCTATGCTATCGTGTTCTCAGGCAGTTTGCAAATATATAGTGGAAAACGAAATATTTATATGGCAACCCCAGCAAGGAGTTATCCGATTTGTCTCATTTTCGAACTTAATTTTACTTTTAAAGTCCGCGTACAAAATTTCAGCTTTTTTAGTGAACGCGTTCTCGAGTTATCGTGCGCACAGACGGACGGGCAGACATGCAAAAATCAAAATAACTTTTAATATTATGAATGGGTGTCCAATCCATTTTGCTCTACCATCATTATTTCTAGGTGTTACAAACGAAATGACAAACTTAGTATACCCTTTAGATTTCATCTAGGGTCATAGTACACTGTCAAACTTATACGAGGAAATCATGTCAAAATCTTCAGGAAAATACAACGATTTACAGGCTTTAAAAAAGTACTGTGGAAGTGTGGCACCGAAATTTTTCGAAGGACTACTACATTCTGACAACATTCGAGATAATGAATAAAAAGGCCTAATTTAACTATCGCCTGAAAAGTACTTAGGTGTAAACTGCTTTCAAGATTATAAGACTTTAATTGGTTTCCTCTGTTCTTTTTAGACTTACATTGATTTTAGCTTTTATGAAATGTACTCTTGTTGAAACATTTAAGATTTAATTTATTGTGAATAAACTATTTCGTTATTTTATTAAAGATACTTGTTTAAATTTATCTTTACTTCCAAAAATTGTTTAGAAATTCACTAAAAAGACAGCTGAATAATAGGTCTTGAAACTTTTAACATATAATATTTCATTTTCAAGTAAATGTGACTTTTGCTCTTTCTCTGTACCCTGCATATGGTATATACCCCTTTTCGTGCATACCACCCAGTGATTAAGTTCTACCTATGTAGTTCTCCAGTCTCTTAGATTCAATACATAACAAATCTTCATAAATCGTTAATTTCACTTAAAACAAAATAAAAAACCACACAACACCCTAAAATATCTATGGATTCACTTAATTTAAAAGGTTTTGTATAATTGATATTATGATTCGACAGTAAACAAGATAGGTAATTTATTGATTCGAAAACGAAATTCGAAAAGTCAGTATACAAACAAAATGTGTATACCTATACACCTACAATATGAATAAATAATTTTTTTATTGGCCATTACAATATTGAAAGGAAAATAACTCTAATTTAATAATTAATATCGCTGATAAAACTATGATGTCCTTTCAAGGACAATTGAATTCAGTTAAAAAAAAAAAAACTGCCATTAATAATGCTAGGACATGTATCCATGTAAATAATGTATGTACAATTTTATGTCTTTTTTTTTTTTAGTCCTTTCCTCTCATATTTTTTCATAAAATATGAGACATGTATCATTCGAAAATAACAACGATTCGCTGAGTACATTTCTGTTTAGGATTTGTATGCTCATAAATCATAAAACTTTATAAATTCCATTGCCATAGATCATTTAACCTCAACTGAATGAAAATTCTTAGATATGCATGTATGAATGTGTACATATGTATGCACTTTCGACATGACAACAGCGAATTTCTTTATGAAATTGGAAATATGTTAAAGCAAATTCTACGTCTGTTGTTTTGTGTTTCGTGAAACGCTGTAAAGTTGTGTTCAAATCACAGCGACTTCCATTTGCATATTCATTTTCAACCGTCACTAATTTGTGTCAGGATTAGGATAAAGTTCAAAAGGCAAATTTATGTATATTAGCAGTATATATACACAGGTACGTACAATCATGCTTATAGGTATGCCTGCAATTCATTTCAATATGAATGTAGGTACATAAATTTTCTGTTGGAATTATAAATTAGAGGTATGCTGGCACTATGTGGGAATATGTGCACATACATAGCTTGTGAATTTGATTACCGATTATAAAACTAATCTTGACAAATGCAATTACGCATTAAGTGCTCATTAACAATTTAGTTTGCATATTAATTTATTTGCTGACTAATCACATCAGGGATTTTGATATTGTATTTTATCAAATTTCGATATCTATGTATTGGTAGTTATCAAAGTTAGTATTAAGTATAGGATAGGGTCAATCCATAGGTAAGTCAAGTAGTTTTATGAGATATTAATATAACTTATTTTTATTATCCTGCGATATATACTGCCTGAATTAAAAGACCTCGAAATAGTTAAAATTCGCCGATTATTTAACTCATGATGTAGTTAAACTGTTAAATTTCCAAGTAGCATCTCAATGGGTGTAGGAGTGAGAATTTATATCATCAATAGAGGTCGAGTTATTTTTGTAAAAAATTTCATACAAATTTGTAGTGTTATTCTTTAACCTGTAAAATTTTTCCACCAAGGATAGAATTTTTTCTATCTTAAAAAATGACCCGTTACCCCCCGCCTCCCTGGGTAAATTATTAATAAATAATAAAATTAAGCCTATAGTTGTGGATATTGAAAAAAGTGGAGTATATAGTATAAGTTGCAATGATTGTGACGCGATCTATATAGGAAAAACTAAGAGGTATGAGATATTAAAAATTAAAAAAGAGAAAGATAAAGGCTCATTTTTGGTTAATGATCAGCTAGATTTCCGTAACCACAGCCCTTTAATTAAAACAAATTTTATAACAAAATAAAAATTACGATATTTACACTGACTTAAAATGATATTGTAATAGCACTTATGTATGTATATGTGTATAAACGATAACTGTCGGCTATAATTTTAATTTATACTGAGTCAGTCTCATAATTTTCGCAAGAGCTTGAGGATGCCTAAATAGGGCGAAACGCGTCGCAAAAACTTTAATTAATTATTAAAATTAAAAAATAAATTATTTTGTGGAACGAAAACAAGTGTTTCAATTTTTTTAACATGTTTAATACCAGGTTATTAATATTTTTATATTATGTGGAAAGTGAAAAGTTTAATTTCCAGAGCATAAATGTGCATCTTGCACGATGAGTGCAACATAGAACATTTCTGTGATCTGTAAATTAAATTTGCGGTAACGATATATCTGACGCGCTACTGCAAGATTCGCTGGAGTCCACTAAGCCATTCTAACTGAGATACTAAGGACAATTCTATGCATGGAATATATCCCCAAGGCATGCAGAATAACAGTCATACCTCATACAGACGTATAAGTCTGATCTCATTTTTCCTGAAAATAATGTACAACTGTTGTGTTTTTTACCGTCCACCTAAAATAAATTCGAGGTGTGTAAATAAGAAAACTTAATTTCCTGCTACAGGAAGCTATTTATTTCCACATAAGTTGTTGAATGTACATTGCCAATTCTACAATTGACAGTTGATTGCTATCCACAGACAATTGAGTTTTTTTTTTGTGTGCAGAATAAATCGAAATAGAAATACGACTACTTAATTTAATCCATTGAAGGTCAAACAACTACTTGCATATTTAGCTGAGGAGCATTTATCAACCTTCCATATTTAGACAGATGTTCAGGCTTCCAAAAAAAGAGACATTTCAGTAAAATACTGCTATGCTTGTTGTAGGATGTCCTGATTACTAATTGATTTTTTTTTTCGGTTATTATCATCTAGGACGATTGGACAAAACTTAGAAAAAGTTACTTCTACAGATTCGACATGAGTCAGCAATTCAAAAAAATAAATGTGATGCAAGTCTTTTGCGGTCCAGTTACTTCCAAAGTGTTTTCAGTACGTGACAATTTAGGAAAAACACAACAACAACAAAAATTATATCACAATTTTGTTATAAAACACGGTGAGCTAGTAACAAATTGCAAAATTGGAAGCAGGCTCCAGGTATAATTGTCGATAGAAATGGAAATGTTGCAGGTAAATTTTCATGGAAATGGAAATGTTGCAGGTAAATTTTCATGGAAATGGAAATGCAAGCGATTTTCTTGTTATAAAAACAGCCACTTTCATTACCGATGAAAAAGTATCTTTTGTGCTCATGAGCAATCCGCAATCTTTTGGACAGATTTAACTATTTCTATTACCTCAGAAAAGACTTTGAAGTCCCCAAAAAAGACTTATGAGTACTTATAAGCATAAGTAAAGTTTGGAAACTTAATAAATATGGAAGCGTCGAAAAGGATATTCGTTATTTTAAGAAGAAGTAAAAAAAAACTGCTGAAACCATATCAATCAAACCACTGCTGTACCACAAGTAAGTAAAAATTGATTTATATAGATTTGGAGGGTGACGAGATTCATTTTTATTTGAGTAGCATGGTGACACAATCAGAATAGTCATAATTGGAATTGAAAATCCTTTTGTAATCCATGAACAACCATTACAATCACGTACATTGACAGTGTAGTGGAGAATTTCTGGTAAAACCTTCATTGGTCTCTTTATTTAAGATGTCGATAAGAATTCACTAACAGTAAATGGAAGGCGTTATTAAGAACTCCTGTGAAATTTCGTCACACGCGAAATTGATAACTTAATAGGACCCACTATTGTGACTGACCAAAAAAATATGATTATTGAGAATTAATTGAAAGAAAAGAATTGCGTTGAATTTTTTGAAATTTCAAGGATATGTTTATATATAAATTATGTATTAACAGTAATTTTTCTAAATGAAAATATTCAATTTTCAGTGAGTTATGTGCCGTCTTCCGACTCCCCAAAAATAAAAGGTCTCCCACTGCAGCAGTGATTGCGGCTTGCAGAGTGCCGGAAATTAAAAAAATAGAAAAAGTCCGTTAAACTAGAAGATATTGCCTGTACAATGTCGCAGGATTGTTAAAATAAATTAAAATCCAACAAAATGGCGGAGTTTTGAAAAAAACAAACAAAGTTCCAAAGTGCGCCTAAAAATCTGGTGGTTTTTTGCATGGAAAATTGACATTTTTTATCCAATCGAAAAACTGGAGGGTCATTGTATGAAAGAACAAATACTAAATATACTAAACAAGATTAATGTCGATCGGATGTTTTATATTCGAGTTAGAACTGCAGTAAATTCGAAAAATGACGTTTTGAGAAAATCGCGTTGAAAGATAAAAAGATGTCATTCTTATAAATTGATAAATAAATCTACTTAGAGCTAATGTGCTATGCCAGGCAATGTAAGAAGGGTTTTGACTGGCATATACCTAAATATACATATCTGTATACCTAGGGGTCGAGAGAAGCGTTCCTAATACTATTATAATATTTAGGATGCCGATATATCCCGAAAAATAACTCAGGTACGTTCCTCAGCGCCTCAGTTTACACACGTTACTTTATAGAAGGCTGTAGTTCAAAAACTATTTGAGATACGCACTTGGAATTTTAGTATGTTATTCGTGAAGGTACATACTATCGATAATGCGAAAACAAAAAAAATCAATTTCTTTTAAAGTGTCTCACTAGTGGTGACCCGTAAGACTAAAAACAACCGATTGTATCAATAGTTTTATTTTTTTTAATAGCAAGGTATATGCAATGCTAGTGAATAACGATACATCAACCCCTCATACCTTACACAATCTCGTCGTCACCAAGATTGAAAATCCAATCTCGCAAAGAGAAGTGGTATTCTGAGCTTTCCTCGACATCGAAGGTGACCTCGACAACATAGTTTTAGCTTCAATAGAAAGAATGTCATTAAGGAAAGGATGAAACCCCATCGACATGCGCATGGATAAGCGCCATGCTTAAAAATCGACAGATCATGGCTTCCGTAGGGAGTGAATCTACCACAATTAGAGCACCCAGGCAGAGCAGGAGGGGTTTTATCGGCCCTATTGTAGTCGATGGGATAATAGACCTCCTCGAAAATATCTTTGGAACGCGGGATTTGATGTACCGAGCTACGCTGATAACGCAATCATATAAAAAAGTGGTAAAATTGTTGATATGATTTCGAACCTAATGCAAAGAGCCCCAACCATTTTTTCTGGCTAGTCAGAAAATGAGCTATAGTCGCTTTCACAAGGCAAAGGAAATTTAATCTAAATGTACCCTGCTTGCACGGCACGAACATAGAAATCTCTAAAGAGATGAAGTTTCTAGCGATTATCCTAGATCAGAAACTCTCATAGAACAACCATTAGTGAAATTTTAAACTAAAGTCCACCACAGCTTTTTGTATATTCTAAAGTGTGTATGGTAAAAAATGGAGTTTGAATCCAAAAATAGTTCATTGGTCGTATACCCTTATCTTTAGACTCTTCATTACCTATGGTGTCCTAATATGGTGGATCCAAATAGATAACTACAAAGACTTGCATGCCTCGGAATAAGAGGTATTATGAGGACTAGTCCCACATCAGTTTCAGCATCAATGCTGGGCTTACCTCTTCTTCACCTTTTAATTAAAAAAGAAATTTTCTGCTTAATGTCGGCTCCAAGAAACCTGGAGACATATTGTGTCATCAAAAAATTCTTCTAGAATTTCAAAATGGCCTCCAAGTTTACAGACACAATTCCCAAACCACCAAAGCTAGAAGAGTAATGAATCGAATTTCCCACGCGAGTTACATCAGGAATTAACCCTGACTCAACAAAAAAATTAGCTTGGGAAAATATTGAAGCGAAGTACGGAATTGCAATACGAGATTTTTGTTTTTCAAGTCAAGTCGTGAACAAACAAAAATCTCACATTTCGCTTTTATATTTACAGACGAAATTCTTTCTCACGAAAAGTGATGATAAAGAGTTTCGTAGAGACAGTTAGATTTTATTAAGAAAAGAAATAATTAGTTAGTTGTAAACCAACGGTCGTCTGGCTGAAGTCAGAACCCTAAATCGCAAAGTAGAATCCTTGTAAAGAAACTCAATTTTGTGTTAATAAAGATTTAGATTAGAAGAAGTGATTTCTTTTATTTTAATTTTTTTTTATTAATATTTAAAAAGAAGAATTTAAGTCGCGTATCACTTGTCTGGTATAGTAAGGTACGGCGGGTATGGGAGTCTGTGGGCCGAGAAGTACAGTACACAAGGCACTGGAATTTTACCCAACTGTTCTTCAAGCATAAATCTATGCCAAAAGAATGCACATTAGAATCAATGTACAAAGAGGCTATTGGCACGCAAACATATGTGTCTACGACAGCTTGACCAGGTATTCATCTTTCATCACCTGGACGTAAAAGTGCTGCCGAAGTACAATAAAAGTGCACGTACAAGCTTTCTGCAAGTCTATGACCAGCAATTATCCCCAGATCAGCAATATTGGAAATAGGTCAACCCGAGCTTCCTAAGGAAAGGAAAATTGATGTACAGGCAGTTGAAGCAGCAGCAACTATGAAATCGGCACGGCAGCGATATTAATCAAGCGAGAAATTATTTAAGTGTTCTGACTTTTTTATATTTTTGGAAAACAATACTTCAAGCTGTTAAATTTTTATCTTTGAATAATTAATTATTACTTTAATTTTTATATTTTTGAACATTTTTAAATGCGGTGTTTTTTAGTTGATGTTTGATTGATTTGGATTTTTGTATTTGCAACAAATCTGTACGATGCTTCTAGTTTAGTTGGAATAAAATGTTTTGCAGAAAACAATATGTCTAAATAAACTCAGCCAGCCGAGTCGCGATAAGGGCATTGTACTCCAATGCCCTCAGATAGGTATCAGAACACGGCAGCCACGAAGCAAATGAGATCGCTGACTACCTAGCCAGGAAAGGAGAAGAATCTCCATTTATCGGTTTTCGGACCCGAACTCTTTTGTGGCCTCACGAAAAAGAACCTAGCAGAGGAGAAATAATGTCCAAAATTAAAAAGGCTTACCAAATACAATAGAAGACCATTCCGGGACTAAAAAACGCGAAGATGTTAATTAACTTCCCATATAAAGACTCTAAAAAAAATTATCAAATGTGGTAGGCACCAATTCAGGCTATTCACTGACTGGTTATTTCCCAGTTGAGTACATGCTTAAGAAAATCGGCAAGACCACAGGCGTTAGCTGCCGATTCTGAAACGAACAAGTAGAGTCCGCAGAAGACTTAATCTACGAATACGCAGGACTTGTGCGACAAATGCCCCAATGTCTAGGAAAAGGCTTTGTAACTCCATCAGATGTTCGGAAAACTGAACCTAATGAAGTGTTGATCTTCCTAAAAAGGGGCGAACGGGTGGATTGGACCTAACACGGCACTGGCATATCCACAAAAGAGCTTTTAGACTGTGGTGCTTAGGGGACGTTACATAATAATAATGCTTTGCTAATTTATCACCAAAAACTGAACAACTTAAAGAAAATATTGATTAGGAATTGTTATGCAAAATTGAAATGAACAGCCAATAGACGTGGCGACCTGGGCGATGTCATTTTACACATATGATTTCCAAGCTTGCATATATAAAACAAAAACAAAGTCAAAGCTGTTTTGTTTTTTTTTTTAAGAAGATATTCAAAATCAAAATATATTACTTATTTTTAGGACACCCATCAGTTCAAAACCCATCATTGTTTGTTTATACCGCTTAGTAGGAAAGTACCCATCCACTTAAACTGAATATATGTATTATTAGCCACGTTATTATAAATACTAATTGTAATTTATTGTTACAGTTCTTATATCGGAGGTAGGTGTTTACTAAATTTATGTGGCATAAAATTCAAATTTATTTAAACTAAAATCAAACACATACATAAGTAGTTTTTTTTAACATATATCTAAAAACAGAAACTTACCCCATATTTATCGTATTACTATTAAAGTAATGATGACGAAATTAATTTACTGAAATGAAAGCCAGAAAAGTTCAATTAAAATTATTATTTTCATTTATAAATACTTTTGGATTATTTATAAAAATTTGTTTTAGAGAATGTGCAAAATTGTTAAATGTTCAACTTAATTTTTATCAAAGGTAAGAGTAATTACGAAAATTACAAAAATTCAAATTTAGCGCGAGAACGAGGAAATAATTTCTAAAAGGGAAAAAAGTTTGAAGGTCAAGACAAGGTACAGAATTTAGACGTATTCTGATATTGTTTACGGAACAGGGTTGATCTAGGATTGAACTTAGAAGAGTGGATTCCAATGAAGCTATGGAGCACACAGCCGCGTATCTCTAGCATTCTAATTAAACATCAATGGGGCATAACTTGTCGAACGGCGGCGTAAGTCGCTTAGTTTACCCAGCGCAGTACTGTACTGAGATACTAAGAAGGTTTCCGCATTAAGCGGTGTGGATAATGTGTCATTTTTTTTTATATAATTCTTTTACAAAAAACGATTTTTTAATAGAATAGTAGTCTAGAATGCAAACTGCAGGAGTGATTCAATCTAAACTTTTCTCAATTTTACACACTGGCATATATAATATGGACTGCTCGAAATAGCATTCATTCGAGTACAATTTTTTGTGTAAAAAATAGTTCTCACGTTGGTGCCAACATTGAAAAAACCATTGGCGGGAAATGGAAAAGTGAAGGCTTTCGAGTTTCTGTTGGGTATCTAGGAATATATTGCCTTGGATAAAACACCTTTTATCACTAATTTACCCAAATAATTAATTTAAAAACATTTATTTCGACGAACCTGCTTACTTATTTGTTGTTTACAGTTCTCTCTCAGTTGGTACTTGGCGCTTAGACCGAAAGAGAACGCTATATAGAAGTAAGCCCACTTTCTGCAGTGTATTTCTATGGACGTAGTCAGTCTATGTTATACATGTTAGTGATTTTACATAAGAACGCTGCAAATATCTTAGAATATTAGAAGTTAGGACTACGTTAGGGCTCTGATGTGGTAGTGAGGGAGTCTGTCTCGTGGTTTGGGAAGTCTTTCTCGAAGGTTTTTGATCACCCAAAGTTGGTGTCCCAAACTCAAATTCTGAGAAAAACCTATACACATACATCACCTGCATACAATAATATTCATTGGAATACATTTTTAGTTTTTTAAGTGTTGGAATAAAAATAATTTGTATAAATTTTTGAAGTTGAATTATATACATAAAAAGAATATAAAATAAAAAATATATTTTTTCAAATAACTCAATGAATTAAATATTTTTTAGTTTAATTTTTTTCTTTACTTAAATTGTTCTCGGCCACGAGTAGTGCACAAAATCTATGAAAAAAAAAACTTCCGTAAATTTGTTAAAAAACTCGTGGCTTACACGAAGAACCACAAAAAAGTGAGAGCAAAACAAAAGAAAAAGTTATAATTGATGAAAATAAAAATTAAATAAAGTGAAAACCCAAAGCTTTGTATGGCAACATCAAGAAGAGGTACACCGACTTGGTTGATTTTTGAAATTTTATTGACTATTTTTATGAAAACGCCACCTACAAAAATCAGCTCTCTATGTCAATGCGTTCTCGAGCAGTGACCAAATATATTAAATATGACAAAATTTAAAATTTTCACTTAGCTGATAGCATAAAAGTAACATTACATAATTTAGAAAAATTATACATCTAAAATGATGTATTTTCTTCATATAAAATTAAAACGGAAGTCATATATCAGCAATTTAAATAATTGGCTTAAATACATTTTCTCTTTTATCTGCAATGCACAGATGAAAAAATGGCGGCTTGTACTTAAATGGACAAATTACCATTAAAAATCTTCAACTACTTTTATATAAACTCTGGTTCTATTATATAAACTGAATGACCCTTATAAAACTTCTAGAAATATTATATAAACTAAAGGAACTACCATGCCTCGAAAATGGTCCTTATATACCCTTTAGACATAATATGTAACCTTTGGTAATGTTATATACATATATTATGGTAACGAAAAATAGTCATTCCGCTTAGGTTATATTGTGTTATTATATTGTGTTTGTTGTGCGTGGGTGTAGTGTAGTGAATAATTTTAATAAAAAAAAATAATAATAATAATTAGTCTATGTATTGTCCGAACATTATTGCACGATGTGCTTCGGGAGCACAGGCCGAAGCTAATTGGGTGAAACAATCCTGTATTAAAGAAAAGATGTGGTTTCCTGTCTTATGAAGCCGTCACCGCTTTGGCAGAAACGAATGACAGCAATGCCCTTGATTAGAAATAAAGTTTACAAAAAATATGCAATGCACCGATACAAAAAATTCACGGTACTAAAATTTTCCAATTTTTATAACTGATTTTTATACTGAAGCGCCATAAATAATTCAATTCAATTCAATACAATTCAATTATTTATTTAACTATACAACAAGATACAAAATGGAGAAAATGAAAACTGTTTTACAAATTCGACAGTAAAAGTCTTTTGTTTTTATAACAATCACCGTAATTACTAAAGGGGCACCAAAAAAATTTACGATATTTTATAATGGGTATATGAATTACCGAAAGTTCCTAATTTTTATTAAAATCACCTAAATTACTGAATGTTGTGGAGTTATGTAAGGATACCGATATGGGTACCGCAATAAACGTTTTTTACCAATAAGTTATATAATTTGGCGATGAAAACAATTATAAAACTTTCTTATATACCTTCTAATAATGTTTGCTGTAAGTTATATAGACCGGTGATTGAAACTTTCTATCACCATCTTTTAAAACCTTTTGTAACTTGCTTCCACGATATTCATTAATAACCTTAAAAAATTCTAATATAACTGCGTCATCAATTGGTAATATTAAACTCTTATATAACCACTCAAATTCTTATATAACCGAGTAACCATTATATACCACTTATAAAACTACCCATCACCTTCAGTCACCAAAAATTGGATTTTGTTTTTACTTGGGTGGGCAAAAAAAAATCTATTTTCTTCACAATAGACTTCCAAATCATATCCAGGTTTTGAACTGTATTTTCTGGGAGCTATATTAAATCAAACAACATATCTGGACTCATAAGAAATAAATCCTGTCATCAAGCCTTTGTGTTCTGAAACGCCAGGACAGACCTTATCCATTGAGAATAGATCTTCTAATTCGCGATTCTGAAGTCACACTCCAGAACAACTCTCAAGTGAATTTTGGACACTTTATCCACAGAAGATAGGTTCAATCTATTCACAATTTCTCTCACTAGTATTCCAAGATGGACAAAGAAATCCTTACTTTAAATAAATTGTGAATGAATCAAATTAATGCCTTTCCATTTTAAATTTAACATTTCATTTCAAATGCTAAGAGCCTTATTTCATTCACTTAAGCCAGGCTCAAATGAAGGAATTTTTAAATATGTACATAAAAATATTTTTTATTGAAGTGCTAAAAACCTTTCAAGATAGTAAAAGCAAGGAAAATGCACAGGTAGAGGTGGGGGCTTCTGAATATATTTCCATCAGAATGAAAATAATTTTGTTGTGATAGATTTAGCACACACAATAACTTAGTTCCAGAAATATCCCCAGCATTTCAAGGGAAAAAGAAGCTGAATTAATAGGAACTTTACGCTTCACAAAAGATGAAACCCTTTTGTAGCAAAATTTATCAGAATTCAAGATTACGCAATTCCAGATGAAATAGTATTGAAATTGTGTAGGAGGCATAGTCTGATATTTTCTATTCTTTCTTCTATTCTATTTTAGTTTAGGGCGAAATTGAAAATTTTTACGTCAGCATATTATGTAGGTATATGTATATTGTGAGGGCGAGAAAATAAGAAGTTATGGCACGAAAAGGAGAAAAGGTTGCAAAAAACACTATAACGTTACGTATTCAAGGCTGGTTTTATTTAAATTTATCATCATCAAAATTGTATTTATGAGCAATCTATTTACAACACTATCCCACCTAGATATATATGTATGTGTGTATCCGATATATCTTGTGTTCTTCAATCCCAAAACCTTCGAGAGGTACTTAACCCAATGAAATAGAAGTGCACATGTCTTTCGACTACTTTTAGCTCCTGCAAACGTTGCTCATTGGTTTCTATGGAAAAACTAAAACCGATTACAATGTAAACTATCCCGTTGGCTTAACTATCGTTTATATGAGCCAATGGCCTCAGGGTAATTTTTAGCTTTCTTCCGTAGCTTCTTGAAAATGGTTGCCTTTATATACGTTAAATTGCAAAAGCGTGACTATGACTCGACGGGAGGCTTGGATCGAAAATTGGTCGTGTTTCGTTTTAACAAAATGTTTGTTATAATTTAATTTGACCACGGTTTTACCTAAGTCTAAGAAACCAACTACTTGTTAACGTGAAAGAAGCCCGTCCATCTTCATGTCACAATTATAGAGAGTGACATGTTTGGGGATACAATGCCCATCTACGAAAATCTTTGTTTGGTACGCATAAAAACTTTACTAGAGATATTGAAGTGAATAATTACTGAAAAGAAGTGTTAGTAAAAAGTGAATTTTGCAAATTTATTTTAAGCATGAGGGATATTACTTTACACTGAGCGGACTCAATTATCATATCAACTCATCGCTCAATTCAGGATTTGAGTCCGCTCGATCATTGAGTCCGCTCAACAGTTGAGCGGTGGTTCATCGCTCGAAATTTGAGCGGACTCACTGGTTGAGCGGACTCAATCATGAGCGGATTCAGTCTTGAGCGAACTCATTGCTTGAATGGACTTGAGCGGCCTCACTGCCTGAGCGGACTCATCATTTGAGTCGAGCGGACTCAAATCATATTTTAAATAACATAAAGAGAATCTGATTTAATTAAAATTGAAACTGAAATTTCAATCAAATAAGAAAAGCTTATAAAAAGGTCATTCGTTATATTATATTTCATTAATTAAGCTTTTGCTAATTTTCTTAGCCAACAGTTCTTCTTCCTCCTTCCTTGCTTATTTAAAATATGAATTGAGTTCGCTCAACTCAAATGTTGAGTCTGCTCACGCAGTGAGTCCGCTGAAGACTTAAGTCCGCTCAAGTCCATTCAAGCAATGAGTCCGCTCAAAACTGAGTCCGCTCACGATTGAGTCCGCTCAACCAATGAGTCCGCTCAAATTTCAAGCGATGAACCACCGCTCAACTCAGTGATTGAGCAGACTCACTGCTTGAGTTGAGCGATGAGTTGAGACAAAATGTGAGTCCTTTACATCCCTGTTACTTTAGCTCTTATTATAATTGACCAGAAACCCGAAATTGAAGTTGTTGAAAACAAAAGGAAGAGGAAACCTAGATTCTAGATCAGAGAATGGCTAGAGAAATGTGAGCGATTTTCAGACGAAATTTTTTGAAAGAACTTCACGAAACAAATTCTCCTGGTTAAAAAAAACTTTTTTAAGAATGGATTAATTCACATTTACAGAAATTTTATGGATAATGACTCCATCAATTCAAAGGGACGACACCAAAATGAGAACTGCATTAACTCCAAGGGAGTCATAGATAAATTTATTAAACGCCCCGGCCACAGCCATGTCAGACAACGGTGGGAAAATCGAAAATTTACGGGATTAAGCTTATTACTATCATGGGTTAGCGATTGGATATATAAAAATAGCAAGATAAAACTATATAAAAGAATTAGAAGTATATAGAAGAATTAAAAGGTTAGAACTAAAGTAACTAAAGTAAAAGTTAATGCTGCGTACATTGATATTAATAGCCAGATTTTTGTATACACCAACTATTATTATAACTAATACAACATATAAGTAGTATAAAAGCATGAAGTATAAGATTCAAAATCAATTTAATTTTCAAGTTATACCTGCTGTGTTGTAGTGCCGAGGTTATTAATTACAAAAAAATATGGAAATCACATGTAGTTCAGACTCAAGCACTTCAGTTATATTATAGTTTTTGTTTTTTTTATAAATAAATACATATATATTCAAGGCCTATTAACCCTTAGTGAGATGCTCCAGGGCAAGCTTCTTAAACTTAATGAGGGAGTCAGATTGTCTCACTAGGCTAGGTAAGGAGTTCTAACGAACAGCTCCCACCAAATACACGCTTCTACTACCGAAAGGAGTGCTAAGTCTAGGTAGCACAATTCTATATGGATCCAGACGGCTCCAAGAAAACCCATTATTAATATATCGCGGAAGCATGTTGTGTCTGGCTCTATAAATAAAGCAAGGACTGTTCAGTTCATATATTGCTTGGAGCGGTCCTGTAAGAAGGAACTGGGTCAGCGATGCAACAAGAGAATGCGGCCTCATACCAAACAAATAACGTAAACAGGCTTTGAAAGCACTCTGTAATTTTATCAGAGCCGAGCTTTGCAGAGGAAACAATACAGTATCGTCGTAGAAGAATAAAGGCAGCACGAGACCAGAGACAAAACGGTTCCTGACATGAGGAAGCAGATGGTGGGACACTGCGTAGAGAGACCGAAGACCAAAGTAAATCCTGGAACATATCAGGTTGACATGGGCATGCCAGTTGAGGTTTTTGTCCATAATTACCCCGAGGCGGGAGCCATTAATCGCAATGGTATATTCGAGGAGTATAATAGGGGGAAGGAAGTCTTGTGGTGATTGCTGATTCGGGGGGAAGTAAATAATGGCTTGAGATTTGCTGGGATTAAGCGCCAGTCCATTTCTGGAGCACCACTCGCCAAATTAGCATTGAGTTCTATGACTAGTCTCGGTAGATC
This sequence comes from Dioctria rufipes, assembly GCA_963924295.1. Classification (NCBI taxonomy): domain Eukaryota; kingdom Metazoa; phylum Arthropoda; class Insecta; order Diptera; family Asilidae; genus Dioctria; species Dioctria rufipes. Next base: position 74,067,312 of record OZ002743.1, on the reverse strand, counting down.
CGGAGTAGGTGCAACAGCATAGATCTGCATTTTCTAGCCACAAGAAGATCTCAAATTTTACACTGCTATATCATCCCCACAAACTCTTGAAGGAATTATAATTGAGATATGTGACGCTTTAGTCAAAATACTGAAAGACGACATTAATGATAAAGTAGTACTTGTTCGATTTAGTGCCACACGCATAAGCAGTACTCGCAGTATATATCTTGTTCTATCAGCAGTACACTATAATTACAAGAAAACTTTCAGCGTTATATTACTAGCTTAAGTAGATGTCAATTCATGGTTGATGTTGTACAGGTACTTTAACGATGAATTTTTTGCAAATTCAATATTCCACAAAATATTCGAGAAAGTAGCTCCTCTAGCAGGACTAACCGCCTTTTGGTGTGCAACACCCCGATCTTGTTATATCTTAGTGTAATTGTTTTGCTGCTCTACCATATTGCGATCACTTTTATCGTGCGTATATCTACAAACTGTAAAATTTCAAGTACAAGAAATATTTTAAGTACAAGTTCCACTACTGGTATTTTAAAATTTTTAAAGTACAAGTCCAGGTACTGGTACTGTTACTAGTGCTTAAGTACCAATGTACTTAAGTACTTTACAGGTCTGATCTACATACACATATAAATTTGATGGTGTCATAATATGTTATGACATAATATGTTATTTATATATTATATCGACATTTCAAGTTGAAAAATTCTCCTGGTAGAGGGTTAATATTCCTGACCACGAACGACTTTCAAATACCAATGAGAAAATTCAATTTGTTCTTGTTGGAGACGATGCTTTTGCTCTTATGAAAAATTGAATGAAAACATATTCTAGGATTGTAGTAATTGTTGAAAATGCGTTTGGCAATTTATCCTTTAAGTTTTGACTTTTTCAATATTCGATTTAGACTAGTGCCAGAGCGTATTGTGAAGGTTAAAAGAAAGCAAATTATACAGTGTGAAGGTTATAATTAAGAGAAAAAACAAAAATTAAGCACGAGATAAAGTGAATTACGAAAAAGGGGAGGGCGATTAGGGGTGGAAATGATATTTTGGGATGGTCGGCGAAATATGACCTCCTAGCGAAAAATATCCTTCACAAAAGTTGTAGATAATAAAGAAATCTAAACTTTCAAATAACGCATTTTTTAACATAACCTCAAATTTTACGAGAAAATGGTGGAAAACAGATTTTTTAATTTTTTTATGTTTTGCTCTTATAAAAATAATTCAATTGACATGAAATTTTGTAACAGTATACCTTTTTTTGTATTGAATAATAATGCTTTTTTTGAAGTCCGGAAAATAGGTAGCTTCCAAGATATTTACATTTTTCGAAAAAAAAAACAAAATCTTCCACTGAAAACTTTATTTGTGTTTTTTTTTTTCGATTTAAATATTCTATCCAAGGTAACTTTAATAGTTGAAATATGTACTTTAAAATGGTCTATATATTTGATGGCATATTTTGATGAAACCGCTTAAAATTGAAAAAAAAAACGAAAAACATGACTTTGCGAATTGGGAATTTTTCAATATTTTATTCAATATTTTATTTTATTAATTTTGTTAATAATGGATTAAATTTCAACCACGACAAACTTTACTATTACTAAAGTTGAATGAATCTAATTAATGATAGTGGTGGAAACCATCCTGAAACTAAATAATAAAAAATCTATTAAGATGTGGCAGAAAATTTTACAAAATTTTGAATTCGGAAATTCATATTAGAAAGGCACTTGGAATAGGTTCTTATAAAAGGTTCAAGCCTGCTTAAAGTGGTCGATGGGGGGGGGGGAGCATAAGAAGGCTGCCAAGGAGCAGCTGCATAATACTCGTATAGAGTTTATTACCAGCTACAAACTTGATTATTTGGACAACTAGCTAAGCAAATGGACTGGAACTAGTAGTTTCGCGCCCACATTTATCCCAGGCAATTCAGACTTAATTTCTCAGAACGATCCAAATATACCAAACGATTATATAAAAAAAAAAGTATCTTAAATGTTTGTATACAGTGAACGAAATTGTACTTTCTGAATATCACATTGGTTAAATATCGGCCGTTTTTTGGCGACATTCTTCAAACCTTTTGCGGATATTATCGAAGATTTTTCGAAAAAGTTGTTGAGGAATCTACATTGTTTTTTCTTTAATATTTTGTGGATTATATTACTCTTAACATAACCCCTTAGGCCTTATATTTCAAATCACATCGCATTATGCAGTGATTCGTCGCTATTTTAGATAGCCCCAACACAAAGCTATTGTCTGACAGAATTTGCAATTATCCAATTCCAATTATCCGACATTAATGATTATCCAAATATCGAATACTGAAAATTGGAATTGTCCTGACAATCCGGATATCCAGATAACAAAAAAACAGAAAATAAATATAATAGCTTGAATCCAATATTTTTATAATTCATGTATTTTATTTTATTCATATATTTTAATTATGTAAGATTCAGGCGAGCTGTAATAGGATACTTCCTGATATCGTCGTGGTGGGCCCTGTCATAAGCAGATACATTGATTATTCGAAAAATTTCTACTGCCAATGTAATGAGAGCAGTGAAATCAAAATATTTATGTAATGTTGTATATTGTCTGCTTCTAAGAAGATTATTAATGTCATAAGCATTTCATCTCGACATTCATCCATTCGTTTTTTAATCTGTTTCGATAAGTTTTTGCTTAAGTTCGTTCCAAACTCGTCTAATCTTTCAGAAACTTATAAATACCTTCAGCGGTCAAAAGTGTCGTATTTAATTCCTTTACTTCAGTCTCTAATAGTGATAGGATATTTAACAATTCTTTTAAGCTTAATGCACGAGTATTATACTCTGAAATGTTAAATGGTTAAAAATTGAATATAACATCGTTGACTTCTGCCTTCCCCGTGGTTACCTCAACAGGTCGTAGCATCTCCGAGCCATCGTCGATTTTATAGCCGTTTGGATAACACACAAAACGCGTACACCGGAGTGTGGAGATATCTATTTACTGCATAATTAATGCATATACTAAGTTTTTAGGTGATTGGCTTAATATTTTGTTTAGAAATATATTAAAATTTTAACCACACTGTTATCATTTAATTTTCAAATTCAAATAGCAAAAAACTAATAGTAGGTACGTAGCACAGTGAATTTCGAGCAATTTCAAAAAATTTCAATGCTTAGTAGGTCTTGTTTTATTTAAATTTTGGATAAAAATTCCAACAATTTCAACGCTTACTATATGTTTTGTTTTGTTTTATTTAAGGGGAGGTTACCGTCGAGAGGCATGAAAAATCCATGAACTTTGAAAATGCTTTTTTACATAAAATAAATACTTTTGGAAACAGGTTTTAACGTACTTTATTCTTCTATTTATCGGGAGTAAATTTCAATTTTATTTATAAAAAAAAAATCCCAAATGTCGGCTCCAGCACCCATTGAACAAAACCGTGCAGGGCGTGTTTTGGTCTGCGCGTGGCTCTCCACAGCTCTACCAATTCATTCGAAACAAATGGGGTTTGAAAATGATTAAACTTGATAAAATTTTAGAGGGCTTTACTAGTTTCCGACTTCAAATAATCTCTAAATAACAAAATGCTATCCGTTTGAAAAAAAAACATTTTCCCCCCTTTTGTTTTTGCTTCAACGAAAAAACTATTTCTATATAAATTTTTGACAAAAATCGCTTCCTAATGGCTCCGATAATTGAATTCCCTTTAAATTGCGCAAAAGTTCATGTGAATCGGTTCATCCGTTGAAGTTGTAGACCGCCCCGCCGCAGAAAAATATTGTTCCCAGACAAACGTATTTAATGCTTAACTTATGAAAAAATTTTGACAGCTTACTCCAACTATTCCAGCACAATACAGAGGCTCTTCTTCCTCCAAGAGCTTATTATGACGAATCGGAAGGTTAACGGTTTCCCGAAATTTATGAGGTTACCTCAGGTAACGAGAAAAGGGCTGCCCAGCAAGCACGCTCCGAGCGCTTCAGCTACCTGTTTTCTAGTCGACAGGTTCCGCTCTCAACAGGCTATGTGAATTCTAAAATACTTTAGATATGAAAACATTCTTTTACGCAAGTGTTTTAAATATACTTTAAGGATGATAATTATGTAAAAAAAAGAGAAGTGTTCATCGTCATGAACGGGAACCTCGCCTTAAAATTAGATCTATAAAACTGCCACTAAAGAAAGTAATTGTTTAATAAATATATTACATTAATTTGAAAGTAGTTAAAAAAATTCTAGAAAGAAAACAGTATTTTACTGAACAAATATGCAAAAAATATCCGGATTATCGGCTAATTACCGAAAAATATCCGAATTAACGAATAGTCAAAATTGGTCGGATAATCCGGATAATTTGATATCCGGATATCTGGATTGGAAACCCTATTTGCAACCAATTCTATGTTCCCAGGGGCTCTTGCTGTTCTTCGACAAGAATGATAAATCTCGCATATTGTATTTCCAGTACTGTTGAATGTCTGGATTCAAGCGAGAATAGTGGCGCTACTTGGGATTGCTCTAATATTGCGAAATCCATAATGTAGTCGAAATAGCTGACAAACGCGAATGAGCTACCGATCGTTCTCGATCTACGAACCCACGCGAAACGAGCGTTGCTCTCCACTGACAAGTAAAAATGGTAAGACTTTTATGCTATTTACATTCTCAATTTCATTTTGTTAGAATTCCCAGAATTTTATAATCTCAATATAGATTTTGTTTTATTTTTATTTTGAGTTTAGTCTTCAAAGGGAAAAGTACGTTTTTGATGAATGATGTTAAATAAAATTAAATTAAATTTATTAAAACCCAAAATAAATTTCGTACTTAAACATTTATTGATTTAGATGAAAATCGAGTAAATGGTAAGTAATAATGCTCAAACCTTTGTATTATTAATTATAAATAAGTAAGAGATTTTTCAATGACCATTAGACAGTATCAGACAATTCAGCTTTAGCAAGAACTAATAGGAAAGCGATATTTGAATATTAAAATTACATTAAATCACAACAGGACAAGGTGCAATGTTTGCAGGAAATAATTTTGGTTTACATGAAGTTTCCGTTAGAACTATTAAGAAAAATTAAGCTACCATGAGAAAGTCGATATGTTCTGAAACTAAATTAAGTGCTAACTCACCATCACACACAAGAGATATTATCAAAGGGAAAATGAAAAAGCTCTAATTATGTGGATAGAGGATAAAACGCAAAAATGAGTACCAGTAGATGGAAATACCATCAAGCAAACCGCATTAAGAATTTACTGACAAACTAAAGAAATGAAATCAGGCACTAAGATGAAGAGTAAATAGTAAATATGAATTTTCTGGAAGTACAGTTTGGATGACATGCTCTGCAAAATAGAAAAATTAAAGATGAAACTACTAGTAAAGAATTTCCACAAAAACTTGCGATAATAATTCTGATTACGATTGGAATGCAGATTAAATTGGTATTTTTTTGGAAAAGAATGTCGAATAGAACATACGCAGTAAAATCGCACAAAAACTGTTGGTGGTTTTAATGTAACTGGCGACTTCCAACGCTTCAGGAGATCACGCGTTTAAACCACTGCTTGTAAATTCAACCACCCACAATCATGTACAATGAACGGTGATGATTTGAATAAATTGCCAATTCACTGAATTGCAAACAAAAAAGTCGCTACCCAATGATATTTTTACTGCATTGTTCAACAAATATTTCGTCACAGAAGTTATACGCTATATGAATGTCAAAGGTATCGAATTTAAAGTTCTTTTGTTCCTAGACAATGTACTCGGCTATTCGGTCTTGAAACAACCAAACGTGCAATTTTTTCTGCCGTCTAATACTACATCCTTGATACAACCGCTATACCAAGGTATAATTGCGACATTTAACACATACTAACTGAATAATGAAACTCTAATAGTCATTGACGTGCGGAAGAAATTTTCAATTATCGATTGTATCAATCAATTTAAATTAGCGCACTACCCGAATTTATATCATCAACTTTGAATACGTGTTGGAAACCTGGTTGCCCAGATTGTGTTAAAAGCAAAAATCCCATTTTCCCCTATATACAACCGAATTGCCCAACATAATAAAACATATAATTGGTGGAGGGGGATTACATAATAATCTATCGTTTGGGGATATCGGTAGATGAATTATTAGTTTCCAAAGCCCTAAGAGAAAGTGAAATAATACAGGCTGGTCTTGAGACTCCTGCTCCCAAGAAACATAGTGATAATGACGAAGAAATGCAGATTTAATTAAAGAAGGTCTTGAACTGGCCAGTAAATTTAGTAATCATTATGTTAAACGTGATCCTAATGGAGAACGAGCTGAGAAGTTTCATCGTGTTCTGAAATCATTAATGGTCACTTACAGGAAATTCTAGAATAGCCTAGTCATCATACGAATACAACGATTAATTACTGAATCTGTCATTAAATCCACTATGACAACGGCACCATAGGAGACAAGCAATTAATTAGATTCTAAAGAAAAATTTTATATGGTTTATTGTGTTATTTTTGCTAATTTCTTAGGTATGGAATCAATCTTTTATTTTTTCATAGGTTCGACACATTTTTTTACGTGAAATTTTTTACACGTATTTATCGTATAAAAGTAGATTGCGTGTACTCGAAATATCAAAAAATTAACAAAACAAAAAACTTGTTTTAGAAATTTCAACAATTTTAAAGTTGAGAAATGCAGAAGTCTCAAAAAGGAGTCCAAAATGTTTCGATCAAATGAAAAAAAGTTTGAAAGGAAAAGTAAAAGAATTTTTTTTTAGAAAAAAAAAAGATTCCTTCCAGAAGTTCAACATCTTAAGAGAAAACTATTAAAAACAAAATCCCTCACAAATAGATAAGCTTCAAAATCGTGTGAAATAAGATTAAACAATTTGGAGAATAGCTCAGCCTACTAAAAATCTTAAAACGTACAAAAAATCTAAAAAAATCGTAATTAAAAAATCACTAAAGATTTAAGAAAATAATTGCAAAAGTGTAATCTTGAAGGGAAATATTTGGAAGTGTCAAGAGCTCAAAATGCCACATCCAAAGTAGTCTGAAGAAGAACTAGAAACAATCTCAAAAAAAAAGTTTTAAATTAGTTTAACAAAAATTGATTTAAAATATATTTGAAGTATGTTTAGAAAATTGAAACGAAAATCACCACGAAGTACACTACAAGTAATATCTTATAGAAGTCCGGTTACGTAGGTCCATTTTGACCCACATTGGGTCACTTGTTAAGTATGTTAGATGGAAAATTTGAACACCAAAATTCTTAAAAAATTGGAAAATATTTAAATTTAAAAATGCAAAAAATTAAAAAAAAAAACTTCATCTGGATCTTAACATTCTTCTTCTAATTATTAGGCTGGTGCCAAAACAGATTTTGAAGCTAAAACGGAAAAAATTAATAACAGGCAAAGACAAGCCGGAAATTTTTATTAAAACTATAATTAAGAGAAAAAAACAAAAATTAAACATGAGATAAAGTGTAATTGCGAAATGGGGAAGGGGGGTGTTGAGAGGTTCAAAGTGGTTTTTTACTATTTTCGACGAAATGTGACTTCCTAGCCGAAAATGTTCTTCACGACAGTTATAGATAATACAAATGTCTAAAACTTTGGTATAATGCATTTTTTAACATAATTTCAAATTTTTCGAGAAAATAGCGAAACCCCGATTTTTAAGTTTTTTATTTATTTTTTTCTCGTAAAAATAATTCAAATTACATGAAATTTGAAAGTATACCTTTTTTGGCTTTGGACAAACATTTTTTTGTTTTTTGTTTTTTTTTTTTTTAATCTGGAACACATTTAGTTTCCGATATATTTACAATTCCCGAAAAAAAAACAATCTTCCACGAAAAACAAAACTTTATTGGTGTTTTGTTTTCTATTTAAATATTCTATCTGGGTTCATTGTAACCGTTGAAATTTCTACTTTAAAATATTATATATATGTTGATGGTTTATTTTTAAAGAAACCGCTTAAAATTAAGAAAAACCACAAAAAATTACTTTTCGGATCAGGAATTTTTTAGGGTTCTGTACCCAAAGGCTAACGACGGGAAATCTATTACTAAGACTTCGCTGTGCGTTCGTCACCAGGTTGTATTTCATGAACCGTAATAGGTAGACAGTTGAAATTTTCACAGAGAATGTACTTCTATTGCCGCTATAACAACAAATAATAAAAATTAAATTAAATTAAATATTAAAGGGGGCCTCCATACAATAAACGTGATTTTTTCGGCGTTATTTTCCTCGTGTGATTCTCATTCAATATTATTTTCATAAGTAGGCATATTTTTTTCAAATGATGAAAATATATATAAAAAGTAAATAGTATTAAATTTTGTACGATGGTACGGAACCCTTCGTGTGCGAGTCCGACTCACACTTGGCCGACTATATTTATGATTTTCAATTTTTTTTTTTATTATTTACGTAAACAATGGATTAAATTTCAATGGCAAAATTTACTTTAATGTAATATTACTAAATTTGAACCAATTTAATTGAAGACAGTGGCGGAAATCTTCCTGAAACTTAAATTTGTCATGGCAGTGCATCGTACCGTACTAAAAGCCGTAAGCTAGAGTTAAGACTCGCTGGCCCACTGTGGGATTTTACTAACACATATTTTACTATTTTTTCACTAAATAAATAGCATAACGATGGGTAATCTGTTTTAGTTATATTTTAATAATATAATTTGAATACGTAATTATTAAGTAGAACAATTAATTTATTGATATTTAAAAAAAAAAAAAATAAAAACTTGATGAGAAATTATAAAATTCTAATGAATTTTACATCTTTTGCTTATTTTTCTTCTTCTTCATCAATAAAATTTACAAATTCCGAATGATCTTCGAGATTATCGACGTCTTCGAGCTCCTCGATTTCAATATAAAGACTCTTTGCTAACGCTTCATCAATAATCTCTTCCAAATCATTTATGTCTTCAAATATTTCTTTATCTCTAGTTGAGCAGTTTTTATTACAATTATTGCATAAATTAGTACATTTTAAGCCATAGCTGTAGCTAATACTTTTTAATAATTTTTCGGAAATTAAATCTGAACTGTCTGCAATAAATTTGGGCATGAGTCTACCTAGAAATTCGTTCCAGCTCCATTGTATAGCTTTTTTGTTATCGAGCCCGTTATCCAAATAACGTAGACAAGGTTGCAATTGGTAATAAACACCCTTTGCTTCATAGTGCAATTCTCATAACATGAGGGCACCACAGCTTGTACGGTTATGTTTACTTTCTTAAAAGACACTATAAAAAAAATAAAATCGCTCCATAGAATAATATATTTCGAATTTTTTGAGTCAGACTATTCTAGAACAACCCTTTCTTTTTATTGTGAATTGAAAGTGCAAAAAGATTTCGTAGAGCATCCATTTCAATTGACCCTTATGACAAATTGAATATTTCTAATTGCTGGAAAAATATCCATGAGTTGGTTTTAAATGAAATATCCTCAAAAAAGCAAAAAAAAAAAAATTCACAATTCAAGAAATTCTGGGACCAAAATTATTGATAATCAACCCAGAGCAACACCTGAGCTTCTGTACTCCAAGCATTCAATGCCTTGATATGTATACATATGTATACTCAACTAGATACATATGTATATATTGTGGATTACTGTTTAATCCTAGAATTTTTCATGTAATCCTGCTACTCGAAAAAACAACTCGTTGTTTTCCCATAGAGATTATATCATGCTCCGGCATGATGGTAACATTTAATTGAAGGGAATTAAAAAAAATAATAAAAACAAAAACATTTATAAGCAGCTTAGCCTGTTGCCTATTCGCTTTGAATTTTACTTCGAAATTGGGCTTTTTACACACACATGAGGCTTTAGCATCGTTTTAATGATTCGCATTTATTCGCAGTCATTTCAATTCATACGAATTCAAGTATGGCTTTTTGCGTAGCTTAATTATTTTCTATAGTTCAAATATAAAATATTGTTTTAGGATAACTTTTATTATATCAGAAATTTCAATGGAAATTTTAATTCAATGTAAAACGGATTTTATATAAATTATTTTGTTATTTTTTAAAAATGTTATAAATTTAAGACTTTACAACAATTCTTTTAGAAGTGTTATGCTAATATTCTACTTCATTTATATATTATAAATTTATTTCAAAGTAATTTTTTGATCCATTTTATAAAAGTTCTTTTGACATTAAGCCTTTGCCTAATCTGCTGTAAGCTCCGGATTGAAGAAAAAAAAAACTTTTTATTCATGCACCAAAAAACAGATTGTGCTTTTTAATACCTTATCATAAAAAAAAAAAAAAAACAAAAACAAAAAAATATTTGGACATCGTAAATTACGCTTGGATTGTATATATCTAACTACATTTATATATGTACCTAAATTTAAACAGACGAGCAGACTACCTTTAAATAACCTTTTTTTTTTGTATGATTTCTCTAGAATGGCCACATTTCAACATATTTGGGGTAAAGCCTTGCTGAAGTCTGCATTTTGTGAAGGAAACGAATTTTGTAAAAAGGATTTAAGTTAAAGGAAACAATGATGGAGGCATTTATATAAAAACAAAATACTGATAACGACAAGAAACCCTTGGTGAATGAATGCTTTTATATAAAAAATTACAAAGTTAATTTGTCAGTTAGAAATGTAGAGGAAAGCTTGTTAATTTGAACGAATTGCCAGAAGCTATATTCTGCTAATCCTCTAGACTCCAGAATTTCTCTGAGAATTTCGTATGCATTTAAAAAGACTCAGTAGTTCTAAAAATGTATAGTCGCTCTGCTCGGAGGGAGGAAATCGTGATTTCATAAAGGTGGAAGCTCCTTAATATATTCGGAACTTTTAGATATATATGACATAGGTGCATTGGTTGATTGTTTTATTAAAGAGGTAAATGGGAAGTTATAAAGCGATGCTGCCACTGAGAAAGTTCATTGTGATCACTGTCCTATCTGCTTAAACTTGGGTAGGCCATTTCAGCTGTGATTTAGCAAAGGTTGACATTCTATATTTAGCTAACTTGTGGCATTCATATAAAACACATAAAGCATTTTCATCATCCTCCAAATACAGTGTCGCGATCAGAGCCCTACTGTAGTATAGATAGGTATTGGTGTTCCTCAGTAATCAAACCAGTCAATCAACTAATTTCTGGGCATGGTTCTATGTCCCGATGTACATCCAGTACATACTGTAGTCCTCGATGCACGTTCGCGAATGGCACCCTTTAATGCGTACAGAGCCGACCTGAATGTCGGCTCTGAGCCGACCGGTGATTTACCGGAGTCCTCTCTAGCAAGTTCGTCAGCGTTTTCATTGCTATCAAAGCCTCCAGAGATCCAAATTAGACTATCCCGATTGGATCTACTCAGTTTATCAATGACGACGTTTACAATAAAATTACAAAATAATAAATATTCTCTTATAGTTCAGTCAATAGGGACTAAATAAGGCCATAGCCCTACAAAAGGTGGGGTAGTTTTGATTTTTATATTTAGTTACTTATTTCTGGGCCCCGATGAAAAATTCAAGTTTTCACCTTTGGAGGCGGTCTGCGCGGTTCGCCACCTTGGATTAAAGAATCAAAAAATTTTTTATTATTTTTTCAAACTAATTTCTCAACAGTTGATTCTGCGACAAAAATGGGTGATACAAATTTGAAGAATTCTAAATTTCCGACATTTTTTATAAACACTTTTTTATAAGCCTGATGTGTGACGAGTTACAGCGGCAGAAACGTGTGCATTCTTCCAAAAAAAATTTTACGTATGGGGTAAAAACTTGGATAATCTCCGAAACCGTCCAAGCGATTCCAATGAAATTTTGTAAATGTGTTTTTGTTTGGTTCCATCTTGAAATATAGGATAGTCTTAGACACAATAGATGGCGCTGTTATTGAGAGCGCGTCGACTCGGAAAGCTAAAATTTTGTACACGGCGTTTTAATAAAAATTGCAAATACAGGTTCAAAATTGACTAAACCGGGCAACTCTTTCGTAGGGTTGCCATACAAAAATTTCGTTTTTTAGTATAATATATTTAGACACTGCCTGACAACGAATGCACGTAGAGAGCTGAAATTTGGTACGTGGTGTTTTCATGGCAATAGTAAATAAAATTGCAAAAATAATCTCAATCGGGCAACTCCTTCTTGATGTTGCCATACAAAACTTTGGTTTTTCACTATATATTTGAAACTGTCTTAGAACTCGTCGACATGGAGAGCTTTGTACACGGCTTTTTTATGACAATTGAAAATATAAGTTCGAAAATGGACCAAACCGGGACACCCTTTTTTGGTGTTGCCATACAAAAATTTATGTTTTCACTGTATATTTGGAAACTGGCTGAGAACGCGTCGATGTGGAGAGCTCAAATTTTGTACACGGCGTATTCATGACAATTGAAAATATAAGTTCAAAAATGGACCAAATCGGGCAACTCCCTCGTAGGGTTGCCATACAAGAACTTCATTTTTAACTATATATTTTGGTACTGCATGACAACGCGTCGACGTGGAGAATTAAAATTTGGTACTTAGTGTTTTCATAGCAATAGTAAATAAAATTAAAAAAATGGACTGAATCAGGGAACATCTTCTTGCTGTTGCCATACAAAACTTTGGTTTTTTACTATATATTTGGAAGCTGTCCGAGAATCGACATGGAGAGCTCAAATTTTGTACACGGCGTTTTCATTAGAACTGCAAATACAAGTTCAAAAATGGACCAAATCGGGCCACCACTTTTTGGTGTTGCCATACAAAATTTAAGTTTTCAGTATATATTTGGACACTACCTCACGCGTCGACATAAAGAGCTGTCATTTTGTACACGGGACTTCCTTAAAGAAAAATTTAAATTAAGTTCAGAAATGGGACCAATCAGGCAACTCCTTCGTAGGGTTGCCATGCAAAAAATTTGCTACGTGGTGTTTTCAAAGAAATGGTAAATAAAATGTCAAAAATGGGCTAAATTGGGTTACTCCTTCTTAGTGATGCCATACACAACTTTTGTTATTCACTATGTACTTGCTAGCTGCCTGGGAGGTCTTCGAGGTGGAGTGCTCATTGTTTTTGCAGGGTTGCCATACCAAAATTTCGTGTTTACTATATATTTGGGCACTGCATGAAAACGCGTCGACGTAGAGTGCTACACTCTCCCATACATATGATTGTATGCACGCACACTCATGCACATGGACACACACAAAAATACAGAAACAGAGTGAGACCCTACAACTATCCCACCTTTTATAGGGCAAAACCGCCTACTAACTGACCTATTCGTAATACGGGGTGGTCTCCTAATTTTCAGTCAATAAAAGTACGATAAATATACGATGTTTTTTAAATATTTACTTTAGAGTTAAGTCAAATTACCTAGAGATTTAATACCACGTTCCTCAATAACTAATTCATTCATTGAAAATTGCATCTAAGTACTGAGCACACAGTAGAAATATAACAGTTAACTGACTTTTTGGCCACTCTGTATTTGAGGCAGCACCACCGATTCCAGGTTTTGTGTTTATCAAATTTTCTAGCTCCTTCTTTTAAAGATTTCAGATTTCAATTTATCTACCATTGAAAAGAAACGAGATCGGCGAGAGTATAGATTCTTGGAGAAATTTGTACCTGATGCAAAAAATATCAGACAGTCTACTATTGTGATGTGTTCTACACTTAGAATTACTGTCAAACATAAATTAAGTTTATAATTTTTTATAAATCCTTCTTACGAAGTTGAAGACCAAACAAATAAAATAAAAAATAAATAAATAAACAAACTTGGCCCATTGAATTCTGACAGCTCCACACTAATCTGGTACTTTGATCTCTATGCTTCCACCGGCTTCAAAATTTATCACTTGGTTCCATGTATTCCGGATTCTCTGGCAATATGTAGATGTTTTATATTAGATTAAAGCTTCTAAGTCATATAAAAAAAAAGTAATGAACATTTCTAAAACCTGCTCCTTTGAAGTTTTGGAGTCCTTCTCTTAAGTATACTTCAACATATTCATTATGTATATATTTTTACGTAAAATATTAAAACTTAGCTCATAAAATTGAATCTAAACGAAGGAATTATGAAATATAATCAAACAAACACAAGGAAAATGAAAGACAAATAAACACTTGATAAAAAACCATACTAAGAAAAGTTGCATTATCAGATAAATAGATGCCATCATTATATTGAATTCTAGTATGTGGCAATAAATTTGACGGTAAATGAAACCACAACATCTTACTGATATCTTTACTAACTGTACATACGTCTCGTAACACATATTTTTATTAAATTCATATTCACTTAGAAATTCGTCACCTGGCAATAACAAGTGCTCTATTAAACGTCCAATTCCAACCTCTTACCATTACATCTCATCCAATTCAGACGATAAAGTTTAATTTATTTACCAAACTTTGTACGACTTGTTGACTATAGAAACGAAAGTAATTTTCCGAAAAGTTTGAATCTTCCATACCAGCATCAAAATGATGCGATGCTCCAAATTTATTAAAATATTTTCTACGTCTTAAAATCAATTACATACGTCAATGCCAGGATACCTCTGAAATACAAGCGGTATGTACCTATATATAGAATGTACATATATGTATACATATGTGTTTCCAAATGTAGAAAATATCACAAAAAGTAGGGATTTAATAAAAAATCTCTGCATATGTGACATGTTAGTTACGAAAAAGAGAAAATTTCAATACAATTCTTTAAATATAACGAAATTGGCTAATAAACCTTTTTAGCTTGTTGTTGGACATTAAAGGGTCTGCTGAGAACAACCCAATAACAAAAAGAAGAAAATTTCTCCAAAAAAGGGCCTGCTCAATATGTTCCGACGAACAGCGCCCCAGGAATAGGTAGGGCTGATGAAGATTATTAAAAAATCGGAAAAATTCAAGTAGAATTAAATTAAAATATTTGGATAAACATGCCTCAGATACTCCCATCCAGTTGTAAGAAATACTTGCTGGGGTTTGTGTCAGAAACACTTGCTGGGACCTATGTCAGAAACACTTGCTGGTGCTTGTAAATTAAATGAGTCTGTTATCTTAGAGTGTACACGACACGAGTAATAGTTTCCACAGGCCCTTCCAGGTGTTTGAGTAAATCACTGAGGTGAAGTGCTTTCTATTGCAAACCCTTTCTAAGTACTTTGGAATATTAAATCATAATATGTGGAATGATGCAGATAAATTCATTTGCGTTATTTAAACGAGGAAATTGGATATAATTGGTCTAAATCTAATAATATTACACATTAGATGAAATCGTTGATATTTTCAACTACATCCGTATGATTTTATTGGTCGTTCCATAATCTGGTACCTGTGGACATAGATACATACATACTATAAGTCATGGCGTGCTAACTCATATTTATAATACTGTAAAACAGGGCTTTATTTTTGAAGGACAGATATGTACTACCTACGTTGGTCGTCCTAATAATAAAATGATTATAAGTTCTTGCCGGATGAAGTTTCTATTTGTTGAAGTAAGTACTTAGGCTTTTTTGAAATTTTCCAGTACAAACGAAAAGCATAAAAAAAAGCAAACTAAAAATTTATTATTCTATCACTCAATTTTTATATTTTAAGGCGCATACTTGGATTCATAATCTGCTAAATGAAATAAAAATTAATAATGTTACTATACCTCATTAATTTATTATTTTTATCATTTCTTAAAAATATTGCAATAAATGGAATCGTTTTGCTAAAATTTGAATTAATACTTAGTTTGTTTTCTTAAATATTTGCCTAAGTTCATTATAGTTTATTTATTTTTTATTATTTTTTATAATGCAAATAGGTATTTGTGTAGATGGAATATCATTCTAGGCAGAAACTAAAGATTACGGTACAGTTTTGAAAAAATCGCGACAAGCAATTTACAGGATTATATACGGACTTTCTACTGCTTTAGGTATTACTTGATGTTGTCTAATAGAAGCAAGAGCCTAGCGGGAAGAATCTTCACTCCCAACAAGATTACATGGGCCACCCTGTAAACAATTTATTGAGGAGTCGCTTTATCGACACGATTTCATTTCGAGAATTCATAACTTCTCTTAGCAAAACCGACTAAACTGTTTTTTGAGGCCATTCGCTTTAACTCGTACACGAATTTGTCTGTTTATTACTTTTTTACTATTTTCGACACTTTCGTAGACCCACTTTTCGTCATCACAGTGAGCTGAAATTTGGCACACAAGTTCATGTCGCATGACAATAGAATCTATCAAAATTTAAACCGGGAATTTCCATGGAAAACCCGGAAAATCGGGAAAAATCATGTGAAAATTTGGTACAAATCTGATTAGTGATAAATCCGTTTCAGGAAAAATGCAGAGTTTCCCGATTTTTCCGAATAAATTTTCCGGAATTTTCCGACTTTTCCGGAAAATTGATCCTGCATAATTTACAAACCTTTTTTACAGAAAAAGTCGGAATATTCCGGAAAATTTTCCGGTAAAAAAGTTTTCTAAATTATGCAGGATCAAGTTCTCTATCAACTGGCATCATTACTTTCTCTCCGACAATGGTGAAAATTTGCAGAAAAAGTTGAGGAAAATTCATGCAAAACTGTTTTCCCCGGTGTTTTTCCGACCAAGGAAGCGTTTGAGCGTTTTGCAACCTAAGACAAAGTTGTAGAGCGAAATGAGTTGCATAAAGTTACTTTTGTGGAAAACTCCATGGAAAAATTAAATCGATATGATTAGTGATAAATCTGTTTCAGGAAAAATGCAGAATTTTCCAATTATTCTGGAAAATTTCCGGAATTTTCCGACAAAAAAGTTTTATAAGCTATGCGGAATCATTTTTTTCCGTCCTACTGGCATCAATACTTTCTCTTCAACAATCATGAAAACTTGCATGTAAAATCGAGGAAAATTCATGTAAATTTAAAAAAAAAATCATAGTAATAGAAAAGTCTGTGGAAAACATGGAAAATTGTGAAAATTCATGTTATATGGGATCAAGGTGGAATACAGCTAAAAAGCGCTGTTTAAAACATAATTTGAATTTCAGAAAACCGTTGCAGTACTTCAACGATTACTCGACTCAGATTTTTTGTTTGGGACATTTGTCTTGAATATTCTTTTTCTTCATGAATCAAATCACTTATTACTTCTGATTGATCATACGGTGATTGTCAGCGAGTAAAATCTGAGTCCACCTCTGTGTGTGAAGAAAAGTTTATTTTCTACTTTTTCATGCGGCTTGACCTCAGTTTTGTTTGAAAACTCGTTTTTTACTTATTTTTTTATATTTCTCGTTCCGAGAACCCGTCGAGATCTTTTTGATAATCGCATATTTTCTCGAGTCTTGGCCAGAGCTCTTTATTTTCTCCGTATTGTGTTCATGGCTTACTGTTTTTTCATTTGTGGTTTCGAGATCTTCTTGAAAATGTAGTTCTTTCTCGCATCTTATCCTGGGTTTTTTGTATTTCTTCGTATTCTTTTTATGACTAATTATTTTTTTCTCTCCCATTTTCGCGAGAATATCGTTCTTTCTTGCATTGGGTTCTTCATTTTTCTAGGTATAATGTCCACAAATCACCGCCGGTTAAATTTCATTCTGTGATATGATTTGCTTTTGACTAGTACATTTTCAAGCGTGTTGCAGTAAAAATTGTTTTAGTTGGTGCAGAATAGTTATAAAAGGTTAAAAAGTGTTTTACAAATAAAAGGTAAGTGTAAAAGAAGATTTGTAATAAGTTAAAATAAAAGTTTCTATAAGTAAAAAGGCAAATACTTAATTTTGTAAACAAATATCATTTATCCTTTCAGATGGAGAAAATCTCACAAAAACTCCAATGAATTATGATTTTTTTTTTATTTGACCTAAATTTTGTATTATATTTTTCATTTAATTAATGTATTTGCTCCAAAATTAAAGATATATTCAATAATTTCTTTTTATTAATTATAATTACAGTTATTTCCGTTTTTCCCATTTTATTCTACATCGACTCGAAGCCGTATTATTTCTGTTTTGCCCATGCGATTCGAAAACGACTCGATATATCAGAAAAAAATCAAAAGCGTAGTGAAGTACTAACACATACAAGGTCTTCTAGATTGATTCGAAATTGATTCGAGAGAATAATTCACTATCGAATCGTCAAACCGATTAGATATAGAGTTCCTTTTTTATCATTTTCGGTACTGAACATGATTTCCTATCGGATTTCGTCTTGCAATAATATTTCGATTTTACAATTTGCTTTCGCATCAATTTCGTTTCAAATTGTTTGCAGGGTATTGTCACATTAAAACCCTTTACATATGCTGGAGGGGATAGCATCTTCCGCTTCTTACTACAGCAGGGTGTTAACGAAATATTCATGTCACTACAAAAAAAAAAAAATGCCAGGCAGTTATGTTCCCGATTGTTGGAGAGACGTTAGGGAGGTATCTATATCCAAAGCAAGAAAAAGAGCTAGTTCACTAGCAAAACCTTTCCGACTCATCAACCTCTCCTCATTTCTACCGAAGTCTTCTAGGGACGCTCCAGATCTACACATTGGAAGTGAAATGTTGATAAAGTCACCACTTCAATGACCTCGAAAAGCTCTCGAAGCAAAAGTGGTTCCCTTATGTGCATTTACAGACATAAAAGGAGAATTCGATACCACCTCCTTCGATACAATTAAATTAGCCACACGATTTTAATTGAAGATCTCCTGGTGAAATTGACAAGTACGGCATTTAATTAAAGTACGGAAACGCACACGTACGTGAGTAATAAATTGTGTGCGATCAAAGCGCACATACTCATGAGTCGTATGCGATTTTTTGGCGTATTCTACTCACGCACATGAGTGAGTAATTCAATATAAGGAAGCGCAAACTTGCGTGTGCACACGAAATTTTTCACTGCTCATTATTCATTTTTCATTGCTCGTTTCCATCTACCTACATTATGTAGAAAACGTGATAATTAATATTAAAATTTTTATTCGGGACTGGGCTGTTTCTTCCCTTGAAGTACTCACGCGTGAGTAATGAGCAGTGATAAATTTCGTGTGCGCACGCGTTTGTGCGCTTTCTTAATTTGAATTACTCACTCATGGGCGCGTGCGCTAATAACAAAGACAACCACTCACGCATGCGTGCATGAGTTTTTAAAAACGGAACGCGCACGTGAGTCGTAAATTACTCATGAGTCATTCGTGGGCACACGTGAGTGTGCGTTTCCCTACTCTGGATTTAATGTACAAGGCTACGCGGATAAACTAGCTCGTAGCGCAACGATGGGTGACGAACTGACAACCCCCTCTCCGTCCGTCAGAAGGTGAGTTTTTTTTAACTACAAAAAATAATATCATAATTTCACTTATAAGAGGGGAGAAAGTAAAGTAGACCTGTATGAACATAGGAAGCTTATTTTGTAAATTTTCTTTCAGTTTAAGACGTACATACTGCGTACAATACACGGCGACATTTATAATAGCCACCAAAATTATTAATTTGTATGGTCTTAGTTTCTTTTTAAAATTTTTTAAAAGCGGCACAAATTACGTGGATTATAAATAAATAAATAAATGAGTCTCATTGTTTATGAAATTATGATTAATTTATTGAAGATAAACAAAACAGTGTCCTTATGGTCCACGTTGAGATTTTAGCAGGTAAAACTTTAAATTCAAAACCTTCAAGAGGCAGTTATTAAGTGCTCTGATGGCCGTAGAATGCGAGCCCTATTTTTCCCCGACCCGCCTTTAAACTGAGGACAACTATTCAAAAAGAAAAATAAGTGCCCTCCGTTTAAGGTATGAATCCAGCGATTGTTGAAGAAGAGAATTTTTAAGAGATGAAACATGGTCAAACCGACGAGGGCCATAGATGAATCGAACACAATCATTGAAAGCTATATTCAGTCAGAGGTATGAATGCAGCACTTCATGCAGGAATGGATTGAGATTCCAAGGCTTTTCACATTATTCATATAGGGTAATATAGTGCCATTGAGCTTAATAGGCGGTAAGTCCAAAAGGCTAGGATCTGTGTTACAGGAGGCTATGCACCGCGATTTAGCCGGATTGAGGACAATACACAAAGACCAGAAGGATATTCTGGCAAGCCCCAGATTGATACGTTCAATGCAACTGCACTGGTAAGATATTGGCCGACTAAGATACAGCTGAACATCATCCGCATATAAATGAATATTAGCATCCTTAACAATGTAACAGAGATCATTGATATCTAACATGAACAGAAGAGGACCCAGTATGGAACCCTGGGGAACTCCACATTTGACTGGTGAGAGGTTGGAGAGCTGATTACTAACCTTTACCTGTTGAATGCGATCGTAAAGAAATTATCTCTATAGTCTAATGGAACAGTTCAAGAATGCGAAACAAGTGGTTAGCTTATTGAGGATCTTGTCATAATTTACACTGTCGAAAGCCTCAGAACAGTCCAGTAGCGACAATATACACATTTCATTATTCTCCATAGCAATTCTTATGTCTGTAGTCACTTTTAGCATTGCTGTTTCACAGCTATGAAATGGCCGGAATCCTGATTGCCACTTGGATAATAACCTAGCCGCACTAATGAATCTGATTATTTGGCTATGCATGAATTTGTCCAATGCTTTGGACATAAAGGGAAGTATGCTGATTGGACGAAAATTGGAAATATCTTTGACTGAAGCGTTTTTTGCTATAGGAAGCAGAAGACGCTGCAATCTGATTTCTCAGGTTAAACTTCTGATTATAGGTTGCTTGTTGAAATTCTATCTGAAAAATGAAACACTTTTATTTCTGTACACTTTGCTTGTTACCCGCCATAAAAAATCGGTTATTACTTAATAGTATGAATAATTTTATGGTAACTGACAAGAGTAATATCTAGTTATTTTGGCTCTTCGGAGGAGCCACCATTTAAATGTAATTCTTAAAATTCGATGATACGGTCACCTTTTTACACGTGGTGTGGTATTATTGCTACTATTGTTGAGTATACCATTACAGGTTCTCAAACTCTGAAACAGCAATAACAGTTTGCTTCTATCTACAGGGGCATCAATAGCCTCCAAATCTATTAATGCACCAAACTGTGGTAAAATAAATTTCATTATATGAGTGAACTGTTTTCATAAGTGTTTTATAGATATAAGAAGCAAAAAATCGCTCGATACAATGTCACAATGATCAGAGTTTGTCATCGCTAACAATAAAACCCACACTTGAAATTTTTGTCAAATGATTTATTGGTTGCAATTTTTCTATTTTTAGAAAAAAAAGTGGATGCTATCGGCTAGAAAACTCTAATATAGAACAGCATGTACAACATTTCAGAAATTTAGTTGCTGGGCAGTGTGTGGACATATGTAAATCCATTCAATGCTTACATATCGTAACTTACACCTACCCTAAATCAAAAGAAAATTTTCAGATTCGCAATTGACTGCCATCTGTCACTATATGTCGGCAAAATTAAGATAAATGTCTTCGAATGGTATAAAAATAAATGTCCTTTTGTGGTAAATGTGTTACTTGGATATATCGTCTGCCTACCTTATCCAGTGTATCATCCAAATTAGACCTGATCAAATTTATATTCCAACAAATATTTATTGACAATGTAGCAAATAAAATTGATAGAATCGTGTGGAAAAGGAAATTTAAATTTGGTGCAGATATGGCAAGAAAATATGACAAATGTGTTTTTTAAAATGATCAAATTCTCTTTAATCCTTTCGCACGTGGTGTACATAATAATTTACTGAAAAATATGAGTGCATTTAACAGAATATTTTACTGAAAGGTATTTTGCAATAGTGCATGATACAAAATTTAGTTAAATAAAGTCAATATTAAGCGGTGCCGTGAGTTAAAGCCAATGGAATTAATATCAAGCAGACCACTTCAAAATGAAAAAAAAGTCAAAATTATTCTATAAATATTAAACTTCTATAAAAATTGCACTATTAACGTTATTGTTAATAAAAAAAGTGGCTTCTATTTGTAAACAAACAGATAACAGTTTGTTACAATTCTAAAAAACAGTAGGTTTAAGGCGCCAACCAAGGACGCAATTGTGTCGTGCATATACACTTTTCATATGCTTTATTGTAAGCCGCTCTCCTGGATGGAACCTGAGCTTCATTTTGGGCGTCTTTTCTCTGTGAGCTTTCTTCTAAGGGAATCGTGGACTAAGGAAAGTGCCTTATCGAGCCTTAGGTCCGCTCTAAAAATTTTCACCGGCGGCTCTCTCACTAATTAGGGAGCTGGGGCGGGTGTCTACTTTCCTGAGCCTGATATTGGGATGGAATACTCACTTGGAAGATACACCACTGTCTTCCAGGCTGAAGTCTTTGCCATATAAATGGCAACAAAGTTAGCCCTTGATATGCAAATCAAAGGGAAGGACATTACTATCCTTTCGGATAGTCAGGCAGCCTTGATGGCTCTGAATGGCCTTCGGATAATATCTAAGTTACTAGGGGATTGCAGGTTGTCTGTGGATAAGTTGCGTATGCACAAACAGGTGTCCCTTATGTGGGTTCCTGGTCACATGGGGATCATGGGGAATGAAAAAGCTGACCTTTTAGATAGGGCTGGTTTTGATTTCCCGTTCCTCGGGCTGGAACCCACCGTAGACATTGCCACTTCGAGTATCAGGTCTCTCATCAAAGCAGATGTTCATAGAAAGCATCAGCAGAGATGGGCGAACCTAAGTACTTACAGGTGTATAAAACTGTTTCTTGATGGACCCAATGGTAAATATCTCAGATTTTGTCATGGGGCTCGGAAGGAAACAATGTAGAACTGTGGTTGGCATCACTACCCGCCACAGCTCGATTCATGCTCATCTAACAAGGATGGGAGTCGTTGAGAACCCTGAGTATCTGTCCTGCCTGGAAGGAGAGCCTAAGACAACCGAACAGCGCTATGGCCTCCGTGCTTGGGATGGGGTCTCCTGTACCCATGCTTCAACAAAAAAACCGATCACAAAAGGAGTAATTGCACTGCATACTTCTAAACAAAATGCTTAAATTATAAAGGAATTGTTTTTATCGTGATGTCACTCTATGAATATCTCATCCAAATATCGATACTTCAAGCAAAAGCTGTATATGCAATGCGGAAATGAAAATGCTTGCAGCATAAGTACAACAAGTGCCCTTGCACCAAGCAATGTATGTTATGAACACACTACTGTTTCGTCATATTTTTCTCCATCATAGTCAGCTGTAAGCAATCTTTTTGTTAAGATGTAATAAAAAAATGGCGGCGGGAAAGAAAACTGTGAGCGCAAGGCTACCAAGGTGAAAGGTGTATAAGAGGAAAGCATACATGCATGACCTAAGATTTTGTTGAACGGAGATTTAGAAGTACAGATGATCGCTTTGACATCTCCCACGAAGGTACAGCAATAGGTAGTATGATGGAAAAATATCATATACACGAATTAGTACCTCTCACGGCGAGATAACTATACCTTAGTGATATAAATATTTAGATTTTGGCTCTATGGGTACCGTAGTAGGGTACCATGTTTGAAAGATAGCATATGAAAAGAATTTAAGTGCTCATGATAGTTAGAATAATAAAATCTCAGACATTGCCTCATGGGCAGGGGGCAGAAACGAAGAAACGAAGTTATGACGGTTGATGAAATTGGAAGTCATGCATATATGTTAGTAAGGCTTATATGTCGAGTATGCACAGTCTGTTACAAGATTACTGCTGTTAATCTCTAAGCCCCTTCAGTCTTGAAAACGGGCATACTTTAAGCTTCCTGTGGTCCCCGCTGATAGCGCCTATTAAGGTTGTGTTTTGCCTGAATGTGATACATACCATCTTTTTAGACGTTGCGAATAAGATCGTAGGCCCGAATGGATTAACCAGTCCCTTTCCCATGGGACCTATAGGGTCACAATGGTTCCAGTTGAGGTCTAAGTGATGCAGGCTAGTTGTTGTGCAGTACCCCTCTTACCTAACCTAACCTAACCAAAACCAATCCCATTACTACAAGTATATCTACATGAAAAGATACCATTGGGAGTAGTAATGACCTTATGCTTATGGGCTACGAAGCCATGCCAATTGGGAGGCCGACATTGCTAAATAGGTGCCACGAGGCTTGAGGAGCCCCAGATAGTGCTGCTATATTAGTGCTATTCGTCTTAACATGGAGAAAGTCCCATTGTGGTAGTTGTGAAAGCCCATATGCGGACAGAGAGATATTGTCTGACTCTGCATAACGTAGGCCCCTCCCTGAGGGGTCGGTACGACATTAATACGACATTGACTAGGTAAGCGTGCAGCATGCCGTGCCACTGTCGCCACCGTGTATTTAAATCAGCACGCACACACGGGTCTGCACTGCGCGGTTGAGATGCAATATGTTGTCGGTATGCAACGTTGCCTTTTCATTAGAGAAGCTGCATTTACCGAATTGAGAAGTGAGTTTTGTGGTGAAATTAACAAAATATCTGTTGATTTAGTTCATAGCATCTCTGACCGATAATATGTCGCTACTGTACCGACTCTTCCTTGACAGGGCCTGAAGAGTATGTCCTTTTGTATAATTGCATACTGCGTCCGAGGATTTGAATGATGGTCGCTTAATAATGTAAGCTTATAGGATTGGCTTCCGGCGAGGAGTTGCGCTAAATTAACCAGGTGCCGTGACTCAGAGTTCGACAGAGATTTTAAATATAGGTCACACTTCGACCAGTAAATCGTATGTAGAAACATAAACTGGTGCTCTTGAGACAGAATATAATATAATCTACTTCATGATGGCGCTGATTGTCGCTTGTCTTCTTATCCGTGCATTAAGACTGCCATGATTTTAAGGCATAATAGCTAGGTGCTCACATAAAACCCCGACATACTTCTGTATAGGTACAATGTAAGAGAAAATTACTGCTCAGTGTAATTATCTTGTAAGCCCTGGGTGAGCATCAATATTTTCTAAAATCAATTGATTTCTCTCGGAATTTTACTAGTAAGCCACAATCAGTATGAAGCACCCTAGTCCTTTGTTTCTGTATCTATTCCATGATTAATTCGTCTAAGCTTTGTACTGACAAGACTTACCGTTTAACTTGTTAAAAATGAAAAGGAAGAAACTAGATTACAACTTTAAATAAATAGATTACAATGAAAAAAAGGGAAGATTAAGTTAATTAAAGATAAATTGAAGGGCGTCTCTTATAATAAAATTTTTAAACTGATCTAATTGCGATCCAAATAAATAATACCATTCGATGGAATAAGTTTGAAAGCGCGCATTAATACGATCCAGTCAAATTGTACCTTTCTGAACTGGCTAGAATCACGTAGGCGGTCGTCTATAACAAATCGGTAAAGCCGGACTTCCTCTCATACATGTTTCTTGTGTCGCTCAGTAAGAGTTCAAAGTGGTTAGTTTATTTTAAAATAAATAAGATGAAAGTAAAAAAAATGAAAGAGAATAAGTAGAAAGAAGAATTTACACAGATCCTGGAACTATAGTCAAGTATACTTTCCCTAATTATTATTTTCCGTTTAAGTTTTTGTGGCTGGTTGGTGGTGAGAGTTCAGTTTGTAACTCCTCCTAAATGAACTACATGAAACATGAAGAATGGGGAATGCCATAGAAATTCAAGTGTAACTGTATTGCCTCATGAAAACAAAACTATAGAAAGTCCCTGAAGAAAACTCCTTCTTTTAAATAATATTAAATCGATTCTCCCAATATTTTCTGACTGGAAGACATTCCCCATCTCTCACCTCTACAATGTTCGCATAGTTTTAGAATTTTCAACACAAGAAAATATTCTTTGTCATTTGATCAGTCCCAAAGATATTTACTCAATTTCCTGCGAAATTGAATTTTTGATAGAAAATTCTTTATGCAAGAAAATTGCCTGTGTAGTTTTATGAAGGAATTTTTAGTCTAAAATCTATAAATCAATGTCCGTCGTAGCTAGAAAGAATTTCGGAATTTATAGTCAGAATGATGAGTGGAGGTAGAGGAACGAGAGCATATTGTATAGCAAGTAAGAGCATACATAAATTTATGTAAAAAGGTTTAAGATGATATAGCTAATGTAAAATAAATTTTTTATTATTTTCCGCTCCGTGATAAGAATGTAAATCGCATACATATTATCATCTGATAATATTTTGTAAATATTATGAGAATGCTTGTCATGCTAATGTTCTCCGGAACATAAAAGGATTTTTTTTTCATTACTTTCGCTTAAATTCAAACGAATAAGCGAAATTTTTGAAGATTTCCCAGGAGCAATGATAAAGAGGCAGGTAAAATCTTGAGAATATGAGTGTTCTGGTTAATATCCTTATTGCATACCCTAGACCTACCAAGCTGATATTTTGTGTGTAGTAATTTTATCAATAAAGAAATGTATTTTCCTTAGATGAGTAAAGTCGAGCAACTTCTTTGTTGTAGTAGATACTTTGTTTAAATAAAAGAACTTAATGCAAATACTTAATTTATTTATAAAGTTTATGATAATGTGACTCTACGCAGGCTGGTATCGGAAAGAGGCAGGGACTGGTAGTGGTAGCAGTGATGTGGCTAACCAATAAGTTATTTATTTTAAGCCAATATTTCTATAAGTCATTTGTCTTTGCAATTACATCTATCTTAACAAAATACTGCATTGCTACATTTTGAACTGCTATAACTTAAATACTAAATTCGTAGTGTTGCCATGAAATTATAACCACTACAGAAAATAGTGGAAAATGTAACTTCTGTGGTTCTATTTGAAAATCCCACTGATCCTTTAGAAACAAAATGCGCACTACTGGAATCTTACACTCGTCTATTGTGTAGTCTGGTTAAATTGTCAGTTCCAACT
Organism: Dioctria rufipes; assembly: GCA_963924295.1. NCBI lineage: Eukaryota > Metazoa > Arthropoda > Insecta > Diptera > Asilidae > Dioctria > Dioctria rufipes. The sequence continues at coordinate 74,040,373 of OZ002743.1, read as the reverse complement.
GAGATATATAATTCAATTTTGCAGTTTGAAATGTAAACTGCTCCTTAGAACTCTTAAGTGTGGTGAATGGTGTTGACTTTGAGTTGTGTATTGATAAATAAATCAAGAATTTTATAGATATTTGTTGACCTTGCTCTTGATAGCAAATAAAAGAGATTGAGTTACACAGTTTTATCGTTGTTTCGATATATGCTCTCTCTTTATAGGGTGTTTATGTATTCTTTTTAGATAGAGAAGCAAAATGACATATGTAGAGACAAAAGTGAAATTATAGCACTTCGTAAAGGTGGACGACATTCTTTCCATGAAATTGCTCGACTTTAAAAGATTAGCCACGACTCCTTGGCTGCTTTGAAGTCGAAAATGCAAAAAGGCCAGGAAAATGTCTTGTCTTTACGGCAGAACTGTGGCCGTAAAAGAGAGGAGAATGACAGAAAGGACCAGAGAGTGATATCCACTCTATGCAGACATTGCAGCGTACCTTTAAGTGCAGTTAAAAATATGTTTCAGGACAACGGCATAGAGTTATCGGTTAGGACTCTGAAAAGGCGTTGCACCAAAGTTGGTCTGAAATGCTGTCGACCAACAAGAAAGCCCAGCTGCTGAAGCGATGAAGACAAAGAGGCTAATGTTCCCCAAAACTTTTAAAGACACTATAGTTGACCAGTGGAAAAAGTTAATTTACCATTTTTTCGTTTTTTGAAAAAATATTCGATATTTGTAATTTTATCCTCAATGTGACGGTTTTTTTTTTAGATTTTGTTCAACGACTAATCGACAATCCAAACCATGATTGAGGCGCTGAGGTTTGTTAGATAGTCAGATGGTCAGATGCGTAGCGTAATCAATAAAAGACCAACCTCGCCAGTTATAGTTTGAAGCATTATTTCCGGTGAAGGTCCTGGACCCCTCTATTTTATAGAGAGAATTATGAACAACATCAGTACCTCAAATAGCGCCAGGACATTTTCATCCCGTATAGATACCCGCTATTGGATAACGACCTTGTTACGACATTCATGCAGGACAATGTTCTTTACCATACTGCCCGGTCCGTCAAAAACTTACTTGAATCCTCTGAAATCCCCATCTTTCCTTCGCCATCCAATTCCCCAGTACTTAATGCCACTGAAATTGTCTGGAATATCCTCAAATCTGAAGTTTATAAAAGACCGAACTCCACTAAAGAGATTCTCATCTAGAACATCTGGGAAGTATGGTATAACTCACTCCTAATCAATTCGTGCGTTGAAAGTATGCCCAGAAGAATAGAAGCAGGTTTGAAAAATAAAAGAGGATGAACAAAATACTACAGTAAAATTAATTGGTTTTTCTTCCTTTTATATTGCCAAGTGAATGAATACTAGAAATAAATTATTTTCTTTAACACTAATCAGGTTTTTCATTGTATTTTCAGAAACGGAAATCGTAAAATTGAGATAACGGCAAGATGGTCATATTTTCATGCCCGCATATCACAATTTAGGAAGATTCCGTCATTGCCTCCAAACGGCTTTCATCACTAAATATCACCTATGGGTTTAGAACACTTCATTTATTTCTAAAAGTTTTTTAGAAAACTTCGAGGAAATGAAGTGTAATAAAAAAAATATATTTAACTTTTTTCCAGTCATCAATTACATATAAGATGCCGGTGAAGTTGAGCCTATAACAATTGCCTTTTCTTCATTCGATACGTCACCTTAGTTTTTTTTTACACTATAAATTTGTATTGTACAATTTTCTCATTTAGATGCCTTAGTATAAGATGAGCGGTTGCTATACGTTGTACCACAGCATTGCGGATAATTTTCTTATCCATTCTTTCCGTAGTTTTCCGAATTCTACGGCAATTTACCCGCTTATATACCTAGGGTTGAGACCTCTGACCGAAAATCTCTTGCAACTCTGTCGACTTTGGAAACCGAGTTTTTAACTTTCTTTGCTATATCCCGATTAGACAATATCTTAATTTTCTATAAAACTAAAATCACTTGTCTTTTTTTTTTCAAGGCTAATGTCTTTTACATACACAGTAAAAAATAATTCCCTAAAGTGAGTGGCAACATCTTGGAAATAAAAATGTGCGGGTAGTAATCATTCGGTACAAAAGTATTCGTTACTTCTCTAAAAACTGGGTACTGAATACATACCTAAATAATTATTCGTTACTTGTACTCTTATTCAGTTGATTCAAAGTTGTCATTTCATGATAAATTCGGTACTCTATTACCTATATGAATGCAGTGTGACGATAGAAATCAAATAACTACAATTCGTTCTACGGCGGTACCCGGTTAAAGTTTTCGATAAAATTTCATGCCATTGATTATTGTACCTATACGATTACCAGACAGGATTAATCACACTTTTTTTCCAGTTGTTCACGTAAATAGGTAGCGTAAACCAGGGATACTTTAGTACGATTTTAATTTTAATTTACGTATCACTGATTTACTTTCGATTATAAACTTCGCAATCATATGTAGCATTTGGGGCTGTGTGACAATAAGCATGTATACAAAAATGTGTCTTCGTAGGCAATGTTTTGAAAGCATATATATAACAATTTGCCTTGTGGTCAAAGTAAGGTACAAATTGGGATACTTTGACTGAACCTCTGGTTTAGATCCCCTAGTCAAAATATTGCCCAAGTGGGTAAACTTTAATAGATTTATATAAAGTTTTATACGATTAAAATGCGTTTTTAACTTACCTGCTCTCTAGTATCAACTCATTTCGGTAATATTTCGACAAAAATTTAATCTAGTAAGCCTACTATACTTCCTAATTAATAGTTAACTTAAACAATCAAAAGTAAGCCCATACATTTATTTAACTTCGTATAAAAAATAAAATATAAAATGTAGAAAGTAACGTAACATATTTTCTATAGTGCAGGAATATGGCTTTGCGGCTAGGTCACAAACAACTTTTCATTCTAAGTCTTTCGACAGGTACTGCTGATAGAGCTCTTCATCGGAGGATTCCCACCTATTTTCACCTTCTGAAGTGTCCATATAGGGTATATCCACAGAAGTTAACGATGCATCAGAATCAGAATTCGTGTGTTTAAAGCTTCTTAAACGTTCGCGTTTTCCCTTTGATGTTAATGGGATATTTTCTTTTCCCACCGAGTTCTTCTCGGGAAGCGACGACTTTTTTATTTTCTTGGATGTTTTATTAACATTTGATGTTATTGGCATAGAATTGCTGTCAGCAAGTGAATTCTTATCCTTTATTTTAAATGGTTGGGTCTGTAGTTCTTCAAGCGTTATTGCTTTTCCTGGAACAACTTTCACTTTTCGCCGTTTAACTGGTGGACGACAAGGAGTGTTACTTCGGCTCTTTTCTAGCATTTCTAATACTGCCTCCTACATTTTCGTCATTCACTATATTCTGATTCTCATTTTGTGGTAGTCGGCTTATAACTTCGTTTGGTTCTAATGGAAAAATACCGCATTTTCTAAACCCACTCACAAGATTACAAGACACATTATTTTGGTCAGCAATTTTCAAATGAAGTTCCTTTAATAAAGACGGAAAGGCTTCCTTTGACAACACTTGAGCTTTTCTCTTTTGCGTTGATTTCCAGTTATCAAGTATCTTCCGCCAATACTTTTTAAGTGGTGCATAAAACGCCACATCTAGCGGTTGAGCGATATGAGTCGAGTGAGGCGGAATACATACAAATGCGACATCATGCACGTGAGCTAGTTCGATCACGCGCTTTGAAAAATGGCTTGAAAAAATTGTCTCCAATAAGCACTACTTTTCCGTTAAGTTTTCTTGTGTGTGGAATAAAAAAGTTTTCAAACCAATCCTGAAATACTACTGAATCAAACCAACCACTTAAGCTTCTATTATAGCACGTATTTGGTGGACCATTTTCAATCCATGTTTGCCATAGATTCGCGGACTTATAAACAACATATGGCGGTAATAAATTTCCACTTGCGGAGCCACAATACATTACAGAAATTGATGTTTTCGATGTGTCTTTAATTCGATCGGCATATTTCATACCTCTCTTTAATATGCACTTTTTCACACCAGGGTCGTCTGATAGGTTTGTTTCATCATAGTTATATATACGTTCAGGAGGAACGTATTTTTTTCAGCTCCGTCATCGGAAACTTCCTTTAAAGTCTCTTTTAGATTGTCGAAATAGGCATTAAATTGTTCGGGTGTTACAGCGGCTTTTGCTCTAACAATATTTTGACACATACGATTAGAAATTTTATTTTTATGTCGTTGTATAAATCTCCAAGCCTATTCCTTGCTAGGAAGATTATTCATACCAAATTCTTTTATTTTCTTCCCAGACTTATCCAAATACATTTTTGCAAGTTGACGAAGGTCGGTAGTATCAAATGGAAAACCCCATTTTGCAACTTCAATTATGTGGCTTACGAAAACCTTTTCTTCTTCATCGGTGAATGCTAATGGACGGCCGCATTTTTTAATGTGTCTCCCTTTAAGCCTATTTACAAGTGATCCTTTAGAAATTTTATATTTTGCAGCTGCTTTTATAATAGAAAGGCAACCTTTAAATGTTTTATTTGTTTTAGAAACCAAAATTTCATAAAAATCTCGACAAACCCAACCTTGATTGACGTCATTGATAGCTAATTACATATCATTTTCACAATACCCATATTTGCGTGATCCAAGTTTTGATACGTATTTCCGCGGCATTTTGACTTTTATTTTGTACACTTCCCTAGAAATGACAATAAAATAAGTAGGTATGTATCTAGGTATACAAAACTCATTGAAAAAAATATAGGTGGGATACTTTGACAAGTCAGTCAAAATATCCCAATATTATGTGAAATTTCATGTAAAAAATAAAAAGCCAAAAAAATAACACTAAAAACTGATCACGTCTAAATTTTCGTAACTTACAATGTAAATAAGGTACAATATTATTAGCTGAATGAATACTCACGTCAATCGTAAAACCAAGCCGAATTGCAAATGCTGCTGCAACACCAAGCGCACCGCTAACAAGATACACATTAAATTATTTCGTTGGAAGCAACGCAATAAAAAGAGAAGCCAATTGTTTTCTCCGGATTTGGTCAATGTTTACCCACCCGGTCAATGTATCCCTGGCTTACGTATCGAATCTTTGTTTTTTCTTTTTCTTCATCACTAGTATGACAGTGGGGGTTGAGAAATGAACAATAAACTGCGGTGGTGGTGTTAAAGTTAACTTAATAAGAAGTTCACCCTAGTATCGAGTTTGGGCAAAGTAAAATTTAACGCGGTCTCCAATTATTTCACATTAGAAACGCTAGTAAAATTTTGATGTATGTTAATTTGGAGAAACCAGAGTAATTTATTTTTGATATTTGACAAAACAATTTTAACTCTTCAATCAATAAAAACAAAAAAAACAACACTGCGAATTTCCATAGAAATAGGAAATGTCAACATTTTACCAGTCACTTAATGCCTTGAGTCTAGTATCAAATTCGAGTAAAATGTGACATTTCCATATAAACTCTAGAGCTGGTCAAATCGGAAGCCGAAATACTTATTTTATTGAAGATTTTACTAGTGCAATATGGAGTTTACCGGTAAAAACTGAAGGTTTCCTTTCTATAAAATAGATGTCATTATATATACTACCACTCATTTTACTAGGCAATGTAATGCGCCAAGCAATAAATGACTGGTAAAATTGTGACATTTTCTATTTCTAAAAGTTAAAATTGTTTTATCAAAATGTAAAAATGAATTATTTTGTTTTCTCCAAATTAACATTTACCTCCGATTTTAGTGTGAAATATTTTAAGAACCCGTTAAATTTTATTTTGCCCGAATTCGATAATTTTTTGTGCATTAAAATGCTTAGTAAAATGTGTGGAGAATTTATATTGCCGTCTATTTTATTTTACATAGAGGGAACCTTTAGTTTATACCTAAAAATTCTGTACTGCACTAGTAAAATCATCAGTAAAACTTTCGCTTGTAATTTTACTGGCGTTGAAATTTGTATGGAAATGTCACATTTTACTTGAACTCTATACTGGACTTTAGGAAATTGCCGCAGAAAACTGGAAAAATTCCTCGTTTGGAACCAACAAAGTAATACATGTAAGCGATTTTCACATGAATGAAAAAACTTAACTATGCATTGCCCTAGTGCGACGGAGAAAACAAGTTAAAAACAAAAATTAAGAGAGAAAATCATTACCCGAATGGTAAAATCTTCTTGAGTAGCTTCAAAATCCTTTCAAATTATTCATAATAATGAATTTTTCGTACAACGGATCACCCTACCTCAATTTTTTAAGAAAAACAAAAATTTCGCTTTGGCCAACATGTTGAAATTTCTATAATTTCTACAATATAAAATTCTCACTTTTCCCAAAACTATCAGAGAATCCAGCAGGAGTTACACCCACTTAATTTCTTTAGAGTAAAATGCAATTGCAACAAAATATTTGGGATCAGTTACAACTTCTCTTCCTTCTAAAAGAATATTTTCGACGGTAGAGCTAGTTATAAGAGATAGAAGGAATCCATTTTTTCCTAAAAATTTTGAGAAATTAATATTTCTCCATGCTAATCAAAATATTTCTTAAAATTTAATTTACTTCTGAAAAAAATTTGTTTTTTATTTTTCAATACTTGAACTCTAATTGGGTACTATTGTTTTCATATTTAATTAAATATTCCTTTTCACAAAAAGATTGTTTAATTAATAAGTACGAGTATGCTGCTAAAATACCGAATTAGAAAGTAACGAATATTTTTTTGTGGAATAACGAATGAGTACCGGGTAACAAAATTAACGAGATTGCACATATCTACTTGGAAAACTAAGCTTAGGTTTTTACCCCTAAAATGTAGGTAATCTTTTCTCCCTCAAATGTAGGGAGTTTTGGTTCCCCCATACTTCATACTTTTTTTATGTTTTTCCCTACATTTTAGGGAATATTCTCTAAAATGTAGGGAATTGGTGATAGCACCGCACCACTCTCCACCATAGGTGAAGGTGATAGAAGACCACCCCTTTTAAAAAACATGAGAATGAGATGAATAGCTCATTTCTTATGGTCTATACTACAAAGTAGTATGGGAGTTATATTGATGCAGTAGGCACATGAGATCTGTGCTCAAGCTAAAGGGGGGTGCCGGTTGTAAAAGGATAACTCAGCTTTGTTTAAATTCAAATATAAAATTTTATTCAAATATACTGCTTAAAAACTATTATCACAAATTCATTTTTACTACTATCTTTCAAACAAAATTCAATACTACTTCTAAACTAAAACAATTCAACAGATGAATTCAATAGTTCAAAAAAATACTGCCACAGAGATTTGTTCTCCTTTTACTTCTGAAAGAAAGAGAAAAACATCCACTGTTAATTTAATGAAGTAACTTGAAAATAAAAATAGAAGTTTTTTTTTGCTGCACGTCTAAGCACGAGAGCAATGCTAAAATAATTATAATAAGGCAGAAGTAGATTTCTGCAGCAGGAGTAGATTAAGAAAATTGAATGCGAACGATTATACAAGCTTTCTCGTTTGACGCTTTTCGTAACAGTAGTTATTGTGATTCGCAGAGTTTCAGAAGAAGATTTGTTATTTGTTAAACGATTAGTTTGTGAAAATATAAAATTATAAATAGTAAGATCAAATTAAGCCGAACATTGGTAAAGTTATACCTTGCGGTATCTAGATAAACATACTAAAAGTCCTCATGGTTGGGCGGGTGTGAAGAGTGTGTAAGGGGGGGGGGGGGGGTGTTAAGGTACTTTTTTCAGGTTTTTGCTCATATCTTGAATACCTGTTCGAAAAGCATTCTGTTTATTTCTTACAAAAGTTTCTACATAATTTGATCTAGGAGCTACAGGGTGTGTAGGTTTTAAGAGAGAGATAAAAAAAAGACGATTTAAGAAAACGGCGTCGTATTTTCATCATTGTTTATCATAACTTACATTTTTAGTTTAGAATAAGCAAGCTTAGTCATCTGCCGACCCAACATAAAAATCCCATGTCGAGAGTTTGGTAGACAGCTAATGGTCAAAATGTTTGGAAACAATTTTGCTGACATGAAACTTCATCGCAAGGACAAAGTTGTATCGTTGAGAGTCGTGAGTAGTGCCATCAAAATCAATGACGATCCTGTAACTGTCGATCGATTGCTTTTGTTCTAAAGGATTGCGATTGCCAAGATGGACGACGAACATGTGGTATCGCCTTTGGAGTATAAATAAATACCCTATCATTTGTCTCTATTTAATGAAAGTAGCATGAGGAAAATTAAAAACGCATCTTTGTATGACATTCTCCCCAAAACCGACACTACTATCGGTTATAAAACTAGTGTCATGATCATCGATGGTGGGTTTCTTCTACACGGAACTAAGTGGCAATTTAGCCCTACTTAATCCTACCTATATGACCAGTATGTAAAGTGCATAAAAAATTCATACGGACCCAATTTTATTGTCCTGTTTGATGGCTACGATGGCACAAAAAACTGTACAAAAGCATCAGAACAAAGAAGAAGACAAGCAACGAAAACGTCTGTTGACATAAATTTTAATCTTGCTATGAAGGTCACTGTTCAACATGAGCATTTCCTATCAAATACGAAAAACAAGTCCCGAATCATTGAACTACATATCTACATATCTAACTACATATATGCGTTCGTATTTATTTTATATTAAAAATAAGTTAATTAAAGCTCGTGTTTTATCTTCTATATAATAAAAATGAAATGATATTCGTTGGGTAATCGCATCACTTGAGATGGGCTGGAGCAATTTCGCTATTTTTTTTTTTTTTAAATGTTCGTAATAGTCCAAATAAGGTCCTTACGGAAAGAGAAATTAGAACCGGCAACCCCTTTTTGGTGTTGCCATACATAACTGTGGTTTTCCACTAAAAGTCGACGTGGAGAGCCCAAATTTGATAAACGCCGTTTTTAAAAAAAAATGTAAATTTAAGTTCAAAAATGGGACCCATCGGCCAACGCCTTCGTAGGGTTTTCATACAAAACTTTCGTTTTTATCTATATATTTGGGCACTGCCTGAGAGCACGTCGACAAAGAGAGCTAAAATTTAATGCATGGGATTTTCATAGCAATAGTAAATCAAATTTCAAAAATGAAGGCAGAGCTAGTTATAAGAGATAGAAGGAATCGATTTTTTCCTAAAAATTTTGAGAAATTAATATTCGTCCATGCTAATCAAAATATTTCTTAAAATTTAATTTACTTCTGAAAAATGTTATTTTTTTTCTCCTGAAAAATTTTGTTTTTTATTTTTCAATTCTTGAACTCTAATTGGGTACTATTGCTTTCATATTTAATTAAATACTCCTTTTCACAAAAAGATTGTTTAATTAATAAGTACTAGTATGCTGCTTGAACGGTATTTTACCTAAAGTGCCGAATTAGAAAGTAACGAGATAAAAGTAACGAATATTTTTTTATGGAATAACGGATGAGTACCGGGTAACAAAAGTAACGAGATTGCACATGCCTACTTGGAAAACTAAGCTTAGGTTTTTACCCCTAAAATGTAGGTAATTTTTTCTCCCTCAAATGTAGGTAGTTTTGGTTTCCCCCCCCCCCCTAAAATTTTAGGGAATATTCCCTAAAATTTAGGGAATTTTCATACTTTTTTTATGTTTTTCCCTACATTTTAGGGAATATTCCCTAAAACGTAGGGAATAGGTTATAGCACCGCACCACTATCCACCATAGGTGAAGGTGATAGAAGGCCACCCCTTTTAAAAAACATAGAATGATCTGAATAGCTCATTTCTTATGGTCCATACTACAAAGTAGTATGGGAGTTATATTGATGCAGTAGGCACGCTTAAACAGTCAAGTCAAGTGCTTTTGCGCTTTTCAAATTTCTTCATTGTCTTCCTTCTTTGGATTTTGTTTGATGATTTTTCACATACTTGAGATTTGTCTTCTTTAGGGCGTTGGGGCTTATCTTTGGCCCTCAGTTCGATTAGATGTTTTGCTTTTCCTTCTTGTTGATTGTTGGTTTGGTTTTTATCACCTCTCGTGTTGTTGTTTGTTCTTTTTCTTACTGCTGCTGCGCCACATCAGCTGTAGTGAATGACTTTCTCGCAAGTGTTTGTTGTTAAATTTGTGAGAGACTGGGAGGCAGTGAGGATTGGATATGTTTTGGGATCTTTAGGAAGTTAAGGACAGGAAAGTTCCTATACTGGCAAGTTTCATCAGAAACATCACGCCCAAACAAAATATTGAAAAGCAATATATGACTTGTTTTCAAGAACAATGTGTGAATTAAATAAAAGAAAATATATTTCCATATAAAATGTAGCATAATACTTAATTCGTTGAATGTTCTCTTCTCTATATCGAAGAGAGCTTAACATTTCGGGAATTTTACGTACTTTAGAGGGTTTTCTGGCGCCAGATACCTAAATTCATTGAATGTTCCATTGATTATGGGATATTAAACTGATTTTCCCTTTCTATCAGAGAAAATTACATTTATTTTTAGGGAAAAAACGTGTCTTAAATTTAGAGAATAGTCCTAATATTTTTACAGTGTAGCTCATGTTAAAAAAAAATTGGTTTATAGATATTGTCCGTTTTCAAAAACCAATAAACTTCAAACGCTGTATAAAATTTAATAAGTTTTCTTTTTTAATAAATCACTTGTATAATGTGTTTTCGATTTTTAAGGCACTTAAAACTCACAATTACAATTTAGGCTACTTAACTCACGACTGACTGAACACGAAATGAAAGGAATAAAATGATACAATTCGCATACCTTTGCCTTTATCTCTTTTCAGTTCAATTGCTTATTTTCCCGAATAACAGCTCTCGCGGATAGGTGTTGAGATAACCTTTCGCAAAGTAAATCATTTCAAGGAAAACAAATAGCATTTCTTTAAAATTTCAGCATTTTCACATGTGTGTCTTATTTATTGAACAGCTACTTTAGATGAGGGTCGTTAGCATAAAAATACAGGTAAATAAATAATAACAGAATTCTCTAGAAAGTATTTTCTTTTCATCTAGTATCTATTGTAACGTGTAAGTTGTAAAATGACATTTGGAAAAGCAAAAATATAATTTCATTCTACGTAGAATTCTATCTTGGTTTATGGTGCGCACTGTCCGTTACGAAAGCTAAATCTCTACGGACGTCAGTATGGCAAGATTCACAGATATAAATAGGATAAAATGCTGCTCGATAGCCCAAAATATGTATGTTCTCGACAGATTCATTTTTTATTCTATTTTCAATTATTAATGTAGGTACATATAATACACGAGAGGTTAAATATAAATACACAAGACATGAATTAATGAACATATGAGAGATAGGAACTCTAAAAAAAACCCATGCCAATCCATCAATCACTCAGCAGTCCGGATCAACAGGAACATATTCATTCGAAAGAACAAATTACGTTTTTTGTGTTCTATTGTTGTTTTTACACAAGTAAAAACTTGGTAAACTTTCCACTTAGAAAATAAGGATTTTGCCTGGTGTACAGAAAACAAGGTATGCTACGCAATGAAACTTCTTCCTCTACCCTATTACAGAAAAGAAGTGTAGAGTTGCTGCTTGTGTCTGTTTTTGAACCCTTTTGTTTAAAATTTTCACATTGATGCATATTAATTAATCGAATTCACCCAATTCAACTATTTACTCAAGAATGAAATTTCTTGTGTGATTTTAGATACATTTGAGGCATATGTTTTCATATAGCTTATGAATAGTCCTAAAATCCGTGAAGATATTTGCTTCCAAAAACATTTTTCTGTGTATGTTAAGAGAGCGCTTCGGACAAAATATTGGCTGGCTGTGGTGTGGAAGTGCTTCCTTTGAAAACGCGTGAGATATTTCCTGCTGATTGCATTCTAATTTAACCCATAAAACTAACATTCTGGTATAATCTACATCAATATGCACATGACTACATAACTCTAAGTATTTTTATCGTAATCTAACCGTCTTAGACGGTAGCATTAACTATATGCGTACGTATTTATTTTATATTAAAATAAGTTAATTAAAGTTCGTGGTTTATCTATAAATGAAATTCTGTTCGTTGGTAATCGCATCACTTGAGAACAGGTGGGACGATTTTCTTAAATTTTCGTAACAGCCCGAATGAATTTGTTAGGAAAAGAAAAATTGGAATCGGCAACCCATTCTTGGTGTTGACATATATAACTTTGTTTTTTCACTATTCGTTGACGCTCAAATTTTGCAAAATCCGTTTTAAAAAAATATATATAAATTTAAGTTCAAAAATAATACCAATCGGGCAACTCCTTCGTAGGGTTTCCATACAAAAATTTCGATTTTATCTATATAATTGAGCACTGCCCGAGACACGTGGACGTAGAGAACTAAAATTTAATGCACGGGGTTTTCATAGCAATGGTAAATAAAATTTCCAAAATGGACTAAAGCGGGCTACCCCTTCTTCGTTTTGCCATACAAGACGACGTTTTCATAAAAATTGCAAATACAAGTCCAAAAGTGGAACAAATCGGGTAACCCTTTCTTGGTGTTGCCATACAAAACTCAAGTTTTTCGACCCTGGCTCACGCGTCGACGTAGAGAGCTAAAATTTTGTACACGGGACTTTAAAAAAAAAGGGAAATTTAAGTTCGAAAATGGGAACAATCGGGTAACTTCTTTGTACGGTTGTTATACAAAAATACGCTCTCCGACGTATACGAACGTATGCACACACAGACACACATGCAGAGTGAAACCCTAGAGTACGTAATCGCGCGATGGAGTCAAATGATAGCTTAGATATTATGCATCTCTAACCATCCCATCCCCACCCATCTAGGCATCTATATTATTGCTGGGCAACACCGGCGGGCTCCCCTATTTTAAAAATGTAATACCCGCGGGTGCAAATATTTTTGTACTTTTGTTTTTTGGTATTTATACAGACAAGAGGTGGACCTAAAAGTCGAAATATACTTACGTTTTTAATGAGTTGAATATGTAACGAATCTGTATACAGGGTGTCCCGAAAGTCGACGTCAAGTTGGAATCGGGTGATAGATCAAATCATAATAGTTACCAGAAAAATATAAAAAAAAATCAAAGTCATGCATTTTTTGAATTATAGGCACTTCATTTTTTTTTTTTTTTTCGAAAAAATGTACACCCTGTGATGTGATTTTAGCTCCTAGTGCTACAAATCTTAACTTTTGTTCAATTTTAGTAATTTTATATAATCCCGAATTGTGCTTATGTAACCTGTTGCTTTAAATTCTAAGCCAACTGCTCCAGCTTGGAAGAAAAGTTCACATTTTTCCGAACCAAGAATCTATGTAAACATATACGACGAGGCAAGCGAACGCACTTCAATACTGTCCTTAAAAAGCACTCTAGGAGTTATGTTAAATGATGGGCTAAGAAGTATTTTGAAGGTTTCTTTCCAAAACCTTTATTGATCTTGCTTTATAGTGAAAGGCATCTTACTTAATCTTATAAGGGCCTTCAAGCCTGCTTCCTGAGAACAGTAGTAAGGCGCTTGCTACTGGACGCATGGTTATGAGGCAAAGAGCTCGGATAACTTCAGATTACACTTCTAATCACTTTGAGCTTAAAATTAACAAGTAAAAACGCTAGAGTTGATTTTTGACCAATTCTTATGAATGCCCTTATGAAATTTCGTATTGTCACCCTTCTGTGCAAGTTTGAATTTTGAAGTGGTTTTTCGCATATATTTCTATAACGGTTTGTCGGAGAGAAAAAATGATTAGAACCAATTTTATAGAATTTCGTATTCTGAAGAAGGTTTTAGTACAATAAAAATGTCTTGGACTGATCGTTTTCACAGTATACGTAAAAACCCTAAATTTTTATATGGCAACACCAAGAAGGAGTTGGCCGTTTTTAATCCATTTTTGAAATTTTATTTACTTGTACAATAAAAACATCATGTACCAAATATCAGCTCTCTACGCTGACGCGTATGGCAACCCCACGAAAGAGTTGCCCGAATTGTCTCATTTTCGAACTTAATTTTACTTTTTTTTTTTACAGTCCGTGTATAAAATTTCAGCTCTATAAGTATACGCGTTCTCGAGTTACGTGCGCACAGACAGACAGACGGACGGACATGCAAAAATCAAAATAACTTTTAATATTATGCGAGGTGTTACAAACGGATGAACAAACTTAGTATACCCCATAGACTTCATCTAGGAGTAGGGTAAAAAAATTGTAAATGCTTTACTTCTCACTATAGTGGAAAAATCCACCGTTTAGATTCGTGGAAAATTAGAGGAAATCTAATTCATTTCGGCTGGAGCTCATTAAATATCTAAATAACTTCGAAGTGATCGCTGTACTTTGGTACGTTTTTTGAAATAGTCTTTTTTTTTGTTTTTTTTTTTTACAAAACTATTGAGAAAAATCTTAAGCAACCGATAATTTTAGATTGTCTAATCCATAACCTTTCCAATAATAGTCGAATATCCAACTAAAAATTTATATTTCAGGATATACGAAAGGAATTATGAAGGTCTTCCTTTCGGTTCAAGGTACCATGAAAAGTGCGGTATTGTACCTTGGCTATTTTAAATTTATTAAGAAGAAATAATGATATACCTATATAGACTTAAATAAATTAAACAACACTCGTTATTCAACCAAGAATAACAATATTCACAAAGCAGGTTACTAGACAAAAAATTTCTATAGCTATACACATTCAATTTATTATTTATGTATGTAAAGGCCGAGTTATGGCTTTTTTGGTACAAATATTTGAAGTGTCTAAGGTACATACCCCTTGCAAAAGAAACAAAACCGCCTGTGAAATATTTTAAGGCGCACAATTCACCACATGATGCACAATTTATAATAGTAAATATGAATAAGTTTTACATGAGCTATAATCCAAAGATGGAGGAAGAATAGAACTTCAAAACTTTCTTCAATTCTTTATCACTGGAAAATATTTACTTTTTTCCCAGAATAACTTAAGTGGCATCTGTTGAATAGTAAAATCGGATAAAAGTGCATGTATGTTGCGCCGACAGTAAATGACCACGGTACATACATGTCCAAGGTACAGCATCTTCCCCTTTTTGCGGCTTTTTTAATTTTTCTGGATAGATCAGTGAATATTCTTCTAAAGAGCTTTCAAATGGTGCCCAGGGAAGCGCGTAAATTCTGCTTTTTTTACGAGCGCAGAATTTTTCGCTCCAATGGGCTTGGACCATTCTATCTGCTAACCTCAGTATGTACATATGGTTGAACACCTACTAAATTTTCATAAAATCGATTTTTTTTTTCTTTTTTTTTTTCAAAATTTTGCAGTAATAAACTCCAAGGTATTTGAATTCCTTTAACAATTCTAACATCACTTCGTCCATAGTTAGTATGAGTTCGTCTTCTCCATTTCCCAATATTGCTTTTGTTTTCTCAGTATTAAGTTTTAATTTATGCTTTTAACTAGTCCTTTCAACTGTTGAGATCTTCCTGTAACTTAATTCGTATTTCACTAAGATTATGTCCTGCTATATAAACAAGGTATAATATGCAAACAATGCCAGCTTCGAATGCTTAATTGCTGTACCTATGTCATTTATATACTATACAATGATACGTGAAATCAATCAATGGGGTACTCTCAAATTCATATTTGCAGCTGGTGATATTAACCTTACCAAAGTCCGTTCTCCGACTTTTGCTTGATAGAAAACTTCGAAACCATTCCAATTCTGTGCTTTTTACTTTTCAATTTTTCGTAGAAGCAGCTGAAACTCAAAATTACGTACTCTGTTCTTTTTTTTTTTTTTTTGCTATTTGTTCCTTCTATGCCAAATTATCGTTGTTTCATAAGAGAATTTTTGTCTGAATCCTAGTTGGTTTTCAATAATTAATATACTGCAAAATTGTTTTGTTCGCCATCTTCTCCAATACCTTTTTCGTGTCCAGTAAACTATTAAGAAGCCGAAAATCCTCCGTTTTTGTTCTTTTTTTCGGATTTTGACTTTGGTAGTTAGCGTGAACATCGGAAACATATCGAACGAAACGATTGCCATACTTTGGCTAGTAAAATTAAAATCTCTTTTTCGTTTTAGTTTTTTCAACATTTCTCTAATATCTTAGATATTTACTAGCCTAAAAATAAATGTTTTATTGAGTGTTGAGAATTAGATTGAAAAAATTATGAAATTTAGGTATTTAGTCTACTTCTCAAATATCTCAGTGCTAGTCATCTGAATTTATTGTTTTAGCCTGAGTTGTGTACATTCAAATAGTGCAACTATCTTGTGTAAGAGAATATAAGTAACTGAAAGGTAGACAACAGGACTAGCTGTAGCGTTTTTCTTTTTAATACTTGATAATGAGAACAGTCGAAAACTAACTCAGTTACATCAGTTTTATATTTAAAAACTAAAAAATAAATAAAATAAAAGAACCCTAAAACAAATCATCTAAAACTTGACACTATATAGGTACTTATATTCATACATGAATTAACTGACATAGGTTATACGTACATAAATAATGTCAAGACTTTTCACAAGTAATTCCCTCTAAGCTCGTAAGATTTTCTGTTCGCCACAATATTTCAATATATCACCATGAAAACCAATAAAAATTTCACAACATTTCAAGCAGCAATTCAATATTACAAAAAAAAAAAGAGAAAATGGACTTGAAAAACCCTTTTCCTTTCGAAAAGCATTTGCTAGTTGACTACCTCTTAAATTGAATGATAAGAACCGATGTACGTGTGCATACATAGAGCGGGGTAATTCAAACGTGATGACCTTTTCTGGATATTTGAATACATATCTGTGATCGAATGGATGAACTTTTAAGCTTTATATGAAAAAAAAAATCTATGTACACAGTTTGATAATTTTAACCGAAAATGTTCCTCTTTAAGCCGTTTTTACTTTCATGAGGAATTTATTTTTTGGGTTCAATAAACATATCAGTTACCACAATTTAAAGTAGCGATAAGTTCCTATAATCCAGCATAGGTAACATAACCAAAAGTTATTACTGATTATTGGAGCAATTAAAGTTTGAATAACTTTTAACCCAGATAATACTATTTGTTGCTATTTAGAGAGTTAAAATTCATATTCAAATTTGATTTGCATGGCCTTTACTTTTGACAAAAATAAAACATTCTAAATGGTAGGATAGGTCAAATTAAAGAGAAGAGTCTACAGTTTCCAGTTTTTATAAAAAAAAGTTATGTTAACGACCTTTTTGTAAAAATAATAGAGGTTAAATTAAAAAAAAAATAAGGTAAGAAAATCCAAAAAATTTCCTTTAGACAACCATAATTCTTGGGGGCAGAAGGGTACGGGGCTGGTTGAGCAGTAGTTGTGGATACAATGAGTTCTTAACTGTGACCGTATGTCCTGTAGTTTTTAGATACAAAGTGTTTTGTGACAAATTAGATTTTTCTCTTAATCACTGTGTAACTCCTAAACGATTGATATTGCCTCCCCCGGCCGTACAATTTTTGGTTCGTCTAGGTGAGTACTATCACCTCCTGCTCTATTGACCTCCTGCGGGGAAACACCCTGTATATAAACAAGCATTGCAAGATTTGACTATTTATCTGTGCACTTTTTTCGTTGCTGGTTAATGCCAGCTGAAAGCATTTGTGGCTTAAAAAATTAAAAAAATATAGTACAAAAGAGGACATGACATCTGTCTTGTTAGCAGTAGTAACAGCAGCCACCTGAAAAGCGGAGGGACGAGGCAGTTGCTGTTTTTCACTTGTATTTATAATTCAGTTTAGAATAGTAAAAATAAAAGAATATTAAAATTTATTTTATTCCATATGTAAATATACAGGGTGTTCCGGAAATGATTTATATTTGGTACATCGATAGAGCGTTGTTTTCTGACTAAAAATTTCTTTTCGACCATGTGAAAATATTCATTCGTTTAGGAGATATTCAAGCTTTACTGATTATTGCATTCTTCAAGTTAGACTTCACTGAAGCTGTTATAACTTTTGAAATATTTATTCGATTGGAATATTTTTAAAATTTTCAATCGGTGTTTATTTAGCGTTCAAAATAAAATATCAACAAGGCTTCCAAATAATTAAAAAAAAAAAAAAAAAACAAAAACAATGGAACTTCAAAGGCATAGTTTCCGTCCAAAATGAGTGAGTAATTGAAATTTCGGGACTCCAATTCAAAATTTCAGCAAGGACAGAGATAATTCAAGCAATAACAATCAACATCAAAGAAGATAGCATAATTTGTGGCGAAGAATTGATAAAAGGAGTATTTCTGAGCAACACGATCATACCAAAAAAGGGAGTCCAGCATATAAAACTGATAAACACCAACGACCACACAACAACATTAAAACCATTTACAGCAAAGCTACATCTGCTGAAAGACTATGAGATAATAAGAGTACCAAAGGGAAAGTCATATCATGAGAAAGATAAAACTAATCGACGATTTCACAAACTCTTAAAAGAACTCAAATTAGAAAGATTAGACGAAAATGCGAAGAATTCAATCACAGAGATCTGCAAAAAGTATCAATATGTATTTCATATAGAAGACGAGAAATTAACAACAAATAACTTCTATACACAAAATATAAGTACAATAGATGATAACCCTGTCTATATAAAAAATTACAGACTGCCACATTCTCAAGTTGACCAAATAAACAAGGAAGTTCATAAACTAATACGGAATGATATAGTTGAACCTTCAGTCAGTCCCTACAACTCGCCACTCCTAATAGTACCAAAAAAATCAGGTGATGAAAAGAAATGGAGACTAGTTGTGGACTTCAGGCAGCTAAACAAGAAAGTAGTCAACGATAAATATCCTCTAACAAGATTAGAAGACATCCTAGATAAACTAGGACGAGCAAAGTACTTCTCGGCACTTGATATGATGAATTCGTTTCATCAAATAGAGTTGGAAAAAGACTCAAGAAAATTAACCGCATTTTCAACAAATCAAGGACATTATCAATTTAAAAGGTTACCTTTTGGATTGAAGATATCTACAAACAGCTTTCAGCGAATGCTTTCAATCGCATTAAGTGGTCTAGATGACGGTGCATTCATATACGTCGATGACATAATAATACATGCATGCAGCCTTAAAAATCATAATCAAAACTTAGAAAGAGTATTTAAAAGGCTTCAGCAGTATAAATTAAAGTTCAACCCAAGTAAATGCGACTTCTTAAAACCAGAAGTATTGTATTTAGGACATTTAGTGACAGAAAAAGGGATCAAAACAGATCCAACTAAGCATAAAGTAATAGAAACGTATCCTGTACCAAAGAATGTGGACGACGTACGACGATTTGTAGCTTCTGCAATTATTACAGACGCTTCATAAAAAATTTTGCAGAAATAGCACGCCCACTAAATGCACTCCTAAAGAAAAATACACTATTCCTTTGGACAGAAGAATGCAGAAAATCGTTCGAAATGCTCAAAACAAAACTTATAACTTCGCCAGTCCTGCAATATCCTGACTTTAGCAAACCGTTTATCCTGACAACAGATGCTTCGAATTTTGCACTTGGAGCAGTACTCTCGCAAGGAGAAATAGGACAAGATTTGCCGTTATGCTATGAAAGTAAAACACTAAGTAAGCATGAGTTGAATAAGTCCATAATAGAAAAAGAATTGCTTAGTATTCACTGGGGAATCAATTTCTTTATACCCTATCTGTATGGGAACAAGTTCAAAGTTGTGACAGATCATCGACCACTCGTCAGCCTCTTCACACATAAGAACCCTTCTTCGAAACTAACGAGAATACGTTTAGACCTCATGGATTACGATTTTGAAATTTTGTATAAACAAGGAAAAATTAATACAAACGCAGATGCCCTGTCAAGAATAAAATTGGACTCTGAGAAATTAAAATCAATGATACCAAAAGAAATAAATGTTATCACACGAAATATGATGAAAAAGCAGCAAAACGGAATCGATAATAGAGACAATATAGAATCAGGCCAATTCTATATATGGGAATGCACATCCATCTCCGAAATAAGAAACATAAAAAAGATACAATTTGACACAGCGCACGCACAAGATAAAGCGAAAAATAAAAGTTTGCCACAGATAAATAAACAAAAAAAGGGGTAACCGTTCAGTACAGCGAAAATTCAATGTTCAACCTTGGTTACATCATGGAGAAGCTGATATAAAAAATGAACGAGAATAATATTATAGAACTAGCACTCGCAAAGGACGATGCCATATTCAATTATATTAAAATAAATGAATTTAAAAATAAATTCAATGAGCTGCAGCAAAAGAATAAACGTGGTAAGGCAACACCACTAACTATACTACTTTTTGAACCCCCGATAAGGATAAATGATCCAGAGAAAAAGAAAGAATTAATCAAAGAAAACCATGACAGCATGCATGGTGAACACGCTGGAATTAAACGCTGTATAAACAAATTAAAACAAAGGTATATATGGAAAAACCTCAATAAAGTGGTAAAAGAATACATAAACAAGTGTGAGAAGTGCGCAAAAAACAAATTTTAAAAAAATACACAAAAGAAACTCTAGTGATAACGGGCACGCCAACAAGTAGTTTTGAAACAATCGCAATTGACACCGTAGGACCTTTAAGAATGTCAAATGGTTTTAGGTACATTCTAACGCTACAATGCGAATTAACAAAATTTGTAGAGGCATACCCAATGGAGACAAAAGAAACCTCCTCAGTAGCAAAAACAATTGTTGAAAGATTCATCTTGAAATATGGATGTTTCAAAACATTGAAGACAGACCGAGGTACAGAATTTGTAAACGAACTACTCAAAAATATTCGCAAATTTTTAAACATAAAACATGTCACATCCACACCGTTCCATCATGAAACGCTAGGATCCATGGAAAGAAACCACAGAGTGCTAAACGAATACCTAAGATCATTCTCGCAAGAAAACAATTGGGATGAACTATGTAATTCCATATTTTGTATTCTGTTATAATACAGCACCACACACAGATACAAATTATACACCATTTGAATTAGTATTTGGACGAATAGCAACGCTACCGGCAGAAATTCTGAAAGACAAGGAACAGATAGATAGCATACACAGTTATGCAGGAGAATTGGCAATAAGGTTGAAAAGAGCTCATGAAAAGAGCAAAGAACACTCAGAGGAAGCTAAAAAAGACCTAAAAACAGCAAAAACTAAAGATTCTAACCCCTCAAACTTCAATATCAACGACTATATATATTTGAGAGTCTATACAAGAAAGAAACATGAAAGCCCTTTTGAAGGACCCTTTAAAATAATAGAACAAAAAGGAGTAAACTCCACAATATTAATGAACGACAAACCTAAAGAAGTGCACAATAATAGATTGATAAAATGTAAATTTAAATAAGGATATATTACTAAAAATATTGTGAATTGTATAATAACTAAGTTAAAGACATTATCTACACATAATTATAAACAAGGCTA
This sequence comes from Dioctria rufipes, assembly GCA_963924295.1. Taxonomy (NCBI): domain Eukaryota; kingdom Metazoa; phylum Arthropoda; class Insecta; order Diptera; family Asilidae; genus Dioctria; species Dioctria rufipes. The sequence continues at coordinate 74,018,886 of OZ002743.1, read as the reverse complement.
ATTAAAGCATAAGTTACCTAGATGACACTAAATAGGAATAACTCAATAGGAATAACAAACAGTTTAGGATAATTAAATAGATTAAAAGTAAAATAAATTTAGTCAATACTACAAATGCACAAAAAAAACTTTTTTATGTACAATTTTTTTTTTTTTATTTATAAGGGTAAGGATGTAATGTATGTATATATAAACTTTTCAATTCAAATTTATGTCACCTCAAATAGATAAGATTACATACCGAACCAATGTACTGTAAAGCCATGACCACAGACAAGGAAAATAAACAATTATCGAAACGATAATTGAAGGAAAATAAAAACAAAAAATTGCTCGACCTTAACAGAAATTTGCAACACACGCAAATTTCGCTATGCAAGCAAAATGTTCAAGTGTAATTGTGTCTGCGGTCATCGCTATAACAAATCAATCAATGAATCATAAAGAAGTTCATTGATCAGAATTGTTGACAGTGCAACTATGATTTATAATTTCATTTATTGCAATTTGGCAATAACTCCCCCCTTTTAGAATTATGGCACATATTGATTTCTATGTAAACTAATTGTATAAATAAGCAAGCATGGGTCATTAAAAATCAGAGTTATTTTGATCGTGAAAATTTTCTTTAATCTCTCACTAAAACAGCTGCATACTCTGCCATACAAAATAAATCGGCATACTCTGCCTAAATATTAAAACAGCGGCTTACTCTGCCATCAAAAGTAAGTTCGGAAGCGATCTGCCTTTTTTCTAAATAAACAGACAAAATTTTAACTATTCATCATCATGGATAGGAAATCGCATTCACTTGGAGCAAGCTTATTACATGGCTCTTAATTCTCTGTGTATTAACATAACCCACTAAGCACTTACTTTGTTTTAAAGGCTATATAAATACCGGTTGAAAATTGAAAAATATTCTAATCGAATATATATTTCAAAAATTACAACAGCCTCAGTGAAAGTCTCAAATGCAATAATCAGTAAAGCTTGAATATCTCCTAAACGAATGAGTATTTTCACATCGTCTAAAAGAAATTTTTAGTCAGAAAACAACGTTCTATCGATGTACCAAATATAAATCATTTCCGGAACACCCTGTATATGTACATATGGAATAAAATAATTTTTAATATTCTTTTATTTTTACTATTCTAAACTGAATTATAAATACAAGTGAAAAAAGGCAACTGCCTCGTCCCTCCGCTTTTCAGGTGACTGCTGTTACCACTGCTAACGAAACAGATGCCATGTCCTCTTTTGTAGTCACATCTTGCAATGTCTCTTTTTTTTAAAATATTTTGCCGCATACGGGACTATAGCTCACAATATGATATATATGAATTTATACCTACATCTGAACAGGCAGTTCACACGAAAACGATCAAATTATACAAATTTTGAAAACCCGGCCATCTCCAAGAATAGCTCCCCCATCATTTTAAGGCTTTATATTTTTCATAAAAAATACGGCAGTAATTTTTTCGTTAATGATAGCATTTCTTAAAAAACATAAATAGTATTATTTACCATTGAGGACCTCTAGTACCATTTGTCTGTATTTTTACTTTTCTACTGCATACCAAAAATTGCGGTAGTCCTACATTTCGTTTTGGAAAATTGAATTTTTAACTTATGAAAATTATAAAGCATTAAACTTCCGTTGGCATTTAATTCAGAAAAATTCGTTGTCTCCAGTCTAGAAATATGATTTTTTTGAAAATGGCATTTCATAGTAAAATCGCGAAATTTCTATTGCTTTAGACATCGGTTGTAATCTTTAACCTTCGTACTCCAACAGTTAATAATCATATATTGTTTGTTTTACCGTGATGAGGTCCTGACTACGATTACCAGCAATCATTACTCGTGTAAGATTAGAGATATAAAAAACGAATATTAAATATGATAATAGGTTTTATCTGCTAAGATCAAATCAGGTGACAATCTCCAATATTTCCTTATTTACTTGAGATACAGTATTCTCAATAAATCTCAGGAGTTATAAAATATACATATGAACATTGCCAGCATATTCATATATATTTGCAAAAAAATTTACAATTCTTTGTTATCTTGACAATATATCTTTTATAAACATTTAAAATAGAGATGGTCCTATAAATGAACTCTGGGGAATCCCATCTAACAGAAAACACCGATCACCACAAAATTTTGCAACAACTTCAATAAAGCTGGAAAATTAGCTTAGTTGGTTGGTCACCATTTTGGATGTAGTTAATGTGACAAGTTAATCTAAAAAATAAAATAAAAACACTTAAAGAAATAATGAAAACTACATACATTTTACTCATAAACATTGTTACAGCTCCTATGGCTGTACATAAAAAATTAATATAAATGAATGAAAGTGAATCTGTAATGTAAAACAGGTAGGGTTAACTGATTCAAATATTAACCTACTTTTAATACGTTTATTGCGTATTCTTACAAACTAACAATATTTTAACAAAAAATTAATAAAGTAAAACTTAACTTCAAACAAAAAATTAAAACAAAATCAAAAAAAAAATTTAATTCTAAGAAAATAAAGGCTTAATTTCTACTTATTCCTAGTTATCTGCAGTAAGAGAAAGGAACAAAATTAATAAAGCGCAAGAACAAAAGGTTATACCAATTCAAATTTTTATTTTAATACATATAATTCAATATATGATTCAATGTAAAACTGATTAGTACATAATATCTTGAATGGGGTTAGTAATATTTTATACTTATCAACTCCCCGTAGTATAATCAACCCTGAATGGTTGATGTAGCTAATCCCTGTGCCTAGTTCCTGACCTAAATCTGAACTATGGATTGAACCCCTGAAAATCTCCCAAAAGGTTCAATGCCAAGATATGGTGCCTCTCCTGAATCCCAAACCAAATCAGCAAAAAAAAACCCTTGAAAATATCCCAAAAAGTTTTTGCCGCTGATCTAGCCTAGATGTCAACCGGGATTTCTAATTAGTATGGAAATCGCCCAATACTATTGATTTCCCGATTAATTTTATTAGCTGGAGTTTCCTGTCCCGAAATGAAATGTTTTGTGAAACCCTTACGCTAACTTTAGTTAATTGGATATTTCCCAAATTAACTTTGTTGCATAGTTAGTAACAAAAAAGAGGAGACAAAAAATAACTTAGATTGCAGAATTTTATTCTTAGCCTGGTAATATCCCAAAACTGCGAATTAATTCTCCAATCTCAGTATAAAAAAAATTTAAATGTGAGATTTTCTGGTAATATCCCAGAAATTTTCCCTTTATTTTTATATGAAGAAAGAAGATCTGAAATCATAGAAGTTTATTCTCAATTTGGTAATATCCCAAAATCTTGAATTTATTCTAAGCTTCAAAAGGTATTTAAACTACAGAAAAATTTTCCGGTAATATCCCAAAAAAATTTCATGTACTAATTACCTGTGATTGAGGAAATACTGTGGGAATAACCCTACAAAATGATTTGAGGAAGAAGTTAAAAAAAATCCTAGAGGTGATAGCCCTCTATTCGACCTTTACTGGTTAAATCCCAAGCAACAAAAGATTTTTCTTCTGAAAATATGGTTGGGGCCAGCTACCGTCTATTGTTCTGTGGCTTCGCTTAGTTGCTGGCTATTGTTCTCAACTTTTGCGCAAGTTCACCACGGCGCTGTAGATTTTACGTTTTTTGAGATGACGGGGCGCCACTATTTACATATTGTGGTTTGACATTTGTCATTGAATGACAGCAAAAATATTTTGAAATGAAAACCATTCAAACACACCCCATATTCCCTTATCATGATATTTCCTATGATATTTTCCTAATTTTGTCTTGATGTACTTTCACTAATACAATTTGGCTATAATGTATTCTATAAAGTAGATTCGGTCGAAATGGATTACTTTTCCTTAAGTGTTCCAGGGCGAAAAAGATTTCAATGCTTATTCTTTTGTATATAACTCACTCAAACCAATCATTTCAAGATTTTATAGAAATCGACTACTTAAAACCATAGAAATTTCCAAATAGAAAACGAAAACTAACGAGAAAATATTTGAAAGTATTCGGCTGAGAGTACTTTTGTATCCGGTAAGATTGAACCAAGGGCTAAGAAATTAATATTTTGTTAAATCGTTGTTTGAAATACAATTGTGACGGAATTAATTTAGTTTTCATGCACGTATCTGATAGAGCAATTGCCATTAAGCTTTTCCTTCTAAAATCCCTTCAAGTTAAGTGCTTATACGTGCCACATAACACTTTACAAAAAGAGGAAAAACACAAAACAGTTTTATTCTTACCCCAGATTTTATTACTCCCCTTAACGAAAGGCAGGCAATTTACACCTGTGAAGTGGCTCATCATTTTTCACTGAGCCCCACAGGAAGTGCCCATTATTATGTGTCCTTGAGTAGGGCTTTTGTTAGAATTTCACCTTAAATTGAGAACTTTCGTCCGAAGTTATATCTTGATTTTCTTAAATGTATAAATATTTAAGAAATGCTCAGATTAATCATAACATTTTTCACGATTTAAAGTTAAATATTTATCGGATTTTTTTTTTTTTTTTTATTATGGTGAAGACCGTGGATTAGTGATGATTTATTTAAAACGATAATAAACTCATTTAGTTATGTAGCTACGTGAAAAGAGGTGTTATGAACGGAAATACCATGTAATATAGTTAAGTATGCTATTATAATGCTAAGAACCATATTTCGTAGACGTATAACAACAAACAAATAAAAATATTACTCTAACCATACAGCTGGAAATATGAACGCATGAGCATGAAACCAGGTATGCAGTGATTTTTGGAAGAAATGCTTTTAAAGAAAAAAACTGATTTTTGGAAGTACAAATTATTTTAAGACGATTATATTTTATTTTTTCAACTGCACATTGATGAGTCATCTACATCTCACATCTTCCCAGATGTGAGATGTGAGTTTCTTTTTAGGAAGATCTCCGATCTGAGTTTAATTAAAACAATAAAAGGGGGTAGTTGTTTTAGAAGACCTTTTATTTTTTCATAATTTCCCAACGTTTCGACCCTTGGGTTTTTGGGTCCTCTTCTTGGGGCTATAAAACAATATATATTCAAAATCCAGACCACAACTAAATTACCTTAGGAATGTAACAAACTAAAAAATATAATTAACACTTATTAGAAGGAACAATGAACATTTATAAAAATTGCACTAAAAAACAGAAAAAATTGTTTGATGTAAAAAGTGAGCACGAATGTAAAATTTGTTAACAAATAAATAAATGGTTGACGACTAGTTAACAAATGACATGAAGGCCTAACGTTATAGACTAGAACTGAAACTACAAGAGATCTTTGGAATAGGACGTCAATCAATATCAGTGGGCTGTTGTTATTGGTTACTGTTTTTTATGTGTGTCGTTATGATGACATGAAAGCTAAGTGCTTATGCTTGCAAGCTAGCTCACATTCAGCCTATTACCGAGAAAGGAAAGGGTAACGATCCCCAAATTATCGACCAATTGCAATCACGTCGATTCTTTCAAAAGTTTTGGAATTTATCATTAGCCCCAAATTAATGAAGTATCCAGAAACTAATCAAACGCTGAACGATCGCGAATATGGTTTTTCTTTTTCTAACTTTTCTTATGGAACGTTCAAACCGTAGTCTTCACAATTTTTGCGAGTCGAAAATCGTTGTCCTAGATAAAGCAAAAACGTTCTTAATTTAAATAATATTGGAAAGGAAAATGTGATTTTTAAAAACTAATTTTTATTCTGTTTAAAAAATAAAAATACGTGTAATAAAAAGTAAACTGTTTCTTTAACAGTTACGAAATAATAAGAAAATTCATGATTTCTTCAATAAATAAAATATTTTGTGCATTTTAGTTTCAGTGGCTTGTCAGATTGTGAAGATATTTTACAGGAATTCGCACAATGTACAAACTGAACGTTTGAGTAGAAAAACTGATGAGTCCCGTGGCTGGGACGAAACGTTAAGTATCGCTAAATAGGAGCTTACATGGCATCCCCTAATAATCTATAACCCCTAAATATTTTTATTTCATCATATCGAAATGCAAGATAAAGCATCTAACTTCACAATTTATCACAATGCGCTGTCCTGTTATGCAGAACAGTGTACTGTCCCGATACGCGGGACAGATATATATATATAAGAAAAACCCCCAAAAGTGGAGCACAGACAAGACAAAACAAACAACGCACGCACATCAGACAAGCACCACGAGATGAACTAGAACATAAATAGCATATAAACACAAAACACACTAAGCACATCATCCATACCGCTTTATGAGGAAACTTCTCTGGTACCTCACTAAAGTACTGCGGTGGCTAAACTAAGCGATTTACGGCGCTGGACAAGTGGTGCCCCACCTGCCGTACAACCATTCGTCATGCTGTTCCAGGAAAATATCCTGAATACTGATGACAAAAACTAGCACCTGCAATTTTATTGCAAAATTTGATTTGTTTAGTAGTTTTGAAAACTCCATGATTTGCCAATATTCCACGTTGGGCTCGAGAACTGTATGACAGTTCATCGAGTGGGTCCTGACGTAAGCTGCCGGAATGGTTGAACTTGAAGTAGCCTTCTTGAGTTTCTTGATTAATTTTGGATTGGTTTGCGAGCTTATTGAATAGTATTTGTGACAACCGCTTCAAATAGGTTGTATCTAAATAAATGTCACTGTGGTTTATGACAACCTGTTGACATCGGTTACCCACAAATTAATCGTGATGAATCCGATTGTGGTAATTTGTGGCAAATCTTTTGACATAGGTTACACATAACACGTAGGGGTAATGAAGCTGGAACGCAAGGTTTGGGGCAACCTTTTGATCTCTGCTACCGATGAAAGTAATAAGATGAATCTTGTAAATGCGGTAACTTATAGAATTAGGCTACCACCAATCCTCTTGATAGCACTGGTGTACCTAAACTAACAGTAAAAAAATATTTTCTCAAGAACATTCATAATGAATACGCAAATCTTCTGACACGTTCCTTCCTCAGTTGTGAATGCAAATTCGCAAATCAGCAGGATCAATAATAATAAAAAAGGTTTTGCTGTGCTACCATAGGTCTTGTTTGAAAGCCTGCCTAGCTAAGATGGTTTTGCAATCAGCAATGTGTTTGAAGACGAGAATTTCGATATTTATACAACTATATTAATAGCGTAGTATCAAAGAGTTCGAAAGTGTGTTACTCGGCAGAGACGTATCGTCAAAATATTACATAGAAAGGAATGTGCATTATTGCAATGACAATACAATGAGTCAGAAAATAGGCTGATTTATGTGGGATCCATCTCTGGCATTACTAAGGCCACGAAGTTTTCTAGAAAGTTAATTACCACAGAAGTCTTCCACTTTGTGGCCTTACGTTTTCTTTGGTCGATTTTTTATTATGAATTACAATTTCATTTTATGATGGTAAAACAGAGCTTATCTGGAGTAGAAAAGTAGGTTGATTTTATTTTAGATCAAACACAATATATTTTGTTTTTTCTTTTCTTCTGATTTACCCACATTTCATGCAGCCTTTTTGCCGGATGGTTCAGCTGATAGTTTTCAAATTCATGATTTTCCGTTTTCTTGACGTAACTGTATAATTCATATGCATAAATCGGAGATCAAACTCAAAATAAATTTTCTTTTTTATATTTTGAAAGCAAAGTTGGCTGTTCTTTCTTTTCAGTTCGATCCTCTTCCTATGAGAAAAAGGAGGCAGATAGATAGATAAAAAGAGAGACGAAATAGAGGGAGAAAGAAGAGGATTCGACTATTAGGAAAAACAATTCATCAATCTACAAATGCGACTCACAATATTAAACAATATTTCACTTCTGAAATCAAATGCCTCCACTATAGTTACCAAATATGATTATGACTAAAATAATAGTAGTCCAGTCATTATAGACTTTTGAAAATGCAAGTGAACCGAGAAAGCTGATTTTTAGATATTTTAAGGGGGGGGGGGCTTAGAGTAGCCTAACTTGAAATTATCGACCAAGATATCCTATGTGCTTTCTCCGTCATCTTGAAAGAAGTGGTAAATTTTGTTTTTTTGTTTTTTGTTTTGTGATAACTCGACTCTCCAACAAAACAAAATTATGAATCACACGCATGAAATTTATTAGCAATACATGTTTTATGTGTTGGAGAAAATGATAATGAATGGAGGTCCGTTTTTGACATTTACATTTTTCTTTGTTTCGATGGTCCTGATTCACAGTCTTCGTACTCGGAATACTCATTGTATTGTGGAGATTCTTCAACCACATGAGATGATTCTTCGATGGTCGAACCATCGTCATAATCCTCGTTGGGCAGGATGTCGACATTGGCCACGTTGTTGCCCGTTCGCCCACTTCAATTGAGGCAAATAATGAAACAAGCAATCCCTGCTTTTCTGAACCCACAGGCAGCTTCACATTTTCCCTTGCCCTGTATGAAGGTAGTAAGCAGGAAAAATCTATAAACGTTATACGAATCCACCGCTTCGCTAAATCAGTGACTTCAAATACGTTGAACCATCTCTCACTACTCCCACCAACGAAAAGCGCAATATGCCAGCATATATTCCGTACGTATCAGCAGGTATAAACGAAGCTTGGATTTTATAAGGATCCACAGGAATGGGTTTGGCGACGAACAAATCATGTACTTGAACCAGTTATAATCCGCGCCGCCTGTGCTTTAAAAGCTCATATTCGGCAAGTCCAAGGGAAAAAGGTGAAGCTGCCTGTAGATGCAGAAAAACAGGAATTACTTGTTCCATTGTTTTGCCTCAATTGCAGTGGGCAAATATGCAACAGAGTAGCCAAAGGCGACATCCTGTTCAACGAGGATGATTCAACCATCGAATAATCATCTCATATGATCGAGCATCTCCACAATTCGAAGGAACCAGGACCATCGAAACGAAGAAAAGTATAAATATTGAAAACGAACCTCCATTAATTTTCACCTTCTACAACATAAAAACAAGTATTTGCTAATAATATTTCATGCGTGTGATATATGCAATTCAAAAATATTGTACTTCAAAAATTTTCTCTACAGTCTCATAATTTTCAGCTTTCTGATCCTCTCAGATTGTGGCGCACTAAAAGTCATAATTTTTAGCTAAAAAAAACAAAATACATTGAAGGTGAACATTTCTTAGATACATATTACGAGAAAGAGGAAAACAGCAAAAAACAAGTTCAAGTCTCTTAATTTTTTACTTTCTCGTCCGATATCTCAATCACGATCAACTCTAGGTGAAAAATTCATATAACCTAACTTATACAGCGTAGAAAAAAGCAACAACAAAATAAGTAATAGCAACTTTCGTATCATGTCGGAGAGCCGACTTAACACAAAATAACAAAATTTACCCATTTTTTTTAAGATGGCGGAAAAAGCACATTGGAAATCTTGATCGACAATTTCAAGTTAAGCTTTTCTAGGCCTCCAACCCCTACACAATATCTAAAAATCAGCCTTCTCGGTTCACTTGTAATTATATGTCATTTTGCCACCGTAATGACTGAACAATAGGCCTCGGTAATGGAGGCATTATAGACTTTGATTACAGCGGAATCAATTGAAAAATAGCAAATCCTTACTTGTTAGTTTGATGAAGCCCACCCCACCCAAGACCACTGAATATAAAGTAAATAGAAATGATCTTACCATAATCTGTACTTAACATATGTACATACATAATCTGTATTTAAAATTCATATCCGCAATCTTAATGGAAAATTAATTAAGCGATCTTACAACAAAGGTTAAACGCAATATTTAGAATTATCAAAAGCATCCCAAAATTAGTAAAGACAAAACTTTCCATGGAATGTAATTTAAACAATTAATTAACAAAAATATTTAGAAGTGCCCTTCCCGCTGATTTAACGTATTTAATTAAATAACTTTACCAAAGTACCGACAGCAACACGCCCAAAGTTTAGAAATTGAAGACATTTCAATGAGTTAAAGGTGAATAAATTAACTGGATGCAAAGTCAAGACGGATACTAATTGCTGTGTGTACGTATTTACATATATCTACACTTGAAGAATATAAACAGACGCCTTAAATTAATTTAACGAAATCATGAATCTTATTCGAAATTAACAGAGATTAGCAGACAATAAATTAAATATGGTAATAGTGATACTTTGACGAGAGGAGTCTCAACACAGAATGGAATTAGAAGGAATTTATCATGAATACGATAAGATTCAAAAATTCTACAACAGAAGGAATATCAGGTGAATACGTTCCCTTTAAGGAACCATCCTAATGTGACTGTCTTGAAAATTGCTGATATTTATGAATTAATTTCGTTTTTTTTTGTTGTTTTCAATTAACAAGATTCAATAATTGTCCAAATTTTTTTCTTTATTCAAATCACTTAAAAAAATAATTCAATCTTTCTTTAAAACTTTTTGGATAATATTTTTAGCCACTGCAATGGCGGTAATTTCGGAATTGACTATTGAATTTGACCTTTTCCATTCAAAAATATGAAATTTTCTATTTCATACCACTCTAAAGAATATTTTGAAGAATGATGTCACCAAAGAGCTTGAAAACTCTTAATTTTGAAAGCTTCTATAGTTTTTGAAAACCACATTTCGAGAAAAACGATTAATTTTAATCGATTCGAATTCAGTAATAGGCCCCTATAGTTCAGTCAGTAGGGGTTTTTGCCCTACAAAAGGTGGGGTAGTTGTGATTTTTTATTTATTTTATTCAATTCCAGGTCCTATGAAAAATCCATTCTTAGACCCTTGAGAGGGGTCCGCTCGGCCCGCCGTCTAGGATTAAAGGTGCCAAGATTTGGGTTTTTTTCAAAATAATTCCTCAACGGTTGATCCTACGACAAAAATGTAAAAACATAAATTTTAAAAATACTAAATTCCCTACATGTTTTTTATAAATACTTTTTTTGTAAGTTTGATGTATAACGAGTTACAATGGTGGAAACGTGAACATTCTTCGAAAAAAGTATACATATAGTACCATTTATACAGGGTGTTTCGTCCATGGTGGTCCATACGACAGGAGGTGATAGTAGTGACCTAGTCAAACAAAAAATTGTATGGCAAGGGTAGAGCGGTATCTCAACCGAGTTACAAGGTGATTAAGAAAATTCGGTAGTCTTTAACAAAATACCCTGTATTTTAAAAAGTACAGAATGTACGGTCATTTACAGAGTGCATTGTACGCAGAACTTCATGAGCTTTGCAACGACTGGTCCAGCTGTGTAGGAATTATTTATGCTAACCATTTCACAATTTTGACAATGAAAGCCAACCGCGCCACTAGCAATATTGGACAGCAACTCAGAAAAAAGCTTACAGCATGCCAATGTTTTTCTTATTGAAAAACGTTCCACATAACATATATTTAGGCGCCATTACAAAGAAGTAGCTGCAACAACCACAATATTTAGCTATGAAAATTAATGTAAATTAATAAGCTAGATCAAGTCACAATCAAGTTTGAATCTATGTTACGCAATGCAATGTGACCGCTACAAGATTATAAGAAGTGATGTGTATAGAAAAGGCGCTAATTAACATAACCTCACACTTTAAGGTTAATGATATCTTCACACAAATTATATTTTTTAGCTGCACGTTGCACCATTCAAGATGAACTTTCAAAAATGAAAAATTGCAGACAACACCAAAATTAGTTGTAGAAAAAGACCAAAAAAGCATCCAAAAATAATTACAAAAGTCTTCACCGAAATATGCTACTCCAGCATCCACGATATCGCACCACCAAGCTCAGCCAGCAATTTTTGAAAAATTTGAAACGAGGATTCAGATGAATTGAAAACTTGAACATCGGACAATTAACAAAGACAGAATAAATGAAGAAATATGTAGAAAAATGTTAAATAAGTTGTAAAACTATTAAATTAATATTCAGGTAAAAACTTTGGTAATAATATGACACATTCTTCTTGGACTACCTAAAGTTTGCCGTTTTAGTACGGGATCATATCTATTACAAATATGTTCAAAAATTTTCAAAATTTCGTGGAAAACTGCATTTCTTATGAAGATTTTTCCATAATTCAGCATCTCTCTTTGTTGTTGATTATGATAAATGTTTACTTTCACCTGATGCGATACTCTATAGACTGCAATAAAGCCACATAAAGTTTCCCACATGAAAAAACTGCAGTGTTGAAATCGATGCCTACATGGTCGACTATTTGTCCTTGTGTTTGGTTGATAGTCATCGCATAGGCTACGCTCACGGGAAATGGTCATCGCCGTAGAATAAATAACAAGGTAGTGTCTGATGGAGCCAAATCGATTCGTGGAATAAGAATTATTTTACTTCGATTATATTCGGGAAAAATCTCTGATCATATTGAATTTCGGTGAAGTCCGCTAAAAATCATACGTGTGCCATTAGATAATTCTTTCTTTGGGTTCAAGTTTCGCAACAGCATTATCGCAAGGAGTTATCAAACATGTGCAAAACATGTTGTGGTATACCGGATTACGTTCGATTATTAAGAAATTCTGTTCGAAAGTTCAATGCATCGCTGAGGTGAAAGAATCTGCTATATAGTAGATAATCGGATCTCCTGGCATCATAGGAAGGATTATCTTGTCCAAAGTTCCATAGGATAAGCACTAGTTAGAGCTCGTTTCGCTAACTCCTCAACAGACATTTGCTGAATGTTGTCTCCATAGATCGATGCAACAAGGTTACATCCATTAACTATTGCTTAAGAATTTCGATTATGTCATCACAGTTTAGTCCAGCAATGCGTGAGTGGTTTCCTTTTATAACATCTAAGAACCGATTGTTGTGCTCATCCTGTCCTTCGCTGCATACTATATGTTTGATGTGAGGGATAGCAGCGTGAAGTGCTGCCCTTCCACCACTAGTTGAGAATTAACTTTTCCCTTTAGGATTTGTAACAAAAAAACCGAGGATAGGTGTCCACTGTAAACTGAACAACTATGTATATATATTTACAAAATTATCAATTTATAATCCTTAATTATTACAAATCTTTAATTATCTTCATTCTTTCGATTCTCTTTAGAGTAAACTAACACAATTATTTATTCATTACTGAAGCTTTCCTTTAAAACGTGACGAACTAAATCACGGCGGTCCTAAGACTGCATTCTGGTTTCTTTACTACTAAAATTCTGATAGTTAAAACTGCTTACCTAATCATTGTTTCCACATTAAGTTTTGATAAGCTTTTTATTAATTCGTTTTTTTTTCTGTTTATTTTGCAGGTAAGTCTGGGAATGTCGGAAAATGTGTAAAATGTAGCTTGGACGAATGAATCAGGTTCGTATTGGAATTTTATTTATGTCGAGACTGTCTAATTGAATTTCTGTTTCCTGTAATGTGGTAACGTAATTCGAGCGTTCCTCTGGCAGCAACTGGTAGAATAGAATTTATTGAAAATCGCCTCGCACAATTACCACGTCTTTCCTTCCCAATCGCAGTTCAATTACGGAAATTTCTTTCAACAGCTTGTTGATGCATCTGAGTCCATGATTTCAAAGCACTGTTATCACAGCTATGATGATAAAGGCGGCATGTCTCAAAACTTCAGCTTCAGGGAAAATAAGATGCATCAATGAAATGGAATTATCAAGAAGCAGAACTGGAAACTTAAATCCGCTGTGTATTGTTTGTCCACCTTTTATCAGAGTTGGGGCAATTCCGGTCATTAAAAAAACACCTCCTTAGATCTATATTTTGTTAGTGGTTATACTTAAGTTTCTAAAAAAAAAGCTTGTTGGGATTCGTCCGCGTTACAGACAGTTTCTTGGTTTTTCTTATATTTATAATGCCAAAAAATAAAAAAAATTTCAAAAAAATTTACACTAGGATGGTCCCTTAGTTTGTAAGGAATTTATCGTAATATATTTAATTGGCTGAGCAGCATTTACCTTACAGTCTTACCCCTTGATTCTACAGTAACTTTAATAGAAAATGATTATTAAAAATTTGTCCATTCTATGAAAACGTGGGAGGTGTAGAAAATATGAAAATAGTTTAAAATATTTTCGGACAAACCATGAAGCTCCTACGGCTACACTCTCCTCTCGGGGGACATTTTCATAAGGACTGTCCCAGAAAGTGCTGCACGGTTTTGAAATTTTAATAACAAGCATTATTTAATTTTTTTATAATTACTTATTTAAATGTATAAAATTAAATTATATACTCTTATAGTATTTTTTACTCTTTTCTGATATATGCTCGCATTTTCCGTTCTACCGGACGTCATTATTTTTTGCTGGCCGCTGTCCACATTTTTGCAAAAAAATTTAAGCGAAGTGGCACTTTTACCTTCTATTCGTAGAACAATTTTTACAAGATCCCAATAACGTTCAATTGGACAATGCTGTGGCACATTTGGTGGATTGGTCACTTTGTGAACAAAATTTATTTTGTTCTGTTGATACCACGTTATTTTCCTTGTGGCTATATCTGACCAAAATAATATAGGCACATTGTGTGACTTAAGGGCATTTTGCAAGTTTCACACATTTTTCAATGCGAATTTCTGGCAAACTATTTGTAGCAGAATAATAATTTATATCTTAAATTAAAGGCAATGAAGAGGTCTAGAAAATATCGTCCTCAAAAATTAAGAAAAGTGTATTGGAATTGAGATATTAGCTCGGAAACTTGTAAAAAATGGTAAAAATTGAAGTCTTTTAAATCAAATTCCTGTGGGTAGGTATTCTCATTTCTTTAAATTGTGACTGTTTTAGAAAGAAAAGGCCTAGATCTAGTAAATAACGTCGAGTTTTTTTCATTTTTAGTTGCGCTTTTTATAATTATTTGACTCTAACAATACTTGTTTTTTCTCCCGACATTTTACCGACGAGAAATTGCAATATTTATTTGAAAGTTATTTAAATAGAAAGCAAAATACCATATCTAAAAATTGTGGGCAAAAAAAATTAAGGAGAGTTAATTGTCGTTAAAAATTTTCAATTAATTGTGAACTGCAAATTTTCATTTTTCGTCTTAAATTGTATGGTTTTGTCGGATGTTGGGTTTCTGTCTTTTGCGGTAGATGTCTCTAATGTGATCTGTGGTCTAGGTCTAGGCTAATTTTACATGAATTTTCTCTGTTTCAGGACACAAACCTGCGTATAGTAAATTTTATTACCTACAAGTTCCTTGGTATCTAAATTGAAACTTTTGCTGAGTACTGACTCCTCTTAATAAAAGGCTGCAAACCTTTTTGATATAAATATCTATATTTATGCGCATACTTCAATAAACAACGGCTTTCTTCTTTGTCCACATTGACAGATGGCTTGCCAAACCAGAACCTTATTCCCGTATTTTTCTACGAATACGTATTTTTCAGCATCAGACACCTCTGTTTTATGTTTTGCACTATAATATTGAGGTCCTGGTAGAGTCAAAAAATCGTAGTATAAGTACAATTCGTCGTTTAAAATTAAACAGGCATAACTTTCTTCACACAACGTCGCGTATAGTTTCATCTGCGTCTTTTTGCGGTATTTTCTTGTTGTACTATTCGTTTTGCACTTTTTGTTTTCTAAAAGTTTTTATATTGCTATGCGCCACATAGTGACACAAGCGACATCTGTTGGAAATGGAAATAACTTTAGATTAGTGACATCTTAGTGGAGAACGGAATATTCAGGAAGGTTCTAGGATAATTTTTAAAGTATAAATATGGCGCTTCTCACATCCAGGATGCTAAACAGCTACGGAAACAGCTTAGTGTCGTGCGCGAAACTGTAATAATCAACTGAAACATACCAAAAATAAAAGTTTTTAATCAATATATGTAACAAAAGAAGACAAAACAAAGACAATTGTGAAATCAAGGCCAAAATAAAAAGCCTGAGTGTTAAAATCTACCCTACCATAAATCCTAACATGGAAGTTAGGACTACACATTAAGGACAATATATATTAAATGCGCAAGAAAGACTCTGACTATGACTATGACTCCAGGATGCTAGTCTTATTTTAGACAGTGAAGTGAACGAAGTAAACTATTTGGATTGCGATAATTAGAAGTACAGTACTAGCGATAACTATAAAGATTTGATTTGATTATTTGTGAAAGTGAACAGTGAAGTTAAGTAAAAGAAGAACTTGTTAATGATATCGGAAATATTCTGTTTTAAATAACGAACTCCACGCACGTAACAATATTGTGTCTTTTCTTAATTCTGTCCACAGTAGATTTCGAAATATGAAATTTTTTTGCTAAATCCCGCACAGACACCGACTCATTCTTTTCAATGAACTTAAGCACCTTTTTTTCTACCGTTTTATCTGTTGCCCCTTTCGGTCAATCACATTTCAGTTTTCCCTCAATTGCGTCCATTTTCAAGAATATTTTAATTGTTCTGCTAACGCGTTATTTTAACTTATCTTGCAATCCGCGAAAATAATTTTTCTTTATTTTCCAACTATTTTTGCATAATTTCTTGGCGCACATCTTCACATTTCAAACTCATTTTGAATACTTACCGATGAAAGCAAACGAATGCATTTTATATTGAAATTAGGCAGGTGATTTATTAGCCTAGTTTTAGTTTCGAGGATTCAAGTAGCAATAATGAAATTTTATGATATATTAAAAACCGTGCAGTACTTTCTGGGACAGTCCTTAGAATGGAGGACTGACGGACAAGGATTACGATGCGCGGACAACTAAAATATAGTCACACATGTTCTGTATCATTGTGTAGCATACTCTGTTAGCTAAGAAATTATGTAAAAAGTCCAGTTAGCATTTATGATTGAAACGTCTATAAATCATCAGACTAAACAATTGTTTTAGCAATTATAGAAAGTGCAACATTATCTTGAGGCCAATCTTTTTGCAATCCCACAAATATAAGATTATGAATTTTATTAATTATATCCTATGCTTTTTGAGTAAAGTTTTGCATACTATACACAAATAAATATTGTTTTTATCAGTTACAATTAAATAAATCAATAGAACCTAACTCTAGGTTAGTATGGGCGACTTAGCCACTATCATCCTGCCGACACGCTGAGCTATTCAGATCATTCTTATGTTTTTTAAAAGGGGTGGTCTTCTATTACCTTAGAGTGGTGCGGTGTTATCACATATTCCCTACATTTTAGGGAATATTCCCTAAATTTTAGGGCAAAAACTAAAACAAGAATTTAAAATTCCCTATATTTTAGGGAATGCTCCCTTCATTTTCCCTAAATTTTAGGGCAAAAACTAAAACAAGAATTTAAAATTCCCTATATTTTAGGGAATGCTCCCTTCATTTTAGGGAATATTCCCTAAAATGTAGGGAAAAAATAAAAAAATAACATGAAAATTCCATACATTAGGGAATATTCCCTAAAATGTAGGGAAAAAATAAAAAAATAACATGAAAATTCCATACATTAGGGAATATTCCCTAAAATGTAGGGAAAAAATAAAAAAATAACATGAAAATTCTATACATTTTGGAGAATATTCCCTAAATTTTAAGGGGGGCGGAGACAAGAATTCCCTACATTTGAGGGAGGAAAACCTAATATTAGTTTTCCAAGGTGACGCTTTCCCTAATCTTATCGACAAATGCCTAACCTGTGTGGCACAAATTGTTGCCACTCACTTTAGGGAAGTATTTTTTACTGTGTATTGTAACTTCCCCTAGAGAAAAATCTAGCCCTTCTATGAGCTCCATTATTGCTCTGGGATTAGCTTCGGAACTTTACTTGGAGAGATAAATGCTTCTCTATTAATTTTCAATCTTACAGCTGTAAGTGCCGGACACTCACATAACTATGATATGTTTCGAGGTTCTGTCTTCTTCTTCATACAGCCGACAAAGGTCGCTTTTAGAAAAGATATTTAAAATTTAATTTATAAATCTCAATCTCAAAAAACGTAACTTATGAAATCCATAATTTCCATTTCCTCTGCTAGTTTTTAAATTTCACTCGAAATTCATATTGACGATTGCATATTAAGGAATAAAAGAGTTAAATAATTCATATGTGAACACATTCCTTAACTTATTGTCGTCACAAAGCTGTCTCATACTTATGATAAATTTCCACAAAATTTGAATAATTGCGTACACGCAACAGTTGTAGGAAGTAAGTGTCCTAGTGGTAAATATTTAACATGCGGTTCAGACAGGCTATTTCCTAAATGTTTCTGTGGTATATGTACATATGTAGAATATAAATTTTATACTCCCAAGACTTCCCTTTGGGAGCATCTAAACAGAAATATTAGGGGATGTATACAAATATATACCATACGGCGTAGGAAGTAAATGATCATATGCAAGGACTTGATTATCTTGAGTTTCTTGAACTCTCATATTTTGTTGGAGACTTATTTATGATAGGGTAAAGCTCTCTTGAAGTATAGTTCATAAACAAAGTGCTATAAAAATTTCAGAAAATATGTCCAACAGTATTGTGAAACAAATTTTGCATATACAGGACGTTTTCGGAATATTTCGTTGGTTGGTTCATTAAGTATCAGTTATTATCACTAAGTCAATTTATTTTCGATAACGTATTTGAAGGAAACATCATTATCTCACTTACTTCTTAATTAACGCGGTTCCGTAACGGTAAAAATATCATACACTCTTCCTTTGTTACAAATTTGACTTCTCATAGTTTTTATCTCATATAACGAAATCTAACTGCAGCTCGAATTTTTGCATGTGATAAATTGAAACGTTACATGCTATCAGCTTTTCACCAGGAATATTGTTCACTAGGGAACAGAACCGGATCTACTCTATCTTCAAAGCTAAAAGGCGTCCATTATAACTATAATTAAGCTCTCTAAACACAACCTGTGGAATAACATAAAAAGAAATGGACTTATCACTTCGGAAGTGAGCTCTTGTACAGCTCATTCTGACGTCCTTAGTTATGAATTTTCTTCAACTTGGGGTAGAAGAGAATGTTTACCTAAATGAATCTAGTTTACCTTCTTAATTAATTATATAAATTAAATCTATTGTTGCTGGCGTTGATGGTCCGAAATTTGTAGAACTTTGTCTATCTGCAATCCTTCTTGCCCTCACAAGTATTTTCAATTCCTACTTCACAAGCTCCACCTTTCTTAAAACTTGGAAATTTTCAAAGATTGTTTCCCTTGCTGAGAATGTAGACTGTCAATGTATAGGAAGTCTTCCTATCAATTTTCTGGGTACCATTTATTTCTAAAATAGTTAGAAAAATAATGTATACCTGCCAATCTAATATACAATATATATATAATTTTCTTACATTTAAATGACTTCTTACATGGTAATCAGTGAGGACTTCGTACTAAACATAGTTCCACAATAAAACTGTTGCTTAAGGTAAGATATATCATGGATTATGTTTCACTCTATTAGTCTAATTAAATTTTTCGTAGGCTTTTGATTCAGTGCAATAGATCATCTCCTTCGCTATCGACAGCTCAAAAGACATTTTAAATTTTCACCTCAAGGAGCAGATCTGTTTTTCACTCGTTGAGTTGTACAGGGTGCGGCAAAAAGATCTAACGGTTTTAAAATATAAACAACACAAAAATTAAAAGTGATACAAATTGTTTTATTGCTTATTACAGAAGGGTGTTCATGTAAATTAATGAAATTAATATCAGAACAACCGATTTCATCCGTTTAAAATCTGAAGATAACGTTCTTTAAATGATGTCTTTCTTTAACCAAGCATTCTTCCAGTCTTGCACTGAAGTTGTTGAAGACCTTCTCTAACATTTCAGGAGACAGGTTGGCGATTTCTTCTTTTAACGTTGAACCCGTAGCTTTGAAGTTACTCACCCATAGCAGATTTGTGTTACGAGTTGGGACTCTTCGTCTTGGACCCACGCGTACGGAACTGCCACTGAGCAGCAACGCAGGAAGTGTCACTTTTAAAAAAGGCGTCGACTACCAACACGCGGTGCTCACTCGACCACTGCTCCATGACTACTAAAATATTCACGTATGGGCTCTGGAACGCGCCTATCCCCACCACCAAAACCAACTACTCGCTTAATAGTACGGCGGCGAAAGCCGTCTTATCTTTTTGTCGCACCCTGTACATCACATAGAGTTTACTTGAACGGACTCTACTCCTCATTTTTACCAATGTCTTGTGGTGTGCCTTAAAGCTCGATCCTTGATCCGATATTGTTCTCCATATTTATTAGCATTGGCATATTTCTTCAAATTAAGCTTTGTAATTTATATCTCAATACAAATTATGTGCAACTGTACATCTCCAACCCGATTTATTGAGGGTAGCATATTTCTTGTTAATGAACATCTTAAATCAATTCACTTCCAGTCCATATCGCTAAAAATGAAAACTAACCTTACATATATCACTCAAAATTATTAGGATGGATATTCATCTGTAACTATTAATAATACTATATATTATTCCTCTTGTCAACTCCTTTGAGAGTCTTAGATTTTAGATAAAAAGAGATTACTCTTTTGGACTTTTTACCGGGTTAAACTTAATTTTCTTCAAGAAAGAATTTTTTGGGATATCTCCGGTATATAGCAAAAGCTTCTTCTTCCTTTTTCTTCTTCATTTTTCAGCCCACTGCGTGGCGTATACAGGTTAGATTCGCTTCGAATGAATCTGTTTCTTTAAAAAATTTTAAATTTTTTTAATAAATAAAAAAATTGTTTTTTTCTATTTTTCTTAAACTTTTCATTTCTTTCTTCTTTTTTCATTTTTTCATTTGTTTTTCTAATCACCCAATTTCGCTATTTGGGACCTGTTGATGAGTCAAACCAAGACTTGAAACTTGTCACCAAAAATTAATGGATTGTGTGAAGAAATAACAATTAGAAAATTCTTTCTTGAAGAAAATTAGATTTTAGAGTTAGATTTAAGTTTATAGCGGGGCCAGTGGCCTTTACACTGTAGTGATTAATTAACTTATTGTGCACCGCTTTCCTTTATAGTTCATCTAATGTACCCACTCCGCTAGGAAAAGCAGTATCTTTTTGGATCACATTTCCTCGAAATCCGTCAGGGGTGGATCCAGGATTCTTGTGAGAGGGGAGGCCGCTGGTTTAAAAACGGTATAAGTTGGAAATGTTCGAAGACACTCGCTTCCACTCGCAAATGCCAAATGCACAAAATTTATCATTTAAAAGATATTTGTCGAACAGATAAGTGAATGGCTACCACTGGGAACGAAGAACGTTGCCCAACGTTCAACTCTTCCCACTCGCGCAACTCAAACGAGGCGTTAAATTATTTATTTTGTTTTGGCTTGTAAATAATGAAAGTGTAAAACTTTTTAATTAGTAAAAATAGGGAAACACATTTTGTTCAAATTGATGAATTGATCATAAATTGTAACGTGGCAAAATACAGGAATTGAAGCGCTACGTAGTTTACCTCTAACTAAAGTCAAGTCAAGAATGGTTGATTTTTTGTTTTTTTTTTTTTTTTTATTATTGAGGCAAGTTCAAGAGATACCTTATGATACAAAGTACAGCATGACAGAAAGGTGATAGGGAAAGGGATTAGGAAATGTGGGGAGAGTGGTGGAGGTGCCGATGTATGTCACCGTTAAACTTTCTTAATACTATGCCGGAGGAAAGAAAGAAGATGGTAGAATGTTCAATATTCGCACAGTTCGGGATAAAAAAGCATCACGGAATTTTACTGTACAGTCGAAAGTTGTTTCCAATATAAAATGATGTGCGCGGTTTGCAGCGTGAGTACTGCGTGGAGGAATTATTCCACAAAGGATCGGAATAGATATTTTATCGGAACATTAATTCATGGAGCGATAAAGGAGTGAAAGGCATCCATCATTGTGGCGGTGTTCGAGTGAGTCGATGTTACAAGTTATTGTCACATCGCTAGTGAGTTTGAAGGCTCTTTTTTGGACAATATCCCATGAAGGTGAGACTGTGCGACCAGCCCCGCCCCAGATATGGAAATTGTATTAAATTCTAGGTCTGGTGTAGGATTTATAGAGCAACGCTAAATTCGGTGGCCTGAAATATTTCTTACAACTTTTCAGAAATCCAAGACATTTCGATGCTTCTTTGACAATAGAGAAGATATGATCTGTCCAGCTTAACCTATTGAAAATTTTAATGGATACTGATGGTGTATCGTAAATCAGTGCTCCATCAAAAGAAATGGGAGTGAAACGTTATGATCTTGCTTCAGAAAGATGAGACAGCTTTGGGACTTAGATGGCTTGAACTCGATGAAAATCGCTTTATTCCAAGCGAGGATATGATAAAGGTAGTTATTCATTGATCTAATTATGCAATCTCGTTAGACAGATGTGGTATTCTCTCTGGAGTCCCCAAGAGTGTCAAAGGAGTAAGCGAAATCAAGGCTACTGTCATAGACGAAAAGTAAGGGGAAGTAGACCTTTAATGGCAATTAAGAAGATAAAATGGAAAGATAATAGACCCCTGGTGAAAACCCATCTAGTACAACCGGTATTATGCGATCAGGTAAAAAATCTTTCAATCTATAATAGAAGAGTGCTTTAAGTTTAACTAAAATGGCTGGAAGCCAGACTCTATTAAAGACCTTTTTAATATCTAGAGCAACAATTTTGTATTCACCAAAATTGTGAAGACTACGGTTCGATGTTCCGTAAGAAAAGTCAGCAAGTCTCTAGATGAGCGTCCAGTCCGGAAGCTACATATAATGGCAATCAACGATTAGGCCGAGCCTTTAATTAATAGGGGTGAGAAACCATCTGGCCTACGGCTTTATGGCTTTACGGATGTGTATTGGCTCTTATATAGAGAATTTGAAACGAATCTACTAGTAAAAATATTAGTTTGTTCCAGGCAGTCAACAACCATTACACCATTAATAAGTAGTGAAGGTATAGAGGAATTGCTGAAGTTGTTCTTGATAATTTTGACCAGAGACCAGAAACCTTTGCTGCGTTTGCAGCTTGCCAAGATTCTTTGTCTCACACTCTGTCAAAAAAAAATTCTTTTCTGTTGATATTGAACTTACAGGTGCTCCGTGCGGTCTTGTAGACTTATTTAAGTTCTGGACATGGATGCAGATTATAGGCGCGAAAAGCAGACTCTTTAGCTTTTATTACTTAGTTCAACTTATAGTTAAATGAAGAGCGATTTTACTGTTGTTGAGACCTGATGTAAGAATACAGAATGTATTCATGCATGCCAAGACTAAGTATTTCACTAAGTTGTAATGTACATTTATTAATATCCCTCTAAGAAAAACAGACCCACCAATCTATTTATCTAAGATACTGATTGAGAATTTCCCAATCAGCATTTAGATTTCTTTATTTAACGGTTTAGCTAAATATTCTACTATTGTATTTTACGAAATAACACAAATTATTTTTCCAAAATAAATGTCTTGCTTTAAATGTAATAACTCAATACGACAATATAAAATGATTTGTTTCCCGTTGTGTAGTTTCGTTGAATTTCTCCAATTACTAGTTATAATTGTTTCTTTAAATATTCAACCGCCGATAATAGTCTAACGATCCGTCTTTACATCGAAGAATCATCAACGAAACTTTGACAGCTATTTTCAATTAAAACAAATCTCCCATCGCTTTTACCCGAAGAAGCTCTGCTTCAAATTGAACGTTTCCAGAAAGTGTTTTGTTTTTTACAAAAAGTGCGGCAGGAAAATTCACAATATCTACTGTAATGTTTTTGGTCTTCAGAGCCCCCTTGCTGGATCCGCCACTGAAGTAGGTGGCATATTTGTCTTGGTGGCATATTTAATAGCACTTTTGCTTAGAATGATTACATTAACCTTATTAGTAAACAATTTTATGGTAGACTTCGGACTAGATACATTGTACCAGCAACAACGAGATTACTACCTATTCGTGCTATACTAGTACCTGCAATAACCTATGGCAATGAAATCTTTACCTTACTAGACTATGAACTTTCGTACAATAGCACATTTGGGATTTGGGAAGAATTATTAAATATCTCAAGCCTAGATATATATTTCAGCTTCCAAATTTCTCTAGATCAAATAGAACATTAGATTTAATTTTACTTAGGTCTCTCTGTTTGATAATAAGAAGCCTCTTTTCAATTCTCAGCCAGTCATTAAATCATGGAACCAGTTACCCTCTCTAAGCAGAAGTTCTATACTGTCTGACAAACTATCTTTTAAAAAGTGAAGAATACTTGAATTTCTAACTTTAAGCGTTTTCGTCTCTATATTATTCATCTTATCCTATAGTTTTTAGGGTTCCGTACCCAAAGGATAACAACGGGAACCCTATTACTAAGACTTCGCTGGCCGTCCGTCACCAGGTTGTATCTCATGAACCGTAATAGGTAGACAGTTGAAATTTTCACAAACTGTGTATTTCTATTGGCGATATAACAACAAGTAATAAAAATAAAATTAAAAATTACGTGAATCGTGATTTTTTCTACGTGTTTTTCCTCGTTTTATTCTCATTCATTTTTATTATCATAAGTAGGATTTTTTTTTCAAATGACAGCATTATTTTTGCAAATGACAGAATTATTTTTTCACATGACGCCTACTCTCGTTTGAAAAAAATTAATAAAAAGTACATATTAGGGGTATTCACGCAATGTTGTATTAAAGAGTGTATCGTTGTAAAAGATGTACTTGTTTACAACCCAGTAAAGTCATACAAGGCTTATGCATATAAAATGCAATACAAGGGTTTTGTATTTTTATATTCACAAATTGGTAGTGTAATGCGGGTTGTATAGTTGTACCTAGGAGCTGAGACTGAACGTCAAATGTCAGCGGGTGCAGCTGGGGAGGTGAGTGTCCTAGGAAAATTTCCAGTTTGCCACAAGCGAGATACTTTTGAGGACTATTGACTGGTGCACTCGTATTTTTTCTAAGTGGTACTCGATTGATTTTGCAGGGTGTTCAATTTACATTTACTCGCATTATGGTTTTCCCCCACAAAACAAGTTATTGCAAATTTGTGAGCCCAAAATATCAGTAATGGCGCATCAAAGAGCATGAAACTTTCTGGAAAACTTAATAAAACATCACCGAAAAACAAATTGGTGCGATCGATTTTCTTTTTCCGCCCTAAATTACTTAATAATAGTATTTGAAGTTCAGAAAGTAGCTTTAATTATTTTCAAAATTTAAACTTTTCTTGCGGGATGAGTACGGGACCGTTCAAAAAACTATATATTCGTCATTAGTTCAACAAGACGATTAAATTTATCGAAAAAAAAAAGTTTCGAGTGGTGGTATTTTGGGGTGCAGGGTTGTTACACCACCCTCCGCAACCTCCAAATATGACATGTGGAACGTCTATTTAAAGCCCCCGCTGAGCACTATCGAATGGCGTTTTTAAAATTTCAATGGTATACTCCGTAGTGTATTTTTTTCACCCTCTAAAACTTAATTACGTGTTAACTGAAAACCACTTTTTTACTTTGTCGGACCCTGCATCATAAGGGATGCCCCCAGAGAAAAACTTTTGCATCTAAATTAGAGGTAATAAAATTTTCTACCTATTAGAAGGTTTTTATTTTCAATTCCAGATATTTCCACACTGAGCTTTTACTCCCGAAGTTCACTGTTTTTCCCCATCTGGGTCCCATATATACGCCATTACTACATATGAGTTATTTTTCTAATTTTTTTTTTCCATCATAGGTATAAGTGTTCGATTACGAAACTTTTTCATCTTTAAAAAAAAATACCTCCGAACCACTGTTATTCCGTAAAGGTAAATTGTAAATTTTTACATTTTGTCACGGCAAAAAGCAGCAAAGATTGCTGTAAAAGGAGGTTGTCCTTACTATTATTAACATTTCTCCTAAACTATTAGCCTGAGCTGAAAACTAATTAGAAATAATAGTTACCAACAAAACAGGCTTCATTTTGTCCGCTGATATTATACTGAAATAGTGTATAATTAAGTAGTAATAGTAGAAATAACAACTTGGGAAACAACCCAAACGGTTAAAAAATTCTATGAAATACCGGCATTTCCTTAATTTAAGCCGTTCTTTTCATAAATAGTGGAGATACTTTAGTTTTTATCTCAGCTATTTCTAACCGGATCTTCACAATTCTTTCTTTTATCACCCTGTTCCCATAATTACATTTCGAAGTAAGCTAAAGGCAAAAGAGTGTGTTCACTCTTTGTTGTAACTTGTTGTTGTATATTTACATCGGTTACAATGATACATTAAAAAGTGAATACCCCTAGTGTTCGATTTTGTACGATCCTTCGTGCCCGAGTCCGACTCGCACTTGGCCGGTTATTTCGGTTTATTTTTCGTTTTATAATAAATATTATTAGCTATATTGATAATTAATTATATTCCTATTTATTTTATTTAAAATGTCTCTTAATTTTAAATTGTACTAACTGTAAAGATACTTAAATCTAAATTAATTGGGTTTCTAAATTTCTTACAATCAGCCAGAAACACATTGCTCCGACGAGACGGTATTCCTAATTTATATTGATTGCCTCAATCACAAAATATTAGTTGGTATGCTTTTTGGTTTATTATTAAACAAAATTATTGTTATTTCTTTTCTATTTCTTTGTATAAAGTTAAATGTGAGTTTAATACGGGAAATGAACTTGAACTTTTAATAGAAAAGAATATAAAAGACCGAATGGTAAAAAAAAAGAAGATAAGTACAATACCTTTACTTTAATACAGATAACCATTAGAGTTTGGTACTGTGTTTTTAAGTATAAATTTGTAGTTATCAGAATTTTGATGAAAATGATCGGACTTTTTCCATAGAAACGAATGAGGTGATGAACAATAAAAACGATAGTAAGAGAAAATAGGAATCTGAAATTTTGCAAAACACCACAAAAACAAACTAGTAAATTATGACTTTAGTTAGGGCGATTTTTGCATTTTCAGACGATCACTCTACACTTCGTCCTCAACAAAAAAGAGCCCGAGACTAATTTAACTGGTTATGGAGTAATTCTGGGTCATGAAGGCAATGAAATTGCTGACTACCTAATCTAACTAAAGAGCAATGCTAAAAATGTCCACCATAATTAAACAAAAAACACAAACACAGGTATGCCCAACAGCTAAAGTTCCAAGACCAGTAGATTGTTTCAACTTAAGATATAAAATATTTTAGTAACTTTTCCGAAGTAAGAAAGAAAACAATTGTTGAAGATCAGTCGATCAGAATAGAAGGTGGAATAGTGTGCCCGTTTTATTCGCTTTTTTTTTAGAAAATAATCAAGTCCAGTACTTCTAATAATTGTCATTCAGTGAAAAAAAGAAAACCTACAATAGCAGTGGGTAGCGTTATATTTCCAAAACACAAGCAGTGAATAATCTTAATATAGAAATATCCAGTGTCACTGTGTTTGTACACGCTAATCTCCGAAGCCGCCCAACCGATTCCAACGAAATTTTGTAAATGTGTTTGAGATCTAAAAAACTACCTGAAAATGCGTCGCCGTAGGGTTGCCATAAAAATATTTCGTTTTTTAGTATTATATTTAGACATTGCCTGACAACGAGTGCAAATAAAAAGTTGAAATTTGATACGTGTTGTTTTCATGGCAATAGTAAATAAAATTACACAAATGGCCTGAACTGGGGAACATCTTCTTGATGTTGCCATACAAAACTTTGGTTTTTCACTACATATTTGGAAACTGTCCGAGAACGCATCGACGTGGAGACCTCAAATTTTGTACACGACGTTTTCATGAGAACTGCAAATACAAGTTCAAAAATGGACCAAATCGGGCTAATACTTTTTGGTGTTGCCATACAAAAAATTTAGGTTTTCACTATATATTTGGGCACTGCCTCACGCGTAGACGTAAAGAGCTGACATTTGTAGACAGGACTTTCTTAAAGAAAAGTTAAATTAAGTTCAGAAATGGGACCAATCAGCCAACTCCTTCGTAGGGTTGCCATGCAAAATATTTGTTACTTGGTGCTTTCATAGAAATGGAAAATAAAATTTCAAAATTGGGGTAAATTGGGTTGCCCCTTCTTAGTGATGCCATACACAACTTTTGTTTTTCACTATGTACATACTTGGTAGCTGCCTGAGAAGACTTCGAAGTGGAGAGCTAATATTTTGTACACGGCGTTTTCGTAAAAATTGCAAGTATAGTTCCAAAATGGGACCAATCGGGCAATTCCTTCGTAGGGTTGCCATACCAAAATTTCGTGTTTACTATATATTTGGGCACTGCATGAGAACGCGTCGACTTAGAGAGCTGCACTCTCCCACACATATGATTGTATGCACGCACACTCATACACGTGCACACACACACTCATACAAACATAGATTGAGACCTAAGAGTACGCAATCGCGCGATCAAGTCAAATAATAGCTTAGATATTATTTATCTCTAACTGCCCCAACCCACCCGCACTTATTTAGATATCTCTAATATCGCCGGGCAACGCCGACGGGCTCCACCTAGTTTATTATGAATTTCTAAAAAAAAACTATCTGAAAGCAGAAATAATGCCAAAACCACGTAGCAGGCGTAAAAACACAAAGCAGTCCTACTATTCGATCTAGTCTTTGCTGAGCCAATTCAAACTGTCGTGTTCTTCAGAAATACAATAAAACTTTCGAACTAAGCGAAACAATAAAACTTCTTAGACAATAAAAACTCTCGAATTACTTTTAACACGAATATATATGTTTCATTCTGTAATACCTTCCTTGACATGATTTAACGATTAACAAGTACTCCGAACCGAATGGAAATTTGACACCACTCTGAAAGATAAAGCTCGACTGCAGTCGCCACACAGGTCATTGATCTTTTATGCCCCATATTCGAAAGTAAACTTTACTCACAACACAGACAGCAACCTTGTCGTTTATTCTACCGGTTGAAACACATAAAATACATCCATGGTAACTGCCTGGTTATTATTAACGTAATTGTCGATTACTCTAATGGCAAGCATGCCTAACGTTTCCAACAGGTGGCAGCACCACTATCCTCGGAAATCATTACCAGTGACATCATCATTATCAAAAAATAGACGAAAACACAAACCTACATACAATCGGCACAAGTCAATGAATGGGATAAATTTTATTTTTTGCTATTAACTTACACTAACGCAGAGTAAGTCTTATACATAAGATTTTTTGAACTACACTTAGAATATAGGGAAAGGCGCTATTATGCGTGAATTAAAATTCTCCCTTTATTCCCGTTATTCCTATCAAAATTATTTTATTATTTTTTAAATAAAACGCCCAGCTTATCGAAATACTTTTTTTCCTATTAGTTTAGTGTTGAGGGTATGGGGGCCGAATCGCTAAACCAGTATCAGTTAAACGCTGGGCCATACTCTCAATACACACATGCAAATGTACA
The DNA here is from genome assembly GCA_963924295.1 of Dioctria rufipes. Lineage (NCBI taxonomy): Eukaryota > Metazoa > Arthropoda > Insecta > Diptera > Asilidae > Dioctria > Dioctria rufipes. Next base: position 73,989,507 of record OZ002743.1, on the reverse strand, counting down.
TTAAATAACAGGAAAAAGACAGAACACAAATTTTGCAAATCTTACCAGGGATTTTCCGATTGTCATAGATAAAAGGATTTAGTTTTCAAATATATTCAGGCGATTAAGCCAAAATGTCGTAAAGACAGGAAACAAGTGACAAGGCGTATTATCTCGGGAATAGCGGACGCCGCCGTGTGTGTGAGTCAGGATCTTTTTAAAAAAAACTTTATGTGTATTTAAAGGTCTGATTAATACTGTCATTACCCAGCGGGAAAAATGAAAATGCCTAACTTAGACAAGGTTTACTATTAACATTACCTGGAATGTATTAGTAATGAGTACATGAACATACCTTACATTGACCCGGTTTAGGAAGGCAGGCATAATGTATTGATGCATCGTATTTTTGAGCATGTTATGCACCTTTTAGAGAATACTTAGAGAAGGCAGAGGTATTGAATAGATATATTCATTCGTGTTGTTATCGAAAATAAATAGAAATTTATCCGGCTATATTTGCAGAGGCAAGTTCGAGAGAGTACGTGCATGTCGAAAATGCGTTATATAGTATCATTATTTTCAAATAACAATGACGGAATGAAAAGTGCGTAGATGAAAATATTTTGATTTGTGCATTATTTTAGAAGAAGAACTATTCTATGTTCAGTTACGAATAACTGAAGACGCGTTTATTTTGCACGCCTTTCTAATAAAGAAGGAAGAATTCTACCCTTTACCTCTCAGTTAAAACAGAATGAATGCTTCGCTCCACCTTCATGAGAGTATAAAAAAAATGGTTGTTTTCAACCATTCAGAAAATACATGCTTTTAATCCTTCCGTTCACTTTTCTGAGATACCAGAATGAATGCTTTCACAGAATTAAAAAAAAATGCTTCTTTCACCTTCCAAAATATTAATAAGGAAGGATTCCTTTCAACTTATAGGTCATGCAGAAGTAAAGTACTATATGCAAGTGTCTACCTTATATACCTTCGGGTTGCAGGACATCAATGTTTTAAAAGAAATGAACTGGTTATAAGAGCGTATTGCTTCCATACTTTTCACAGATTGTTTTCGGAATGCATCCTAAATGCTTCCGTTTCCCGCTGGGTAAAGGTATGAACTCGTCTGAATACTCTTCAGACGTTGATATGACAGACTGGAAAACGCCTGGTAATAAAAAAAAACAAATGGAGTTTTCAATGGTAAAAGAACACATTGAAAATTTTCCTTCCTTGTAATGTTATTAATGTAGGAAGCCATAGGTACTTTATTATGAATTTATCAATATTGAAAATTTATGAATTTTACAAAGCATGGATCTGCAAAGACAAATATTTTAAGCGAGTCAATGCAGGGAGAGCTTTTTGTAATTATTATAATCTTTAAAGATGTAGAGGCTGAATATTCTCTGCATTCAATTAGCAAGACAGATAGGTTATAACAATGCGACAGAGAGAAACAGAGTCTTCTTCAATTGCCATTTTTATCTGTGTCTACCTTCTATTATTCAAGAAAAATCTGCGTTTATAAATCTTAAATTGTAAAATTCTTTTCGCTGTCAGGGATCGACTCTGACCTTCTGAAATTTTGCAAAACTAGTCATATATCTGAGGAACTACATCTAGCGGTTTGACCTATAGCAATTACCTAAACCGAATATAAATGAGAGTAGTGGAGATCCTCTCCACTAAGGAACTAAGGAAATTAATTATTTTTAACTGGAGAATAGAAGAATTTTAAGAATTTTTATTTTGAACGATTCTAAATCAAATCATAAATTCGAGAGGAAAAAACAACCACCTCGTCTGGGGTTTGAAATCGGGACCTTCCGCTTTCCGGGCGACTACTCTTACCACTGAGCTAACGAGATAGATGATTTTCGCTCTTGTATTTCTTAATTTGTTATTAGCCTACTAAGCTATGCTTGCATTGAGCTGGCATTAACCAGTAGCGATGAATGCGCACAAATAAATTGTAAATACAATTTTTATTTATAAATAAATTACAACAGGAAACATAATATCAATCAGGTGAATTTGCAGCATCTCGTGGATGAGTACCTGATAGGACCTTACATTTCCGAAGGGAATTTTAACGGAGAAACTTATCTCCATATTTAGGAAAACATTCTTCCTGGTATTTTAAGGGATGAAACCTTTTATTATCCGCATAGTACCAGAGCAGTAAAGCATTGGCTGGATGAATAGTACCACGAACGATGGATTGGTCGCGGTAGTCCTATTAAATTAAGAAATGCAAGAGGGAAAATCATCTATCTCATTAGCTTAGTGGTAAGACCAGTCGCCCGGAAAGCAGAAGATCCCAGCTACAAATCCCGGATGAGGCGGTTGTTTTTTCCTCTTGTATTTATGATTTGATTTAGAACCATTAAAACTGAAAGTTGTTAAAATTCTTCTAATCTCCATCATTAACCGATTCTAACAAATGTGGGTTCGATTCCCATCAGGGAAAAATAAATATTTTTTGCTATTTAGTTGTTATGCGACGTGAATTATGATGGATGTTTTGCTTTCTTACTGTTTAATTTAAATAAAGAATTGTTACTATAAATATGATTTCTTTTATTAACCTTTAATTATTGACGTGTTAAAGTTATAGCAGCATTGATGACGTGCCGTCAAATTGACGTCTAGTTTTGGGAGAGTCATAAAATACTGCTGGTGAAGAATTTTTGAACCAAATCTTCTTCAGTTATAGCCAATTACTTGAAATAATAAATTAAGTTTAGTATTATTAATCTTTTATTATTATTTATAACAGTTTTTTAGGCATAATTTTTTAAAGCAACTTCTTAATTGAAAAAAGACTAACGCAATAAGATCAACAAAACTTGTTAGAAAATTAAGAAAAATTAAACGAAGCAATTATTATTCTTAACACCCAATAAACAAAAAATAAGAAAATTCAAAAAAAGAAAATTAAATAACATATATAAAAAAACTGACAAGCCTTAATTTCTTACAAATTTTCCGAGCAAATATTGCATATGTGAAAGGAGCATTGGCCGAAAATAACCTTTTTACACGAAATGCATATATTGCCTGATCTTCTTTTAAGTTTTGGAGGACAGATAGTACATGTCTTTCTCGTTTGGAAAGTAACTGATGATATTGATGGAAGACAAGGAGTATCAATCATTAGGGCCCAAAATACGAGTTATTGTCAGTCTCAATTCCCTCGGAAGTCTTTCGTTGATTGATCTTCTTTGTAAATGTGGCGTAACCAATTCAAATGCCAATTTCTTTAGGAACTCTCCCCTTTCTGCTGTTGATTCGGTAGCTGCCTGATGAAGAATATAGGCATTAATGGTAGATATATCTAGTAGTCGGAAGAATAAGACCATAGGCCAGCGCTGCGTCCTGCGACTGCAAGTATACATAGAGCACTTTTTATCAAGTTCGTCGACACCTATTTTCGTACTATTATAAAAAGAAATTACTTCTGGCTTTCCATTCTTATTATCAATAGACTTACAATGGTGCATAGATGAACGCAATAGTACCGTTTCATTTTGCTTTGGTACGTATGAAATCAAAGTTTTATCTTTTGTGAATCCGTACAGTGTTGAATTTTCTTCTTCGGCAGGAAATCTTTGGAAATTTCCACTTTTACTCTTTTTCAGTGTATCCACATAAGTTAAACATTTTTCCTTTAATACGTCAATGAGCTCGACAGAGCTATCAGCTGTAAGATTTCGCCAGCTACCTATAATGGATTGAATTGGTATCATTAGCTTTTGGTCAGCATCACTTAAACCGTAACCATCTGATCCTTTACCTCAATATAAATAGCCATTTAGGAAGTAGCTAATCGCATAGGCACATTATTTTTAACCCATATTTAGCAGGTTTCTTGGGCATATATACGATGAATCGGCCTCTGCCACGGAAGCTCGCTAGCATTTCGTCTATAGTTGCACAAATTTATTGAAAAGGAAAGATATTGGTGCCGTGGGGTCGTCTTTGAGTCGATCTTTTCTGTCATCTAGATAATCAAATCTCAAACAATTCAACAGAACCAAAAATCTGTTTCATGACATTACACATCTGAAGATCTCACGACCACTTCCATCTGTTGCAAAAATATAATTGATATTTTCATGATTCGACTTGAAGACCGTGCTATATAAAAGTAAGCCCAAAAATCCTTTCAGCTCAATGAAGTCAACATCTTGAAGTTCCGGTCTATTTGAACTTAGACACAATGATCTGCAATGCGAAATCCTTAGATTAGTCCACTTCATGACCTCGTATAACATTTCTTCGTCAAAAAGTTGATTCCATAAATGCACCTCATCCTTTGGAGAACCGAGGGGTAACATACAGGCAGGTAACTGCCTAATAATGTTATGCATAGGAGTTCGAAAAACTCGCATTGGTTCTGCTTGCGCCCGCTTAAACCTATTTATCCAGTAAAAGTAATTCCTTCGTTCCTGTTCTTGTGTAAGTTCTCGTTCTTCACATTCTGAGCTGCTTTCATTTTCATCTATTTTTTGCTCCGTATTAGTATCACGATCGTTTCGTATCACTAATTGCTCTCATTCATTGTCATCTGAATCCGCAATCCATTGGGCTAATCTTTCTTCAAAATCATCATTTAATGATTGGCATATTCTTTTACCGCCTCTACTTGGTATTTCAGACGTCCTCTTTGATGTAGAGGATGTAGGCTCATTCATTTCGTTGAATTAGGTCAGAAAATGCAATATTTTACTATGATCTAAAAAACAAGTACATAATTAACGGCGTGACGTCAAAATGACGTATTGCAGATTTTATTTCGCTATAATTTACATGAATCACACGTTTCGGCACCAACTGCTTTGTGGACGTTCACAGCACAACTAAACTTAAAGCTGTTGAAAAGTAAGAACTTGTACGATTACATGGAGGGGGTGTAAATATAAGTGTGTACATGCAGATAAGTCAATTTGACGGCACGTCGTTAATTAAAGGTTAAGTACATTAACATTATTAATTGATTTTGGTATGCAACATTCATTGAGTGCACATTTCAATTTTACATTAGGTATACAGTCTCCAGAATGTAAATTATTCTTTGAATATTTAAATATTAGTTAAAGTTGCCGGTTAATTTCTTTTCTATATTTTTTTTTTATTTTAATTTTTTTTTATTTTATTTTTTTTTTATGTAAAGTAAAACATTCTAGGATTCGAACGCGTTACAGACAGAGTCTGGGCTTTGGGTATTTCTTAAGTTTGTTGTAATTGTATATCGAAATAATCTATAAAGTATACGCATTTTTAAGTCAAAAAATATCTTAAATCTTTATTATTTCCACTACCCATTTACGCGAAGTAATGAGATTTGACCTTACGAGAATTCCATATTGTCAAGTGTGCTAAATTCGGACATCTTTCACTTTCTAAATGGATGGAAAACAAGGAAACACAGGTTGTACCTGATACAAGGGAAAAAACAACATACCCATATCACTCCTTCAGGACATAAATAGAGGAAAAGAATAAATAAACAAACAAACAAAATGACTTTACCTTATGTATTTCTTTCTCCAGAAGTGAAGTACATCGAGAAAAATGCCATTCAGAGCTAACAATACCCATAGGCGGTGATTTTCCTGTACATATAGCAAAAGTGAACAACAAAAATTTTGTTTTACCTACCTAATTAATGCTTAATCTAAATGTAATTTGTGGCATTTTCAATGATAACTATTTTTTGGTTCTTATATCTATGCTCTAGTCCTGATTCGAACCAGCTACGTATTTACCGGATTAGCAATGAAATATAAAATATACTTTTCTCGATTTTCTTCCATGGCCAAGGAAAACATATTTAGATTAGTAAATGAATTCCTTTCCATCTGAAAGCTCTCTTTAAAAGCTGACAGATTCTTGTACAACTCATAAGTACACGCACATTCATAGCTTAATCTTATAGCACAAACCTTCGGATGAGACATATGGTGCTACATATTTCAGCAGTAAATGTGACAAATTTATTGAAATTGCGTCCGTAGCCCTCCATGTGGTATTTTTCCCATTAGTTTTTGTTTTTATTTACCCTGAAGGTAACAGACGTAGGTATATGTATGTATGTATAACCGAGGCAAGCTCTGAATGTGATAACCCTCCAAATTGTGTCCCTCTACTAAAAGAAATGCCGAGATATAAGCTAATCAAAATTTATTTCTAATACGTTTCGTCCATTAGTAGCGGATATGGCTCTTTTTCATAGGTTTAAGGTTGGTTTGTGAATGTTATTTGCCATAAAGCTGTTTGATGATTCGAACATTATAGAAATTTCTAAAAACTTCCTGTCAAATTGCCAAGCCGCATGAAAAAATAGAAAATAAACTTTTCTTCACACACAGAGGTGGACTCAGATTTTTTGATTGGGACATTTCTCTTGAATATTCTTTCTCTTCATGAATCAAATCACTTATTACCTCTGATTGATCATACTGAAATATATCGGTGATTGTCAGCGAATAAAACCTGAGTCGACATCTGTGTGTGAAGAAAAGTTTATTTTCTCCTTTTGGCCTCAGTTTTGTTTGAAAATTCGTTTTTTAGTTATTTTATTTTCTGCCTTTTTCACGTTAACTAAATTGCTGAAAAGATACTGATTTACGAGTTTTTCAAAAAATTTATTCGAGTATCAAATCGTTGAAGTACTGCAACGGTTTTCTGAAATTCAAATTATGTTTTAAACAGCGCTTTTTAGCTGTATTCCAACTTGATCCCATATAACATGAATTTTCACAATTTTCCATGTTTTCCACAGACTTTTCTATTACTATGATTTTTTTTTTAAATTTACATGAACTTTCCTCTATTTTTCATGCAAGTTTTCATGATTGTTGAAGAGAAAGTATTGATACCAGTAGGACGAAAAAAAATGATTCCGCATAGTTTATAAAACTTTTTTGTCGGAAAATTTTCCGGAAAAGTCGGAAAATTCCGGAAATTTTCGGAAAATTGTCCAGAAAAATTGGAAAATTCTGCATTTTTTCTGGGGCAGATTTATCACTAATCATATCGATGAAAATTTTTCCGATGATTTTACAGCTTTTCCAGGTTTTCCATGGAGTTTGCCACAAAAGTAACTTTATGCAACTCATTTCGCTCTACAACTTTTTCTTAGGTTTCAAAACGCTCAAACGCTTCCTTGGTCGGGAAAACTCCGGAAAAGCGTTTTACATGAATTTTCCTCGATTTTTTCTGCAAGTTTGTTGATAGGGAACTTGATCCTGCATAATTTCCGGAAAAGTCGGAAAATTTCGGAAATTTTTTTCGAAAAAATCGGAAAACTGCATTTTTCCTGAAAAGGATTTATCTATAATCAAATTTGTACCAAAATTGTAAATGATTTTTCCAGATTTTCCGGGTTTTCCATTGAAATTTCCGGTTCAAATTTTGATAGATTGAATTGTCACGCGACATGGACCTGTGTGCCAAATTTCAGCTCGCTGTGATGACGAAAAGTGGCTCTACAAGAGTGTTGAAAATAGTAAAAAAGAAATATATAAATATACAGACAGAGAAATTCGTGTACGAGTTAAAGGGATGGGCTGGCCTAAAAAAAAGGTTAATTATTTAGTCTATATTTTCGATATATATATATATATATATATATATGTATATATTAAATATTGCACAAAATTTGTTCACGATACCGCCCATTGGTGTGTGTAACAGGGGTAAAACCAAAAACGTTTTGTGCATTTTACAAAAAGATTAGTGAAAGACTTTTTTATAAACTACATTTGCGGTAATGCCTTCCGGTGCAAGCATCCAAAAGCTGCTTAGCGGAACTCACTCTAGAACAGGCAGACTAAATAAAACTGTCTATGTGAGAAACATTCCTCTATCAAGTTTATTCCGGCCACTTTCAACAATGGCCTTTGGGATTTAATAATCGTCATTGAAAAGCAAACTTTGACGGGGAACTGAAGTCTTTTGAACACAAATGGGTATTCTCGGTATTTATTTCAATTTTAACATTTATAGTGTTCAATCTATAAAATACCAAGTGTTGATATACTTAGATTTATTTTTGCAGTATTACAGGTTAATAGGCACATTATATTTCCTTCTCGATACAAATCTGACACTGCGTTTCACTCCCTTAGCGGTTGAATTTCCAATGTAGTTTTCCCCACTTTAATAATGTGTATTTTTGATTTATTTGTGCAATTTATTTTCAAACCTTAAGTGGTTGAATTTCGGTAAAATTATGGTTTAATCATATGTTAAATAAATTATTTGTGCAACATTTTCACATGTCAGTCTATTACAATTTTTAGCGAAAACACTGAAGAAACTCATATCAAATAGTATCTTGAGAAATGTTTAATATTGGCTTTCGTCGCAAACGCAGCTATGAAATAGTTTTGCTTAACATGGGAATCCTAGTACAAATTAGACTTTACCAAAACTATTGACAGTAGTAAATTATTACAGAAACTAGCTTTGAATTTTAATTTCTTCCATTCCGCACTTTCAACTATGAACAGATTTTATCTAGACAAATACAACAAATGAAATTAATTACTTCCTTTCGAATGCAAGAAAATTTAACTTGTATAATCGCCCAAAGTTCTATTTTAGGGCCGCTGTTATTTAGTTCTTATATTAATGAATTAACCGAAGTTATACGTTTTGCTGAACTATCGGCTTTTCTGAAAATTTTTAAAGTCAATGGTAATCTTGAGCGGTTAGATGAATGATCAATATTAAACGAGATTTTCTATTGAATGCTAAAACATCGGAGAGATTTGGACCCCTTAAAAGTTTCCCTTATTGTTCTTGAAAATACCTCATTTAGAGCATGTAAGGAATCTTGGTATAATGCTAAACTCTCAGATAAGCTGTTTAGCTGTCAGCACGTTTACTTTCTGTAAGTATGAAATTTAAATTGATCAGAGCACTTTTAGTACCATTTTTTCATAAGAAAGCCAAGTTTTTACTGGCTTAGATTCTAGGTGACCTGGAAAATTAGAGATCGCATTCAATAATTTCATAATATTCATATATGGATTTCATCGTTTTGGTCACATATGTAAGCTAACATAGAAATTTAATTCTTAACTGTCCCCTTAAAACATATCGTTTGCATAAAGCACTAGATTTCCTTTATAGGCTCATTTACACCAATGGTAGCCTGCATATCCATGTAATAGTATAAGATTGTAACGTACCTATAGACCCGTGGATATTTTGAAGGTATGAAGGCAACAGAATTGAACGCATTTTCTCATTTTTATGTGTAGTGTTATGTTTGAGTAATAAAATATAAAGAATTTTCTTAAAGAAAGTACTTAGATTTATATACTGGTAAATGCACAAGGAATTAAATAACAAAATTCCTGAATAAAACTTTTAGTACGGAGGCTTATTTACATTGTGCAGAAGGTTGAAGTTGAAAGTAATGCATTTTTGCATAAGAACAAATGCTAAGAGAAGTACGAAATCGTACCACTCTAATACTTTTGCAAGTAGCAAAATCGTTTTGTGTCATGGCCTGGAACATAAAGACGGCAATGGCTGTATACATGCGGATCTGAGCATGGGAGTGTGCTGCATCCAATCTGAATATATATTCATTCTTTTCTGCCTTGTTGTTTGTTTGCTTTTTGCACATCTCAGTTTTAGTTGTAATTTTGAATTTTTTTATTGCCTAGATGAAATGTAATCGGGTAGGTATACTAGATTTGTCATTCCGTTTGCCTTGTAGCCATACAAAAATTTTGTTTTTCACTATATATTTAGGTAGTACCCGAGAAAGCGTCAACGTAGAGAGCTGAAATTTTGTACACGGAGTTTTCACAAAAATAGTACATACAATTTAACCCTCCGATTGGTGAGAAGGTCCGTAGGGACCTTTTACAACTTTTGTGTGTTCATAATTTTGTGGTAAAAATAGTATTCTGAATCATTGAAATAAATTTCAGGCCTATTCGAGCATAGCTTCGCATTTTTTTTTTTTTTTTTTTTGAGGTATTTTCTACATAAACACACGTACAAGGTCCCTACGGACTTTGTATATAATAGAGGCGATATAGTATTTGAGTCAGCTGTCAGCCAGATTAAGACTACCGTTTGATTATTAAACAGCAATTTTTGAGTCCTTCTGAGTTAGGTTGTTTAATTTTTCGAGTATACAGTTTTTTTTTTATCATTTATTTCGGTGTATAAGGTTATTTTGTTGGTTTATTATTTTTTCGGTGTATAATTTTTTGTTTATAGATTTTTGTTATAGGACAATGGCAGACGATGATCGGGATGTTGTGAACTTAGTTCGACATAATAAAACGCGTTTTCAATGTTTGTCTGCGGAGGAAAAACTGAAGGCCGACGCAAAATACAGGGCTTATATTAAGGCTGAAATGAGCGACAACGATGACCCTTTTGACGATGGCGATGACGACACTGGTCTTATATATCGGCCAGAATGTAGGAATGATATGTCCGATGTCGAAGGCGAAGCAATTGTGGAAATCGATGACGACCAATTCGATGAAGACGATGATGATCAACTTGATATGATTCGTCAAGAGGCTTCTGCTGCTAATTGCTTCTTTTTCACAGGCAAACCCTGCTGCTGCTTACTTCATGTCCAAAAATGGCACGAAATGGTGCAAGGATAATAACGTTATCGACTACAAACAAAGCAAAAGAGGGCCATCTAACAAGATGATCAATGATCCGCTGTCAATCTTTCGTTCTTTGATCACTGCATTTGATCATGCATTTGTGACGATTATTTTGTATGCTAGGCTGACCAAATCCAACACCGAGCCTCTAAAGGAACTATGGAACTCAGTTCATGATCCAATATTAAAAGCTGCCTTATTGCATGATCGTTTTATGTCTATAACAAAATTGATTCGCTTTGATAAGGCGAATTCACGGTCGCAGAGATTACTCTCCAGCAAAACTGCCGCCATCGATGATATTTGGCTTATGTTACAGGCAAATTTGGAAGCAGCATATACTCTGCATAGTTCGGTGACTGTGGACGAAGAAGTATTTCCCTATCGAGGCCGCACACGTTTCACGTAATATGTTCCATCTAAACCGGACAAATATGGAATAAAAGTATGGTGGTTATGTGACTCGAAGTCCTTCTACCCGCTCAAGGCTATAATTTATAGTGAAAAGGTGTCAGGTCAAGAACGCGAGCAAAATCAAGGTAAAAAAATCGTGCTTGACTTTATATTTATATGCTTCAAATGGTCTGTATATATAAAAGCAACAAACGCAAAATCATGTGGATATATATTGAACACATCTGCATACTTATAATCCAGGGCACCTCAGTATATTTCCTTAAAGGTCCCTAAGGACCTTGTACCCCATTTTACAGCTCGCGGACTTGTCACCAATCAGAGGGTTAAAAAGTAAAGTAAATTTGGCAACCCATTTATGGTGTTAATATAAACAAAAATCTACATGTTATAATTATTTTAGAGTTTTAATTTTTAAATCATATTTATTACTTTGAATTACAAACTGTTTTTTGTTGTTCTGATAACAACAATAACAAAGTTATAAATTTTGACTATCAGAACCTGTAATTGTCCCTACGACGGAGTTAAGGTTGATATTATCATTACTCGTATCATTTCATGTTAATATCGAAAGGCTGTCGTTGCACATATTGCATTTAAAATAAGTTGTAGAAATAAATGACTATCAGAACCAGCTTAACACAAGCTCGCTGCATGGACACCTTTAATAAATAAACGGTCAACAATACATGCGTTTCATCATTTAGTCGGTGTTAGTACTAGTATGTTACACTAAACATATACCAAACACCAGATGAAATTACATGCAGAAAACATTAAACAAAATAGATTAAATATTATATAGACGTTTTTTTAAAACATGCTTAGAAACGTCGAGGACAAAATGCTCAGCCGTATTATTAACAGTAATACACATGCGATTAACAGGTTCATACATGCTAAAGTTAGACCTTGAGGAGTTAACATGCAACAAAGGTAGCCATCTTAAATTGTGCCTACTATCACGGAAAGAGATTTTGTTAAGTAAAAATGGAGATCCAATATTCTCGTTTAAGAGTTGATGCAAAAACGTTATATCGGCAACCATACGACGTTTCTCAAGCGAGTGCATATTTAAAAGCTTCAAGCGATCCTCATAGGGTGGAAGAATTAATGAATTATTTCAGGGTAGGTGCCTGAGAGCAAATCGTAAGAAGTTCCGCTGAACAGTCTCGATACGGTCGATGTGTATACCGTAAAAAGGAAACCAGACCTGGATAGCGTCTTCAAGAAGTGGTCTTACAAAGCAAGTGTACAAACGCAAAGTTATGGTAGGATTTGAAAACTCTCGGGACCAACGTTTTATAAAACCCAGCATAGAACTACTCTTTGATACCATATAGTTTATATGGGAGATAAAATTCAATCTCACATTTGACACCCAAGTCACAGACAGAGCTAACACGGCGAAACGAGGAATGCGAGAACTCGTAATCATAAGTGATTGGTTTCTGATTTCTGTGGAAAGTCATAACCTCACATTTGTCGATATTCAGTACCAAATTATGGCTTCTGCACCAATTGTAAAATATTTTAAGGTCACCCTGTACATGTTCATAAACGTTACAGTACCCCACAACAGAGACAATGTCGTCGATAGTTAGAATAAAGAACAGCGGCCCCAAGTGACTCACTTGAGGTACGCCAGACAAAGCCTTCAATACTCTTGAGATGGAATAGCGGAATAGGATTTAGTAGGCTCTGTTATCTAAATAAGACGCTGTTCATTTTAGAAATGTTGGGGGAAACTCATACTTTTCCATTTTAAAGAGTATCACGGAGTGAGATATCTTGTCGAACGCCTTACTAAAGTCTGTATAAATACAATCTGTCTGATAGCCTTTTGCAAACCCGCAAATGGTATCCGAGACAAATTCCAACAAATTAGTGGTTGTAGACCTGCCTGAAATAAACCCATGTTGGTTTGAAGAGAGCAAATTCTTACAGGAAGATGATAGTTGAGAGTAAATAATAGATTCGAATAATTTGGGCATGCAAGATAATTTTGCAATAGGTCTATAGTTAGAAATCTCATTTTTACTACCTTTTTTGTGGATAGGTATGATGAAGGAGTTTTTCCATAGCTGCGGGAAGCAACCACTATAGAGCGATTTTTGGAAGATAATTTTCAGCGGAGCTACCACGGCGAGGCAGCATGACTTAAAAAAGGCTGGAGGGATCCCATCAGGACCAGTTGTGAAGTCATTTGGAAGCCCATTAATATGATCAAGTATATCCTCTTCTGAAATTGAAGGGATAGTGAATGAAACGTTATGGGAATCGTTCATATGACTGAAGTCGCTATTTTGAGGATGAAAATTTGACGAGGCAAAGGCATTGCAAAAAATGAAACAAACATATCGCAAATTTCAGACGAATCATCACTAGCAGAATCCTTGTACCTCATGGTATTGGGGTAGTTGTCAGTTTTTTTCTTCATATTAATAAACTTAAAAAAGATGCGTGGGTCACTAAATAATTTCGTACGCATCATTTGAACATACTCATCATAAAGTGTAGAAGAAAGTTCACTGAACTCATTATATGATGTAAGGAAATTGTTGTGACTTATAATGTCTTTGTCCCGCATATAACTTTTCCACAGTTTACTCTTTCTATTTTTAAGACGTTTCAGTTCTTTATTGAACCATGGTGGTGATGTTTTAGTCAATCGCTGACGCTCGCGGGGAACACAAGAAGAAAATAAATCCAAAAAAGCTATGTAAAACTTAGAAACGTCTTCATCAACACTATTACAAGACAGCAGTGTGTTGAAATCAATAGAGGCAAGTCTACTAGAAAGTTCCGAGAAGTCAGCTTTTCTAAAATTGAATAAGTAAATTGTGTTTCATCACAGTTTGTTAAGTTTTCTGTTTCATAGCAATATGTAACTAGTAAAGGGGGGTGGTATTTGTCAAGAGTAGACATTATAACTGGGCTAGATTCAACTAATAAGCTACCCGCGTAAGTAAAAAATACCAGGTCTAACTGCCTACCCATGTCGTTCATAACATTACTGATTTTGCTGAGACCGAGAGATGAAATAGTGTCAAGGAAAAGTGATTCCCTTGATGTCAAGTAATTAAGTGGAAGATAGTCATCGTCATCTTCATTAAGTACCCATTGAATATTGGGTAGGTTAAAATCACCAATAAGTAGTAATTCGTCAAGAGGTTCCATCTTACAATGGATAAAATTAGATGTTAAAATGAGTAGGTCATAAATATTCTGACCTTTGTCGTCGACGATATTTATGGAGTCTGGAGGAATATAGCCACAAAGTATGTATAAGTTATATTTTAAGAGAGACACCTTAAGAACTATAAGTTCAATGTCGAGAGTGTTGAAGAAACTGGGGAGCTCAACTTGGCTGCAATTTAAGTGGTTTTTAAAGGCGAGGAGTACGCCGCCGCCATGAGCTTCAGAATCAGTATACCGATCTCTTCTAAAAATTTTATAAGAATTGTCAAAGATTTCAGCATCGCGAAAACCATGATGCAGCCAAGTTTCAGTGAAAGCAACTATATCAAAACAATTTGCAACAGAGGATTTAAAGATTTCTGCAGTTTTTATCTGAATCCCCCTTACGTTTTGATAATAAAGGGAGAGCGACTTGAGTTTTTTGATGTGATGTTTTTCTTTTATGGGAATTAAATTACTTATTGAGCAACGCAATGATCTGCAATGTTCAGTTAATTTAAGAATGTTTTGCAAAAAAAAAAAAAAAAACTCTAAATCAATAAGGCGGAATCCTTCCCAATGAAATTTCGCACCTTGATTCGAATTTCCGCTTTCAGAAGCAGCGTCTTCTAAATACACTGAAATAATTTTTATACAAAATCTAGTAAATAATATTACTATATTTAATGTTAAATACTTTGTAACTTTTAATTTACATTTGAACGCTGTTAAAAGTTTGATCGAAAAGTGTTCATTTTGTCATATTTTGTTTAGGTAAAATATTAGGCCAAAATATAAAAAAAAAAAAAGAAAAAGTAAAAAACTTATCTCATCCTCTTATGGCACATCTTTGGATTCGTATCAAAATCGGGTCATAAATGACTTTCAGTTATAGCTGGAATGTGGTGCAAGAGATGGCAGTTTTTAACAATTTTACAAGTTTCAGATAATTATATAATAATTTCTGGATTACTTTTGAGAAATTTCCTACACTTATCTCACGGATTGGACCTTTATCTAAACAACATTAAAATTTATGTAGAATAATAAGACACACGTGTTCTCGAGATATCGGGTGCAAGTCGAAGGTCAATTTTCAATTTTCACTGGTATTCCCTCTTAAACCATATGATAATGATTTCAACCTTGGTAGATAGATGGAACTTATCAACGGTCTATAAATTTTTCCCCTACTCCCATCTGTTTAGAAGTTATGGTTCAACGAAGTTAAAATTTTGGAATTGTAACTGGTTTTTTTTATTTAAAAAAAAATGGTAGTTAATATTTTTATCAAAAAGCACATCATCAAGGCCAATAATTTTTCATATTTGATTTAAGTATTTCAAAAGCTTTGCTCTAAAGTGATCTATTGTAAAATCTGTAATCTATCTGTAAAATTTCTTATAAAGACAATATTTTCTCGTAACAAAACAAAAAATTAAAAGAATTTTATTTTTCATATATTGACCTCTGAACATAATAAAATTTTAATTTTAAACCATAAAAGTGTAATTTCTTGAGTTCTCTTACTAGATATTATTAATACTTTTATATACGCTAGGGGAAAGGTGGGTAAAGTGGCCACTCTAAGGAAAATCATTTTTCTCGCGGCCATCTAAATTAAAAAATTTACAAAAGATATTACCTGCAGCAACTGTAAATAGTTTAGAACATTATAATATTTTTATTTTCTGTTAAATAATTATTTTGTATGGTAGATGTGGGTTCTATCTCAAGTATGCGTAATGGCCACTTTACCCGAACAGGTCCGGTAAAGTGGCCAGGGACTGGCCACTTTATCCACATAGGTCAATTAAAGCAGTAAATAGTTCTGACGTATTAAAGATATATGTGTTTATTGAAAAAAATATAAATTCAAGGAAACTATTTGAAAACTTGAAAACTGTTTAAACTTGACAGTATAACATGTTTAAGATATATAATATTTTTTTAAAGAAATGTTTAAATTCAATGGAACAACACAGGAAAAAATTTAAAAACTTATTAAATTCAGCAGAACTGAAACAAACTATTTACCTACTGCTTATAGTTTATTTACAAAATTCACACTCAAAATCGTCATCTTCTTCTGCGCAACCAGCACACTCCTCGTGAGCCCATTGCTTACATTTGGAACACCTAATCCAACCCTCGTTATCCTTAGATTTAGAGAAAGCCGCATTACAATAAAAACATTCGACATCCTCATCTTCTTCGTCATCTAGGTCAAAAAGCTTTTTAATTGCAGCAGCTTGTGCTGCTTTTTTGGTTTGCGTTTTTGATTTTTTATTCACTGGAATCATTTTGGATGTTGTAGCTTTCATCAGATTTTCTTCTTTCCTCCTTTTTCTTTTCATATCCTCCTCCTCTTTCTTCAGCTTCTCTTTTAATAATTCAGCTTTGTATGGGCTAGATGTTATTATCGCTGTCTGGCCCTTTTTCTGTTTTGTTTTCTTTGTTTTAAGCCTGTTTGTTTAGGTAAAGGTACAATGTCCTTTGGACTTATTAAGAATGTTGTGGGTTGTGATTTAGGTGTATCGACCACCAAATTGTTTTTGTTGCCCGTCACTTCACCTTCGCGACCATCCACTGTAGCTGTGGCCCCACCACCGCGATCATCCACTGTAGCCATAGCTTCATCTCCGCCATCATCCACTACAGTTTCATCATTTATCACTCTGTTTTCGGTGGCAGCAAAATCATTGTTTTCAAGAACCATGGGAATGTCAGACACCTCTGCTGCAACAAAATCTGCATCAGAGAACACATTGGTATCTAAAGGAAAAATCCCACACTTGCGAAATCCTTTTATCGCTGTAGCTGGCAGAGCATCACGCAAAAATGCCTCTCCAAGAAGTCTGCTGATTTGAAATTGTGTTATAGCTCTTCCAGGGTTGTTGCGAAGAAACTTCTCACAAGCTTGAACGTAGAACATTTTGAAAGGTGCCATAAATGATACATCTAGTGGCTGCAATGTGGAGGTAAACATACAACAGTTGTATGGTTGTGTCTGGCCTTTTCTACGAAGTCTATGTTTTTAGTGTGGGTAGCATGTCCATCCAGAATTAGAAGCACTGGATCTTCGACTGTAGGCTTGGCGTGTTACAAGAAATGATCAAACCATTGCATGAAAATATCTGTCTGCATCCATCCAGTGGGATAGCAAGCAAGCTCAGTTCCAGGGGGAGCTCCATCTTCAAGTTCAATCTTCATTCATTTTCTTGGAAAGATCACAAAAGGAGGAATGAAGGTTCCTCCTGCGGACATGCATACTGCAAATGTAGAAAGCAAGCCTCTTTCCGCTGAAGTAATAGCACCGACTTGGCGCCTTCCTTTAAGCGAGAAAACTTTGGTGTTTCTTGTTTGCCCCGTTAAAAGGCCGTTGAGCAGGATGAAAGTGTTTGTCTTGCACTGTCTTAAGGATGTTAAAAAATTTGTTCACGTTAGCTCTATTAAATGACTGTGCCCTGGCCATTGAAGTGGACTCTGGTTTCCTAAGAGCAATATTAGGATGCCGTTGTCTAAATCCTGATACCCAATCTTTGCCTGCCAATTTCTTTTCTTTGTTGAATCGATGCGGTATATTGTTTTTTTCGGCAAGCTGAAACGCCAAGTGGCGTAGATCATTCAGTGATATGCCATAAAATCATTGTTCCATGTCAAAGATATGATTAAGGAGTTCTTCCTATTGGTTTTGGTTAAATACACACCTGTAGCTCCCAAGAACCTTCTTTTCTTCAATCGCATCGCGGTTGTTTTTTAGAACCCTTCTTTTAAGTGTATTTCGTGGAACATTATAAATTGTTTTGCTGCTGTAGCAAACTCCATTTTATCTATTCTTACTGCTTCTATGGCCTTTTGCATTTCCTTCGAGTCCCATGACTGTTGGTTTGACTTCCTTATATACTTTGAGGGCATCTTGATATCGTCCTATAACAAGAAAAAATCGTTGCAACATGGTTTCGGTGTCACTAGGTTATTATTACATTATTATAATATACATTTATTATAATATTGTAATGAATAAATTGCAAAGCATGCAGTTATATACTTTGTTCCTAAATAACCTATGTATATCCAAAAGAGACAATTTTCAAGGCAAAAAGCCGGCTTTGCAACAGTACTACACCAAATAAATATAATTCTACTTAGTACTAAACTAAAAGCAATAATATTAGCCACTTACCTTACATCAGACAGGTGAAAAAATACAAAAATGTACCTGCAAACGCTGATGCGCAGCTTTCACTTGCACGGTCACTGACACTACTGACGGCATCTGCTTCGATTGTTTCACACATTTCCCGCAATGCTGCAGCACTCTCCAACGGAAGAAATCACGATGGCCACTTTATCCGCCCTTCCCCTATATCTTATTTCTCTAAGTGAAAATTTCTAGGAAAATCAAGGTATATAAATAAAATAAAATTAGGAATTTGTCGTTCCCCATTTTTTGTATCAAATAAATTTTTCACCCGTTATATAATTTTTAACCTGCTTTGATCCATCGTAGCACCCATTTCAAGAAATGCGGTTTTATATGAAACATCCTATACATATATTTACCACAAAAATTTGAATTTTTTACGCTTCCAATTGCTCGAAAGTAATGAAGCAACAATCTCATCATATGAATTTATTTGTCCATAACATTGAATTATGAAATCTTTTATGAACTCTGCATAAAACATTCTGTTTCCGATTTAATCGGATCGAAAGTATATTTTAACATAGATGTTAACTAATTTACTACATGGCATATAGGAAGTCCTATTAAGTCTTAATAAATTGAAAATAAATGATGATCTCAAAACATTCAGTATCACTAAATTATAGCTTCATTTTACAACCCATATGCCAAGATTACATACCTACAAATGAGGCCTCTGTTGATTCCCCCACAAGCGAATACATATAAATCTAGATAAAGCCTTAAGAAAATCTCTTCAAAATCCCCGTAATATGATATATACTTTCCTCCCACTCGTTTTCGTTATCTTCTGTTACATGGATAAATGAGTAAGTATAGAGTGAGAAAAAGAATTCACCTCCTTCCTCCGACTTTTAATATATTATAGTTTGTCTATAGATTTACTACTTAGTTAATTTTTGTTAGGTTCAGTTCATTCAAGGATTCAGCAAATATTTTTCGTCGTCCCTTAATGCTTGCTTTCAAAGATTTAAGACAACATTTGTAAGCTTATCAAGATTTATATCGTGCTTTTTCTATAATTACTGTAACAAAGGATATTGAGGACATAAAGCATTTCTTAAAATCCATTCCATTCAGGAATTTTATATATTTTTTGCACTATAAATCATCTGGGTGATCCGGGTTACAGCAAGTGGTAGGGTGTAAGGCTGGTTGATTTTAATTCACCTCAACACTCTCTTCCAATTATTTCCACAGAATTTGTTGGAATTAATTTCCTTTACTAATATAATTTTGGGATCCAATTTATTGAGATATTCTCTGCTGAATTTAGATGAATCAACGAGGAACAGGATGAAAGTAGACAAATGAAATTTTTTAATATTTAATGAATTGAAATTAATATCCACGGAAAATAATTTTTAAATTTATGATTTGAGACAGTTTCGACGGATGACACAAAGTTGTTAGTGCAGAGATATAGAGAGAATCGTGTAATAAGATAATTAACAAAGAAACACGATATTTAATAGTCTTAAATTCTATTTATTTAATTTTTTTTTTTTGTTTTGTCCACTTCCAAACGTTTATGCGCGATTATTATTTACCCGCCGTACTACCGTCCTAACGCTCTAGAGCATCCCTCTAGATCTCTGATCTGCAAGAGAATAAAAAGTATGGATTTGAGTATAACGACACTCAGTGGGTTTTCCTATTCTAATACATTCAAATTGCTCCTTTCGGTCTTGGATCAAAAGCCGAACAGACGATTGATCCACCATTCATTCACAATAACGGCACAGTTCAACGTTATTTTACAAATAGGACAGATCTTTTACGGGAACGAGTACGGACCAGGTTCCCTAGACAATAACGGCACGAGCCAATGCTATAGTCTAATTAAGATCATGTCCTGTGAGATCGAGTACGGACCAGGATCTTTCAACAATAGTGGCATCAGTCAACGCTATTGTAAAATACGAATGATCGAGTACGGACCAGGATCATTCATCAATAGCGACATACGTCGACACTATTTAAACAAATTTGTGATCGAGTACGGACCAGGATCACTGGACAGAGCGGCATAAGCCAACCCAATGTGTCATGCGGGATCGAGTACGGACCAGGATCGGAAGATTAATAATCAAACAATGTGGAATGCTTTAATTAGTCCGTATGACACTGCGACTAATCAAGAGCACTCCCGTTTCATACCGTTCACACAACTTTTCCTATCTACCTATTATATAAACGTTCACGCATTCATTCACTATTTACAACATCACAATTTTTATCACGTTTACCTATTACCCACACGTTAGACACACATTAAACACACATTAGATTATCATACTAATACTATACTAGTTATACTTTACATAATAAATTAAATACCCACTTTTCTATTTCGTAACACTTTTAAATCCGCTAACTAAACTTATTTCTATAGGGTCCGCCAAATAACTTTTTTTTTTTTTTAAACAGGGCGCAAAACATCGAGTGTAGCTTCGGCTGTGTGGCACGTAGCGCCGTCCTGTTGAAACCAAATGTTGCCAATATCCTCCTCTTCAATTTTCGTTCAACGTGGCCCGATAACGATTGCCATTGACTGTAACGGCCACTCCTTGCTCATTTTCGAAGAAAAATGGCCCAATTATGCCTCTGGACCAAAATCCGCACCAAACAGTGACTCGTTTTGGGTGTATCGGCTTTTCAATGTATGCGTGCGGGTTTTCTGTGCCCCAAATGCGACAATTTTGCTTGTTTACATACCCGCCAAGATCAAAATGAGCTTCATCCGAAAAGATGATTTTTTTGGCAAAATCGGCATCTTCTGTAAGTCGATCGCAGGCAATATTTCCCAGCGTTGTTCAAGCGTATACACAACCATATACGTTCAGCGGAAGAATAAAACTTATTAGTTGTTGTTGCATAGTTAATTCCATAAATTTTTTTTAATTTCTTTATCTTCAGAGGAACTTGTATTTATTTTGAATCTACATCAATCCGGAATTCACAAATAACTGGTTTTTTTAATTTCGATATAATTTTTTTTTGCATTTTGAATATTATTCAAAGAACTCTAAGGAACCGTCAAAATTCAGGATATATTTTATGATATGAATATTTGACGTTTGTAAAATATTTGTATTATTTCACCACTTTAGAGTTATGATCGGCATAGCGATATAGCTAGTTTAGATATTAATTTTGTAGTTCTGTAATTAAGGTCTTAGAGTTATGCAAACTATCGAGGATACGGTAATATCTCGTCATGATCTTATGACACACAGAGCCGGACTAGCTGTTCGGGCGATCGGGCGCTAGCCCGATGGGCCGGCAGTCGTTGGGCCGCCGGTCTTCACGTTAACGCGACCACACGTATTGAGCACATACTCTGGATGGCTGCGAGAGGTGGAGAGCTATGAAATTGAATTGTGAAATTGAAAAAGTACTTTATTGCATAACCTAAAAACCTAATGCAATAAAGCTAATTAGCCCACGGTAAAGAGACCATCTGGACAGAGAAATGTTATGAGTTAGAAATATTCATAAATGTCCAACAACTTATAGATATACAGGATAGTGCTGGGACATCGGAACGGAATATCGATGTTGACATAGCCCAACAAGCATCGATGTGGCGATAATATCGATCATATCACATCGATGTACAAACAACATCGATGTTAATGAATTTTAAACACATCATAGAAAAAATGCTATGTTTTTCAGTTTAGAATTTTTGTTGCTCTCGTCTTTATTTATAACTTAATAAAAATAACAAGAACAAAAAAAAAACAAGTACTTCATTCATTATCAATTCTAAAAGAAAAATTTTCTAAAAATAACGCATAAATGAATTAAATAAAAATGAAAAATCACAGGTCCGAAAACTTCTTATCTATAGACTGAAGAAACAATAACTGGCAAAGACGTTTTCCTTGCAAACTATTTTTCTTTGCAGTTATAGTCTCGCCTAGCCTAGAGAAAAAACGTTCGGTTGGCACAGAAGTAGCCGCAAGGGACAAAATTTTTGCTACAAGACGTGATAAGCCAAGATATATAAGTTGGTGACGCTGCCACCATTCCAAAGGATTTATATGAAGCGGCTTCAAAGGAGCGCTTAAATAAAAGGGAATTTCCGATTGCCTACGTTTCGAACTACCTTCCGATGCTTCTGTTGTTTTTCATTTATTAGGCGTATATGACTAGCCCATAAATTGAACTTTGTTGAGCCTGAAAACGAGCTTTCAGGCAGACATTTTCTTAACTAAAATCTATTATGGATTGAAAGTTTTTTATCTAGTCGCCAAATGCGAGTTGTATTAGATGGCGTTATATCTGATCCTCATCCTATTAATGCCGGTGTCCCCCAGGGCTCTGTTATTTCTCCGACTCTATTTCTAATCTTCATTAATGATCTGCTTTCCCTTACTTTCAATCGTATCCATAGCTTTGCTGATGACAGTACCCTTGATTTCGCATACTCCTTTGACACCCTTGTGCATTCCAGAGGGAACGCCGCATGTGTTAAACGAGACTGCATGATTAGGTCATTGAATAACGATCTTAACAATATTCTCGCTTGGGGCAAAGTGAATCGCGTCGAATTCAATGCATCTAAGACCCAAAGCTGTCTCATCTCATTAAAACAAGACCATCACGTTTCGTTTGATGGTGCATTACTTTCCGAATCACCGTCACTAAGAATTCTTGGCATTAATATTTCCAGTAAGTTAAGCTGGACAGATCACATCTTCTCGGTTGCCAAAGGAGCATCAAAATGTCTTGGTTTTTTGAAAAGGTGTAAGAAATATTCCAGCCCATCAAATATAGCGCTCCTCTACAAGTTCTACATCAGACCTAGAATGGAATACAATTCCCATATCTGGGCCGGTGCTGGTCGCACAGCCTTAGCTTCATTGGATATTATCCAAAAGAGAGCCTGCAAGCTCATTGGCGATGTGGCAATTACTCGTCATATCGACTCGCTCGAGCACCGTCGCAATGTTGGATGCCTTTCGCTCCTTTATCGCTATATGCATGGCCAATGTTGTCATGAAATATCTAGTCTGATCACTTGTAGAATAGTTCCTGCACG
Source organism: Dioctria rufipes (assembly GCA_963924295.1). Classification (NCBI taxonomy): domain Eukaryota; kingdom Metazoa; phylum Arthropoda; class Insecta; order Diptera; family Asilidae; genus Dioctria; species Dioctria rufipes. Next base: position 73,966,004 of record OZ002743.1, on the reverse strand, counting down.
CAATACTCGCGCTGCATCCCACGCTCATCCTTTCACCCTTCAAATTACCTTCGGCCGTACACTAAAATTCCGTGATGCTTTCTTATCCCGAACTGTGCGAATGTGGAACAGTCTACCATCTTCTGTCTTTCCTCCGGCATACAACCTGCAAAAGTTTAAGGGCGACATACATCGGCACCTCCGCCGCTCTCCTCATATCCCTTAATCCTTTCCCTATCTCCTTCCTGCCACGCTGTGCTTTGCATCATAGGGTATCCCCTGAGCTTGGCTTAATAATATAAAAAAAAAAAAAAAAAAATAGACAAGCCTGTGTCGCTCTGAGTGGCAGCAGTTTGATGTATTTATGTTTAGGGCACTCTGTTTCCTCCCATTTAAAAAATGAATTCTGATTGGTTCCACCGAACAATGTTTTCTGCCCCCAGCCCAAATCATTCTAAGAACTAATGATGATCAATTGTAACGATGCTTTGAAAATTACTTCACTACGTCTCTTTTCGTTTTACCACAAAAATTTTATTGAAATACGTTTTTCTTTTTTCAAATCTAGATAAATTTTTTGGAATTTGATTTGATTTGCTTTTTACAGTATACATTTATTCCTTTCTTGGTTTCATTCCTTTGTGGAAAGACGTATGTAATTCCATAACATCGAAAGGATAACATCGATGTACGACGACGTTTTAGTGCGTCAGCATCGATGTAAAAATATCGAACATCGATGTTTTGAAAACATCAATAAACATCTCCCAGCACTAATACAGGACATGGAGCCTAGTGGATGTTGTCAACATACCATTATATATTGCAAATTTGGCATTCTCGTGGCTTCAAAATCGTTCATATTTTTGAAAAGCAGTTTACATTTTTTTGGATCATATTATTTTTATTTCGAAAAATGCATGGAAAATGTGTTTTTCTCAGAAAGGTTCAACAAGGCTTTCAAAGGTTTGCTATACTTATATGTATTTTTAAAAAAATTCGAAATTGAAGAACTAATATAAAAACAGTTTTTTAATTTTGTTTTTATTTTTTAATCTTTAAAAAAAAGTACTTTTATAAATCAATTTTGAAGTAGAGTAATAGTTACATGGTCATGGTATATTACAGTTAGATTTTTTGTATGACAAATTTCCAGTGTTAGAAAGTTCCCAAATATTAGAAACAGTCTGAATTTTTCCACATTTGGTGAAACAGTGGCATTGTTTTTGTTACTATATTGGGCCATATAAGTAAGTGAAGGAGCAATTGGATTTCTAGCCGGATACAAAAAGATTCCAAAAACATAGAGTAGGGCTTAAGGGTACGGCCACAGAAACAAGCGCGCGATTTTTTGTGATTAATCACTCTTTATTTTTATGACTGGCCATTAAACAGCGCGCGCGAAATCTAGTTTCGCGTATTCTAGAGAAACGTAATTTTTCAGTAATATTTTGCCTGTTAGCGAACATGGATGTGTCAAAGTTCATAATTCATATTTCAAATGGACATTATTCTTTTCCAATATATGGAGGTTTCAGATTCATCCAATTAATAGAGTCCGACGTCAATATGGGGAATATCATAACCTTTTTAAAAATCTGAGGAGGTATCCTGAAAAGTTTTTTGAATACACTCGTATGTCTTTGTACACTTTTAAGTTTCTTTTAAGTAAAATTGAAAAACGGCTCACAAAGAAAGTATGGCGTAGGAGAACAATTTCAGCGGAAGAAAGATTAGTAGTAACATTAAGGCAAGTATATGAAAGAGAAGACTTTATTCAATATTTATAAATTATATAGGTATATCCATATAAATAAGGTTGTCAAAATTAAAAAAAAAATATATCCATATAAAGAAGCTTGTCAAAATTAAAAAAAAAAAAAATAGGTATATATTACAAATAATTATTTGTGCTTGGATAGTACTGCTGAGTTGTTTGCAAATAATCAGCTTCATAATGTAAAGATGAATTTGTCCCTCCTTCCTGTCGTGCTTTTCGTCCCCGTTGCTCCTGGTTATTTTGCACTTGAAGGCTTTCTTTCTCTTGCAGGACTAATTGCATTATTTTGGTTTTTACTTTAAGCCTTTGCAATTCAGTAAAATCTGCAAAATGCGGTAACAAACTTTTAAAAAAGCTTAAATCCGGTTCCTCGTTTTCTGGTTTTTTAGTTACGTTTTGTAATAGCTCAAAGCGTCGCTTTTCTAAATTTAAAAATTCCTCTTGAATATTTTGGTTTTTTCGTTTTCCTTTTGATGCTCCGCCAGTTTTATTCGAGGAAATTAATGATGTAGAAGCCAGAGATGATGGGTCATCGCAAATTATGCAATCTTCAATTAAAGTATTGCCCATGTTCTCAGTTTCAATCTCTCTGATTTCCTGAGAATCGTCCGTGTTTTTATTTTCATTGCCACTTATTTGCTGGGTGCTTAAATTTCCCTGCAAAGGGTTAGGCATAATGTAGTCATTTAAAAACCGCATTGAATCAAAGAAAGCCCACTTTGATTTTTTTACTGATGCTGCTGCTTCCGATTTTGGGAATTGCTCTTTGCTCAACTCCCTTCTGTAATTGTCTTTTAAATTTTTCCATTTACCTTTAGCGTTAGTAGCTGCAATGAAAAAATAAATACAATCATACTCATATTTTTGACAGATATTTGGCTACAGGAGCGTCATTTAGATCTTTGGCCTTTGCATTTAGAATGGGAAAATCTACTATTAGTTTGATAGTTAAGGAAACAAGCAAGATAATTTGGGAGGAGCTCGTATCCGAATTTATGCCGACTCCTACCACGGAACAATTAACAAAAATAATTAGAGATTATAACAACTTTTGGAAATTTCCAAACTGTTTTGGATCAATAGACGGAAAACATTGCCAAATTAAATGTCCAGCAAATTCTGGATCACATTATTTTAATTATCTTCATTACTTTTCTGTGGTGCTGAAAGCAGTTGCGGACGCCGACAAAAAATTTTTAACAATAGAAGTTGGAGCGCGAGGAAAGCAAAGCGATGGGGGTACTTTTATTGGATCTACGTTATTTCATTTCATACAAAAAGGCAAATTTAATATTCCTCCACCACAAATGCTTCCAGATTCAACAATCGAAATGGATAATTTTCTTATCGGGGATGAAGCTTATCCTTTAAAACATTATCTCATGAGGCCGTATCCTAGAAAAACATTAAATCCGATCAGAGAAAATTTTAATTTGCGTTTGGCCAGCGCAAGAAAATGTATAGAATGTGCGTTTGGTATACTCTACGCAAAATGGCGCTTTTTATCCAAGGATATAGAAATGAGACCTAATGACGCTTGCATACTAATAAAGGCAGCATGCATTTTGCATAACTTAATCAGGGAGAAAGATGGAAATGCAGACTTTCATTTCAATAATGCAATGGTGAATATGGAGCACTCCATGACAGGTGACGAGCCTGTACTAAATTCTCATCATGCAAACCGAAGTGGCAATCATGCAGTAAAAGCACGGGATAAATTAGCGGATTATTTAATGCAATTTTAATATGTAATGTAAAATATATTACATTAATATTACAGGAATAAAAGCATATAACAACTTACATTTTTTTAAAACTACAAAAATTACTTACCATCTGTATTGCAAATAGATGCGATTTCTGTCCACAGTTTTTCCACCACTGTTCTGTTTTTATGATTAATATTATCATCTTGCCATAATGTCGGCCGGCATTGCACTTCAGATATCAATAGCTCCCTATCAATATTGGCAGTCATGTTACCTCCTAAAACTCTCACAGAATACTGAGCAAAAGTGCGTCAGAAATAAAAAAAAAATTTTTCGTCGCGCGCGCGATTTTTAGAAATCGAAACAGTTCCGATGACTAAATTTACACGCAGAAGATCGCACTTTAGCGCGCGCAATCGCGCGCAATTTCAATGGCCACTACGATGCTTTTTAAATGCATTCGAAAATTAATCGCGCGCTTGTTTCTGTGGCCGTACCCTAAGAGTTCCTTCACGCCGAGCCATAAGAATTTGTTTTGATGCCTGAGGCAAACGTATAAATTTGCGCTCCTGATCCATAAAATGTTCAACATAACCTTTATAATTTTAACTATTCTGACGTGGTCTATCAACTGACTGTACACAGTTGAGAAACAATTGATCATGAAAAGAATAGTAAATAATATTTATTGTACATAAAATTATTAGTTGATATTATTTTTTTGCAAATAAAGTACAATTAAAAACATTGAGTTGAATCAATTTGATTGAAATATTTATAGATGGACTTTTCTAGCTTGTTTCTCACGAATTAGTTTATAATATTGTCAAAATGGCAAGCATTTCTGTCATTCCTTTTTCGGTTAATAAAACAGCCAAATTTTACAATATTCCTTGACCCATTTTAGATCACAGGGAATTTTTTAATAACTTCAATTTTCTGAAACATCTTTCACATTAAGCTATCGTCATTGGCAATTCTACAAAAACTCAGAAGATTTCGACATTTAAATTGGATTCTTGGAGGCTATAGTCGTGAATTGATTGAGTCAAATCCAAAAGCACTTTTCTCAGACTATCGGCGTGCATTTTGCTAAGAAGATCGGTAGAAAGGATGTAAAAATCTTCTGAAAATTGTTCCAACATTTCGTACCACCTCGTCAGTTAGAATAAAAGAACACCAATCGATTGAAAAATTGTTGCGTGACAATATTGAAATCACTCATCATTTTGTGATTAAAAAAGTTCGAGTCGCTGGTATTAACCATATCTTCAGCAAATTTTGTAGCACTGACAAAAAATTGCTTCCATCTCATGATCACGAACCAACCTCAGCCTCGTCAAAGCGGGGAAATTCAAATCGAGAACAAAAAATTAATTTAACAGTTAAAACTCCAAAATAATTTATATTTGTCAAAGGCAAATATTGTTAATATTTTTTTTTTCAACGGTCGGCGCCCCTCCGGTTCAACGTCTGCCTGACTTGCCTTACTCTTTTTACAGCTGTGTAAGAAAAATTGTTGGTTCCTCGGATACTGTTTCCACAGAGAAATCTTGTTTTAGTTTTAATTTTAAGTGCGAAAAGGCCAACCGCTCTTACACATATTCTATGCAAACATATTTCTTGTATAAATTTCTTCTTTCTTTTTTAATATTTAGCATGGAATTCAATATTCATAAAAAACATTGTCTTGTTCTCCTTGTACTTGGTTCAGTAGGAAATCTGCCTAATAATTTGGGTTGTTTGCCTCTTATAAAAAAGAAATTTTTGAAGACCTTTGGGGGCTGGTTTGTTATTATTTGCCCGGGCCGATTCAAAGACCCAGTCCGGCCCTGATGACACACCAAATATAAGGAATCCGAAAATTAGATATACAGGGTGTTTCCCCTTAGGAGGTCCACAGAGCGGGAGGTGATAGTACTTACCTAGACGAACCAAAAATTGTATGGCAGGTGGGGGGGCAATATCAACCGTTTAGGAGTTACAGGGTGATTCATAAAAAAAGCTAGGTTTTTACAAAATACCCTGTATCTTAATAACTACAGGGCGTATGGTCACAGTTAAGGGCTCACTGTATGCAGAACTTCATGGCCTTTCCAACGACAGCTCAACCAGCCCCGTGCCCCTCTCCCCTCAGATGTTATGATGGTCTAAACTAAAAATTTCGGATTTTCTTTCCTTTTTTTTTACTTTGACCTCTATTATTTTTGCAAAAAGGTCGTTAACATAACTTTTTTTTATAAAAACTGTAAACTGTGGAGCCTCCTCTTTAATTTGACCTATTATATCCTATGTGCTATCTGTATCCGTTAAAGAGTTATTAGCTCTAAACTTATTCTCAAACCTATTTTCAAACCTATCCTCAACGATAATTTGTTCCCTTAGTACGTCATTTTAAAAAATATCGTCTAATTTCGGTGTGACCGGAATAGGTTATGAGTTAATAACTGTTTAACGGCTACAGTTAACACATAGGGTGTAATAGGTCAAATTAAAGAGGAGGCTCCACAGTTTACAGTTTTTATAAAAAAAATTTATGTTAACGACCTTTTTGCAAAAATAATAGAGGTCAAAGTAAAAAAAAAGGAAAGAAAATCCGAAATTTTTAGTTTAGACCATCATAACATCTGAGGGGAGAGGGGCACGGGGCTGGTTGAGCTGTCGTTGGAAAGGCCATGAAGTTCTGCATACAGTGAGCCCTTAACTGTGACCATACGCCCTGTAGTTATTAAGATACAGGGTATTTTGTAAAAACCTAGCTTTTTTTATGAATCACCCTGTAACTCCTAAACGGTTGATATTGCCCCCCCACCTGCCATACAATTTTTGGTTCGTCTAGGTAAGTACTATCACCTCCCGCTCTGTGGACCTCCTAAGGGGAAACACCCTGTATATACAGTACATCCACAACAAGTATTTATACTAAACTAAGTTTTTTTTTTTTTTTTTTTTTATTTTCGACGACACAAAGCTACACAAGAAGATTTCCTTACGCATACAAGAAGATAAATTGCCAACTAGGTATTGTCTCATACATACATCTTATACATTTTCACCCATCCATATACTCGTCAAGGTACACAAACATTCCACCTTACCTGTAACACATAAAGCATATACATTTGGCTGTGTTTTCCATCTTTGCTCTTACTACCTACATCGACTTAAAACTTTAATTTGTCTCATGGATTAGTCTGCCATATCCCGGTGAGCGATTGGTTAAGTAAATCTTAAAAATAACATTTATCTCAGAGACGAGGGAAGTCTATCGAAATAATTTCTTAGTGATTTTATGGCTTGTGGAAATCCCATTAATTGACAGCAATTTCTTGAGTTATTGTCCATTCGATTGTTTGCCCTAATTCATTTGGCCAATATTGTTCATTCTCAAACGAAGCAACTGATTAGGTACACATTAATTATTTATGGTCTGTGTAAGACTGAGTGGCAAGTAATTCATTGGAAAACATTATTAGTTTTTTGATAAATTTTGAAGTCGACTATTTAATTAGGGAAGAAAAGAGGTTGTTTAAGGAAGAAATTGACAAAATAATAGCTGTAACTCTTGTGTCAACACCCAGTCGTTATAACGTTGTTAAATTGTAACCTTAGGCTGTTTGCACACAGGACGACGACGCAAATCAGCCGTCTTGTGTAGAAATAGCCAAATAAAATATTTATTTCATAAAACAAATAAATGATTGGGGAAATTTTCCCTTCAAATACTTTTATGTCGGACATCACAGTGGGAAGCCCAACTACCTGAGGAAAAGCTATTCTATAGGATTATAAAGGTGAAGGGGGCAGGATAAGTGGGACAACAGCAAAGTCTCAGTTGCAGTTGCCTGTCATTTATTGTCGTGGAGCCTGACAATGATAGTAACTTTTAAAAGTTAAAAGTATATTCCACCCTAGTTGGGTTTCATAAGAAAACGACTATATGTTCTTATGTCTAAAAAAAAAAACTATTTACTATTTACAACTATCTACGATGCATTTAGATAAAACAATATGCGAAGAGAGAAAGAGTAACCAATGACCTCTCGTTTTGTTTTTCGTATAATATTAAAATTAAATATAAAACAAAAGACGAACGAGCTCCGATTGTTTTTACGACAATTGTGTAAAGAATTTTGTATGCCAGCGATTGAAGGTCGATTTCAGAATATTCAAGTCACGAGGAATATCACCACAAAAATTGCGATCGAATACCGCATGCAGGGCTACAACATCAACTTAGTCTACCCAACCGACAGATTCCACCGGCTGAAAAGTTGTCGTAGGATCATGAGATATTTGTTACCAGTTAGTTAAATAAATAAAATATGTATGTAAGCACGTGCTAAAGGATACCTGTGTACCCGGGTATTGACATAAGTGTTAAAGGAAGAAGAATATTCCGTATTCCTTCCGGAAAAAATTGATAATACTACCGACGTGGTACTGGGTACTAGGGATATCAAAATTGTGGACAATGGAGAGAGCAGGGTAAAATTTTAAGAATTGCATCAAACTATATGCTATCTGGAAGCATTGATTTTATACATATAAATAAGCCACCAAATCTGTTACCTCTTCTCGACAGATGGCCTTACATGTACCAAATTAAAAAACAGGGGCAAAATTTTTACTGAATGACTGAAATTATGTTTACAGATGGCTCCATCTATTAGAAATTTTATTAAAATATGAGGATATTAAGTTATCTTCGATAACAACAGTTTTTTCTTCTTCCTATCTAACAATGTCTAGGAATGTGGAAAAAATGAAATAAAGGAATTCAAAGGAATTTCAGATTTTTTCTCAATAAATTTGTTTTTTATAAGATATAAATATATATGTATATATTGAGAAGTACTTCGTAAGACATTTTTTTGTTGAATTTTGTATTCCTTCTGTTCTACAAGAAATTATTATTTAAATTAATGCACATGTAATTTAATACATATTACATTTGACACATTATTTCAGTAACTTTATATATAAAAGGTTTTCAAATAAGAGGTGTTATTTTGATATTCAAAGAAAAATGCCATTTTTTAAGATAAATGATTGGATCTTTATTTCATTATAAAGAGGAAGGTATGCCGTTAATAATGGAAAATAACATCAGCCAAATGACCACCACGACCACGCCTACAGGACCATATCCTTTTCATGAAATTTTCCATAACCAAATCGCAAAGTGGCTGCCCTATGTCCTCGATAGCCTCACGAATTCCATTTTTGAGGTCTTGAATCGACACTGGGCTGTTAGCGTAGACCTTCCCTTTCACGTGGCCCCAAAGGAGGAAGTCGCAATGTGTTAAGTCACAAGATCTCGGTGGCCAATTGTGATCACCTCTTCGAGAGATAACACAGTCCGGAAACTTTTCCCGTAAAAGATCAATGGTTTCGTTGCTTGTATGGCACGTGGCGCCGTCTTGTTGAAAGTAAACGTTGTCCAGATCAATACCAACCAATTCCGGCCATAAAAACTCATTAATCATCTGTCGATAGAGCAATCCATTCACCGTAACTGTTGCTCGAGCCTCATTTTCAAAATGCAAGGTCCAATGACCCCGCGGGACCATAAACCGCACCAAACCGTCACACGTTGAGGATAGAGAGGCTTTTGAACAATAACTCTTGGGTTTTCCGAGCCCCAGATGCGACAATTTTGCTTGTTGACGAAGCCATCGAGGTGGAAATGTGCCTCATCACTCAAGATGAGTTTTTGATGGAATTCCGGATCATTTTCATGCATTTCAAGGACCCAATCAGCAAAGACTCGACGTTGTTGATGATCGGCCGGCTTGAGTTCTTGTGTTAACTGAACTTTATAAGCCTTAAAACCCAAATCTTTATGCAAAATACGGTGTAATGACGTTTGTGGAATGCCTAATTCCAAAGAACGACGAGGATTGGACTAACCTGGTTTTTCTTCAACACTTTCGGCTACAGCAGCAATATTCTCGGCTGTTTTTGAGCGACGTGCACGGGCTTTATTCTTCACATCACTAACTTGTCCCGACAGCTCGAATTTTTCTAGCAATTTCTGTATTGCGGTCCAACTAGGTGCTTCACGACGACCCGAAAATGTTCGAGTTTTACGAACCGTCTCTGACAAATTTTCACCATTTTTATAGTGAATTTTAATAATTTCAATGCGTTGTTGGATCGTGTATCGTTCCATTTTTATTAATGGCGTAGTTTCTACTTGTCAAATGTCAAAAAATGACAGCTCCAAAAGTGACATCTACCGAAATAGCGGATAATTAAAATAACACCTCTTATTGGAAACCCCGTTACTAGGAAATAAAATTTCAAAAATGGACTAAATCATGCAACTCCTTCCTTGTTGTTGGCATATAAAATTTTAGGATTTTTACGTACTAAAAACTTCTACAGAAATATAAAATTATATAAAAAAATATAAAATTGGTTATAATCAGTTATTCTGTTCGACGAACCATTCTAGAAATATATGCGAAAAACCTAGGCTAGGATATCACAAGAATTGGTCTTAGACCAATTCTAGCTTTTTTACTTGCTTTTTATTAGTATGATTTACTGTATTAACTATTTTAAGGTATTACGTTATTGGATTCTGTCTGTGTAATATTTCCTAACCTTCTCGAAATAAATAAATAAAATAAATAGATATTTCTCTCATATTCATTGTATTTGAGTACATATGTTTTATATATAGGGAGCTGTCAATCGTATGCAATGTTTTTCATTGATAGAACACAAAAAAACCGATTATTCTTTATAAAAATTAGCCAAATAAAATATTTTAATTCATTTACTTTACTGACAGAACAGATGATAATTGAACTTTAATATCCACATATTTCTAACACTGAAAAAGAATCCAGTGCAAGGTAGGGGCAGTTCAATGCATAACTATTGCAGTGCTGATTTTAAAAATGTTTTTATCGTACATTTTCAATGCTGTACTGCTGGAGAAGTACAACATTGATATTGCACTGAAGCTCATCGAAATTGCTAAAAGATAACAACTTTTTATCTATCAAAACATAAAAAATGTAAAAAAAAAATCAGAAAATAACACTAAATTACAATTCATCCGATGATTTTGGTATTGCTTAAATATTCTCTTAAAACGATAATACAAATTACAAAAGCAAAATCTTAATTACTCGGTTGTTATGTTTTTATTTTACATCTCTAAATATAGAATTGAAACAGTCCCATCACAAGTGCTGTCTGAGAAAATCTATACCTTGTCTCACTAAGATGAGTATATAAACGAAATGTCATTTAATTACAATTAAACTTCAAATTGGAATTTTGGGCTCTTAATTTGTATTATCACTAAAATCTGACAGCTATAACCATGATGATGAATACAATACAGTCTACATAATCTTCTAATTCCCTTCCCATTTTTATACCTATTCATATTTATTTTGCATTAATTTAGCATGTTCTAAGACAATAATAATTACTGTCACTATATTGGATGAAATCTTTCACAATAAACGTCAAATTAATTTCAATTATACGCGAAATGTTTTGCAAATACCTTAGTCTTCCTTCCTTAAGACGCGACACATTCAATTCATTGCGAAAATAACTGAAATTAATTGCGTAATGTCTCCAATATTTAAATTAATGTCTTTTCTCTTCATTGTATTACCACGATTTGCATACATAATATTTCGGAAGAGGACTAGCAGATACTTAGGAATTCACTTCACAAAGAACTTTTGATATTACGTGTGACATAACAAGAGCGAGTCCCCCTTGTTTTTGTTAAATATTTATAGATTCACGTTTGAAAGCCAAACTCCTAAAAAAGTCGGAAATTTTACAAAATTTGTATGAACAACTGAAAGGTGACGTCGGAAATCTTAATAAAAAGAAAACTTCTCAATGCTTCAACCATTAGAGGATAAATTGGATAAATATTCAAATCAACAACAAGGTTTCTGACCTTTTGTGGTGCTCTCGACTTGCGCGTCACTGTTATCACCCAAGACAAGAGATTAATTCCGTTTTAAGCTTAATTTACATTTTATTAAAAAAAAAAAAACAAAAAATCTCTAGACATGCTTATGATAAGGATAGAAGAGTGGGACAAAGAGACGATTTATGATCGCCACAGCGGGTGCTGTCTATGAAAAGTCGATCATGTTAATTTAAGTAATTAATGAAAGATTACATGTTTATGTTTTTTGATTAATTACTAACACGGTTGATTGTCTTCAGAAGTACAGCTCTCATTTAAATATGTATAAAAAAGGAAAAAGAGACAAATTAAAATTTCTTTAAATATTCAGTTATTTCCACAATCAAATATCTGAACTGGTGTTGAAAATATTGACAAGAATTTCCATGTAAACTATTTTCGAACAGATTTTGGAGTTTTTCGAAAAAAAAATCCTTAAAGATTCATTAATACCGGTTTTTAAGTTCATTCAGTCAAATCTTTTAATTAGTACAACCTTCTAATTATAACTTAAATATTACGTCATGTAAATTTAGAAAATAAAAAATAATAATCATCAAACAGTTCAAGTTAAATATATAATAATAATTCGATAGAACATAAGGAAAAGTAAAGTAAAATACAATTTTAATGAAAACTAATAACTACGTAGTAGGAGTTGTAGAAATAAAGAAATAAATATGTTATGAGCAACCATATTCCGCTTCGTTTTTAAGATATGAATTTTTAAAGTCAACGCGTATACCAAAAGGAACCTATATGAGAGCAAACCATCCCTACCAAAAATCTTTGACTAAATATTTTCCGATGCAAAATTCCTTTTGCTGATTTTTCTGATTTTTTTTGTGAATTTTTGAGCATATTTTCCATCCTTTCCCAAATTCGCTCCGAAAATAACTTTTCGACAGGCAAAAATTTCTCTCTGAAAAACTCATTTCGAAACTGCCTTAATCGACTTGTTGATGAATCCATTTTTTTATGGATGCACACTTGTTAGGAGATTATTGTATGAAATTTCGGGAAGATCAGAAGTTATTTATCTACTTAAAAACTAGGGGGAACCCATCGGTGTAGCCCGGCAATAATATATATACCAAGATGGGTGGGGTTGGGTAATTTGGTTAGAGATAAGTTATACCTAAGTTATTATCTGACTCGATCGCGCGATTCCGTACTCTAGAGTTTCACTCTGTGTCTCTATGTGTGTTGTGTGTGTGTGTTAGTGAGTATACATGTAGTAAAACACGAACCTTACGAAGGAGTTGCTCGATTGGTCCCATTTTCGAACAGTATTTGCAACTTTTATGAAAACGCCGTGTACAAAATATGAGCTCTCCACCTCGAAGCATGTTCAAGCAGCTATACCAAGTATATAGTGAAAAACTAAAGTTTTGTGTGGCACCATTAAGAAGGGGTAATCCGATTTAGTCTAGTTTTGAAATGTTATATACCATTGCTATGAAAACACCAAGTAGCAAATTTTTTGTATGGCAACCTTACGAAGAAGTTGCCGGTTGGACCCATTTTTGAAATTAATTAAATTTTTTTTAAGAAAGTCTAGTTTACGCGTTCTCGGACAGTTTCCAAATATATAGTGAAAAACCAAAGTTTTATATGGCAACATCCAGTAGAGATTGCCCGATTCAGACCAATTTTGTAATTTGATTTACTATTTCTATGAAATTTTAGTTCTCCACGTCTACACGTTCCCAAGCTGTGGCCAAATATACAGTTAAAACCAAAATTTTTGTATGGCAACAACAAAAAGCGTTCGCTCGATTTAACCCATTTTTGAACTTGCATTTTCAATTTTCATGAAAACGCCATGTACAAAATTTGAGGCCTCTACCTCGACGCGTTCTCAGACAGTTTTCTAGACCACGACAACAGCGCCATCTATCGTGTCCAAAAGTATCCTATCTTTCAAGCTGGAATCAACCAAATATATTCACAAAATTTCATGAAAATCGGTTGGTTGGTGTACAAACACAGTGACACGGGATTTTTATATATTAAGATAATAAAAACTATAAAAATTTTACGTACCTACATTCTGCCATCTACCGGCGGTCTTGAAAACTCACGCACATGGCACTTATAGTCTATGTATCTTTTTTATCGTTTGCATTTTATACGAATTAATTTGCACTTTCGTTCAAATTCTGCGTCAATTTAACCGCACATTTGAGTATCTTCCAAGGCAATGTTCATTTTCTTCCGTATCCCGGCTTATGGGTCTTTTTTGAAAAGGTCTCATTCAGTACTTAACAAAAAATTAGTTTCTTTTTTCCACCCCACCATTCTGTTCATTTGGCGCTAAAAACTGTTATGTTTGAATTACTGCACCCATAGTTTTGCTACCTGATACCATCTCTCGGCGCTCTTTTGAAACATATCCAACATGTTATTATAAGCATATAAATCCTTGGCTTGTCTGCGATTTGAAAATAAGTATACAAAAAAAAAGGTGCTAGAAGTCCCCAGCAGAAAAAAAAACAATACATTCCCCTCATTGCAGTGATCTCATGTAGGTTACTTTGGGTATAGAGTGACTTTGAAAATTCATATATCAAAAACGAAACCGAACACCATCGCAATTTTGTGTACATACATATATAGATAAGGTTTCTAGCTTCAAAATAACAAAATTTTAAAAAAATTGCTAGAAGTACTGTTATTAACAAAAAACTGTTCGTTCGGTACTACGACGTTTTGTTATAAATAATAATAAATTTATTTGGCATTGGAAATAGAAAAATCAGTTTCTCCATTCTCGAGATATGATTTGTTGAAAATGACGTTTCATCGTAAAATCACGAAATTTCTAAACCCCCCCCCCCCGGGGGGGGGGGGGGAAATATGGGTGAGCTAATTCGGTATTCCCTACAAACTGTGAAAGTTTCAAAAATAATTCACTTCTGGGACGTGTATGCTAAAAAAAAATTACTCACTAATGAAATAAATAAAGAAAAAGTCAGTGTTTAAACCTGTTGAATGTGCGAGCTCCGAAAGAATTTCTCAGAGCAATTGACAGACTATTCCACAGTCTAATGGTGACGACGAAAAATTGGCGCTTGACAGTTAGTAAGGTGGATCGGGGTATAATAAGTGTAATTGTTCTGTTGAAACTGGAATAATGCAAGCGGTCATGCAAATTTTTAGATACACGGCATAAAATTAGTTTACCCATGAACAAAATACAACGAAATTTTAAATATAACACAAAACTTCAACCAAAGATGGAGGTAATAAACTTGAGATATGATCATATCTACGCAGGCTGTACAGTTCACATATCTAACAAATGAATTGAAAGCCACATTGAACTTAAGTGATGATTGCGAATCGAGTTTGCTAAATACTTAACATCCGAATTTAATTATCGGAATAAGCAATGAACGGCCAAGCAATATGCGTCTAGAAAGTGGTATACATGCACTTAATGCCTATTGTGTATGAAGGCCACCATATAATTTTCCTAAAAAACTGTCAACATGATCACTCCAAGATAATGTTCCATTGAATATAGGCCTAAAGCTTCGATCGATATTCACAAACATAAATCGAGCACGATTAAGTGTTACAGAGCGGAAATAGATAACGTCGAGCAGTGTTTTATAAATCACAACAATAAAAATGATAATGATTAACACGACCAAATGTATCAGTAACGAACATTACAAGAAGAACTGGTATTACTATGGAGCCTTGTGGTACTCCAGAATTTATATCTAAAATAGTAGAAAAGACTGCCTGAGACCAAACAATTAGCTAATTAACGATCAAACGAGCAGCATGAGAAATAAAATTAAATTCTGTGACAAGTTTTTTGCAAAGAATTCTATGATCAACAGAATCAAAAGCCTTAGAAAAGTCGAGGAATACAAGTGCACTAAATTTATCATTATCTAATGCGATTCTAATGTTATCAGTTAATTTTAAAAAGGCATTCATACAGCTATGATTTGTTCTAAATTCAGATTGGTGATCATGTAGCAAGTTATTGGTCGAAACGTAATTTCGGATTTCTGCAGGTAAAATCTACTCTGTAATTTTAGATAAGACGAAGCTATAACATGGTTTTTTCGGAATAGTTATTACCTTAGAGTATTTAAAAGAGCGAGGAAAAATTGAGGCCATTAAACATGTATTACATAGCATATGAAGAATATGAGAGGGAATAAGGGGTGGCAATAGTAATCACACAAATTTAGGATTAATCATATCGAGGTCAAATTCAGTAGCCTGAGTTATACCTTCAAAAACGAGAAGCCCTCACGTGATTGGGATGATGCCACTGACAAGAAATGCATGGCGGTTTCGGAAGACAAATAATGATGGTTATCGAGGAAAATAGTTACTTAATTCTTTATATTCAGTCTTAATCTTCTGCTTAGAGATTTTAAATTGTTTCAGAACTGTTTTGTAGGAAGATTGATGCTCAAAACCGAACAACAGTCGCTTTTTTTTTCAGTGTTAATATCACAAGAAATACGATTACGTAGAATATAATATTCCTTTCAAAAATTGGATGATCGAGACTCCAATCTTTTTGTATGAAATCTACCTTACTATGCCCAAAAAGAAGCTCATATGAAAATCTGGTGGCTAAAGGAAATTTAGTAGGGTGTCATCACATTTACAAATGCTAAGACCTTTCAACGGGAACACATATTTTTGCTATGTTTCTTGGTAATATGAAAATCCGGCGGATGAGATTGAATTGGAAGGTCCCTTCGCTAAAATTTGATAAAAAATTCTATTCTCTTCAAGAGTATGTAATTATGCACGTATATCAGGCATCGGGTTAAAAATCATTCATAATATATCAATACAAAAGACAGCCAGCCAGAGTAAACCAAATTAAAAGTGTGCAATCATGAGTTTTGCTTTTGTTCGAGTTGCTTTATAATACTAGTTCATTCAATAAGAAATCGACTAATAACCACATTACAGGACCATAACTAATTTTTTCGAAATTGAAGGGTTTGTGAAAAGAAAAATACGAATTAAAATTTATTCGCTATCCATATATTGCGCGTATTTTGCAAGTTATGAACATTTTTTAAAATTTCGAAAACATGCTGTCCTGGTCTTCTTTAAAAATTCATATATAGTCCTCTATTCACGATAGGATAGCGAAATATTTTTGAAAACTAGAGGATTCAAGTTATTTTGAAAAATAGTTGCTTAAAACTATATATGAAAAAATGTGTCAAGCATAAGGATTTTTTTATTTGTCTTTCAATATATTAATTACTTTTTAGTTTTTTACTTCATGTTATCCACTAAACCATATTAAAATTATAACTTGGGATCTTAATGGGATCAAGGAGTAAAAAATCATGAAAGTTTCACCAATTTTGTATTTGCTCATCATAAAAAATTCTTAGTTCCTTAAAAATTTTATGAAACGTAGTAAGTAATTATTTATTTATTTATTTATTTATATTGATTTAGTTAATAAGATAGTACACAGACTAGTCCAATTAAGATACTACCTTAAGAGTTAATTAGATAAAATAAATTAAAATAAAAAAAGAGAAGCAAAAACAAGTTCAAACGAAACAATAAGTAAGAAGTAAGAAATAAAAATTATACATTGCAAAAATAAAAAAAAAATAAAAAAGAAATAGAAAAGAAATTCTAAATAAAAATATTAAGTAATAATAATAGTAAATTAATCTATGAAAATATTATTAGAGTACTAGTTAGAACATTTATATTATAGGAAACCTAAAATATTAAAGTAGCCAGACACTAAATAAAATAAAAATAAAAATAAAGACAAAAATTCAGAAGTACAAAATTTAAATAGCAAAAACAAACAAAGAGTAAAAGATAAAAAATAAGGAAAATAAAATGTAAAGTAAAATAAGATGCAAAACAAAAAAAAAATAGTGAATAGCAAAGCAAAAAAACAAAAAGGAATGCAACAAGGAAAAAAAAGGAGCAAACCAAGCAATAAATAAAAAATAATAAAAAATAAAAAAGCTAATAAATCAAAAATAGAATAATTAACTTTATGATCAGTGTCCAATCTCGTTTAGGATTAATCTTTTAAATGTCAGAGGGCCCGAGCTGAAAATATCAATATTACTGAATCTGACATTGTAAGTCTTCTGAATTCGGTATAGCGGAGACTTTTCCCGTAGGTTAGTTCTAGAGAAGGGTAATCTGAAAGGAGTGTATTGTCTTGCGTATCTGGAAGGAATATTAATGCCAATTTTGGAAAGCAAATCAGAACAGTGCACATCGCCATTCAGAATTTTGTGTAAGAAAACTGTATCAAGATAAGTGCGACGATGTTCTAAGGACAGAAAGTTAAATCTAACTAATCTAGCATTGTACTCTAATTCACTATATTCCAGTTTATACAGTAGTATTATCTGTGAAAGTGGTGCGAGTTGATTCAATAGAATTCTTAATTCCATGGTAATTTATAAATTTCCAAAAATTTCCTAATTCATAATAATGATGACTTTTATAGATTCAGTTCATGAAGAATAAAGGGATTCACAAATCACTTTGAGGTTATATCCGATGAAACGTGTTTAAATCTGTACTGTTTTCGAAAATATCTTTATAAAGATGTATTTAATGAATTAAACACATATTTGAAATAAACTCAACACGTTCATGATAGACCAACATCATGTATATGGTCATAATTTACCGAACCACTTTTCCACACCACACTAGAGGTTGAGTCCATAGTGCGTTTTTTTTTTCGTTCTGTTCCCCATAGGCCTAATACACGGTGTGTCCTTATTGTATTATATTTTGTATCTTGAAGATCTTTATTTTGTTAACCGGTAATAAATGTATGTAAATAAAGGTATCGAGAAATTTTTTTACAGATTTTTCTTTTCCATTTCGACCGATCTGTGGATGTCCATTGGCTAAACGTAATGCTTCCAATTCCGTTTTTTTTTTCTCAAAAATTACTTCCAAAAATTCTCTTAGCCCTGGATATGGACTGTCCAAGTCGATGTAATCATTAAAAAAGCAAAAGACATGACCAATTTGTAGTTGAGTACTTGAATGTCCTCATTAATTGTTAAATAGTCTATCTTGCAGCCCTCTATGGAAAATTTGACATTCTGGTGTATTACATATACATGCACTAGGAAGATCCTGCAAACACACATTATTTTGGACGATGCGATGGAAATTGCGAAAATCCTATTTCAATTTGCGATAACTGGTTTCTTTAAAATAAGGATAAATATTTTTCAAAATTAATCGCTTTAGCCAGTGGGCCTGATTTTGCTTCAATCTAGGGATAAGAAGATATGAGTTTTTTACCAATATAAGATATACTAAATCGCGATTATATGTATCATCCTTACGTAAAATTTTTATACTGGTGCAATGAATACTTTTATTAAGCCGATTCAGACATGTTATTGTTTTTTTTTTTCATTTTTTAATTTGATATGTTAACATATTGGGGACTATGTACTCTTCTTACACTCCAGTTCTCGGGGATCAATATCGAAATGAAAGACCTTACATCTCTATCGCTTGATAATATTTCGATTTCAGTTTACGAACTATATCATTTTCTTCCGAAGACGGCTGCTCGCTCTTATCTTATAATCCGAAGTTTCTTTCGAAAATGATCTTTTTAGTTTCTACAAGCTTTCACTGGTAGGCCACCTTCTATCAAACAATTCTTCTTCCAAATATCGAAAGCACTCCTTCTTCTTCTTCTTCTTGTTTATCTTCAATTCAGTAACTCTTGCATCATCAAACTGTTCTCGATGTTACATATAATTTACACATTAATATATCTAGTAATCTATGTAGCTCTGTCCTGAATACAGAACAAATATTTGAGCTTAAAATCAACTGAGGGATTTTTCAGTCTTCCAAGTGATATCAGCATCGGCATCGAATCTTAAGTATGTTGAACTTGAACTTTGCCGTGTTTTTTCGTAAAGATTCCAACACACTTTATTAGAAAAAATGTATTGTTGATTCGAACTCCATGACAGTGTACTATCACATAATAAAATGAGTATAGTTAACTTTGTAAAAAAAAAAAAAAATTTGTCGGAAAAATCTACAGAGTGCGCACCAAAGAAGGATTCATTTTCAGTATTCTGTTAGAGAAAATTCTTAATTTATATTTTTGTTTTCAAAAACTATCCAAGTATGTGAAATTTCGAAAAAATTGGCGATCTGTCCTTATTGATATGGATTGACCCTACTTAAGGAAACCAGTGTTTTTTATAAGTTTCGTTGTGTGTGTTGGAAGTTTGCTTAAGCTCAATTCTCATTTATTAACACATTACATGTGGGGCGTCGCGAATAATTGCTTATGAGTTACCACGGGCAAAAATTAGAGCATTCGCGTAAAAATTCGCGTTTTCGTAGAATTCTATCTCCTCCTACACTTTTTAACCGACAACAATCATTCATATGTCGTTGGATAGATAACAAAACGGAGCAGTTCATACAGTACTTTTCGAGTTCAAATTTCGAAAATTTTCGAGGATCTATAGAGAGAAAGTTCAGTTGAGTTTATGATTTTTTTACGTTTTTTTTAGATTTTTTTTTCATTTTTGTAAAGATTAAGGGTGTAGAAATTTTTTAAGAAAATAACGTATTTCGAATTTATCCTCTAAGACTGGCAAATCGAGTTCGAATACGGCCAATTTCGAACTTATGTTTGGGGTAATTTTCGATCGATTTTAATGAAATTTGGTATGTGTGGGTACTCAAACTTCATTAAAAAAAGGCATATTTGAAAATGACCTAGATTACCCATATTGTACTAGAACAACATCTAGTCCCCCCTCCCTCCCCGCCCTGTAAATATTAAATATTATTATTAAATATTAAAAAGAAGAAAAAAATGCAAAATTGCTGTCTTGATTTTTTTAATAAAGTTATGGAAATACAAATTGCACATAAAAAAGTATAAATTTTTCTAAATTGCTTATAAATTTTTGAAATTTGTTTTCATATTCGCTACACACCACAGCGAGGTATACAGAACACCAGAAAATAATTACTTTTTTTTTTCTTTCTCAGGATTGCGTTAGTAAACGGTACTTCATCAGTAGTGCTGATCGAAATTTAAGTTGGGGTGAATTTGAAAGATTTTTTCTTCATTCCACTGAGGAATAAGGCGACGACATTTAGTATGGTTGGTAAAGAAAATTCCGCCGAAGATTTAAGTTTTGTTAAAACCCCAGAAGGTGCATAAAAAGTGTGGAAACGGAAAACGAAGGAGTAGAGCTCCATACAAAAATTTAAAAGTCTTTCAATTCTCAAGAGAGAAAACGAATATAAAATAGTAATAATGTACATGAAAATATGAAAGGAATCAGTCGCTAAATTTTGTGCGTAGGCGTCTCCATTATGACTTAATTTTGAATGAATGAATGAAATGAAGTCCATCAAGGACCCCCATTTGCAACATTTCGTTTTAATCTCAAATGGAACAAATTTGACTCCATTTAGTCAAATTGCAGTGAAAGTGCCATCTACCGTCATTAAAATGAGCTGAATTTATAGGAAAGTTTAAAGTTTTTCCAATCAAATTCGCAATGACTGGCATCAGCTGATTATGAAAGACTTTTTTTTGCGCTTTCTTCTCTTTTTAATATCTTTTAATAATAAAAATTTTGTTCTACTAAATGCTTTGTAACTATAGTAAATATCTGTTATTATTCTTGATAGCATTTAATTAAATTATTGAACTCTGACATGACCTTTACTCACATTGAGGAACTGTCAATGACATTCCAAATGAAATAATTTTCATGTATAGTCTGTGACCTCTTTATTTCCTTGAAATGGCTGAATTTCAAATTAAGGCATTATGGACACAGTTTGTCTAGGGTATTAGCCTTGTATTCACGACGACCTGAAAGGTTTATTATGGAATCCGGTTCTAAATTATTCGATTTCTAGGTTAAGATTATAAAGAAAGTCGTCTAGAACCATTCTTGGATTTAAATCCCATACGTAGTTTAGTGGATGAAAGGCATATTCGAGATGGAATATTCTCCGCTTGGCAATGCTTCACAATTATAGAGCAAGTGTTCTTAAGTTTCATGAGCATCCTGGTGGCAGTGGCAAAATGAAGTATCTATAAGCCACACGCATTTTGTTAAGGTTATACCACAAGGAGCAGTGGCATGAGAAGAGGTCTTTGATTGTTTTAAGCTCTGCTCTTCTAAGGGGTAGGCATTATTTTGTTTTATTTTTCCGCCAGAGTTGTCGATAAACTTTTTTGCCTTATGAAGTCTTGTAGGCTTGTAGCCTTTTCCAATAAAGAAATTTTTTCTCGCGCTTATTTAGGGTAGCTGTGAGATAACATTTCGAATTACCATAAAATGGCTGTGGTCCAACAAAGGGAGTTTCCGCTCCTGTTTTGACTAAGCCGTAGAAATTTCTTTGCCTCTATGGCCCTCATGACCAGATAACTTTGTTTCTCCTCGAAACATTATTAAGGGTTTACAAACACTCTCAGACTATACGGACTTTAAAGACTTGAGATCGAGTCATGCGCGTAGCGAGGTAGGGGCACGGGTGGACAATACCCCCCCCCAACAGAGAAGCCCGTGTAGGCTCTGTGCCCCCCCCCCCCCAGAAATACAAAGCAATTATTACTAATAATGTGCAATTTTTTCTTACATTCATTCTTCTTTCATGTAGTAAGATATACATAAGCATAATTGATTTTATTCAATTATTTGCAAAATTTTGAATAACTTCAAAATCCTTTCAAATTATTCATAATAATGAATTTTTCGTATATCTACTCTAACTCAATTTTTTAAGAAGAAGACAAATGTCGTTTTGGCCAATGTGCTGAAAGGAGATTTTAAATGTCTATCAGTTAAATAAAATTCTCATTTTTCCCAAGCCCATCAGAGAATGAGTTACAGCAGCGTTGGGAGATTGTTGCGGGTAAAATTCTCCAAAAATGGGAATTAATGGCGACTTTTCCCACAAATTATTATATTATGCGAATTCCGACCATTTTTATCCTAGGTACCAAAAGCATAAGAAATACACCAAAAGGAATAGTTCAGTTCACGTAACTTTCGAAAACTAATTAATTTTTATTGATATAGGAGAGATATCTATAAAAGTACATTAGCAACTAGGCGCAAAGTAATCAGTGCTACTACATATTAATTTACTACTTTTCAATATCACGTTCTGTTCAAATAACATAGGATTATACAGCAACAACTTCGGAACAAACTTTGGTGACCTCTTTCAATATCTCAGAAAAAAGTGCTTTCACAAAAGCACGGTATTACATGAGAGTAAATCTGAAAATTCCGCCACTTGTCATTATCATTTATTTATGAAAATTAATCAATTTGCCGCTCTTTTTCGTTGCATGTAAATCTGAAAGATTTGTCAAAGCTGGGTGCAGAATTGTCAAATGTGATTTTGTTTTGTGAGCAGATTTAGTCAACTTAAAATTCTTTTGCGAAATTTAACACAAGTACCGAATCAATTCTTTTCAAAACTATTTATCTTTGAACTTTATTTAGTGCAAAGTTTTATAGTGCCACTAGTGCTTGTTAAAATCTTCATATCAATTAAAAAAACAGAAATTAAGTGTTCAGTCAGTGCTTGCAAATATAAATTGGATTATAAACTAGGGAAATCCTGTTTGAGGCAACCGCACTATCTAAATTATCTTTTTTGTTAATAGAAGGAGAGATATATATGTAAATAAAGTAGAAAAACAACATTTTTTACCACAGATGCTTCGCACAAAACCTTTGTTTACCTTTTGCAAATTGACAATTTGCTTAGAATAGGGATGGCGGGTAAATACATGTAAAAATAGACTACCAACATAACCAGAAATTCATTACGCAAAATCTGGCTCTTAGATATGACAAAATTTTCCAGCAATTTTAATGTGAAATATGTATTTGGAGACCGTGTAAAATTTTATTTTGCCAGAACTCGATTGTAGACTTAACCGATTGATAATATAATAATTCAATTCTCATTATATGCTACGAATTTGTGATACAATTATTATTTATATCAATAACTGTAAGTTGATCAAAATTTTTCTGATGACATGCATCTGGGCACAAGTGTAGCAGAATGATCGTGATTAATATGAGTAGGTCGGCCCATGACACAGAGATAACAAGCTATGGCCGATCCGAAAGGAATTTTTTGTGTTGCTACGTCATGAGGTGACAATGTCATTTCCAGCGAATTTGTTTAGAGTTTTTCGTATTTTACTGACTGAAATACGTTTTGAATATATTATAATATTTATCTAACCATTAGTTTCTTCGTTTAATTCACTTCGGGAAAAGTTTAATTTTGTGCTAGTGAGAAAGCAAAGAAATTTCCAAATAGAAATTTTAGATTGAAATTGAGACGAACAAATTTGTGACAATTGTTGCCAAAACAGGCAAGCAACCAATTGACAGCTAATTCGGCCATAACTTGTTAATCTTTGTGTCATCGTTTGGCGCATAAAGTGGTATTAAGTTCATTAATGGATGGATATATATGAATTTTATGCGATCCTGTTTTTCTGAATATAAATCATTTCTATAGTACAGTAACTATAATTTGCAAAACCTTTAAATTTTTCCGCAAATTGCTACGTAGAGAAATAACGTAAAATTATACAAAAGTGTAACGGAATATCTTTATAAGCCATTTAATCCCACAAGAAGAAAGAAGTCAATCCATCGTATGCTCACATTTTAAGATTAGCTGAGGATAATCAGCGTGGCTCCTTTATCTATAGAACATTTTAACATTGTCCAACAATTGGTGATTTTACCCTACTTAAACTTATATATCTTATGAGAGTTTTAGATATTATAATTATTCTTTTTAGGTATGCTGTTAGCAAAAATTGGAGGCCCTGTTTACCCTATTGCAGTTGGAGGACGAGTAGCAAGCTCTGCTGAAGTGCAAGAAGATTTCAGTGCCGAATTAGTTTTAATGCAGTTATGCTTGAAAATTTAGAAATGGAAAATAAATTGAACCGGCAGAGTGCTACGTGAATGTATTTTCAATTAGGAGATCCAAGAATAATAGCCCTAGAATGCCGAATATCAAGAAAATAATACCATTGCTTGCAAATCTGAAGATAAAGAGCTGATTCAGCAGATCTGCAACCTAGAAAGATGCCCCACTAGTTTTAATGGGGTGGCAACTGGCAATGGATATGTTTCATTAATCGAATCGAATAAATATTTCGATGATATGGCGTTTAATGATTTAATACAGATCTGCTTAAATCTCGTCTATCTCACTGGGAATATTAATTATTTGCGAATTTTGTATGAATTTAAGAAATTGAACTTAAGTTAGCACTATTAACTTATTGAAGAATTGTTGAACATGAATAAATTAAATCTGTTTAAAGTTTTTTTTTGTACGACATTTATATAAAGAAAATGGATATGTAAATATGTATCTCTAGTAATATTTCTTCTTTATTTTAAAAATGTATAAAAGTACATTTAAATCAATTCGTTGCTGTATCTTCATCCACTTAAGCGTATCTAACAATCACTTAACAGACGAATATCTTGTACACCACAACAGTGTACTTCGCATCGCTTTATTCTGGACTGTTTACTGAATATTATATCCTAAATGAAATCTATTGGGTAAACTGAGTTTGTCATTCCGTTTGTAACACATAGAAATAATGAAGGATAGCTAAATGGATTGGACACTCAAGCATAATATTAAAAGTTATTTTAATTTTTGCATGTCTGTCCGTCCTCACGATAGCTCCAGAACGGATTTACTTAGAAAGCTGAAATTTTTCACACGATCTTTTCGAGAAAAAAGCAAATTTAAGTTCGGAAATGGAATAAATCAGGGAACTCCTTCGTTGAATTGCCTTGCCATACAAAACTTTGGTTTTCCACTATATATTTAGATACCGCTTGAGAACGAGTCGACGTATTGAGCTGAAATTTTGTACACGGCGTTTTCATAAAAATGAGGAGTATAATTTCAAAAATGGGATAAATACCGCAACCCCTTCTTGATGTTGCCATATAAAAATTTAGGATTTTTATGTACAGATGCTATGAAGACGATCAGTCCGAGATGTTTTTATTGTACTGAAAAGTTCTTCAGACTATGAAATCCTATGAAATTGGTTACAATAATTTTTACTGTCCGACGAACCGTTTTAGAAATATATGCGAAAAACTATTATTGGGGTACATTCACAATTTATTAGAACCATGAATTTGAAATGACTTTTTTTTAGAAAACCATAAAATTATATATTAGTAAATTATTCTTATTTTATTCTTGTTTTTGGGAAATATTCTTATTGTTGTTTAATTTAAGCATACATTGCTTGAAAACAACAACGGTAATCAATGAAATAGATTTCTTTATGTAAGGACACTTGGTTTTAACACTGATTAACGTTTTACAAAGTTATACACATTTTTGAAAAACAATACTTGCTTGAAGAATATTCTTCTTCAATATTGGGTCAGTCTGCCCCCTACTGCCCACCCCACAACAAAACGCTGGCTACGCCAATGGAGCGAGTTGTCTATCGAGAGGATTTTCATAGTTGAGCCATTTGCTGATTCTTTTAATACAGGTATTCGCGTATTCTTCCATGACTAATACATTAGCTTGGAATACGGTGGGGCTAGAAACGGGACCTTTAAAATATGGCATTTCTACAAAAAAAAAATATGGCATTTCTACGAAACTACTCAATCACAATATTCAAACATTTTCCGTTGAGATTAAATCGATTAATGTATCGCGAATATTCAGGATATCCAGAGTAACATTAAGAACCATTATTCTATATTCATATTTCTTATGCAAATCCTTCATTATGAAAAGCAAGCTATAAGTATATAAATACGGCTATTCAAAGAGGAAAAGAGTTTTGTTTTAGCTTACTATTAAAAAATACTTTGATATATCGAACTATAAAAAACCTTCTTGCCAACCGAACCCGCATAAAATATAACAAAAGTAGCTCAAATTCCCTAGCTTAAGTAAGTATCCTTCGAGATTTAATATCATACTGAATTTAAGGCCTAAGGGTAATTTCCACAAAAAAGTTCCTGAGCAAGCAAAAAAAGATTCAAACTTTTTGTTCGCAGAGAAGTTTTAAATTGTTAAGTGCTAAGGGATAAAAAAAAAACTTTTCTTAAAAAGTCGCATCCGCCATGGAATTCATTTCTGAATTCACTTAGAACTTGAAGAGTACCGAGAAAATGTTAAAATACACACATTTCACAAGGGAATCTAGTTAGTTCTGAACTTTTTGCAAATACTCGCACTTTCGAATTATTATTTTAATTTTTATTTATTTTTCTCTAATTTCTGTTAGCCGTTGTAGAATTCTTTGAGATGAAATGCAGATTTATTCTGTTTAGATATTCTTAAGTACAGAAATCTTTGGTCCACGGAAATTTTATTTCATTTTCAATCTTACAATGCGGTGCTCTACAGATTTTTCGGTTATGAGAATTAAAGACGTGTGTGTGTGTGGTAATTAAAATGATTGGTCTTCGTTTTATGGCTATTTTTGTAGTAATATCTGGTTAATTTTCTTAACATTTAGTAATTGCTTTGAAGGGAACGAATCGCATGCATATTTGTGGTAGATTTTCTGCCCAATGCTTCCTTTGTAATTCAAACAATTTACTTTACAATTTATTTTAAGATTTGTGTTTATTTTAGATAAAGAAATATGAGGTGAATAAATGGCATTTGATAAATGGTAATATTTAAGATTTGATCCTTCTCACAGGATATTATAATGTTTCAAAAAAAAAGTAGGGTAAGACGTTCAACAGTGAATCAGTGGTACACAGTGATCCATTGCAATATCTCGAAAAATACAGCGTTACCAGAAGTGAGCAACAGATGTGTATGCCTGGCTAAGCATACTCTCTCTTAGTCTCAGTCAGTAAGTGTGCGCGCTGGGAATCAGACGTGTTACGTCGGGTTGTTCATTATTTACGAGGAAAAGTAAGAAAAGTCAAGTAAGTTTTATGATTTCTTATGTAGAAAATATATATATTTTAGTATTTTCATGAAGCCCTACTTATAACAGGGTTTTTTGAGTTTACTATGAAGTATTTCTGATTTTAATCACACGTTGCTTTCATAGTTAATTTTGATTTTAAATTTATAATATGCCGGCTGGTGTACAGTGACTCACAAGATCATGTCCCACAGTCAATTGGTTCACTGTGTCCATGTTTCTTGATCCAGCGTGTCCACTTCTTGATTAACTGTGTCCACGTCTGTTGGTTCCCTGTGAAATAGGTTAACAATTATATATTTTTCCGTTTCAGGTTGGCCCGAACAAAAAAGGAAGTTCGGAAAATTGGTGGCCACACAGAGCAAAATATGAAACAGGCTATAAAGATGGTATCAGGGGGTTCTAGCATAAGAAAAGCTGCAAGCATCACCATCTCAGCTATATGCGACGTTACGAAGATATATACTAAATTATAATATATACCAATTATGAAATTAACAAAGTATTCTCCGACGAGCAAGAAATTGCCTTGAAAGGTTATTACAATAAATGTGCGCTAATGTTCTATGGTTTGAGCGCGAATGAGTGCCGCATAGTTGCTTACGATATGGCGCGACTAAACAATATTAAAATGCCAAATTCTTGGATGCGACAGAAAATTGCAGGAGTGGAGTGGCTACGATCGTTTAGAAAAAGACATCCCGAGTTAACATTAAGAAAGCCTGAAGCTTGCAGCCTTACACGTGCTACAGCATTTAATCCGGAAAGCGTTAAGAAGTTCTTCGATAATCTCCACGATATCATAGCCCACGAACCCAAGTTTTCAGATGGAGCTAGAATCTTTAATCTTGACGAAACGGCGACAACTACAGTCCAGAAACCACTGAAAGTCATAGCACCGAAAGGTATTAAAAATCTGGCAAAAGTGACCAGTGCAGAGAAAGGCATATTAATAACCACTTGCTGTATTGTTAGTGCAACTGGACATGCATTACCTCCAGCACTAGTATTCCCTCGAAAAAACTTTAAGACTTTCATGTTAAATGGCGCTCCAGCTGGCACTTTGGGCCTTGCAGTAGTGAACGGATGGATGAGTTCAGAGTTATTTGTGGAAGTAATACGTCACTTTATCAAATTCTCTGCAACTACGCCAGAAAATCCTTCTTGCATGATAATGGACAACCACGAATCTTATTTGTCTATAGAGGCCATTGATTTGGCCAAAAGCGCTAGTGTAACCATTTTGGCGCTTCCTCCGCACTCAACCGCAAAGCTGCAACCACTGGATGTGGGATTGCTATCACCATTCAAGACCTACTATAACTCAGCAGTAGACTCCTGGCTCTTGCGCAATCCAGGATAACCACTGACGATCTACGAAGTTGCTGAATGCGTAGGCTATGCATATTCAAGAGCTATGACACCAGTTAATATATGCAGTGCTTTCAGGAAGTGTAGAATTTTTCCATACAACAAAGATATCTTTGGTAACGAGGACTTTTTGCCGAGTACAGTAACGGATAGACCTATATGTGACGAAATTTCTTTGAGGGCAAATCATATGCCAGAATCGCAAACAAGGGAGAAAATTGAACCTTCAAGCTTAATAACAATAGTACCTGCAAAAATTACCCCTCCAACAAATAGCTCAACTGTTACGTTTTCCATAAGAGCTTCTTCTGTTTCTACTGAACATTTTCAGATCCCTTCGAATAACATAATTGCAATACCTGCTATTGAAGATGCAGGTAGACCGTCGCTCTTTCATAACACCAGAAATGTTCCGCAAACCGTTGAAAGCTGGACCGCGCACTAAGAGAAAACCAAGAAAACTAAGAAGAAGTCTTATTGCAACCGATACTCCGGAAAAGAACGCTATAGCAGACCAACGGGAAGAAACTAAACGTAGGAAAGAGGGGAAAAAAGTAAAGCGAGTGGTTTTTGCAGATATTACCACTAAAGTACGGAATACTACTCAGAAAAAAAGAAAAATTGACTCCGAAGAAGAAGAAATGGTTCTTAGTTTAAATAGTTCATCTGGCTGAGAATGGGAAGAAAAGCAAAGTGATGAAGACGAAGATATTATGTTAACAGACGATTTTCCTCCTCTACCACGAGTTCCTCAGGACGGTGACTATGTCTTGATAGTGTTCTCTACAAAGAAGATTAGGGTATACTATATTGGAATCATCTTAGAGAGCAACCCGGGAGGGGATGATGTTTGCATCTCTTTCATGAGAATGAAATGCAGAAATAAACAAACATACTATATGCCCCTGGAACCAGATATGTCTGATGTTAAAAGATCTGACATAAAACTTACTTTACCACCACCAAAAGCAGTGGGTACTAAAAGGAGTTTGACATATCATTTTGCATTAAATATGTCTCTGCTCATGCATTGGAGCTAATTGAATGCATTTGAAACTAAATAAGATTTGAAAGATTTTTTTTCTGTCATTACTTAAGGAAGTGCAATTTTTTATGTGTTTAATATTTAATTCGCGTTTTGTTTTCGTTAAATAAATATATGTTTTGCTTTGATTTATTGGTTTATTTATTATTTACTATATCTAAGGTACATATATAATAATCTGTTTTTCCAATCTGGAGGTAATCAACTAATTCACTGTTCCTATATTTTCTAAATATCCCTTTAATCGCTAACTGCATTAATTTCAACTTATTAAAGCAATGGTATATGAAAGGTAACTTAATTGTCTAGCTAAAGACATAAAAGTCAATATTGTGGTTTCTACCAGTGTGATGTTCTCACACTCAGAAAATGGGTGATTCACTGTTGAACGTCTTACCCTATATGAAATAATAATGAATTCTCGACTATCAAAATTTCGATATAAAAGTGCCTGTATGACACGACGTTTTTTACTGATTCTTTTGAGCTTTCGCAGCCGTCTCGTAGTGCTCTCAATTACTGGCAGCCAGGCTGACTTCCGAATAAGTTATCATCGGTGTTGAGAGAGTAAATTTTGTTTATAAAATGACGTAAGTATTTCGGTCGCCAGATCTTCATTTATCATAAAGCACGACAAGAACAGATAATACTGTTTCTTCTTCTTTCTTTTCCATCAGCAAAACACCAGAGAATGCATATTTAGAGTACATAGAGTGTTCGGAATTCTCAAAAAAAATTTCCAGAATAACTGAATTCTCAGTTAAAAGTTAAATATCAAAAGAATACTCATCTTTCCCAACTCCATAACTAACTCTTCGTGTTACAGAATCCGACCCCTAGGTGAAAACGTTCTTCATGAAATAAAAATTCAGGATTGGGTATCGAATCAATTGATTTATGGACAATGATAACAGTATTCTCATAATCTGGTTTTATTCCCACCAATATATTTTCCAGATTGTTTATTGGAATTTTATGCATTCCACGATCATTATAATCGCATAAACTTTTTATGCGCATAAATTTGAAGTTATCAGTATTTAATTTCTTTTCAATCGAACTACAATAATGTCCTACCTTTGTGGCTGATCGGATCTTTATTTCATTATAACGAGGTAGGTATGCCGTTAATAATGAAAAATAACATCAGCCAAATGACCACCACGACCACGCCTACAGGACCATATCCTTTTCATGAAATTTTCCATAACCAAATCGCAAAGTGGCTGCCCTATGTCCTCCATAGCCTCACGAATTCCATCTTTGAGGTCTTGAATCGACGCTGGGCTGTTGGCGTAGACCTTCTCTTTCACGAGGCCCCAAAGAAAGAAGTCGCAAGGTGTTAAGTCACAAGATCTCGGTGGCCAATTGTGATCACCTCTTCGAGATATAACACGGTCCGGAAACTTTTCCCGTAAAAGATCAATGGTTTCGTTGCTTGTATGGCACGTAGCGCCGTCTTGTTGAAAGTAAACGTTGTCCAGATCAAAACCATCCAATTCCGGCCATAAAAAATCATTAATCATATGTCGATAGCGCAATCCATTCACCGTAACTGTTGCTCCAGCCTCATTTTCGAAAAAGTAAGGTCCAATGACCCCGCGGGACCATAAACCGCACCAAACAGTCACACGTTGAGGATAGAGAGGCTTTTCAACAATAACTCTTGAGTTTTCCGAGCCCCAGATGCGACAATTTTGCTTGTTGACGAAGCCATCGAGGTGGAAATGGGCCTCATCACTCAAGATGAGTTTTCGATGGAATTCCGGATCATTTTCATGCATTTCAAGGACCTAATCAGCAAAGACTCGACGTTGTTGATGATTGGCCGGCTTGAGTTCTTGTGTTAACTGAACTTTATAAGCCTTAAGACCCAAATCTTTATGCAAAATACGGTGTAACGACGTTTGTGGAATGCCTAATTCCAAAGAACGACGAGGAATGGACAAATCTGGGTTTTCTTCAACACTTTCGGCTACAGCAGCAATATTCTCGGCTGTTCTTGAGCGACGTGCACGGATTCTTCACGTCACTAACTTGTCCCGACAGCTCGAATTTTTCTACCAATTTCTGTATTGCGGTCCGACAAGGTGCTTCACGACGACCCAAAAATGTTCGAGTTTTACGAACCGTCTCTGCCACATTTGCACCATTTTTATAGTGAGTTTTAAAAATTTCAATGCGTTATTGAATCGTGTATCGTTCCATTTTTAATAATGGGGTAATTTCTACTTGTCAAATGTCAAAAAATGACAGCTCCAAAAGTGACATCTACCGAAATAGCGGGCTAATTAAAATAACACCTCTTATTGGAAAACCCTTTATAACAGAACATACCAAGTCTATTTTCGCGATTCCATTTCCAGAGTCTTGAAGGCTGCTGTACCTCAAGATGCAAGGTATTGACTTATGCTGAGGACGTTAAGCTTTTCGCTCAGATTAAATCTTTTAACGATTGCGAACAGGTACAGGGTTACTTTTACAAATTTTGGAATTGGTGCAAAAGCAATAATTTTATACTCATTATTGACAAATCAGAAACCAATCACTTATGATTATGGGTTTTCCGATTTCCTTATTTATCTTGTGGCTTCTATTTGAGACATGGGTGTCAAATATGACCAAAAACCTCTAACATAAACTACATGGTATCAAATAGTAGTTCTATGCTGGGTTTTATAAAATGTTGGTCTCAAGAATTTTCGAATCCTACCATAATATTGTTTTTGTACACTTGATTTGTGAGACCACTGCTTGAATACGTTACCCAGGTTTGGTCACCCATTTTACGGGTACACACATTGACCGTATCGAGTCTGTTCAGCGAAACTTCTTACGATTTGCTCTCAGGCACCTACCCTAATTCATTAATTCTTCCACCCTTTGAGGATCGCTTGAAGATGTTAAATATGCACTCGCTTGAGGAACGTCACATGGTTGCCGATGTAATTTTTGTAGATCAACTTTTATACGCGAATATTGATTCTCTTTTGTTACTTGACAAATACTCTTTCCATCATGATAGTAGTCACAATTTGAGAAGACTGCCTCTGTTGCATGCTCGCTCCTCAAGATCTAACTTTTGAATTGCTGAGAATTTTGTTGTTTTAAAAAAACGTCTACATAATATTTAATTTTTTATTCTATGTTTTATTGCATATCATTTCATCCGGTTTGGTTTATGTTTAGTTTAACGTACTAATACTAATACCAACTACTGTATTGTTGACCCTATCAACTGGCATCATTACTTTCTCTCCAACAATGGTGAAAACTTGCAGAAAAATCGAGGAAAATTCATGTAAAATGCTTTTCCGGAGATTTTCCGACCAAGGAAGCGTTTAAGCGCTTTGCAACCTAAGACAAAGTTGTAGAGCGAATTGAATTGCATAAAGTTGCTTTAGTGGAAAACTCCATGGAAAACCTGGAAAAGCTGGAAAATCATCGGAAAAATTTTCATCAATATGATTAGTGATAAATCTGTTTCAGGAAAAATGCAGAATTTTCCACTTTTCTGGAAAATGTTCCGAAAATTTCCGGATTTTTCCGACTTTTCTGCATAATTTTCCGACAAAAAGTTTTATAAGCTATAAGCTATCCGTCCTACTGGCATCAATACTCTCTCTTCAACAATCATGAAAACTTGCATAAAAAATCGAAGAAAATTCATGTAAATTTTTAAAAAAAATTCATAGTAATAGGAAAAGTCTGTGGAAAACATGGAAAATCGGGAAAATTCATGTTATATGGGATCAAGTTGGAATACAGCTAAAAAGCGCTGTTTAAAACATAATTTGAATTTCAGAAAACCATTGCAGTACTTCAACGATTTGATACTCGAATAAATTTTTTGAAAAACTGGTAAATCAGTGTCTTTTCAGCCGTCATAAAATTGTTTTAAAATATCTCCATGCAGCACGTAATAACAATTTAGTTAACGTGAAAAAGGCAGAAAATAAAATAAGTAAAAAACGAGTTTTCAAACAAAACTGAGGCCAAGTCGCATGAAAAAGTAGAAAATAAACTTTTCTTCACACACAGAGGTGGACTCAGATTTTATTCGCTGACAATCACCGATATATTTCAGTAAGATCAATCAGAGGTAATAAGTGATTTGATTCATGAAGAGAAAGAATATTCAAGAGAAATGTCCCAATCACCACCTCTGAGTGTGAAGAAAAGTTTATTTTCTACTTTTTCATGCGGCTTGCCCTCAGTTTTGTTTGAAAACTCGTTTTTTACTTATTTTTTTATTGTAGTGAAAAAGCATTTGCCACTTTCGTCATCCCAGCAATTAAATCAATACAATCCGTAGATTATAAGATACTATTTCTAAAATACGTAGTACGTATTCCATGCGAACAAAGTCACGGACAAAAGCTGATAATGAAAATATCATCGAATATCAATTTGATCTTCTAGGCGGAGATTTTCCAAAAATTTGATTTAACGATACTCTTTCCAAACTATGCTTTTAGCCCCACTTTACCCAAATTCTACCGCTTTTCCGTTTTCACAGAAATAACAAATAAATAAAACATAACTCTCCCCCGTGCCTAACAGGGTCATTGCAATATTTCTCCAATTCTATTTCATTCATCACGCTGTCCACATATTCACGGAAAAAATTCTATTTTATACGAATGAAATTATTTGTTTATGAAATTGTTTTATTCTATTTACTGAACCATCAAATTACTAAACTTTAGTTTGCACCCACACGTTGATGCCGCAGTCGTCAGTTTCGCTACTTCTAATCCTATACTTTATTTGTATAAATAAATAATAAAATTAATAACAATAAATTTGCATTCTTAACACACAACTCCTCCATGACCTGAATCAGAAAATTTATATTGAAGATTTTTAGCAAATCATTCTTTCTTTAAGTACTTACTGTTCTCATTGTGCTCTTAAAATCAACAATTTAAATCTTATGCTTTTGTAAAAGAACATGAGCTGCATTTATTTATATATCATGGTGTGTATCCAGAAGTTTTCATAACAGAAAAAAAAAAATAATAAATTGCGGTCATTACTCATTTGCAGGCATATTTCGACGAAAGTATAACGTAAAGCCGTAATACTTTTTTATACACACATATTTCGGCGCAGAGTTACAAGGAAATAAATACAAAATATTCTCACTAAAAAAATATTCAATTTTAATGTATCTATGTACTTATGATATCTAATCGGCATATGTTAAGATATCTAAAAGCTCTGGAACTTGTATGTAAGTGCGCCTATTTTTAATTTCACAGCTTCTTATAACAGTAGTGACGCGAATATTTAAGCTTAAGAAATTTACTCATGTATACCTCCGGTATAGCGCTGGATGAATACAGCAGCTACATAGCATATTTATAAAAATAGCTAAGCATACTCTCAATTTAGTAGAAAGCAATTAAAGACACATTTGTTGTTAATGATGACAACATAAATTTCCGGATAATTTTAGTGCAGTAAAAAACAAATTTCAAAATTCCAAGAAGGACAAAAAAAGTTTTCCAAGAATGCATTTTTAGTATCTACCTACGTTCTTTTTTTAATTTCGGAAATTTGTAATAAAATTTTTATGAATTACAAGAAATAGCTATCCAGTACCTGGTGGGGTACCGATGAAATGAGCAAGAATAAATAAAATTACTCATAACTGGTGGCGCGATCCCAATGTCTTAATCCCTAATTTTGTTTATGAGGGCTATGTCTCTTAAAATGGGCATACTTGCAGGATTTTTCTTTTTTTTTTTTTCTGTAATCATGCCCCGCGTTTATTAGAAAATATGCGGAAACGCCGAAATCAGAGAGGATTATTTCCTATAAACGAAAATGTAAAAAAATGAGGAACCCTAGTTGCTGTACGATGAGGTTATCATCAGATAACATCAGAGTCTTCTTTGATATCTATGTTTGGTATAGCGTGGTAAGTTTAAGACATCGAATGAATATCTCAAATTTCATTAAACCTAACGTATTTCGCAATATCGGTAGTAATTCCTTCTACAAACTTTTTTTTTTCGAAAGTATATTGCTCTCGTTCTGGTTATGTTTGGGAATAAATATTTGCAGCTCGTGCCTCTCACTCACCGCAAGATTTAATGCTGTACCTTGAGAGGTGACTCTCGCTCATCACTTTGTTTCCGGACTGCACTTTTTCTTAAAATTTTATTGAACATTTTTATAGATTTTTGGAGGCCGACAACGGCACACATGAAGGTATTGTATCTGATAACTCCAGTCGGCCACCAAGTGAATAAAAATTCAGCCGAAACAATTTCTATAAATTTCTAATTGCATTCATTTCTTAATACTTATTGCTCATCAACGTGTCCACACTCATAAAAATATTGTTATCCTAAGTTCCCGTTATCGGCTATAATAAAAGTTGTAAGGAAAACATTTCCAGTCAATTTCAAGGAAAAAATATAGGCCTACATTTTCGGTTTTAGTTCGAAGTTGACAACCGTGGCAAAAGGAATATAACAATTGAATTTTCTGATCCTCATAATCATGGAACTTAATAATGAAATAACCTCAAATGAAGATGAGTTTAATTTAACGTTGCATAACGAGGACATTACATCTATTCACAGAGAGCTTGACGATAGAGAGAACACGAACAGTGATGAAATAAGAGGTGTAAGAAGACATAAGATCAGAATAATAGGTAGCCATATATAGCACTCTTTGCTACTTGGCTAAAGTTCTTGAAAAAATGTTGTCGTTACAGATTTCAGAATTTGCCCATACCAATAATCTTTTAACACAATTTCAGTCAGGCTACCGAACTCGGCATAACTGTGAAAGTGCTATACTAAAAATCTCCAACGATCTTCGCCTGATTCTCGACTCCAAAAAGCTTGGCATTCTTGTTTTACTTGATTTTTCAAAAGCTTTTGATAGCGTTACCCATTGAAAGCTATTAGAAAAATTACATAGCTATTTTAAGTTCTCTTCATCTGCTATCAGCGTAATGGATAGTTTCCTTACTGGCAGGTTTCAAAAGGTAAAAATTGTTGATTCCTCATTCTTCCTACTCCACTATTTATGTGGTGTACCCCAAGGATCTGTTTTGAGCCCGTTGTTGTTTTCTATGTTTATTAATGACCTGTCAAATGTAATTTAAAATGTTCAGTTTCATCTTTATGCTGATGACGTACAATTATACCTAAGTAGGCTTATTGGTCTTATAGAAGATTGTGTTGCTCGCATCAGTGATGATCTTTCCTATATAATATACACATGGTCGGTTAACAACAAACTCACAGTAAATCCTGGCAAATCACACTGTCTTGCTA
The DNA here is from genome assembly GCA_963924295.1 of Dioctria rufipes. NCBI lineage: Eukaryota > Metazoa > Arthropoda > Insecta > Diptera > Asilidae > Dioctria > Dioctria rufipes. The sequence goes on along the minus strand of OZ002743.1, from coordinate 73,928,847 downwards.
TATATAATTCTTAAGAACTCTCCTATGTGTTATTTGAATTCTGTCACCAATTGGTGTCAAGCTAAATGGGCAATTAAGTTGTTGTGATCATATCAAACTAATGATTTCTAAGATCTATGGGAGCTTACGCCGATTATGTCTATCTGCAGGAGTTCTAGCAACAAATATCCGCCTGCAACTTGTAAAAGCTCTTTTATTACCTCATTTTTTTACGGAAGTTTGGTATATCCTAAACTTGATAGCGTATGCTCACGGAAAATCGAAGTTGATTTTAGTGATTGCATTAAATTTGTGTTTTGTATTAAAAGATGACAGCATATTACTCCGTACAGGCTCTCTTTGGTTGGCTGCTCGATCACCTCTTCCTTAAAGTATAAAGCCTAAATCTCCCGCTATAACTTAATACACTCTGGTGAACCTGGATATCTTTATGACCAGATACAATTCTTGCAATCTTCTCGACATTACAATCTTCTTATTCCTCGTTTTCATTCTGAATTTGAATGTGACAGCGATAGTGATACTGCAGAAGACCCCCAATCGGACAGCATCCGAAGAAATACCCTCGAGAATACCGTTCATAGCCGACGACACTCCTGCAGGATCGAACGTACCCCCAGACAAGAAAGAACCGTTGGATTTTGCACAACCTGTTTTTTATTAATCAACTCGAGAATGAAGTAGTTACTGAAACAAATAAAATGAGACGTTATCACCGTACTCGATATGGCGAGCTTGACACAGTGTAAATATCGAAGATATGTGGGCATTTATTGAAGTCATAATAAATATGGGGACAATGCCGTTGGCGAATTTATGAGAGTACTGATCACGGAATGAAGTCAGTTACATTCCTGTTTAGTCAAACAAATTTACCAGAGACATATTCAACTATATTTTTTAGATGCTCCACCTAAAAGCAATCCCAACACGAGATGCAGACCATTTTCAGATAGTAAGCTACTTTCCTAATTACATAAATTCTAAATTTTTGAAATATTTTATACCGGGAGAAGAAATTTTGTGTCGATGATTCCGCTATCAATTTCGAAGGTCGGATTTCCTTTATCACTTACAACACCATAAAATTAACCAAAATCTAGTACCTGATTTTACATAATGGCGGACTCATATTCTGGCTATATCTCTAGTATTATTCCTTATTATGGAAGTTTTACAATGGGGAAATTGATAAGGCCCGACCTTCCAATATCAATAAGAATTCCGCTGCGCCTTTAATATGATGCAACTGGAGAAAATGCCTGGTAGTCAAGGATACCATATGTTCGCAAACCATCTTTATCTTGGCTGAAAAATTATACAAACTGAAATGTAACTTGACAGGAATAATTTTAACGAATAGGAAACATTTGCCAAATCAAATAAAAAAACAAAAACAAAATTCCGCAAGAAATCGACAGTAGAGTACCGCAAAAGAAATACCTTAGTTTTGGCATGGAAGGACAAGACGATCGTCATGTGCTTGATCAATTGGAATAAAGCAGGATTGACTCCTGTAAAAAGAATTTTACGAGGTGGAATTGAAGTTAACATCAAAAAGCTAATGTTGTAATAAATTATATAAAACATATAGGCTGTGTCGATCATGCAGACCAGTATGGCTTCAATGTGCTGGTTCTTAAAAAAACCATTGAAATGGTGTCGTAAACTCTTTTATTGGGGTCTGGAAATTTGTTTCATATATTCATTCATATTTTTTTTTTTTTTAGTAAGCACTTAAATTTCCTTCAGTCTCATTTCTTCCAACTTTTCTGTAATAGCCCTAGTACCTAGTTATATTTTTTACAAGAACTTTTGCCACTGTTTCTTAGGCTCTTTTCAATATTTAGTCTCTTCGTAAATCTGCCACACCATTGACACTTCTGCGCTGATGGCCCAAGCGATTTTCGTCCAATTAGTATGTTGTGTTTTTTGTCTAAGGCGCTGGAGAAGCTTATGCATAAACAGATCTTACTTTACTTGGAGTCAAATCGATTGCTCAGCCCGTGGCAGTCAGGATTTCGAGCTGGGTACAGCTGTGACGCTGCCTTATTAAAGGTAACGTCCGACATTCGTAGAGCTCTTGATAAGAATCACCTGACTGTCCTGGCACTCCTGGATTTTTCAAAAGCCTTCGACAGCGTCAACCATTCCAAGCTCCTTACCGTCTTATTAAACAAATTTGGATTTTCTTCTTCTGCGGCATCACTTATCGGTAGCTTTCTTATTGGATGATCTCAGCAAGTCAAAGTCCATGATTTACTTTCGAGAAGCTTGCCTCTCACGTGTGGGGTACCTCAGGGTTCAACCTTAGGCCCTTTATTGTTCAGTATGTACATAAATGATCTGCCCAACGTAATAAGAGACTCCAAAATACACTTGTATGCTGATGACGTCCAGATATACTTGGATAGGCCGGTTGGCCTGATAGAGGATTGTGTCGAGAGAATTAACACAGATCTGAACAGAATTTCTGAGTGGTCCAAGAGGCACGACTTACTTTTAAATCCTATTAAATCAAATTACATGATTTTGAATCGTGAGAGGCTTGATGTATCACAATTTCCAACTGTTACTATGAATGGCACAGCTTTACCTTACGTTACCTCTGTTCGAAATCTGGGAATTATCCTCAATTCTTCTATGAATTGCTACGACAATATTAAAAATACATTGGGTAAAATTTATGGCATACTTCGAAGGTTGTGGTTGTATGCAAGGATTCTGTCTCCTGCTCTTCGCTCTAGGCTGATGAAGATACTTCTCTTGCCCTATTTCACAAGTGGATGCATTGTCTTCCCTCACTTGGATTCGATATGTACGAGAAAGCTCGATGTTGCTTTCAATGACTGCATTCGCTTTATTCATGGATTGAGAAGATATGATCACATTTCCCTGTTTCGTAACTCTCTATTGGGTAAATCATTAGATGCTTATCCGACATTGATAAATTTGATTTTTCTTCATAAGGTCATCTACACCAGGCGTCCTGGATATCTATTTTCCGACCTAAGCTTTTTAATCTCTGATAGGCACTTAATGCTGCGTGTTTCCCGCTATCAACATAGAATTTTAGAACGCTCTCACCTTGTTCATGTTGCTCGCCTTTGGAACAGTCTACCGGCGGCATTGCAGCTTACTAGCTCGGCCAGTTCATTTAGGGTACTGCTAACTCGTCAACTGGCTTCAGATGAGAGTCATGCGGGCTGACATTGCCCTCACACTCCAAAATAACTATGCGCTTTTATTCTTGTTTTTATTATTATTTCCTGGTTATTTTAATTTCTATTTTCAGTTTTCTGTTCCATTACCTATGGCTTCCTGTTTTGTTTTGTACGCTTTCTCATTCCCTGCACTGCTGTTAGTTCTTGCTATTGCTTACTTTCAAGTTTCAAGTTTTTTTTTTGTTTTGTTTTTTTTATTATCAGTTTTATGTTCCATTGCTTATATTTCAATTTCTCATTATTCTTTATTATGTTATTTATAGCTTTAATCTTTTCTTTTCATTTATTCTATCTTTTCTTTTTTCGTTTATTGTTAGTTTAATATTAATTTAGTATTTTCCTTAAACATACCAACTAAGTTTGTATCATTAAAGATTTCAACATCTGAGATATTCTATCCCAATAAACAATTTGAATTTGAATTTGATGTAGTTATTATGACTCAAATACAACACAATTGCGATTTATAGAAAATAATGTCGTAGTTCAGTCACATTAACAGAAATAACGACAACTACCCGCCTTATATAACTTCAGATGTCAATTCATGAAAATAGAAATCAAAAATTGCTATTCCTACATGACGCGGTTATATTTGACTCCAGTAAAATCGTACCAATCCTTGATAGGCAAGACCCAAAAAGACATATTTTTACAGAGATCACATTAACTTGGAGTAATCAGATCCGATGGACAACCACCCCAGACACAGTATGGTCTTCAAGAATTTAGATAAGACACTAGTGATGATGATTACCATCGATGAACACGAATTAAAATCCGACAAAATATTTACAATTTTTGTTCATCCGAAGTACATGAATCCTTCTTTGAACGTTATTTATTTTATTTTGTGTAAAGTTCTAAAGTTCTATGCTATCTTGCTATCTATCTATTTTATCCGCAATCAAATATAGAAATGAAAACATCATTTCCCTCTATCCGAGAACTACTTTAAATTCTCACTTAAATTAACGGTAGAGATTGAAACGACGATTGTGTCATCCCATGTCAGTCATTGTGTCCTCCTCAGTCTATGTACACCTTAATGTAAATGCCATCAAGAAATTGAATTTTCCACAATGAACAAAACAACAGAAGGATTAAGTCAGACCAATTTCAGTAGTGCATCTCCGATAGTGGTGGAATAGTAGTCAAGTGAAAAACAAAATGCTAAAAATATTCCTATTTTTTCTGGTAACAGTTTCAGCAGTTTCCATGGAAAATGCGGATTTGGAAAAATTTGGAGTATCCAAAATAATGAACGTCCCGAAATGCTGGAATTGGAAAATGGATGCTGTACGAATTCTGTGCAATTTCAACGCGACTGTGATTTCCATCGTTTACGATAGAAAACCGTCAAACGGTTTAGATAATGAATTTCTACAAGAAATAAGCGAGTGTGGAACTGCAGTCGTAGTTTTCAGGTAAATTGGTAATTAGAAAAAATTTAATATTTTTAAAAAAAAATGTTTTTTTTTGTTTGTTTTACACATAAAGTGCGGGCAACTACAACGTTTCTATACACAACAATAATTATGGAATGCAAATGTACAATGTTCTAATTATATCCAATACCAAGCAGCCCATTTGTTTACGTCATATTAACAAAAAATCTGGAGATAAGCAAAAATCTTTTTTTATAATTCTTATTGAAGATGCAACAGATATACACGATGACTGGCTGAAAGCCACATTTCGGAAGTTTTGGGATCTATGGATTCTAAATATCGTCATTATATTCTGGAAGGACAAACTACAAATCTATTCTTATTCACCATTTTCAACAGACTTCCTAAAGCCATTGGAGTCCACTGTACGCCATAAGTACGAGCTATTTCCAGAAAAGCTTCCAAATTTGAACAAATATCCTTTGCGTATCGCTATGCATCCTGAAGAAGGTCGAGCAATTTTTGATGAGCAAGGAGATCCAGTCCGTGGGGTGGATGTATTTTTAATGAATTTAATTATAGAACGTTTGAATGCAACGCGAATTATTATGATGCCTTTCGATTTAGATGCAGGTGTTATATACGAAGATAAAACAGGAGACGGAAGCATAGGAAAAGTCATACAAAACGAAGCAGATATGACATTCAATGCTAGATTACTTATGCCTTACTTGTTTGAAGAAGTACTAGAAAGTTCTATAGTCATAGGAAGAGATGATTTGTGTGTTCTATTACCAAAACGTCGAAAAATTTCCCCACTTCTAAGCATATTTAAACCATTTAAAATTGTGATTTGGATTATGATTTTTGTCGTTCTACTTGTGGTACTTATCCTACTGAAAAATCTTCTACCACACGAGTCAAGATTATTTCTATGGTTGATTAGTTGGAGTCTAACAGTTGCAGTGCCGAAATTTCCAAAAAACCGATTTTTTCGTATATTTTTATTATTTTGGTTAATTTACACAATTATAATTTCTGGATCTTATAAGGGTAATTTGACAAGTTATTTAGTGCTACCAACGTTACAATCTGAAATCAATTCAATTGGTGATTTAGTTGAATCAGGCTATGAGATTTTACTAGATCAACGATATGAATCGTATCTAAATAATTCTTTACAAGAAAAAATTGTGAATTTAATTAGACCAGTAACTACAGAATATTTTAAAACTCATCTTAAAACCAATAATCTTAGTTTTGGATATATGGATATTTGGCATTTACAGTTTCAAAGGTTGAACAATAAGCAACATGTACATAATGGACAAATATTATTTTATTTAGTCAGGACATGTCCAATACCTTTTGATATAGTTTATGTTGTTCCTTATGGATCACCATATTTGGGATTTATAAACAAAATTATTAGATGGTCAGATGAAAATGGATTAAGTTTGTATTGGGCAGATCATATGGCTACTTTACGAAAAGTCGCAAATATGCGAATTATGAGATGGACTAATCCTGATGCACCAAAAGTAATTAAATTGTATAATATTCAAGCAGCATTTTTGATCTTGATTTTTGGTTTGGGAATTGCTTGTTTAGTTTTTTTATTTGAAAAATGTTGGATTAAAATTATGAGCCCTCGGTTTAGGGGGAATCAAACATTTGATTTTGTAAATTAAATAAATTTTATTTATATGTATAATCAATCGCTAATGAAATATTACTGACTTTTTATTTAAGAATAAATATATGTAAAATGACGAATTATCTTTTAAAAATCTATTTGATATTTTCAGTCATTTTTATGGTGATTTTCTCTCGTTGAACCTGTTCCCTAGATCCACACCAAAATAACAATTATTCGATTGAGAATTTGACTGTCTTTTATTCTTTCATTACAACTCCAATTAAGAACTATCAGTCAGCAATATTCACTTAGCTCCTTAAAAATTGTATTTGAAAATATTTACATAGCAAATTGATAGACTATTTGACTTTTGATCAAGCTTTACTTTTGTCATAATACCCTCAGAGTAAAATTTATATAGACGGTGAAATAAGAAGTTTGTTTACCACGATGGGAGTTATTGAAAATTTTTTAGTGCATTCGACTAACCATATTTTGACATTTGTTTCAAGCAGAAAACAGTTTAAAATCTATCAAGCCATCTAAATGCAATAAGCCTTGATCAGTTGTAAATGAAACAAGTAAAAAAGCTAGAATTGGTCTAAGACCAATTCTTATGATACCCTAGATGAATGCCCGTATTAAATTTCATATGGTCACCGATCTATTCAAGTTTGATTTTGAAGTTGTTTTTCGCATATATTTCTAGAAAACAAACCGCAAAGAAAAAATGATTTTGTATTCTGCAGAAGTTTTTAGTACAATAAAAATGTATTGGACTAAGCGTTATCAAAGTATACGTAAAAGACCTCAATTTTTATATGGCAACACCAAGAAGGAGTTGCCCGATTCAGTCCATTTTTGATATTTTTGATATTTTGTTTATAATGTAGTAAAAACATAATGTACGAAATTTCAGCTCTCTACGTCGACGCATTCTCAGGCAGTGTCCAAATACATAGCGGAAAACGTAATTTTTATATGGCAACCCCACGAAGGAGTTGCCCGATTTGTCTCATTTTCGAACTTAATTTTACTTTTTTTTTATGTCAGTGTACAAAATTTCAGCTCTCTAAGTATACGCGTTCTCGAGTTATCGTGCGCACAGACGGACAGACGGACGGACGGACGGACATGCAAAAATCGAAATAACTTTTAATATTATGAATGGGTGTCCAATCCATTTTGCTCTACCATCATTATTTCGAGGTGTTACAAACGGAATGACAAACTTAGTATACCCCTATGATTTCATCTAGGGTATAAAAATAGTTAGTACTGGAATCTAGCTAAAGCTGCTATACGAACCTCTACAAAGCGCACCTATGATTAAAAACATCTAACTTTCTCTTGACAAAAGTTTGATTCCAACGTGCTAAATAACTAATTATTTTGAAGTTAACGTTTCTCCCATGAATACATTTCCCCCGCAAAATAAAATAATAACTAAATTAAGTCTGGATCAGTTGGCCAGATTGTTTAATTATTAAATATATTCGAAGGACGCTAAAAACAAAACAATTCAAACCTGCATTAAAACTTGTACGAACTATTTGGTTGTCGAATTAAAATATATTAACCCTAAATATTTGATAACTTTTGATTTCCGACGCGGTTGTACAGATAGATGCAAATCCGCTATTAGTTCGGATGCCAAGGTGAGATTGCTGGTATTACGGCAGAGATTTCCACTGACATTTTTTTTGGTACAATAAATTTTTAATTATAAACAATTGGTGGGTATATAGCTGCATAAAACTACACAAATCCTTTCCTTTTATTCTGTAGAATTTTTTTAGCTACGTACCATTTCTATTTTGGCAAAAAAATAGTACATAATCGTGGTTTTCCTTACTGCTTAAAGTGCGGATTCAACTGACACAATATGCAAGGAAGTGCCGCCGTATACGTACAGGCCACAGATTTATCGACGTTGGAATCTCATCCGTATGCCAACTCACGTGGACTTATCCTGTAAATTTTATTACAACACAATATCCATATTTTTAGTTTCCATAGAGCAATAGCTACTGGAGTTTAAGGGATAGACTCTCTATCAATGCGAATGCACTAATGTAAACGATAGGTTGCACACAAAAGGCTGGTTGATTCCAACTGCCAATCATAATACATGTGTTGAACGTATGCATAGCAACCTGAGTTTATTTTTTATTTTTTTTTTCAAACCAGCGGGAATGGTCACTACTAGTTCCCATTGCTACTTCGGCTTATTACCACCATTCTAGTATTTTGCTATATATCTTTCAAATTCATCCAAATTTCGTAAATAGCAACATTATAAATTAAGATCTGATAGTCTATGAGTTGGCTGCCCCTGTCAGGGTTTTACGTGGACACCTAGCGCGAGGGTTTAGTTCCACGGCAGTCTTAATGCACGGACAATCAGCGCCCTCAGAATATATCCAGTCCCAATGAGTACCAGCTTATGCCAGTGCATGCTGGACATTGAACTTAGTGGTCGAAGCGAGACCAAGCTAAAATTCCCGCCGATCTCTGGGTCAGGGCAGCCGGTTGGTTTAGAACAGCTCCACGCCGAACGTCAAATATTTAAGCATACATTAATAAAAGACCATTCTTCAGATCCTCATTCGCAATATGCAATTTATACAAGAGACGTACTTCTCTGTTAAAGGAAGGATACCCGCCTAAGTCATTAGACATTCTCTCTCTGCCGCATACGGGCTACCACAACCAACACGATGCTCCCGTCAAGGGGCCTTTTCCATGTTGAGGTGAACTAAGTTATACTATAGTAGAACTATCCAGGGCTCCTTAACTCCGTCGTACCAAGTTAGCAATGTCGGCTACCCAATTGATATGGCTTCGTAGTCCATGACCGTAAGGCAATAGGTACTTCCAGTGGATCTTACTCCATTCGGGCTGAATCATATTGGCACAATGTGACTACAGTGGACCACGTGAAGGTTATAATCCACGCTTCAAGTTAGGAGAAGCTTGAGACTACAGCCAGTAATCTTATAGCATACCAAAGTACTAATTTCAAGACAAAACTACTATGCTATATATGTGCAGGCCTCACTCTAAACACGCACAATCATCATTGATATCAGAGTAGCTGTGTTTTCTCAGCATGACGTATATGTACAGCCTTTCCCTTGCTTGTACCCTCCTTTGGCAGCTCTGCGCATCATGGAAAATCAGTTTGATACTTTTCAAATTTGCAGTTCATACTTTTGACGTACAAAAGAAAGGAGTTAACTATACAAAAAAAAAATGCCTAAGGCATCGCCAACCCCCACGTGCACCCTTTCGAGTCAACTATTGACGGCAAAGAACTGAATGTGAATGAATTAGGCCGGTCGAAAAGTTTCATGCAAATAGCTTCAAGAATTTTAAACGAAATAAAATTCTCAATTTTTCTTCGGAATGCTTTCAGAGGGTGCAGAAATGCCGTGATATGAAGAAATACCTCTAATCAAAATAGATCGAGATATTTTTGAACGCCTTCCCATTGCTCGCCTTCCCATTACTCTCGAAAGAAAGGTCCATGTTTTCCATCTCCACTAGAAGCCTCTGCCGAAATTCAGGAGAAATGTTCTTACTAAAAATTTGAAATCTTGAGTCGCATCATTGAAGTTTTCAACATTATCGGTGGATTGTACTTTTTGCAACTCTTTGGCAACTTTTCTACCGCCGGGTTTTGACAAAGCTTTGATTTTGGAAAAAAAAAATGCTTCATAAAGTTCTGCGAAATTTATTTGGTTTTCGATTGCTACCTTTCACTCATGATTAAAGATTGCTAGAACAGGACATTTCGTATTCCATAATTGGGCCGACACAAATCTGTCATACCTAATTTCATAAAATGTTATAAAGTAGTAAAGAAGCCATTGTTAAATTTTTATCTGATTATAGAGAAAATTCGTCGATGGTATCAATTAATTTCGAAGAAAAATGTACATTACGGAAGAAGCGCATAGAATACTCCTACCCTGCCGTGCAAGCTCGCTGTAGAAAAACTGAAACAGTCGATTATCCATATTAAGAAGCCGATAAGCAAATAACTAATCTCGTTAGCAAGTGCAACGTGGTATCAAAATACCATGTAAAAGCCTACAATACTTGACGTTTTGATTATTTTGTTGTATAAAAACGAGATCATCAATTATGAATACAAAAACTATGAATATTATAACTATTTTCGGCCCAGATGCCTGGGTTCCAAACGGGCTGTCTTGGGGTACCTAGAATTTCGTTAGAAAGAACAGGAATGACCTGAGAAAGGACGATCGTTGAGTATGAGCATCTGCAAAAAAACAGGTGATCCAGATACTGCTTGATGAAGGTGGATCCTGGAGGATGAGCATCTCCACAGACAGTACTTGGAGAAGGACATGCGTCGAACAGTTTTTGATGATTGGATTCGGCTTCTGGGGTGGTTCTTAAAATTAAGGAAAGAAGAAAGATTAAAGCAGTCTTTGGAGATAAAAAGCCGCCAATGGGGTTCTTCAATATAACTGGAACTGTCCTCTATTGAGGCTTCTAACTTCTAGTGAAGCTTGCGGAAATTCTCAATCGCGATGATTCGCCTTTTTATGTGTTGTCTAGGAGATGGTCTGCTAGACTTGGCAATCTAGACTGAACTGACTTAATGCAGAAACACATCCAAGCAAGCCACAGGCCTGGCGTCTCTCGAGCTTCCTCGCAGCTCACCTCAAGGCTTGCCTCAGAGAATTGAAAACAAAATGATACCACCGGGCTCGGTGCTGAATCTTGATAGTATATCTGTAGACAGAAGTAGGCCTGAGAGAGAAAAATTTCCAACATTGAGCAAAGTGCGCCTTGCGGCTAGGCCTTGAAGCAAGCTACTGACTTGATTTTGTGTTGCATCATTTAAAAACCCGTGTTGGAAATTTTGAGAGCGCCTCATGGAAGCCTGGAGGCCTGGATTTTCTGCCATTAGAAATTAACAACATTTTATTTTATTTTTTTAATATGCCTATTGTCTAATTATAATCAAAATACTCTTACGTCGCCCAATGTATTTTTTTATGAGTTGGACATCATCTGACTACTAAGGTCAATAGAGCGATTAATTTGAATCGGATACATGCTGTGGCAAAAATGTGGCAGTGTCGCCACACATTCAGTAATGGACCACAACATGTTTTAATTTGTGTTAAGAGAAAATCTTTATTTAACAGCAGTTTTTTATTCATTTGATCGACCTCCTCAACATGGTACGCTGCAAATAAATATGAACCACTCGACGTATCCATCCTTTCAAATCTTGTAGTACATTCCATATAAAATTTATATAGGTACTATGCATGCGATATCCAGTTCTATTGCCAACTATAGTTTTATGAAATTAAATACCTGCGAATAATCTATATGAACGAACTCTGCATCCTCATGGAGTTACTGTGCCATACGCCATTTGAGCTATTTGAGGTTATTGGACTATTTTTTTTTATTTTTGTAAGTTGCTAAAAAACTGACGTGACTATTACTGAAGACCGATATCGTGTGATACCGCAAGTTCTATAGGACATGAAGTTCCAAGAGGATGGAGCTATATTTCAGAAAACCGTGTAATGATGGAAATTCTAAAGGATGCATTTACCAATCGAATACTTCCCAGATTAAAACACACTACACATCTACTTAGACTATCTGAAAGAAATCTAGCAAATAACTTCAGATATTCACTCTAATGTATCACCAGAGGATCTCATTTGATGGATATAATATTCTATACATAATTGTATATCCTTATATAAACGATCCAATTAAAACAAATCTACTGCCATTTGTTTTATTAAAAAATGAAAGGTACTGGCCCAGTAATAAACGCTTGAAAAGCTGATAATTGATGTACTCTGCATTCTTAGTATGATATTATTTTTAAGCTACATGTTACTTTTTTTTATATGTTGACATTATTTTAGAATACTTTTATATGGTCTCGCTCTACAAGCAGTGAACTACATACGCAGAATATACCCAGAAACTAATTGCGATGCAGTGCAGTACACTGAATTGCATTGAAATTTAGATAATAATACCATACTCTGCATTCCACTGCATTAATTAGACTAATTTCTAAAAGACTGCACACTTCATCAGTTGACATTTGTTAAATAGCACGAAATAGTATCAAAATAGGAAGTGTTAAATTTTAAATTGGTTAATTAATTTTAAGATGACATCAAAAAGTAAATTGGCAGAGCTTTCTCAAAATACTAAATTCACAATACACAAAAATCTAAATATCAAATCTTCAAAAAATTAATGTCAATGGGCTGCACTATTTTCAATGTACTTTACAATACCATTGTATCGCCACTGCACTGCTTTCTCGCCTAATGCTGCAGAAATCGTAAGGAGCTTTACAAAAAATGACAGTTCCTATTACGATTAATAGAAAGGTTTAAGCAAGGACCATGGAAGATAGAGAGTGAGAGAAAAAAGTCTAGTCAACACAGAGAGCTAAAGGCTTAAATACAATTGCGACGAAAGAGCAGCCGACGACCGACTGCAGATTCCTATGTAACCTGGGGGTTACACGTGATAGTACAGCTTCCACGGGATTTTAAACTTGACAGCAGACGTAAAGTCTTGCGTACATTGGAAAATTATAGCAATTAAGGAAGTAGCAGAATGCTAAAAAAATTAAGAGGAAGGTGTTGGTAAATGATGTAATGCAAATGATCCCAGAAAATTTCATTTTCCCAGTATAAGTTTATCAATTTCTCTCAAACAATTCTTTTCCGCCATCTTGAAAACTGTATATCCTCAAATTACTATCACCTCGGCTGTCATGATTTTTCATCATGCAAGTTCTCTGAAAGGTGGCAGTAGGGATAACACGTGCAAGAAGTATGGTAATAAACGCTTCATAAAACATGCCCAAAGGACATTGTTCATATTACTGCAATAGTCGACGGCGGTCGCAATTGTGTGAAGATCCGAATTTACAATTACCATTGATCAATCGCCTGCGACTTGATTTTCAATCGAAATCGACGCAGAGGTGAAATTTTTAATTAACTTAAAGCTTCACCTGCTTGAACAAATCAGAAATGAAAGAATGGATGTTATATTCGACCAGAAACTATTATTTCAGTCACACATCTACTGGATTACTTCCAAAGCTTTTAGATTACTTGGGTTCTTCTTTCGAATTTGTAAATCTTTTAAATCTTCATCCTCTTTTATTACCCTTTGCAATTCCTTAATAAGAAGTCACCTCGAATACGCGTGCACTATCTGGAATCCTTTTTATGGTGTGTTTATATATGTACAACAGATTGAATCTGTGCAGAGGAAATTTACTAGAATTCTACAATACAAAATGGATGGATCTTATCTAAATTATTTTTCTCGACTTGACAAATTTGGTATCTCTACCCTCGAAAAGCGGCGTCTTTTCCTAGATGAAATCTTCTTGTTTAAGATAATACATAACCATATTCGTTGCCCTGAATTATTAAGCAGCATTAATTTTGTTAATTCAACTAGAGTTACCCGTTCACCTTTAACTTTCCAGATCCCTACTGCCAGAAAAAATCTGCGTTATAAATCTCCTACTTATAGGATTCAGAAAAATCATAATGACCTACTAATCGATGTTGACATCCTCAGTCTTACCCTCTACTCATTTAAAACTGTTATCAGAAATGAAATTGAGACGTCGCAATCAGAGTAACCATTATATAATAATAACTCAATACTAAGAATCATTGTATATTTCCCAAATTTCCTTAAGCTTTCATTATTTAATTTTAACCTTTTTACCTTTAATTATTCCCTGTTATCTTGAATTTTTGATAGTAATTCATCTAATCTTCAATAGTTATTAATAATAACTGTATATTGAATTCCATAATACTTATCTATATAGCATCTAGCTTTTTTAATTAAAATTTGCTATTGTTTTAAATCTTCTTCTGCAACTCTTATGCATATTACTTTTGTATTTTCTAGTTATTAAGATCCCGGTAGCTTTTAATTGTGACCAGTCTGTAAGCTATCGCTGTAAATTTTTGAATAAATAAATAAATAAATAAACATCAACTGCAAAGAATTCCTACCGCACAAGAATCCAAATGCATACAGATCGATATTTCACCAGCATTCGTTTAGTCGAAGAGTTAACTAATCTGAAGTACCACTTCACTGGTACTATACAAATCAACTGAAGTGTTCCGTTGTCTATAAAAAAAAAAAAAATCCAATATCAAAAAACCAACTGTTGCATACAAAAAGGATAAAAAAAATGCTCTTTCCACATGTTCGCCCGCCAAAAAGTACTTATTAGAAGTATTTCTATAGAGTTTTGTGGCTTTCGTGGCTTTCGTATTCGCGATGGATAAAAGGAAATGTTTTATTTTGAATATATTGCGAATGATCTCAACAAGTGGCTGTTAGAAAATATGGTTAAAAGACCGGTACAGGTTTTTCGTTGACGAGCATAAGTCTCCCTTAACCCTCGAATTATTCACTTAATTCGTCATAATAATGAATTAATTTTATACTGAACACAACTCACACTATCCGATGTGACTATGTTTGAGCCACTGAAATCTGAGTGGAAAAAAAAACTGTTTCAATTTGGCAAAGATCCAGAAAATGGTAAACCTACCGTACAGTGATGGCTTCAAGAAATGTTAGTTGCATCGTCTTAATCCTGTTGTTGTTGATTATTCCAAATGCATAATCAACAACAAAAGAGATATTTTGAGTAATGATGTAGAGAAGTCGCTAAGAAAAACAGGGCGACGACAAATCTAGACTCAAATAGAAATAATAAAATCGATCGAATCAAATTTGCGGGAGAAAAAAAATAAATTTACGAAAAATATTTCTCATCTAACAGACTGAAATTTATTGAAATTAATTTCAATAATGGAATAATGAAAATAATATCAATAAATTTACAAAATACATTTATGTACAAAAACAATGATTGAACTTTTCGACCTAGCGTTCAGAGAGGTCTCATCAGTATGGTTATCTCTGATCGTCTAACATAGAAGTTCAATGATGGAGGTCACACTAATTGCCCATATAAATACTTTTTATAAAAACAGAAATGTTGATGTGATTATCCACAAAATGCAAATGGTAAAGAAAATATTTTCAAAAGTAAAATTCGATAATTATTTCCCAGTATTAGATGATCGTAATAATACCCATACTATTTGTAGCTTAGAGCCGGGTATCTACGATTTTAAATTTGACGGACACATTGCCAACTTTAATCAACTAGCTACCAATATTCGAATATGACAAATATATCTCATACAGTTGAAGTTCAATCTGAACTAAATTTTTGTTATTATATAATTATAAAATTTGAATGATTCGAAAATGTTTTTATTCGTACTTTTATTTTGTAATCATTATATCTTCATATCCGGCACAGTAGCGCACCCACCAAGGGGGGCAGGGAGGCATAGTTGTCCCAAATATAAAATGGGGTCGGAAAAATACGATTCTAAGGTTTCGTTCTGAGCCTATCTGAGTACTCTTCTTCTTTTGAAGATTTAGATTTTCTAGTTTTTTCTCCTAAAATCTTGGGATGTACCATAAAACCACTGTTTTCTTTATCTTCAATAAATTAATCATAATTTCATAAACAATGAAACCCATTTAATTATTTATTTACAACCCTCGCAATTTATACCGCGCTTTCACAAACTTTTGAAAAGAACCCTAAGATAATATAAATTTATAATTGGCGGCGATTATAATTGTCGACGTGTAGGGTACCGTCTGGAAGGTACAGAATATTTACAAAAAATAACCTTCCAACCGATATACCCTACGTTTTCCCTATTTGAAAATTTTAAAAGAGTTTCAATGAAATTTGTACCTCAATAAATATTTTATTTATTATCTTCAAAATATTTCTGATGTGGAAAACAATATCTTTCGTGTCCGTTTTTTTTTTTTTTTTGTAAAAATTTGCACTTTTTACTTAAATATGGAATAAACAAAAAAAAAGCAAAATCACCCCCGCTAAATTTCGATTAATTTTAAAATTTTCTACGCTTATCCCAATAGTTATAAATGTAAATTTGCACGATGACTGGCGAGTAAAAAGTTAAGAAAAACACAATTAGTTTCGGGGAAATTTGAGATGCATTTTTCTGTGGATGAAACAGTAGAAACAATAAAAAAAATAACGTTATATGGAACCTTCTAATGGAACGTTGAATAAAGTATAAAAGTTTGATACCTATGTACTAACACGAAACTGAGAAATTCGCCGGTAAATCCGGATACTACCTACTTTTCGGCAATTTCCTTCCACATCATACTCAATAATCCCCCCTATGAGAGAATTTATGAGGCTTTCTTTCTGCAAGTTAATTTTTGAAACCGACTTTTCAGTAATTCTAAGCAGTTCTACAGTATGAAATATACTTTGCAGTAGCTATGTCTTGCCTTTGTTATCCGCTCATGCCTTTGTGAATCTTCACGCCCGTCCCCATACACAGGAAATTATCGAAACGTTAAAAAACTGACCTTCTGGGGGGCCGGTGCTGTTCATCCCATGGGATTCATGGGCACAATAGGACTGTCAATAGGAGCCCCCCCCCCATCTAGTCGGTAAATAGGAAAAGAGCCAGTTCTTAAAACAAATTAATTGATCATTAATTAGTACTTAGTAACAAAAATACATACATAGTCAAAAAAAAATTATCACAAAAGTTTAAAGAAACGCAAAAATACAAAACACAAAACAGAATCAAATCCCTAAATCTCAATAAGTTATGAGTAAAAAAAAAAAAAACAAACAACATAACAACCACAAAAAGTTTCTATCACAAACCTAGAAATTTATTCAACTGAATAAAAATTAAAAGAAAAACCAAACCTTTCGGAACAAAAGTTTGTCCGCCTGTTTCATTGTTTTTTTTTTCTGACCAAATAAAAAAAAAATGGAACACCAAAAAGGACTCACAAAATATTTTACAACACCTAAAATCGAGCCTTTTTAATTCTCCCATGGTTTTTACTGGTTTCTTTCTTTCACATAAATAAAATGGATGAACAAACCAAAAAGGTTAAAAATGAAATGAGAACAAAGTAAAAAATTTGTGTTTAAGATAGGTTCAATGAAAACGTCAAACACAAAAAAAAAAAAATCGAAAGATATCTGAATCGGTTTCAACTTAACTAACCTTTTGAACCCGTTCATCACCACCATTACAGTCTCCTGAAATGCCTACAAGGACCACTTGATAAATAACAATAATTGGAAGTTTAAAAGCGATTTCCATTTTGATAGCATCTCGTTAACTAAAACCACTAAAACCCCCTTTTGAATGTACACCCCAGAAGAGATCCAAAGATCAGAATTTTCCAAAAACCTTTCTGAGTTAACTCTGCCTGACTGATTGAAAATCCGTCACGAAATCCTCAATTTCGTCTGCATTTGTTGTGATAAAACTAGAAAACGAACTGAATGTCTATGGAGGAAATTCTCCTCTCATAAGATATGAATGCGGGTTATAAATGAATTTTTGGTGGTAGATTAAGGACCTATTAAGCATTAAGTGATTACCCCTACACAGCCGTTCATCGTCTGAATTTAGTTTTTCTTTTTTTTTTTTTAAACAATTACTTAATGGCTATTAATTTTATGGAAATTTATCGTCGCGATATGATGATAACAATTAAATTACAAAATTTTGGGTATGACATAATTCAATTGATAATTGGAAATTAATCCTTTTAAGAATTGACATTATAGATGGCGTCTAGACAAATATAAACCTGAAATTATGTAAAATATTGAGAAAAACAATAACAAAAAAAAAATAACTCACATTTTTACTGCTATACATCAGAAGCGCTTAACTGAATCTCATTTCTTTCTAGTCCAGTCTAATTGGTCTAGTAAACACAGAGCACCGATAATTAATCGAAGTCACACTCTCTTAAAATCACAGTAACTAAGTAATCACAGCAAGTGCACAAAACACAGAAATCAATTTGCTTAGCTAATTTATTAAGCGACAAATTATCTTTAACACTGCTAGAAAAACTATCTATAACTGTTGATTTTCCACGACAATTTCATTAACACTGTCACTAATTTGATTTTCAAAGTATAACGGAAATCAACTTAATTCCGTAGAGAACACTCCAGAAGTAAACCGTCTTCCACGATATTAAGAACTGGACTAAAACTTGCCGCCTCGAGGTAATATTAAGTTAATGGCAGCAGAAGGCTAGTAGAAGCTAGAAGCTGCTTTGGTTCGCGGTTGTCTGTTCATCTGTAGATTCTCTCGCTTAAGGGAAATTCTTGTGCCGCCTTCTGGATAATATTTATAAGAAAAATGTGTGCGCCTATCTTCCATCGAATTGGACTATGACGAAAAGCTTGCGTACGCGCTGCGTAAGTCTGAAACATTATTTTAGTAATTTTCACTGAAGTTGGTCTGGTTTCTGGGAATTTTTATGGAAAAGCTTCTTTTATACTCTTTCTTGTTTTTTTTTTTTTTTTTGTTATGAAAAGCTTATATACTTCTGAATTTCTGATATTGTTGATATTATGAGTCCTCCCTTCCTCATTACATACGGGGTGCTTATATTATAATATGGGACTGGGAAGGTATAATAAATGACTCAATTCCTGATATATACTTGTGAACATGGAATATGTAAAATTTGAGAGCACGTTACTGGAGGAAATGATGAATGAATGCATGATGAACGTTTAAGGGTGGGTTAGGGTCATTATCAAAATTCGTTAAACGTGTATAAATTGATTCCTCTCCCCATCATCGACTAAAATAAAACAGGAATGGAAGGAAGGAAACGAATTAATGATTATTGTTGTAATACATAATTACCTACACTACCCTTACCCCTTAACCCAGGTATAATTAGCAGAGAATTTGAATTTTTGATAAGAAACATGTAATAAAACCATAAAATGAATAAAATACCAACAGAACTTTCTGCAGGTAATTATTATTTTATGGATTTGCTGATAACTAGATAAAATGTCAGCTCTGTTTAAATTAAAAGAACATCTAACAAAATACTATTGACGGACGCTAATGATAGATAGCGTTGGTATAGCAAGTACTTAGTAATATTGGTATCAAAAGTGTGTATGTATATCTCCTCCCACGTGCCAGGGTTTTGTTTTGGAAATTATAAAAAATATTGGTACTTTTGTTTTGTCTCTAATTTTTTATGCTCTTACACTTAAATACATAACCGGTTGCAAGTTAAGCTGGAGAAAGAGTCGACTATAAAAAAAAAAAACAGTTTTGTCTTACTCGATAAGTAGTTTCAATTCGAGTCTACCAACCCCTTTTCACAACCTAAAAAAAAAAAATTATTTAAAAATTTCTCATAAATGTGGTAACAATTATCTGATTACAGTCCTATCAGTCTGTTTTGTTTTGTTGCCAAGGCAATTGAATAATGATCGCTTCTCAAATGCTTAATTGTATTGAAGGATATTCTTGTGCAAGTCTGTACTAATGTTATTGTAGGAGGAGATCTAAATGTCAACCTATGCCGTCAAGACAATTTATCAGATCGGTTTTTACATTTCGTTCAATGCCTTAATCTAAATATGATTAATTCTTTTCCTACGTACTTTAATGCAGCGAATCCTTCATTACTTGACCTACTCATGGTTACAGATTCGAATAAAGTAATTTCACACAACCAAATTAACCCTCCGCCAATACCCTGGATCATGATATTCTCTTCTTAAGTTATGACTTTCCTATAGTTCAAGCACCCTCTATTATTAGGTATACATATCGTAACTACAAAAATATTGATGAACATCGTTTGTTTGATGAATGCTTGCATCTGCCGTGGAATGAAATCTTTTGCTGCGAATCAGTCGACGGTCAAGTAGAAACTTTCTCATCCCTTATTAAGTACCTCTTTGAAAAATTTGTCCCAATAAAAAGAAAATATATACCCATTGATGGTTGTCCCTGGTTCTCGCCAAGAGTTCGATCTCTCATTGCCGAACGTGAATATTTATATCATCGCTATAGGTGGCTGCGGACTGATGAAGCACGATCTCTATACATAGCTGCTCCTCGAAATAGGGTGACCGCGGAAGCTCGACGAGCAAAGCGCCAATATTTCAGCTCCAAATTTAACCTAAATCTTAGTCCAAAGACGCTGTGGCGAAATTTAAGACAAGCTGTTGCCGTCAAAGGCAGTAATTATAATTTTAAAATTGATCTCGACCCTAAAGAACTAAATATATTCTTTACATCATTCAATACTGCGCCCACTGAGCTAAGTAATTCCACTCCCAGCATAGGTCATTCAACAAGATCTTTGTCTGTGTCCAATAATAATGGCAATACCTTTTCTTTTAGAGGCGTCGATTATAGCGAACTTCTCGCTGCTATATCCTCAATCAAATCTGAAGCTACTGGATCTGATAACTTACCACCACGTTTCATTAAGCTTTTGTTACCATTTATCGGAAAGTATATGCTACATATAATGAATTCGTGTTTGACGTCATCGTCTTTTCCCAGTGCTTGGAAGTTTGCAACCGTCACGCCCATTCCGAAAAAATCCTCTCCGGAATCTTCAGCAGATTTTCGCCCAATCAGTATTTTGTGCTTCCAAAGTATTTGAAAGCTTATGTATAAACAGATATTTGAATATCTCGACCGGGGTGATTTTCTGACGCGTTGGCAATCGGGATTCCGGCGATTTCACAGCTGGGAGACAGCTGTGTTGAAAGTAACTTCTGACATAAGAAGCGTTCTGGACCGAGACCATTTTATGGTCCTAGTACTTCTAGATTTCTCTAAGGCTTTTGATAGCGTGAATCACGGTATCCTCCTCGATAAACTAGCTAACTCATTCAATTTTAGCAACTCAGCCGTTGCTTTAATTAACAACTTTCTGACCGATCGTAAACAGCGAGTCAAAGCCAACGAAGTATTGTCTACTGCACTACCACTAATAAGTAGGGTCCCTCAAGGTTCTATATTGGGCCCTTTGCTCTTCAGTCTGTTTGCAAATGACTTGCCTGACATTGTCCAGGATGTGAATATCCATTTATATATGCTGACGATGTCCAGTTATATCTTAATAGACCTATTGGGCTCTTAGAGGACTGCATTGATCGAATGAACTGTGATCTTAACAGAATCAATGTCTGGTCGAGGAATAATCAGTTGGTTTTAAATCCTATCAAGTCTCACTGTATTTATTTCTACAATCAAAAATTGAATTCTTCTGAAATACCACCTGTAGTTTTAAACAACGTTTCGCTGCCTATGCTAAATAAAGTCACTACTCTTAGTATTATTTTAAATAGCGAAATGAAGTGTTGCGACTACGTTAACAGCATTATCAGTAAAGTTTATGCAGGGCTGTGTAGTCTCTGGCTCTCAGCGAGTATCCTGTCTACTGAAAATCGCCTCAGATTAATTAAAACTTTAATTGTGCCTCACATCACTTATGGCAGTGTTATTTTTCCGAAACTGGATAGTTGCTGTGCTCATAAGATGGAAGTAGCTTTCAACGACTGCATCCGCTTTGTTTATGGACTTCGCAGGTTTGACCATGTCTCGCCATTTAGATCTCGAGTTCTTGGCTGTCCGTTGCTTCCCTACTTGCGTCGACGTGCTCTAGTTTTCTTATATAATCTAATTCATTGTGATCGACCTAGATACTTACGAGAATTTTTCCAGTTCACACTATCACGGCGTAATAGGAATATATTGCTTCCACGTTTCTATAAATCTTACATGGAGGGTTCTTATCTTGTCCAAATTGCCCGTCTATGGAATAACCTTCCCTTGAATATCCAAACTTCAGGCACTGTCGGAGTATTTAAGCGGCACATGGAAATACTTGTAGTATAATATTTATTACTCCTTTGCTATTATGAATTATACTCATGATCTCCACAGCAGAATTTACGGTAAATTTTTAAATTTAGCTCTGAAAGGAAACTAAGTTCTTATAGTAGCCCTTATTATATTTATTTTTTTTTTTTAACTTGTTTCATAATTTAGAAAAATTGCTTCTGTATATTTCTTTCTTCTGTTAACTTTGAAAACTCGATATCTAGCACCTTTAAATCTAATGTACGAAAAAAGATTATTAACTCTTGTGTACAGTATTCCTAAATAAATATTTCTATTTCTATTTAATTTGATTGTGTAAGTCATAACAATCTAAAATTCAAGTTACCTAAAGAATTTGAATTCTCATCCTCTGATATCAACACTATATAGAGCTTCCTGATTAGACATTCACAACACGTTTGAAATCGAGTTTCTGAACCAATACAGTTTCGGTACGGTGTACCACAAGAATCAATTTTGGATCCGTTTTTGTTTAACTTATACATAAATGGCCTACCTCAAGCTGTACTTAATGTAAAAGTTCATATAAACGTCGATGATGTGCAGGCTTTCGTATATTGTATGTATATCGGAAGATGGTATGTGCTATTTAAGTATGTACTTTGAACGTATAGACTGACCTATAGCTAAGAATGTACTGTTGAATTCCAATAAATCTAGTTATACAATCATTTATAGGAGAAGATTGGAGCCTACTGATTTTCCTCTTGGTATATGGTGCTCACCTCAGATATGACGTGTTTCGACCATATAAAAGAAATCTTTAATAATATTTACGATATCATCTCCAATGTTGCTAAACTTATAATAGCAAAAACCTTGATTATACCGCATTAGACCAAAATTGTGGATTTAATGTGTCGTTTAGATGTTGTATTCGTTTTATTTTTGGGCTTTCTAAAAACGTACTTTCTCTTCAAGGCTTTCATATTTTTGCAGGCTTGTGCATACTTTTAAACCTGAATACATATGGAACATATTCAATTTGCTCAATTTTCAATGCATTTAAATATACTTATAATACGCTTTGTAAGTTTAACTGGCAATCGTCTCAATTTTCTCCATGTACCTACCTAGAATATGGAATACTGCCTCAGTTGAGATTCAATGGACGTGGATTGTTAGTGCATTCTGGAATAAATCATTAGACATTTTGACTAGTCATGAAAAATCGTAGAGGGAGTGTATCCTCGGCAATTGTTTTATCTAAGTAAATAGTCTTTATTTAATTTTTTTTTCTTATTATTTTTTTTTCTTGTGATTATCTTTCCTTTTGTATATAGTCTACATTTCATTAGTATCCAGTTCAATATGTCTTACACTACCCAGCGTAGTCCTTTTAAAACGATTCTAGGGAAGCACAAAGCCCCTCGATTGTACCTCAATTTCAATTTCATTTCTTTTTAGTATCGTTTTAATTACTTTTAAAGCACTTTGTGGGAAGCAGATTAGAAGTTATGGACGAATATTGAAGCACTACTGTGTCGGCCATAAATATTTACTTGTTGCTTTCAATCACAGAAAATTAATTTTGACGAAACAGCCGCGCTCTGCAACAGCACACTTTACAATTTCCAGATTTTATTTTTGCAGTCTTAACACATTTTTAATTTTCTATCAACAAATGTGTCACTGATCTAAAAAAAGCGAAACAACTGCTTTGAAATATTCCTCCAAGCGTACTGATTCGTTCGGCGTCAACACGACAAGACTTATCACCAAGAAATACCCAGTTATCGACGGTAGTACGAAGAAAGTGACGTTTGAAAAAGCTCATAGTAAACCGCAATAACTCACTGATCTCTGCTAAATCTATCATGGATACGAACCAAAAATGTTTTTCAATATAGGCAAAAATTAATTTCTTTATTATAATCTAAATCGACCATATTTCTTTAGATTTCGTGTGCATTATTGGTGGCTGCTGAAGACGATTCGAATAAGTTCCAAGTTGTGTCTGGGCAGTTTCGGCTTCATGGAAGTTGGATTGATTTGCTTGCTTGGGCTTGTTAGCTAAAAATTTTTATGAGCGTGTAGATCTAGGTACATACATCAGCGCGGATTTTTATCTCAGGCCATTAAAAAATGTTTTCAATTTCGTTAAAGTTTGTAATTGTGTATGCTTATCCAACTATTAAAAGAAGTAAATCTTTCATTACCGTCTATAGCCACCAATAATAAACCACACGTATTCTGAAGAAATATGGTCAATTTCAATTCAAAGAAATAAATCAATTCTTTCCTCCATTGAAAACATTTTATAATGGCCTGAGACAAAAATCCGCGCTGATGTATCTAGATCTATGCTCATAAAAATGTTTAGCTAACAAGCCCAAGCAAGCAAATCAATCCAACTTCCACAAAGCCGAGACTGCCCAGACACAGCTCACAACTTATTCGAATCGTCTTCAGCAGCCACCAATAATGCATACGAATTCTGAAAAAATATCGTCGATTTAAATTCTATGAAAGAAAGAAATTTTGCGCCTATATTGAAAATCATTTTTGGTTCGTGCCCATGATATATTCAACAGAGATAAGTCAGTTATTGAGGTTTGCTATGAGCGCTTCCATACACTACTTTCTTAGTATACTAATGTCGATATCTGGTTCTTGTCTGTGCTTGTATAATCACGTTTGGATTCAATTTGCTAGAATTAACTTTGAAATTGCTTCAGGCTGCTTCCAGAATCAACTTTTTTAGAAGCAATAAAAAACCAGGTATCAGCGCTTCGAATCTACTGTTTTCCGAAGCACTTGGAATTTTTCCAGCTGGGATATACAGTACCTATATCTAAACTACTGTTAATATTAGTGTAGAATTCAATAATATGAACAAATATCAAAAGTCAAATTAAAAACAAAAAATAAAAAGCAACAAGGTACACGAAACTACCAAATAGAGCTTACGAGTTCTGTCTATAATAGTTTTCGTTATGTTTTGATTATTTTTTTTTAATTTTTATATACTTACTCGACGTTTCGGGCCTGGTTTATCACTCTTTTTCAGGAATAAGTACATAGAAATATAAAATCATAGTATGAAAGTTGTATAATTAATTTATTTTGTTTTACCTTTTCCCGATATGATAGTGTTTTTAATGTAAAATAACAGAAGTAGAAGTACCTAAAAGACCAAAAGCCACTGCAGCATTTCTAGGAAATTACAAATAACAGTAACAAACAACTAACCCCAGGTCACAATTCTAAAAATTGTTTTTTAGAAACATTGTTTACTGCTTAGTGAGAAGGTTCAGCTGGTTAAAATAGTGTATGCGGCCGTAGTTCGAATCTGTTCGAATTTGATTCGAATTCATCGGACCACAGCACATTCACATATAAAATCACATCCCAGCGGGAAAATTTTCAAGCGCTTCATAGAAAAGCAGATTCGAAGCGCTTGTATCTAGGTTACTGATATGCTTCCAAAAAAGTGCTTTTCTGGAAGCAATCTGAAGCAATTTCGAAGCAAATATTGAATGCGTAGATAATGCAAGTTTCTTTTCTCGTGTTGACGCCTTACGATTAGTCATTGATTCACAGTTTCAGATAAGACAATTGCTTGGTGAAATTCAAATTATAAAGTGTATAAAAACTTGCGGATAAAGGTAAGTTACAATTTGTTGACTTTTGTGTTCATGATACAATAATAGGTCTGTTCGCGTACTCAGTTTTGGGACAATGCATTGCAATGAATATGCATGAACTTACCCGATTTCCGTTCCCGTACTTTCTCGTGCACACAAAATTACACGAGTTTTGCATACGTCACAGCTTCCCCTCTTGCATGAATTTACCCGAAGTTTTTAGTTACTGCACAATTCATGCAAGGAAAATTGACAACTGTCATAGGAAAAGATCATTTTTGGAATTTTCTGAAAAGTTTTTAAAGCGCAATCAAAATGTTGAATGAAGATAGTTTAAGTACTCAATACTCTCATAGGACTTTGCAAGACTGCAACAAGTTACATAAAGTAAAACAACACTCATTCGCAAATGTTATTTTACACTTCTTCTTCTTGTTTTTCACGAAATTACATGAAAAGCGTTCCCGTACTTTTTCATGTATTTTACATTCTTCCCCCACCACATGTGTAAGTTTATACCCAGAAAGTTTTTGCACGAGAAGTACGCGAACAGACCTAATGTAACGCACTTTTCCCTTCAGTTGCTTTAAAAAAGGATAACTTTAGCTACTCGGACTTTGAGGCACAAATGAAAGCGGGATTTCTTTGAATATGTTTTATTTTATATTTTATATTGAATTAAAATGCTCAAGTTTAAGCTGTATGATTTTCTTTTATTTCACACAATCATAATTGTCAAATTTTAACTTTTCTGTAAATAAAAGAGAAACAATATGGTACCTAACTATTTGTGCCGACACTGTAGTAACTGAAATCGTGCAGAGCTTCCAATTTGCTTCACGTAAAGTGGTTTAAAAACGATTAAAACGAAGGTAAAAGGAAGTGCTTGTTTCTGCGGATATGCAATGTTAAAATTTATATGAAACTGAAGCTCAATCTAAGCGCTTTGTGCTGAAGTGCTTAAAAAGGAGTTTTAAAGCGCTTTTTTCCCACGGGGATATTACTCAGTTGAGAGTTTTTGTTTCCGGAATCGTAATCATTTGGTTAATATAAATTTTTTCAAATAATTTTGTTAGGAAACATATAAAAATTTTACTACGATTGGGAAGATAAGAAAGTGAGCTTAAGATTATCAAAAGATAACTTTTCTGTACGAATAGTAGTTTAAGGCGCAGGACCTATTCAATTCAAACTTTTGTCAGTTTTACATAAGAATACAGCAAATATTTTATAATGGTAGGGCTAAGTTGGGGCTCTTATGAAGTAGTGATGGATTCTGTTTCATGTGGCTTAGGTATGGCCAGTTTCACAGTCTGAGTTTAAACCAAATATTTAGTTTAAACTCGACGAATGAGTTGCACAGTTTGGTTTAAACCCCGGCTTAAACTAGAGTTTAAACCATGCCATCCCTCGGTTTAAACTCAAGATAAAAGTATTTGAAAAGTGTGACATTTTATTTTGACAGTAGCATTGTTCGTTTGTATCAAGAAAATAATTTTATCATGGATTTAGATTTAGACATTTCTAGCGATGAAGAAGATTTTTTTGAGTTAAATTTTCAACTCTGTCGACAACTGACAGTAATTAGAAATCGGCCAAATCATTTTAATGATTTTAATATTATTATATAATATTTCTTTATGCACTAGGGAAGGCAATAGCTCAACTTCACTTATGATAAAATTTGCATCCTTTTTGAATATTGGCATATTTAAAATTAGCAAATATATCTACATATTTTTTATTTGTTACTTTCTGATGTTTACTTTTTCCGATTGACAGATTGATTGATAGAAAAATTGCTTCACAATACTGGCGATAACTAATTTAGTTCACAATTTAATCAGTACTACCAACGTTACTAAAAGAATGCACTGTGAAACCCGATTTGGTTTAAACTACGTTTAAACTTGGAGGATGGTTTAAACTCGACCGTAAAACCGGCCATTAGGCAGTATTTCTCGCGGGTTTTGGTTGCGATAATCTGATTTTAAGTTTTTTAGATGTTTGTCCTATTTAACTTGTAGTACAGGTTTCACATGGCACTTAGTAAACAACATTATTGGCTTCTTGGGTGCGTATAGGGTTCTTTAATTTGGTGCAACATCTATTGAGTTGCGTTCAATAATAACTAAAGGAGATGAAAATGAGATATATCATGTTGCCATTTCTAGCACTTGATACTGATATTATTTGTACATAAGCGCCATTAAATTTGTACACCTGTGCGCACTTTTAATCACTTTTATTTTCATATACTCAAAAGTGTTCATTGAATATATACATAAAATAGTTAATAATTAAGAAGAAAACCTCAGTGGTAAAAGGTTTGTGAGTGATTATTGCTACGTGACCCTTACATTATTTCACGGGTTTTCCTCCGTCAATGTGGCAAGCCGAAAACAAACCAAACATGCAATGAAATAAGTATGAATTTGACAGTGAAGACCAAAAATGGCGGCATGAAACATACACAAACGCAGGGCAATTTGTGGTTACGCTCATGTAGACGGATGGTTTTCCAATAAGAGGTGTTATTTTAATTAGCCCGCTATTTCGGTAGATGTCACTTTTGTAGCTGTTATTTTTTAACATTTGACAAGTAGAAACTACTCCATTAATAAAAATGGAACGATACATGATTCAACAACGCATTGAAATTATTAAAATTCACTACAAAAATGGTGAAAATGTGGCAGAGACGGTTCGTAAAACTCGAACATTTTTGGGTCGTCGTGAAGCACCTTGTCGAACCGCAATACAGAAATTGGTAGAAAAATTCGAGCTGTTGGGGCAAGTTAGTGATGTGAAGAATAAAACGCGTGCACGTCGCTCAAGAACAGCCGAGAATATTGCTGCTGTAGCCGAAAGTGTTGAAGAAAACCCAGGTTTGTCCATTCCTCGTCGTTCTTTGGAATTAGGCATTCCACAAACGCATTACACCGTATTTTGCATAACGATTTGGGTCTTAAGGCTTATAAAGTTCAGTTCACACAAGAACTCAAGCCGGCCAATCATCAACAACGTCGAGTCTTTGCTGATTGGGTCCTTGAAATGCATGGAAATGAACCGGGATTCCATCTAAAACTCATCTTGAGTGATGAGGCCCATTTCCACCTCGATGGCTTCGTCAGCAAGTAAAATTGTCGCATCTGGGGCTCGGAAAACCCTTGAAAAGCCTCTCTATCCTCAACGTGTGACTGTTTGGTGCGGTTTATGGTCCCGCGGGGTCATTGGACCTTACTTTTTCGAAAATGAGGCTGGAGCTACAGATTAATGATTTTCTATGGCCGGAATTGGATGGTATTTATCTGGACAACGTTTACTTTCAACAAGACGGCGCTACGTGCCATACAAGTAACGAAACTATTGATCTTTTACGGGAAAAGTTTCCGGACCGTGTTATCTCTCGAAGAGGTGATCACAATTGGCCACCGAGATCTTGTGACTTAACACCTTGCGACTTCTTCCTTTGGGGCCACGTGAAAGAGAAAGTCTACGCCAACAGCCCAGCGTCGATTGAAGACCTCAAAGATGGAATTCGTGAGGCTATCGAGGACATAGGGCAGCCACTTTGCGATTTGGTTATGGAAAATTTCATGAGAAGGATATGGTCCTGTAGGCGTGGTCGTGGTGTTCATTTGGCTGGTGTAATTTTCCGTTATTAACGGCATACCTTCCTCTTTATAATGAAATAAAGATCCGATCATTTATCTCAAAAAATGGCATTTTTCTTTGAATATCAAAATAACACCTCTTATTGGAAAACCCTTTACATATGATTGCATCTCCTTCAGTTAATACCTCGTTGGTTGCGTTATAGGTTTGAATGCCATCTTTATTTTAAGCTGAAAAGTTTTTCATCTATAGGTAAGTTGAAATTTACTGCAAATAATTTAAATGAATTTGCAAAATTCATCAGAGAGGTCTTATCAGTGTGTGGTTATCTCTGATCCTTTACCAGATTTTGTTTTTTTTAGTATTATTTTTCAGCATCCTGACGATATTTAGAGATTATGTAGAGTATTGTTGATCATTCTATTATGTTGGGTGCTGTAATAATGTGTATTCCTTGTTGCTTTCTTGACTAATATGTCCTATGTGGATTGGATAGTTGTTTTCCATCAGGATGTCTGTAATTTGTATGATTTTCTGTGTAAATTGCCGATTACTAAAGCATAAATATTGTGCCGGCTTTTTACTGTTTTAATTTCTTTAAAAACAACATTATTAATGAATATCAGCATTCAAATTATAATATTTCTCCGGAGGAGATATAAGAAAAAGACTAATTTCTAATGTAATGACCGATTTATTCAAAAGCTCTCGAAAAACTGAACAATTCTTAATATCTATCTTAATTAATTTCTACCTGTAACAAATTTTCTGCCTATTTGACAATAATTTTATAGATTTCATGAGACAAAGAAGAAGCTGAATAACAAAAAAATAATTTAATTTAAATGGAATCAAATAAATTGCAACACGCATCCGGTGTCGATATTTGTTCGTGAGTCAACGTAACTTACCGAAAATTGTCTATGCGACATAACTGCGTGTGCAAGTTATTTGATTTGACATTAAATTAAAATTGATACCAGGTGTTATGCGTGTTATGATAACTTTCATAAAGCAGTCATAATTTGTGACTAATTAAATTAATGTTTTTTTTTTTTTTTGCCCTTTTTTTGCATTACAGCTTATCGTAATAAGTTGATACAATATAATTCTTGTCGCCAAAAAATTTTTGATGAATTTGACTGCATTTATTATGGTTAAGAAATTCATATATGACTGACTTGTAAATACAACCCTTACTAATTTTACATTTCAAAGACAAGAGAGTTTGTTTTCAAGGGAGTTATAGGTACAAGCAATAAGTAAAACAACACAATTTAACAAAACGTCAAATATCGAACTAAGCACACGAATTCGGACGGACTAGCTTCGTCTTCGTCTAACTATTATAATAACTGAGATTGTTACGTGACATTACCAACTCCAATAACAAGACGAAGACGAAGTCTTGGATTTGGACAGGCCCTTAGTATTCGGTTTAAGATACAGGCCTTTCAGTACCCAGCCGTTATTATCTTGTTTCAGTTTGTTTTAATTAAGCCAATGTCCAAGAATGAAATTGTTTTGTTATTCTCTTTTTCAATTATAAATTTAAATCTACTGTGAATGTTATTAAATGTAAGTGCGAATTCTATTTCGTAGCCTTCTAGTATTGAACAGATAATGTCATCTACGTACTTTTTTATAAATGTTGTTTTTATGTCGGATTTCTCTAGTGCTTCTTCCATCACATATTTTAGCTATATTTTTACTCATGACTTTGTTTAAATTATTTTGATATCCTAAATGAAGTCATGGGGTATATCAAGTTCGTCATTCCGTTTGTAACGCACATAAATAATGATGGTAGATCAAAATGGATTGGACACTCACGCATAATATTAAAAGTTATTTTGATTTTTCCATGACGATAACTCGAGAGCTGAGCTGTAATTTTAGCATACGAACGCTTTTCAAAAAAGTTAATTTAAGTTCAAAAATGGGACTAATCAGGCAACTCCTTCTAGGGTTGTCATACAAAAATTTCGGTTTTCTCTATATATTTGGACGCCTGAGAACGCGTCGACATAGAGAGCTTTAACTTGGTACATGATATTTTCATAGCAATAGTAATTCAAGTTTCAAAAATGAACTAAATCGGGTAGCTCGTTCGCAGGGTTGTTAAAGAATTCATTATTTCTGAGCTGCATTCCTATACATTTTTTTCATTCAAATGAACGAATTGGAAGCTGCAGTCAAAGTATGCTTAAAGAATTGGAATGGAATTAAATGAATTCTATTCCCCAAAAAAATAATGCCGAATGCATTCTTTTTCCTTTTAGAAAAAGAATGCATTACTTTGGAATGCATTGCATTCATTGAAATCTGTGTGAATTCAATTGCATTCACTTGCATTCAGCATTCACGTGAATTCAGTGAAATTATTCCATGAAATTATTTTGTGATTAAGAATGAAAGAACAAATAAAGCACTTTTAAGCATTTTTTTTAAAGAATTTCAAATATTAATTAATTTGTCGAATACTACCACATAATGAAAGTAGATGTATTTTGTTCGCATAATTTAATTCATCTGCTTCTCCTCTTTAAATGACTTTTTCACATAACAAATGAAAAATAATCATTATTTTCGGTCTCTGGAATAAATACTTTTTGATTTGATTTGAAATTCTTTAAAAAAAAATGCTTAAAAGTGCTTTATTTTTTCTTTCATTCTTAATCACAAAATAATTTCATGGAATAATTTCACTGAATTCACGTGAATGCTGAATGCAAGTGAATGCAATTGAATTCACACAGATTTCAATGAATGCAATGCATTCCAAAGTAATGCATTCTTTTTCTAAAAGGAAAAAGAATGCATTCGGCATTATTTTTTGAGGAATATGGAGTTGTATTTCCTAATTCCTAATACTGAACAGGAATGAAAGAATGATAAATATGCATTCTTCATTCCTATGAATTAAACCAAAAAAGGCTGCATTCTTTAACAACTCTGCTCATTCGTGATGTTGCCATATAAAAATTTAGGTTTTTTACGTATATTGTAAAAACGATCAGTCCTAGATGTTTTTATTGTACTAAAAAGTTCTTCGGAATATGAAATCCTATGAAATTGGTTATAATAAGTTTTAATGTCCGACGAACCGTTCTAAAAATATAAACGAAAAACTACTTTAAAAATCAAACTTACACAGATACGGAATTACATACGGACATTTATCTAGGGTATCATAAGAGTTGGCCTTAGAACAATTCTAGCTTTTTTACTTGTTTATTTATATTTTCAGTCAACGTTTGTAATATACTTTTAATTGTACTTGGGAATATGTTTCAATACTTTTAAAAAATCTTATGATATCAGAAGCAGAGGAGGAGGTAAAAGAAAACGTATTAATTACACAACTTTTATACTATGTTTTTATATTTCTATGTACTTAGTTCCTGAAGAATGGAACTAAACCAAGGCCCCATACTTTGAGCAAAAAAGGAATCATACAATAAAGATCGGAGTTTTCCTTGAAAAATTAACCTAAACGTGACATGATAGACCCGATTAACAACTTAACTAGCTGTAAACCTCCAATCATTTATAAACCATCTAATGGTTTTTATTTATTAAAAAATATAATAAAATATATAATTATAAAAAAAATTGTTTGTCTCTTTCTCACTACCTTTCCCCTTTGTACACTTAAAAAATTTACGATTTCCCTATTCAAACTGGTGTTGCAATGCCCATTAAAGTCGCAAAGATGTCTGTTGTATATTTCCATAGCTGGAAAATTGTGAGGCTTAATTTTTGATATTGTGGCAAATATCTCATAATATGTAAATGTAGATAAATATGGTCCAGATTTCCACTCAAAAAAATATAAAATACCGGGACTATAAATAATAACGCCAATGAACATTCAAAGTTAATCGTTTATTTACGTCAACTTAATGCACTCCGTCAACTTATGACTAACTAGAATTACAGTCGCTGGCTAAATTATTAGACGCACCCAGAAATTTTTGTAATTTTATCTTCATGGAGTCAAATAGAAGGACTCTACTAAATTACTATTTTTGCATTTTACAGACTATTAGGTAAAGGAAACTCATAACTGCGATAAGGTTTAGGACACGTATTTAAAAAAAAAATATAGTAAGAAAAATGGAAAAAAACTTGCAGATTTTTTAAGAGCTTAACATTTTGTGTTTCCTCCGTTGGCAACAATTATCGCCTGTATTCTCATCGGCATACTGTTTATGCATGACTGCATAGTTTCCTGAAAGTCCAGACTATGGTTCCAAACATCTATGATTCTTTCTATCAGCCGCGTGACCTCCTTTGCTAACTCTCTTTTGATGAGTGCCCACACATTCTCAATTGGATTCATGTCCGGAGAATTACCTGGCTAATCCAAAATGGTACATTTCCTTCAGGAAGAATAGCTTTAACAGATTTTTCCGTGTGGCAGGGAGCACCATCGTGTATGAGAATCAAGTTTTCTCCACTCAGAAACCACTCCCTCAACTGAGGAGGAAACCTTGTGTGGAGGACATCCTTGTATTGGTGTTGTTTCATTGTACCCTATGCAATGTACAGACGTCCAGTCCCTTTTTCAGAAATGACTGGCAAATCATCACTTTTGTAAGGTGCTTCACTATTGGTATCACGCAGTCTGCATGAAATCTCTCACCTGGACGCCTTCTGACATATTGCGCTTTATTAGTAAGAGTTTTAAAAGTGCTTTCATCACTAAAACACATCTGAAATAACATTCGTATCTATGAAAATTTACGTAATTTTAATTAAATTATGAACAAACACAATTAATAAAGTATTAAACTATAAACATAATGCATACTTACCGCTTTTCAGAAATCTTTGTTCTGATGCTTCCTTGCCCAAAGTAAACGTTTTGATTTCAAACGCATGGGTCAGTTTAGGCTTGCGAGCGGGTCTACATGCTTTCATATTCAGCTGAATAAGCTTTCGGCGAACAGTTCTCTGACTGACTGGTACATTACTCTGATTTAATTCATTTTTATTTTCTTTCGTGGTAACAAACCGATTTTCTACCCATATTTTCTTGAGGAGTCGTTCAGCCCATAGTGAAAATATTAATTTGCGACCACACTTGCTCTTCCTTTGAGGACGCAAATCCTCATCATTTTCAATTTTTCCTTTAATCCGTCTTACAGAAGCCTTAAAAATATTTAATCTCCTGGAACTTTCTCGATTCGAAAAAATTTTCACATCGATCAAGGCCTTCACTTCGTTGATTTTTTCTTTTGTCAGATCGCTGATTTTACCCATTTTATTAAATTTTATTTAAGCTTAATACAAAACTGAAATGTCTTTCAAAATAATAAAAAACACTTTGAAATTATAACACAGTCCATAAACACACAAAAATACTGCAATAATAAAACAAAAACCAGACTGAGCCATGTACTCGCAGTTGTTTTATGTCATATACAAACGAGTGTGAGCGAGATAGAAACATCGTCAGTGATACGAAATAGGTAAGAGAAACAGGAATACATGTTGCATAGATCTAAACGCTCTTAATAATTTGTTCACAACGTCTGCGCTCGCTTCTCCAATAGTTGCTCGTGCAGCTCCTTTATTTGTAGAACAATCAGTAAATTTTAGCTTCTGATGTGTAACAATTTCTGAGATGTTAGAGGCAATTGATCAAATCTGATGCCACCGGTGATGATAGTATCTCACCTAGATTTATTAAGCTTCTCCTTCCTTCACTTTTTCACGCGGCGATAACGATCCGCCACCCAAAAACCACTATTCCTAAAAAAACAACTATCATTAGTAAAAAAACGTTCTTGCACGAACTAAAGAGGATTACTAGCTGAATGAAAGAAAAAAAATACCTTTTCGGGATCGGATGTGTTTAACCAGGCTACTTTTATGCGATGTCTGCACAATCCTATGCATTCCGTAGCCGCTACAATTTAAATTAATTTACTCCCACCAAACTAGGATAATGTTTTTATAATTGAGAATAAATTAATTTGGTTAGTTTTGTACAGTTATTTTTAAATAGATTTCAGTAAACTTTGTATTATATTCGCTTAACCCGCATTATAAATTAAAAATTATTATTTCAACTTTAAGCACCTACAATGGTATGCTATAAATAAGAAGAAAATAAGATGGTTATCTTGAATTAAAGTGCAAATTTCATTGGCCTTAAAAAATTTTGTTAGTCAGTGTGAAAGTAGAAAAAAAAGAAAAAAGAAAAAAAAAGACCTGGCCTGATCCAACTATTATCCTTATCAAAGAAAAGTCTTGATGGTTTTATTTTTGAAATTTTTTCTTTCATTGGAGGGAGTACCCTGTTCCTTCTGGAAATTAGATTGAATCCGGCTGATGCCAACATTTGTTGTGTGATTACTAATTAATTTAATATTTTTTTTTTTGCAGTGTGATCAATTTTCATATTTTTTTATTGTTCTCTGAACTATCTGGATTATTGTTATTTTTGTCAAAAAAAGTTAGCGGGAAAACTTTCACAGCTACTAATGTGACATCTATTGGGCAATAGGAGAAATAAATGAATTGAAAATAGAGTTACCAGAATATTAACAAAGATAGGAGTGCCCAAAGTTTGGATGAATCAATTTTTAATGAGAGCGAAGCATGTAAAATATGTAAGAAAGTATTAAATTGTGAAGGTCGATGTGCAAAGTGGCTCCACATCGGATGCATTATAAAAAAATTTATGAACTGGATTCATATTATGTTCAAGTTGGACATTCGAAATGACGAAATTGTAGGAAATGAGAAAGAAAATAAATATTTAAGTATGAGGAAATAAATAAAAAGGTAGACACCATGTAAACTACAACCGTCAAAGCTCAGAATCAGTGCAAGCAATCTATAATGGAAAACAATGCATTGAAATGTTACAAAATAAAAGAATTGAAGAGTCTTCCTCTTATAACATAAAATATTAAACGGAAGTCACATCAGTCACAAGGAGACAACTAAATGAAGCGATCGATATTCTGAAAATAAAGCCACCAATCAAAAAGTTCAAATCAGCAACGATGGAATACCTATAAAGATTTCGAACACAGAGGCACAAGAAAAACTTCCACTAGAGACTACCAAAAGATAAATGAGGAAATGTACGAGATATCAATGCCAAAAAAAAAGCGCCCACAATTCGCATATATAATACAGATAGAAAATATAAGGAGGAGGAATTGAAGTCGAGCTAATGAGATTGAACCACTTCATCAATCAAGAGGATGAATTTAGAATTCTTCACAGAAGACAATATCAGGCAAAGTTGAAGTTCTGGGAAAAACCTTCAACAAGATTGTGAATCCATACATTCATTTGGGATATAGGGCGCATTTTATAAAGGAAGAAATAAATATGATTAGATGTTTTAATTGCCAGATGTATGGCCACAGATCAAGTAACTGCACAAAAACTATCTGTTGTGAGAAATGCGCTGCCGAACACCATACGTAGATAGGTTTCTAAAATATCCGTATATACAAGAGGAAAAAACAACCGCCTCTTCCGGGGTTTGCAGCCGGAACCTTCCACTGTTCGGACGACTGCTCTTACCACTAAGCTGACGAGAAAATTCTGCTATTCTCCATCATTGACCGTTTCTGACAGTGTGGGTTCGATTCCTGTCCGGAAAAATAAATAAATCAAAAAGCATAATTTGTGTTACAAGGAATTATTAAAAGAAGATAAATCACAACAAAATTGTAGAAATAATTCATGTTTGATGATATAACTGTTTTACTTATAAATTTATTGTTATGTTTATTTATAATAATTCCTTCCTTTCAAGTTTGTTTTTTTTTTCAATCTTTAGTTTTTAGGGCCCGTCTACTTTTAAGAAGTGGAGGGAACTTTATTAATTCAATCCATGGAAGAGGAAACATCTTTGGTTGGAGGAAAATTCATTGAGATGAAGTGGGAAGTGTTTGTTATTATTCATGTGCTATTTTCTTTTTACTTTTCATGGAAATATGAATGCTATCAGTCAGCCCTTTTTCTAAATAACTTTTATCAACTCACAAGCCCTTGACTAAAAAACTTTGTGTCTGAGCTCCTGAACGCCAGAGAATGCCGTTCGCGACGAACGAGTTTTAGGGTAGTAAACCTAGATGGACTTGCATGCAGTTTTTTTATTTAGAATGAGCGTTTTTTGGGTTTCGAGGTCGAGGTGGTAGTTACCCCTCTTGGGGTTATCCAGTATGGGCCGTTCGTAATATAATGAATCGAGAGTGGTGGATCGAGATTTGGGAGTCAAGATTTGAGTTTCTAGAGTAGAAATTCAAGAGACGAGCTTCGATAGTCATGATTTGAATGTCGAGATTCGAGAGTCGATTAAAAAAAAATTTAAAATGAGTGAAAAAAGTTAAAAAAAAGGTAAAAAGTTTAAAAAAAAAGTTAAAAGAATTAAAAAGTTAAAAAAAACCATAAAAACAAAAGTGAAAAAAGTTAAAATAAAAGTGAAAAAAGTTAAAAAAAAAAGTGAAAAAAGTTAAGTTAAAAGTTAATGTTAAGTTGAATCGTGATACGAGAGTCGAGCTGCGAGAGGCGAGATTCGAGAGCTGAGAGTGGACAGTGGAGAGTCGAGAGTGGAGCGATTGTATAGAATTTATGACTAAAAAGTAGAAAATAAATCAAATTAAAAAAACTTTTAGAATAAATAACTTTCGTAAATAAATTACACTAAAAAGTAAAAAAAAATATTTTTTTCTCAGTGATATACAGAAGAAAAGTTTCATTGCAAAATAAGAAATGCTACAACTCAGATTAAATCTTAAAAGTTTGGGTATGAGTTGCAGTTAGGCAATTGTGATTTTAATTATGGATGCCCAAATTTACAAGATTTACTCTCAGTTGTAGCATTTTTTATGTTTCCAAGAAACTTTTCTTGTGTATTTCACTGACAAAGAAAAATCAATTTTTTACGCTGGAACTAGTTTAAATTTTTTTTTTAAGTTGTTGTTGAACAGCAGTATTTCACAAAAGATATAGTGAAATTCCGAACCATTTATTTTTTGTGTAGAGTGTACACTTTTTAATCAACGTATAAAAAAATAAATAAAAAATAAATATGCATTTAAGAATATTTAGCTATGTTGTAAGACAGGTGACATTTTGTGGTTATTTGGATTATGATGCGTTCAATTTTTCCACTTTTGCTTTATTTATGATCTGATTGACTCACCGAACTTATGTTAATATGTTTGCATAATTTCATCAGTCAACAGGTGTATAACAAAAACAAGTTGGGTAATCCGTGTTCCACTTTATTCAGTCAAGAGTAGAAAAAATACAAGTTGTCGGTTGACAACTAAGCGCCTTCTCCTGCAATTCCAAAAGCGAGTACTTCTTCGGGCATTTATTACGAATTATTTCTAAAGTATGAAGCGCCGAAGTACTATGTATAATTTAAGGAGTCTTAGAATTTAAGATTGTATACTAAGTCGTTTATGGCATCATGGGTAAAATCTCAATTCATAGGCATTAAATCTGGTGCAAAATGCGCTAAATCTATTAATGTATTTTTTTCCAGTATTATTAATGGCATCCTGTTTGCAGTCCTCTACAGCGGAAATAGCAGAGAAATACAATGTGGTTCATAGTTTACATCGTAGTTAACAGCAGGCAAAGATAACATATAATAGAGAACTAAAACCCTTCAATAATGCTAACAATGAAATAAATAAATCATTAATATCAAGTAAAAAAAAACATCACCCATTTACTGTCCGTATCCGGAAGTATAGAAGAATTACTTGAACTTTCTTTTCGATCGCTTAAAGCATAGTGATTTAAAATTATAAACAATTTGTGAGGTTATCCCGAAATCTTTCACCGACACGAAGAGCATCTTTACTATGTATATTCCTGAAAGCTATACTAAATGGGGATGAAAGCTTATTTACCTGATTTAAATGAGAAACGCGCCCATGGGAAATTAATGTTCCTTATATAATGAAAATTTTCTCTGAACCATGCAGTCCAAAGAGCATGAAAATATGCTTTTAACTAATATTCGTTCGTGGCCTTGGAATTTGTATAAATTTGATTTACTATATTTGAGAGAAATTATTTAATCATCAGACGAATATTTTCAATCATTTTTGTAGAAGTTATTATTTGTTGGTGTGGGCAACATTTGTTTGCTTTTTAATTTGAATATTCGAGTCTATGTTTTAAAAGTATTACTCACCGTCGAAAGTGTGTTTCTACTTAAATTATTTTAATGTATTTTATAATTATTGTCACAAAAACGCGATATTATAACCGCTTCGTTTTTTTTCCTTTGAGGTACTGGATCGTAAAGTAAGCACCAAAATTAATTACACTAATTGAAAACAATATGAATATGCATAAAATTGGATATAAAACTATGCAAAACACACCTAACTTCGTTAAAACATAAGCAATCAACAAGATAAAAAGATACAATTGGTCTAAGATCAATAATAGATGAATATAAAAGTTAAATAAACTAAAAAGCCAAAGTTTTGTATACAACACTAAAAAGGGGTTGCCCGACTTAGTTCACTTTTGATCTTTAAAAATAAAAAAATGTAATGAAAAACTAAAGTATTGTATGGCAACACCAAGAAAGTGTTGCCCGATTTGTCGCATTATTATTAGTCGAACTTAACCCTCCGATAGGTGACAGCCCCGCGAACTGTAAAATAACCGTTGGCTTTTTCTTATTTAGATATGTAATATCTACCTCACAAGTAAGGCATTGTACACAGCAAAAGTACCTGCCGATTTATTTTTTTAGGCACATATGAAAACAATGGAACATTGCCATTGTAGAAACCAAATAGTGAGCTCAACACAGGGTGCGCAGCACTTTTCAAAATTTCAGATAGAGCAAATGGTTTCTTTGCGCGTATAGTTCCACCAAACACAGTTTTTCGTCCTATCAAAAGCATTGTCCCTTCCAACGTTGAAGAAACATGTTCGACATATACGGTGTGACTGCCACCAAGGTATTTTCCAACCAAATCAACCACAATTTTCTGACTTTGATTTATTTCGCGTTATTTATTTATTTTCATTCCATATTTGACCAGATTAGATGG
The DNA here is from genome assembly GCA_963924295.1 of Dioctria rufipes. Lineage (NCBI taxonomy): Eukaryota > Metazoa > Arthropoda > Insecta > Diptera > Asilidae > Dioctria > Dioctria rufipes. Next base: position 73,888,444 of record OZ002743.1, on the reverse strand, counting down.
ATTATATTCCATAAAACCTCTGTGCAACGTCGATGTGGAAGTAATTGTTCGTCCACGGTCACCGAGCTGTGCGGAGTGTAAGCTACTTTCAAATTTGCCTGTAGCATTCCCAAAATATCAACGATGGCAGCAGTTTTGCTGGTGAGTAATCTCTGCGGCCGTGAATTCGCGTTATCAAACCGAATAAATTTTATAATGTACCCAAAACGATCACGCGATAAAGCAGCTTTGAATATTGGAGCATGTCTTTAGTGTCATAGTTCCGTTATAGTCTAGGTTTTGGCTTTTATCAATCCAGAATACAAAAAGATCGCCACAAATATCAAACTCTTTCAGGATCAATGCTTTCCATTGCTTCAGCTTGGTGGAATTTCCTTGATTTCATTAAGCTGCCACCTGGTTGGCTTTGCGATTCGTTTCGCGTCTGATGAGATGTGTAATGTATTCGGTGATCAGAGATCGAAAGATTGACAGCGAATTATAAATCACCTTTTTCGATGGGGTTTGCTTTGTTTGAAGTCGATAATGTTTTGAGCTCATATACGACTACTCGGTGGTGGATCCTCGCTCCATTTCATGCCATTTTTGGACATAAAGTAAGCTGCATTAGGATTAGCTTATGGAAAAGCAGCATTAATGGTAGCAGAAGATTCTTGACGAAGCATATCTACCTTCATCGAATTGTTCCTCATCGATTTCAACATTTGCTTCGCCGTTGAGATTAGACATATCAGTAGTATATTCTGGCCCATATACATATATAGGGTGGAGTCGTCATCACCATCGCCAAAATGCTCATCATTATCTCTCCTTTCAGCCTCCATATAAGTATTTTGGATTGGTTTTACGTTTTTCTCCGCCGTCAAACATTGGTAACGTGTTGTATTATTTAGAGCTAAGTGCACAATATCCCAATCATCGTCTGCCATTGTTTTATAGCAAGAAACGAACTCTGAAACTTATTTAAATCAGCATGCCAAGTTGTAAAAGGTCCCTACCTTCTCACCGATCGGAGGGTTCAATTATAAGCACTATAAGTGAATGCGCTCTCCATTGCGAAGCCAGCGTTTTGTTGTGGGGAGGGCAGTAGGGGGCAGACCGACACAATATTGAAGAAGAATATTCTTCAAGCAAGTATTGTTTTTCAAAAATGTGTATAACTTTCTAAAACGTTAATCAGTGTTAAAACCAAGTTTCCTTACATGAAGCAAACTATTTCATTGAAGGGGTTACGGGATTTATCCTATTTTTGAAATTATACTCATCATTTTTATGAAAATGCCGTGTACAAAATTTCAGCTCTCTACATCGATTCGTTCTCAAGTGGTGTCTAAATATATACTGGAAAACCAAAGTATTGTATGGCAAGGCAATTCAACGAAGGTGTTGCCTGATTTATTCCATTTCCTAACTTAAATTTCCTTTTTTCTCGAAAAGCTCGTGTGCAAAATTTCAGCTTTCTAAGTAAATCCGTTCTGGAGCTATCGTGAGGACAGACAGACATGCAAAAATTAAAATAACTTTTAATATTATGCTTGGGTGTCCAATCCATTTAGCTATACCTTCATTATTTCTATGTGTTACAAACGGAATGACAAACTCACCTTCAGATAAGAAATTTTGAAACTTTCTTGAATTGCGAAAAAATCTTCTTTGCGAACCAAAAGCGATGAACTTTCCAAGCCTTTTAATTTAACGAAATCGATAAAATCGCAACTATTATCGGGAAATACGATAACTAGTAAATGATACGAAAGTGGTTCATTTTCGAATCGTAATATTTGCGGGGGTTCCTCACTGTATATTTGTTTATAAGCCCTGTTTTTTCTGGTTTTTAATAAATAACCTACTTAAAGTTTCATTTTCAACTGAAGAAATATCATTGGTTAACGGGACCGAAAATGACTGCTGTTTTGAAAATTTTAAACAAAAAAAGCTGCGATAAATTATGATCGTGCAAATTAATGGAATATACCAAAATACTTTCCGTGGAACCCGTTTCGATTCCTGTAAAGCTTCAGAAAACATAACTTTTATAAAGAAGACAATTATTTTGTTCTGATGCGTGATATGGATAGAAGTTTTTGCAAGAATTTAATGGTGATCCCTGCATAAACCATATCTCATACAACGTATTGACCTATAGAGTAAATGTCCTGGAACTAAAATAAAATCGGCTGGTTCGAACCATCAACAACTGCTGTAGATTCGTTGGTCGGGGATAACGGCTCGGCGTATATACTTCGAGACCCAAATTGTAAACTAATTTTTTTTTAATGTGTGTATATAATATATATATATTTGGGATATTGTTTTTTAATAAAAAATAACGCGAAAGATAGTTAGAAAGTTCAAAAAAGTTGTGCATTTAAGTAAACCGAGTAGCTAGAAAAATCTCATTGAGTATTAGGAATACCGCCGATGAGCTCCGTGGTGCGAGCGAAAACGTTTCAGAATAACCAAATCATGGCCCCCATTTTACTTGAAAGTTAGCTCTGATCGGTTTCTTGCGAAAAATTATATATCGATGTATGTATGCTACCCTTAATGAATCGGGCAACGAAGCTGCCCAGTATAAAATGTATCCGCGTTTGTTGAAAGTTGCGCACCACCCGCTCGAGCGACGTTTATCATGTTGTAGATGTTGGATATGCAATATGGGGATATGCTGAGCACCCACTAAACAAAAATCATAAAATAATTCAAAGCTAAAAACAAAACTAAGTTGAGAATGGCTTATTATTTTTTCTAACAAAAATAAAAAGTCAGTTGGCCTTTATTTTTTCGATCTTGAAAGAACAGGTTTTGAATTTGGAAATTTTTTCAAGGAAGTATAAAAAGCCAAGCTTATTTTTTTTAAACCAAGTTGCATTTCTTTTCTTCCTTTTTTTTTGTTATGGAAGACCTATTCGCTTTTCATACAGCTTGTGGTCACTATGACGCGATAATGACCTAAGGTAAGTCTGAGTCATCAGACGTGCAAATGGCTCTCACTGTCTCACTATAGTTGTGCTTGTGCATTCACATCGTGTGTCAACATCGATGCCGATTTTCTTATGTATTGCGAATCCCAGTATTCATTTCCTGTTCTACGAAATTTGGTCCATATCGTCCGGGAATTCCCCCCTTTACCGAATAAATAAAACCTTATTTTTCAAAAAAAAACATTACGACACTCCCCTCAATTGGCTAAAAAAATTAAAGTTCTTTCAACCAGTTACTAATGACTTCATAAAGAAAAACGCCAAATTAACTTCTCATATTTGCGCGAAAAAAATAGCCAGCCTTGAGATCTGCTATTTTCGGCTAGAAAAATTAAAAAGCAGAGCTAGGTTTTTATTTTATTGCAAAACAGTATCAAGTTTGCGCTTATTTATCTTTCTTCAAAACTATTATAGGTCAGGAATAACAAGTAAAGCAAGCTTTTTTCGTAAGAAGTTATAACTGCATTGATCTCTGCTCGAATTATCCAAGACAGAGTGTTTAAACTCTCCAAAATCTATCTTAATAATTTTTCCATTGTCCCACTCTTCATGCACATTACAACACATGAAATCAGTCTTTAGTTTTACTTAAAAAACAAAAAGACCTGTCTACTTACATAGGTCCACATAATTGTAATTTTCTATAATACCTATGACAACCCTTGAAACCATTCCCTCGACACCTTCAAACCCAACACTATTGATAAACTGACATTTATGGTAGGTACAGCTATGAAATGACCTATTCAAATATTTTCCCAACGATACAATAATATCATAGCAAATAAATTTATCTGCAATAAATTCCATATAATTGACCAAGAATTCTCATGAAGGGTGGGTTATATTTTGGACAGTAATCATTACAAATGACAACAGAGTATTTAAATACAATCCCTAAAGCCTCAAATTGCTGAATTGCACATGATTCCCGCTGTGCTAATTCACCAGAATATGGAGAAGAAATTGTCACAGATGTATGCAAATATTTACGAACACATATTAAAAGTAAATAAATAAATAATAATTGCGAATTGAATTGAAAATTTCGAAATTGATTAGCACAGCAAAAATTATCGCCGGGAATTATTCGTAGACTTAGAAGGAAAATATTCAAAGCAAAGCAAACTTAATTCCCTCCCGACTCCACCAAACTGTTGCGAAGTGATAATCACGAACAAATCTCAGCGAAAATTCAATAAACCAAGAAATTACGTGACTCTGAGTGTTGTTCTGATATAATTTCAAAAGTTGTTGTGTTGGCAGAGGTGAAGCGGCTAATAAGAAGCTTTCCAGCTTCTTCAAACGTCCCAATTAAGTCTATTTGGCTTAAATTCTTAAAGATTCTTCTAAGATGGGTGATCCTCTGGAAAACTTTTGGGTCAAAATCATAATATTTGATCGCTGTTCTGTCACGTAGCGGAGCAGCACATTATATGGTCTGAAAATTCTTTTGGCTACATCGATTATGATAGGGAGGGTGTAGGGATAGGGGCCAACCTTTCATGCTTCATTAGTTTTGTTTTTTTATATGAAAACATCAAAAGAGTGTGGTACCCATGGAAAAGTTTTCAGTCAGATTTAAATTGAATTGAGCGTTTCAAATATTTCGGAATATTTGGGTCTAAAGTTTTTATGATGATGTCAGTGTGTGCGTGGGTGTTAGGAGTTATTTAAGATTTGCGGTTGCCTTTAAGTACTTTAAGTGAGTTTTGTGATATTTTCAAAGTGGCAATTTATTTGTGAGATTATTATAGCCTTGGGACACTATAGATTATATGATGAAAGGTTCCCAAAAGACTTTGATTGTAAGTTTTATATGGGATGGTATAAGGGTTCTGTTTCGCTACAATCCATCTTTTTTTATATACCATACCTTCGAGAATATTATTCTCTTACACAATAAAAACAATAAAATGGTATGTACTTCTATAAACTCACCTATAATATAAAATATGTAAATAAGTCATTCCGTAGTAAATCTATCAATATTAGCACTTTAATATCCCGACCATCAGCAATTTCGTTATTCTATTACCGAAAGAAATGAGAAAAAAATTCCATTTTTTTTTTTACGATTCATTCTGCCTGAATGAAATGAAAAATTTGAAAATCTTAAATTGTAAATAATTGACTATGATGATATTAGCTCATTAAAGTATTATTAATGGCTATGATAAAAGAACACTATATATTTTAAAAAAATTATTCTTTTAAATACACGCAATTTCGTGTGTGTGGGGTACACAATGGTCGCGTTTATGTGTTGACCAGACTGATCCATTCAGACCGGTTTGGTATTTTTCGGTATTGAATTTATGTTCTCTTTCAACATAACCTACAATAAACTAATTTTAAATCTGTCATCTTACAATCAATTTTGAATTATGGATATTCAACTTTCAAAATATCTTAAAATTTATCTTGTAAAGCGTGGACAAAGGTTAAAAAAACAAAAGCGGTTTTATAATAATCAACTAAGGTAAAGAATTAATGAACATTTTTTTAGGTACTTAACTTTTTTTACTTTCGTCAGAGCACTTAGAAGATGGTAACGGGTCTTCCAATAAGAGGTGTTATTTTGATATTCAAAGAAAAATGCCATGTTTTGAGATAAATGATCCGATCTTTATTTCATTATAAGGAGGAAGGTATGCCGGTAATAATGGAAAATAACAACAGCCAAATGACCACCACGACCACTCCTGCAGGACCATATCCTTTTCATGAAATTTTCCATAACCAAATCGCAAAGTGGCTGCCCGATGTCCTCGATAGCCTCACGAATTCCATCTTTGAAGTCTTAAATCGACGCTGGGCTGTTGGCGTAGACCTTCTCTTTCACGTGGCCCCAAAGGAAGAAGTCGCAAGGTATTAAGTCACAAGATCTCGGTGGCCAATTGTGATCACCTCTTCGAGAGATAACACGGTCCGGCAACTTTTCCCGTAAAAGATCAATGGTTTCGTTGCTTGTATGGCACGTAGCGCCGTCTTGTTGAAAGTAAACGTTGTCCAGATCAATACCATCCAATTCCGGCCATAAAAAATCATTAATCATCTGTCGATAGCGCAATCCGTTCACCGTAACTGTTGCTCCAACCTCATTTTCGAAAAAGTAAGGTCCAATGACCCCGCGGGACCATAAACCGCACCACACAGTCACACGTTGAGGATAGAGAGGCTTTTCAACAATAACTCTTGGGTTTTCCGAGCCCCAGATGCGACAATTTTGCTTGTTGACGAAGCCATCGAGGTGGAAATGGGCCTCATCACTCAAGATGAGTTTTCGATGGAATTCCGGATCATTTTCATGCATTTCAAGGACCCAATCAGCAAAGACTCGACGTTGTTGATGATCGGCCGGCTTGAGTTCTTGTGTTAACTGAACTTTATAAGCCTTAAGACCCAAATCTTTATTCAAAATACGGTGTAATGACGTTTGTGGAATGCCTAATTCCAAAGAACGACGAGGAATGGACAAACCTGGGTTTTTTTCAACACTTTCCGCTACAGGAGCAATATTCTCGGCTGTTCTTGAGCGACGTGCACGGGTTTTATTCTTCCAATCACTAACTTGTCCCGATAGCTCGAATTTTTCTACCAATTTCTGTATTGCGGTCCGACAAGGTGCTTCACGACGACCCAAAAATGTTCGAGTTTTACGAACCGTCTCTGCCACATTTTTACCATTTTTATAGTGAATTTTAATAATTTCAATGAGTTGTTGAATCGTGTATCGTTCCACTTTTATTAATGGCGTAGTTTCTACTTGTCAAATGTCAAAAAATGACAGCTCCAAAAGTGACATCTACCGAAATAGCGGGCTAATTAAAACTGCACCTCTTATTGGAAAACCCTTTACAATCGATACCAATATAATTTCCTGCAAAATGTAACATTCTCCATGCCTCCGTCGATTAGATCTTGCGGATCTCTCACTAAAAGCGAAAGCCATTGGATGTTAATGTGGGAAACATATTCAACAATGGATCGAAGATTTCCGGTTGAGCATGATTGTGTTTACATATTTATCGATAAATTGCATCCTTTCTTGATGCCGAAAAAAACCCTGTTTACAATAACAGTAGAACCACGCCTGTGGAAAAACAAATTGCAGTAACACTCTACAAATTAGCGTCATGTGCAGAGTATAGAGTTGTTGGATGTGTTTTTGGGATACATAAGAGCACTGTAAAAAAAATAGTGTACAAAGTTGTAAACTTCATGATATTGAAACTTATGCGAACAAGTATTGTGTTTCCCAATAAAGAGGAAGCTGGTGAAATAAGTAGGAGTTTTGCGGAAAAATTCCATCTTCCTCAAATTATTGGATGTATTGACGGAACAGATATTCCTATATTAGCCCCTGCTGTTGAAAGGAAGAACTTTTTGAACAGAAAGGGATGGACTTCTATTACCCTGCAAGCGGTAGTCGATAAGGACGTGCTGTAAGTGAAAATTTCAGCTAACCACTTATGTTATCTTAACAAATTTCTTTATATTTAAGATTTCGGGATGTATCTTGCAAGTTTCCAGGGAGTGTACATGATGCATCTGTTTTCAAAGGTTCATTGTTGTTTCAGAATAAGAACGATCTCTTTCCAAAGGTTATTCAAAAGATATATGATGTTCGGAGTTAAGTATTTAAAACAACTCATCGTCAGGACAACAAAGTTATTAATAAATAAAAAGATTACTCTTTTGGACTTTTTACCGGGTTAAACTTAATTTTGTTCAAGAAAGAATTTTTTGTGATATCTCCGGTATATAGCAAAAGCTAAAAAATGTTCTAATTTGTTATTTCATCACACAACCCATTAATTTTTGGTGACAAGTTTCAAGTCTTGGTTTGACTCATCAACAGGTCACAAATAGCGAAATTGAGTGATTTGAAAAACAAATGAAAAAATGAAGAAAGAAATGAAAAGTTTGAGAAAAATAGAAAAAACAATTTTTTCATTTATTAAAAATAATTTAAATTTTTTTTTAAAGAAACAGATTCATTCGAAGCGAATTGAACCTGTATACGCTATGCAGTGCGCTGAAAAATAAAGAAAAAAAGGAAGAAGAAGAAGCGTTTCGTGTGCTGCAGTGGGCTGAAAAATAAAGAAAAAAAGGAAGAAGAAGCGTTTCGTGGCTGAAAAATAAAGAAAAAAAGGAAGAAGAAGCGTTTCGTGTCAGCACATGAAACGCTTCTTCTTCTTCCTTTTCAGCCCAATGCGTGGCGTATACAGGTTCAATTCGCTTCGAATGAATCTGTTTCTTTAAAAAAAAAATTTTAATTTTTTTTAATAAATAAAAAAATTGTTTTTTCTATTTTTCTCAAACTTTTCATTTCTTTCTTCTTTCTTCATTTTTTCATTTGTTTTTCAAATCACCCAATTTCGCTATTTGGGACCTGTTGATGAGTCAAACCAAGACTTGAAACTTGTCACCAAAAAATTAATGGGTTGTGTGATGAAATAACAAATTAGAACATTTTTTAGCTTTTGCTATATACCGGAGATATCCCAAAAAATTCTTTCTTGAACAAAGTTATTAACGGAAGGAATATCGAGTACAATCTAATAGGAGATCCAGCATATCCGCTGCTCCCATACCTTATGAAGGATTATAGTGGCCGCAATCTGCAGGACTTTGAAGAAAATTTCAATTTCCACCTAAACTCATCACGTGTACTAGTAGAAATAGCATTTGGATGCCTAAAATGTAGATGAAGAATATTTTCAAAGCGATCAGATATAGACTGTACGTTTATGCCGAAAATTGTTGGAGTTTGCTGTATTCTGCATAATTTAATAGAAAAATCAAATGCCGATTTCACATTATAAAAGCTCAAAATTTTAATTCTACAATCGATAGTTCAGCAAATGATTCGCTCGGCCTACCAACTTTCCAGGATTAAGAACTCTTTTTAGATGCCACGAAACCTCCCTGTCAATTGGCAAAAGAAATTCGAAATCATTTAGCCCTCTATTTAAAAGATAATTTTCCAATGAAAACCAGAATACGCAGGTAATTTTATATTGCAACAATTCATTTAAAACAGAAACAAATGAAATATCTATTTTCATTTTTTTTTTCTTATGGTAATAACTAATTATCACATAAAGCATCTTATGCATTGATAATTTAGAAACAAAAAATAAGCTGAATAATTCATTGCTCTACATAATAGAGGTTTTCCGTATTATCCATTGCAAATAAATTTCGGAGAAAATCGCGATCTTCCTTCGCCATTCTTTCCTTAAACTCCTGCTGGCGTATTTGAAGGCGCTCTTGCTCTTTCAAAAAATCTTCCTGCAGACAAGCTTGGCTATCTTCCCATTTTTCTGCAGCCTGATGTAGAGCCTTGCCATATGCGTTCCGACCTAAACAAAATATAATTATTAATAGAAGAAATATGCATTCTGTTTAAATTTTAATACCATCCCGATTCCTTATGCAACCTGAAGTCGATGCACTCGTCGATTAAGACTATTCGGGAGTACATTCGCTTTGTTCGCTGGTATTCTCTAATTGCCGCTCATCTTTATATAGATAACAAACTGTAATAATAGAATTATGCGCTTATATCTATTTTACTTTCCTTGGTTATTGCTGGATTCCAAAGCGAAATTAGAACTGAAAGCGATCCTTGGCAGGCATCCAAATATTTCATCCATATTATCCATGTGAGGAAAATCAATTCTTCCAGCACCACTTTTACTTTGATTTTGCTTTATATTGAAATATCTTTCCTTTATTTTTTTAAATTTAAAAGCAACTTGGTCCACACTTTTATTTATATTTCGGGAAACTAATTCATCCGAATGTTTTTTAAATATTTCCCGATTTCTACACTTTTTCCCATCCATAAGTTGTTGAACTTTGTTTTCAATGCATAAATCTATTAAAGTGCATATCTCACTATGTCCCCAGCGCTCTGTCATTACAAATTAACTATTTTTATAGGGAGGTTTGTTTGCTATTTGTATAAAACACCGATTCGTTTTGAGGTTATGAAATTGATTTTGAAGTAAAACTAATTATGTGCTAGAACCAGACTGGTTTTGTCGCGTTTGGTCCGTACCAAAATCAAGACCAAATATTACTAGTTTGGTTTTTTGTTTATCTGTGCGACCAAACTGGTTTTTACGGTCTAATTAGACTGTTTTGGTTTACACATAAACGCGACCAATGTACCCCCTTAGTACCACAAAGGTTAAAATTTCATTTGTGGTAAACCGTTGTCAACAAAATATATTAAAAATTAAGTGTTTTTATCAAAATTACATACATTTACAAATATTCTAATTCCCTGTCTATTATTAAAAAGGATACAAATACAATATTACTAAATTTCCATATAAACGATGTAGATATTTTTCTATTTAATCCCCTTCCAATTTTTTAATCTTACCTACGACTTGTATGCTAAGGTACATTTTCTTACCGAACATAAACAAAAGTGACATCTAAGGTACATGTAGACAGAGATGTAACCATATATTAGAAAGTGAGAAAAATCATCATGTTCGGTACGCAAAAATTGCATACTATAGACGCAATGGCCTCTGCTTTAGTTTCTTACTCGTTGGCAAGAGGTATCCAGAATTTGCTTTCGGGGGGAGGTTGAGAGTTTCTTTAAAATGTGTTTTAATTGACACATAACACTTAGTATAGAATCGCTCAGCCTTTTAGCGACCATTTATACACTTTTCTCAGTGCAATTACTGCGATATATTTTTGAAAAGCTGAAGAAATGTAAGCTTTTAATCGGATGTTACTTTTTCAATACTGCACAATTCAGCATGTCGCTAATAGTTACATACTAGTCGCATTTATTGGATTCCTACTTGCTTGGTAGTAAATCGTAAGGTTAGCTTGAAATGGAAATATGTCTCCAATCATATTTTAATATTCGTTATTAGTACGATTATCATACTTCATTGAGATGTTTGAGAGGGTCAAAGTTTTTGCAAGAAGGCGGATAGTTAAGCTACTCGGCGGGGAGGGGGCTCTCGACCTCCTGGATAAACCCGTTAGATACGTTGCCTATGAATATGAATAGTTCACAGGCCAGTCTGGTTTCAGGAAAACAATTAAAGAAAATTTTTAATAATAAACAATATATGTTTAGGCCTATAGAAGTCTAAGCGAAATCAGGGGAGCTGCCGGGCCAATAAATGACAAGACTGAGTTACTGTACACAATATTTCAAACTTTATTTCTCAAAAAATGTTTTCAAATAATATAATAAAAAATAACAAAAAAAAAATAAAGTTCAACTCAAGATAATAATAGTGAAATTGAAGTAATCAAAATATAATAATTCAACCAAACAGATAAAATTCCGAACTCAAAAAACAAAATAATAAAAGATAATTCAAACAAAATAATAAAAAATAATAAATTAATTCCACCCAAAAATCAAAAACAAACAAACGAAATGTCGTAGCAGATGTTGTTTTTTAATCTGTAAAAATATAAGTTTTCTATCAATAAAAATATACAAATAATTTAATAAGTTTCACTGCTGCCTATGTAAATTTTTGCCGGAATTCAAACAACCTTCCGGTATAAAATAAGCTGAAAAAATAAAACTTTTGATTAATATAGACTTTTTCAACGTCGTTGCTGCTGATCCGCCTTTTTGGTAATAAATTATTGAGATTACAATAATTTATATAGTGGGTTCGAAACGTCCAGAGATTTCCTCAACTTAGTCAGATTCAAATCATCCTATCCATGTCGGAAGACTGCTAAAAACGCAATGAATTTTAGCTCGAGCCCCCGCTTTATTTATACTCTGGAAATGTACAGAATAAATGGGGGCTTAGAAAAAAGTTGCATAGCGTTTCGTGTATTGTCCTTCAGCTGTACGTATTACAGCTGAGAACGAGTGAGAGCTCTGAACATTTGACTCTACTGACGTACGTCAGATGTCAGTCGTGCTGATGTACTACGGTGCTGATGTTAGATAGGAGATTGTTTACTGTTCTACATTCGCACAGTTCGAGATAAAAAGGCATCACGGAATTTTGCTGTACGGCCGATAGTATTTTGAATATAGAATAAAGAAGCGAAGGACGTTCGACATTGTGGTGATTCAATATGACAAGTTTTACCAAATCACCAATGAGCTTGAAGTCTCCCTTTTGGACATTACCTAACTAACTTTGGTTCTAACTATCACTAGAGAGAATATGAGAGAAGTTCAATATTTTAGAGAAAATCAAATTTTTAATCAAAGAGTAAAATTTTAATGTGGCTTGATAAAACTTAAGTAGGCAGGAAATATAATAAAAATGGGGTTAATAAGAAAACAAATTGAGGATTATAAAAGGCTCTTTATTCTGGCATATCTGAAAAAACTATCTATTAAAATTGTCTTTTTTTTTAAATCTTATTGCCCAAATTCTTGTTTTTTTTAGATGCTTCCAAAGCTCAGGGGATACCCTATGATGCTATATAGCAACCTTGGAAAGAAAGGAAGAAGGGGTAGGGAATTGGGGATTATTGAGTTGAGACAAGTAGCCGACGGTATCCACTACGCTTGTTAATTTCTTCATAGCGGGGGGAGGGGCAGAGAATGGCAAACTGTTCTACATTCGTACTGTTCTGCTTATGAATGGTACGACCGAATTTGACTTCAACGCTGTGAGGGTGAGATCGGGTGAGATCGGGTTACAGCACGTGTGCTACTCAAAAAAAGAATTCTATAAGAGATCAGGCTAAGCACGTGTGCTACTCAAAAAAAGAATTCTATAAGAAATCAGGCTAGAAATATTTTGTTTTGTTTATAAATTTTTAAATTCTAAAATGGGGATCCTAATAGTTTACCAAAAAGGATTATTTTCGTCAATCGAGGTCTGGTCATTTGAAAAATTTTCTCTAACAAATTCTTGCTTGTCTGTCAGCAAATACGTCCAGAGCTAATTCCTTCAATATACAGGGTGTTTGGTATTTACGTACTTATGCACGGTGGAGTATGCTAGTAAATTGCTTGGAGTGTCCTAATCACAATTTTATTCTTAACCCCCCCCCCCCCCCCCTAATTAAATAAATAATTCCTCTTTAGTTGGCGCTATATTTCATATGCTTTGCAAACTATTATATTGCAAATTTTAATAATAGTCAAACAGGTGGAGGCAAGAGTGATCTTGAATGAGTTATTTTATTAGTAAGAGTTTCCTTAGAAATTAACACCACAAGAAAAGATTCGTTCTTAGCATCTATGAGACTGACGAAAAAATCGATAGGTTTCCTATTATCTATGACTCAATACTTACCAACCCTAATAATATCAAAATGTTGACTACAGGAACCTAGAAGATCAGGTAGCGGTGGTTTTTCGTACATATTAGAATATATTTTTATAACAAAGTCACCAAAAATTTTGAAGAAAATTTTTCCTTGAAATTAGCCCTTTGAAATGATACCTCACTTGATACAAAGTAAAATTTTGTAAAACTCCCTCCCCCCATAAAAATTAAAAAAAAATATGTTTCATAATAATTCCCGTAACGAAGGCTTAACATCTGGCAAATTTCAAATTTCTTCGTCACGTCGATTTCGAGAAAAATATCTGTGACAGACGGGCGCAAGAGCGATCGTATAAAGGTTCCACTTTTTTCTTTTTTTTTTAGGTATGTGGCTCCAAAAATACACAAACTTCAAGAAAGCTTTTCAAGTCGAAGAACGTCTTTAATCAAACTTCGATAAGTATATTTTCTTTTATTCAAACCATTTTCCTCGATCAGTAACAATCAGCTGACTGATATTAACATTGGATTCAGGCAGCTGAAAGTCGTCAACTCGCTTCTTATTTTTTTAGTTGCTAACTTACGTATAACAGTGCAATTTGTGGTACCGAACGCTTTTGCATATAATAAGCAATGTCAACTGACTTTTTAGTCACACTACAGTCGGTGATTGTGCAATGTGCGGCCTGGCCTGCCTTAAAGTTGAATTCTTGAAAAAAAAATATTCATAACAATTTGTTGTGTTCTTGATCCTGTAAAATTATATTTACACAATTGAAAAAATATTTACCGCAATATCTGCTTCCGTTCGAATGTTATTAATAACTGGCTAAAGTTTTTCAGGACTCTCTCTTAACTTTGTAAATTTTATTTTATTATATTTTAATATATTTTTTTTTTTTTAACTTTTTAGCTTGTTGGGATTCGAACTCATTACAGACAGACAGAGCCTGAGCTTTTCTATAATGTTTTTCACTTTTTTCCCAAACTGTTTTATTTATTTCTTGTTTTTTTTATATTTTTTTATTTTTTAAATATTTTTTTTTTCAAACAAAAAGAAAAACATCCTAGGATTCGTCCGGGTTACAGATAGAGTCTGGGCTTTTCTATATATTTTTTTTATTATTTGGTGTTATGCAAAAAGTGAGAAAGTCTAATTTGCTGAGCAGAAATGTCCATCTTGCCACGTCATTTTAGGATCATATTGATATTATTGTTTATGAAGCCCGCCTAAATGGGCCGTGCGGAGCAGAGATGGGCGTAGTGCATTAAATTTTCAGTGCATTAATTATTTCATTAGCACTAGATGCCTCTGTGATAGTTAAAAGCCAGGTTGCACTATCACTAAATGGTTAGTGGTAGTGCAAATTTTTTATCACTATCACTAAACGAATAGTGGTAATGCATAGTCTCTATTGCATTATCACTAAACGATTAGTGGTAGTGCAGAGTCTATTGCATTATCACTAAATGATTAGTGGTAGTGCAAATACTTTTCACTATCAATGAGTGATAATGAATTCGTGCATTGGTAGTGCAAACATCTTTCACTAGCACTGAACGACAATTTAATGGTACGCATATGCAGCAATACGTGTAGCTCGTTCGATCAAAATTAGTATTAATTGTTAATGAATCATCTCCATCTCCTCAAAACAGAAAACTGAACGGAAGGTTTTTTATTCTGTATGTTCGCTCGTTGCTAGTTCACCCTTACATTTACGAGTTAACTTAAAACCTCAGGCATAAAGATTAATGTACATAAATGAAATATTTTAATAGATTCATACTAGAGGAGATTCTTTTTTTATTTATTGCTTGTGTTATACCTGCATTATAAAAGTAAATTTTTGTTCCCAATCCCATCTTTTAAAAATTACCTTCGCATTATTCCACTACTAATTTTCATGCTTAATACATTCGATTCAAATTACATAAAACAGTTTATTTTCTCACGCTAATTAATTTTACCATTTTACAACGTCAAACAATATTTTGAGAGACACTTTCGAAATAGAAATCTTACAGCTGACGACACGGGTGAATTCGGCGCGGGGTAACTAATTTTCCTCATCGTATCGCATCGCACCGCACCACGTCCGATGTATCGCACTGCACTATATTTGGTATGATACCCACTTAATGGTAAAGCTCGGAAATGATAGTACGAGGAATACGAACATTCTACACCTGCGTGAAGTCAAAACAATGAACCAAAACAAGGCTGGTCAAGAAAGTTATTGTTATTCATGAAGAGATCGATGAGGATTACATGCTAAACATTCTGGCTAAGATAAATTACAAATTCGGAACTATGGTCCAGATAAAATGGAGAAAATTCAAATGGATAGGACACATACTTAGAAGGTCTACCAAACATAATTACTCGTCAGGCATTAGAATGGAATTCACAGGTTAAAGAAATGTATTAATTAGGAAGACAGATAATTACATAACAAAAGACATTTAATAATAAAAAAAAAAATTAAGTCCTGAACAGAAGTCAAAAACAATGTCCAGAACAGAATCAGGTGTTGAGAGGTAGTACAAATATGGATGGGGCTTCCACTCCGAAGAGGAATGAAGAAGGAAAAAGGCAAAAAACGTGTGGCTGTACATTCATCACTATTCCATTTAAGATTGCTTAATAAGCCGGTGAATGTGATAAAAATAATTATGAAACCAATAAATACGTAATATGAACTTCTTCAACTCTATGCTCCACATGTACCCAATTAATTTCATTTTCATCTCGAAACATCAGGACAATCTTAAGTACGGAAGGAAACAAGGGTGAATCCTTCAAGTAATTATGTCGGAAAAACTTTCTTTTTGGATAGAAACAGTCACCTCTGAACCAGAAGATAATCAGCGTGTTATGCAGAGAGTATAACATTCCGTTCTCAACCATTATAGGCAATCTGTTGCGTATATTGAAGGAAGCTTATTAGAAGTTATCAGAAATTATTTGCGGGGGATTATTATAATATAGGAAGAAGGAGTACAAAAAGCTTAGAAAGGGAAAAAAATGTATAGAGGACTTTTCTGTCATCCTTTCGATTTGGATATACTATATATACATACATACATATATAGGTATAGATGTAAACCAAGAACAGTATATAACACGAAGACGACTATCAGACGTTTGACTGACGTCAATTGGTGGATTTAAAGCTCAACGACTTTGTACAATCAGCTTAAGGACTGTTCTCTCTAATTTGCATGACTATTGAGCCCTTGGGTGACATCAGATGTGTTTCATTTCGTCATTTGCCTAGTGATGACTTAGTTTGCATACATTTTGGGAATGGAAGAAAAATGCAGTTAAAAGGATATTTCGAAGAGGTACTAAGAGTAAAGGTTTCATGTTATTGAGCAATCATTCGCTTAAAGGACTAATTTTCATTGAGATTGAAGTGGTTGTTCATTTTAGTGGGTTCGTTGAACTTGTTGTGATGAATGGTGTTATGTCAGAAATTTTATAAATAAATTATTATAGGTAATGCGGAAAGGAGGCTTCCTGTATTTTGTGTTTAACGGATGAATATTATGTATATGAAGAGAATAAATAAACATAATAATTAGATATTGCTCCTTATCTTATCTGTTTCCTACCAAGCTATGCTTTGTATCACAGGTAGGGTATCTCCTAAGCTTCGCTTAAAAATATACATAAAAAAAAAGAATAGTTGACTAGATTAGATTTTAATAAAGGAGCATAATTGCCTATTTAATTTACTGCTTACTTATAAGATAAAAACAAAAACGGAATGCACCGGAGAGAAGAAGAGCTCAAAGTTTCAGATGAGTTAACTGTCCTTTGCTGGATGTCAAAGCTGAAATAAAATTTTGAAGATAGTACATTTTTTATCGAGTGTCTACAGAGAAATTAATTTAAGCTTCTCTAGGTAGGTTTGCAGAATAACAGGATAACACCAGGAGAGATCGCGGAAAGAGAAACGAAAAGAATGACCTTGCAAAGTTTCAATGTGATGAATGCGTTTTGAGTGAATGGGGGCCCAGATCGATTTAGCATATTCCAAAATGTTCAAAACAAATGTGTTATTGCCTAGGTAATATATAAGGATCATCAAATTTGCGCAATCATATCCAGAGTCACTACATTTATCCTTTCTCCGCTTTTACCAGTTATTCATTGTGTGTCTTACCACATCGGAATTTCCCTTTCTCTGCAAAATCGCTACTATGATTGCGATGGATAAGAAAAGTTTTGCTGCCAACTTGAATGACTTCAAGTCAATTAGCCTATTATACTTCCCTTCAAAGTTCTCGTGAAAATCATGTTCCTTCAAATGATCGAGTATCTACAAAATAATAGTTATTTATCTAGCTGACAATCGGGTTTTCTCGTTCCTGATAGCTATTCCAGGTTATGTTGCAGTTAGGAATTAAGCAAAAGAAAAGATTTGATTAGCTTTAAGTTTTATAATATTGAGATTTCATACCCTTGGTAATTATCATATTTTTTTTTTTTTTTGTTTTTGTACATTTAACACGGTAAGTACTTTTCCTAGTCGGCCGTCCTACTTACATTTTACTATTATTTAGTTATTATTTATTTTTATACTATTTTGTAATGTTAGTTAAATTAATTTATTATCTAATTAGTAAAATAATCAAGAGCACGAATTTTTGGTACTTATCCGACCCAATATCCCAGTATTAAACAATCATGATGCGTTCATATTATACCAGTTAGTTAGAAATAATAAAATTCTGCAGCAGTGAAATGTATTCTCTTTTCTTTTTTCTAAGATAACATGCTTTTCCTGAGTAAGAGCTAGCCTTATGTGCAGGAGAACTTAAGGCTTCTATTATGAACTTATTAACCGTGGCTATATTGTATGTAAATTTGTTAATCCAATATCCAGCGTTACAACATAAAATATTATCTCGGGTCTTAGACTATTGCGACACTTGATAAAAAGTATTACTTTGCGATCCTGTGCCCACTGTCCACTCACCTATCAACGCGAAGCCACAACACAACAACAATAGGAAATGCTCGGTGGTCCAAAGCCTAACGAAGAAATCTTTTTAATTGAAGTTAAGAGAGCGAAAGAAAATATGAAAGCCTAGAGGTCCATAGTCTAACTAAGGATGCTCCCAACGCGAGGCCACAAAATAACAACAATAGGAAATGCTTGATGGCCCAAGCATAGCCAAAAATGCCTTTTAACAGTAGGTAGGAGAAAGAAGAAGAATTTAAGTGCTTTGCGGTCTAAAGCCCAGCTAATAATACCTCTCAAAGCGAGGCCACAGAACAACAACAATAGGAAATGCTTGGCGGCCCAAAGCCTAGCCAATAAATCTCTTTAATGTAAGGTAGGATAAAGAAAGAGAATATGATTGCTTAGAGGTCCATAGTCCAACTAAGAATGCCTTCCAATGCAAGGCCACAAAAATATCAACTAGGAAATGTTTGACGTCCCAAAGCTTAGTCAAAAATCTTTTTACTGCAAAATAGAAGAGAGAAGGAAAATATTAGTGCTTACCGGTTCAAATCCAATATAATAATACCTCTCATCGCGAGGCCAGAAAACAATAGGAAATGGTTGGTTGTCCAAGCTCAAGAAATCCTTTTAAAGCAAGGAAGAAAGCGTTGAGGAATGGATAGGAGCTTGATCTTGGTGTTGACACTTCAACGTCTCGATCATAAAAGAGGAATATATTAAGTCAAGTCAACTCAGGATCTTACGCATTAATGAATCTAATTACCGATATCATGGGATATTTAAATAAATAATTAATAAATAAATAAATAATTCTTTATTAAAAGAGCACAATTGAAACCAAGCTCATTAATTTGCGCCTACTCCGAGGTAAATTCAATACTAGAAGAAAATTGTGAGTCTCCTAGATGTGAGTAGCGCTATATTTATACTCTGTAAATTATCCTAGAACCTTCCTGAATATTCCGTTCTCCGAACCCATAGTTTACAGGATGTCACTAACTTAAAGTTGTTTCCATTTACAATAGATGTCGCTTGTATCACTTTGTGGCGCGTAACAATATATTACAAGAGTTAAACGCAAAAAATAAGTGAATTTAGAGAATTTAAGTAATTGAATTCAACAATCAACACTAATGAGATAAGATTATGTACTAGAAAAGTGATTTAATGACAATCTCTTGAAGCTAACAGGACAGCGGGTTGTTCTAATTTCAAATGGGAGGGTATTCCACACACAAACACCGTAGACGAAAAACAAACAAAGTAGCACTCTGGTACGAGTTGATGTGAGGAAGATAACATTAGTTACATTAGGTAGTAACAGAGGCGAATCGAGACGAATCTTTGATCTCTAGGAGTTTAGGATGCATGTCGCCATAAGCCCTTTAAACTACCATAAATTTTTCCAACCTGAACATTTGTGTGTTTTTTCCAATTAAGAGATGTATCAAAATACACCCCGAGATGCCAACCTGAGTCAGCTAATGGAATATGCCCATCATTAAAAGACGTACAAGGCAGATGAGACGTATCGACATGATCTTTAAAAATAACTATAGATTGACACTTCGCAGGATTTAGAGTAAGATTATTCTTTTTTGCCCAGCTAGAAATAAGTTCCAAATCTATGTATATTGGCTTTGGTCACATTCCGATGCATATCATCTATACTTGTAGATAAGCATAACTGGACATCATCAGCATAAAGTTATATTTGTTGAAAGTGTTTACCTATGTCTTTATTTTACTTTAACATTAAAGTTTTTATCTGAAAAATATAAAAACTTTAAGTTACACGATGTCTTTATTGTCTCTCTTGGTTATGAAAGCATTTGTTTTAAGTATGGAAGGAATAGAGAGTTGGATAGGTTAGAATTTCGAATTGCTTATTGATAGGAGATTTACCATATCTCACTAATTTTACACAATTTAGAGTTTCTTCTTCTATGATTAGGAGTTTTCACGATGAGATGGGATGATATCACTTTCATAGTTCCCACGATGTTTTCTGAGCGGTGCCAAGTATTCTGATGTGTGCTCTCATAGATGGGCTTCTATCCACTATGATGACTTTCTTTGCTGGCGAAGAAGATATATCTTTCACCCAGGTAATAAATGTTTCTGGTGTCCAAGTTAATAAATAAGGTAAAGAGGTAATAGGTAGGTACAGGTAAGTTTTCAAAACTTTCATACTTTATCATGTTAGACTTGGCGTTGCTGTTGAATTTCAGAAGGTTATTGAAAGAGACATCAAGGTATTTGGGTTTCTTTAAAGGTTTGTGGTTTTTATTGTTGACTACAATTTTAATGTTGTCAAAGCACGTGTAACGATATTGGATCTGCTCCTGGTAAATGAAAGGATGTATGGTTTAATTTCTAATGTAAATTATTTCTGATTTACTAAGGTTGATTTCCATTCTACATTTTTTAGAAGTATTCCACTTTGACCACGTGCTGCTCAACTTTCTTAGCAGCATAGCTTGGTCAGATGGAGTGTGAGCATGGTAGGGAGTTGTCTGCGTATAGAAGAGTGGTCGAATTCGGATTAATTGTAGATTCGTCATGCATGTAGAGGCTTGGAAATTATTGCTTCGAGAATCGAGCCTTGTGGTATACCAGCGCTACCAGCGCTGATTTGTTGTCTTCAGTTCAAGATGCAGAAGTGTCGCTATATTGTCTGGAATTGGTCCATTAATTAAGCCTTTATGTTAACTTGATCATCAATAATCACATGAAATGTATACCTATACTGCTCTTTATCCAGATGGAAGTGTCGTGTTTCTAGTTTCAAAAATACTAATATACACATATGAGAACTTTAATACAATGGAAAAAACTTTAATCAAACAAGATATCTATCTTTCTTACGAGCACACTTTTTGATTGAAACTTGATAACTGAATAACCCTTTCCACTCGCAGAGCTGGGCCCCTTTTTATAATAATTACAAATGAAAGAGACTTTGATATAGTGACCAGTGTACTTGCAATTAATTACAAAGCACTACAGGAGTCACTGCCGCTAACGGAAGACCCCAATACTAGTAGTAAAGAAACAGTAAACTCAACTGAGTATTCCATTATACGAAGTCAATTACTTAACAATGGCTTAATACTTAATTACAAACAGCAAATTGGTTAATATTTCGCAATCGCCAATCATTTAACCGTGCGAAGTAAAATATGTAGTTATTGCAAATTGCCTAATTAGTCTTACACCTGCTGCTAGCAGAAGCAATGAGGGCACAACTCAACCCAATACCCATTTTTGTATTAGACCATATGTGAGATAATCACATTTCTTACAGAATAGAAGATCTCTACAGAATAGGAGATTTTCTTTCGTTAGAGGCTAGCAGGAGAAACTAGAGAAACCATATATTAGATATGGGGCTCCAACGGCCAACGGTCTCATATCTAGTATACTGACGGATCCTGGTAGGATAACAAAATGCGTGCAGGGATAATGAATAAGAAGTGGAACTCTCTAGTCCGCCTGGTGTAAAATGGAGTTACATTGGCAAATTTTGAAGGTTTTATAGATTTTTTTCATACAAACTTTCGAAAACCCTAATGTATTTTGGTGTTATCATCTTTGACATCTTGTTTATGTAAGCTAGTAAAGAAAAAAGTCATACTGCTTAAAATTTAAAAACAAAATACCCTTTAAATGCCTGCCACTGCCCCCCCCCTGGTTTGGGTGTGTTTGGCAGATGCATAACTTTTGAAGTTTACATAATTATTAAACATAAAGGCGGTTGCAACTACCAGAAAATAACTGTAGTTTAGGAAAGTGTATTAGAAAAATATATTGGCAAAAAATCAAAGGTAGCTGTTGGAGCTTCATTTTATTTTACACAATGAACACTGGTCATCATTATTATCATCTCCTTTGTATTTCCTTTTTGATTTCAAAGACTCTACCACAGATTGAACTGGCACAGATGATTTGTCCTCTGGCAAGCGCATTTATCTTTTTACCACACTTTCCTTTATGTTGGCTGGGGTTGTTCCTCTTTCAGAAGGTTAATGTGAGACGAATCTAAGGCACATGAAGAAGTGACAGTATTTTCAGATTCAGCTTGTTATTCCACAAGAAGCATTTCGAAAACTTCTTCTTATAAATAGGGATGGAGTCCTGTAGCTTTAAGCCCGTAGATAAGATTTTCACAAGATCTGTCTCCGCTTTAATGTTTTCAATAAACCTGATATTTTCGGGCGTCCAACGGATGATCTTCCTCTCTGTATTAGACGTTGTTTTAATACAAAGTTTGGTCCGACGTATGAATCCACTAATATAATCAGGTCCAGGTAAGTTGTTCTTAAATTGTTTAATATTCCTGCCTGGTTTTTTCATGTGCCTTTAAATTACAATGGAAAAATCATGAGTGGTTATACGAAAGCCCCACATAGTAAAGTGTCCATATTCAATACTTCTTCATAAGGGTTTAAAGCAAGGGGCTGTAGGAACTTCAACACCTTTATTTGCTCAGTCAGCAAAGTTGTGCTCCTGGTTCTGTCCCCTCCAGACTTTGAGTCGAAACCGGTGAGCGTATACTATTCAAGAGGAACCTCTTCAACAGCTGTTCAATAGAGAAATAGATTACCCACCAGAGTAGGATATCATTTGAAAAAATAAAATAAGAAAAATGAATGCAAATATTAGATGTGTTCTTTTGTGTCCGCAGAACAGAGCAGAACAAAAGATACACAAAAAACGCCTCATACATTTTGATAGAAAGATTTAAATGAAGCGAACAGTACAAATAGTTCGCTTCAGTCGACAGAACAATTTGTTCTCTCCAGTACATGCGAGTTCTAGAATAAGGTACACAAAAAAATACAGCTATTGAAAGAATGCATTGCATGTAGCTTTAAGGAAATTGAGCATGTATGTATCAGATAGAAATATATACTTGATTTTCTTCTGAAGGGGAAATGGTAAAATTTTTCAAAAACCAAGCACGTTGTTTTTTACACACTGGCGAATAAGGGTATAGTGGTTCATTTTACATGTATTTATGGCAAGGCCTGCTTTTGTTTTGTCTAAGTGTTACAAAACTAATTAAAGCTACCACAAGAAATATTGGGAATGGAGTTTTTTTTTTAATTAACACAAACAATTTGAAAATAAACAAAATTTTAAGAAAACAATTTTGCATTTCTAGTCTTCGACACACAAGATATTTCAATTGTAATTATGAGAGCTGGCAAATCCATTTCCCCTTATTAAAAAATTTCAAAGTGAAATGAAAGAAAGCTGGGAGTAACTACAATTCATTTTACTCTTTATCATTGATTTAATCTTGTTATCTATTTGCAGTCAATTTGTTCAGAGCACGGTAAAAATGTATGTCATATATCCACAGAGTGGACCATAAATAAATTACGTATTTACAAATTCAATTAAAATTTCGTTACTTAGCTAATTTTAGGTTTCAGATTTGTTTATTTTTATGTTATTTTTTTTTTTGTTTAGTTTTTAATTAATTTATATTATCTGTGATTCACCATATATTTAAGAATTTTTATAATTTTTATCTACCTCTTTTTTACGTGCGTTAATTGCTGATAATATTGCTTTCATTTTGTTAGAGAGAATAATTTTTAATTTTTCTGGTTTTGTCATTCTTATTAAAAGTAATAGTGCACATATCAAGGTCAACAGAAGTTTTTTATAGCCTGGTAGGAAGAGCTTTCTCTTGGTAGTATACGCTCGCCAGTCGAAACTAGTCTGTAGCTTTTAACTGAAAACTTCAGCTGCTGTCTTGTGAGAGCAAAGTAATCCTATTTTGTGGCTAAAATTAGAGCCGACACCCAAGTAACATTGGAGGTTGAATTTTTTATCTTCGAGGGCCATTCGACCTATTTTGGTTAAAATTACTTAAATTCTACTTAGGAAATTAATTTTAAAGGCCACTCTCCTGTGAGGTAAATTAGGAAGAAAATATTACTTAATAATTCCATAATTTTGGCCCACAATGTAATCTTAACTTTGTAATTAAATATTGTGGAAAAAATAACGTAATAATTCTTTTTTAATTTACTGCAGAGGAATGAGGAAAAATAGTGAAATATAAAGGGGAAATTTTGTTATGGTCGTAGCATATTGCATATAGCAATATGTCACCACGGACTGAAGCGTGTAGGCCCGGCTTGTTGTCGACTACAGCATGAAACCAAAACGCGCCCCGACCGAGAGAAATGCTTCCTCAAGCTCGGTGTCATGTTCAGTGACAGAAGAAAAAGAAGAAGACTTTTTCCGGCGGTCATTTTTCTTCTTGTCTTTGGGAAGAGTCTGGCTTGTGAAAAATGTGTGAAATGTGGAGACAAAAATTGTCCTAAATTTTTTTTTAAATAAAAAATTAAATGAATCGGGAAAAGTAACTAACTAAAAACCATATTGAGGTGACCAGTAGAAACCAGCGAAATTAAATAAAACGAGAAAAAGTAAAACAACTAAATTCGACAATATCCCAGTGGATAAGGAAAATAGACGGCGTGGGCGGTTTGTTTAAGGCGCCTAAGGAGATCGAGGCAATTCCATGAAACCAGCGCTAATTGTGAAGGAAATGAAAGAACCGAAAAGTAAAAGATAGGGCAACTGTGGAGCGACAGCAGGGATAAGGTCAGAGAATTCTTTTTCTAGGTTAGAATTGCATTTTGTCCAGCTAGGGCACGTTGTGCCCAGTACCCAGCTTATACAATTACGAAAATAAGGAGAATCCGACCCCTCCTAGTCCATTAACAAAACAAAAAAAAACAAAAATTTAGCATACATATTGTCGTTTACTGCTTATCATTCGAATAGTCTGGCTGAAATCACTGAAGCATATTGATGATAAAGTCAGGGCACGTAAACTTCCACTACCGTCATTGACAGCGGAAAGCCTAAGGACTTCGAGTTTATTGCAAATCATAAAGTTTCATTCCACTTTGAATTCTGACTGGAACACTGCAAGGAGGCAGTCACCTGGTGCACTAATCATTATTAATACATAGACGGGAATTTGTTTGAACCAACGTCTGCAGGTGGGTGCATATCGCTGCTCCGTTTAACCGAGGTCAGACTCTAGAGATGATTAAGCGACTCATCAAGGATTTAATACAAAGGGTTGTTATGGTTAGTTCGTCCAATATAGCCAAATTCCAGCACAAGTTCTTTTTGGTTTTCACTAGTATGTAGGCTTTTGACCGTAAGATTTCATTAATACAGTATGGTACATATATACTTAGCTGGACATTAGGTTTTGGATACTTGAATTTTGCATGCACATATATATATATTTACGCTGAATTCTGTGCACATATGTATACATAACATTACCTGATATAAGATTTTTTTTATATTCGAATTTTGCTGGTACATATATATATTTACGTTAATTTTTTTTGCACCTATATATGTACTTACCTGACATAAGATTTTGATACTTGAATTTTGCATGCACATATATATATATTTACGCTGAATTCTGTGCACATATGTATACATAACATTACCTGATATAAGATTTTTTTTATATTCGAATTTTGCTGGTACATATATATATTTACGTTAATTTTTTTTGCACCTATATATGTACTTACCTGACATAAGGTTTTGATACTTGAATTTTGCTCATATATATTATATACTTACCTGACATAAACTTTAATATTTGAATTTTTGCTCACCTATATTCACTGTAACATAGGACTCTTTTAGTCGAATTTTGCCAATGTCAGGTGCGATAGCTCGGACCCAATACTATCCTTGAGTCAAGGCACCCAGGGCAACGATCCCGGAAAACTTGTACTATTTATTTCTTCCATACAGGCATTCACAGCGGCTGAAGCGCTTCAATCGTTGGAGAAGGAGTACTGTAAGTACGTTTGAATTTTAAGTATAGCTCGCGTTATCTGAGAAAAAAAAACAGGAAGATTTTCACTTTCTTTAAATCGACCCTGAGTCCCAATTCAAGTATGGGGTGGGTTTGAAATGATCGCCAAGCACATTTAATTAGATATAATTGTGTAACAATAGAGAGATGTACCTTTCAAGTACCTTTAAGTACCTATAGGCCTATCTAATAAGTGCTACGGGGGTGAAATTAAGAAAAATTTTTTAAAGAAAGGAATAAATGTAAATTTTGATTATAACGTAATGAAGTCTTAAAGTTTATCACTTCTCCCTCTCACTATCCTGGAGCCCTCTAACATGAAGGTCGCATAGGTCCGCTCTAATTTCGTCTACAGGTCAGCCAAAGGGACTTGGAAATAGTGCCCCCCAAGTCAAAGGGAGGATGGGGCAAGGCCAAGAAGGCATAACATCTGCGCCTTCAATTCAGCAGTAAGCAGGTAAGTGACGTAAAGGTCCCTTCAGGACCGAGTGTGTGCCGTTTTTTTTGTAGTGCAGGCACGAAAATTTTTTGTCTATGGATGATGACATGCGGCAGGTATTTCGGGAACTCCCCCACACTCTCCGCCATCCTTAGCCGAGGTGCTAGCGTGCCGCCCTGTGCTATCGCTGTCATCAGGCGATCTGTCAGCTCATGCTGGCAGTTTGGACTTAACGTCCTGGTCAAGTCGCCTTCAACATACTTCCATAACAAAATGGCGCCCAACGTGGGGCCACCTCAGTTAGACTTCGGTGGTCTAAATATAAATTTTACTGGGGACTGAGACTTTGAGAGAGATGATCATCTGGTATCTGCCAGTTGATTGACCTCAAGTCTCACATCCAGTAGAAGATATAGGTGGACCTGAGTCTAATTGGTTTTGTGAAAATTTTTTTTGTAAAGTAACGTAATATTTTGAAAGTTTTATTGGAAGTCTTTGATATTTTGAATTTTTTGATTAAAGTAAAGTAAAGTTTTTAATGAAATTTTTTGAAAGTTGAAATCCGGCTTTAGGTTTGACTTCGGTCAAGCCTCAAGCCTGAACAGTTGTTGAATTTTTTTTGAAAGTTTTTTGAAATGTTTTTGGATGATCTTTCCCGCTGGCCTTCTGCCATGGAAATGGTAGGTGGCCTCACGAAATCTTTCGTTTGAGCTCTTGTGGGGACATGTCTCTGTTGGCCAACTGGCTGGACAGAGTTATGAATCTGCGAGACAACTTCTTGGCTTCCAGCTAATTAGTTGACCAGACTCATGACTCTGCCCGGCTAGCGAACTAGCTGGACACGACGATTCGGTGAGGAGAAGAGAACGAGTTCTCGGAGGATGGGATTGATGCTGGAGATCTTCAGTGATCAGGAGTTGGCATACTGCTAACTGCCTGGCTGAAGAATCTCTGGCAGCATTCTCAGCCTTTGATACCTCCGACTTTACTCTTCCCAGATTTCTGCAAGAGCTCCGACTTTTTCAATGCACACACTCACGTCACTTGCTTATATCTGTATTATGACCTTGGAAGAGAGAGAGCGACCTGACCTCTTATGTGGGAGTTAGCTTCGGGAGGTGAGGGAGAAATTGTCTGATCTTTGAAAATTGTTGAAACGTTTGACCTGTCTTTGCGATTTTTTTTGGATTCTTCGTAGTTTGCAGAATTTATGAGAATTTAGTCGACGAAGTTATTGACGCTTCCTGACATCGGTTTTTGTTCTGGGGATTCAATCCTCATATTATCTCGATTTAAGAAGCTTAAATTAACTCTTCGAGTCCTTGTTTTGCAAAATTTATTTTTTAAAAAAAAAAAAAAAAATTTCTTCGGACGCTTGGGAAGATATTTCCTTGGATCATAGTATCTCATCCCAACTTTCAAATTTAGTAGCTCGTTAGCTTCGATCCTGTTTGAGCCTGTGATCTCGATTTTTGACCTTTTTTTTAATTTCTCTGATATTCTTCTTCGAACCTTTGGTTTGCAAAACGTTTTCAATTTTGACTCACTATGGGTACAGTGAGAACGCCACCACCTGCGACAAACGGTATGTCAATGCTACCTGAACCATGCTCCATCTGTCGTGATGCAAGCTGGTCAGTCGAAAGGAAGCCTGTAATAACCAAATGTGAACACATTTTTCACCAGGCATGCCTGCAGCATTGGATAGGTGAACATGCTAGTTGTCCTAACTGTCGGTGCCATATTACACAACAAGACTTTATCGAATATACAGGTGCAATCCCAAAGAGACCGAAGAAGGTGAAGCCTGTGAAGTCTACTAAGCACGATGTGCCGAGCTTCAATCTGCCTACTTTCGACCTACCACCACCTAATAGACGCTCTTTGTCTCCAGGAATGTTCAATTTGCATTCCCGGACGTTCACTAATCCCAACTCACGGCAAGACAGTCCATTACCACCAGCCCAAGGCCACACCTCAGCTGCTACGGATGCGTTGCTGGCAGGCCTGCGCATTCAAATGAAAGACTTGGTACGTGAAGGTCTCGAACACAGCCTCAGTACATTACGGTCTGAGTTAGTAGATAGTGTCCGTCAGCAAGTAGCAGCCATGGTGCCACCAATAGATTTTTCACGTCCACCCCCGTCTATGGGTAATCCAAGAACGTCGAACGATTTTCCCAATACAAGGAGACAATCATTCCATAGACCGCCTTCAGCCTTTGGTCAGCCTATGCCAAACCTCGCTCCACCTCAACCAACACCGCCTATTCGTGTTCCTGCACATGTAGGACAGCGACGATCCGGAAGTCCCATCCGTAGATGGAACCTGACGTACAATGGAAATAACGCAGAGCTCCCGGTAGACGAATTCATTTTTAGAGTCGAAGCGCTCACGCACTCCGCTCTGGAAGGAGATTTCGATCTGCTGGTAAGGAACATGCTTACGTTATTAACAGGACCAGCTAAAGATTGGTACTGGTCAATATTGAGGAATAACCCTTTCCCAACTTGGGAATTCATCAAAATGGGATTGTCCATGGAATGGGGAGTGCCCAAGGATGATTTAAAAATACGATTACAGCTGATGTCTCGAAAGCAAAAACCTGGCGAAATATTCGCTATGTATCACCACCATTTAGTATTGCTGCGTGACCAGCTACAGACCGCCATGCCAGACCAAGAGTTTCTAGAGATTGTTAAATCCAATTTGTTGCCTGAGATCCAGGAAAAAATATGCTTGCACCCCACTTATACTATAGGACAGCTGAGATCGCTGGTTACTCGTATCCAAGCTACGCAGACACGCATTGCTACAGCTGGTAGTTGGAATCCGTACCGGAACCAACGAGTGCACGCAGTTGACAATTTTCAGAACTTGGACCCTGAACTGGCAGCAGCGACAGGCAGTAACCACGGCCTAGGTGAGCTATCGAGTATTTCAAACAAAAATGCTATTGTCTGCTGGAATTGTGATCAGTCTGGTCATTATTATCAAGATTGTAGACAGACGAGTCGAGTTGTGTTCTGCTATGGATGCGGACGCAAGAATGTTTTCAAGCCTGATTGCCGCTACTGCAGACAGAAAAACGAGAGACGGGTCGGGAATACCAACACCTCTTCCCGACCAGCGTCAACGTCGCAAGCAGCAACTGTAACGAACAAGGAGGAAAGCCCGCTCCATTAGTAGACACTCGTGATAACCCCCTAACGTGTCCTCTGATATCATTCAGTGACTCTGGTGATATCAGAAAAGCACCGGATTGTACAATTACTTCACTGGAAGAGGCGGAGAACTTGATGGATTTCTCTGCAGATCTTCAAGCTCCCATTTCCACTTCTGGAGAGCCCATGACAATACTAGACACTTCCTTAGAAGAGTCTTTACTCTTCGATGTCCCGTTGACACCTATAGCACGTGTAGCTGACAAGGTTACTGAGCAGGAGATTTGGCCTCCTGCCATTTCTATCTTAAAACGGCCACCAAGCTCTGATATGACGAGTGGGCGTGAGCCAGTTTTACATCCGCTGACGCCGTATCATACGCGTCTGCAGAGATACAGAGCAGCAAGAGACCGAATTTTCTCCTCAGTAGCAGAGTTAGCTGAGATTATGTTTCCCGACCGGGATATGAGACCGAAAAGGAAAAGATCAACCGTTCGTTGGCGAGAATACTGTCGACGAATGAAACTGGAAAGGAAAAAACTAGCACAGATTTCCGTGTCGATGCCAGACGACATTCGACCGTACGCAGAAGTAAAGCTGCTCGGGCGAACTGAGACTGGATTACTTGATAGTGGTGCCACTGTCAGTATTCTAGGCCAGGGAGCTCTCGAGAAGCTTGCTGAAGCAGAGGTTGAATGGAAGAAGTATCGGACACAGGTCCAAGTAGCTAATGGTGCCATGACGACTGTTCATGGTCATGTGAACTTGGACGTCACTTTCCGTGATAAGACCCAAAACGTGCGTTTTTACGTGGTTCCTGGGCTCACACAGGCACTATATCTGGGAATAGACTTCTGGCGCCTCTTTGGGTTAGCTCCGGATGTCCTAGGTATAGTCGCAGAAGTGAATCCAAGTGGGATAGCTACCTCTGACACCGATGGGCATATCCTTTCTAGTTTAGAACACCAACGCTTAGAGAGCACAAAACAGCTTTTCCCCTCTTTCGCCTCTTTAGGCCTGGGAAAAACATCATTGGTCACTCACAAGATTGATACGAATGACGCCGCCCCGATAAAACAGCGCTTTTATCCGATTTCCCCGGCAGTGCAAAGTTTGATGGATGCAGAATTAGAGCGAATGCTATCACTGGGTGTGATAGAGGAGAGCCAGAGTCCTTGGAGCTCGCCAGTTGTTCTGGTAAGGAAGCCTGGAAAGGTCCGGCTTTGTTTTGACGCCAGGAAGGTCAACTCGGTTACAAAGAAGGACGCCTATCCGCTACCGCAGATAGACGCACTTCTGAGTCGACTTCCTCCGGCAAACTACATAACGAGCCTGGACCTGAAAGATGCATTCTGGCAGATCCCACTGGACACTGATTCCAGAGAGAAGACCGCTTTCACAGTACCTGGTCACCCTCTCTATCAGTACACAGTGATGCCATTCGGCCTATGCAACGCTCCCCAAACGATGTGCCGCCTCATGGATAAAGTCATTCCTTTCGATCTTCGTGAGAACGTTCTCGTCTATTTAGACGATTTATTAATTCTATCATCTGACTTTGACACTCATCTCATGCTGCTAGCCAGGGTAGCGGATTGTTTGAGGAAAGCTGGCCTTACTATAAACGTCGAGAAGAGCAAGTTTTGTATCAAGGAGACTAAATACCTGGGATTCATTGTAGGAAGGGGAGGTATGAGAACTGACCCTGACAAAATATCAGCCATAGTTGACTATCCGTCACCTAAAACTGTTCGGCAAGCCCGACGCCTACTAGGTATGGCAGGATGGTACAGACGGTTTATTCCGAACTATGCTGATTTGACTGCATCCATTACAGACACTTTGAAAAACCCGAGTCAGTTCAAATGGACATCTGAAGCCCAGACGTCTCTTGATCTACTCAAACAAAAACTTACTTCTGCTCCGTTGCTAGTGAGTCCAGACTTCACCAAACCGTTCGTCATCCAGTGCGATGCGAGCCAACAAGGTATTGGAGGAGTGTTGCTTCAGCTAGATGACGATGGCCACGAGAAGCCAATAGCCTACGTCTCGAAAAAGTTGAACTCCGCTCAACGAAATTACACCGTCACAGAGCAAGAATGCCTAGCTGCAGTCTTGAGCGTACAGAAGTTCCGGCCCTTCATAGAGCTTATGCCGTTCAAGATAGTGACGGATCACGCGAGCTTGAAATGGCTGATGTCTCAAAAGGACCTCAGCGGAAGACTTGCTCGGTGGAGTTTGAAGCTTCAGGGCTTCGACTTCACTATTGAACACAGGAAAGGAAGCCTGAACGTAGTCCCTGATGCGCTGTCACGCATTCATTGTGACAGCATGAACACAAACGAAGATCCTGGCCCGGAAGTTGACCTTAGTTCGCCATATTTCAATTCGTTGGAATATGAGGAACTGAGGCATAAGGTTAAAACGACTTCTGGCAAACTACCAGATCTTTGCGTCAGGGATGGCTTCGTTTATATTCGGACTGTTCCGAGAACAGGCGATCCGATCCAGGAGGAAGAAGCGTGGAAGCTTTGGATTCCACGTGGGCTTGTCACCGACGTCATTTCGAGAGCGCATGATCCGCCGCTAGCTTCACACGGAGGAATAGGGAAAACCCTAGAACGTCTGCGAAGACATCTGTACTGGCCACGAATGACAGTTGATGTCAGAAATTACGTAGCCGCCTGTGACGTGTGTAAAGAAACGAAGGCTCCTAATACTATTTTGCGACCACCGATGAAAGTCCAGTCTGTGATAGAACGACCATGGCAAAAGCTGTACGTCGATTTCTTAGGTCCATATCCTCGGTCAGTTAAAGGAAACGTCTGCATTCTGATAGTTCTTGACCACTTTTCTAAATTCCCACTTCTCAAACCTATGAGAAAAGCGTCTACGCTCAATGTATGCCAATTCATTGAGACTGAAGTGTTTCACGTGTTCGGAGTTCCGGAGACCATAGTCTCTGACAATGGAGTCCAGTTTTGCTCGGCTCAGTTCGCCAGACTACTGGAAAAGTATGGGGTAAAGCATATGCGAACGGCAGTTTACTCGCCGCAAGCAAACGCCTCAGAGCGAGTAAACCGGTCTCTGTTGTCAGGGATTAGGGCCTATATCCAGAAGGAACACACCAGATGGGATGAGAAACTGAGCCAAATAGCTAGTTCCCTCCGGAGCTCTTTCCATCAAGCTACTGGTTTCTCTCCCTATCGAACACTCTTCGGTCAACAAATGATAGAACATGGCAGCTCCTATTCCATCTTGAGGAGCATTGGAACTCTTAATGAGCCACTGAGAGTAGACGCAGAAGATAAAATGAGATTGATCCGTGCGAGAGTGCAGGAAAATTTACAACACGCATTCGAACAGGGTTCAAAAGCCTACAATCTCAGGGCAAAACCCGTCGAGTTCAAAGTTGGTCAGGAGGTATTTAGAAGGACTTTTGCCCAAAGCAATTTCCAACAGCAGACTAGTGCTAAACTGGGACGAAAATTTGTTAAATGTCGGGTTAGAGCCAAGAAAGGAAACTCACTATACGAACTTGAGGATCTGCGGGGAAAACTGTTAGGTGTCTATCACGCTAAAGACATCAAGCAGTGATCATCAGTATGAAAACATCGTCGATACTTATTGTCGTTTATTCCTGGTAGCCCTAAGAAGGCATCCAGCCAGCTTAACTGGTAAACTATAGGATATCACGAAGCCCTCCTATTGCCCCGTCAATGGTGGGTGATATACCTGTTGGAATCCATTCCCATATTCGGCTGTCAACATGTCACCACTTCGACGACGCCTTGGAGACACACCCTTGAACAATCGCAGCCTGAGATCAGGGTGAGAGGTTGCGCCGGGAAAGCTTAGCGATCAGTTCTTTAGGTTACTGATCGCGGGGCTTCCTCAGCATCTCGGTGAAGGAAGGCAGAGAGGCATCGACCGGCTGGATTTTTTTGGGTTACCAGCTTGTCGATGTAGCTTTGGCTTCCCCACACGGAGAAGGATGTCGAAGTCTGATCGAAGACTGACGAGACTTCAAGGATGTGTCCTCGACGTGTCATCGGAAGTAGAGTCTGAGGATGAGGAAAGCATAGGGTCGTGGGACGTGACACACATTGAGCGCCCGCAGTGATGAGGCCTATGTGTAAGACCGGCTAGCTCAGTCGACCATTTTTCAGCGTCGTCTGAACCACGGGTGGCGCAGACCACTCTGCCCTGTTATGGTCGTAGCATATTGCATATAGCAATATGTCACCACGGACTGAAGCGTGTAGGCCCGGCTTGTTGTCGACTACAGCATGAAACCAAAACGCGCCCCGACCGAGAGAAATGCTTCCTCAAGCTCGGTGTCATGTTCAGTGACAGAAGAAAAAGAAGAAGACTTTTTCCGGCGGTCATTTTTCTTCTTGTCTTTGGGAAGAGTCTGGCTTGTGAAAAATGTGTGAAATGTGGAGACAAAAATTGTCCTAAATTTTTTTTTAAATAAAAAATTAAATGAATCGGGAAAAGTAACTAACTAAAAACCATATTGAGGTGACCAGTAGAAACCAGCGAAATTAAATAAAACGAGAAAAAGTAAAACAACTAAATTCGACAATATCCCAGTGGATAAGGAAAATAGACGGCGTGGGCGGTTTGTTTAAGGCGCCTAAGGAGATCGAGGCAATTCCATGAAACCAGCGCTAATTGTGAAGGAAATGAAAGAACCGAAAAGTAAAAGATAGGGCAACTGTGGAGCGACAGCAGGGATAAGGTCAGAGAATTCTTTTTCTAGGTTAGAATTGCATTTTGTCCAGCTAGGGCACGTTGTGCCCAGTACCCAGCTTATACAATTACGAAAATAAGGAGAATCCGACCCCTCCTAGTCCATTAACAAAACAAAAAAAAACAAAAATTTAGCATACATATTGTCGTTTACTGCTTATCATTCGAATAGTCTGGCTGAAATCACTGAAGCATATTGATGATAAAGTCAGGGCACGTAAACTTCCACTACCGTCATTGACAGCGGAAAGCCTAAGGACTTCGAGTTTATTGCAAATCATAAAGTTTCATTCCACTTTGAATTCTGACTGGAACACTGCAAGGAGGCAGTCACCTGGTGCACTAATCATTATTAATACATAGACGGGAATTTGTTTGAACCAACGTCTGCAGGTGGGTGCATATCGCTGCTCCGTTTAACCGAGGTCAGACTCTAGAGATGATTAAGCGACTCATCAAGGATTTAATACAAAGGGTTGTTATGGTTAGTTCGTCCAATATAGCCAAATTCCAGCACAAGTTCTTTTTGGTTTTCACTAGTATGTAGGCTTTTGACCGTAAGATTTCATTAATACAGTATGGTACATATATACTTAGCTGGACATTAGGTTTTGGATACTTGAATTTTGCATGCACATATATATATATTTACGCTGAATTCTGTGCACATATGTATACATAACATTACCTGATATAAGATTTTTTTTATATTCGAATTTTGCTGGTACATATATATATTTACGTTAATTTTTTTTGCACCTATATATGTACTTACCTGACATAAGATTTTGATACTTGAATTTTGCATGCACATATATATATATTTACGCTGAATTCTGTGCACATATGTATACATAACATTACCTGATATAAGATTTTTTTTATATTCGAATTTTGCTGGTACATATATATATTTACGTTAATTTTTTTTGCACCTATATATGTACTTACCTGACATAAGGTTTTGATACTTGAATTTTGCTCATATATATTATATACTTACCTGACATAAACTTTAATATTTGAATTTTTGCTCACCTATATTCACTGTAACATAGGACTCTTTTAGTCGAATTTTGCCAATGTCAGGTGCGATAGCTCGGACCCAATACTATCCTTGAGTCAAGGCACCCAGGGCAACGATCCCGGAAAACTTGTACTATTTATTTCTTCCATACAGGCATTCACAGCGGCTGAAGCGCTTCAATCGTTGGAGAAGGAGTACTGTAAGTACGTTTGAATTTTAAGTATAGCTCGCGTTATCTGAGAAAAAAAAACAGGAAGATTTTCACTTTCTTTAAATCGACCCTGAGTCCCAATTCAAGTATGGGGTGGGTTTGAAATGATCGCCAAGCACATTTAATTAGATATAATTGTGTAACAATAGAGAGATGTACCTTTCAAGTACCTTTAAGTACCTATAGGCCTATCTAATAAGTGCTACGGGGGTGAAATTAAGAAAAATTTTTTAAAGAAAGGAATAAATGTAAATTTTGATTATAACGTAATGAAGTCTTAAAGTTTATCACTTCTCCCTCTCACTATCCTGGAGCCCTCTAACATGAAGGTCGCATAGGTCCGCTCTAATTTCGTCTACAGGTCAGCCAAAGGGACTTGGAAATAGTGCCCCCCAAGTCAAAGGGAGGATGGGGCAAGGCCAAGAAGGCATAACATCTGCGCCTTCAATTCAGCAGTAAGCAGGTAAGTGACGTAAAGGTCCCTTCAGGACCGAGTGTGTGCCGTTTTTTTTGTAGTGCAGGCACGAAAATTTTTTGTCTATGGATGATGACATGCGGCAGGTATTTCGGGAACTCCCCCACACTCTCCGCCATCCTTAGCCGAGGTGCTAGCGTGCCGCCCTGTGCTATCGCTGTCATCAGGCGATCTGTCAGCTCATGCTGGCAGTTTGGACTTAACGTCCTGGTCAAGTCGCCTTCAACATACTTCCATAACAATTTCACAAATCTGAGATAAATTTCCTTAGTCAAATTTAAGCAAATATATGGACTTTGTAGTTGGAGCTATTCAAATTCAAAGCAAAATAACGTAAATATTCAAAGTCCGAATTCCCAAAAAAATTAAATTAAAGGTAAACTAGACTAAATGGATACGTTTGGCAAATTCCCTCATAGTTGAAATTACGTAATTCTGCCTTCAAAGGCGATTGAACGTAGAGTTTATTTAATCTTGATAAATATATCAAGAATATTTTCAACGTGTCCTGGTGTGCAGTTTTATTGTAAAAAAAAAGACATTTGATACGGCTTCTAATTCGACTAAAAAAGCGAAACTTTAACAACATACATGTTTCTCCTTTTTACGAAAAATTTATATCGGAGCCAGTCAGTCTCGGGAATATTATTCACATATTTTCTGAAAGATGCTACACTTGATTTGGGCCAATATACATAATTGCTTGATTCCCAATTATTCAACTACGTTCGCATTCACCCGCCTTTTAACAAATGCCACTATCTTATATATAAATGATGATGCTAATGACATTGTTTACTATTTTTAAGATATAAATGAAATACAGGAATTATTAATACCCAGATATCCTTACCTTACTTAACACGCGTCTTTTTATACCCTAGATGGAATTCTCGAAATAAAGATGGTAAAGCAAAATGGATTGGACACCCACGCGTAATATGAAAAGTTATTTTGATTTTTGCATGTCCCTCCGTTCGTCTGTATGTCCATCTGTCCGTCTATGCGCACGATAGCGCGAGAACGCGTTCACTTAGAAAGCTGAAGTTTTGTACACTGACTTTTAAAAAAAATGTAAAATTGAGTTCGAAAATGAGACAAATCGGGCACCTCTTTCGTGGGGTTGCCATACAAAAATTTCGTTTTCCACTATATATTTGGACACTGCCTGAGAACGCATCAACGTAGAGAGCTGATATGTGGTACGTGGAATTTTCATTGTACTAGCAAATAAAATTTTAAAAATGGACTAAATCGGGCAATTCCTTTTTGGTGTTGGCATATAAAAATTTAGGTTTTTTACGTATACTGTGAACACGATCCTAGACATTTTATTGTACGAATACCTTCTTCAGAATATGCAATCCTATATAATTGGCTATAATCTTTTTTTCTGTCCGGCGAACCGTTCTAGAAATCAAACTTGCATAGATCGGTGACCATACGAAATTTTATACGGGCATTCATCTAGGGTATCATAAGAATTGGTTTTATACCAATTCTAGCTGTTTTACTTTTTTTTTTATTAAACAATCAATTCAATTCTGTCAATGTCAAGATATTTATCTTTTCCGTATTTAGGCAAATTGCATAATCTAGGGCGAAATACCCTATTTTCAGCCGAAATTTATTTTAGGAAAAAATTATCGTTGCCTTAAACAGGGATTTTTGCCTTGCGTACAGAAAAATCTTCATATACGGAAAAATTTTAAGTCAATGTAACTTTTAGGTCGATATTTGTAAATGCGCCGTATTTATTTAGCAAAGCGAGGGTGCCATATATTAAAGGAATGAATAGAGAAATTGCACGGTACCTCAATTTAATTTTTT
Source organism: Dioctria rufipes (assembly GCA_963924295.1). Taxonomy (NCBI): domain Eukaryota; kingdom Metazoa; phylum Arthropoda; class Insecta; order Diptera; family Asilidae; genus Dioctria; species Dioctria rufipes. Next base: position 73,850,451 of record OZ002743.1, on the reverse strand, counting down.
CCATAGTTACTGCAAACAACAGAGCGTCTAAGGAATATTTAAATTAATTTCAAGCTTCTAAATGGCAAACCAAAGAATAATTTAAAAAGTTTGATGTTTTTCGAATAATTATTTCGATATTTATCAATGAAATTTTTCTCGTTTCAAAATTGAGCGCGTAGAAGCTGAGGAAATTAATTTTGAATAAGTCCAAAATTTCTATATATTTTATTAAAGCAATACTTCTCATAATAATTTAAGTTAGAGTTATGTGCCTTATTCATAATATTTACATTACATATCATCGGCCTCAGATACAAATGGCCTAAGTCCAATTTTGGTAAAAATAACGTTTTACTGGCATCTGGTGAATTAAAATAGATCGTATCATTTCCAAATTGACTTATACTAAAAAGTCACAAATGGAAAAAAATTAACAAAACGAATCTTGCCTGAGTTTATTGCTGTTGAAATTGAAAGGTGTGAGTGAGTATAGTGTGGAAAAGTGCTGATGAGCTAGTGTTACAAGAAGTTACTCCTGAGCAGAGCTGGGCAATACTTAAGTAAAAAAAGACTTAAGTACTACTTAGAGTACATTTTCCTTACTTAAGACTTATTACTCAATACTTTTGAAATGCCCCTACTTAGTACTTGAACATAAGTACTTGCTTCTATTTACTTCTACTTAAGACTTAGTTTTGTACTTAAGTACCAAGATTTTTACTTAAGTATTTCTGAGTCTCTTAAGTACCTACAACTTAGACAAACTAATAACATACACACAAGACTGGGCAAGTAGAACAAAATCCAGTAACGTCTCGCTCGAATATAAAATCGACGATGCCTCGACTTGATGTGACATAACCACTTTCATGTATAATATGGATTGCAAAAAGTGGGCTTACTTTTATATTGCTGACTCTTTCGCCCAGAGCGCCAAGTACCAACTGAGAGAGAACTGAAAACAACAATTAAATTAGTGGATTCGTCGAAATAAATGTTTTTAAATTAATCATTTAGGGTTCTTACTGACAAAAACTGCTTTATCAAAGACAATGTATTCATTAGATACGCAGAAGAATTTCTACATATTTTATTAAAATCACTTCCTGAGCTGTGTGCTCACCTTTTCAACTTCCCGCTAATGATATTTTCAATGTTGGCATCGACGTAAGAACTCCATATTATATACGACAGTGGCATAACCAAGGGTAAGCAAGCTGCATCACTCCAATATAAAATCAACGATGCCTCGACCTGATGTACGGAATGCCTCAATTTTTTCTTAGAAATTCACTGGAAATTTTTTCCTTAGAATTGTTATGCATTATTGGAGGCGATAATGCGATCTTGTGCGGACCTCTAATAGTATTTGTGAGTACACCAAGGAGAGGTAAAAGTTTTACTCTACTTGCAGCACCGAAATATTACTCCCAACGTACAAAGATTCTAAAAACGTACTTTAGAAAGTAGTTCAAAAAGTACTCAATACTTTTTATAGACTTAGTACTTAGTTACAAGTACTTTTCATACATGCGATACTTGTACTTACGCTGAAGTACTCAGGCCTTCGGTACTTGTACTTGTACTTAAGTACTTTTTATTTGGTACTTGCCCAGCTCTACTCCTGAGCAATAGTTGATCCAGTTGGAAGAAAACATACTGAAATTCCTGACTTAGAGTTGGTAAACATAATTAATGTTACTGGTATATTATTGCAGGACGAACATACTGAAATGCAGGAAAGCTCAATTATACAGGAATATAACTTTGCAGCCATAGCTTCTGAAAATAATTCGTTTTCTTTGGAAGACGAAGCCTATTAGAAATCAGAAAGTGATGGAAGGGAAGCTGAAGTAAATGTAAGGACAAGAAAAAAAGAAGACATGTTGATGAAACTGTATGGAAGAGAAATGATGATAAAAGACTAATAGACGAGCCGGACTTCAATATTATGGAAAACGAAAAAGAGAAACGGGGTGAGATTACAAAGTTCCTAAAGGTGCCAAGGCCATAAAAGGAAGATGCAATTGTAACAGAAAATATGCAATGAAATGTAATGTAATTTAAGATGAGGAAAAGAGATGAAGAGACCAAGAAATCGGAAAGATGAGAATAGCTCAAGAAGAGAATTTTTATACAATTATTACATAGACCTGCATACAAAAAGAGTTATGAGAAAACTATGTTTTGTAATACATTCGCAATTCCTCTATGGACAATAGGACATTGGATTATTGACAAAAGTAATGAACCAGCAACAGATAATTAAAGATAATTTTGCGAAAAAATCCGAAAGAGCATTAAACCCCAGAACTGCCAAAATTAATGAACAGAAACAGAATCTGAAATTATTTTTTAATACTTTGCCTAAGTTAGAATCTCATTATTGCCGAAAATCGAGTAATAAACTTTATCTTGAACGTATGTGTACTTTTTGCACTTCAAAAAGCGAGCCTATTCCAATAAAAGCTGAAAAATACCAACATCTAATGTCACTCAAATCTTCTATAAAAAAGGATTACCATTGCTTTTACGACAGACTTTCTCTTTTATAAAAATATAAGGGTCTACCTAAAACATATTTTTACCATTTATTTTTGTTACATTACACACATATTTTATGAAAAAAATTTATTTTTATTGTTCCATTGTTTCATATTTCTGATGTTTTAGTTGGCACTTGGTGGAACTTATTAATGGTAGAAAAATTTTTCCTAATTTCATCAACAGAAATATGAAAGTGAAAGTTAAATCGAGGCAGTGCAAGAAAGCTATTTTCACAGCAAAAATAATATGGATAAAAGCAGAAATAAAGAAACATTACCATACAAGAGATAACATAAGCATACATTTAAAAGTTGCACACAGTGAGCTTGTTTTTCGTCTACATGCAGTAGAATTTGATACCGTATGGAGAGAAGGTCATGAAAAAGCCGACACATTATCCAGAATTCAGTTCGAACGCCAGAACAATAAGCTAACCAGATGGACACAGTCCAAGCGAGCCAACTTTACTTTAGAAAATCCAGACAATATTACATTTCATCCTAGGGTAATTAATTTTTCTACCATAGATTTTTCATTAACAGAAAAAAAATTACTTGATAAAGGCCTAGGTTATGCCCCATATTTAGGTGTTAATAATAAAGATTTGATAGGCTTAGCTATTCATGCAGATGCTGCTCTCCCAGATGAAGAATTAGAAGGCAAAGTAGAATATGCTAGGTTAATAAAAGAAAATAGCTTTCCTCAGCTGATTAGATCTAATGAAAAAATAGTTTTACGCGACATAACAAAGAAGATCAATGATAATAACTTAATTGTAACGAAAGCCGATAAGGGCAATTCAATTAAAGAATTTGTACTTAGAAAAAATGGAAGATAATTTATCAAAAATGAGCCTGATAGAAATTAAAGAAGACCCAACAGAAAAATATATTAGAAACGCAACATCAGTTATTAATAAAAGTAAATTAATTTTCAATGAATCTGATAGATACCAACTTAAGGTTCGTAATCCATCAATCCCGATATTATACGGCTTACTGAAATTACATAAAAATCATGGCTCCAGTAAGACCAGTTTCTTCTGCATTCAACTCACCGACACAGAAACTGGGAAAAAAATTAAATTCGATACTACCACAACTCATAGAATTTAACAACAAATACTCCATAAAAAATACAATTGACCTAGTAAACAAAATTAATTGCATTGCTTTATCACCTAATGCCAAACTCGTGTCATTTGATGTATGTAACCTATTTCGTTCGATCCCAGTAAATAAGTTAAAGACAATTTTGTACAGTTGAATTCGGGAAAAAAATTTAAATAAAGAAAAAGTCTCGCAACTTATAGAATCTTTGAATACGTGCTTAAATCAAACCTACTTTTACTTTAATGACAAGTTCTATACCCAAATAGAAGGCTTAGCCATGGGTGCTTCTCTATCGGCTTTTTTGGCTGACTTCTACATGGACTTCAAGGAACAGAACATTTTTAATAATAACTGTGATTTAGTTAATATAATTTAATGTTGGTATCGTTATGTTGATGATGTGTTCTGTGTATGGACAGCCTCTGAGCGACAACTTAATGTTTTTTTAAATAGTATTTTAAATAAATTAGACAACAATATCAAATTTACACTAGAATATGGAGGTACGATATCTAGATATCACAATATCAATAAAAAATAAAAAATTTGACTACGAAATATATCGCAAACCAACTTTTGCTGACAATGTAATTCCATATTCCGCTAGTCATCCTCTTAACATTAAGAGTTCTGCATTCCATTCGATGATTGACAGATTAGTTAATATTCCTCTAAGTGTGATCAACTTTAAGAAAGAATTTTATATAATTTTTAAAATAGCAACCTGTAATGGTTATTCCAAAAGTTTCATTTACAAGATTGTTATGGTCGTAGAGTATTGTATATAGCAATATGCTACACGTACTGTAGCGTGTGTATTGGCTGCTGTCCACAGCGGAAAGCGAACGCACCCGACCGAGAGAATTGCATTTCCTCACGTTCAGGCGCCATGTCGACGTGACAGAAAGACAGAGAAGTGGAAGACAGCAAGCTGTCACGAGTGGTGAAATTGTTCTCTCGTGTTAATTTCCTTATATATTTTTTCGTAGTCTGTTCACTTAGTTTTAAAGTGGTACATTTTGCCTTCGATGCCTTTTGCTATGTATTAAGATGGCTTATCTTATCCATTTATTTAATTAATTCATTTACTATATTAATTCGTATATTTTATTAACGCATACGATAGTTCAGCTCATTTATCAAACAAATTTTAAAACTAAACACAAAAAAATAAACAAAAAATGAATAATGATAACAGATAATAGAGCTCACTTCGGAATCAATTCACAATAATGAAAAGTAAACAAAACTGAAAATAAGGTACTAGTACGTTATTGCATGTAAAAAAAAAACAATGTAAATATGACATTGTTGGATGTTTTAAAACAAAACAACAAAGAAAGAGAAAAAAAAACACAAAAGGCGGCCGTAAAGCCTTTAAGAACATTTGTTTTTGATAAGGTGAGCATCAATATTACCATAACTCAGAAGAAAAAAAAATAAACATTATTTATATATTACCATAATATTAAAGTATAGGGATAGATATTTTTGAATGTAGTAAGCAATACAATGCATAAAATTTTATGTATATAAAATCTATTATATACATAAAGTCGGGATATTTTGAGAATTTAGAAAAGAATAACAAGGTACGTTTTTTTTACGATCACTTTAATAACCAAAGCATTTATTTAGGAAAATGAATTAATAATAATAAACAAGAAAAAATCTAGCTGTAGATTAATACTAAACTTGTATAGTTACCTATTTATATTATATATATTTACCGAGAAATATTATAACGTAATGATGAGTTAAATTTTTACTTTTGCTTCACATCCCGGAGCCCTCTATCGCGTGAGAACAAGGTCGTCTAGGCTTGCCTCGTCTCTCTCTGTTTCTATAGGTCAACCAAGGGACTTTGGACGATTGTGCCACCCAAAGTCAACGGGAGGATGGGGCTTGGCAAGGAAGGCATGCCATCAGCGCCTTCCATGGAATGCAGGTAAGTGACGTAAGGGTCCCTTCAGGACCGAGTGTGTGCTAGGCTTTGTGTAAGTAATCACGAAAATTTTTTGATTATGGGTGATGACAAGCGGCAGGTTATTTCGGGAACTCCCCCACACTCTCCGCCACCCTTAGCCGAGGTGCTAGCGTGCCGCCCTGTGCTATCGCTGTCATCGAGTGATCTGTCAGCTCATGCTGACAGTTTGGACTTCACGTCCTGACCAATCACTCTCAACATACTTCCATACCAAGATATTAAAACAGAAATCTAGAACATCTGCTCTTAGACTAGCATTTCCTATGATCCAAAACAAAAGTAGTAAGATTTGGAAAAAGATCCCTTATGTTGGAGGAGGGTCAGAAAAAATACACAGAACGCTATCAAATCATAATGTTCAACCGGCTTACTTCACGAATACAACACTGGGTAAATTATTGATAAATAATAAAATTAAGCTTACAGTTGTGGATATTGAAAAAAGTGGGGTATATAGTATAAATTGCAATGATTGTGACACGATCTATATAGGAAAAACTAAGAGGTGACTAAAAACCAGATTTTCTGAACACGTTTCTGCAGCGAGAAACCATAGAGCAACTTCTGGTCTATGTAAACACTTAATCGACCTAGGTCACACTACATCAATTGACAATGTAAAACTATTACGTAATTTATGTGGAGGTAAAGATATTAGAAATTAAAAAAGAGAAAGATAAAGGCTCATTCTTGGGTCAGCTAGATTTCCGTAACAACAGCCCTTTAATTAAAACAAATTTTATAACGAAATAAAAATTACGATACTTACACTGACTTAAAATGATATTGTAATACCACTTATGTATGTATATGTGTATAAACGATAACTGTCGGCTATAATTTTAATTTATACTGAGTCAGTCTCATAATTTTCGCAAGAGCTTGAGGATGCCTAAATAGGGCGAAACTCGCTGCAAAAATTTTAATTAATTATTAAAATTAAAAAATAAATTATTTTGTGGAACGGACACAAGTGTTTCAATTTTTTAACATGTTTATATTTTTATTTATATTATCTTTGATTTATCTTTTATTTTTCTGCGATCTTTAAATATTAATAGTATAATATAATAACTAAAGGTAAAATTGCCTAAGTCTGCCTGAAAAAAATTTATTTATTAGCAAAAATTTACCTAACTCTTCTATCTTATTACAAAATAAAAAATTAAATAATTTAAATTATATAATATCTTTTATAACATTCTAAAACTTATTACAAAAAAAGATTTGGGTTGAAAATGAAAACAATTATACAGTTTTTTTTTTTTTTTTTCCTGAAAAATTTCAGTTTTAGTACTAAGCCATTTGCATCTTAGGCCGACGATATATAGTAGGGAAAATATAAATATGCACACACGATTTTTATAACATAGAATGAGTTAAACTAGGTAGAAAACAGGTTGAGATTAAGGCAATTCAATTAAATTCGACATGGAATTTACGTTCAATGTAGAAAATCAAGGAGGAGCTCTTGGCCCTATAGGGAAATATTCCCCAAGTTCCAAAATATTTACATTGCCACGACGTCGTCTCATTCTCCACTTACCTAAATCGGCCGTAAATATTAAGTAATCTCGACTTAACCATAATTAATCGCTGCCCTCATTTACGTCGAATAGACGTAAATTCAACATTTGGCCTACCAAAAAGCCACTATAGATAAGAACTACAAAAATGGAAAGAAGGGCTGCTCTATCTCGTCTGTCGTATCGCGCCAGTTATAAGGTAAGCGAAGGAATTATACACCTCTCTCCACTTCAGAAGTGCAAACTAAGTACTATTAGCAGACAATCGCTCAGGCTGTTTATTAATGCAGCCACTAGGCATGGCCCCCTACATTATAAGCAGATCCAACAGTGAACTCTGTCGACTGTGTTAAGAGAAAGTTTAAGCCTTCAACCATATAAGAGTGTCCCACGGCTGCAGTTTGTCTTAATGATGCAAAACGCTGGAGATATATTTATCACTCCAGTGAAGATTTCAAATCTAACCCCATATACAATTATGCAGCTGGTAATGAGGCTAGATTTAGCCAAACCACTTTATGGGAGAGGAAACAATTGATCAAAACTAGTCGTGTACTCCAAGTTATTCTAGTGGCTGAATCACCCATACTCTTAACCTTAACCCCAAATTAATCAAATTCAATTAATACCGATGTGGAAAATTTACCATTATCTCCAACTCCAGAAATATTATTGCTCATTTCATTAAAATTGTTTATAAATGATTGTAAACATGTAAACAAGCTCTAAGTAAAAGTGTCTCAATTTACAATAAATAATCTCAAGACTTTTTCATAGGTGCTCACCTGCTAAGATTTTTGTTATCTTTAGCCTGTGCTTCGGCGAAACTTTATGACTTTGGCAAATACTGTACGAAGTCAAAAACAAATTTTGTGTAAAGATTTATTTAGCGCTATTTATTATTGTCCAAAGGTAACTGCACTTTTATGGAGTATTTAGCAACTATATTAACACAAATTACTAAAATATCAGGTGAACCAAATTAGATTAGTTTGAATATGTGATGATTTTCTGTAAAGATTTATCTAAAACTTTTTGCTTCGATATTATTTTTGTTTTCAACAAAGTTTATATACAAAAACAAAAAACAAAAACTCTTCTGACATTCACAAAAGCCTTAACGAGCTCTCTCTTTATTGTATGTGTACCTACTGTACCTGCACTCACCTTCAGTTTCAATGAACATACAAAGTTTGCAGAGGCATTAAAAGCTAAATTTGAAATAGTCCTCTTTATTACCTGGCATAGATTAAGCTCAATAATATGGCCAAGGGCTTAATCCATTTGTACATGGACTCCGCTAATATATCTGTACAAGTACATAGATAAGGCAGTTTTATCGCAATTCTGTCGTTTAATTGTAAATCGATGCGTACCGGTACAGATTGCCTATGTGAAGTAGACACTGAATCCCAATTGGAAGATTGAAAAGTATCTTTGTGGCATCTTTTGGCAGCTATCTCCACTTTGAATTTTATTATCATTAATTTTTTTTCTGTAATCATTTCAGCGTCTTAACTTTCCGAGGGCTAAGTTAAGCGCAAATCGTGACTTGATACTAATAGTCGTTGTCAGATAGAGCACTTTTTGCAAAGGAAAGATACTCTTGTTTACCCTATCACTAGCTTACGTACATACATACACATATAGTATACATGGCGGCCTGGCAATAGTTTTATCACTGCTAAGTTTATTATCGGATCAACAGCATTAAAGCAATGCCGACGTACTTTATTTGCTTGCCAGGTTAGGGACCAACTCTAATTGGTTCATAAAATTTCTCAATTTAACTTTCTGAATGCGGAAGATTATGTTAGTTTTAGACGAGCTGTTTACTCTTCTGATTAATTGCACAGGAAAAGTACGCTGTGCTTATGTTTATGAAATTTGAGTTTTTGTTTTTTACTTTGTGGAAGAATTTTAATTTTCAAAATGAGATTTTCCTCTGTGAATAGTAAATTTTATCGATTTTTTTCGTTATTAGATTTTCTCGGATTTTTGTCTAAATGGGAAAAATTAGATTTTAGTAATGACAACAAACTGTAGATTCGATATGAAAAATTATTTTAAACTCAAAATGGATAGATGAGATCCTTAGCTTTACATAAAATCGTCTGTATACTGTCCTTTATGTATCAATATTTCAGGTTAAAGTGTCGGCAACCCATTGAAAAATTCAATAGTTTCCAATCCGTTGTGATTAGTGATGGGTGGATCGCGGATGATTCGTTTGTTTTGACTGGGTCAGTACACTGATTCAAAAGACCTGAGTCATCGTTTCCCTACCATATATCGGTCAATCGTTCACTCAAGGAAATGATCCTTTCAGCATTTTACTTCAAAACCTTAATGCAGTTTCAATTTTCAAGCATTTATGGAAATGAACCATATTTCGAACGACAATAAACAAACTATTTATAGGGACATGCATGCAGCCAGATAAAGGGTTTTCCAATAAGAGGTGTTATGTTAATTAGCCCGGTATTTCGGTAGATGTCACTTTTGGAGCTGTCATTTTTTAACATTTAACAAGTAGAAACTACGCCATTAATATAAATGGAACGATACACGATTCAACAACGCATTGAAATTATTAAAATTCACTATAACAATGGTGAAAATGTGGCAGAGACGGTTCGTAAAACTCGAACATTTATGGGTCGTCGTGAAGCACCTTGTCGGACCGCAATACAGAAATTGGTAGAAAAATTCGAGCTGTCGGGACAAGTTAGTGATGTGAAGAATAAAACCCGTGCACGTCGCTCAAGAACAGCCGAGAATATTGCTGCTGTAGACGAAAGTGTTGAAGAAAACCCAGGTTTGTCCATTCCTCGTCGTTCTTTGGAATTAGGCATTCCACAAACGTCATTACACCGTATTTTGCATAAAGATTTGGGTCTTAAGGCTTATAAAGTTCAGTTAACACAAGAACTCAAGCCGGCCGATCCTCAACAACGTCGAGGTTTTGCTGATTGGGTCCTTGAAATGCATCAAAATGATCCGGAATTCCATCGAAAAGTCATCTTGAGTGATGAGGCCCATTTCCACCTCGATGGCTTCGTCAACAAGCAAAATTGTCGCATCTGGGGCTCGGAAAACCCAAAAGTTATTATTGAAAAGCCTCTCTATCCTCAACGTGTGACTATTTGGTGCGGTTTATGGTCCCGCGGGGTCATTGGACCTTACTTTTTCGAAAATGAGGCTGGAGCAACAGTTACGGTGAATGGATTGCGCTATCGACAGATGATTAATGATTTTTTATGGCCGGAATTCGATGGTATTGATCTGGACAACGTTTACTTTCAACAAGACGGCGCTACGTGCCATACAAGCAACGAAACCATTGATCTTTTACGGGAAAAGTTTCCGGACCGTGTTATCTCTCTAAGAGGTGATCACAATTGGCCACCGAGATCTTGTGACTTAATACCTTGCGACTTCTTCCCTTGGGGCCACGTGAAAGAGAAGGTCTACGCCAACAGCCCAGCGTCGATTCAAGACCTCAAAGATGGAATTCGTGAGGCTATCGAGGACATAGGGCAGCCACTTTGCGATTTGCTTATGGAAAATTTCATGAAAAGGATATGGTCCTGTAGGCGTGGTCGTGGTGGTCATTTGGCTGATGTTATTTTCCATTATTAACGGCATACCTTCCTCTTTATAATGAAATAAAGATACGATCATTTATCTCAAGAAATGGCATTTTTCTTTGAATATCAAAATAACACCTCTTATTGGAAAACCCTGTATAATATTTTTATACTGCGCCTGCAACCTTACCTTTAGATGTTTACGCATTGCAACTTCCGAGACTGCGGCAGCACTAAAATGTTGCAAGCAATCGAGTTGCAGGCGCAACATTTTGGGTTTCAGAAGTGTTTACACATTGCAACCTTCGAGTAGCACAGCTTTTTGTACTTGCAATGTGTAATCGTATTTTAAGAAACAACAAAAAGTTGCTGCTAGGCATCCAGGAAATTGTCCTTTCTGATTAAATTTGTAATAATGGCAACTCTGTGTCAAATAGTTATGGTATTTACCTCTATTCTACACATACACAAGGGTTTCCTCACAACAGAACGATATTAAAGCTAAGTAATAACTCGAAAAGCATGAAAAACATGCGGACAATACCGGATCTGCATCATGATAATCCATATGCAGAGCTGGGCAATACTTAAGTCAAAAAAGGCTCAAGTATTACTTAAAGTACATTTTCGTTACTTAAGACTTATTGCTCAATACTTTTGAAATGCCCCTACTTAGTACTTGAACATAAGTACTTGCTTCTATTTACTTGTATTTAAGACTTACTTGTGTACTTAAGTACCAAGATTTTTACTTAAGTATTTCTGAGTGTATTAAGTACCTACAAATATCTAACTCTTCGTAGAAAAGCAAACACAATCTCTAGCGCAACTTTTTTTTTGTTGAGTTTTAAAGCACGCAAAGAATAGTTAAAGTATGGGCCGCACTCACGCTGACTCTTTCGGTCTAAACACCAAGTACCAACTGAGAGAGAACTGAAAACAACAAATAAATTAGTGGATTCGTCAAAATACATGATTTTAAATTAATCATTTAGGGTTATTACTGCGATAAAAACTGTTTTACCAAAGGCAATATATTCATTAGATACGCAGAAGAAATTCTAAATGTTTTATTAAAATCACCTTCCGAGCTGCGGCTTACTTTTTCAATTTACCGCCAATGAGTTTTTCAATGTTGGCACTGACGCACAGTGGTCCCAAACCCCGAAAAGCTGGCCAAAAGTCTAAAACGTATTCAATTCGGATGAAAGTCTGTACTCGGGGGTTTTCGGGGTCGCTGATTACGAATTCGGAGTCAAAATGTAGAAAACCAAAATGGCGGATCCAATATGGCGGAAAATTTCTTCGAAAACGTATTCAATTCGGGTAAAAGTCTGTACTCGGGAATTTTAGAAATTATGATTGTGAATAAATGATATAGAAAATGTAATGACAGTTGACATTTGAAGATTTGGGAAGAAGAGGATTGGAATACAGTAATCATCGGCCGAAATATCGCTCGTGCTATTTGAAAAAATCTGACTTGATTCTGGAACTGAAGGTCAATAGCTCAACTGCATATGGATGTAACGATCTTAGTTTCTTCGGAGGAAGTTTTCGCAAACTGGATATTATTGGACCTGACGTTTCTGAAAGTCTGCAAAAAATGTCTTCCATGTTTTTGCTGCGGTTACATTTACGTGAAAAATCTTCTCGGAATCTTTTAATATACTTGTTACATGATTCCTGAGCTTCTTCAGACATTATTCTAATAGGAAGTAACGAAGATTCCACGATTCAGTAACCTTGAATAAGAATTTTGTGTACTGTTGTTAGCATGAAGTACCACGAATACAGTTCGACAAATTTTCGTGTAGTATCTTCAGGGTATTTGCGAAATTCGTGTATATTGATTTCGAAACCACAAGTCATTACCTGCAATACAACATGGAATCGCTTTATCAATTCTTCATCAATCCCGTCATCGAAGTGGAAATTTCAGAATTTTCGAAAAAACTCCTTGCTGTATTTCCGTCATTAGAATTTCCATAGCCTGGTTTTGGTGGATCAACAAAAAGCACTAATCTTTCACGAAAATTATGCCCAAAACCGAAGTCGCAGTCAGATGCAGCTAATTTTTGGATATGCTTTGAAGAAATGTCTAAGCAACAGTTTCCATTTAGTTTCAGAGCAGGATTCGATGAGTGTTTTGACTTATTGCTATTTCTAACCAGGGTTTGAAAGCAGGAGCAATCAGGAGCAAAGCATACGTCTCAGTGCTTTGCTTTGCTGTACACAAAAAAGCTTTCAATACATATCGCTCCCACTTGCTCTTGCTCTGGTTATTAAAACAAGCTTTGGCAATTGCTTTGCTCTTTGCTCCGAAAGTATTTAATGAAAACTTGATTAGCTCTTTTTGCTTTTAATGTGAAAAGAGTTTAAAATTGCTCTAGGAATTTTGCTCACTTTGCTCTTTACTTTGCTCTCAAGTCTCAAGAAGAGTGTATGCAAAGAGATAAGGAAATGTTGTGTAATTGTGAATTGATTTGATTGATTACTGTGTCAAAGATTACCCAATAAGAAGATGGGAAGCAGTATACAAAATTGGAGATTTTTGGTGTTTTTTAGAATGAAACAAGTAATTTCATATACTTTCGTCTTTTGCATGAATGGAAAAGCACTTGGCTATGCAATTGAGACAACGAGTTCAAAACAAAAATCAAGAGAACGTAGGATTACCCGAACGACACAATCTTATTGAATCTCTCAAAATCCTATCAAACTAATCACAATAATGTACATCAGGTCACACTACCTCCCATCTTTAAAAGAAAGATAAATTTCGCTGATTTTCATAAAACATTTCGAATTTCTGATGGGTATAGCTGAAAGGTGATGTAAAGTTCCTCTCAAATGAAATTACCATTTTTCCAGAAAATATCAGAGAATCCAGTATGAGTTTCTCCCACTTAATCCCTTCAGAGCAAAATGAATTTAAACAGAAGCACGTGCTGTTCAAATTGCATAGAAATTACACTAACAAACATTGGTTATGGTATAAAAAACATTGGATATTTCTCATAAGATTTCACAGAAAACCGGTTTTCACAAAAGCGCGGGAACATTTTATGAGAGTAAAACGTGAAAACTCTACCCCTTCGCATATATTTACGAAAATGTAACATTTGCCATTCCGTTTCGTTGCATGCAATTTCCTCTTTCACATTTTTTATCTTTATTCATAAAAGTTTTAAAGAGTTTGAATTTTTTTAAATTTTTTTTTTATTTCTTCCATCTCTTGCCGTGTACATTTTAAATCTAAAACACTTGGAAATATCGCCTGCTTCTTTCTTAACTTATTATTAAGTTAACTTTGACTGTGTTTTGTTCTCAATTATTCTTTCTTGAGTTATCAAGCGAGTTACGTGCGTGTAAAAACCAAATTTTTGGATTTCCGTTTAACAATTTAGATAAGTGAGTTTGAAGTGACAAGTTACTTCTATTCTCTATTCTCTATTCTTTGCAAAAACATGAGAGCGGAGCAAAGTATTTTAAGCATTTAACAGCAAAGCAAAGCAAAAATTGTCAGAGCAATAAGTTTTTTGAAGCAAATCATTTAGAGCAGAGTTGTCTTCAAAGCAAAGCAAAGTAATGAAAAATGCTTAAGGATTTTTTCAAAGCGGAGCAAAGCAAAGTAATTTTACTTTGTTTCAATTAAGAGCAAAGTAAGAGCAAGAGCAATTAAAAAGCTCGAGCATTTCAAACCCTGTTTCTAACATAACTTTTCAGAACATAACCAAGAAAAATACCACTACTTTTATTAATGACTTACTATTTCATACATTGTTAACAATAATTTCGAGCAACACATTCAAATTGTACTTACTTTCCGGAGAAGAATCCATTTTGGAGAATCAAAATCCGTTCACTTTTCGCGATTCTGCACGTGTCTCAACTTTTCTTAATTTCGACGCGCGAAGAGTAAACGATGCAGCTGCACGCTCCACCTTTCTTAACGCTCATAATACATACTAGGGGTACCACTACAATTATTCTAACCATTGAAAGTCCCTAGAAAAAATAATTTTTTTCCGACTTTTGGCCAGCTTTTCGGGGTTTGGGACCACTGTGCGACGTAAGAACTCTTTTTGACACAAGTAATTGTGCCCACGTAAATTAGAAAAGTAAGCAGTCTATATTATATACGTCAGTGGACATAATCAAGGGTAAGCAAGCAATGCCTCGCTCCAATATAAAATCAACGATGCCTCGACCTGATGTAGGGAAGGCCCCAATTCTTTCTTAGAAATTCACTGGAAATTTGTTTCTTATAATTGTTATGCATTATTGGATGCGATAATGGGTGCTTGAGCAGACCTCTAATAGGTTTTAAGAGTGTAGAAATGAGAGGTGAAAGTTTTACTCTACTTGCAGCACCGAAAACTATAAAAACCTATAAATAGTACCCACTGTTTACTATACATATTATAGTTTTCAAAAGGTAGGTAGGTCGGTATTAACCTATTAACTGAACTCGATAAACTTCATTATATTACTCCCAATGTACAAAGAATCTAAAAAAGTACTTCAAAAAGTACTCAGTACTTTTTATAGACTTAGTACTTAGTTACAAGTATTTTTCATACATGCGGTACTTGTACTTACGCTGAAGTACTAAGGCCTTCGGTACTTGTACTTAAGTACTTTTTCTTTGATACTTGCCCAGCTCTGTCCATATCCGTTAGTAGAGATGCACACTACTGAAAATGAGATATGTATCGAAAAATCAGATTAATAATCATCGTCCAGTGGCTCGTATGCAAAGTTCAGAGATCTAAGCTCATATATAAAACATAGATAACGCCAACGCATATAATATGAAATAAAAATTGTTGATCAATAACCGCGAATATCAGTATCGTGAACATGCTAAAATACAAAGTTTCTCGTGATAAGTGCTAGTGACACAGGCAAAGAACGCCAAAAATTAAGACTGTGATAGTGACGTAGCAGTAAGGAAAATTATTTAGTGCTTTAGTCCTTAGTTCTATAGTTCTTGAGTTCTTGAGTTCCTCAGTTCTTTAGTTCTTCAGTTCCTTGATTCTATAGTTGATGAACACACACCGACCATAACAGTGAGCAACAAACCCAAGCACACGAAAGCTGATACCAGCAAAATCCCCCAAACCTGATAATAACTTCGATACTTTATACCTGATAACAGTTTCGATACGTCCACGATACTCATATACTGCGAAGATGGAATCATCCAAACCTCGCCTGATTTAATTTATATATAAAGTAAAATTTCACAATACCCTTTACGTGAACAGACTTAATCGTAACGTAAAAAGCCCACATCAATTTTAATTCAAAATTTTATTTTCTAAGTTCACACATACTAATAGTAAATTGCTCTTATCTCATCAGTCTTCAACTTTGGATCACGACCCCAAAAGTTGAGATCCAATAAAGATCCACATTTCAGAAGCATAGTTCTTCGGTAAAAGACGACCACCACTCTAAAACAAGCTCGATATCTAGTCCCACAGCATCATTTCCTCACAACACCACGTTTCAGGATTTCTAAGAAAACCCGAACACAGCTCTCATCTTTACAGCCTCATAAGAACAGCAAGCTCCAGTCATCCAGATTCACATAGAAATAGAGATATACCTATATAAAAATAAAAATAGAAACGGCAAATAAATTCACTGCAGAAGGTAACTCATACAAAGTTCAGTAGATATCCACACGATCTGTAACTATAAAATAAAAATAATAATGGCGAATATTTCCTAAAAAAACAACGCGCGAGCAATAAACACAGTACACAAACACTAATAGTGAACAAAGTGCATGTAGTTTGAGGCATCCTCAGCAGCATTCAACCACCTTTGAACCAGCACAACAGCAATCCAAGATAACTTCAGTAAGTCCATAAAATCATAAGACCAAACATACTATGCGTCGCATCAGGAGGAAACTCCCCCAAAATTACGTAACCAACAAGAATTAGAGCAGAAATCCAACCGGTATTTTAGCAAAAACCAGAGAAACATACAAATTAATCGTAAGATGATATCCACACTCGCGATATATACAGGTGCAGACACAAAACGAAAATATTTGTAAAATGTCTTCGTGAAATGCCGACATATGTACACTGCGGCGTACATATCATAACCAAGATACCACAAATTGGTTCAATACACACATTTCATACGCATTTCGCTAAATACAGGGTGCTGCAAAAAGATCTGATAACGTCCTTTAAGTCATGTCCTTCTTTGACCAAACATTCCCCCAGTCTTGCACTGAAACTGTCGAACACCTTCTCTAACATTGCACGAGACAGCTTGGCGATTTCTTAGCTTATGGCTTCTTTCGGTTCGTCCAGTGTGCCGGGTTTGTTTGTTGAAACTCTTGCTTTAAAGAACCCCACAAGAAAAAATTACAAATGCTAAGGTCTTTGGAGCGAGCTGGCCATGCAATGTCCCCAAAACGCGAGATGACTCAGCCACGAAACTTGCTTCTCAAAAAGTCCATCACTCATTGATTGTATAGACAGTTGTCCAATCCTGTTGGAATCACAACTTCCTGCTTACTAAACGATTTTTCTGAAGTTCAGGGATCAGAAAGTTCTTCAACATCAACAGATAACGTTGGGAATTGACCGTAACGGTTCGACCACCCTCTTCAAAAAAGTATGGCCCAATGACACAACTTTTCGTTACAGCATACCACACAGTAACTTTAAGACTATGCAAAGGACGTTCCTACAGTTCTTCAGGATTTGCAGGCGACCAATATCGAAAGTTCTGTTTGTTTGCATAACCGTGCCTCGTCGCTGATCATGAAAACTTTGTCATCAGTCACCAAGTAAATCATTTGCTCTGCAAATGCTTTCCGATTTGCATAGTCGTTGGGTTTTAACTGCTGGATAATAGCCATTTTGTATGGATGGAAATACAGATCGGAATGCAATATTCGTCTCACCGAGCGGTCAGACATGTGCAAAGCAGCAGCTTGTTTACAGGCCGGCAGCCGAGGACTGGCTTCCACAGCATCTGTTACACGATCGATATTCTCTGGCGTCCAGGCTGACCATGGACGGTCTGTCGACTTCCATTTTAACGTTGAACCGGTAGCTCTGAAGTTACTTACACATAGCAGAATTGTGTTACGAGTTGGGACTCTTCCTCTTGGACCCACATTAAAACGCGTACGGAACTGCCGCTGAGTAGTAACGCAGGAATGGTCACTTTTAAAAAACTCCTCGACAACAAACGCACGGTGCTCACCCGACCACTGCCCTATGGCTACAAAAAATATCCACGTGTGGACTCTGGAACGCGCCTATCCCCACCACTCCCCACCACCTACTCGCTCAAGAGCACGGCGGCGGCAAAACCGTCAAATCTTTTTTCCGCACCCTGTATACAAGCAAAAAATTTATTTTTCACACAGTATAGATTTAATACAATTTTTCACATAATAAAATAAAAAGATAAGAAATATAAGAATAAAAAAGCAATAAAATATTCTTCAACAATTACACATAATTAATAAATTAATATTTTTCCGGCGTATCAAAATGGCGAGGTCATGAAATCAGATTCGACATATTTTTCTTAACGAAAAAACCAAAGTACATAAAATTTTAAACATCGTAATTCTTACATTTTCCCGCAAATTTTTCTCATTTTCACACATCTGGCTCCAAGGGCTCCATCCCTCAGGTACTCTTTTCATACGCATATACGCGTGTTTCGGTAGAAATGATTCATATTTGGTCCATGGATTGAGCGTTGCTTTCTGAGTAAAAAGTACTTTTAGACGTTATAAAAATACTCACTCCTTTAAGTGATATTCGAGCTTTACTGATTATTGCATTCTTTAAGTTAGACCTTCACTGAAGCTGTTTTAACTTTTAAAGTATTTATTTGATTGGGTTTTTTTATTTTCAATACGTATTTCTTTAGCCTTCAAAATAAAATAAATACTTAGTGAGTTATGTTAATACGCAGATAATTAAGAGCCTTCAAAGTCAGAAATTTTGAATTGGAATCTCCGAAATTTCAAGTATTCACTCATTTTGTACGGAAACTAAGACTTTGACGTACCCTTTTTTTACATTATTTATAAGCCCTGTTGATTACCTTCATGTGATACCAAACATGTATACCTTTGATTAAGAATACCACAACTGTTGTCGATATTGTCATGAACCTACCTCTTAGAAATTTCAAATGTATAAATCCTAAGGGACCGAGCAATTTCTTTCATTATAGGGAGTTTTTGTTATAAGGAATGAGTAAAAAACTACAAAATATGTTATGTATGGACAAAATAAATCACAATAAACAGGTATCAGGTTACCACTGACTGACTCGGTCGTAAAATCTGCATTACATTGACACGGCAGCAGATCGCAAATGGTTTTTATTGGTTGAAGCAGATTTGACAATCTGATTTGTAATATGAATCATACTCTACGCACTGGGTCAATCACTGGTGGTCGATAAAGGCAATTATAACAATAAACAAAAGAAACGCATAAAACCGATATACCTGGAATATAGGCACTTACTCCCGAAAATGCTGGTACCTTTGTAAGAATACGATTCTTTAACGCACGTAGGCTTTGCTGTACGCAAAATGGTAGTTTCCCAAAGTGAATCTTTCCACAATTTTATACCCTAGATGAAATCTATAGGATATACTAAGTTTGTCAACCACATAGAAATAATGATGGTGGTATAACAAAATGGATTGGACACCCACGAATAATATTGAAAGTTATTTTGATTTTTGCATTTTCGTCCGTCCGCCTGTCTGTCTATCTGTGCACACGATAACTCGAGAACGCGTTTACTTAGAGTGCTGAAATTTTGTATACGGACTTTAAAACAAAAAGTAAAATTAAGTTCGAAAATGAGACACATCGGGCAACTCCTTCGTGAGGTTGCCATACAAAAATTTCGTTTGCCACTATATATTTGGACATTGCCTGAGAACGCGTCGACATAGAGAGCTGAAATTTGGTACACAGGGTTTTTATAGTAATAGCAAATGAAATTTGGGAAATGTACTAAATCGGGGAACCCCTTCTTGATGTTACTATATAAAACTTTTGGTTGTTTACATATACTGTGAAAATGATCAGTCCAAGACGTTTATATTGTACTGAAAAGTTCTTCAGAATATCAAATCCTATGAAATTTGTAATAATCATTTTTTCTGTTCGATCAACCGTTCTAGAAATATATGGGAAAAACCACTTCAAAAATCAAACTTGCATAGATGGGTGATCATACGAAATTTCATATGAGCATTCATCTAGAGTATCATAAGAATTGATCTTAGACCAATTCTAGCTTTTTTACGTCTTACACATATTTTACACATTTATTCGTGTTTTTACAAAAATGCACCCAACTCAACGTAAAGTGCAACATCAATAGTCCGCTAATTAGAAGAATAAATTTCAGAAGCCCACACTGATGTGATTATACATTAATATTACTCGCTCAAAAGCTCGTCAGCAAAATAACCAAGCTCAAAACCTTTTTGCATTCAAAATTCTTTTACTGTAGTATATTATATCATCGCACCTACAATCATAAACTCGATGAACTCCGTTAGTTCCCAACTGAAAAATACCCCGTGAATAATCTATCAGGGCGAAGGTGGACCTAATGGTGCACCATGACATCGGCACACCCATTCACAGCTAGTCTCCTTCGGACACATAGCTGCACATTATCTTGCACCTGTTTCTTTAGTTCTTTAATTTTCAGAATTAAAAATGCAAGCCAACTCCTCCCTAGACTTTTGGCTTAAAATGTCTCCATCTGATAAGTTTTTGATCATGATTTCCTGCTTATAATGTTCAGAATAAATTTGGACTATCTGTACGTTTACATGAATTCCTGAAGTATATTTCAAGTAGAGATCGAGTAATCAAAATATCATATAAATGCGCATTGACTTCAAGCATACTTGAGTCAAGTAAATCACAAAATTTTGTTCAATTTACTTGAAAAAATTCATTTAAACGCAACGTCAGTACTTGAACATTTTTCATTTCTGCGAGTTATGAAAACGGCAAAGAGGAACAAGAAGAAGATTATTGTTGATAATTCAGTGTTGAGCTTTTTAACACTTTTCTCAAAATATTTATCTAAAAATCAGTACCTATGTATTAAACCTAATGCATAGTTGTCACTAAAATGTCACTTCAAGTAACTTTCAAGAAAATTTCAAGTCAAGTAATTTGAATTAATTCAACCAAACACTCTACTTAAGTTTCAAGTAGATTTCAATTCAAGTACTCAAGTACTCATGTAAACGTACTGTGCTTGTAGCTAATTCTATAACATGGCCTTACAGGGACGTTCTTCTGGATAAATGTAAGGAAATTACATGGAATTCCTTGTATAGATTGCGGGACATTGAATGATTAAGTAGAAATCTTCAGTAATTTGCGTTTAAATTTGTATAATGACGATGTGTAGAATCCATAAGTCCATAGTGCCTTTGGATTACTCGCAAAAGGGCCTAATTGAACACATGTAAAGTTTATCCGGTAAAAAAATGTAATGAAATTATATTAGGTACCTGCGGCAAATAAAGCCCGGAGGGTAATAAGACCCACATTTAAAAATTCCTACTAAAATTAATCGCAGCAACCTCATACTTTATGCGCACATGCATTAAGTCAACACGAACGCCATCGAGGGAGATTCTGGCAGCTCGTGCTGCCATCTTGCCAATAGCGAACAGAACGTCACCGAGAGGAGTGTGGCTGCTTGGAATTATAATTTTCGTCTAGACCAAATCATAAGTTCCGTTGTTTAGCTTGAACGTTAGGTAATGTAGTTTATGATTTCGGTGTTTATTTTCGTCCAGCATTCTGTTTATTTGATTTATGAGTAATTTTGTAAAATCTAGTCATAGGTCTAATAAGGCCCACTGGAGTAGACCGTTGGCCTTATTACCCTACCTAACCTAATTCTCAATGAAACTAATTTTCCTATATAGGATTTTGATTGTAATATTATTTTTGTTCCAAAGAATGAAGACTGTTTGGATTACCTCTGTTATACGTTAAGAAATATATAACTAAAGCTGTTGTGCACTTATTATCCCCCTTGAAATTATTAAAAATAACACAGGTTTAAGAGAATCATTCCTCTGATTAGAAAAACTTAATTTTTGCTTTGTGGTAGTTTAATAAGACCCTTGGAAAAGGTTTTATAAAACTTAATTAATTTTTTAGTACCCACTTCTGCTATAGTTTTTCTAAAAATATTTTAAAAGTCTGGGTTTAAAACTTTGTTATTGATATTTATATTTTATCTTCTAATGAAATAATTTAAAAAAAAATTTATTTTCTACTGATGAAATAACAGTCTTAACTTAAGTTTTGTATTTCTCTCTCGGTTTAACATTTAAAAATGAGTTTTTTTTTTCTCAAAAATTAAAACTCATAATTCGAGTTCTTCATTTTTCTCAGCTTTTAACAGTTAAAAATGAGTTTTAGTTTTTTCCTCAAGAAATAAACCTGTCCAAATAAGGTTCTTAGGGAAAGGAAAATTGGAATCGGCAACTCTGACTTGGTGTTGCCATTCTTAGCTTTGGTTTTTCTCTGTAAACGGCGCTTTTAAAAAAAACCTAATTGAATTTCAAAAATAGGACCAATCGGGCAACTTCTTCGTACGGTTGCTATACAAAATTTTTTATAAAAAAAATTGACAAATTTTATATTGTAACAAATATATGACAACAAAAATAGAAAATGTCCATTAATAAGCTTTATTACCTGAGGAAAATAAAAAACTTGAATTATGAGTTTTATTTTTTGAGTACAAAAATAAAACTCATTTTTAATTCTTACAATATACGAAATATGTAAAACTCTGGTAAAGAGTTTTATATCGCTGTAAAATAATATAATTATTTTTTTTTTAACAGTTAAAATTGAAATATAAAAAATATGTCTTACAATAAATGTTAGGATTGGATTTATATATTAAAATCGAAACTTTCTTAATTTCAACATAGGCAGCTAGTCTCTAAGTGCTGTACACAGACCCGTTTTGTACTACGCTACTTCCTAAAAAACTTTATGAAAGAGTTTTTTCGCTTACAAAAAAATAATAACAGTTATTTAAGGTCCCTGATTTTTTTTAGTTGTGCAAATAAATAAACTTCACGGAAAACTTATTTTTGTAGTTCTATATCACCAAATACTTAATTTATTGCATTTTCAAATTAGAGGGGCCTTATTTGCCGCAGGTACCTTTCATTGTGAATGAAGAAATGAATTTTTGTTTAAAAGTAACTAAATATTCAAGTGTCAATAAAGATGTCGAAATAACAAAAAGTTTCCTTTTACTTTATTAGTAAGTTTTGCTTGCTCGTTTCATAAAAGCAAATGTAATGCTTAAGAATGTAGTTTTGCCCCATAGGTTCAAGTTAATGAAAATTTAACGGACATTTTCTTCTATCGAAATGAAACTAATTCAAGAAATAAATAGACAAATAACAACGAGCCTTTATGCAAACTAAAAAAAAAAAACAAAATACGATAAGTTTTTTATAATAAAAGTCTCAACTTTAATTGCATTTTTCTCAAAACTACATTTCTGATTATGAGACAAAACAGTACTCAGGCGACAAAAAACATCAGCATAATTCTAGGTCGGCTCTTTGTATATAATTCACTCTATGTTATTGAAATATGTGCGGAAGATGTAGTTTGAGTTAATCTGTTCATCTTTATTTTTTCAAAGTTATTTAACCGCCGCGCAATATTTCAACATTAAATTCAATTTTAAATTTCAATCCGAAAATTACTCAAAATAGAAAAATGTAGAAATCGTACAGTAAAAAAATAAATATATAAATCTTCAATAATTTGATTTTCCTTCTAATTAACCCAAACTTAAATTTCATGTCTCACAAAGTTATGCCAAGAAGATAAGGAATAAATCCTCTTTTTCAACTTTTCAGACTTAGCTGCCTAACACCGTCAGAAACTTTGTCAATTAACTCTTAACTCTAGAAAAATTAATATATTTCTCCTTGTAAGGACATCCACCAGCTTTATTCTACATAAAATACAATTTATGACTGACACTTAGGCTTCGTAATTAAAACAATATTATAAAACAAAAAAGTATGTACCAGGTTCACCTTAAACATTGCAATTAAAACATTTCACGCTTTATTTCATTTTTTGTCTATCAAGTGGCCATAAAAGCTTTTGGAAAAGATTAAAATAGAAAATAATAAATGAAATAAGTTTTAAAGCACAAAAACGAAAAATTTCCAACCATTTTCAGTTTTTTACAAGAGCATGCTTCTGATCTTGTGTCGTATCAATATGTCAAAAAGTATGACAACACTGCGAAAAATATTTATTCGCCTTCTATTGTGTTTTTATTCAGCACAGCAAATCTGGCATGACGTAGAATAAACAAAAACTGATACTTGACATTATACCTACATGCAAAAATAATGTTTCGAATTTGAATCTGCAATGCTGTAAATAAGTGTTGAATATTCACTTGTAGACTAAGAGCTGGCGACCAAAATACTTACGTCATAAACCAAATTTTACACTTATCATCGTTGATAACTTATTCGGAAATCTGCCTGGCATTGAGTAATCGAGGACGCTACGGGACCCCCGCGAAGACTTAAAAAAATTAAGCTGAAAACATGATATCATTAAGGTTGCTTTTGGCTGTGACAGCAGAGGAGATGATATATCATGTTTAATGATAAAAATGGCAGATAATATAGCTGTCGCGAAAGTGGTGGCAGACGGCAATAAAATGCGCGAAAATTGGTATAACTTACGCCATACCAAGATAGCTCGAGAACGCGTTCAGTTATAGAGTGCTGAAATTTTGCACACAAGCTTTTTTAAAAAACAAAAAAGGAAATTTTAGTTCAAAACTGGAACCAATCGGACAACCCTTTAGAAGGGTTGCCATACAAAAATTTCATTTGTCAGTATATATTTGGGAACGGGTCGACGTAGAGAGATGAAATTTGGTACATAGCATTTCGAAAAATATTGCAAGTACAAGTTCAAGTATGGATCAAATATTCTTGGTGTTGCCATACAAAACTTTAGCTTTTACTATATATTTAGACAGTGCCTGAGTACGCATCGATAAAAAGAGCTGAAATTTCGTACACAGAGTTTTCATAAAAATAATAAATAAAATTTCAAAAAATGAACTAAATCGGGCAACCCCTTCTCGGCATTGCCATACATAACTTTGGGTTTTCACTTTATTTAACTTTTATTTTCATCTAATCTAGCGTATTATTAGTCTTAGACCATTTATAACTTTTTGCCTTGTTGTAAGACCTTTCAGATTATTCGTGTTTTTAGAGAGCTTCAACGAGATTCTATAGATAAAGATAGATGTATGTCTACATCCAAAGCACTTTATGTGGATTAATGCCGCATTTTGTTTTCACACAGAAAAATAAGATGATCTCTATTGTACTTCTTGCTATAACTTTACCATCTACTTTATTTTGGAATTTAGTACCACTCCCTGATAGTTGGCTTTAATTTTTACTTCAATTATTATCCTATTTATCTCTTTAGTTCGAACTTTTAACCATAGTTTATAAGTCATTTTAGAAGCTTTTGTAATATTCTCCTTGAAAGGAATATCCAAGAGATTAAGATGAGTAAATAATCTGCATATACTACTTGTTAAACTTTTGCTTTATACATAAAGATAATTAACCAGAAACTAATAGGATCACACCTCCTTTTAATGTTTACTTCACATATCTTTATTTTTACCGTAGAGAAAACAATATCAGAGTTAAAAAATATAATATTAAAGTTATTACGAAAAGTATCATATCAAAGAGCACCTAGTTTACGTGTAATAGCAGAAATCAGGCATAAATTCTATATATATAAAGTTCACCTAATATTATTTTGCTAAGAGCTGCCAATAGGCTTTGCATGTGCTTAAAAGTTTACAAGCATTTTGACGAAAGATTTAAAAACAGGGTCATTTTACCCTCTTCCAATTTTCTGATGTAGCATGGCCTTCTCTATGTTTATAAGTTATACATTTATCCGATGATTTTCAGTATTTAATCAATACAACTGTATTTAAAGGGTTCAAACAGTTTTTCCACGCAAAATCTTTCTACCGTAACTTGCTTTTTAGCGTAGATTGAACATTTTTTGTGAAAAAATTATCGACAACTTAGGATCCTACACAAATATAACCCTATAGCATAAGTAACTAAAACTTTCACTTAAGACATGAGAAAAAAAAATTACCTATGTTGTTAATAAGTTTAAAGCCTAATCCGACATAGCCCTAAATATATAATCCCCCCTCCCTTGCAATTTTTTATTATGGATATGATCGCTAAAATGTAATGAAATTTCAAATAAATCTCTACAGGTGGGTTCCCTCAGCATAAATAATGATACTACACTTACACTGCTGCAGTGCTGAGAATAAAAATACATATTATTGGAACTATTGGGCCACGTATTCAGAAATTCTCTAGCGGATGCAAAATATCAGGGGGTATTCCTGAAACCAAACGTTGCCCAAAGTAGCCATTTGCAATGATTTTAGCAAAAGTAGCAGAACTGGAATCAACCTTAAAAAATTTTCGAGCATCATGCATCATTTTTCAAGGCTCCCTCATTATAAAAGAAATGTAGGTGTACTTGCTACTTTTGGTTAACATTTCGATAGATTCTATTACATAATTTAACTCAGTTTTGACTTTTGTATTTACTTTTATAATATCACTTCTCTTTAGCAGAACATCTAAATATGTTCTACCAGGTTTTCAAAAGCATTAAGAAGAAACGGGGTAATAAAATCCCAAAATACCCAAAATCTTATTACAGTACTAATAGTATTGGTATACATAAGAGAAGAAGAGGAGCGAAAAACGAAGGAAAAAATAGAATAATAAGAAAACTATATACTAAATACTAAATAATATATATATTTAAAAAACATTTAAAATAAATTACTTTCGTAAATAAAATGCACTAAAAATTAAAAAATATTTTTTTTTCTTTCTCAGTGAAATACACAAGAAAAGTATCATTGCAAAATAAGAAATGCTAGAACTCAGATTAAATCTTAAAAGTTTAGGCATAGATGTCTAACTGCAACTCATGCCTAAACTTTAAGATTTAATCTGAGTTCTAGCATTTCTTATTTTGCAATGAAACTTTTCTTGTGTATATTACTGAGAAAAAAAATAATTTTTTACATTTTAGTGCATTTTATTTACAAAAGTTATTTATTTCAAAAGTTTTTTTAATATTTTTTATTTTCTACTTTTTAGTCATAAATTCTATACACTCTCTCGACTCTCGAAAGCCGACCTTCGAATCTCGAATCTCGACTTTCGAATCTTCACTCTAGAATCTCGACTCTCGAATCTCCCCAAAACGTAAGAAAATTTTACCCCATCGGAAAGCTCTCCATTCACTTATTCTAAATAAAAAAAAAAAAAACCATGTAAATCCACCCACGTTTACTGCCCTAAAGCTCTTTCGTTACGATCAACGCTTCGATACTCTCAGGCACTCAGGCGCTCAGACACATAGTTTTTTAGTCAGGGATTCGTGTGTTGATAAAAGTTATTTCAAAAGAGAGAGAGTAGCCTAATTCATTTATATATACCCTCAAAAAACTAAATTATTGATAATTTTTGAAAAAGTCTTGCTGGAACCTTCACCTTGGAAAAGTATTCCACTTACAGCAGTTTCGACAAAGTAAGAACGTTCGGCATACTGTGAGATGTCCTTTGTGATGAGAAGCTGACGATTCCTGGTTTAATACAAGAATTGCAGTTTCTCATATAAGTAAGCTGAGCTTTTATGAATTATTGGGCCCTATTCTGTAATTTTTCATAAAATAATATTTTATGTTATTTTATGGCGAAAAAATCCCTTCTTCATAAAATGAAAATAAAATATTTTAAAAATTCGTATTCTGTCGTGGTTCCATAAAATTATTTTATGAATTCTTTTATGAACACGTAACATAAAATATTTAGTACATTCCGCTATGTTTTCTATTACTTTTTGAACAGCTGGTCAATTGACATTTGCGTGATACTCTATCAAATCACCCACTAAATAATCATTTATGAAAGCTCTTGAGATACTTTGGGTGTAAAAGTTCTAAAATATGACAACTCCTGACGAGTTTGATACGAACCATGTCCGTGGAATTGCAAAGCAGCAGAAAGACATCCATTCTGTTCACTTTGAGATTCCTAATTCAAAGTGAACGGAATGGATGCCTTTCCAGTATGAGGCTCTAGTTAGTTAGTTAGTTTTGGGTATAAATTAGAATTATTCATAAGTTTGCAAAATTAGTTTACAAATCATAATATAACAAATTTATTAATTATCCAGTCGGAAAAACTTTTGAAGCCTAAAGTTGGGCAATTCACATGGATCGTAGAAATCGTGAAGATATCGTATCCTGTGATATCTTCTGCATAAAATTAAAACCTATTTAAATATAATCAACTTTTTATATTTTACCATACTGCACCAAGTGCAAATTTCTACAATTTCTGACAAAATTGTAATCTTTATGTATGGCGGTGGACATTTTAGTTTTTAATTAAAACTACTTTCACACCACAAATGTCAATTGACGAATGTCATTTCATAAAATATGTCAAAATACCTTTAAAATGTGCTGCTTAGGTTTTTTATGTTATGCTCCATAACAGGAAATATTTTATGTTACGATGCGTAAAATAAAATATAATTTCTGGTTCAGAATAGAATTTTAGGGAAATATTTTATTTTAAGGCATAACATAACATAAAATGATAAAATTTTACCGACAGAATAGGGCCCATTAACTTATGTTAAAAGATAAGTTGACGTCTAGCTAGATACGTTTCAAAGGATGTCCCCAAGATCGATTCTACATAAGCTGATATGTGATCGCTACGAGCGAGCTTATAATTATATCGAGTAACACCATTAAATGCAACTTTCAATTTACTTTGACAAACAGAATAAAGAGTTTATAACTTTTAAGGCTTTCGCGGTTGCTTACTGACATTTTTAATACGTTTTCCGGATTAGCCGCGGTATAAATAAATTATTGACCACGCTCAATGTAACTTGAAGCGAAACGTTCGGGGTGAGTACTTGTTTCAACACTCATTAAATAATTTATTTATACCGGGGGTTATCCGGAAAACGTATTGAGAATAAAGAGTTGCTCAATGTTGTACATTTACTCACCTTGCCAATTTCTGTTTAAAGTTGACTAAGATGGAGCTTGAGCTAATCCAAAATTGCCGCAAAGCACCATATATCTTTTTCATCATATCTGCAATACAGGTGCAGCAGCTGAACTTGGAATTAAATTTGATTGATTCAACATATTCCAGGACTGTGTTGCTCAAGCCCATAGAAGGAAGCCCAGATTTCTCTGGAGCATGTCTATAAATTGCTAAGCAGTTTAACTTGTTACAGTTTCAATGAGAGTTCATTAATTGAGCACCACTTATATAGTTCCTGCAAATCCACGTTGATCCGATAGATACAATTCCCCATTATTCCTACAGGTCCACTAAGGTAAATCTGTACATCACCAGCATATAAATGAATAGAGCAATTTTTAATAGCACTTGATAGATCGCTTATGTACAGGCCAAATACGAGTGGACAAGGATTTACCCTTGAGGGATACCTAAGGATAGATACGCCGGTTTAGAGAGAGTTTCTCCAACAATCACCATTTGATTTTAGGAAACAGGTAATTAGCTTAACAGCTGTGGATGAGAAGTTAAGCCTATTGCCAAGCTTAGAGAGTAGTTTTATATGATTAACAGAGTCGAATGCTTTACTATAGTCAAACAAAATCAAGATTGCAAAGTGATCACTATCAAGATAAATATCTGTGGTAACTTTTAAGAAGCAGTCTCACAACTATGCCCCGGTCGAAAACCAGACTGCCAAAGTGACATATTTCATGAGATGGGGGTGCTTTCTGAGCAATAAGAACATCTGTAGCTTGCTTCCATTGGGTAGGAAATTCAGATCTGGTGAGACAACAATTGTAGATATGGACTAAGGGACAATATATAAATGGAACTATGAGTTTGATAAATTTGAGATGGAGCAAATCAGGCCCAATGGCGTTTGACTTAATAGAGTACAACGTGAATAGTACTTTGCATCCGTCAACCCAATAAAAGAAAAAACCTTCAGAAAGGAAGTTTGTAAAAATCTTGTTTAGTCTATCTAGATCACTTGTGAGATTCTTGCCCATATATTCCCATGTTGCGAATATTTTTCCACAAACTCGCAGAAAGCTAGTTTGCATCCAATTTACTTCGAAGATATGCACACTCAAATGAACAAATCATAGACATTACCCTATTACGAACTATTTTGTATCTCTTATGTGTCGCTATACAGTGCGACCTTCTGTACTGCCTAAGCAGAAAATCACGCTCAGCCATGGAATGGTGAATATCTTGGGTGATCCAAGGACAACGATTATCACAGACTCTACCTGATTTTAGGAGTACATACTTCCAACTAATTACAATTAAATATATAATTCCACGATATTTGGTCACATTCAGAAAAGAGCGCACGAATGTTAATTCTTTTGAAATCACGATAAGTGAACGTAATGTTGAGAGTAGTGTCAAGTCTAAAGTTGAAAGTCATAAACAGAAAGTCGTGGTCAAAATACTTGGCGGGGATACTTGACTGTGCAATAAAACATTATGCATTTTCGTTGTGAGGGTATAATCAAGTGGTGGCTGGTGGTTAATTTTTGTAACATCCAGAGTCTGTAAAAGGTAAAATAAATTTTCCCGTTACTGACTAACACTGAGAGAATAAACATTAAAATCGCCAGAAACTATTACGTCATGGTATTGTTGAACAACATATACCGCTACGTTAAGACGTTTGGAGGAACTTTCTAGGTTAAAGCTATTTGGAGGACAATAAACGCAGAACAGGACACAATTTTCAGAAACGGAGCTAACTTCTACTGCTATAGACTCAATACCCTGTCCAGGAGATGACGATTTAAGAATTTGAGCTTGTAAAGATTTGTTTACATAAATGGCAACCCTACAACTTATATTATTCAAATACTCAGCAGGTCTAAGATTCTTTCGTAATTTTTGATTCAACCACCAAAATGTATTTTCAAATAGAATGAAAAGCTAAGATCTTTCAATAGAGCCATCAAAAGCTCAGCTATACTAACCGAATTATTTACTACTTTCAGCTATTAAGCCCTAAACATCACAAGAATTGTCTGTCTGGGCTCATTCATCATAAATCATGGGAAGAAAAACAAGATGAAACACAGAACATTTTACAGCAAATTAAAAAAATACTTTTTCTCTTCATTTAATATAAAATCAAGATATTATAAATAAAAACAACGTCACAAAAAATTTGAATTAATTAAATGTCGCGAAAATAAACTCGGAATTTCACACCTTATTCATCTTTGCACATAGAACATTTTTTTTTATCCGAACATAAATTCTTTTGATTTTTTTAATTGGTTTTCTTATTAATAAATATCGATAACAAATGAAAAAACATTTCATGTTTTTTTTTTTTTTATAAATCAAAAATTATTAAATATAATTAAAAGACTAACTATCGACGGTAGTCTATACTGTAACAATTCATTGTGCAACTCTAAAATGTTTTCTAGTACCGACATCCATAAGGATAAGAACCTCCTGAAATAAAAAAAAAATTTAAAATACAATTTTGCGCTAATTTAAATCTCACTTTGCATATGGTGCTTTTGTAAACAATAAACTTATTAAAAACAAAAACAAAACATAATTATTATTCCACAGAACTGTTATATGAATTACTTGAAAACAATCTGCCATGCTTAAAGCTTTTGCCTACATTTAGGCAGTCATTCACCCTTAAGCTCTTTTCAACTTTACAGTCTTCACTGTATTTCATACTCCACTTGACTTGAACAATATGCTTTTGTTTAGCCTTCACAAGCAAAACGCAACGTAATAGAATGTTATCAACAGATATAATCACAATGAGTTCAGTGTTAACAAAAGGGAAGTCATGCTGATGGAAATTCTTTTGGAAATTCATTAAAGCTGAAAGATTTCAAATTCGATATCGAATAGCAAACAGAAGAGGTAAATTAAAATTAGAAAAACGGATGAGGAAAGATCATTAAATTTCGAGGATAAAAGGATTTGTTAAACACAGATATTTACATATACATACATTACATATATAAAGCAACAGTTAGACATCATTCATATCCCCGATAGCCGGAAACATGTGTAGGTTGAGTTGAATAAGAAGTTCGATCTAAACCAAAACGATTAGTTCCTCCATAGTAACCATAGCCAAGATTACGATTTCCAACATAGTTAGAATCATGGTAACCGTAGTAAGATTTTAATCCTCCATTACCTCCGTATCCTCCATATCCACCGGCTCCATATCCACCAGCTCCATATCCACCAGCTCCATATCCACCCGCACCGTATCCACCCGCTCCATATCCACCTCCTGTATAGCCGACCCCTCCATAACCACTTCCACCATATCCTCCTCCATATCCACCTGATCCTAGAATATTAGTTCCTCCAGATGGATAATATCGGTTCGTACTTGGATAATATCCACCACCTGTTTGTGGATAATATCCACCACCTGTTTGTGGATAATATCCACCACCTGTTTGTGGATAATGACCACCACCGTATCCTCCACCATACACTCCTCCTGTACTTCCTCCTCCATACCACCCTTGTGGACTATAACCAGTACTTGGATAACTGCTACTCCATGTTGAAGGATAGTAACCACCACCAGTCGTAGGATAGTTTCCACCACCTGCATAACTCGGATAATAGGAGCCACCTCCAGAGTATGGTCTACCATATCCAGTACTGGGATTCTTGTTGAACAAACTACCAATATCCAGTACTTTTCAAGAAGAAATATATAGTTATAGTAGAGCTCACTGTCGATAACTTCACTAAGTATACTTACATTTTCCCGTAGCAGCAGTCTCTAGGTCAGATTCGCCTTCGATTTTATCTTTTTTAACATCATCCTCATCGCTCACTGCTACTTCAACTAATATGCACAGTAAGCACTAGAACAGATCAGAAAAGAGAATTAGAACAGTTCACATTAAGTCGACTCACTACAATACAATGTCGCGTACTAACCACAAGCAAAATCACTATCTTGTCCATTTCGAACGGAATCACTAGCATTAATAAATCCACACAAGAGCCAAAAGGTTTTCAGAACGGATGTCGAGATCAGTTAGGCAGAACTTTGTGCACTTTACTTTAACACTAGTCACTTTATGTATACTCAGCTATGGTTAGATCTATAGCTATCCACTTGGAACAATGCTTGACTTATGAATAATTCTGTTTCCCACA
This sequence comes from Dioctria rufipes, assembly GCA_963924295.1. NCBI lineage: Eukaryota > Metazoa > Arthropoda > Insecta > Diptera > Asilidae > Dioctria > Dioctria rufipes. The sequence continues at coordinate 73,817,272 of OZ002743.1, read as the reverse complement.
GTATCTTCAAATTTATATGCCGCCTGAGACTTTTCTGTGCTTTTTCACGAAAGAGGGAAAAATTCATTCAAAAAACGAAAAATCGCACGCGCACATTGATCAGCTTACGCCTCAGGGTAAACACTTGGAGAAGTTACTGGAAGTATTTTGCTGTTGGCCTAGCCAGCAAACAATGCTGTATTTAAGTTTCAATACACCACACACCTCTAGCCTCGATCCAACAGCAATCTTATTTACAAATTAGAAGAAAAAAAAATCATTTTCTTTTTCTTCTCTGGCTCATTCTTAGACTACAAGAAAATACCAATGACATAATTGAAAGGGTGGAGTCGCTGGAAATTAGCACCTCATTAGGAGAGATATGGTGAACCGTTCCTATATACTTCATAATGGATGTGTGTACTTGGGAGAAAATTTGGATTACTTGGAGCATTTATGCTCAAGGTTGACGGATTATGCAAAAACAGCCAAATATATTGCGTACAGACGTCGGTAAATAGATTTCTGTAAACAGGTAAAAGTGTTTACCTCTTTGGCTGGGCACCTCGTCCGTTGCAAGTTTGCTGTAGAATGATTGTGTCACACAATTTCGATTTTATTTTTGCTATAAAAAGATTTGATCTTCTTTTGATGATTTATGCTGGAGCGAGGAAGTGTTGTGCACTGAATTGAGCTTTTAATTGTATTTAGTTGTTTTTGTTTTGTTTTTATAATTCAATGTCTCCTCTTAAATTTGAAAGTATATTTCTATTCCAGTGCTTAAGATGCATAATTCATTTTCAGTTTTATCCAATTTTAATGAGTAATTCAATATTGATTCTAATACCTACCTATGATACCCATGTAAAATAAATTTAACTGGGTAGGTACTTAAATTAGTCTGCATTTACTTCAAATACCCTGAATATTCCCAGGGTCTTCTATATCCCCAAAAATTGCTAGGTGATCCACATAGGGTAAATTTAACTGGTTAATTAGATTAACCTGATTTTACTCCGTGAGTCCCAAATATCCTGAGAATTCTGACAAATACCCCGAAAAATAAGCGAATAATTTCGGGGTAATCTACATCCTTAAAAATTACTGGATAATTGCAATTACCCGATCACAGCGCCATCTGGTAGTCGCTAGAAATATAAAATGTATGTAAGCACATTTTCAGCGATAGAGAGTGACAAACCAAAACCAAAGTGGAATTTAAAAGTGTTGCCTTGCTTGAATTCATGCAATTCTATATATACATACTAAACGTCAGACATGGATGTTATCATTCAAAATACCCAGATTTATGTATATCAGCGGTCTCCAATTAACAAATTAATTCAATTCCCCTTAAGCATATACCCAGTTACACCGTATGTGTTTCACAAACATAAGTTATATAAACGAGAAAAATACCGCCATGCATCTACCCAAATTCGAGCATGGGACCTTCCATTTTCCGAATAACTACTCTAATCAACGAAAATAACGAGGGCGGTATGCACTCCATCTGAGTCTGTTCAATGCCATACATAAGAACTCTGCCCTAGTCTTTCGATTTTCAGTTATCTCTTTTTTTATCGCCTGTCTCAGTATTGCTTGATGTGTATTCTAAGTATCTAAGTATGTGTCATAACCATATTTTCAGAACACACAGGAGTTGAATATTCTAAACTTGATATTCTCGTAGTCTTCCCAAACTGTCCAAAGTCTTCCGAAAGCCATTCTTGCTTTTATTTAAGTATTCATTCTACACTTGTTGTAATGATAATTATAGTTATCTAGTTAGTATTTGTCTTGTTGATTCTTCAATACTTTGCTCTCCGTATATTTATTCTTAGGCCAACCTCTTGTGCACATGCTTAATTAATTAATTAACTTTGTTTTACATGTATTGAATTTGTGGCAGGGATATTACCATACAGTACAATTCAATTATAGAATTATACGAGAATTTAGTCCATAGTACTATGTACAATAATGAATCAGTAATTGTATGGGTGTCTAAATAATAAAATTGGCAGGCGGTTATTGAAATCTTATTTTTGTCAGAAAGTTGAGAAAAATATAGCCTTCTTGGCTATTAACATATTTTTCATAAAAAAAATCTAAATTGGCAATACTGTTCAGTATATTTTTTTCTTTATCGCCTATTGCAGTAAATGATTTTAATTCTTTAAAGGAGTATTGTGTATAGAGTTCAAGTATATTAAAAGGAATTTCCGCATTTTTGTTGATCTTCTCTTCACAATCATACAGTTATAGTTTGGGTTGGAATTACATAAAAAGCTGCGTGGGCAGATTGCAGGTTGCCGTTCAAGTATACTTAATCCATTTTTTCGTACAAAGGACGAAGATTCCACTTCATATAAAGCAAAAAGACCTAAAATAAAAACATCTGCGTTTTCCGCTAAGCAGAATAGTGCTTTTAAGGCTGCAGAACATCTGAGTCTATTCCTTAAAGACTGTTTCCTTGATTCTATCAAAAATTAATTTTAAAACAAATCAAACAACTACAATCGTTAATGTACCTAATTGGAGCTGCTCATAAAGAAAAACTTCCTAAAAAAATCGGAATACATATTTCTGTGTGCTCACGGATGAAGCTTTGCAAAAAAGCTTTGCGAAAAATACATAATTTTTTTAAAAATAGCTCTAAACATTCTACTCAGTTAGTCCAACCTAAAAAAACTGCGTTGAAGTAAAACCAAACAAAATATATATCCATATCACACACATTGGTTGTATGTACAAGCTGTAGTTACAAGAACGTTAAGACAATGCAGACCTAAATTTTGTTTTGCACTGACATGGTTTTATCTGAAAGATTGATTTCCGAACAAGAAATATTGGATTGGTTAACCGATCTATTTCTGAAGTTATGTTATCACTTTCTGAATTCGATACTGCCGAAATTTACATCATTAAATATACAGGGTGTTTCATAATTGGTTCGCATTACTGAAGGGTTTGATACCTGAGGTGGAAACAAGCAAAAAATTATATAGTGAAGGATGGAGTAAGACGCGTCGTTCGGCGGTAGAGAGGCTTAAAATTTTTAGTATTTTTTCCACTTTACACCCCGTTATTTTCTTGCTATACACCATATCGAGGTGCAATTCATCTCATCTGAAATTCATAGCAAACCGTCTAAGCTTTCTAACGAATGTCCAATCAGCGTTCCTGTCATTTCCGTCGGAGGTTGTAGGACGTCAAAGTCAAAAAAATTCAAAACAATTCCTAAATTTTTCAAAGTTGAACGATTTTCCCGCCAATTTTCATCATTTTGTTAATTTTGCATGGAATTGCATAAAATCAGACGTAATTTATATCGTCTGTAGCAAAACTAACGACATTTACATCATAAAAATAAGTTTATCTAAAAAACGGTTGCATTTAAGTACATATGCATGCGCATAATCAACTAAAGGTAACATTCCGGGGTTCTTTTATGAAAACTGCATAGTTATCATGCGTTTTGGCGGGAAAATCAACAAAATTTGAAAATATTAGAATTTTTTTTTTACAATTTTTTGACTTTGATGTTCTACAACTTCCGACGGAAGTGACAGGGTGTAAAGTGGAAAAAGTACTAAAATCCCTTAATCCCCTACCTCCGAAACAACGGGTCTTACCCTATTCTTCACCATATAATTTGTTGCTTGTCTCCACGTCAGCTATCAAACCATTGAGTTATGCGGACTAATTATGAAACACCCTGTATTAACAAGTAACGCCGTTGAACATGAACTAAATGAAAAAATGAAAAGAACATCTTACTATAAATTCCAAAATATTATATACGGCGTCAATCCTACCAGAAAAGAAACCGATATGTATTTGGGAGTTGAAGTAATGGATATGCTCCAAACTGATGCCATTATTGGATGTCCAGAAAGAATAGTTTAGAATGTTTTGAAAGCCGTACGTATTTTTTTTTTAATCCTTGTATAATACTGCTATGTGGAATAATATTTCATTAGAATAGGACAAAAAAACCTTAAAAAAATTTGATTACCAGTTCAATAGATGATACTATCTGAAAAAATTAGAAAAGAAGAATCAATCGATCTTTTCTTGGTTGAACTGCAAACTTTTGGAAAATACTAGGCAATAAATGGTATTTTATTTACATTTGAGAATTTAAAGGAAAACCAATATGGATGTGCGCAATCTAATGCTAACAAAGCAATGTACATATAACATAAGGACCAAATAAAACTTATATGATAATGATGGCGGCGATGACATTTTTTAATTAACTTTTAAATATGTTTATAACCTTGTCATCAAAATAAAGCATAGATGCAAAGAGAGGAGCTTAATAAAACCAATAATGTTATTAAAGATTTCCAAGGAAGATCTAGAGAAAGAAGCTATTATTTCCGTTATTTTCTTTTTTTAATGAATAATTTTTTTAGAATAAAAAGATATAAGTGGAAAATTTATTTTATTTTTTTTTTAATTATTAATGAAATGTTATTTATTACGTTATATTTTCAGTTTAATTTCTAATGAGTTTTTTTTTTTTTTTTTTAATTAATCTATCCTTGTTAGTCCTGACCTCATATACCCCATACGTATAAGATTTCTTCTCTTTCGAAATTCCTGCTTCTATCTTCTATGGCTTAATAAATCATAGTAAAGGTGAATACAATAAGTTACAATAATTTTTATGGATCTACTACAATAAACTAAAATATCTGCATAGCATCCCTGATTGGTAGGCTAGTAAGGCGTTATCTTCTTTGCAGTCTAGTTCTTCTAATCCTCTTGTTAGTGCCCATAGAATTCATTTTGACCTTGTCTTAGTTGTTTTCATTTCTTCATCTTATTTGGAAATGAATTGTAGGAAAGAGGGAGGATATCCTTGTTTTACTCCAGATTAAAGTATTTTTGGATTTGGATCACACAGGTGTAAATTGTGGAATTCGAAATGCTTTGATCATGCGTCATTTTTATTCTCATGTAATTCCTCTGAGGCTTTCCGCAATTTATAGTGTCAACTGAAGTTGGGTTCAAAATCATTTTATTGGTCTAATGAATTCTTGCCCATTTGCGCACATGACATCTATTCATGATAGGTAAATGAATATTTGTTATAGTCTCCAGTTTCCCATCGCCTATTAATCTCCCTTCTTTATAATCAAAATATATACAATAGATCTCCTCCAACTAAAAGGAAAGTTCGTTTGCGTTTCAACCGTCAAATTGTAGACTTTAGCTAGGTGAGGAATCAAACAGTATATCGTCCAATTTAGTTGCTCAATGGCCAAAACACAATGAGAGGAACACGATAATGTTGGCATTTTAGTTGTCGACAATTTCGCATTTAAATCACAGTGAAGTCCATGAGACAAGTCTGTTTGACAGTTGTGAAAACAAAATTCCAAGAGCAGCAAAGACAAAGTTTTGAAAATTAATTAAATTTACTATTATCACTAAATTTCTCATACTCCAAAAGGTTCCATACACAAAAATTACAAATTTCAGACTACACAAATTTTCAGACTAGAATTTCAATCATGTTCAAATTTAGAAATGTTCCTATTTTGTGGGCGACTTGTCGCCTCGTTGTCACTAAGAGCAGGCACACAGTCAGTGATACTTGTCAAGTAAAATGTATAAGCTTTTATATCAAGCAATATTGACGGAGGTATAGCCCACACACTATTCAATTGCCATTTTCGACAATATGTATGGACAATGATACTTGATGAAAATCAGACTTTTTCTAATTTTTTTTTTTTTCAAGTCTTTAATATTACTTGAACTTTGCTGCTTGCACGGTCAAGTATGAGGAAAATATGAGTTATTTCAAGTATCACGTCAGGTATCATGGATGCGTGTAGCCAAAATATACATAATATCAGACAGCCAAGTAGCACTTAAAGCGTTAAACGCTTTTACTTTCAGTCCAAGCTGGTTTGGGACTGTCTTGAAGCAACTAACCGAAACAAACAGGGTGACGCTGATTTCGGTACAAGGACATGAAGGCATTAAGGGCAATGAGATGTGGACCGATTTGCAAAGGAAGGAGCCAAATCTTTGTCTATTGGCCCTGAACCTGTCTTTGGACACCAAAGAAGTCAACTTTCAGATCAGGGTTTGTAAGGACAGAACTAAAAAACCACACTGAGAAAATACCCCGGGTCTGAGACAAGGGAAGAAATTTATAAAGTATTCGCAACAGAAGACAAAAGCATTCCTTGTACTCAAGGAACTAAGGCTCACAACAGGTCTATTTACTGGGCACTGCCCACTTAGATACCATGTTAAAAAGATGGGTAAGTTCGATTATGAGACCTGTCGCTTCTGTATGGAAGACGATGAAACCGCTCAACATGTTCTGTGAAGCTCTGTGCCGCATAAGGCTAAGACATCTAGGAAAGGCATTCACACTGCCAGAGGATGTCGAAAAAATAGCCGCCAAGAACATCGTAGGCTTTATTAGAGACCTTAAGTTCGTATAGACGCCCTAGAGCATTTAATGGTAATGTCACAAAAGATCTAATAGGTCGCAGTGACTAGATGAGAGGCGGGAGTCCTGTCTGCATTCCCCTATAAATAATAATAGTAATAGAAAAATTTAAAAAAAACCTTTTTTTTTTACGATTCAAATCAAATTATTAAATACAAGAGAAAAAACAACCGTTTTCGTCTGGTTTTCCATCTAACCAATTCTAAAAATTTCAAGTTCGAGTCCACCACAATAATAATTAATCATGGATCGTGTGAATATGAGACTACCATATATTCAAATCATTGACAGCAACCAGTTTACGACGACATTGTGTTCTGCCCTTAAGAAAAAGATTCGATTGGAGTTTAGCTTTCCTTCACCGATGATGGCTGACTACGTACATATCAAATAAATTTCAAGATTTACTGTCAAGCATTACTTTATTTTTACAAAACTTGGTATATTTCAGATGATAACCAAGCAGCTTAACGCGTACCTATGTTGAAAATCCAAGAAACAATTCCCATCTCAACTAAGGTACTGGTTACCATTGTGAGAAGAATACACTTCATTTTTAACACCAAACAAAATGTGCAAAAATACTACTACTGGTAATACCGAAGTCATCAAAGACGTTGTTGACCTTAAGAGTAGAGCACAGAGCTACAAATCAGAATAACAATAAAAATAAAATAATTGTTTCAGTAAAGAACGTAAGAAAACTTCTAATTTTACTTACATGTGTTTTCTTATGAATTAGCATCGCATCAGATATCAATTAAACCAAAAAACTTAATTTAACCTTCACTTGATTTACCTTTAAAATAACCGCTTTACGCTTATTACCGAACTTAGTTTATGCTTTGTAAGTATTCAAAAAAAAAAATATAAAACATCTTTGAAAATATTCGCGGTAGAACGAATTGCGGTGGCCACTAATCAGCGAGTGCTATAGAAATATGTGTGTATGAGAGTCGCATTCACCTAACGATAGTAAGCTTTTGTGACTAACTAAAATAACAGATTTCACGCTAACTTAACGATTATGTAGAACATTTAATGAGTGTACACAGGTAAAACTCAAAGACCGCCAAAATTGTGCAAATAGGCTAATTAGGATAGAATTATTTGACTTCAAGAAATATACCTAGGCATTCAATAGTTGAGCGTTCAAGTTTTTAGGTTAGTGTGTAGCTAAAATCATCGATCATCTAAATGAAACACACTTTTTTTATTAAATAAATATAATAGCAAGAATGATTATCATAAATTTCAAATCAAAACCATTTATCGTATCGTTTTTGTATCCTATAAATGTTTTTCGTCCAGAAGTTTCTGCGTTCTTATCCTTTGAAAAGTTTTCTAATTTTATGATAATTGACAGACCTTTCTATGACGATGTATCATTACCATCCGAAACTCTTTCGTAGAACTTAAAAAAAGCAACCGTCCATTGTAAAAACAAGCATAACTGTGACTATAGTTCAGATGCTCTAAATAGATCCTTTCAAATTCCCCAAATAGTGCACATCACATTATCGCTAACTACAACAACCATCGATCGACCCCACCAACTCGTGATACCTAGGACAACACGCTTATCTTACGCGGAATAACACCGGATGAAGTTTAGTTAGCGGTTTTCTCTGTCAAATCGGAAGCTGGTTATGCTGACACGTTTCTACGTTTTGTCAAACTACTGCTTCCATATATCGTTCAATAAATTCCCACCCGCCTGGCAACGACAATACTTCCTATCGCAGAAAAAACGGTTCACCCAAGAATATTTTTGATTTTGGGTTAATCTCCTTTCTGTCTAAAGCCTTGGAAAAAAATTATGCATACTCAACGAACTTCGTCTATACTCATATCTAATTGTTAACAGGGTTTTTGGCCTTTTCATAGTTGCAAATGCTACAAGTTGTGCTAAAAATGACTACGGACATTAAAATTGCTATGAATAATAATGAACTGTGTATATTTCCACTACTGGACTTTTCAAAATCTTCCTTCCTCTAGGGAAAGTTATGACAAGCTTCTCAATCAAGGAACCACTTGTTCGCATTCCAGAATTATTCCATTAAACTATTGGGATCAAATCTTTACGATTATACTATCAGCTCCAGCAGATGAAGTTTAGTCGTCTGCTGTCCATCCTCTCACCAGTCACTAGTGACGTTCCTCAGGGCTCCATGCTGAGTTCTCTTCTGTTCACGTTACATATCAGTAGTCTTTGTAGTTGTTCTATCGTTAAGAATGCTAATATACATTTATAGGCAGATGATATACAGCTGTATCTAAGTCGGCAAATATCTTAGCTAGAAAATTGCATTGAAAGTATCAATCTGAACCTCGCCAGAGTATCCTTGTGGTCTATACGTAACGGTCTTGTGCTAAATGTATGTACTTACTGCCACTAATGCTTAATGGCGCCATATTACCCTACCGGAATAACTTGGAAAGTCTTGGAATCATTCTCTGCTATATCTCGGATTGGTCGAAATAAATTTATTCCAGGCTTCGTAGATTATATCAGTCTGCATCTATTATATCTGCAAACACTCGATTAAATTATTAATTAATAATCAATTATAAATTTACTTACGAAAATCAAATTTTTCCTAAGTTGGACAATAATTATTCAATAAAAATGGATATAGGTTTCAAGCGACTGTGATCGTTTGTCTATGCTCTAGGACGATTTGACCATGTTTTTTCTCTTACAAATTTTCTCCTTCAACAGCTACTGGACTCCTATCTTTCATGGAGAGCATTTGTTTTCTTTTTGTACTAAGTTAATCATTCCGTTTGTAACCCCTCGAAATAATTATGGTTAAAACAAAGTGGGTTAGACATCCACGCATTATACTAAACGTTATTTTAATTTTTGCATGCCCATCCGTCTGTCTGTCTGTCCGTCCTCACGATAACTCGACAACGCATTCACTTAAAGAGCTGAAATTTATCAAACGGGCTTCTTAACAATTAAAAAGAGTAATTTTGAGTTCGAAAACGGGACGAATTGGGTAACTCCTTCGTAGGGTTGCCATAAAAAAAATTTCGTTTTTCACTATATATTTGAACACTGCCTGAGAACGCGTCGAAGTAGAGGCTGAAATTTCGAACACTGTATTTTCATAGTAAGTATAAAAAACACTTCAAAAATTCACTAAATCGGGCAACCCCTTTTAGTGTCTCCATATAAAAATTTAGGTTTTTTTACGTATACTGTAAAAACAATCAGTCCTAGATGTTTTTATTGTACTAAAAAGTTCTTCAGAATATGCAATCCTATGAAATTGATTTTAATAATTTTTACTGTCCGAAGAACCGTTCTAGAAATATATGCAAAACCGTTCTAGAAATATATGCAAAAGCACTTCAAAAATCAAACTTGCACAGATGGGTGACCAGATCATAGGAAATTACATACGAGCATTCATCTAGGATATTATAAGAATTGGTCCTAGACCAATTCTAGATTTTATTACTTATTTAAACTTCTGCAATCATGCCAGTCGTCCAGTGGGGGCCACTTAGGCGATCAGAGCGGTAGCCTCCTAGGGCTCCAATAAAATCAAAATTTATACTTTAATTAAATAAAAAAACAACAATAAAAAAATAATTTTATAAAAGACTACTTCAAATCCGCCCTATAATTAAAAAATTATTTCTACTTTTTTTCTTTTTTTTATGTGTAATTTATTCTTAAAATTCAAGCAACAAATATTATAAATGATTAGGTTGCACGTATATACATATATATTGAAAAATTTCAGAAATATTTTAGTAGAAAGTAAATCTGAGCTATTTTTAACCTTGAATGTAAGAAGCATAATTTCTGTTTCGAATATCGAATTGAGTGGTTTTAAAAGGCATTTCAGTAAATTCCATAAAACATTTATTGATTTATTTACATCAATGGAGTAAGGAATATGATTCACTTCATATCTAAGATATTATACTTTCTGAAGTAAAAAATAGCCAAAAATTGATAAAAGAAACAAACGGGATTTAATTAATTGGAAAATCCTTAAATTTCCTTCCTTCGGAAAAAGAAAATAGGCAAAAATTTTAAAAGAAGAAAAAAACGGAAATTAATCAGATGGAAAATGGGCAATTAAAAAACGCAGAATAAAGATGGGCACAAATCGTTAGACTTGATGAATTCAGAACAATTTCGTATTAAAAATATTTCAAAAATTGAAGGTTGTTAATTTTGTCAGAATTAAATCCTTCCACCCACTGAAAAAATATTTTCTGTTTTAAATAATATTTGGACCAGTGAAATGATACAGATGAATTTTATAATTTTTTAGCAAACTACCCAGATCTGCTTAAAAGAATTCATTCTACTCAAAAATACCACAATTACGAATTGTTACGTGTAGTAGGAAAAGACAAGCGGCATTTATTATAAATGGATACTTCGCGTAAAATGACTGATTAAGTACGGACATAAATTTCGTAGAATCGAATTACGTGCAATAGAAAAGAACCAGCGACATCTACAAAGTTGGAACGGAGTAAACTATTTGGATTGCGATAATTAGAGTAATTAAAGTAGAGTTGACTTGTGAATTTTATAAAAGTTAACAGTTAAGTGTAATAAAAAGGATTTCTGAGTTATATCTGAAATATTGTATTTTGAATAACGTACTAAGGGCACGCTCGTAACAGTATTATATGTTTAAGTACTTTTAACAGAACATCTTAAAATTATCTATGTGCCAAAGAAGCAATAATAATTTTTATTTGATTTTTTTTTTTTTATTTGATATAAGAAATATATTCTTACCTTTTTCCTATTTTTCTTCTTTTTTCGGGCTGTACTCGCTTTACTTCATCCACTATACTTTACTTTATTTCGGATCTGCGTACAATTAATACAACATTCTATATATGTACTTTTACTGTTACAACAATAGATTTATAAGCTCAATTAAGGAGCAATATTAAATAAGAAAATTAACAAGACTTGTTACAGGGATATACTGATTTATCCTGAAAAGAAAAGATCGATTAATTATACGAAATCCTACAGCTGGCAAGTTCGAACTAATTGTTTATGTTCTCCCTTAACTATTAGCCTTGTAAAAGAATGATTCAGTTCCATTATAACCCGGGGTATCAGATTTTAAGATTACTATATTGAACAGCAGATATCACCTCAGGTTACATATTCGAGAGACCTCAAAATCGGAATCCTCACTTTGACTCTGCGCAATAAGGAACTATGGTAGAACTGTCAAGACATTAAATCAAAGTGCGCATGATCCAGTGGAGTTAAATTAGAAATTGGTTAGCCAGTTTTATTGTGTATTTTTTTCATACGATGGTAGTAATGATGATGTCGTGTCCCTTGGAAGCAACCATATATATAGTAGGACTTATTGTGTTGTTTTAGCTATAAGTACAGCAGTAGTAAGTAAATAAATTAGAGCGAATTAGGGGGTAGTAAGTAAATAATAGTATGTATATTATGACAATAACACCCATAACGTAAACAAACAAACAAGAGTGAACCCAAATATTTCTCAATTAGAAAATAGTAATTTTTGGTGGAACTGATCGTAGTCCAGAACAAGAGCTGGAAAAGTCTCAAATTGTAGAAAATCTAGAAGAAATTCAATTTTATTTATAATTATTGCCCGATGCACTTAATTTTTCTCGACTTCAAACACACCGCGCCGGCAAGTGTCATGTAATAATATTATGATTTTTACGCAAGCATCTATCCATGTTTTGTACATGTCATGACTTGTATCAAGAAAAGGCAGAAGACTGCCGAACTTACTTTTGATGGCAGAATATGCCTCTCTTGTTATATTATTTAAGGCAGAATATGCCAATGTAATTTGTGTGGCAGAGTATGCCGCTTTATAATATTTTAGGCAGAGTATGCCGCTTTATAATGTATGGCAGAGTATGCCGCTATAATGGAGGGATGGCAGAGTATGCCGATCTTGAATTTTGCTAAGGCAGAGTATGCCGCTGTAATAGCATGATGGCAGAGTATGCCGATGTTGAATTTTGAGAAATAAAAAGACACCTTTCGATAGTCAGTTTAAGTCTAATTTTTATTGAACAGTAGCAGCTTATTTATATAAAATGATTACAAAGGAATCAAAATTTCTTTACAATTCTAAAGGGGGGATTATTGCAGAATTGCAATATACAAAATTAATAATCAGAAATTGTAGTGTCAGCATATCTGATCACACAATTTCTAAATGAGTCAAAATGTATCGATATGTATGTAAAAGCAATGACTTCAGGTATGAATATTTTATCAATGAAGAATTATGCTTGCATAGCAGAATTTGCTTGCGTTGCAAATCGTCTTGAGGTCGAGCAAACTTTGTTTGTTTTTATTTATTTTTCATTTCAATTTATGTTTACATTTCTTGACCGTGGTCATGGCTCTACAGTCACAATAGTGGTCTGTCTGCGGGAATGGAGAGCATATGTTATGTGAAGCGGTCACTGCGAGTTGTTTAGTTATAAAGTCAAGGGAAATCATCAGTTACTCAGATTTTTTAGGAAAGTTTAAAGGAAATATGAAGAAAAGAAAAAACAACCGACTAAGTGCGAGTCGGGTTCGGACGAAGGGTTCCATTCCATCGTACAAAGTATGTACTTTTTAGATCAAGCAAAAACAAAAGTTTATTGTATGAGGACCCAATTTAATTTTTAGCTTTATTTTATTTTCCATTATTTGTTATTATAGCAGCTATTGTATTACTCACTCTTTTTGTGCCTACCTATTACAGTTCAAGATACACAGCGATTCTTAAGGTCGACCAAAAAACCCCGAAAAAATCATGTTTCGTATATTATTATTATATTATATTTTTATATTTGTTGTTATAGCGGCAATAGAAATACACACTCTTTGAAAATTTCAACTATCTACTTATTACGGTGCATGAGACGCAGCCCGCTGACAGACAGACGGACGGAGAGCAGAGTTCTGGCACCCTTTGGGTACGGAACCCTAAAATAAAATTAAAACAAAACACAGATATTAAAAATTTGAAAATTAAAAACAAAGTGGTTCTTCACATATATTTTTAAAACGGTTCGTTGGACAGTAAAAATTGTGCTAATCAATTTCATATAGGATTTCACATTCTGAAAAACTATTCAGTACATTAAAACCGTCTAGAACTAATCGCTTTCACAGTATATATAAAAATCATAAATTTTTATATGGCGTCTGATTCAGTCCACTTTCTAAATTTTATTTATTATTGCTATAAAAGATCCTACCATGAATTTCCTACTATTGAAGATGTTTACAAAGCTTTAATGCAGCAAGCAGAATAATATTCCTTCGATATACATCCAGCTTAACGTTGAATCTACCTATAATACAAAAGATAAAACCACAAAGTATCAAGCTTTAAATAATTAAACTACATTATACTTATCTGAAAACTTCGTGTTGATCCAATAAAATCTTGCCGCTGGAAGTGGAATACAGGAATTCACCCACATATGCTATGACTGTGGTGTATCCTTTTTTTTATAACTTATTTCATCAAAATAAGTTGAAATAAATAACAAAAACTCACAAAATATACCATAGCACACTTACTTCTCACTTCTGTATATATTATCAATGACAGCCCGTTGTATTACGTCAGTCAGCTGTTTACGCCTCAAATAAAGTTCAAGCAAACATCACTGGGGCAACACCAAGAAGCAAAACAGACATAACGAAATTCAGTAGATAATTGTTACTTTCCGAATTTTCCCTATTTCGAAAAAATCTTCATCTAAAGACATCAAGGAATTTAGACCAATCTCCCGCATCTCAAATTTGGGAAAGCTTTTTGAAAAAGTTATCCAGCTACAAATAACAATTACCTGTGAAGAAAAACACATTCACCAAAATTCTCAATTCGGCTTCAAGCGTAAACATTCTGCATTCCACCCTTTACTAAAATTCCACACGGATGCTACAAGAGCTCTAAACAGAAACGAATGCACGGTCGGGTGCTTTCTCGACGTTCAAAAAGCTTTCGATTCAGTTTGGACAGTGGGGAATCAAAATTAACGTCCAAAAGTCCGAACTTATCTGTATTCGGAAACCTAGCACCGAGCGAAACCGGCAAGTCGCTAAATCCAAAAGAATTACGGCGTATATAATGGAGGAGCAATAAAGCCCACACAAACAGCGAAATATCTAGGGGTAAATTTCCATGAACTCGTACGATTCAATAACCATGCTAAAGCAACCATTAGCAAAGCCAATTTCGCGCACAGCCTTATAAGCCCCATAATCAATGTCAGGGACGGACTCACAACCCAGAAAAAACTACTCATGTACAAGCAACTAATAAGGCCTGTCATCACTTATTGCTTTCCCATATAGCACACAATCTCTCCCACTTATATGAACCGCCTTAGCAAGCTCGAAAGAAAGATTCTTAGAACTTGCACAGGACTCCATAGAAGAGCCAACGGAAAATACTACCGCAACGAAGTATTGTACGAGGCAGCCAATATAACTCCTATCAAGGAATATCTGTTCGGTCAAACCAAAAAACAAGTGGAGAAAGTCCCTATCTACTCAAACGCACTCATAAACAACCTGCCGGATCTTCTACATAATACCGGCAATTTTCAAATACCTGTCACCCTTGCTCTTCGCTAAATCAGATGCTAGAATCATCTACCTCCACGAAAGTAGAATAAGTTTCTATGACACCAAAGGAGATTACTACATGGGGTAATTCCAAATAACCTCAAGACCCCGGGAATGTCTCTGATGAAACCTGCCAGTATAGGAATTTTCCAGTCCTTAACTTCCTAAAGATCCCAAAACATATCCAATCCTCACTCCATCCCAGTCCCTCCCAAATTTAACAACAAACTCTTGCGAGAAAGTCATTAACTGCAGCTGATGTGGCGCAGCAGTCGTAAGGAAAAGAACAAACAACAACATGAGAGGTTATAAAAACCAAACCAAAGATCAACAAGAAGGAAAAGCAAAACATCTAATCGAACTGAGAGCCAAAGATAAGCCCCAACGCCCTAAAGAAGACAAATCTGAATGATGTGAAAAATCATCAAACAAAATCCAAAGAAGGAAGACAAGGAAGAAATTTGAAAGCGCAAAAGCACTGGACTTGACTTGACTTGTAGATGGCACCATTCTTTTGGCAGAATTGATCTGTATCAGAACTGATCTAAGTTATAAAAAATCGTGTTACCTACCTTTTTCACAAAAGATAATTCTGGTCAGGGATAACCTAAATTTCCTATCCTATCATACAGAAGATAATTCTGGTCAAGGATAACTTGAGTGTCCTATTTTTTCTATAGAAGCATTTTGCTACCCTTGTGCCCTCACGGACGAGGAAAGGTATTTTGTTGCCCTTGGGCCCTCACGCACTATCAAAAATCTATTTCTTTATAGAAACATATTGATACCACTTTGCGTACAATAAGTCTAATCTACCCTTGTGCCCTCACGCACGAGCAAAGGCATTTTGCTACCTTTGTGCTGTCACGCACTGACAAAGGGCATTTGTCATTAGTACCAATCGAAATTTATTTTGTTGACAGATGCTTAATTCTGTTCTTCTTCTTCTTTTTCAACATTATTGGATTTTAATTTTTAATTTGTTTTTATTTTATTTTATCTGCTTGCAGTCTTTATTGAATTGTATTGTAGTTTGTAGGTTAATATTTCCCTGAATTTTATTATATTGAATTTTATGATATTAGGTTAAGCAAATTGAATTGAAATCATTAATAAAATTTTCTATTTGAAATATTAAAAGAACTGACTTGTCCTTTATACCAGCTCTTCACCCTCACGATCGAGACTAGATCTCACAAACACCATCTACTAAATTTCAGCACTCTACGTCGATGCATTCCCAGGAAGTGCCCAAATATATAGTGGAAAACGAAATTTTTGTATGGAAACCCTACGAAGGTGTTACCCGATTTGTCCCATTTTCGAACTTAAATTTACTTTTTTTTTTTTAAAAAAAGCCCATGTGCAAAATAACAGCTCCCGAAATGTACGCGTTCTCGGGAGGACGGACGGACAGACAAACGGATGGACAGACAGAAATGCAAAAATCAAAATAACTTTTAATATTATGCGTGGGTGTCCAATTCATTTTACTCTACTATCATTATTTCTAGGTCTTACAAACTTAGTATACCCTATAGATTTCAACTAGGGTATAAAAATGTGATTTGAGACATTCTTTCCATTTATAGAATTTTGCTATTGATATGTATATGTAGAAAGCAGATATTTTACCTTTCAGAGGAATCACTCATACACTTTTGATATAAAGTGTTAGGTACATAGATAAAATCCACTTAAATACTAAAGCTTGCCATTTATTTTAGTATGCGAGCCATACATATTCTTGACCTATTATTTAATGTTAATAACCTACTCAGAAAATGTACTGAATACGCATGTCACTTAAAAATAAAATAGCCAAGACACAAGTCAAAGTCAACTTTATGTATAATTTAATTGGTGAATAATAGGAGTAAATGTTTTTAGAAATAATTAATTCGTTCGCTCATATTATTTCTTCCCACAACCAAAATTATTATCTCGCGCGAGCTTTTATATATAATTGATATTAATTGACAAAATTAAGTGCATGCTCACCAACTAAAAACCTCCCCACTACATCTAAAAAAAATCTATAACTCGCGAAAAGAACAGAGTTATTTGTTGGGCCTCTGGATTTTATTCTGAACACCAAATTATCGGCGCAACACTATAAGTTCACTTACATAACTTCTACTGCGGCTACCTTGACAGTCGCAGCTTACCTTACATAAGCTTAAATTCAATTTTCCTACAACATTGGCTTCAAAGCAATTGTTTTGGTTGGTTAACTTCATTCATCTAAGCCCGGAGTCATACATATTGTGTATGCATCTTGAAGAAGGCTGCGCAGGCGTAGGGGAAATGTCTACCGGAAATATGCTCTTAAAGGTATAGAAATGACGTCGAAGCAAGCAAGAAGAAAATTAGGTCTACCTGCGGCCTTGAATTGTCTTCAGCTACTAGACAGCTGCTGCTGTTGTCGTGATGTTATAATTTTCCAGGCATCTACTAGTTTACTGTCACTTTGTATAACTGACTAAATAGTTATGGCCAATTTCCACTTTAGTGACAAGCCCGACCACTTTAATGCCATTTGACAATTTTAGCAAGTAAATTATTTGCGGTTGTGTATATCGCGTGTAATTGAGTTGAGAGTAATTTTCATGAAATCAGTGGTTTTCTGTGAGCTAATTAAAATGCATTGATGATTTCCTTGGTTGATTCACGCTTATGATTTATGATGATGGGTGGCCTTAATATCTACCGATTCAAGTTCAGGGTGGAATACTTTGATCTGATAAGCGAGATTTGCTTTTATTATGCTGGTGGTAGAAATTTAATAAAGCATTCTACTATGAAAGATTAATTTTACTGGCATAATTTTGAATACACTTCTCTGTTTTTGAAGTACCCTTTGTATTCGGATCATTCAGTTCGCGTTTTTAAATTTTTTATTTTTGGTCAATTATAATATTTTGCTGAAGAAATTTGTTAAGCGTTCCTTATCGTTCATTGTAATCCACCGGTTAGAAATGAAGAGAGCTATGGAGTTAACTGTACTAAGTGTGACCAAAACACCCGTTGCGCACCAAGTGGTTTTTAAGTCCACGAGATTGAGGAGAACGCAAGAATCCAAAACTTCATAATTTTAACAAATATTAACAAAATAAATAAAAAAGAATCATCAAGATTAATTTAACTTAAAACAAAGTCATACACTCATAATTAAGTTAGATGGTCACGTCATCTGATCATACGAAGACTCTGGAGAGATCCTCCATTTGATTTGAGAGTTCTATCAAGTTTTGGTTTTTACTTTCAACTGAAAAAAAAAAATAAAATAAAAAATTTAATAACAATTTTTATTTATTTTTTTTCCGAAACATTCTTTATAATTTATAGTTTCATTTGAATTTTCACTGTAACCTATCAAAATCTCTTGCTGGGGTTAAATATTTTCTTAACCCATTATTGACTTAAGTTACATATATGCAACACTGAGATTCCAACGAAATAGAGGCAAAATAAAGATAGTCTCCCAACTACGGCGAATTTTTTAATTAGTTACGTAGAAACATATCTGTGTAAGCAAACAGAACAAAAATTCACTGTGATTAGTGCTAATATTTAAATCTATCGGACGTGTATTAAAATGGTGAAAATTATAAAACGAAGAAACCTAAAATATAAGAACAAGGAAATAGTAATTATCTTATTTTCTTATATTTTTTACATTTTTTTGAATTTCTGATTATGTAGTTCTATTTAGAAATAAACTAAAATTGAGTTCGTCCATAAATATTTTGTTGTTGTTTTCCATTGAGCTAAACCGTGGTCACTTGAAAGTGTGCGTTGCATATATGTAACGTTAGTCGTCTTACAGCATTACATGAATTTTTGTTTTCTTTTGTTTTTTTATTTTTGTAGCTTTTTAAACATAAAAGTGGTTGTGGATTATTTAGACTCGCTTCAATCGACGAAGAGGAATTATCTGGAGGAGGATTTAGGCGATGAGGATGGAGGAGGGATACTAAAAACCTTCCAATAAAGCAATTGAAAGCCGTATTCGAATTGGTTTGTACTGGTGCTGATGGAAGTGAAGGCGGGCTTGAGATTGCTGAAGATGACTTAGTCAATTATCTAAAAGTCACAGACGTCTTGAACACTAGGATGACGGATTTGGAAATTGATTTGATGGATGCTTCTACGTGCTCTGCAAATTTTCCTGTGAGTACAACAACACTAGCAGACATGTAACCACGAGATACTCTACCAGCATATAAACTAGAGGTTGCACTAGAAAATGGGAGCCACTCTGAAACTCAGGCAAACTCCGAATCTGGCTGTCGATCAGAGCAAGAGAAATCACCAGCACTAGATCAAGCGAAAACACATCAAAAGAGAGTACCAGCAGAACAAGACAAGACACCTAAAAAGTTGAAACTGCGTAGTCATAATCACAGCAGTGCAATTTCAATCAGCTAAGCGCAAGAAATCAGTAGCAAGACAAAAAACCCAGCATCAAAACGCAAAGCGACTCGTACATCAAAATAATCAGCTTCTGATTTGATTTGGGTGACAGATGATGAAGTCCCGCCGGAGCTAATTTTTCCAGAAAATGACTATCGTGATTGTATAGATTTGATACCACATGAACAATTTCAGAAATTATTTGATGACGCGGTGATTCAGTTACTTTGTGACGAAACAATACATATACTGTTAGGAATAGTTAATAAAATACGAACATCAGCATGAATGAAATGCGCGTATTCCTAACCACTCTGATTACCGCAGGATGCTGTTCCCTTCCAGGAAAGAGACATTATTGGGCCGAAAGCAATGATATGATGAATGTTATGATATCAGATGCGATGAGACGTGATAGATTTAAATGTGTCTTTTGCTATCTCCATTTTATTAACAACGCCTTAGAGAATCGAAGCGATAAGATCTGGAAACTGCGGTTTTTGACTGATGCCATAAAAAATCGGTTCTTACAGCATTTCAAACCAGAGTAACATCTGCCATACGACGAATCAATGGTGGAGTAATACGGTCGTCATGGCTGTAAACAGTTCATTAGATTTGGGTACAAGATGTGCATATCTCGTAAATTTTGAGATGCATCGTGGATCAAATCCTCGTCTAAATCCAGATTATCCCGCAAAACATGGAAAAAATGCTACGCCACTATTTTACATGTTAGAGGGTTTTGCCTATCATATAAAGTCTTTACACTTCTGTGTATACCTCAACAATTTATTTACATCGATTCCAGATTTATTCGGCTCAGGCGCGGATCTAGCATTGAAATTAGGGGGGGGGGGGGTCATTTGACAAATTAAATCATCGAGCAAAAAAAAAAAAAAACCATCCAACGCCGGTTCGCATGGTCACCGCAGTACTTGGAACTAGGAAATCCGCATTAAGCGGTGCGGATGAATCTTTTTTAGTATACTTTTTTTTTACAAAAACTAATTTTTTTAATAGAATAGGGTGCAAACTGCAGGAGTCATTCAAGCCCAACTTTTCTCAGTCTTCCACACTCGTATATATAATATATATAATATGGACTGCTCGATAATTCTATTTCATGCGGGTACAATTTTTTGTGTCAAAAATAGTTCATACGTCGGTGCCAACATTGAAAAATCCATTGGCGGAAAGTTGAAAAGCGAAACCTCTCGAATTTCTATTAACCCAAATAATTAATTTAAAAACATTTATTTCGACAAACCCACTTATTTATTTATTGTTTACAGCCCTTTCTCAGTTCGCACGTTACATAGGAAAGTGACCAACTCAAAAAATGCAACTTTTCAGGAGAGCGAAAAAACGAAAAGCTGTACATAGAACTAATTCTAGCTTAACGTAGTAATTGTGTGCTAAAAATATATCGTCACAAGTCAAAAAGTGACACTGACACACTATTCTATGAAGAATATCTCTGTTCTTAAGTAACAGAAAAGTGACACTATCGCTATCTAGCGGCAAAAACAATCAGATAGAAATATGTCATTTTCATGGTGTAATTAACTCAAAAACGACAAATTTTGAGTTAGGTCACATTTCTATGTGACGTGCGAATTAGTAGTTTGTGCTTAGATCGAAAGAGAACGCTATATAGAAATGAGCCCACTTTCTGCAGTGTATTTCTATGGACGTAGTCCGCTGCAAATATTTTAGAATATTAGGAGTGTTACATGCCAGAATTACCTGAAAAGGGGCTTATCTCTCTTTAAGGCGAAGAAATTACCATCAGCAATTGATTCAAATACCTCAGTTAAAAACAAAAAGTATTTCCCATAGAACGACTTGGGACAAATAAAAGTTTTAAATTTCAACCCAAGTCGTTTCAATAGAAAACAGCCCCACGACAAATCTTACCTTCAGTAAGATTTGTCGAAAATAAAAATACGATATGGGTGCAACAATGTATGCACGATAGCAAGACGATGGTTTGATATTTATGAAAATATCAAATTTCATTTCAACCATTGTCCGCCGCGGTAGGCTGAACACTAATTGTAAACAGGTAAAGAAAATAGAAGTTGCGATAAGAAAAAATAAAATAAACGTTTTGTAAAAATAACCATAAGAGGAAGTTTGTGAAAGAAAAAGTTTGTGAACAAAGCAAAAGTAAAAAAAAATATATATATAAATAAAATAAAAGTGTGCGAGTTGTCTTAATCATAGCTTCCTGAAACGGCGTAGAGTAATTGCCTTCGACTAGGGTAAGCCCCGAAATATAACAGGAGTTAGGACTAAGTTAAGTTAGGGCTCTGATGTGGTAGCGAGGGAGTCTGTTTCGTGAAATAAATTTTTATTTTTTAAGTTTCGGAATAAAGTTTTTTTTTTAAGTTGAATTATATAAATAAAAAAAGTATAAAATAAAAAAAAATTATTTTTTCAAATAACTCAATTAAATAAATATTTTTTCTCAAATTTAGGGGGGGCATGACCCCCACGACCCCCCCCCCCCCTGGATCCGCCACTGATTCGGCTTGAAGGAACGCAATTACCACAGTACTGAAACCATCAGACAAAAAAGCTGTTGTTCCGCGTCCATGTACTGTTGGACGTTACAATGCATGAATGTGCGGCATGGATAGAATGGACCAGAATGCTAACGCTTATCGGATTGCAGTAAGAAGTGGTGGTGCTCCATTTTCACGTGGCTCGTAGATGGGTCTATCTAAAATGTCAGGCTGCTTCATCGGAAAAGAGGTTCTTCGATAATACATCTTCAGTTTCGGCGTGCCATTGCACAAAATTATTGCCAAAGCCTTGGTTATCCCAAACCGCCAGGCTGTTATCGCCGTCCTAAAACTTAAGTAGAGCATTGTAATCCCCATTTTGACGGCATCATTATGTCATCAAAATTCCAAACGGCAAAAGACACCATTGTGCTGGGGAAAATTGCACTTCATCTGTAAATACTATGTGCAAAAAATGCAACGTAAGGCTCTGCGTGGATTGCCTTGAAATGTGTCATTTCATAGCTATAAATTAATAATTGCTAAAATAAATACATATCTAATAATAAAATAATAAAGTTTTGCCAAAATAATTAAAATTTTGTTTTTCATTTCATATTCCTTTAGCATTCATATATTTGTTTTATTTACTTATTTTTTATTTTTTCAATTTATATTTTACCATTTGGTAATACTCAGGTAAGCATCCAGCGAAAGATATGTGTACCTATTCTTTATTTCATTTATATATTTTCATACATCTTTACTATATGTATATTTTAAATTTTTAGCCTTCATTTTCAATAAATTTCCCCGTGTTCGAACTAACGTTACATATATGTAACGGACACTCCTGCCGGAACGGATTCCGGAAATTTTTTTTTGTATTTTTGTATTCAGATTTGGATTTCTACAGCCTATAGCACCTTCTGTATGAAATTTTAGCCCTCTAACTGAATTTTTAGGATTTCGTCATTAATGGGTTAATTAAGCTTTGGGTTACACACAGCCGAATTCATTGCTTTTCGTTCTCCGCAAAAATGAAGAACAGTAGGAAATATCGATAGTTTTTCGTCAGCGTTTAGATTAGGTTATATTTTCCAGATGAAGTGATGAGAAAAATGGACCAGTTAAATATAATTTTCAATTAATTAAATCTTAATTTAACTCGGTGTAAATAATAAATATCGTGGACATACTAGGGAAGAGATCACCATTCGTGCAGTTCCCTGTCCATTTACATCATCTTTTCGTTAAATCTAAATAATTTTCAATTAATAAAAGCTTGATGAAATTAGAAAGCGATATAGCTTTCAGATATCAGAAATGCATGGTATCATGATATGGGCAAAGTAGAATAATTCCATCAGGAGCAAACCGGAGTCATATGTATGACCCCTAAGTTGAAGTTAATTCTGATCTTTATCTGTGATAATCTGAAAACCAAATTCCTTTGAAGAATTATTTTTATGAATTACTGAGATGAGATCACATCCACATAACAGATAAAAAGTATAAGTATACTAAGGACGTTTTCTTTAAGACGTTCTCTTATATTTTCAGATCATGACATCTACATTAACTATTTTAACTATTTTAACTATTTTACATTAACATTTTTAACAAACTATAACATATGATTTTACACGTAAAACAATATTTATTAATGTACTTATTACTGTTTCGGTGGAGGTGGTTACAAATTCACAAGAAATAACATACTAAATGGATCAGTGATCTGGATAAGTAAGTAAATAATATAAATAAATTAATAAATTTCCTTTATTAATTTGCATAATTGAGACATATGACTCATTAATATGTGCATACTCTAGTTTAATAAAAATAATGCGTATAATGACATAATTCAGAAAAAAAAAAACAATACTAAAACAGACAGAAAAGTTGAAAAATAGGTAATTAAGAAAAAAGTTAGGAAAATTTAAAAAAAAAATCAAAATGTCAAAACGAAAAAAGGAAAAATAAAAACTAATAAATTAATAAGCTTTATATAATAGAAAAGAATAGAAAAAAACGAAAAATAAGAGCTATTGAAGCTTGCTTAAAATAACTTTAGGCCGTCATCTTGAAACCCCGCAGACTCCGAAGTGCCTGAACATACAGGATGATTCAGATCAAGATACCTTCCGGTATACCACGTGATTCCTGGAGGTAAGGCTATCAAAACATTGTTCCACATACACGCCCTTAGAAACCTTCCTTTAGCAGTTAAGGCCAGTTGAAGATTTCGCCAATATTCGTCAGAATAAATGAGTATAAGTTTTGAACCACCCAATAAATTTTGGTTATTGTTGGCTTATTAAATAGCCAAGAATGGTAGCTGTCGAAAAGTGTATTATTCTGTATTTTTTAATTAAGCATCTTTAAATTATTATCAAATATTTCCAAAAAATTGATTTTTTTACACACAAATTTCATAAATACCGTTATTTATTTCAAAAACTTTTTAGTGTAAAAAAATAAGAATTTTGGAAATATTTGAGAATAATTTAAAGATGCTAAATTAAAAAATACAGAATAATACACTTTTCGACAGCTACCATTCTTGGCTATTTAATAAGCCAACAATAACCAAAATCTATAGGGTGGTTCAAAAGTTATACTCATTTATTCTCACGAATATTGGCGAAATCTTCAACTGGTCACAACTCCTAAAGGAAGGTTTCTAAGGGGGGTGGGGGGGGGGGAAAATATGTGGAACAATTTTTTGATCGCCTTACCTCAAGGAATCACATGGTATACCGGAAGGTATCTTGATCTGAATCACCCTGTATATAGGGAGACTGTTCCAGACTCTGACTCTATAGATGAAAAAAGTGCAAGAACTACTTACATATATAGGAAACAATGACGACGAACCTGCAATAATAACGTACATTATGATGAGAGAAATTCAATATTATTATGAGTTAAATAGGACCATATACAGTTCACTACAGACAAATTTTTGATAAAGAATAAGAAAATTGACAGAATCGAAGGTCTTGGGAAGATCCAACAAGCATAATATTGTGGCTTTTCGCAGATCAATATTTTTTCTAACAGATTCATTAAGATGTAATAAAGCAGTAGCAGTACTGCACTTAGGTATAAAGCCACACTGCTGCTAAGCGATCAGACAATGAACCTTCGTATAAGTGATCTTTATCTGCTTATAGAATAACTTCTCTAGAACTTTAGATAGTACTGGAAGAATACTTATAGGTCTGAAGTCCAGTGGCAAAGAGGGTTTATTTACTTTCTTCTTCGGATAAACCTTCCAACCTCCAATCTTCCACTATGTCGGAAATGATGATGCTTAAATGGCCGTGTTAAAAATATCTCTGATTGGTCTAATTACAAAAGGCAAGATGTTCTTAACGAACCGTATATCAATATCATCCGAGCCTATTGCATTTGATTTGATCGATTTTATTGCAAAGATGGTGTTATTACTGAAAGAGAACTGGGCGGATATATTATTCACAGTATCGGGGAACATGTTTACATTAGATAAGCTAGAATTACTGGAACTATTTACAATGTAAATATTAAGTTTATCTAGGTCAATGGTTCTACTTTCGTAAGATAATTCCGGTTTTTTTTTTTATATTTCTCCAGACAGTACCAGATGGTAACGACGGATCCAACTCGCGACGGAAATACATAGATTTCACTTTCCGAATTTTCAGCTGTACTTATGTTTCGCAATTTTTTCTAGTTTCTCTCTAGCTCGAAGCCACCAAACCTTCTCCAGAGATTATAGACAAGATTACGCTCAATTATTAATGATTGATCAATAGCGAGCAATAACAGGTTGTAGTAGTTCATTCTGGAATGAATTCATACAGACTTAAAATAGCGCTATTAAAATACTCTACGTGGTCAGTGAAATTGTTCGTTACGTAAATATAGTCCCAATCGACAGATCTCATTTCTATAAAAATATTATTAAGGCTGGGTCTATGTCATAATTGGGACAAGTCGGTGCACAGTTAGCAAGATGGGGCGGGTCGTTAAGACTTTTGAATAAATCGCAAATTGATTACTGGAATATTTATTTAAACACCTAAGGCAACAAAATAGCGTTTTCTAATTTTTAAATTTGTCGCTCAATTTTTATTGAAAATAATTTAAAATTTAAAATTCAATGACTGTTTTTAATTTCTCTGGTTTCGCAGGAAATACCCTGAACAGCGCTCTCGCTATATTCAAGTCGGGAATCTTATAGAATGGTACACGTTAGAAGATAAGTGAACAAGTGCATCGCTGAATTGACAAATATACCAAGAGCAGATGTTACGAACACAGTCAACATCATCTCAAAACACAAACAATTCAGAAATTCAAAGGAAAATATTACACTAAGCGATTATAAAAATTCAATAATAAACAAGCAAATATTATGCTAAACAAGAATAAAAACAAAATTGAAGATCTTGCGTGAAAAGAAAAAGAAAAATGAAAGTCTTATCAAAGATTGAACGAATTAAATAGAATAACAAAACCACACACGAAATGGAATGCGATATGCGGATATAGCGACTAATTTAAAAATATTTCCCGAGCAACAATTTCACACGTCTACTCGAGATGACACATTCTCAGCTTACTTCAAATTATTAATGTCCGAGAAGTGGCGATTTATATCATAAGGTTAGGTTAGACAAGATATCCAGCCTGCTACACTTAGACTTCCAGCGATTTTTTGTGCCCCTTGACCTTATGGGATAATCTTTTTTAGGCAGCCCTAGATCCGTTCTGCTTTCTAAGAAATCTGAGGATACATCTGAGCTCTTTACTTTACAGCATTTTTTCTGCTCAGTACAAACGAAATGACAAACTTAGTATATCCTATGATTTCATCTGGGATATAAAAACTCAAATTAGCTGAACACCACAATGCAAGTTCAGCTTATAACAGTATCCTAATAGTGATCAAAACCTTTTCTTCCAAACACCATCCTCCTACTCTAGGCTAGCGTTAATTTTATACCCTAGATGAAATCTATAGGGTATACTAAGTTTGATATTCCATTTGTAACGCATAGAAATGATGATGGTAGAGCAAAATGTATTGGACACCCACGCATATTTTTTGATTTTTTTATGTCCGCCTGTCCGTCTGTCTGTCCGTCCGTCCTCACGATAACTCGAGAATGCGTTTTTTACTATACAGGGTGTTTCCCACTAGGAGGTCAGTAGAGCAGAAGATGATAGTACTCATCTAGACGAACCAATTTGTATGGCAGGGGGGGGGAGGATATCAACCATTTAGGAGTTACAGGGTGATTAAGAAAAAAAACTAGTTTTTCACAAAACACCCTTTATCTTAAAAACGACCGGGCGTACAGTCACTCATTGTATGCAGATCTTCCTGACCTTTCCAACGACTGCTCAACCAGCCCCATATCTTTGTGCCCTCAAGAATTATGGTTGTCTAAACGAAAAATTTCGGATTTTCTTACTGTTTTTTTTAATTTAACCTCTATTATTTTTGCAAAAACTTCGTTAACATAACTTTTTTTTATAAAAACTGTAAACTGTGGACTCTCGTTTTTAATCTAACCTATTACATCCAATATTCTATCTGAAGCCCTTTAAGAGTTATTAGCTCTAAACCTATTCTCAAACCTATTTTCAAACCTATTCTCAACGATAATTCGTTCCCTTAGCACATCATTTTAAAAACTATCGCCTAATTTCGGTGTGACCTGAATATATTATGAGTTAATAACTGTTTAACGGCTACAGTTAACATATAGGGTGTAATAGGTCAATTAAAGAGGAGAGCAAAAATAATGGTGGTTAAATTAAAAAAAAAAGGTAGGAAAATCCGAAATTTTTAGTTTATTCTACCATAATTCTTGCGGGGAGAAAGGTATGGGCCTGGTTGAGCAGTCGCCATGAAGTTCTGCATGCAATGAGCCCTTAACTGTGACCGGATGCTCTGTTATTTTTAAGATACAGGGTACTTTGTGAAAAACTAACTTTTTTTTTCTTAATCACCCTGTAACTTCTAAACGGTTGATATACCACCCCCCCCCGCCTGCCATACAATTTTTGGTTCGCCTAGGTGAGTACTATCACCTCCTGCTCTATTGACCTCCTAATGGGAAACACCCTGTATATTTGGGCAGTGCCAGATAACGTGTCAACGTGTCGACGTAGAGAGCTGAAATTTTGCACATAGATTTTCTAAAAGAAATGGAAATGTGAGTTCGAAAATGGTCCGATTCGGGTCACTCCTTTCGTAGGATTTTCATACAAAAATTTCATTTTTCATATATATTTGAACACTGCCTGAGATCTCATCTACGTATAAAGCTGAAATTTTGTACACTGTGTTTCCGTAGTAATAGTAAGTAAAGCTTCAAGAATCGACTAAATCGGAAAACCCGTTCTTGGTGTTGACATATAAAAATTTTGGTTTTTTACGTTTATGTACTGTAAAAGTGATCAGTCGACGACGTTTTTATTATACTGAAAAGTTCTTCAGAATATGAAATCCTATAAAATTGGTTATAAACCATTTTTACTGTCCAGCGAACCATTCTGGAAATATATGCGAAAAACTACTTCACAAATCAATTTTTCACAGATGGGTGACCATACGAAATTACATACCGGCATTCATCTAGTTCTAGGGTATCATATGAATTGGTCTTAGACCAATTCTACATTTTTACAGGCATTTATTATACCCATTTACCCTTGGCTTATTATGTAGTTACCTCTCTTTACTCAGGAAAAGAAATAATTTATGATGGTGTCCTCCAGCTACAAATTATATCACTCAAGGTGACGAAAAGACATTCACTTCTTATGCCGGAGAGATTTGCCCCTTTATTCGTGACTGCCAATTCAGTGCTTACATTTCTAAGCCCTAATGGGCTTATATAGCAAATATTTCCTTTCCTACAACAAACTAATGTTTAACTTTATCCTCATTAAAACATCGACCGTCACCAACAACCAGACCACCGCCAAATATTAATCAACTTTTATTTACTTACTCGCCAAAATAACTTTGAAAATTATTTTATTACGACGAACGCAAAATAAACGGCTGCCAACGGCTACCATTGTAACTGCGGCAGATTAACTTGAACTTGAAAGGTGTGGAAAGACTTCGTGGGACCGACTTCTTTCAACCATGTCTCCAAGTCGATTTCTGGAAAGTAAATTTACCTCTTACCTCATCTGATTTTGCTGCTGCTGCTGCTGCTGCTGCTTACGGCTAACAAAATTAATAAAGTGCTCCTAATTTACGGCTCAATCAATCACCCCAAAAGGTTAGTAAAGTAGCTTACCATCGAAGGCCATCAAGTGGGCCTATAAAAAAGGTTCGTTTCTGGCAAATCTTTAAGCTTCACCCTCTAAGTTAAACAAAATCCAAATTAAGGTGTTCGATTCGAATAAAAACACAAAGTCAAGTTGCAAAATATTTGTTTACATGCGGAACAAAACCCTCCCGGAATTAGTTTTTTTTTCCTCGCCTCCCAAAATGGGTGTGGAGTGTTTATTGAATATCAACATCGAAGGAAAGGTATGAGAAGAGTGAAACATGTGCATAGTTCAGAGGAATGGTCCGTCAAGCTGGATTACATCCTGTGTCACCCAGTTACATATAGAGGTATGTCAATTGTCGACTGATTTCATCTCATGTTTACCCAATGAGGCATGACGATGCTTTTGATACTGGGAAGGAAGGTGAGAGCCAAAGCTTTGGTAGTGGGAAGGTGGGAAGCAAAGCTTTGGATTTTGAATAGCCTAAAAACGAAAAGCGCTGCATGTGCAGGGTTACAATGCTCAGCTTGGTGCGGGAGTTGCAGTATAGGATGGAAAGTAATCTCATCTAAGTCAAGAGCAAATGTTTGTGGATATTCTCGGCTAGCATTAGACTTACATTGTGTCTTAGCATATAGATGCGAATTACCGTTCGAAGTTTGAATGATATGCAAACTGAATTCAATTTAATTGGAACGCTTTGCGTTACTCAGGCTTATTGGAAATGGAAATTAAAAATAGGTTTTCTACTTTAAGAATCGAATTGCATTAACTGAATTGCTTTGAGTAGAGTTATTTTTACACAACTGAAAAAAAAATCGCAACATCGTGATGGTAGCATGTCAAAAAAGGTCAAAACAGGAGGATTCCGATTAAGAGTTCTCTCGAAAATCCAAGGTGAAAGTGTCTTCTACGGTCCAATAAAGTGATTCTAAAGTATGATACCCCGGATTCGCATAAACCATATAATTCATCTGAATAATTTAAAAAAAATCAAGTCTTTACAAGGCTAACAATTAACGGACAAAACACATAGGTAGATCGGGCTTAAAAGTATGATTTGATACAACCAATCAATCTTACCTTTTCAGGACAAACCAGTATATGTCCGAAACAAGTTTTGTTAATTTTCTATTGTAATATTGCTCTTTGATTGAGCTTACATTTTTATTATTGTAATAGTATCCATATTAAAAAAAAAAAAAAAACATAATGATTGGACGTAGTTCCGAAATAAGTAAAGGATGAAGTAAAGATAGTACAGTTCGAAAAAAAAGAATACTGGGAAAGAAAAAATAGAACAGTTTGTATATTTGTTTTATTAAAATTAAAATAAAAATAACAATCTAAAAGAGTTCATTCTTTTGTCACATTTATATACTCCTGCCCTTATAATTATTTTTTTAAATGAATGAATTCTTTTAAGTAGACGTGGGTGGTTTGCTAAATATATATAAAACTCATCTGTATATTTTTACTGATCCAATAATTTAAAAATACTTTTTTAGTGGGCGAAAGGATTTAATCCTGTCAAAACAAAAGATAGATTTTTTATAAGAATTTGTTTTGATTTTATCAATAATAAAGACTTGTCTCCATCTTTGATCTTCTGTTCTGAATTGCCCGTTTTCCAACTCATTAATTTCCATCTTTTATTTTTTATGTCAATTTCCGGCTATTTTCTACTTCAGAAAGAAGAAAACGTAAGAAAAGAAGTGAATCATATTCCTTACTCCATTGATGTTAATAATCAATAAATGTTTTATAGAATTTCCGGAAGTACCTTTTAAACCCATTCAATTCGATATTCGAAACAGAAATAATCCTGTTTATATTCAAGGGTAAAAATAGCGAATTTTTATTTTCTACTACTAAAACATTTCTGAAATTTTTCAATACATTCACATACCTATGTATGTGTGAAAGATAAGGTTCGTTTCTATCAACATTATTATTTTTAGTCGAAAATAAAATGTAAGAGATCTTGAGAAAGGTGAATATGCAGAACGAGGGTTTAAAACACTTATATCGATTTGATGGGACTTCAGTTCAACAGCACTTTTTTTAGCAGTGCAGCACTTAAAATGTTCGATTGGATAACTTTTATAGCAGAAGTGTAACGCTAGGTTTGCACTGAACTTCTCCTAATTTGCGCGGGATATTTTTTCTGTTTTACAAATTCGTGTTGATGTTGAATTGCTATCTGCTCTGTGAAAGTGTACTGTCGTGATTATTTGTGAAATTTTTGAGTTAAATGAATTAAATGATTTTATTTGGGTAATTTGCATAACGTTTAAGAACGAATTTGTTTCTATATATCAATAAAGAACATTTGCATATTAGGTTGTGCCCAGGTATTGTGACCTCAGGGCCCACCAGATGTGTTGAGTTATGACTCATTCATACACTGAAGCGGGTCGTACTGTGTGTGTGTTGACGTAGATGGGTCTTAGTTGATTGTGGCTTGTATTTTGACTACACTAGGTGTCTCAAGGCAGGTCCCAGCATACGATTGGGGATTACTAGTACAGCAATAAGAGCACCGGCCTACCAAATAGATCTGGAATGTACAGTACCTTACCATATTATTAGACCCATTAACATTTTCAGTTTAAGTTATGATAACTTGAAATGTTTGCAATATTAGGCCGTATTTTTTTTTTTATTAATCACTTTCTCTGTTTCTTAGGAAATAAAATACAACACCAAACTAATTTAATAAGTATTTATTAGTTAAAAAAAAAATATACAGACAGACGACGAGACATACAGACGCAATTTCTTCTTTTATTAGGAAGATGAGCTAATCATGTTTTAAGCATTATTAGCTTATATGAAAAATTTATTGATCACATTTTTATGGTTTTTAGGTTCATAACAGTTATAACACGCGATTATTCAAAATAAACGCACCGGGTATATTATCCAACTTAACAGGAAATTTTTTGCCGTTATTCGAGTTGCGAGACAACAATGTTAGAATTAAATTATTGCCAACACAACAAAGAATTAAAAACAATAACAAATAATCCATAAAAGAAGTTGTAAAATATCAAATCCAAAGTAAAACGAATGATTTATTTACAATGGGTCTAATAATTTGGCAAGGTACTGTAGGTACGGCTGTAAGTCGTTAACCTGCTTCAACTACCAGTTTGGATTCCAGCGACATCTAAGAGCATCCTTGGTGTGTTACCAATGCTTGCTATTAGTGCTGACTTTGCACGTAACAACACCTGAAAATTGTGTAAGCAATTTAAAGAAAATATGTACTGCTTGTTCCAGCACACAATTGTTGCTTGTAGGACACCAATATGGTCTCAGGCAAGGTAGTGTCGTTACTAGCTTTGTTGGGGATCTCTTGACGCTGTTGACGATCAGCTGTAACTTGAGAGTAGTACAAGTGACCAGCTGACTCTATGTCAAATTGGCGAAGGCGATTAATTCTACAGTTGAGGCTGAATGAATTAGTCCGATGAGCTTTGTCAGATAGTCAGTGAGCGACCGGACTGTTGAGGCGGTTCGTATATATCGTCGATGTAATGAGATGTTTTTATTTTTTTTTAGAAATATTTTTGTTCTCGAGTTAGCCGTGGTGTTGTGTTAATACAGCTCTAGCTCTGAATTTCCTATGTTTAAAAAAACATTTCATTATAAATCGACGCATACCTAGCTAGGACCTTCTCTGCTCAGGAAGGTCTCACTAGTTGGAAACAACGAAAAATAAATTGCCCGATATACTCGGTAGTTGTTCACACGTTCAGAAAACCGCGACCAGAGACAAACACAAGGAATATGACTGAAACATGTTTGATGAACTTCAGTGCTCCCAGTTCTCCACTTGCCAGAAAAAGTGCAACAATGATTTGGTTCCATCGAAATCGGTATTAGTATCACGTAAATGCTACTGAAAAAATTGCGCACATCACTTTATGAAAGACACTTTCAAGATGGATATGCACAGACCTTAGAATATAGAGAGTATAGGAAGTGTGATAAGTCAAATTTGCTATAGTCAAATTCTGGTTGTGTTAGTATCTGTTGCCGCTGTAGTGAAAGCTCAATACAGCTATGTATTAGAATCAATATAGGGAGCAGATTAACAAGATATATGGTTAAAAATACTGCAGTTGCTCCCACCGAAAATGCTCTTAGTCGTGCTCTTGGTCGCTGCCACTGCGTCAAGATACCCAGAGAGTTTCTCAGCTGTCACAAACGTCAACAAATCTTCAATAAACAATTATTTCATCGTTTTTGTTATTAATTTCAGTTTAATTTAATATAAAAATTTGTGTAAAGTACACAAAATAATTTTTTATAACTATACTTGACTAAAAAATGATTTCCCACTTATATTTTCACCAGATTCAAATTGTTGAAAATTAGGAAACTTCGTTTTACAGCTGAAAATACATTTGTCTCTTTCTTGAATATAATATTGACCTACTTTGCGATACCCTGAAAAAACCACGCTCATGCACACGAATTTTACAGGTATCAACACTTCCTGTTATTTCTATATTCTAAGGCACAGACCCTCCATTTGAAAAAATGCTGTCTTAACATGAAGAAGTTTGTTAAACAAAAAAAAATTTAAATTAGAATGGAATAAATAAAAAAATGTGAGTAATCATGTTTTTGAGTGTAAAATAATGTTAGTATTAATATTTAGTGTAATTAGCATATTTTATTAATTAACAAGTAAAAAAGCTATAATTGGTCTAAGACCAATTCCTATGATACATACCTTATATGAATGGCCGTATATAATTTCGTAGGTTCACTCATCTGTGCAAGTTTAATTTCTGAAGTGGTTTCTGAAGAACGTACAGAATTATAATAAAAACGTCTGCAACTGATCGTTTTCACAGTATATGTAAAAATCCGAAATTTTTACATGGCAACACCAGGAAGAGTTAACCTTATTAAACCCATTTCTCAAATTGTATTTACTATTTCTATGAAAACTTCGTCTACAAACTTTCAGATATCTAAGCTGACGCGTTCTCAGGCAGTGTCCAATAACATAGTTAAAACCGAAATTTTTATATGGCAACCCTGAGCAAGTTAACCGATTTGTCCCATTTACGAAATTATATTTACTTTTGTTTTTTTTATGTATATAGATCGTGTGCAAAATTTCAGCTCTTTAGTACACGTGTTCTCGAGTTGTCGTGAGAACGGACAGAAAGATGTACAGCCAGATGGATCGATATACGGACGGTATCAGTATTGACTTTAAAATGCAATCTGGTAGTACAGTTCATAAAAATCTGCACGTCATCCGTATACATATAGTATTCATATTAGCATAACGTATAACTTCCGGTAATTTATTTATATAAAGACTAAATAATAGCGGCCCTAGAATAGAACTTTGGGAAATTCCAGATGTTAAATTTATTGCATTAGAAAGGAAATTAATAATTTTCACTTGTTGTGTTCGTCTTGATAAAAAGCCGTTTATAACGGAAAGTTCAGATGTAGTGAAAGGAAAATTTAAATCTATTTTCTGCAATAATATGTTGTTATTGATACTGTCAAATTTTTTGGAAAAGACCAATAGTTCTAGGATTCCTATATTATACTGACCAAGGGTTTCATTAATTTCGGTGGAAAATCTCAGTGAAATTGCTTCAAAGGCGTGTTTGCGACGAAAGCCATATTGGCAAGCATACAGTAGTAAACTTTCCTCAAAATACTCAAACATCTGAATTCATAGAAACTTCTCCGGGGCTTTCGCTAAAAAACATAATAGCCTGATATGTCGGAAATCAGGCATGTTACTTGAAGAGTAACCTGCTTGACATGCTTGACAAGAAGTAATATAGCAGGTAGGAGATAATAAATCATCATGAGAAATGACTTAAATTTTTTGAAAATACAACTTTTTTTCTATTTGAACATAGAATATGTTTCTAGAAAATCGATTAATGGAACAAAACGGAATAAATTAAAAATTAAAGGCGACTCTATATTTATAAGGAAAACTTTACAATTAAAATTCAACAGTGCATATATGAATATGTTGTAAATCTCCTGTGAAAATTTTGCAAGATGGTATTTGTAAAAAACAAATAATTTTGCCCAACATGATCAGTCCGATAGTGAATAGTAAGTACTTCTATAATGAACTAAATTAAATAATATATAAATGGACTCTGTTCACGTACATTGTGTTTTAAGCGATTTGAATGCATTTGGTACAATAGTTACGGTTTAATTTTTTCGCTTTTTATTTGATAGCACTGGAGAATAAGTTTACATTTTATTTAGCAGCCTATAAATAGGCAATATAACGAAAGAATTTGAAATTCACAATAGTGAGTCTCTAAAGCTTTTTCTTGAAATTTCTTATGCGATTTAAATAGAATCATCTTCAAGTTATTATGATAAGATTTCTTTAGTAATAGAAATTTAAGTAGATATGGAAGGAATCTAGGTAAAATAATGTCTGTGTTTTGTATGAAAATGACACGAATACTGGCTTCGAAAAGTTTAAAAAAATATAAATTGTTTACGCCTGTGATTGCAAAAGTTCTACCAAGGACTTTACTGAAATAAAAAGACTAGTTTGTGTATGTTGGAAAGTGACGCATTGTATAAATGATTCGCTCATGCCTGTATAGCCAGTCACTCACGCAAAATTATTTGGGCACAGCATTGTTGAGTCTGTTGATGTTTTGTTTGCTGTAATTTTTAATGTCTAGACACTTTCAAAACCTACAAAACACTATCCTTTTTATACAATAAAAATAAAAGGTTAACAAAAGATATCCGTCAATAGGTCAGATTACATTAGAGTTTTGGCTATCGAAATACCAACGATCAGACACACTTAACACCTTCGATTCTCCATTATGATGCCACCTCATCGGGACCCTACCTGTGTCGATTTTTTTATTTTGTATTTTTGGTAAAGCCTAAGTATTCACACAGTCTGGGTGTTCAATGCTCTAAACCTCTTCAACCCCCATCTATGATTAGCCAGCTTGCAGGCCTGATTCTTGGGTCCTTGCTATGGATTTTCCGCTAAGTACATAAGTATATATTCATACATAGCTGAACCTTTCCTGGCCAGAGAATGAGCAAAAAAATAACTCTGTGGCTAACATCATGTCATCTGAGCTCATCACTATGACAACGCAACACTGGCCGCAATCTGCAGGATATGTTGCCCCTAACAAGTCAGAATCTGGTCATCATAATCATGAACTAAAACCCTTAAATAAAGAAATAGCTGCCACTTTAAGTAATATAAAAGATGATGCTACTAGTAGCTGTTACAAAAAACAAAAACATTGTCAATTGGTTCAAGATGGAATTGCGGGCGGTAGCAGTTTTGTTTCCAGTAAATTACCATCTGTTGATGCTATGACATCCGGATGGACAGACGCTATTACTCACCTTTCTATTACGAAGGGGAACATATTTGTCAAAATGGAGTATTTAGCTCTAAA
Source organism: Dioctria rufipes (assembly GCA_963924295.1). Classification (NCBI taxonomy): domain Eukaryota; kingdom Metazoa; phylum Arthropoda; class Insecta; order Diptera; family Asilidae; genus Dioctria; species Dioctria rufipes. Next base: position 73,780,498 of record OZ002743.1, on the reverse strand, counting down.
CATACAAATTTAATAGATCCGGTGGGAATAGTGCAATAAGTTAGAACCAATACAGTCTTTGACGAATGAAGCAACACCGCCACCCGCTGTGCCATCACGATCATTTCTGAACAATCTGTAAGCCGGCATTGTCACGATAGATGAAAGAATTAAATCATGTATCCAAGTTTCACTAACTAATATTACATGTACAGCAGAGCCACCAAATATCAGCCGCAGTTCATCGGAGCCAAGCGTAGGGGATACCCTATGATGCAAAGCACAGCATGGTAGAAAGGAGATAGGGAAAGAATTAGGGGATATGTGGAGAGTGGCGGAGGTGCCGATATATTTCGCCCTTAAACTTCCGCAGATTGTATGCTGGAAAAACAACAGATGCTAAACTGTTCCACATTCGCACTGTTCGGGATAAAAAAGCATCACAGAAGTTTACCGTGCGGCCGAAAGTAATTTGAAGGAATGTTTCTACAAGGGAATAGACTAGATATTTCATCAGAGCATTGATCATCCATGTAGCGATAAAGGATCGAAAAGCATCCAACATTGCGGCGGTGCTCGAGTGAGTCGATATGACAAGTTATTGGTATATCTCTAATGAGCTTGAAGGCTCTCTTTTGGATAATATCCAATAAAACTAAGGCTGTGTGACCAGCCTCGGCCCAGATATGGGAGTTGGATTCAATTCGAGATCTAATATAGCACTTGTACAGGAGCGTTAGATTTGAAGTGCTGAAATATATATATCTTACACCTTTTCAGGACTCCCACATTGCTCGAAACATTATTATGATAATCCATATTTACATTCCTCCTGTACCAAAGGGGCATCCGTCATTGCATCTAATCCAAGGCACAAGAGAACAAATAATTGCGGAACACAACCAATTGTACTATGCTCATATTCTATTATATAATTGATGTGAAACATAATCATAGTGGTGAAAAGAAAACACAAGAAATTTGAGAGTAAGTGCCTGATTTGATTTATATGTACCTCCAACCGATCAATTACAAGCAACATCACAAGACAGCTGGTTGTGATCCATTATTTTATCGAGATGCCTGACATACACAAAACTATTTCTAGTCTTCACAGCGCTGCTTTCCATCTCTACGCATCTGGTTCACAGACCTTAGTATTGAGTGATTTTTCGGAATGAGGCTTCCATTTACATACACCTTACTATCAGAAGCAAATTGACTCAGCTTAATTCCCCGAACTTTTACAAAAGAAGAGATGAAAGCATGATATTCAGTTTTCGAGGGGCATAACCAGTTCGATTATTTTTACTTGAATCATTACTGTTTAAAACTTTAGGTCAAATTTTAAACACATCAACATATGGGGTTAAATTGTTCTGAACACGGTTTGCAATGTTTTTACAGATATTCGTTAGATTTTCACCAGGCTCCTCAGGAATTCCCCTTATCATAGTATCAAATAAAAAAATTCAAATTCAAATTAAAAAGAAAGGAAAAGAAAACGAAAAACTACAAATGACAACAAATGCGTGTGTGTCGAAGAAAAAAGGATGACATCCCAGGAAACTAACAAGAAGCCGCCAAATGACTTTGACCGTTGAATGTTACTGGATACCTCTATCCAAGTACGAATTGCTTGAACAATGTAAAAAATCCTCAAACCCTGATGTTTGGAATTTAGGTATTAAAAACTTTTGCCTTCTGGTAGAGTTAAAAGTCCGAATCTAGTTGGCTAGATATAGGGGTTTCGTTGTAGTAGCAAACTTGTACATAAAAATAAATCTCTTTCCCCTTGCAAATCTAAATATAAACCGGAAACAGTCATTGAATGAGACATTTTATTCTCTGGAGCAGATTAATGCAACTTCGTAAAAATAAAGCAACCACAAAACAATGAGTTGAATAACTTTTGAAGATGCAGGCCTGGGTCACAACATTTTATATCCGAATTATGTTTAGCACCCAAATTGCGAACCTTGTTCACATACGGAATAACAACACTATTCATAATGGCAGCTGTTAATTCCGACGAATTGATCGAACGAGCAAGGCAATACACTAAGAATAATTAGGATTAATTTTTAGATTATGTTCAAATGCCTACCTACTAATTTCTAGTAAATCGCTGTTAATTCTGTGTACGCAGTTTTCCATCAGTCCTATTGGGCTACTAGGATAAAGTGGAACGTCATAGCAATAAACATGAATGTCACAATTTACAATTGTCAAGTAAGTCATTGATATATAGAATAAAATGTAGAGGTCCAAAAATGGATCCCTATGGAACTGCACAGATTAAGGGAAAATGGGAGAAATGGATTTATTGTAACCTGTCGCAGAGGATATTATTAATTGAAAAAGTCGCACTAGTTAAAAATCTAAAATTGTTATGAAGTTTTCCCAGCAATTTTTTATGTGAAACCTTGTCAAATGCCTTCGAAAAATCAAGGAGAGCCAAAATACCAAAATACCGATTTCTCCGTTAACAAGAGGTGACCGAATGTCAGTTGTCAGCTTCAGGATGGCACATTAACAGCTAAGTCCAGGACAAAAGCTGGACTGTAATTTTGGATTCCTCCTATAGATGAGATAAATGAAATGAAATTATAATGTAGATAGAAGAGGAATTAAACCAGAAAAAAAAACATGAAAAAATTTCTAATAAAAAAGCTTTAAACACATTTTAATCACATACATAAGTAATTTTATTTTATTTTCTAAAGAAATGACATTTATAATCAATGTAGAATGGAAAAGAACAAAAAGAAAATTTTTATGTTAATTTATAAATTCACATTAATCTGAAATCTTTTACAGAGTTAATTTTTTCTACTGCCGTGTTGCTTTCAAAATGAATAGTATAAAGTGTTGTTTTTTTTTAGAATAACTTGACAAAAAACGAATTTTTGATTAAATATATATTTAACTCAGATTGATAATGTGACTTTGTCCTCTTCGAGCTTTCGTTCAGCTCCATCCTCAGATTCTCACGATGATTTAAGTATTTTATTTTTATTTATAATGGTTTTTCCTTTTTTTTTTTTTTTTGTTTCGCATTGCTTTATGATTATTTTATTCATTTAATTGAAAATCCAAAAGAATAGTTCCTGCTTTTCTGAGGACCAACTTTTCCCCCATCTTTCACAGCCGTTTTTCTCTCCTTTTATTTTACCCATATTCGGAAAAAATCAAAATTGTTCAAAATAACAATTAAAAGAAAACAATTTCATTGATGATGCTCCCAAAAACGTTTTTTCGACAATCTCAAGATTATAAAAAACCCAACGATTAAAATAGAAAGTACATTTTTTTAGTTCTTTATTTTCTTTACAAAACATATTAAATCAAAAAACATAAAAACAAAATTAAAAGGAAAATAACAAGAAATTAAACATTTTCAAAAAAAAATCTACGTCTTCTACAAATATTGTCATCCTCTCACATCACAGCATTCATTTTCCTCAGAATCATCCTGGCTCATTTTCATCGTCACTGTGCTAATAAAGTTCCTTTTTACGTAATCCTTCTATAAAGTCTAGCTTTTGAAAATTTTATTAATAAAACGGCAAAATTCTTATAAAATTACAATAAATTTTATTTAAACCACAAAGGAGAACAGCATTGCCTATAATGAATCGGATAAAATGAACACATTACCAGAAGAATCTAAAGTATATAAAGACATAATACAAAATAAATACAGATCCCAGCGAAAGAAGTGCATAATTAAGCTGAGAACCATTACAGTAATTTTTGCTTTGCAAGGTAATAATACTTTTATGACAAATAATTGAAAACAAATATAACGAAAAATAAAAAATGAAAAGTAAAAGAAAAATAAAAACTTAAGCGGCTCATACAAAACAAACAGCGCACGCAAGAAACTTTGACAAGCTAACAATAAGAGATTTTTGTTGAAAAGTGAAGTAGAATACTAAAAGTATAAAGAAAATACATAGCAAAGGGGAACATTACATTGCAGTGGAAAGGAGGAGACTAAGCTTTAACGTAATATAATGCTCCGTTCTTTAATAGGTAAATTACTTAAAGCTATAAAAATAAATAAGGCAGAAACTCTAAATGCACAGCCCTGGACACTCTTTTTTATGTATATCTCTCAGGTCTTGAGTGACAAAAGCTTGCAACAGTAGCCTCAATTAAAAAATTAGAAATAAATAAAATGAGTATTTTGTTTAAAATGGAATCAGCAAATTTCAAAATGATTAAAGTAAAATAATTAATTAAATATGAAGAAAACTGAGGATCACTCTGACTCCATAACAGTCGCATCACCATCGTCGACTACATGCGATTGTGTATTGGGACTAGTAGCATCTGCCTGCCTAGTGTCAGGTATGTGAGGAGACGCATTTTCAGATCTCTTGACAACTTGACCATGCCCTTCATTACATGAGCATTGGCAGCGGCACGGTCCTGAATTTTGATTATTTGATGCACTCGTTAAGGTTTGTACCAGCTGCTGATGCTGCTCAGCAGTAAACGATGATGTAGAATTTTGTGCGCATGATGGGAAATATATGACTGGCAGAAAACCAATTACGGCGCCCTGCGGTAGATTTTCTGGTGAATATGTCTGTTGATAACCTGGTTTTTGTGGAAATACTGGAATCTGCATTGGCAATGCGGTCTTCGTTGAAGTTTGGCTTACTTTTGTGGGTTGACTCGATGTAGTACAGGGACAGTTACCGGCTAATGGAACATTACTTATTAAGAGTGGATACGGGGATATATTACTGGGATAATCGAAATTATCGTTACTCAACCCGGATTTTGGGGGACTAGGCTGCACTGTACGATTAGGGGGATATACTCCAATGGCTGTTCCTGGGGATCCTGGCTTGGGTAAATTGGAATTAGCTGGTGGTTGGGGAATTGGATAGTATCCGGGTGATGGTATACCTGGTTGACTTGGTCGGTTTGGATAGGAAGGCTGATTTGGATTTAGAGGCTTTGGTGTTTCAGGTTTATATGAACCAATTGAACCACCAGAATTAACAGGCAAATAACCATCTGTTGGCCGGTCAGAATACTGTGGACGATCCGGAATTCCTCCAGGTGGATAAATAGGTACGCCTTTATCGCCTGGTGTCACCGTTTTTCCTGGTGAAACTGGTGTGCCCGGTCTGATTGGAGTCCCTGGATATCCAGGAGTTCCTGGTGTGCCAGGTGTTCCGGGAGAGCCAGGTCTGCCTGGACTTCCGGGAGATCCTGGAGATCCAGGAGATCCTGGTGATCCAGGAGATCCAGGAGATCCTGGTGATCCAGGAGATCCTGGAGATCCTGGAGTGCCAGGTGCTCCTGGACTTCCAGACCCGGGCGTACCTGGGGTTCCTCGGCTTCCAGGTCCTGATGGCCCTGGTTGACCAGGTCTGCCTGGACTGCCTGGCGCTGGTGAGCCTGGTGGACCTGGTTGACCTGGTCTTCCTGGACTTCCTGGACCTGGTGAGCCTGGTGTTCCAGGACCGCCTGGACTACCTGGCCCTGGTGGACCAGGTGGTCCTGGTCTTCCTGGACTACCTGGACCTGGTGGACCAGGTGGTCCTGGTCTTCCTGGACTAAATGGACCACCCGATCCAGGTGTTCCGGGAGTTCCCGGGGATCCAGGACTCGATGGTCCTGGTGGTCCTGGGAAACCTGGTGTTCCTGGTGTTCCAGGACTAGGACGGCTTGGTGGATGACCTAGAAGAAGAGTGTCAGTATGGAAGTGGAGAGCAAAAAGTAAAATACACCATCAATTTTACTTTTGGTTACACACAAATCGCCATTATTTGCTTACCTGGGAATGTTCCCGGAGGTCCGGGTGGACCTGGTGGTCCAGGAGGTCCACCTGGTCCTCCCGGTCCTCCCGGTCCTCCTGGTCCTGATGGTCCACCTGGTCCTGATGGTCCGCCTGGTCCGCCTGGGCCTTTTGGTCCTCCAGGACCGAAACCTCCCCCGCTTCCAAAACCACCGCTGCCTCCAAATCCTCCACCACTTCCGACTCCTCCTTCAGGTCCCCCAACATGTTCATAAGGATTGGGGCCACTGCCGAAACCTCCTTCGGATCCAACTACATGGTCGTATGGATTGTCAATGTGATGATATTTGCCAGAATTATCTGGTGTAAAGCCGCCATCTACAAAAAAGTTTATAACAAACTTAATTAATAAAAAACTCAAATAAATTACCATTTGCTCCGGGACGATAATGACCTCCACTTTGAGATGGTTTAAATTGACCACTTCCGGATCCACCTGGACCTCCGAAACTACTACCACCTCCTCCACCTGGCTTATATTGACCACCGTTGGCACCACTACCTCCACTACCGGTGCCAAAACCAGCTCCAACTCCGGATCCACCAGCACCTCCAAATGCTCCTCCGCTTGCTCCGCCGGGCTTATATTGACCGGTGCTACCGCCACTACCTCCGCTTCCGGCTCCGAAACCATTTCCACTTCCAGGGCCACCAGTACCTCCGAATCCACTTCCGCCTCCTCCGCCGGGTTTATATTGGCCATTATTACCTCCGCTACCTCCGCTACCTCCGCTGCCCGTTCCGAAACCACTTCCACCTCCGGGCTTATACTGACCGCCACTTCCACTGGGTCCAAAACTACCTCCTGCTCCAAAGCCAGTACCTCCTCCAGATCCGGGTGGACCTAATTAGTGAAAATTTATGATATATCATAAAACATATATTAATTGTAATTCGAACCTTGACCACCCCCAAATCCAGGCTTGATTACTGTATTAGATCCTGTGGTAGCAGAACCAAAACCAGGTTCTCCTAGTTCCGGTTTTCCTATTGCATTAGGTCCGGGTGGCCCGCCAGGACCTGGTTTTCCTGGAGAAGATTTTCCTGGTGGTCCTGGAGGTCCTGGTGGTCCTCCAGGTCCGAAAGGTCCTTTTGGCCCCAAGGATGTAGTGCCTGGTGGTCCGGGTGGTCCACCAGGTCCTGGTGGTCCCTTAGGGCCACCGGGTCCACTTGGCCCCCCTGGTCCTGGTCTTCCTGATGGTCCATTCGGTCCACCTGAAGAAAACATTTATTTTCCTAAAATACGTATTGTTTATCCTCATACCTGGTCCAAATCCTCCTGCGCCACCACCAGCACCAAATCCACCACTACCACCAAATCCTCCACCAGAACCAACTCCACCACTTGGTCCACCAATATGTGTATATCCATCAGCAGGTACGGCGCCAGAGCCATTAGGACCTACGACATGAGTATATTGCCCTGCATTATCTGGTGTATATTGCCCACTACTACCACCTTTAAAAATTAAAATATAAAATTAAGATTACAAAATTTAAACTTTTAGTTACCAGGCCCTCCTCCAAAACCTCCACCCGCTCCTGGTTTACCTCCTGTTCCACTTCCACCAGATCCGAAGGCGCCTCCTGCCCCTACTGCTCCAGGCTTTCCACTGCCTCCAGGACCACCTAAGCCACCTGGACCTCCTGGTTGTCCAAATCCTCCTGGACCTCCAGGGCCGCCTGGTTTACCGGATCCACCTGGACCACCAGCACCTCCAAATGCACCACCATTACCGCCTCCTCCAAAGCCCCCAGCTGTTCCTGGTTTACCTCCTGGACCGGATCCAGTTCCGAAACCACCAGGCCCACCTGCACCGCCTGCACCGCCAGCACCACCCTTTTTACCACCAGCGCCCCCACCGGTTCCCGTACCTCCATGGCCGCTAGGAAGGCCAAGGCCACCAGGACGATCCAAAATCAAATGTTCGCTTCCCAGCTGAAATTTGTGAAAACATTATTAGTATGAATAAATGAATAATTTCTTAATCCTTACATTAACGAATCCTCCACCCGGAATAGGAACAACAGGAATATCAGGACGAACTCCACCCTCAAACATCCCACATCCAACAGGAAAATATAGATCTTTCCACGCAAGTGTAACGCCTTGTGGTTTTATTTTATTTTCAAGGTTTTGTAGTTCCGATTGCTGCTCTTGGAAAACTTCAACTGGTTTTTTAGGTTCAACAGTCCTATAACCATTTGAATCAGCAACATAATGCACAACACGAAGTAGATCATCAGGACCAATCCATCCGTAGCAACCGTATGTTACTCCATCCGGTCCACGAGTTTCATGATGAAAATGACCAGCTACACCTATATCATATCCATAGCGATAGGCACCTACGAAAAACGGGAAAGAAAGTTTTATTCATGCTTTTACTCACTGTTCATACAAAAGATAAAAGAAATTTTTTTAACAACTTGTACTGTCAGAAAGAAGATGTTTAGTTGCAAAAAAAATTATTTAGAAGAGTTTAATCAGTGTACGTACAGTGCCAAAGAAAACCTTTAGGCCTCAGGCTAGGCCAAGTCAAATAGTTGAAAAAACGTCGAAAAGCCTGCAAACAATTTTCAACGTACTTTTTTCGAAATGCCTTGAATACCTACCTACCATAACGTGGTCAAGAGGTTCACAATCGCAGTAAACATATTCTAGTCTTCCTTCATACAAGATTGACATATGTATTTCGTCTTCTACTTTTTTCATTTTTATAGGCAGAACAGGATTTTTATCATCTGATACGAGTGTATCACAAACCTCCGGGCATGTCTCAACCCATAAAGGCTTTCCCTCTATGAAGATTTGATGTTGTCCGCCCATAATATGACTTACGCTGAGAGGTGACTTTTTATTTTATATATTTTATCACCGTGCAATCTTTTTGTGATAATTTCATTTGCAAACCGCTATCAAGTTGAAAATAGTCAATGAATTTACCAGTAGTTTAGCGAGTCTTTAGGGTAGCTCCTTATTTCAGTTATCAAATTAACAGAAGGAGATTCAGTAAAATTTGTAGGGCTTCAATTAGAAAGATGCGAACGATATCAGCTACTTCCGAGAAAGCAAATCATTGCAATTTTAACAAGCTTGAGTTTTCTGTTGTTTTCTTTTCAGTCGTTGGTCACCATACAAGTGCAGCATATTTGTCCATCGAACCTATGATCTAAAATTGTAAGCACAGAATCATTATAGATTCTTTCCAAAAGTGCTATTTTTCTTAAGTAATTTACTTATGCAAGAGATCATATCATTTCAAGACACCATAAATGAAATGTATAAAAACGTAAAACAAAACATTGTAAGTTACGTTAATGACATCATTTCATAATGAAGTGAATATTTGATAGACACAAATATTTTGCGGGATTATGTGAGGTATTTCAAATTTCATATCTGTATACGTAACCCGTGCTCATGCTCATCAAAATGTGGTACCCTGCCATTTCCGCCATATATTCAACTAGCCACCAAGTTAGCTTTACCTACATAAATAAATATATAAGAAATATTTATTTAAATATTTCAATAACTAGGAAAAACATACGAACTATCGCAATACCAAATAAATATTAAAGCTAAAATTGAAAAACAAATCAAGTCCAAAGTGCTTGCGATTCTCAGCATTTCTAAGGCCGCTGGGTCTGATGTCATTTCTCCCCTGGTACTCAAATGCTGCACCATTTTTTTAACCAAACTTCTGCGCAAAACATTTCACCTGTCCTATTCGACATGAATCTTTCCTGCGGCATAGAAACTTGCAAAAGTTCAGCTTTGCTGGCCGCTGTACTGGAGATTTACTAACATTCCTTACCGAGCGTTGAAATCAAAGTCTCCATAATTTTGATGAATCTGAAATCATCGCATTAGATATTGCGAAGGCCATCGATAGAGTCTGGCATCCTGCTCTTTTAGCTAAGCTTCATGTATTAGGTCTTGACCCTGTTTTCTTAAAATAAATTGAAAGTTTTCACTCCCACCGTTCAATTCGAGGTATATTTGACTGAGTTAGTTCCGACAGTTTTATAATTCATGCCGGTGTACTGCAAGGTTCTGTTCTCTCTTCAGCTGTCTTTCTCATTTTTATTAATGATCTCCTGGCTCCCTATTTCAATACTATTCATAGATTTGCAGACCACACTACGCTTAATTTCGTTAACTAGTTCGACTCTATAGCTGGAACTTTATAGCTGACAAAGGAAGCCAGTTCATTATAATATAACCTCACAACAATACGCACTTGCGGCAGAGCGAATCGGGTCTTGTTTAATGCTTCCAAATCTCAATGTTGTCTTTTACCACTCAAACGAATTCCGATACCCGCTCAACTCATTTCCGTCGATGGAGAAGATATCTCGAACTCGCTATTTCTTAGGCCATCTTAGGCACTGACATATCCAACAATCTTAGTTGGTGCGATAATATTTTTGGTATTGCCAAAAACGCGATAAGATTCCTCGGCTGCGCAGATCTACAAGTCTCATATCAGGTTTAGATTAGAATATTATTCCCATATTCGGGGAGTGGTTGGACGAACTACATTGTCCGCGTTAGATAAAAGCCAAAAGAGGGCCTTTCGACTTATTAGCGATGACATATCAATAGCGACTATTGACTTCCTAGAGCACCGGCGTAACATCGGATGCTTACATTTCTTTTATCGCTACTTCTATGACTATTGCTCTGATGAAATCTGTAGTCTTACACTTGTAGAGTTCTTCCTATGTGTACCACACGAGCTGTAATCCGAGTTCACACGCACACCCTTGCAGTCAAAGTTGGCCGACTGTAAAATTCCGTGAATTCTTCATAACCAGAACAGTACGAATATGGAATATTTTGCCATGCTCTGTTTTCCCGCTCAGCTATGAGTCATAAACATTCAAGCGCAATGTGCACCGTCAAGTCATTGATATGCTCAATTCCCTACCCCTTCTTCTTTTCCTGCCAAGGTTGTGCTACGACATTATACCTGAGCTTTGGCAATATCAGAAATTAAAAATTAAAGCAAAGCAAGTGCAAAACATCTGCATCAGTCAATCAAAGTTAAATTATGCAATAGCCCTGCTTTTCTTTTCTTTTTTTTATCACATAACCATATCAAATCCTAAAATCCTAAGACTTGAGCATGCGCATCACGCATATTCTGAAATTTTTAATTTTATTCTTTAGAAAAAATAAATACTCACTGGTGTCAAAATTTGCTGAATAATATTGAGTATTTTTCGTGCTAGCATCATCGATGTCAACGAGAAGTTCTCGATCGCTTTCGTCTCGTTTTGCATTTGTCGCTTGTAACGCCAGACAGGCGAGGACCTGAAAATAATAATTTAAGAAAAAATCAATACAAGTAAATACCTACGTCACAAGATAAAATATAACTCAATTTTATAATTGAATAATTCTCTATTAGATAATTAATAGCCTACAGAGATAGACATTTATTAATTTCTTTAATGGACTTTTAAATACCCGTCAATATTAATATTGTACACCTTTCGCCCACCAAAGTCTTCTCAGATTTTCAAATCTATACATATGTGTTATGAAATCTTCTTAATTAAAGAGTTGTTTTTTTTACAACATTTACCGTAACTAGCCAGGTATGCTAATTCAAAGTGCACGCACATTTCGAATATTAAATTAAATACCTTTCACAACATCCTCATAATTACGTAGATATAGATACATATATATATATATATGTGAATATGAGTAGACCGTAGTATGAGATCTATTCAGCATGTTTCTTTATATTTAGGAGGATTTAGTCAAGCATCTAATTAGCAAATCTTCATATTTCGAGCAATTTTTAGTCTAAAAGCAATTTGCATAATAACTTTCTCAGTAATCTAATCTGAGTTAATTGAAATTATTTTAGAATGGCGCCCATTATATGTATGTATGTATGGAGATAAATGCCTGGTACCGAATTACTGAATATACCAGATGATGTTGAAGACATAGAAGGAACAACCTTGGAAGATTATATCGACTTGTTTAAAAATTTTGCTAGACATACGAATACTAATAAAATAAAAGATTAAATTCAATTTTGTTTATATATAGTTAATGAATTCATACATATATGTATATAGTTAGATATGTATTTCCAGAATGATAATAAAATATACTAATTTATCGAGATGATGTAACGCTCTGGTATGGCAGGCGGGCAACATTCTATTTGGAGAACTATTTAACTCTATTAAAATCAGTTAAGAATTACATTACATTACACCTCCCACCTATTATTTTCTTATTAAATGGTCTATATCTATAGAACGAAGCTTATTTTTACTCAAAGAGTAATGATTAGCTTTTTAAAAAATGTTCTTTTAGGCAATCAATACCATAAATTCCTTGGTATAATGCTCTATAAGGGTGAATACGCTGGAATAAGTTGATCACATTTCCATAAATCACAAGAACAATGAAATACGTTAAGGTTAAGGGTAACCCTTTCACTACCTACATCCATTTTAAGGGAATGAACTTCGAAGGAGGCTACCTGTCATATTTTCAAACCGGTTTTAATAAAATCAGCACAGGACGAAAGACTGATGTCTTGAGAAAATAAAAAAAAATACAAAAGGATCAGAAACTGCTTCGTTAGGCATTCACATATTGGACTTCTTTTCGGAAGGTTAAGTATTTTTTTGTCGTGATAAAAGTTTGTTTTTGTGATTTTTTTGAAAGACATTAAGTTGTAAGTGGATGCTCCGCAGTAATTTTTTTTATATTGAATTAAAGCCTTTAGATAACTACAGTAAAATTCTTATTGGAAAAAAACATAAGGTATGCGCCAAATAGCTCTTAACTTATCGGTCCCTCAAAAGAGACGAGACTAGTTTACGTAGGTTTTTGAGAACATAGTAAACCATATTGTATTTTTTTTTGTGTTTCTCAGCATTTTCTTTCGTTTCTAGATAAATTTTGATACTTCTATGGATGAGAATTTTGTTTGTTATGTCTACATGTAATGTATTTTTAATTTTTCTTACATCCGTTTCGTTTTTACAAGAGCTTATTGTAATTCATGTCATTTTCCTTCAACATTTCTTCTGTCCTCAAGTGTTTTTCATGATATATTGCTTTCAATTTGTTTTTTTTTTTTTTTTGTAACAAAGTTTGTTTGAGAATCCAATAAAAATGAATATTCCACAAAAAAAGCCGAGTGGGAAAAATATTAGACCTATTAGTGAAGATGAAATATTTGATTTGATAAACACCTATTCTGATAAGGAAGAAGTTGAACAAAATGAAATTGAGACTGAAGAAGATATCAGAGCACGAGCAAATGGGAAACAGAGAATTGATGATGATGCTGAAGAAGACCCCAATGCCACTGAAGCCGACCCAAATGATGGAGATTGTGAAGTGGAACTTGATATTCCACGAATGACTCGATTCAAACCAATTGTTACAGTGCGATGTATGGATTCACCATTACCGTCAGTGAAGAATATATACATCTTCGACAAGCAATCCACCAGCTGTACGAAAGTCAGCTCCAATAATATCTTTAAACAGTGATGATTATGTGTCAAATCAAGACTTCCGCATAATTTTGTTGCATACCAAGACTCAACCACAGAAATTGACCCGATTTTGATGAAGGAATATGGATTTTCAATCGCAATTGTGATGAAGCTTGTTGAAAGAATACTTGTTGGAAATGTTGGACATAAGCTATACTTCGACAACTATTTTTCTACATATCACTTATTTCAACAGTTTTATTCTCATAATATTTATGCTACAGGAACTATTCGAATGAACCAGTTTTAAAGCCCACCTTTAGTAAAAGATGAAGTCTTAAAAGGTACATGCCGAGGTATTTCTGATCAGTACATCACAAGAGATGGTAATGTCATTATTAGCAAATGGTATGACAATAAAGCCGTATATCTTGCTTCGAATCATGTTGGAGTTGGTCATCAACATATGGTGAAAAGATGGGATAAAAAAGAAAAAAGGTACGTCGAAATTCAGCAATCCGAATTTGTCAGACTTTATAATGAAAGCATAGGTGGCGTGTACTTATTGGACCAAATGCTGAATTGCTGAATTATTATAAGATACTTATTAAGTCTAGGAAATGGACTTTACGTGTCATTATAAACTTTTATGACCTGGCAATTTTATGCAGCTGGTTCAACCTTCGAAGTGATTGTGCAAAAAATGATGTTCCGCTCAAGGAACAAATGGACCTACTTGCGTTCAAATATTAGCTCGCAGTAACATTTGCCTGCGTCGGTAAAACTACTTCCAAGAGACCTTAAAGGCCAACAACATCTTTGGATAAAATTATTCCAAGTAAAAGAACATTTGCATCAACACCAACCGCGGTAAGTTCTGATCAAATTGGCCATATACCAGTCTTTCAGAATGATGCAAACAACACCGTTGCAGACGTCCGGGACGTAAGCAGAAAAACTACATCATGTGTCAAAAATGTCATGTTTATTTATGCTGCAAAAGAGAAAACAATTGTTTCCTAATGTATCACAATTGATGTAGTATGTAGTATGTTCTTTTAAATTATATTCATTATATTCAACTTTCCTTCAGTTCAAAATATTATATTGTTTTTAAAAAAAACCAGGTACACATTCGTAATTGAATAAACATTTGTAAATCATATTTAATTTATTTTATGACTTCAAACCTTTATTTATACCTGCTATTTAAATTTTTCGTCATATACATACATTACACACAACTTTGCTCGTAAATTTACCATTCACTACTATTGTCCCTCTAAACGGACTCTTCGTATCTTTTTACTTGAGGTAGGTAAAAAACTGTTGACCTTGGATTTTACTTATTTTGGTCCCCTAGTGTAGCAAAAAAAAAGAAATAAAAAAATATTTTTGAAGTAGAACATAATTCAGTAGTGAAAGGGTTAAGAGTAGTGGTGACTAGGCCAATTAGGACATGCGGACATTACGACACAGTTAAAAAAAAATAAACTAGATTTAAGTTCGAAAATGGGACAAATCAGGTAACTTCTTCATAAGGTTGCTATATTTGAACACAGTCTGAGAAAGAGTCGAGAAAGGGTCGTTTTCATAAAATTACAATTTTGGGCAACCCTTTGTTGTTGTTGGGTACTCATAGAAAACGCGATGACGTTGAGAACTGACATTTTGTATGCAGTATTTACGAAAAATGTTAATCACAATACCAAAAATGGACTAAATTAGGCAACCCCTTCTTAGGGTTGCCATACAAAAATTTGAGGTTTTTTACGAGTATTGTGAAAACTATCAGTCCTTAATGTTTTTATTATACAGAAATTAATTATAATCATATTTACTGCCCGATTAATTGTCCTTAAAATAGGTGCGAGACTTTAGCAATGCAACTTACACAGACACGTAATTACATGCGGGTGTTACATTCCCAAATTCCATAAAGAAATTATTTAACAAATTATTTGAAAACATTGCATGAAGTAATGAGTGGATACTGACTTACATTATTTACTTAATCACATGTAGAACAAGTAAAAGTAGATAGAATGTCAAAATACTCCTGCGCGCAAAAATTTTCAAGTTGCAAGACAACAACATTGCGACAAATGTAGATTACAAGTGACCAAATTTATTATGGATTTGTACGCAAAAACAATAAACCAATTGATTGAGTTGGTGTTGAGTTCTAACAGAGAAAAGTAATGTCGGTAGTGAGTATTGTCGGCATTTAGAAAAAAATTCGTCATACGTCATACGTATTTGCAATAGTTGCAGATGATCCTACCTAAAGCTAATTTCTGCACTTCACATGGTTTCTTTTTCTGAATGTTGAGAAGAAGAATTTTTGCATGGAGGTGGACTTCCTAAAGATTTTCTTGTTGAACTGATTGAAGTGGAGCGGCAATTGTTTGTGAGGGTCCAGCGGTATTAAAGGATACTGAAGCTAACTTTGACGGGTCCGTTGTGGGAGGTACAGTAATTTTAGATTTTATGTTATGCCTTACAATCTCATTTGTGTAAGGGTATACAGCTCTGTAAAACCTTTTTGAATACTACTTCGATGAATTAAAGACGTTAGCTATTAGGTAGCTACTTATTTTCAATGGATCCACTAATGATCTAAAAGAAGTCAGTTAGAAACTTCTAGTAGCACCCCTCCTACCTAAGCTAAGGATATGGAGCAAAAAAGTACTTAACTAGCTTCGAAGTATGTTTTGGGATCGTTGTCCTGTTGATACTTTCAAACTGAAGGCATAGTATAACGTTCTTAATTATTTCAAAATAATTAAATTATATCATCGAGTAATGAACTCGATGAATGCGATGTATTGGAACTACCCCCGATGATGCGCAGCCCCAAACCATAATGTTTCCGGCTCCCTATTTAATTTGATTAGCTGCTTATTATTATTATATAATTTTCTTACTAGTATTATTATTTTGTATTGCCATGTCAAGTGAATTTTTTTTTTAATTTTTAGAATTTATTTGCTTTGTTTTGTTTTTTTTTTTTTTTTGTATTTTAAAAGATTATTAATTTCCAGCAATAAAATGAATTGAATTGAATTAAATTAATTGTTTTTATAGTGAAATAAAAGTGAATTCCTTTCCCTAAGGGTGATGAAGGGAAGTTTATTTTTGATTTTCAGCTCATTTCGATGGCTTTTTCTGACTTACGTAAAAGCATTGATGACGAAATTAGCAGACCTGCTTTTGCTACACCCTGCTCAGAATATCCTTTTTTCCTTCGAATAAACCACCTCTCCTCTAAGGTACAATGTTACTTTCGATCTATTTGTTTTAACCCTAGATGAATGTCCGTATGGTTATCGATCTGTGGAGGTTTGATTTCTGAAGTGATTTTTCGCATATATTTCTAGAACGGTTCGTCGCACAGCAAAAATGAATATAATAAACTTCATAGGACTTCATATTCTGAAGAACTTTTCAATACAATAAAAAGGTGTAGGACTGATCGTTTTCCCGATATAGGTAAAAAACGAAAAATTTTATATGGCAACCCTACGAAGGAGTTACTCGATTTGTTCCATTTTGGAACTTAATTTACTTTTTCTAAAAAAGCCCATATGCAAAATTTCAGCTCTGTCAATGAACGCCTTCTCGTAGAAATCGTGAGAGGGACAGACAGACGAACGGACGGACGGACGGATGGGCAGACAATGGGACATGCAAAAATCAAAATAACTTTTTATATTATGCGTGAGTGTCCAATCCACTTCTTCAATCATTAGGATATACAAATAGAAATAACCAACAATTTTAATGTCCTCAACTGTTGTTGTCATACTATTTATGCATCTTTCCACCATATCCTTGATATTAGTATTTGATGTGTGTCTGATATATATTTGCTCCAAATTCTATATGGTTGGGTTTGGAGGAATTTAAGGAATACCATTTAATATCATCCAAACATTGTATAATATTTAGATCGGGAAAATTCCAAAGCCATAGAAGTACTGGCAAACTCTGATGTTGCAGCCAGTTTTTGATGAACTTAGTACGATAAAATAGCGAACCATTGCATATGAAGGAGTATTAATATATTCTGTATTTGAAAAGGTATGGATAACTACAACACGTGTTCAAGAAATCATTACTGTTTTTATGACATACGATCATCATCATCCTAGCACTCTAACAGTGTTCTTCGGACGAATTTCGGTTTACTATTTCAGCCTCCAGGTCGTTCAAAATGATCTACTATCAAATCAAAATCAAATCTCAGCAAGTCAACGTGCATGAAAACTATGAGAAAAAATTGAACTTCAAACTGTTGTCCGGTCTTCAACTACGAGGCTTCTCTATGCTGTTCTGCACCAGATACCAACCTGACTTCTTTTCATTCTTCCAGTCAGTTTTAACTCTCGCCTGGGTTCCTCCTTCATTCAAAGTTCTTTTTTTATACCCTAGATGATAATATCATAGGATATACTAAGTTTGTCATTCATTTTGTAACACATAGAAATAATGAGATGGTAGAGCAAAATGGATTAGACACGCAAACATTATGTTAAAAGTTATTTTGCATCTCAGTCTGTTCGTCTGTAATACGTAATACGTGTCAAACTACTTACATCACATCTTTCTTCCGAAGTAAAGCACATAAGTGCAAATAAGCGATTTGGCTTGACGTGCCCCAAAGTTCGGGCATGTACTAATAATAATTAAGTTTAGAATAGCATATTGACATTTGTATAAATAAGCTAGAGCTGTTGAATAAAATAGGATTAGTATTCTGAATATCAATCAAGCTGCGTCTTTTATTTTAACAGGGCATCTGCTGATTCTAGTTTGCCCAGAGCCAAACGAGGCGATCTGCTTTTTATAAAACTCTTAGAGATCTGCTGTTAAATCTTCTCATTACATGGCGACCGTTTGATAATTTACTACTTCGCACCACGAACATAATATTACACGTGACAACATTATTACAACATACAATTATCCAAAATGAAAAATATGAATTATAAAAGAATAAAAATTGCCAGCACCCAACGGAAACAGCAATATCATTATCAGAAACTAACAATGAAGAAATGAAAAATGAAATACAATTCTTACAAAGTTCAGTCACTTTTGAACAAAGTATTAATATTAAAGACAATTTAAGAAAAACCGTCAAATATCGTAATAACTTAAAGGAAAAACATTCAGAAGAGATTTTAAATTTTCCATTTTACTACTATTATCCACAAATGGTAAATAGCTATTAAAATTTATGTCAAACTATTGTGAATAGATATATGTCATATGAAATAATACATAAATTTTTTTTTATTTATTTTACTTTCTTGATATTGTTTGATTTTGAGCTAATGTATCCAGATAATAGTGACAAAATGATTTTAAATTGAGGAAGGTATGAAAATATTATTTTCAAAATTTTATATGACTCCAAAATGTCTTTACAGAATTGCGAAGGTTTAATAAAAATGTTATCACAATAAATTTGGTTGCTATAAATCTATTTCTTTTCAATGTTTTAGAATGGAATAATTCAAATAAATCATTTATAGCACTTCTGAAGTTATTACCTCCAGTTTCTATGGGAAATAAATCTAAATCTAGAGAATCAGTTTCTTAAGTTAAGCATAAATTAATTAATTTTATTTTGGAAATGTAAGTAATTTAGAGAATAATGAAATGTTAATTTTTTAAATAACTTTAAATACATATTTCCACATATCTAAATTAACACATTAACACATAAAAGAAATCGTTAAGGATACCAAAAAACAGCCTGTTATATTGGTAATTGGATCGAATGCATCAGAAATTTAATTCTATTTAATTTATGTTGACAAACACTTTATAAAGGTACCAAATAACTTTAATATTATTGAAACAATGGACTTTATTTTTAAATTATTTTTTGTATTTAGTCTTACATATGAAATAAATTTGAGAAGATATTTTATGTTTTTACAACATTTTATATAAAAACTTAAGCTACCTCAAGTAACCACGCATATAATTGAAATTCAAAACAAATTTTCAAAATATTTCAATAATACCGAATAAAAATAAAACATATTTTACGTATTGAAAATGCACTTGTCTGAACAAATTTCAGTGGTAATTACCGCTGATTGATTCTGTGGTACCTAAGGTCTGAATTACATTAACACGGCAGCAGCAGAACAGCAAATCGTTTCCATAGGTTGAAAACGATAAGCGGATTTGTAATGTAAGTCATCCCCCATGCGCCGAGTCTGTCAGTGGTCAATAATGGCATATCATAATAAAAAAAATAGGAAGTTTACAAAATCGACATACCTGGAACTTTAGGTATACTTACTTCCGAAAATATCTGGGCATCTGGAAACCTATCACAAACATTGTTTTGCGGATTTTTCGCTATAGAGAGTGAGCACTTCGTTACAGAGAGTGAATTAATATATTGAACCGTAGGTGAACCAACCGAGTTCAACTATAGTGTTCACTTTATAGAGAGTTTTTCATTATAGAGAGTTTTCACTGTATATACAAGCCCAAAAGTTTTAATTTAAGCCACGAATTTTTAACCGTGTGTCCGTCTATGTATCTATCCCTCCGTCTGCTGTCCTTACGATATACCAAGAGCACGTGTACTTAGAGAGGTGACATTTTTCACACTGGGTTTAAAAAAAAAAAGTAAATTTAAATTCGAAAATGGAAAAATTCGGGTAACTCCTTCGTGGGGTTGCCATGCAAAACTATCATTTTTCACTTTATATTTTGACACTCTCCGAGAATGCGTTAAAGTAGAGAGCTAAACATTTCTACACGATATTTAATAGAAATAGAAATAATTTCAAAAGTGTTGCAAGGTTGCAAAGTTTCGAATTTGTAACAATAAGATAACAGATACAAATGTCTGCATGATATTGATGCTGATCATGCTGCATATATATGCAAAGTTTTAAAGTTACAGAGAGTTGCAAGGCTACAAAGTAGCAAAATTATAGGGCTTCAAAGATGCAATGGAACTAAATTGAATAGTTGGGAGGTTGCAGTTGCCACGTGACAGAGTTCAAAGTTGCAAGGTTGCAAAGTTTCAAAGTTGCAGATCATACTGAGAATACATTCAAATATATATGGCAGATACATGCTTCAGAAACATGCTGGAGATATGAAGACTAGATATGCATTTGAATCTTGTATCGATCTCCACTTTGCAAATTCCTACCCACTTCTTGTAGCGACTGCACAATACCATAAAGCGAACTGCTTTCTAGATCTACGAAAAATCTCTTAATAGAAGGCCCCGAAAAACTAGAATGGCTAAAGTAAACTCAATAAATATATATAAATGCAATAAAAGTCCTAAAAACTAATAATTTATTTTTGTTTACCACAAAATTTTTGTAACTAGTCTGATTTAAAAAAATAAATGTATTTGTTTATAACGTATTTTGACGTATTTTACTTATCTCAACCAAAACAGATTTGTTATAAATCAAATGCTGCCGCATAAAGTACTCGAGGTACGTTCGTACCCCAGTTATTGGCTAAGCGTGTTGGGATATTTAGTGCTACTAGGTAAGGTATGATTTTTTCTTCTACACGTACTTTTTACCCACTATATATAGTATATATCGATACGAAACTGTTCCAATATTGGGAATATGAAATGGTTTTACGATAAATTTCCAACAACCTAGACTTACTTTAAAGTAAAAATCTCAAGGGATACACCCGTACCCAGTTATTGACATAAAGATTAATCCTTCTTTCAATTTACATACTTATATATGTATCAGTTACAGCAAAAGTCTTCGGCAATAAAACATACAAGAAAAAATGTGTGAGAATAATTTGTAAACTATCCAAGCATACAAATTGCCTGTCATTGAAAGAAAAAAGAAAAAACAAGAGAAAACTTCCTTTCAAAGTGGAATCAATCGATTTTTTTATTTGATGGCATAAAGATATCTTAAATTCTCCGCTTTTAAGCCTAATAAAATTTTAAATTAGTTTATTATGTTCATTTTTGGCGCTTGATTGAATCAATTATATTTCTTTGAAGGTGGCAAGAAAGTAATTTCTATTCTAAATTGCCTATATATTTCCTTGTTTCCGGCAACTTTAAGTCTTCAAATTTATTCCTAAAAGCTTTGTAAGTTGTGTGCGAATGAACATTAACACAAACATGATATTGACTTATCAATTTTAATCATTATCTCCACAGCAAATTGGAGGCTTTTATTCAATAAATTTTCTATTTTTAAATGCGGAGTCAGGAAATTCAGCAATTTTCAGTACATTGAGATATCTCCTCCGAGTTCATAAATTCATAAATTCATAAATTCATAAATTATTTATTAAGTGGTTTAACTGCACAAAGATTCAATATCTTGTTGGCGTACAGAAAATATATATATAGGTAAACCTATAAGAAAAATCAAATAAAATAAAATAAAATAAATAGTGCAGATATGTAAGTAAGTACAACTAATTAGGAGAGTAGAGAAAGAAACTTAACAAAGATTAAATACTGCTGTGTATGTACTTTTAACCCAAATTTTGAGAATTTAATAAATTAAGAAAAGCCCTGCTGGAGCTTGTGTTTTGATATTCAGTTGGTAGCGAATTCCACTTACGGGGAATTTGGATAAAGTAAGAACGTTCACCATATTGTGACCTGCAGCGAGGAAGAAGCAAGTTTAGGTTTCTATGCGATCATAAAAATTGCAGTTTTGTATAAAGATATTCAAGACATTTGTTGTAGATTAACTTGTGAAGAAAAAATAGGTCACGATGAGCAAGATGAGTATCTAAGGGGTGTCCCAGACAAGCGCGGATACAGCGGAGTGCGATCGGGGCGATCGCCCCCCCTAGTGCTTGAATAAATCATAATTTATACTCTAATCAAATGAAATAGAAAATAAAAAAAAAATCTTTTTAAACCTTCTAAATTCGCATTAAAAAAATAGAAATAAATTTCTCCCTTCACTTAATGAATGTATCATTCTTTAGAGTTTTCCTTTATTTTGCATTTAATTAATCAATAAAATTATATTACAATTGTGTATAAATTTTAAAATTTTCAGGGTATGCAAAGAAAGCAAGATCTCGGAAACTATGAGTTTACGCGTGCACAAAAAATTTTGTGCAGGTACATGACCTTATTCCGATTCCGCAAAAATGGTAATGATTTTGTGTCAAAATTTTGTACACTTTAACTGATATTTTCTCCCCGCCATTTTGGCCGTGAGTTTTGAAGAGGTACCTGTGAGTTTTTGTCAGCCAGTATTTTCAAAATTATTTGTTATATTATTTATTTTACCTTTTCTAAGCCGTAGTCGCTTCAATACTAGCGAATTCATGTAACTCATTTCTTATAACTGAACTTAACTTCTTTAAAAAGACTATTTTCTCACTCAAACAACGTTCAGCACAGAAAAGTTTTCATTCAGCATTTAAGTGTACACTTTCCCTCACGGTGAGTTTTTTAAATCATGTGCACTGCCAAATTACGGAATCTATCCCCTGGGCAGTTTTAGTTTTAACAGTACAGTGAATAACAATGAAATTTGAAACTCCTAATGCTTATCAAAATACTTAATTAAATTAATTTGCTTTGATTTTGCTTCTTTGTGTACCATGAAAATTTTAAAATTTATACACAAATGTTATTTAACTTTAATATTTAATTAAATGGAAAACTCTGGATAGTTTTTTAAAAAGTTATTTGTTATATTTATTATTTTTTTCTTTTTTAGTCATCAATTATTCTCAAAAAGTTTAAAACTATACCACTAAAGAATTTTCTGTATAAGCAAAATTTTTGCACTTTTTTGTGATCGAAAAATGTCTATTTTACGTGAGAGTAAATTTTTCTATGCTTACGGGGTCAAAAACTTATATTATATTAATAAAAGAACTCCTGTGATAGCAGAATGCTAATGAAATTTTCATACTGAAACGAAAAGAGAAAGCTATACAGAGCTGTCCACAACTGATATCAAGTGCGGTGAAACGAACAGAATCTTTAAAAGCGACACTGAGTTTTCGACTGCAACTTGAATCTATCTTCGAGAAAAGTATGGTTCCATAGGTGAAGAATGGTATGGTAAGCGTTCGCACCAATTTAAGGCGCATTTCAACCGATAACAGAGTTGTCCGAATACAACAGCAATAAAATCACCAGTAGTCATTATGTAGACAGTTAATGATACATTCACACATACATATTACAGCTTCATTGATTTTTAAGATTGTTTTTTTTTTAGTTTTATTTAAGTAAGTATGTAATATTTTATTAATTTTTTATATCCAGAACAGACATGAGCCTACCATGAAAATTTATTATGTTCAATGATGTAAAAAAGAAAGAAATTCTCAAAACCGCGGTTATTTAAATCTTTGCGCACTTAAGACATATATTTTTTTTTACTATGTCCTAAAATTCCCCATCAATACAATAAAGTAAGTTCATTAAGTGAGCTATATACATCTACTTTCCATGAAATAGTCTAAATGGATTTGAGTGCTATAACACAATGTAACCTGAAAACATCGACTGCATTGCCCCAGAATACTATGAATTATGTTCCTGGAAAACATGGTTTTCAATTCCCTTGGCATTCTTCCCTGAACATTTTCGCGTATATTTCAATTAAGCAAAACAATATGATGGTGGGCGTCTGTTGCAGTTTTTGTTGGAAGAAGTTTACTCTGTCACCAGCTACCTAATGAGAACGAATGGTATGTAGAGTAGTTAGTGGAGGAGGTCACCGAATTGAATTTATTATACCAATGGGAGGGTGGTAGATTTATTGTTAAATGTTATTTTTTTTCCTAATATTAGACATGTTAAAAATGTTACGTATATTTCAAGTAAAAAAGTCTATAATTCATTTTTAATTGAACATATTCATACTCAATATGTATATAGCCATTGCGATTGTATTCCATATATTGAGCAACATAATACAATATAAAAAGTGAAGCATAACCTTCAAAACTCATATAACGACATGACTAAATCAATTATGCTGAACTTGGTGAATAATTTTAAAAAAGCTTTTCACTTAACTCTCCTCACCCGGAGAAAAATCTATAGATCCATGCAAAATGCAAATTCCTAATAAACATTTTACGGAATAGATAGACATTCTTCAGCCACAATGACTGAAGCTGCCTGAACAAATTACGGCAATATATTAGGCCTTAATCGAAGGACAAGATCAAATACCGTTGAAATGTTTGCATTTTGTTGTTAAATCAATTCGACAATGACAACCAATGAAAGTTCAAATGTGAAGAAAGCTATGAATTTTGATTTATATTATGAATACGACAAAAGTAATTATATTGTTCGACTATAGTTCCATGACGATGACAATCTAGCTGATGTCTATCAAAATTACGACGTGGTACCTCAATCTAAAGACATAAAATCGTTACAAGAAAAAATGTTAAGTTAAAGATGATGACAAGTTTCCTCATCTCGTACATCTGAGTCGATTTAAATACATAGTATCCGATTTCAAGATGGACCGCAACGGTACGGGTCGACCGGCAGCGACAGCGGCGTTTGAGGTTAATAGGCGTTTTGAGTTATTTTCATTTAATTAATTATTAATGACTGTGCTGAGCGCTTGTTTTATTTAACAAATTTTTACCAATGTCTGTCTGTTTTTTGGTTTTACACAATTAATTGTTCAGGTTCAGATTAACGTTTTTATGATTTACGTTTAAAATTATATTGTCGCTTAGTATAGACCGGATCTATATAATTTGCTGAAGAATTACGAATTAAGCTCCTACTTGAGCTTAGTGGTTTTTTCTTCTTTTGTTTTCTTTTTCTTTTTCTTTTTACTTATGTTTAATGGCTTTGTCACTTCTCTCTATAATATCTTTAGAATTAGTAAGTCTTTTATATTCGTTAATGATTATTATTTGCTTTGACATTAATATATCTTTATTGATCTTCTAATGATCTGTTCAATTTTTTTATTTTTTTTATTTGACAATGTTTTGTTTATAAGATTTTTTTTTTTGTTTTTTTTTTTTCAATTTGTTTGTGTTAAGATTGGCACGTTTCAGTAAGAATGCAGAGTCTTAAATATGATATCAGTTCTAAATACAATCAGATAAATAGAATGATGATGAAAAGAAATAAATAATGAGATAATTATTAATCGATAATAATAATAAATATTAATATTTAAAAATAAAATAAAAGAAATTCTCTTATTTAAAATGGATTTAAAAAAAATAAAACTAGCTTTTTTTTTCTTAGTCTGAGAATATCTTCAATAATTGTGTAGCTCTTGGTTTTATGTGTCTAAAGATAAAATTTGATACTGTGGGTACTCACTGCCTACTGTTACCATGTTATAAAATCAATAATATTAAATTAGTGGTAAATTGAATAGGTAGGTAGGTAGGTATGTAGGTTCAGTCCACTTGAATACATCAATGATTATCTCGTTGAAATACGAAAAATTGACAATACATTTTAATATCTATCCATAGAAGTTAGGACATTGTTAGAAAAATTTGCCACCATTAACATCAGCTACTACTACATCCCTCACGTCTTATATTTCTTAACTTCTCTATCTGATATAGTACCTAATTATTTAATGTCAGAAAATATTCTAACTAATTCTTAAATTCAACGACAGCGTACCTAGTCGTTCAAGGAAATTCATTGTTTCTGGTATAGTTAGTTTTTAGTCTCTTTTTTACTACAATTATATGCTATGTTTATTGTATTGAGGTATGTCTTTAATATGCATTCTTAGATTGAAGTCGTGCAATCTCAGAGTAATTATTTCTTCCAGTTTATCGATACCTAATCAGACTTATGTGGAAGTGTAAGCCAGTCCATCAGCGAAGAGTTGTGATCCTAAGTACACTACTTTGTTATATACGGACAGTCTTGCATCTTGTGTACTTTTGATCCCCATTAATGGTAAAATTCTTCTTTCGACTCAGCGATTTCTGCCGAAGTCCATCTCCACTGATAATTCAGTCTTATATGTACACATCTAGTCAGGTCAGTAGTGTACCGAAATAACTTCAGTAATGAATTGAATATAGCCGTTAATTAGTCGCACCCTCTAAATTTTAACCAATAATACTTAACTAGCTAAGCTACCCAGAAAACCCTCAGCTATCTATTTTAAGTGGAATTCGACCGTAAATAATAAAACCCGCCGCCGTATTGCTATCACGATTTTGAATATCTAAATATGGCTACAAACGTGGCTTTCGGTTCGTTATTCAAAAGACAGTATTTCAGATAAAACTAGCAAGTTCTTTTTATTCCACTATACTCTTTATTTTTACAAACTCAAAAACAACTCAATTATCGCTAGTACTGTACTTCGAATTATTGCGAAATAATTTACTACGTTCACTTCATTATCAATACTCTCTCCGGGCGGTGAGAAACGCTGTATTTATAATCTGCAAATTGTTCCCGAAGATTCCATTCTAGAAATATCGATTCTCCGAACCTAAAGTTGCTTATGTTCGTACTTTATAGATGTCGCTTATCCTTTTCCATTGCACGTAATACGATTCTCCGTAAATTATGTATGTCCGTACTTAATTAGTCATTTCACGCGTAGTATCCATTTCTAATAGAAGTCGCTCGTTCTTGATTTTCTTACATATGCACACAAATAAATCTCAATAAGAGTGTGAAATACAGAAGATTGCGAAAAATGTGTTCTTCGAATACCTTGAACACCCATTCACTCAAAAGATTTTAAAAATTAGACTTGTGTGGAGCAAAATCCTCCTAGATGGAATACTAACAAAAATTGCATTCTTAGCAGCTCGTGGCTGGTGCACCACAGTTGGCATTCCTTTCAACTACATATCCTTTGAGCTCATAGAAAACTAGTCAGTTTCTAAAGATTCTTGAAAATGTTAAATTACTGTCATGGGTAGTGAAAGCATATGCGAAATGAATAAGGGGGCGCGACGGAGGTTTAGCTTAACTATATAAGAAAACATGGTAAGCTCATTATATTACTGCGACTTGTGGGTAAGAGTCAACGATATCGGCGAATATCCAGCACATCAAAGGGTTGTTTCACTTCAGTTCTCACGTAAATTAAAATCTTTAATGAATTCAAATGAATATCTGACCTCAAAATCCGTTCCATGATGCTGTTCAAACAAATTTCGACAAATCGGCTGGTACGAGAATAGGACGACCAGATATTCAATTGTCTATATTTGAACCAATTTGTTTAAACATTTTATCCACATTTTCATGTGACAAGTTCCTCCAACCAAAAATACATGGTATAATAATTTATGTACAGTCTCGATGAAAATTTTCCCATACTTGCAATGAGTTTTAATGATCGGCACGTAGTTTTCTATCACACATCACCCCACTTCGACTAACTGTAATGTGTTCACTAAAAGGAGTCACCTCACAGGGTGTTACCTAGTAGAACATAAATAGCGAACAATTTCAAATTAAATATATAACATGGACTGTTCGATCTTTTATTATGTATTGCATGAGACCACTTTTTTAAGCTGACATTGGTTTTATACTGGTTGGGAGTTTGAATAAAGTGGGAAATAAGCGACCATTAAATGGATCTATTGTCCTAAACGATTCCTAAAATAATCCAGCTTAGAAGCCTAGAAAACGAGTTATCTACCAGTTCATCAGGATTCACACATTGTTTACCGAAGGATGCAATTTTACGTCTGACTATTGTTGGGTAGTTTCATCTTTCTCCATGCAAAAAATTTAATAGTAAGCAGTACTGACACCAAGTTTGTAACAATCTGTGTCTGCAGTTGACAGTGTGTTCAGCGATCAAACTATATTAGGGCATTGATTTTATACATATAAATTATATGCCACCAAATCTGTTACCTCTTCTCGACAGATGGCCTTACATGTATCATATTAGAAAACAGAAGCGAAATTTTTACCGAATGACTTATCATGTTTACAGATGGCGCCATCTATTAGAAAAAATTATAAAATATGAGGATATTAAGTTATCTTCGATAACAAATTTTTTTTTTCTTCCTTATCTAACAATGCCTAAGAATGTGGAGAAAATGTAATAAAGGAATTCAAAGGAATTTCGGATTTTTTCTCAATAAATTTGCTTTTTATGAGATATATATATATAGAGAAGTATTTCGTAAGAGATTTTCTTGTTGCATTTTGTATTCCTTCTGTTCGACCCGAGGTCTTGAACCATATGCTCCTGCCCCATTTCCCTCATTTGTTTTGGAGCCATTCGTAAATCAAAAAAATGTTCTATCTAGGCTCAGGCGCTACGAACATCCGAATCAATTCAACTTTATTAGATCGTTCTCGGCAACCAATAATGCATAAGAATTCTAAAGAAAAATTTGCAGCAATTTATAAGAAACAAGTAAAAAAGCTAGAATTGGTCTAACAGTAATTCTTATGATACCCTAGATGAATGCTCGTTTATAATTTCGTATAGTCACCCATCTGCGCAAGTTTGAGTTTTGAAATGATTTTTGAATATATCTCTAGAACGGTTCGTCGAACAGCTAAAATGATTATAATCAATTTTATAGGATTTCATATTCTGAAGAACTTTCCAGTACATTAAAATCGTATAAGACTTATCGTTTTCACAGGATACATAAAAATTCTAAATTTTTATATGGCAACACCAAGAAGGAGATGTCCGATTTAGTCCGTTTTTGAAATTGTATTTACTGGTTTTATGGAAACACTATGTACAAAATTTCAATGCTCTTCGTTGACGCGTTCTCAGGCAATGTCCAAATATGTAGTGAAAAATGAAATTTTTGTATGGCAACCGTACGTAGGAGTTACCCGATTTGCCCCATTTTCAAACCTAATTTGGCTTTTTTTGTTTAAAAGCCCATGTGCAAAATTTCAGCTTTCTAAGTACACGCGTTCTCAAGTTATCGTGAGGACGAGCAGACGGACATGCAAAAATAAAAATAACTTTTAATTTTATGCATGGATCCAATCCATTTTGCTCTAGCATCATTATTTCTATATATTACAAACGGAATGACAACCTTAGTATACCCTTTAAATTTCATCTAGGGTATAAAAAACAATAATGTTCACGCTCATAAGATATTGCTTTCTGTATACCGCGATCAGAACCAAAAATTCTAAGAAATTTCATCAAATGAGACAAATTGCTTGGCGGAAAATATTTCAAACTATTCACGAAAAATCAATGTACCAGTCAACAACCAGATGTGAAAATGCAGATCGCAGAAATTCTATCGAAAATCCGACCGAAAAATTTCTTGTAGCCCGCATTGCCTAGATAAAAGTTTTGTCTGTTCTGCAACTTTCTGGTGCGAAAGCGAAGTATGAAATTCTTTTCACTTAAATCACATTTGCCAAATCCTTCAAATCATCTTGATCTAATCAAGATGTGCCTTTAATTTTCTTTATTACAGATTTTTCCACATTTCTACACATAATTAGATAAATAAAGACTGAAAAAAATTAAATTGGATTCTTTGCTGTGATATGGCGCTATTTATTATCGAGGACAACTTATTATCCTCATATTCGCCAAGTTTTGCTAACAGATGGCGGACCGTTTTGTGAGCTGATGATAAAGTACTACAGTAGCGACTCAGTGAGAAGAGGGAACAACATATTGTGCGCGGCGGTGGCATATCTATATGTATAAAATCAATGATTAGGGTCTATTCGCCACCCGTACACTGTACATACTTCATAAGCTTTCATATTTATAGATAAAACTACCATAATATTTGCTTAGCATGATTCTACTATCCTAAAATATATGCGGTGCTCCTCAAATACATGTATGAATATGATGTTATTTATTATTATATCTAAATGGGGATAATCCGACCTCTAAGCACTGTGACCTAAAATAGTGTTTGTAATATGTCACATCCTATCTACCTAGCTGTTCTAGTGTTTTTTTTTTTATTTTGTTTTACAACTTAGGCTTCATTCCCCAGTATCGAAACCAAGACTCTACCAGATTTACCAAGAGCGCAGTTTCATATGGCAGAGTGAAAAGAGCATAAACGTCAGCCTGGAAACTCCTTGCATTCTTCACTGGACTTAGCGGTTACCAACCCTAAGCTATCCCAAAACATTTTTGACCATTGACTAGTTTTCTGTTCAGTATAATCGGTAACTTTCATACCTTTAATCCTTCACTTTTATACGTTCAAACAGCTTAATTAATGGCGAAATTACATTAAGCTTGCAAATTTTTCACAATAAAAAAAAAAATTTTTAATATTTAATTAAGTAGCGAAATTCGAAAAACAAATAATTTATTACACATATATCTTAGGAGACAACATAAATTCTTTTAACCTTGACTAAATTAAAATCATATCATGGCTGCATAAAACCAGTGACCGACCATACCTACTGTGTCAATTCCTTGCGAAGAAGCTCTATCAAAATGGAATAAATAAAAGCCAAATTTTTTTCACTCTCTATGAAGCAACGAAATTCTTGGATATTTTGCAATCTTTAAGTCTTTAGTGCAAATTATGATATTTTTCGAACGACCTTCACGGTACAACACAAATCAATAAATGATTTAAGTGAGCGCCTTAAGCGAATGATTGCGCATATTTTCATCTGAATAATCGAATGGGAAATTTGTGCAAAAATTTCGTACAAATTTGCATTAAAAGGTTTTATCTCAAAATATTTCATGGGAAATAAAATCAAACGTAAAATTCACAGAAAAATAAAAATGTGAAATATTTTTTATGCATTCTTTTTATGAATATATCAGAAATGGTGAGAATGTATCCAGTAAGGATGGTACAGAATTTCGTTTTATTGTATTCAGAATCAATGTGAAACTTCTCCTCCACTTTTGCCTTGATATACCCGGAAAAGGAAGATAAATTAATTTATAAATTGAGGATGGGAACTTTTTTTCATACAACACAATACAGATTTATGTTGGTATGAAACACATTCTTGTATGCTACTGTTTTGATATGTATTTTATAGAAAAAATCTGTTAAGATTTATGGCTTCTATGGAGGAGAACATCTGTTGAGGAATTCAAAAAACTGTTGAATCGAATATCATGGTTGTAACAATGTAGATTTATTCGTTTAAAAATGTTACTGGAAAAGTACCCGAATTTATATATAATCTTCAACGACAATATTAAAACATGTGATAATACGCAGATATTGCAGGGGCCGGCTAACTCTTACCATATTAGATACAAGGTGATCAGAATACATCAAAATTAACTATTGATGCCGAAAATGTTGAATTTTGTGATTCAATAGGGTTTAATTTTATAACCATTTTTGTTCTTGTTTTAAATGAACTCTGTAAGTAATTTTCTATTTAATACAGAGTATGCACTTCAATGAAAAGTGGAAAATAAACAGTTGAAGAAGCAGACGAAAATCACACTTGGAAACTTACACGGGAATTACACGAGTCAGTCGAACTGACTTTAACCTATAACACAGACTCGTGTTTTCCCCTATTAACAAGTCTTTTTTAGTGGCTATTCAGTATTGACTAGATTCCTTGACAATCAGTACTGACTAGTCAATAAACAGTCAAACGTAAAATTAAAATGGCCGAAACTGAAAATAAAAGGCAGATGCTAGTAGAAATTTGTGTTTATATTTCTAATCTTCTCTTGTTTAATGTAATGTTTATTTTTTAGAGAAAAATGACGGAATAAGAAAAAAATCATTAACAATTTATACATATGAGGAGGGTCTGTACCACTTGACGTTATTTTATTATACACTGACTAGTCAGTTCATCAAACGAAATCCGTTATTAGTTTATAAAATTGACAAACAAAATCAGTACTGTCCGTCAACTCTACTGACTCGTGTAATCGCCGGAGTACGCCAGGAATGAACATAACCGTACTGAAGAGTATTCGAAATGCGTTTTATTTAACCCTTTATTACTACCCATAGTTTCAGCCCTGATTTTACTAGGAAATTCAAGTTTTTTTTTTTTTAAATATGAAAGTTTTAATGATTTGGGAATAGTTTTTTTGTACATATGCCATCAAATTATACATTTTATTATATTTATGAATCTAGTTAAAACACAATTTTTTATAATGTATGGAGCAGATGTATCGCTCGCGACAGTCGCATTGCGAGTTGATTTTTCTACCTTTGGATCGTGGACAGGAAGCGAACCGTGCTTTCTTTCCAAGTGGAACTTCCAACTCTTCAACATGTTTTTCTTTTTCAATTATTCAGGCAATCCTGTCCTTAAGCCAAATAGGTAATGAGCTGCGCTCAAAACATTCCTCAAAATACGGTCTTGAAGACTTAATGCTAAATTTAAAAAAAGAAAAAAAACAAAAAAAAAACGCGCCACTTTTATCAGATACTTTGTTCTTTGGGTTGGAAAGACATAAAGATGTAAACGAATTTATTCCTACAGCAATTATAAAATATACACACATTGGCCACCAGTGTGTCTTTCTTGAGCAACTATATTTCTGATACAATTAACCAAAAGTTACCACATCATCCTTCGTATAGATACTACAATTATGTAAAAATTGTGAAAAATATTGTCTTTTCCTTCACTTTATGTATTGGGTTTTATTAATATTCCGTGAAAAAAATTTCTGGAATTTTTGCAATTGTGCTATTTCTACCCTGGGGTCGTAAAAGACCCCAGCTCCTTTATATTTCTCAGAAAAAGGCACCGATTTTTTATATTGGCGCCGAATAAATTTCAGTTATCCTTAGTATGCTTTTAAAGCAAAGAGCGATGAGAATTTTCAATATTTTTTTTAGAAAAAAGCATAAATGAATTATTTTTGGGGTCATTTTCGAACTTGGGACGTAATAAAGGCTTAAAAATTTTTTCATTTAAAATGAATTTTTAATAATCGCCTGTTTCATGTCTTCATTTCATATGATTCATACTCAGATTTTAAACTAATATCATACAGTTAGCAACAAATTACAAATCGTACAATAAACTTTTCTTCTGTTTCTTGTAAACTATAGAATGGATAGAGTATCTCTTTAAAAGAGAAACATTTTAACAATTCCAACAACATACGTTTGCGGGTAATCAAATTCATATTAATATCATAAATACTAAAGCATATGTTTGTGGATAATCGAAGTTACCACATATTGATCAACATTTTTTATGGGTAACCATATTCAAGTAGATAGCACAAAACGTACCCTACAGCATACGTTTAGGACCCACGTTGTAACGAACCTGTATATAGCGACACCTTTGTAGAACTATTTCTGAGATTTTTCTATAAGAAATTTTCTGTCACTTATAATTCATAGTTACTTGTTGAATTAATACCATAACTAGAGTTTCACTAAGCACCTTCAAACTACCACCTGGATATCCCATCCAAGATTCTGGAAGTTGAACTGGAAAACCTGGAATATCCGTCTCTGAATACAAATCCGCCAGTACGTGCACAACGGAAGACTATTGGATGTGTATGTATTAAAAGAAAGCCTTTCATTAGTACGTGTACAACGTATATCCTGTACGGCAGAGAGCTTGTGGTAATACGTGAACAATGGAATCCACTAATCAGTAAGTGTGTAACAGAAAGGTAACCTGTTGCCGTGAGCAACGGAATCCACTAGTGCTTGTGCTCATCAAGTGGATATGTTTTTAAATTTTTACCATATCCTGGGAGAAATGATAGCTATGCCAAAAGTGACGGCCTATGACATAGTGTCGTACTTGATCTTTTAATAATTGTGGAAATCATGTTGTATATTTCGATAACTTCTTCACGTCGCACAAACTAATGATTAGTTTGAATTCGAAAGGATTTTGCGCCAAGGGAACAGTGCGTGAAAACCGTATGGCAAGATGCCCTAGAGTACCAACAAAAAATTTTAATAGAAAAGATAGAGGCCATTTGGTAATAAAATTTGATACATCCAATAAAGTATATACTATTCGTTGGAATGATAATGCAGTCGTTTCCGCACTTTCAAATTTTGAGGACCATAATCCTGTTTAACGCATAAAAAGATATTCCTCACAGAAAAAGGGCTATATCTACATACCGTGTCCAAAGATGTGTGTTAATTTGTTTGACAGATTTTTGTCGCAATTGGAATCCGGGGTAAAAGGTGGTGTTGGCCTTTATTCGCCAATTGTATAGATTTGACAGTATCTAATGCATGGTGTCTTCATAAGGTTACCAGCGAGCGAAAAACCTATGCCATTGATAGACTTTCCGCAGCAAATAACTGTAGCTTTACTAACAACCTCCTTTTACTAGGCATGGACAGTCCTCTGCTGCTACATTAAAAACTCCCCGTTTGTTTTTGAAAGAGCGGCATGACATCGTAAAAATGGAGCAAAATGGAAAAAAACGATGTAGGTATTGCAAAAGTACAAAGAATTTTAAATGCCCTACATGTTCCAAAAATTATATTGATGTTCCGTTGCATTTGAAATGTTCTCCGGAATACCATAGAAAAAAATAATTTACATGGGGCATTATTCTTTTTAATATAGTAATATTTTGAATTTATATTTTTCTCTTATCATTACACTGAAATAATTGTGTTGATTTTTTATTGAAATCTATTATACCTTACGTTTTGAAAAATGTTGCGGTTTTGTCCACCGTTGCGTTTTCGCAACATATGTTTTCCCAGAAACTAATACTTATAAAGTATTGAAATTTTTTTTTATTTAATCCTTGGATGTATGCTAACATGTTCATAAAAATTTTCGAAAATCCCTCCACCAGTTTTCAAGCGGACCAAAACGGCTTAAACAAATATAAACTTTAGTATAAAAATTGTAAAATTATATTCTTTATTATTTCTATTTATGGCTAATTTTTTTTTTATTCTTTGTACATGTTTGAAAAATTAATCTGACATTTTACTTCAAGTGCCTGCACTTTAAAGTTCATATAAGTAAAACAATTTATGTAAATCAAAATTAATCTATAAAATTCCATATCATCTTCGACATTTTTATATCCCATCATCAGACTCCAATCTCCTTCTAACACATTCGAAACTTTTTTTCAAATTTTCAATCGAATTCTAATCAAATCGCACGCATATGTGACATAAATTCCTTCCATTTTAACTCTTCTTCAAAACATTTTTCCATTTATAGGTGCAGTTATAAAAAAAAAAAATAAAATATGTAACCATCAACTTCAGTCTATCGAAAGCAAAAGTACTTAAAATTGATACAAGATTTTTTATGTATTGTCATTTAAAAAATCTTTACTTAGTTGAGTACCTATACACATACATACAAGATACATATGTATACCAGTTACTTAACTACTAACAATAATTCAAGACGGTTGCGCCGGCGCGTCGTCGGTAACCGAATGGAATTTGCGATCACCTCATCACCGCCACTCACAAGATGAATCCAACCGGGTCTTCGTATATTTATTTAAAGATCTTGTTCAAACAAGGTCGGAAAGTAGCTAATCGTACGCATTTCAGATATACTTTACGTAACACACCACTTTAGAGTACCTAGATAACTAGAGAGCGACTGACTAGGTCGTAGCCCCATGTCTATCATTCGCACGGTTGAGACTGGTTTTTGAATTGGTACCCAAAATAAAGGCGCCATGCTTGTCAATGATGCGAACAAATTAAAATGCAAGACAATATATTTAATGTAGAGTCAAAAATTAGTAAAAATCAAAAAGTATTTAAATATCGGTCGGCGTGAACTCACTTATCAACTTTCAATAAGTTAATTATACATTGAAGCAGAGAACCCGTTAATAATCATAACATTATCATAATAAATTGATGAAATACTTTAAATTTATTAATTTAAGGTCAGATTCGAGAGAGATAACTTGAGTCACACAGCACAGAGAATTACTTAATTTCAATAGGATTACCCGAATACATGAATTCCAGTGAAAGTAAATGAATTACTGTCTTCGGGTCATTTCAAGACGGTGGTGACCTGACTTCCCGTAATAATGATTTTATCTCTCTGCTGTACCCAAATCTGACTTGCATCCAGCAATTAAGCATTATTTACAGATCTGACATTTTTGCAGTGCATTCATGGAATTCACCTCAAGCTAAAGCTTTTGGTCGTCTTCTTTTTCTGGTATGTAGCAGTCTCTCTGGTTTTCATTTGAGTCAACGAAGAAAACAACTGACCGAAAGCAGACAAAGTGGCTGCAATTAATAATGACCGTCTGCTGCTGCGTTAATTTTTAAATTTTATCCGAAGCGATAATAATTCTTTCATGCATAATTTAATTTTTTTTTTAATTTTTTTATATATGGACAGAAAAAAGATTAACGCTTTTAGTTTATACAAATGTGATGCCATCCAAGAATGGTATGTTAAATATCAGGTATATTAATATACAAGCAAGTGGCGTCATCTTTGACTTTTTCAATATTATCTTAAGATTATGATCGATTCTGGAGGCGACAAGTAAATCTGTAGGCGCTCTAAATAAAAATTACTAGAAATATATTTATACATTTGTGTGTGTGTGTGTGTTTAAGGTTTTTCAGTCAGGATGTTATTGACATTGAATTAAAAGTTGCAACACTATGTGGATTAATTAGAAGAAAAAAATTATTTCTATTTTTCTATGGGTAAACGGGTTCATTTGAAGAGAGCATAATAAGGTGGCGGTTGTGACATTTAAGTCGAAAATGTGATTTATTGGATTTCTACTAAAACTTTAAAAACTAATTGATTGAAGTTTAATAGTAGACCTCGACCGGACTTGTTCAGTAGGATTTTAAATTTTTAAGGGCAAATAGATGACAAAATTATTTTTTTTTTATATTTCTTAATATATTTTTAAATATTAAATTTTTGTGTAATTTTTTCCACAATT
Source organism: Dioctria rufipes (assembly GCA_963924295.1). Taxonomy (NCBI): domain Eukaryota; kingdom Metazoa; phylum Arthropoda; class Insecta; order Diptera; family Asilidae; genus Dioctria; species Dioctria rufipes. Next base: position 73,743,364 of record OZ002743.1, on the reverse strand, counting down.
TTGATGATAAATTTAATATGGGATAACTACATATATGGAACATTTAAAATAATTACTTCTCTTAATTCACCTGACTGGATAATAGCAAAATATATACCTATCCCAAAATCAAGAAAAAATTCCTCAAAAATATTTAACTATATTGTCAATCAGCATTCCAAATACTTAACATATCCCCAATCAATCAAAACAGTATACCTCCCGCGAAGTAGTTAAGTTTCAGACAAAACTGCATAAATCAAAAGATTAAAAAATCATGTAAACGATCAAATGTAGCTATCTTATTCCATGGAGATGATTTTTCTAGATATTCTAAATATCTTAAAAGCATTTGACTCCGTATAACACCACAGTTTTATATGCAAAATGTTAAAATTAAGTAACCCCAAAGAACAGAAAGATATTTTCACGTAGCAATAAGAGAAATTTACATTAATTCCTTAAAAATATAAATGGGCATTCCTCAAGGTTCAGCACTGATCCCTGATCTTTTCGATATATTGTAATAAGCTTGTTCTGATGTTACACGATGATTTGTCCATGATTTGTCCATGTTTATTTATTCGTCATGACTTGTACCGGAGTCAGCATTTCTGATCACTCAATTTCTGAATGAGTCACAATGTATCGGTATTGTAAAGCAATGACTTCAGGTATGAATATTTTATCAATGAAGAATTATGCTTGCAAGCGGAAATTGCTTGCGTTTGCAAATTCTTCTTGAGGTCGAGCAAACTTTATTTGTTTTCAATATCTTTTTTACTCTGATTTCTGTTTACTTTTGTTGACCGTGGTCATGGCTTTACAATATGGATATATATCAGATAGAATAGACAAAATTACCTGTAAATCAGACTTCTTTGCAGAGAAAATTATCCTTTACTAATCCGACTTAAACCCTGTCTTAATTATTACCAACATAGAGTTGAACTTAGAAATACTTTCAGTGTATTTTAAAAAGTGATAATTAAAATGCAATCGATCAAAAGACTTCTTGTATATACTTTAGTAGAAGAAGAAGAAGCTACAAATTTTTAACACAAAGACCTAACCGATTTAGTAATATAATATATCGGTCCTCAGAAATTATATACTTAGAAATGATCTTGGATAAAACCTTAACATTTAAACGTTACATTAATAGAATAACGCAAAAAATAGATACATTAATCAAGACTCTTTATCTCCTCATTAATAAAAAATCACAATTAAGCACTGAAAATAAACCACACCAGTACCAGTACCAGAACTTGCACTTGAAATCTTTTAAGTACAAGTACAACTACTGGTAATTGTATTTAAAAACATTTCAAGTACGAGTCCCGATACTGACTTACAATTTTTTTAAGAACAAATCCAGGTACTGGCACTGGTACTTATAAGTCCCATATATAAGCTTAAGTATCACATAAGTACCAAAGTACGCACTTACTACAAATACCGCCATAACGCGAAGTATTTTAGCTCTGTCCTTGATCTTAGGCCTCTATTATTAGAAGGCGTATTCAAATAATTGAAGTACTTCGCGCTATGGCGGTATTTGTACTAAATGCGTACTTTGGTACTTATAGGGTACTTATGTTTACATATGGGACATATAAGTACCAGTACCTGGAATTGCACTTCAAAAATTTTTAAGTACCAGTAGCGAAACTTATACTTGAAAATTTGTTAAGTACCAATACCGGGACTTGTACTTGTACTTAAAAAAAATTTAAGTACATGTCCTGGTACTGCTACTAGTACTTAAGTATCAATATACAGATGGTAGCTTCAACAATGGAAATGCATTGCAGACTGATCACCTAGTATAGTGAACAAAAACGATTCCGGAAACTGAAGCAGAGCCTGGAACAATGGCCAAGAAACAGTCAGATATAGAAGGATAGGCTAAATGGAAATGCTCCTAAATAAAGAAGAAAACAAACTTCTCTATTTTTTATATATATTTTTTTTTTTATATTATTAAGCCAAACTTAGGGGATACCTTTTGATGCACAGCACAGCATGGCAGGAAGGAGATAGGGATGCTGAAAGAGGTGGGGATGCTGATGAATGTATCACACTTAATGTAAATTTACAAATCTCATATAAAGCCTAATGATTTTACACAGAGATTTTCTTAAAAAATGCAAATTTAAATTCGAAAATGGGACGAATCGAGTAAATCCTTCGTAGGGCTGCCATACAAAAATTTCGTTTTTCACTATATATTTGAACACTGCCTGATAATGCGTCAACGTAAAGAGCTGAAATTTTGTACACTATGTTTTCATAGTAATGGCAAATAAAATTTAAAGATTGGAATAAATCGGGCAACCCTTTCTTGGTGTTGCTATATCAAAATTTAGGTTTTTTACGGATACTGTGAAAACAATCAGTCTTAGAGATTTTTATTGTACCGAAAAGTTCTTCAGAATACGAAATCCTATGAAATTGGTTATAATCATTTTTACTACCCGACCAAACATTCTAGAAAAATATGCGAAAAACCACTTCAAACTTGCACAGATGGGTGACCATATGGGTATCATAAGAATTGGTCTTAGACTAATTCTAGCATTTTACTTGTTTCTCTCCAGTTACTTTCTCAATTATAAACGAGAGATGTATATCGACGCCTACTGTACCCAGTAATCCCAAGTTTCCAACCTCTATCTCTTTTCCTACAAAACCTGAAGTTCAAAACATTTGAAAAAAAAAACGAAAACTAAACTCGTTTTGTTTCTTTACAAAGAATCTATTTATAAACTAAGAGTTGGTTATTTCTATTTTATTTCTTCAAAAATATAGCTATAATTCAATTAATTGGTCTGACATTTATATTGGAATAAATTGCTCAACTAGTTAAAATTCTAACAGAACCTCTAAAAAGAAAAAAAAACGACATAAAACAAGAGCGAAAATTATTTAGAATTTATGTTATGATCTACAACCTTGATTTTTCAACTGGTATTTCTCCAATACCATCCAATCACACGAAAGATTTAATTTTAAATAAATTTGATATTTATCAATTCTTAAAATTTGCGCAATTCCATCCCATAGCTACTTAAAGAATATCTATTTATGTCTGATAAAGTTAATAGGCAGAAAATTTATTGAATTCATTCACCTTCCCATAATGGCAAACATTCAAAGGAAAACAAGTTGATGTAAGGCAATTCTCCTCTTGGTTCTTGGTTTTCATAGAAAAATAAATACATAAAATTTGAAGAGGTTTTTCAAGATTAATTTGATAAGTCTGTGTGAGGTGGTGTACACCTGATAGTTATGTATTATTTGCTAATCAAAGATGATTTGTATATAAAGATATTCTAGACAAACAACCAAATATTAATCAATTATTATTACTTATTTTAATTAAAATAAATAAATCGTGTAAGATTAAGTTTCAACTCACTGATAGAAGAAATTCATCTTCTGTTCTTATACGTATTTCAGATTACTCACCTGAAAAGAAAAAAAAACGATAATTAGTATAAATTAAATTGAACATATAAAAAAAGTATAAAATATTCTTGTTTAACGTCTCTGCAATTAAATTCACAGGCTATGAATAGTACAAAAAATATAGAAACGATTTTAAAAATCAAGCAATTTTTCAAAATAAATTATAAAATAATTTATACAGAACAAACAAATAAAAAAAGTAAGAAATCCATATTTTACTATTACATATAAATCACAAAAAAATCAGAAACAGACTTTTAAAGGAAACCCTAACCAGGAGAGTGATTCTGCTCTTTTGTCGTGAATTTTGTCGTATTTTGTCGTAATTTTTGTTTTAACACAGTTCATTTTGTGTCTTCACTATTATCTACCACAAAATGAACTATAATGAATTTTCGGTGAACAAACGTCAAAAACACACCTAAATATACGACAAATTAGTCAACTGCACCCAGAGGTTGTGACAAAAACTTTACACTGGTAAATGGAAATTCTACACCTAATTAGAGCATTACAAATACTTAAATTCGAAATATTATTTTGAAATTGTAATGTGAAGTGTCATTTTCAGTTCATTCTACATCATGCAAGGGTTGCTGACCTGAATAAAAACACGAAAAAATCAGTAGAAAAGTTCATTTCAATTAGTCGTATATTTTGACATTCAAGTACGACAAATGATCAGAATCACCCTCCAGGGTTTCAATCTTTTGTCGTATATCTAAATGTCAAAGTATACGACAAAATTAAATGAACTTCTTTTCTGCTTCTTTTGCGTTTTTATCCTATCTGGAATGACACGAATGAACTGAAAATTACCCGAAAACTAACGAAGAACCTTATTTAAATCCTGATCATGTGCCATACTATAAGTTCATTGGGGTTAAAATTTTGCTTACCATAGTTCAAACTAGTTAGTTTGCCACAACCTCAGGAGCATCTTTTCATATTTTTCGTGATATATTTAGTCGTTTATGGACTATAAATTCATTTTAGTTCATTTTGGGGTAGAAGATAATGATAACAAAAAATGTGTACAACAACAAAACTGAAGTACAACAAAATTATGGTCAAATGTCAAAATACTTGAGAAAAATATACGACAAAAATATATGACAAAAGATGTATCCCAATGGAGAAACTACCAACTTAAAAATTTGAAGGGAATCGGGCAAAACTGTCTACAAGCACATAAAAGCTGTGTTGTTTTGGTTCCATGCAGGGCATTGCAAAATACACAAGCAAAATTATGGATAGTCCGTTTATTTTGCGATCGAGAGTCAAATCAACTATCTATCAACTGGTTCGGAAATAGTGGTCCAATTTATATACCTGAACATAAATTCGGACTATCAATAAAACTGGATGGCTATTTTAAGTCACAAAAAGTATCCACGAAAATTTCCTTAATTTCAAAAAATCAAAATTAGTAGAAGCAATTTTTGGAAAACAAAATATAAAAATTGGGAATTTTCATGATCGTTTTAAATGACCTTAAAGTTATCCACCAATGAATAGTTATTTTCTAGAAAAGTTATAATTGGTTTGACACAGCAACAGAAATGATAAACAAGTCACATTACTTTTCGGCAAGCATGTACTCTTCAACTATAAGTACCTTAACGAAAGTATCAAGAACTAATTTGTATAATTAGTGAACGAGGACTATTCTATGCGAATTTTCGTCAGTCTTCCAACATTCAGATATCGTCCGACTATTTTGATGTGTACGAAAAATAACATCTTTATGAAAAATTTAATTTTTAAATAAAACATGGCAGTAAATTTTGCCAACAACAGTTATATAAAACATAATAGTAATACATTACTTTTCGTAATCATGGTACTCATGGTCCTGACCACTTTATCATTTCAATTATAACATTGACGCGATTATTTCGGTGCATATCCGAGAACCCCTATGCCACATCAGTATTTTCTATTTGACTATTGTCATAGTGATACTTTTCGAATCGAGGCTAAGAAAATTCTTTAGTCAGGAGGGAGTTTTTGATAAATTAGTTTTCGTCACCCCAGCTCTTCTGGACGCATGAATCGATAACACCAGCCTCTCATTTCTTGGAAATATCTTGGGTGAATTCCAGGAGATCTCACAATTTTCTTCTTGTTCTTCTTCTTTTGCTTCTACTTATTTTAATTCATCCTTTACCTCTACTTTTTCTTCTTCGTCTTCTTCTTCTTCTTGTTCTTGTTCTTGTTCTACTTATTCTTCTTTTTCTTCCTATTCTTCTTCCTCTCCTCCTTTTTCTCCTCCTTCTTCTCCTCCTCCTTCTTCTGCTCCTCCTTCTTCTTCTCTTTCTTCTTCTTCTTCTTCTTCTTTTCTTCTTCTTCTTCTTCTTCTTCTTGTTTTGCTTCTTCTTCTTCTTTTTCTTCTTCCTCTTCTTCTTCTTCTTATTCTTCATCTCTTTGTTCGACAATTGCACTTTTTTTGCGTGTGTAGCAAATAAAGCTTTTTTACGTGATACAGCCACCTTAATCTACTTTTTCATTCCTATGTGGTTAGGCTAGAGTGGCGGCTATCGAAATACCTACGATCAGCCACACTTAGGCTAGCGTTGACCCATTGTGATGCCTAATTATCTGGACCCTACGCAGTAATGATTTAAGGATGGAGTGTGTTAAAATCAGCCAGCCATGATTTTTATCGGGATCTCCAACACTTTGATTTCTATTTCCTCAATTCGAAGAAAAAGTACCGATCAAGAATCTATGCATGGCAAGATTGGGACAAAATCAGGTGAATAATCTTCATTGATGCCCATAGGTGTTGTTCGAAAAGCTCCTGTATTACCTAAACACGCAGTTCTCTGTATTTTAGTAAAGCTTTTCAGATAAGTCAATCTGTATAGCCCTGCAATATACCTCCATGTTGTAAGAATAGGTCTTATAATGGTACACTGGTACATCTAGTAAACAATGCGAGGATGGGTGCCCCATCTCCTGCCAAAAGTTTTTAGCAACCGTAAAGCTCAATGGCCATCTTTTGACGTGCTCATTCACATTTATGCTTAAGTCTATCACTATCGAGGGTAATAAATATTTCCATAGATGACACAAGAACTCGATGTCGCATGCCGTTCCAGAAAAAGTATACAAATTTTATATGGCTGGGTGTTCCATTCCAAAATGGAGCACAATATATTTTCTCGCATCTTCCTTGTTGAGGAGTCCGATCAAATGTATACAAAATTGCTGTTAAAGAAACATATGCTCTCGGCACGCTCTAAAATATGATGTGGTCAATTCCAGAATGCACTACCCACTTCACGATCTGTATACTGTACTCTGGGGTATGCCATGCGATACCTAGTTCTTGTACCATCTATGATATTACCGAGTTTCGGACTAACTAAAGCTCTGATAACTCTTTTCCTTCTTAGTGTTCCTATGCAAGCATTTCTCCTTCCCTAATATAAATATTTCAACCCGATTCTGTTTCCGTATTTTTCTGGGTATACGATAATTTTCTGTTTCAACAAGACATAGCAGTGCAATTTTACGTTAATTATGAACCCAAGTTTCAACAAAACTCACCTCCTGTAGCTCTTTGAATCATATTGCCCCCTATCAGAATTTGTACCTCGATTAAGTACAATTCAAGCATGCACAAGCACGACTACCACTTAGCTAAAACTATTTCTCTCGCTGTGAACCTAAGATAAAGGTAAATTTATTTATCAACAAAATGTCACAAAAAAATTAGAGTCGATAAGTTTTCACATAAATTAAGAGATCATCGGTGGTTTATCCTCATTTAGCAAAGTCATTCACTGCATTCTAAATAAGTCTTTCGCAAGTTGTTCTGAAGATTTCCATGAAGATTCTTAAAAGTATCTAACTGCTAAAGATCAATTGTTAGGTGGGTATGCATCACATAGCCAGGTTCACAGTCTCATCTATATAGCAGTTCCGTAAATCACATCTTGCAGTAATCTTCATTTCATGAAGACTTTTACTTTTATTATATATGGAATCATAAAAAAACAGAGTTCGTTATAGAACTATTCTTCTCTACATATGTGCATAATCTTCTAAGAGAATGGAATTATCACAAATCCCTATCCCTACTGAAAATAATGCTAACCATACACCTACAGACGGTATCGATTGATCATGATAATCATCTCTCAAAAAACAATGCCAAAGATGTTGGTAATTAAGAAATTGCTCACGAGTACCAAAGCAAAGTGATGACATTTATGAAATATCACTGAATTCATAATGAATTTTTCTTGAAAGTAAACATATTTTTGGCCTATTTTCAGTGAACGTTGTTTCTAAGATGCCAATGAATTGTAAATTTTTCTTATTACGTCATTTAACCGCAGCAATGATGTTGATGGTGGTGATGATGATGGTGATGATGATGATAATGTAGAGTTGGCGGATTGTGCTAAGTAGATTGAATTACAATTCGTTCCGGGATAGGTGTGTTCCCCAGAGAAGAATATTCGCTTGGATATGATGAAATTTGAATATTCAAAACCAACTCAATTATGAGTATATGCGCCTACCGCGTGGTTAAAGAACTTGAAAGTGAGAATTACGTGGGATGAATTCTGCCGTGCGGAATATTTGTCTACTCATTTGTGTAAATATCACCATCATCATTATTGATTTGAGTTAGGAGACGCCACTAATAAAAGTCAAACTCATATATGAGTCACAGAATAAAACTGTAAATTTAGAATTACGGAATACTTAAAAGCGGAAATATGTATAAAGGAATTATCTTAACAACTATTTTGTTGTTGTTATTATTAAAAACAAAAGAAAACAAGGATAAGTTGAATTTTTTGGTATTCTAAATTTGTATTATGAATATGAGGCTGAAATAGAAATGCTGTGATTGTTGACAAAAACTAAACTATTGATGTATTTAAAGGTTTTAACATTATAAGTTATACTAAATCTGAAATTCAGTGCGTTTCAAGAACGATCGATTGATTAATAAATGATCGTCGATGGATATTCCGAAGTTTCCATAAAAAAGCGTCTTTTATAAGGTGAAAATTGCAAACTCTTCAACAGACTTCCAAAATTAATTCAGAGTTTAGATTTATAATTTTCTTACAAATCTTGATTAAGAATTTCAGTCTTGAAAGGGTAGGTCTTTATTAGCGTTTTTGACTGGAAAATTCAAAATGCGTTGAATTTTGCATGCGGAGTTTATTATTTGATGTGGAAAACTATTATAATAGTCTATAATATTCTAATTTGAAATATGTATTTTTTTTTTAATATAGCGGACAATTTATAATAAAAAAAGGTAGGCAAAAATTTCAAAATTTCCAGTGTAAGATCTTATAACTCAGGAATAAGTAAGGCTACAGGTGTTTTAACAATATTTCGAAAGAATGAAGAGCTGTACACTAAATGATGTACCGCATATCAATAATGCTCAGATTCAATAGTGAGTATATAAGCGATTTCATAAAAAATACTATATTTTCCCCGGTTATCCTGTGCTGCATTCAATTAAATTAATTAGTTATCACAACTGATGATAAAAACCGAAACATATAGAAAAGGTTTTGAGTTATACAATTCTTATTTATCCATTTCACATAAAGAGGAGTCAGTAGTCAGCAAAAATTTCAATTCAGATACCAGCGAGCCTATAGGCAATAAAATTTACTGTACGTAGGTTTGTGTCCTGACAGTGAGAAAATTTATATAAAATTAGCTTAGACCTAAACCACAGATCACAATAGAGACATCTAGCGTATATAAGGCAGAAACCCAACATGCGACAATTTAAGACGAAAATCAATATATGCAGTTCAAATAAATTGATAATTTTTAATGAGAATTAAGCCCCCTCAAATTTTTTTTTGCACATAATTGTTAAATATACCATTTTACTTTGTATTCTAAAATTTTTTGGTGGCGCTTTAGTAACTACGATGATCGTAATAAAAACAAATTACTTTCAGTGTCGAATGGAGCCATTATAAAACTGTTTTATTTATTTAACACAATACAACCAAAGGGTATATAAGAACTCTAACGTCTGGTTTTTGTCACTATAAGATATTATAACATTACCAAAGGTTATATATTATGACTAAAGGGTATATAACGACCATTTTCGAGGCATGGTAGTTCGTTTAGTTTATATAATATTTCTAGAAGTTTTACAAGGGTAATACAGCCAGAGTTTATATAAAACTCCTTGAAGTTTTATAATGGTAATTTGTTCATTTAAGTACAAGCCGCCATTTTTTCATCTGTGCATTGCAGATAAATAACAAAATGTTAGTTTAGCATGTATGTATATATGGCGTCCGTTTTATTTTTATATGAAGAAAATACATCTTTTTATGTATATAACATTTCTAAATTATGTAATGTTACTTTTATGAATTAATATCTTCTAAGTGAAATTTTTAAAATTAGAAATATTTAATTAAAATTATTAAATATGATATTCACAGTAAAATTTTAATTGCAGCTGAATTTCACCACATACATGCCGAAAAATTGTAATTCTAAAATGTAATTACATTATAAAAATGTAATACACAAATATATCGAAATTTTATATCAAGATAAGTTCCGTAAATATTTGCATTATATTGTTTTATAAAGGTAACGAAAAGTAATTTCTCTAAAATTTCAATCACTGAAAGTAATCAGTCTGAGAAAATTCCAAGCATTGATTATATAAGAAGTTACATTAAGGTAACCAGAATATTTTTGCTACTCATTTTATAAAACCTTTAGTTATATAACGTTACATAAATCAAGTCACGGTAACCTTTATATAATGTTCCATTTAAGCTCTATAACCGATTTGTAATGATTACAAAGAGGTTTCGAGTACTAGTCTATATAACTTAAGTTATATAATTTGGTAATGGAAACCTTACGGTTACTACTATATAAAAAAAAATTGTTTCTTGGGAAGTACTAGTAGAGCCTAATAATTAAAAAAATGAAACTCAAAATGAAAAAAAAATCGACGTTATTCATTAGATCTAGGCTTTATCTTTCTAAAATAGTCACAAGCTATAGAAATGAGAATACACACTAACAGGAATTTGATTTAAAAAAAACTTTAATTTTTATCATTTCTTACAAGTTTCCGAGCTTATCTTTGATTTACAGTATAAATCATTATTTTGCTGTAAATAGTTTGCCAGAAATTCGCATTTAAAAAATGTATGAAATTTACAAATCTTGGTACTGACTCCTCTTAACCTAAAAATTTTAAAAATTGTAGACAGCTAATTGTGACTGCCTGAACTATTTATCACCTACTACCTTCAATTGATGAATTCACTACTTATCTTATTTTTTCATCTATGGCTATGTTTTTTGTCGACTAGTTCAAAAATGGGAAACATCAGACTACTCTTTGAGGAGTATTTGCTTATAAAAATTTTCGAATTTGCAAATTTATTTAAATATGTATCTTGGTTATAGTGCACGGAAACCTTAAATGTCGGGTGAAGTAATTACATCAAAATTTATTATGGGACTTCAAAAATAAATTAAATCAGGCAACCGCTCAATAGGTTTACTATACACAACCTTTAATATTTTACATTTATATTTAGAAAATGCTCAATATCAGATATTTTTCATGTATACTGAAAAGTGCTTTAAAATGTAAAGACTTATCAAAAGGGTTAAATGGATATTTATATAGAGGGGGGTATCCCGTACTAATATACAAATCTCTTGCAGAGTGATAGATCTCGTTAAGACTATTCATAATTTGTATGCAATCGAAGAGAAATTTCGACATTTTTTTAAGTTTGAGATTTTATAACTCGTCATAGAAGAGAAGAGTAGAACCTTTAACATACTTTATAGGTTGTATACTAAAACTGTTACAAAGTACTGAGTACAAGAAATGAACATAACTATAAATCCCCTCCCACCTCGGAATAAAAGCATTTATCTCATCTACCCCTTCCCTAACACCCTATTCCATACAAATTATGACTTGATGAGATCTATCAACCTACACAGTAAAAAATTCGGAATTCCGTGAACAGTGAAAGGGTGTTAAATGAGGTCCGTATATTTTCAGAATACATTTATTCCTTTAAAGGGATGTAATTATTATTTCTCATAAATATAATTTTACCAAGCTCTGGCATAGGATAATTATTACTGAATATTTAGATCCTCTTAAGAAGTATGATATATACCCCGATCGGAAATACATTCGAAACCCCTATTTTGTGTAATTTTATACCGAATCACGTATACAAATCTGATTTTAATGTTTCTTTCGGACAGGAAGTGCCGAATATGTATCCGATTGAAAAACAAAAATATTTTGATTTTAAATAATATTCAAAACTGTTTACTGCATCCACATGAAATAGTTTTGGATATAATCTAAAAATTAAAATATTTTTAGTCTACTATGAAAGATAAAATGCGCCTTTACTTTTATGGAACTTCGCTCCAAAGGAATTTTCGAAGATTTATTACGTGTAAAAAAAAATTAAAACTAAATGCTATCCCGGCGCTTGCAGCTTGCACTTTAAAACACGCTTCTACAAATATGAAATTATGAATGACACTATTTCATAATTTTCGCTAGGCACGATAGAATGTGATGCATTTTACACTGACAGGAGTTTAGATGCAATTTTGTTTGGGAGACTACAGTTAAATTACATCGAACGGAGCTTTATAGTAAATACTTTAAATAATTTTCCACTAGGTGTTTTTGTTTTTCGGATGAATAATATTTTTGAGTTTTTTTCTTTTTTACAAAATATGTCTCATTTGGATATACATAAAAGGGAACTTTTACAGCATTCAGGGTAAAAAATTTAAAACTCCGTGATCATGGGGTACAAATTATTTAAAATCACCCAAAATGGATTCAAAATTCATGTTATCCAGGGAGGTAAATTTACACCAATTTTTTTTACTGTGTACATATATATAGATATCTTCTCTGTTTTTCTTACTATGCTTTTAATATAAACATGAATATTTGTGATAGTTACGTATGCGAATAACTAATTTAAAATAATTATTTTTTAATAACTTGAAGTCTTGGCTGCGTATTTTGTGTAATATTTGTATATAGTAGACCCTGCAATCCATTCTTCGGGGGGAACCCATGCAATATTAATCTTCTCATATATGCCAAAAGCACGCCTAAATTATTTCTCTAGGCTGCCTTCAGAAACTTGATTCGCGATGACCTCTACTGGTCGAATCTTTTATAATGCCGAATGCCAATGCTTTCAAAATTGTTCCCAGGGTGTACCCAGTAGGCTCTCATTTTAACTCTTTCTTCAATATACAAAACCATTTCTTTTCGGTTTCTTAATTCTAAAAAAAGATCAAGCATTAAAACTTTTCAAATTTTGTGTAATCAAACCTAAATAACAATAAAAATTAGGAAATTACCTAAAATTTTACTATATTTTAACTTAAAACTTAAAAGGATCTGTCAAGTTTATTCCAATTTCGACCTGTACTACACTGCTGACAAATTTTATTATAATAAAAGCCCTAAAAATTCAAAGCAGAAGTGAAATTTCCAACAAGAAATGAAAAGTTAAAATTTGTGATTAATTCAATTCTTAAACAAAATCATCATCGAAAGAAGAAGACGAAAAATTTTTACCAGCGTATCATTAATAGTGCAGAAATTCTCCAAAACTATTTCACAAACTTTTTTCTTTACATATATCCCAGCCTGATAATTCCAAATATCACATAAAAATTAGATAATCAATTCTAATTTGTTCTATCTGGGTAAACAGGGAAAAGTAGGAACTTATTTGTAAGTAGATTTAAGCTTAATTCTACTAATGGATATGAATATAAATCATGACATAATCTGGTAACTTTATAGAGCAAAAATCTTTGCGTGAAAATCAAGTAAAAACTTTTATACGGAAGAAGGGTAGTAGTGTCCAAATTTTCACTGCCGGATCGATTAAAATGAATTGGTTTTTGAGCAAAATATTTGGAGAGGGCGGTTTGGATATCATTCAAACATTCAAATTTAAAAATTCTTGCCACAAAGAAAGGGCTGAAATGATCGGAATAACTGGAAATCCGATAGTGCAATATCGGGCGAGTGAGACAGTACCTTTCACCCGAATTCATTAGTTTTTTCTAGGGTTCAACTTGCACAGTTCGGTCTTGCATTATCGTGTTGCAGAATAACGCCTTTTCTATTGAAAATCACTAGATACTCTTCAATAAAAGATTAATTTACTCGATCCAATTGTTCACAGTAAAGATCTGCATTCACAGTTTGTCCAGGTTTCAGCACTTCAAAATGAACGATCGGTGGAGGATCGGTTAGGTTTGTTTTCTTCGGACTTATTAGGCTGGATCCAAAACACCTGCTATGCTGACTTTACCAATCTACTGCAAATATTCTTGGATGGTCGAGCAAAGCTGGTTGTCTGACACGATTTGCTTCCAGTTTCACTTAAATGTTAAGCAAATATTGACATGCGCAGAAACGACATTACCTTCCGGCCACCCTAATATACTATATCATAACCGTTTACATGATCACTTTTACATTCCCTCGATAATATAACAATCGGCTTAACCTCAAAAGCTAAACTTTTAATAGCTCAGCTGCTTTCATATAGAAATTTGTGTACGAAGGGAAACGTATCAATTTGGTGAATTTCCACAATCTGAAAAGTTAACAGGCAGTTTCTGAACAAATTACACCGAGTTAAAAGTTTTGAGCTTACAGACCGACCTAATAAGAGATAAGATGAAAATGCGCCTGAAATTATAATAGAATGGCATTAATGCACTTTTGACAGGATTTGACAGAATTAAAAAGTCGAGTAATTGCATAACCTGAAATTCGGATTAAATTTTAAAACTCGTCGCATTTCTTTGTATGTAAAAACTGACAACATCTCAATTTTGAATTTAATTAAAATATGAAGCCGTAGAATGTACTTGCATATGACTTAAGCCGTTTGCATTTAATTAAGTTAACTTTTAGTATATTTTAATTTTTAATCAACTTACAAAACTCTTTTACTTTCTATAATCCTATAAGATTGTCATAGGAGGAGACATTAAAGGGCTTGGGATTTTTTAAATAACTAGTTTTATTTTTTTTGGATCCTTTCACAAATTTACATTTTTTTATTTATGTACGAAAGCAATCAATCAACAACAACACTGTTCATTATGTATAATGTCCAGCCGTACTATAACAATACAATAAAATATTGTTAAATTTCTAAATTCGTGCAATTCAATAACTTGGATTAATAAAATCGTGACTTCATGATTTAATTTAAATGTTAAGGTTAAGGTTGATATATTTTCCACGTATACTTTTGATTAATTGAACTGTTGTCACTGTTTTTGCATCATTTTTTTGCTCGCATAATTTTTTGTGTATGTTTTACAATGACCAACTGTCATACATAAGAGAACTGATTTATAATACTTTCAAAAATAATGCCTAATCTATAGAAATAAATTCATTCTTATTAATTTTTGTAAGAATATTCCAACAAAAAATTTACAAACTATTTTATGTTTTCAATTTTAGAAAGAACTACATCAAAGTGTATGCGTGACTTGATGTAAATTATCTCAAATAGGAAGCTGAGACATAATGACGTGAAGGTAATCATCACAGAATGAATTTTGCCATCAGAAATGGGTGCGGTAAGTGAATTTAACATTTTCTTTTTTTGGTCTTATATCGGTAACAAGTTTCTATTTAAATGCGCTTTTTTTTCGGCTCTTAATAAATATTTCCGCACAAGCATTTATGTAGTCACACAAAATGTCAATTTCAGATGATATGGAGATATATTTGGATTCATCGTCACCAGAATATCCAAATGAACTTGCTTCGTAAAATTAGTTTTTTACTGTTAACAGTTTCATTGAACTCATCAAGGATCTTATACATATTTATGTAACTTTCTCTGAAGTTACAAGCTCCATTTTACTTTTTCAAACCATTGCTATGAGTAAAATGCATTCTAATTCATCCAATAATTATAAGAATACAACAAGTAAAATCGAATGGACAATCATTTATACCTACCAGAATTCCATACGGTGCTCCCCAGAGTTTTGAAGCCATTATTATTTTAACTGTATATAAACGAGATACTGTCTGCAGTAAGACACTTATATATCCAGCTATATATGATAGTCAATTTGTTCTATAACTATTTTTTTCACCAGATAACTTTATTACGTCATATATACATATAAATACTGAATAGCGACTTAAGCCAGTCTCGCCAATATCACCGAATATTCAGCGAGTGAAAGCGAGAATACGGTACGCAGGAAATGCATGAAAGCGATAAACAATTGCCAATGATAAATATTCGGATTTTGGACATATTCCGGTACAGTCAATATTTTATTTTTGACCTGAGTTAAAGGGCTACAGAATAATTCTCTTGAAGATTCGCTTGAAACTATGGATATGGACTTTCGATCGATTTGTATTGCACCTTTATAAATCCTAAAGATATTACTAACGACTATACTATTTTAATGAGCCGTTCGACCTATTGCCTTTCCATAAAACATACAACCACCACCGTTTCCTTTCTTAATCCGATATTAATTTTTTTCAAGGCAGGAGACGAAAGATCTCAATCACGGAACCCAAAGCGGCCTATTGTGCTAACCAACTAAGTAGGGAATACTATAAATCTATAAAAGTCAAAAGGCAACTAAATAAGAGAAATTGCGCAGGACCGTGTCGAGGTGGGATTCGCACCGACTCCGGTATTATAATATGTTAAATTTGAAATTTCGAAATATTTTTATCTGAGAACACGTCAATAATTTTTGTTTTTTTCTTTACTAAAATGAGAAACTCGAAGTCTCCTCTCTCTATCGAAAATGAAACTACCTAACAAGTTACATGTAATTTTACGAAAATTGCTTAAAAACAAAATTAAATTAAATTAAAAATAATTCATAAATGGCTAAATCTTAGACAGACTGTGGATAGCTAAATATAAGGGGAGAATTTGGGCTTCTGACTTTCAGTCCAAAAAATATTTTTGATTTTTAATTAATTTTGAAAAGGGAAGTGAAGATTTCGCTCTAAGATGAGTGCGCGGCAATTGGTGTTCTATGGAAAAGGCAAAGGGTGCTCTATTTAACGAGGTAATCATGGAAAATCTATATTGGAAGTTACAAGGTATTCAATATAAATTACGTTAAAAATTTGTTATCACTTAAATTGGAATGATTGCGTAAGGATAGAGTATCGAAGAGTGGCGTCTTTTTATTATTTATTTATCATACAAATAAATGCAGAAGTATAAGGTGAACAAGAATAAGAATTAAGTACAATAACATCAATGAGCACAAACAGGTATTCTTCTTCCTCATTCATTTCATCCAAATGCTTTACCTTTGGGAAGATGAAAAAAATTTATGCAATTGTTCCTAAAAATTATAATTAAAGGTGTGGGGAGGATGTAGAAAATTAGCTAAGATTCATTCGCGAATAAACGAATTTCTTATGATTACATATTTCCTATAGGTTATAACAAGTTTTTTTATAACATGAAAGTATTGGATCTTATATCAATGGTTTACGATTGTTTTTCATTTCAGTATAAGCTAAGAACTGCAATTTGGTGTAAAAAGACTCAGCGAAAATTTTGACTTTTTTTTGTCATATAATGGAAAAAATTTAACCTAAATATAATATAAAATGTTTCGAGTGAGGGGCCTAAACGGCACATGAAAGTTTTTAAAATTTTCAATAATAACTTACTACTAGAAATACATGCTCTGATTTCTGTTTTTTTTGTTTTTTTTTTTTTGTTTAATTAAAGTCTGTGGGAAAAAGCTCTTCTGTTAGATATTTTCAAAATTTTCGAATATACTTGGAAATTCTGCACACATTTCTCAAAAAAATCACTTTACATATACTTTTGATAAAAAAAAGCAAAAACATGATATTTTTAGTTTTAATGCAAAATAATATTTCTTTTAGCTAAAATCGTCTACAAAGTAAATTTCAACAAAATCAATATTTTCCTTAATATTTCAAAATTACTTTCCGAACATAAAGACAGCCCAATTAATTTTACTAAAATGGCTCCACTTTAAAAAAAAAAACAAAAAAAGTTATTAAATCTACATTTAATATCCGACTGGACCTATTCTTTGCTCAGATTGAAAAGAAAATATACTTGAAAGAGAGTATTTGTTAATGTGAAGGATTACCTTAATATTTATGATGTTAGTGGAAAAACAAATGACTTGAATAGTTCAAAATTTCTAAGTTCTCGATTTTAATGGCATTTCAGACTCATTGAAATAATCATTTTCATGCAAATCAACTCAGTTCGAATTGGAGAGACTTATACTATACACTACGAATACAAAATTGGTGATATCTGTCTTAACTGTGTTACTGAATTAAAGGACTAGGAAATTATATTTGATCAGAAACTATGATATCAGTCACATATAAACTGGATTATTTCAAAAACTTTTAGATTATTGGGCGTTCTTATTTCAGGCTTGTAGATCATTTAAATCCTTATCATCCTTCAGTACCTTGTATAATTCCTTGATAAGAAATCATCTCGAGTATCCTTGCAGTATATACAACAAATCGAATCAGTATAGAAAAAATTTACAAGAATTCTTCCATACAAAATGGAGGATGTAATCTGAACTACTTTTCACCACTGAACAATTTTAGTATTCCTTCCTTCGAAAAACGCCGCCTTTTTCTTGATGAAATTTTTTTAATTAAAGTAATACATAACCTTATTTGTGCACAGAATTATCAAGCTGCATTAATTTCGCCAAACGAACTTAAGAGTTACTCGTTCCCAATTAACTTTCCAGATCACTACTGCTAGAATCAATCTACAATATATGTAAATCCCTTCTTATAGGATTCAAAAAAATCAAAATCACCTGTTAAGCGAAGTTGAGATCCTTAATCCTACCCTGTACACCTTTAGAAGAGTTATCAGAAGTGAGTTGAAACTCCCCTCTCACTGTAATCTTGAAAACCATTATATAACTAGACATAATAACAATTACCACTGTATATTTCCCCTCTTTTTAATCCATCAATATTGTATTAATTTGAAGTATTTTGTTCACCTTATTTTTCCTCGGCCTTTACTAACTTAATTTTAACCATCCTTTATTTTCAATTTTACCCTTTTATCTTGAATTGTACTAAACACTGTAGATTATATCTACTTGCTTATATAACAGCAATGATTCGTTATTTTAATAGCTGTAAATCTTAGCTATTGTGTAGTAAATAGTACAGTATTTAGTTTTGTTTATTTTAAAATTGTTTCTTACTTTGAAATCTTCTTCCGCAATTCTTATGTATATAATTGGGGAAAAAAAAACTTTTTCTTTTTTTTTTCTTTTTTTCATTAGATATAAATATCCCGGTAGCTTGTAACTACGACTTTAGTCTGTAAGCTATCGCTGAAAATTCCTAAATAAATAAATACTAGGAAAATATATCTTGTTGGTGCACTCAAATTAAATGCCAATCAGAATAAAAGTGAAGAAACTAGGAAAAAAACAATTTGGAGATAGTTGGAAGAAATTCACTGATTTTACTTTTCAATAGTGCAACTATAAAAAATACGAGATTTGATGTCATAATGAGATGATATTTTCATATATTTCAATATCACCTGAAGTGTAATAAACCCAATTTTTTTTAGTACATACAACTAAGTATAAGGAATTCCAAAAAAAAATGTTTTTTAGTTCAGTTTTCATTGTTGTATATTTTGATTAAGCTCTAGATGAGATTTTCTTTGTATGTCTATATTACGTAGAAATTCAATACTCATTAACTAATCTATGTATTTAAAAATGTTTGTTGAATGCCTATACAAATTTTCGACAAAAGAAAACGAAACAAATATCAATATGCTTTTGTATATTGTATAACAATTCAAAACTACTGATTGGAATATAAATGAACATTACTATGCCTCTACATACTATATATAAATCAACAATTCAGGAAGTATTAGTATGCACAACATGTTGCACAATGCATTGAGATGTATCAATGTAAGTTTTATATTACGTACCAAATCTATTATTGGATTTTCTTTAAAACTAGCTTTCGTTTAAAACAAAAAATGCAGTCCACTAAATTAGTAGTTCTTATAAAATCTTATTGTGTTCTGTTAACAAATTTATATTTTCACAATAACCACGAATCCAATAACTCAATTTTATTGCTATTTTTTCTCCAAATGTCAGTTGATTCATAGATGAATAGAAACAAAAGTAAAAGTTATAAATTCTCCTGAAATGGAAAGATTTATTACGAAAGAATAAAAACTTGTAGGTAAGACAACAAAGACAATATGCTGCCTTGACATTTCGAAATTGTGAAGTGAATAATTGGAGAAGAGAAATTTCACATTTACAAAATGTCACCACACCCTGTTCGCCCTGTTGTGTAACGAGTTCTACATATAAAAATCTTCTTTTAATACGTTAAAAGAATTTTGATTGAGATTTGATTAACAAAAATCGCGTTTTTGTTATTGTTTTTTTGTTTTTAAGAATTTCCGTGGCTTACTCGAAGTTACTAAGGCATGCTGTCATCATATTGTACTTATATGGATTTTATAAGAGATAATTTTTGATTTAATGTCAATAAATTGTGGTGTGTAATTCAATAATGAAATCATTCACCAAATACAACAAATTTTTTTTTTAGGGTGGGCCGTCTAGAGTAGACATATCGAAGATGTCATATATAATTTAATTAGGAACAGTTACGGTATTTGGATACCTTTTTATATTAAGGTAACTAATCAATGCTTTTTGATGTCTTCGTCTAGCCTTGACAATAATAACAAAAGAAATATTAAAGGTTGAATTACATATGTTACAAAGTTTTGGAATGAATATTAAAAGACGTCTGGAGGACATTAGATTTTACTTTTTCTTCAACGTTGATGTGTAAAAATTCGATTTATTTATTAACATAGTCTTCTTTTAGTCTAATGTACTTTCCTTCACAAACTATGATTTCTGGATTTCTTCAAATCTGAAAAATGCGGTAGATGAAGAAGTACTTTTTAACACAATTCGATAATTTTGACCATGACAATTGCTGACGTTTGTGAATTTTTTTCTTCACCAAATGAAGGTGTATTTCCACTAATTCAGCATGATTGTCAGTATGATGCCTGTTTTCCTTTTCTACAAATTTCATAAAGATTATACTATGAAAATTCCAGGAACCCTAATCTTATCGGCCGATGGAACCGTTTTTCCCTCTTCAGAGAATATTTGCCAGAAGAAATTCGTTTCCGCTCTTTCATTTCAGAAGTATAATGATGGATCCATATTTTATCAACGGTTATATAAAGCCGCAAAAATACACTTGAATTGTACTTAAACATCTCCAAATTAATGAATGATTCCGTTTTTTTATTACCCGTGAGTAATAATGTCACCAATATTGCTGATTAACATACTCACTTATGTATATGTAGAATATGAAAAAACACATTCGTTTGAGCTGCTTATCATCTTAGCTATCTCATGTATCTTTCAACACAATATCTTGGATTTTATGTGACTACTTGCGAACCTTTCCATGGGGAGCAGAGCCTCCATAATACGTTTTTTGTCATTTATTTAACGTTTCTTTAATAGTTTTTTTTCCATTATAATACAGAAATACAAACTTTTTACTTTCGATCAGTGTCAAAAATTTAAGTTTGACAAATCTACTCGAAAAATTGGTCATAGGTATGTGAATCAAAAACGTTATGCCCTACTTCTGTTATGTTATGTGTCTGCATATATTGAAGTAATGTACAAATTCTGCATTAAGTATTGCCAGTTTTCGCCGATAATAATACTAATAATGGAGGATTTTAATTCAGAAAATCATGCAACATTAAGTTTCCTGTTATTTAAGTGGAACACAGGAAGCAAATTCATGATATTATGTACTTTACAAGCGATGAACGAAACTGTACAACAATTTTTTTAATGGATCAAAAGAATTAACTAGGAAAGAAAACTCATTGTAATGAATCTTCGCACCTACTCAAGATCACCAACATCAATCAACAATCAAATGATATTGAAATTTCAAGAAATCATGTAACTCGACCGGAGATCTTTCATTGAAATAAAAAAGCCTAAAAGACTGGAATTTTGTTTGGAGCAGCTTAGGCAGTCATCACCGACGATATCTGCCGAAGATTTCTTCTTGTTTTGGTACCAGAAGTATTCAGCCCTAAGTATCAAATAGATAATGTTCTTAACTTTTTGATAGGATCACTGAAATTTCGGAGAAATTTCACTGATTACTTGTGAAAGAAAAATAACAATCACGGCATCCTATTATGCTGAAGTATTGATAAAATTAAAGGTATTATATACCTATTTTCAACAAACAAACAAACAAAAACATAGGATGGAAAATTTCACCAACAATTTTTTTTTCACCATAGCAATGCACCATTAAATTCTTCAGAACAAATTAGAGGAATTTGGAAAGAATTTCTCTCGAAAAATTGAATTCAGTCACCAGATCTGCCCCAGGGAGATTTTTTTTTTTTTTTTTTAACTAAAAGAACACTTAAAGGTCAATCGTTGGACGTCCTTAATTGAAGCCACGGTTCAAGAAAATAGTATTTTATTTTCTAAACAAAAGATTTTGATCTTTCCAACAATATCGTATGCGAAAATATTTCTATGTATAGAAGTTACATATACGGAGAAATAAAATTTAAGAAGTTGCAGAACTGTGTTTTGAAGTCCGGGAACATTTTTATGCATATAAGCCAGGCAATTTAATTTAGTTTTAATGCGATTTTTTTTTTTTTAGATTAAGTATAACGTTTTACACATTTTCAAAACTTTAGGTAAACATAATGTTGCCAAAATTAGGCACATCACCTAAACTAAGCTAATCAATGTAAAAATGTGTAAAACAGTAAAACTCAATTTAAGCTAAAACTATGAAATTGAGCATTATGAAGATCTAACCTCTGTGACTTATAACACAAAACTGTTTGGATTCAAATATGGGATAATATTAGATCGTCAAACATATTCCAGCGAAAATCGCACACGGTCTAATATTATGGATATAAGGATGAACTTAATAATAAATAGAACTTTTGTAATAAATAGATATATGGTGAATATATCAAACCAATAGCTCATAAATCTGGAAGGTGAGCAATGCCTCAATTCTAGAGAATACTTGGAATACTCAATATTTTTCCAATCCATCCATCCAAGATCCTTCAAAGGTGGATATATGAATGGGGAATTATATAATGATCAGTTAAAGTTTTCATTATTAAACTTTACGTTGTGTTCGTCTAGAGTCTAAGTATTTTAAAATTTTAAAATTAACAATAGTAATAAAAAAAATTAAAACTAATACTAAAAATTGAAAAATAGAATAAAGAAAATACACCTCTAAAAAATGAATTATTATAGCCTTTCGATATGTAGGAATAGAACAAAAAAAAATAACTACAATCCAAACTTTATTATAAGAAACACACGGGGATTTTAAGGAAGAATTCATCATCCATCATCAGTCAGAAGCCGTTTTGATAAAAAAAATTACAATTTAAAATTTTAAAATTTATGTATATAAAAAATAATATTTCTTACTTTCTAGAGGTTATTTTGAAAGAATTTCAACCTTTTTGTATTTAAATTATTTTATTTTTCATGGTTTCATAAATCAAGAAAACTTTTTTGTTTCGTAGTATACCCATCCAAAAACATACTCCCTATATTCACAAAAAAAAAAACAAGGAATTCATCCAAATCGGTCCACGCGTTACAATGCTAATCCTAAACACAGATAAAATTGATTTAGAAAGTCAGTTAAAAACTCGCAGAAACAGCCAAAATGGCTTTTCAAAAACGATAGACTCTCACAAATTTTTAAACTTCCGTAATTCTTCTAATTAAAATTTTTTTCTTGTTTGTAACAAAAATTTCACTTTTATTTATCTTCTCATCCAGAAATAATTCCTTTTCAAATTTCCATGAAATCTCGAAGCATCCCATCATTATTCATTTCAATTTTTCGCTAATCTGCTTTTTACCATGAATTTGGTGAAAAATTTTCCCAGAAAATATAATTTGACGGTTCATTGAGTAAACCATTCAAATGAGATATACATATATGGTGATGGTACCTACTTATCACTTCGGAGTACCTACTCATAGTTAAAAATTGAGACAAAAAAAAAATAATATGATTAATAGACTCTAATCACATTAATCCAGATAATTTGCAACACCATTTATAAAGTCTATCCTAAATTTATCGAATGTCTTGAAATACTGGTTTGCATGACATGTTCTTGACCTGACCCATATTTCCCAATTAATATCAGGGCAAAAGATCATTAAATTAAACCCAAATGCACCGGTTCTCTTGGACTATATTATATATGCACGTAGATAAGCTCAAAAATTAAACTTGAATTACACTTTCCTTGTCATACAAATATTTCTGGGTGATCTTATCTCAAAAGGCATTAATCAACTTTTATATGCTGCCCCCGCAAACCACCTATATGTAATAAACAAAAACAAAAAAGTGCGGAGGAGAAAACAAGAAAAATGTCTTCAACGCCATCAGCAAGTCGTGAAATTCGATTTTATTTTGTTTCAATTTAAATCGTGGTCGCCCCGTTTAACATATGGCACCCGCCAAATTATCGAAGTTATAAAAAATATTTAAGAAAAAAAAAACATCAATAAGTACTTAAAAAATGAACGGGGAACAATATCACTTTCTCTCCTTGAGGTTGTATAGCATAGCCACATTTATGGTTGGTCCCGGGTATCATTCGAACAAATTTTTAATGCCATAACTCAATTTTGCTGAAATCTGGAAATGATGATTTATATCCGATCATATAATTTTCATGCAGTTTTTTCTTATGCATTTCTTCCTTTTTGGTATTTTTTTCACACACAGAAAGTAAATAAAAAAAAAAAAACATTATTGTGATTCATTTCTCATGTAGCTGACTGAGATTGGCAGTAATTTATTCAGTTTGAAACGCCCACCATAATCGAGATGGTGTAAGGTTTATTGCTTCGCAGCTTTTCCCGATATTTATTTATGGAAATTATCAAGTCAATGAAGTTGCTAATGAAACGTAATCTTATGATTTAAATTTGCATCTGTATATAATTATTGTTTTTCTATTATTGTGTTTTATGATTAATTATGTAATAGGAGTAAATTCTATTGCATATTATTAATGACTTAGGAAATACAGGTGTATGTATGTTGTACATAAGGTCAACTAATATGATGATGAAAAATTTGTAAACTCTAGTTGACTCATTTTATTGTTCAGTTCAAAAATTGTGCTAGACTTCGCGGTAAATAGCTAGAAAATTTTGAATTGAACGAGAGTTGATTTTCAGCCTCACATGAGCTTAAGATTTCAAAATTTACGTAATTTAAAATATTCATAGAAAACAAATCTATATGATTATATTACGTATAGTTTCAATGTCACAAAAAGTACAGTCATAGTCGCAATATTATATTTTAAAACAGCTATACGAAAATTTGCACGCTGTGTTCCTTATTCAAATCCAGTGAAAGTTTTTCCTTTTACCACCGTCCATGAAATGGATAAGTTGTTACAAGTAGTCAGGATATTATTATAAGTTGGAATAGAAGAAGTTTTTGTTTTATTTTTACGACTCTAAGTTAAATTATTAAATACAAGAGAAAAATCAACCGCCTAGTTCGGGGTTTGAAGCCGGCAACTTTCGTTTTCCAGGCGTCTGCTCTTACCACTGATCTGACGAAACAGATGGCTTTTTGCCTCTTGTATTTATTAATTTGTCTAGCCTATTAGCTCACATTTTTCTAAAATTCTTCTATTCCATCTGTGGCCGATTCTAAAAAATTGTTAATTCGAGCCCCGAATGGGACAAGACTAAATTATTATTATAAGGTTAATTTTGAATGTAAACATCGCAATATTGAAATTAGACAAATGCGAACTGATAATCATCGCAACAGGTTTTCCGCCTGAAAACCATGTTCGATTCTTGACCCTTTAAAATACTTTCGATCATAAATTCCGATATACTGAATTGTGCAGATGTGCAGTAGTCTACCATACTCTATTTTTTTCGGGCTTATAATCTTCAAAAGTCTCACTTTTTAATACTATATCGATACATCCTGATTCGCTATAATCCTTTATCCTAAATCATGTTTTACCGATCTGTGCTTTCCATCATATTTAGTCTTGGTATTCTGTGAACTTGACACTTAGAGCTAATTTTAATACATTTAAATTTCTTTATCCATAACACCCGGAATACATACAATAGAATCCCTGAAGTAGAAGTTTTCACTAACACATTTATATGCTCAACTGGTCCGATTTGCCATATTGCTGATAAAATTTAAAATTGTTCTAATGAAGGAAGAGCTATAATTACGGAAAAAAGAAGTTCTAATAAATTCCAGTTCATAATGTTCTCTTTAAAAAAAAATTATGAGTGAAACAAATTTTCCAGAACAATGGTATTTGAATATAATCGAATCTACTCTTATATCGAAACATCAGCAGTGAATCAAGACAAGAAATTCGTTATGAACTTATTTTTCCCTCAAAATTCAATAATTATAGTAAATTTTTTCTACTTTCCACAGTTTTGGAGATCATTAAAAAGAAAACATACGAACTTTCAGCATAATTTTGCCATACAAGTTAAAGCTATAGTTTGGTCCCCATCACCTTTAATATAAAATAAATGGGCACCAATGTAATTTCGGGCAGTTATCCGGGCGATTATGGCATTATTATGGATTATAGCATTTATTGCATTCCGAGTATTACATCTACCCTAATAGATTTTGTACTCATACAGCATTAGTGTGGGCGTTCTCTTTTATATAGAATATTTCCATTTAATTACAAGCCTGAAGATCTCCAGATAAATCCAAATTCTAATTTATTCAAGGCTAGCCATACACTTTCTATTAAATCTACTTCGATCTTAGAAATATTCATCTGAATAGGAATACTATTTTTACATGCAACAAAGTAAGTAAATGCATAGTCTAGAAAAATAATAAGAAGAAGAACATCAAAAAAACTGACAACTCTATCCAGTGACGTTTCTAGAAAATGATACTTAGGGCCATAAACAACCAGAATAATCCATATTTGCGTGTAATGCACAAGCACCAACCAAGATTACTCACGATTAAAAAATAAATAAATTAAGTAGAGAAAGATCAGTGCATTTAACCGAAATATCGTTGCCATGGAAACTTGCTATTCTTTGCTGTCTGCTGTCATTAGGTTTGTTCGATGAAAACACCGGGTAAGCACCGGGCTACACCGGGCTTCACTATCTTGTTTTTTGAAAACCCTGGGCTTACACGGGGTTACAGAAACTTGTTCGATGAAAGCCCGGTGTTTCTGATTTCATGCCCCGAACTTGCACTAAAAATTTCTAGGGGTAAACGTTTGACATTTATCATTTGTGAACTGTCATATGGAATTTGTTCGGTGATTGCGGTTGAGTGCTGTATATAAAAGTGAAAAAATCGTAGAGCTCATACCAAATTCAGATTATCTAAGGAAGTTGGATAAGAAATCAAATGACAAAATACCCATCGATAATATACACATAGGAAATTCGAATGAAAATTATAAGGAAATATTTGAGGAGGCGATTAAGGTCGTAGAACATGGATGAAATCTTAAGATCTGCCTTTCTAGTAAGAAATTTGATCGTAAAAATGTTTCTTTGCCATTATTAACAAGCAATTTTTATAGACTTCAGGTTATCCCTGCAGCTACCAAGCAAATAGATTTGAAGCAAACAACATAAGTATAAGTATAAATTCTTAAATGAGATGTCAGGAAAGGGTTTAATAGTGGCCCGAGAAGAAACCAACGGAATAGAGAAAATCATTTCTGTAGATTTTGATCATCCAAACTAATAATTTTATACCTAGTGACAAAACATCTCATGATAAAAGTGAATATAATGCAGCACAACCAGAGCTGGGCAAGTACCAAAGAAAATGTACTTAAGTATAAGTACCGGAGGCCTGAGTACTTAAGCGTAAGTACAAGTACCGCATGTATGAAAAGTACTTGTAACTAAGTACTGAGTCTATAAAAAGTACTGAGTACTTTTTGAAGTACTTTTTAAAGTACTTTTCTAGAATAATTGTGCGTTGACAGTAATATAATGAAGTTTGTCGAGTTCAGTTAATAGGTATTAATAAATAAATACCTTTTGAAAACTATAATATGTATAGTAACTAGTGGCTGCTATTTATAGGTTTTTATAGTTTTTGACGCTGCAGGTAGAGTAAAACTTTCACCTCTCATAAAAACTATTAGAGGTCCGCCCAAGCACACCCATTATCGACTCCAATAATGCATAACAATTCTTAGAAAAAAATTTTCAGTAAATTTCTAAGAAAAAATTGAGGCCTTCCCTACATCAGGTCGAGGCATCGTTGATTTTATATTGGAACGAGGCATTGCTTGCTTACCTTTGGGCACAATTGCTTGTGTCAAAAAGAGTTCGTACGTCGGTGCCAACATTCAACAAAATCATTGGCGGGAAGTTGAAAAAGTGTACGTGCAGCTCGGAAGTTGATTTTAATAAAACATTTAGAATTTCTTCTGCGTATCTAATGAATATATTGACTTTGGTAAAACAGTTTTTATCGCAGTAATAACCCTAAATGATTAATTTAAAAGCATGTATTTCGACGAATCCACTAATTTATTTGTTGTTTTCAGTTCTCTCTCAGTTGGTACTTGATGTTTAGACCGAAAGAGTCAGCAATATAGAAGTGAGCCCACTTTCTGCAGTGTATTTCTATGAACGTAGTCAGTCCATATTATACATGTCAGTGGTTATGTCATCAAGTTAAGGCATCGTCGATTTTATATTCGAGCGAGACGTTACTGGTTTTTGTTCTACTTGCCCAGTTTTGTTTGTACATATGTTATTAGTTTGTCTAAATTTCTGCATCGACGCGTGAGGGCAGTGCATGCTTTGACAGTTCTTTGTGTGTTTTAAAACTCAACAAAAAAGGAGTTGCGTTAGAGGTAGTGTTTTCTTTTCTACGAAGAGTTAGATATTTGTAGATACTTAATAGACTCAGAAATACTTAAGTAAAAATCTTGATACTTAAGTACAAAACTAAGTCTTAAGTACAAGTAAATAGACGCTAGTACTTATGTTCAAGTACTAAATACGGGTATTTCAAGAGTATTGAGTAATAAGTCTTAAGTAACGAAAATGTACTTTAAGTAGTATTTAAATCTTTTTTTACTTAAGTATTGCCCAGCTCTGAGCACAACTGTTTCCTGCAGAAATGATGGAGCTATATCTGGTCACAGATGAACCAATTGTCATTTTTTCAAAGTAAAGTTACAGAAAAGGCGATAATATCGATGTAAAAAAGCTAATAAAAGAATAAATGTAATTAAGAAAAAACTGAGAAATATTTTTTGTGCATTTTAATATTTATTTATTCTTAAATTTTTAATTATTTCACCTATTTTATAAATATATTTTCACAAATCACTGGATATTTAGAAGTTAAATTATGCTCAGAAGAACTGTCAGAGAAATGTCATTACATTAGATTTACCTTGTGCTTTAAAAACTTGTTCGATGAGTGCACAAAACCCCGGGTAAATTTGGGGAAAATTGTAGGGGAAAATTTACACGGCGTTTTCATCGAACAAACCTATTGTCACTCAAATTCAAATTTTGCTCATCCGTCACCTATTCGGAATAATACTCGAATAGAAATTTTACTCCCGGAAAATCTCGGATAAAATATTACACCGGTGTAATACGATGGATTTATTATGTAAAAAAGAAAACTGAAAATTAAATTAATTTTGTTCATTATATTGCTTATTCAACATTTCTTATTTTAAAATATAATATTCCTTTATTACGACATACCAAAAATATCCGAAAGTAATGCCACATAAGCAAAAAACTCATTGTTTTACAAGAGTTGATGTTTACGACCAAAGCAAACAGGATTATTCTCGGATAGGAATAATCTTTACATAGGAAATAAAATTATCCTCGTTGGTGTTTACGGCCCTTAAACTTTCTACATCGAATTTTCCACAATAGAAAATATGCTAGCAAATTACAGACGAATTTTAGGATATATTATAATTCTAGATCTTGTGGACAATAGATAGAGTCTAGATCAACATTAAAGTTGGAAAATCTCAATCTATATTTATGACTAACTAAGTCTTCCCAATGAGTATGTTCAGACCGAATTCTTTAACTGCAGGATCTACTCAAATCGGGTTACGTAGTGCACATATCAGTTTAAGCATGCGAACTTACATAAAACTAGTATGCAAAACCATAATTCACTTTTAGGTAAGGTCATAACGTAAAAAAAATATTAAATTTATTGACGTAGGTAACCCACATATAATTTAAAATTTCTTACTTTTCTTATTAGTTCTTCAATAAATAAATGTTATCTATTGTATATGAGGCTTAGATATGAGAACGAAATTTATTAGTTTGAATAAAAAATAATTCTTTTGTAAAAAGGATATTCTAATTTTCAATAATACCTCACCATATCTCCCAACTTTATGTAAATCTCGTCTTTTACTGAATATCTGAACAATTTCTTAACAAATCTTTGTACATATATCAAGATTTCATGCTTTTATCACATTGTGAACACAATAATTCTTTGTTATTCCATATCACTACGACTGATGAATGTGCAAAAAATTCTTTGATGAAATAAGTAATTAAAACGCGCATATTTAAAACGCGGAGTTCATTAAATCACTTTTTGTCAGATGCCTTTAATTAGCGCCCTCGGTAAAGGCTTTGAATAATTCTCAGTGTGGAATTATGTACATATGGCGGTATGAAATGCATCAGGAAATTCTGTTCATTTGCACCTACATATTATTATACACATACATACGTGTACTTAATATTTTATACGGGTCCCTATGATGTGGGTACTTTGTTTTAATATGAACATTTTTGGTTGCATACGTCTAGTTAGTACGGGCGCAACACCTATACTCGAATTAGGTGTATTCTTAATGCTACAATTAATGTGATAGTATTAAAGAATTTTTGAAATGTACATATGATTACGTTTTGAAGCTCATAATGCGATTTGATTAATTTAGAGAACATATTCGTTCCGTTATACATAGTGGATCTATTCCTCCACAATTTCTGACCAGCTCAATGGAGCACCTTAAATCCAATTACAATTTATTTCTTAAAGATTGTTGTGGTTCCTTTTGAAGTAAATAAGTAAATAAATAGTTTGTGACGCCACCGGACGATATCATCTGTAAACATTGCCAGGATAATAATAAATCCTGCAGTTGGTACCTATATAATAAAAGTTAAAAGATGGAATTCGGGAAGAAAGGAAGTAAACAGTCAAGGCATTTTCGATTAGATTTGGACATCACTCATCATAATCGTGATATCTTGATGAGTTGTAGTAATTCTATACATAAATGAGTATGTATTATAGAAAGTAAAATCAACTTTTACAAAATCTCCTAATACAAACAGGTGATTTATATAATTCAGTTCTTTTATTCACAAACTAATCAGCATTTATTAAAATTGTTTCTGATTAGTTTTCAAGTAAGTTTGTCAAAATTACCAACAACTTCTATAACATTGCATCGAGGATAAGTTTAGGAACTTTGAGTTCGTAACTTCAACTTTGTTAATTGAAATCTTTTAGGCGGATATAAATCTATGTTAGAATTATATTAGACTTTACATTAGATTTAAAAGAATTAAATAATTCCTGATCTGTTCTACCCCAAGCGAGTAATGTTGTAATTCCCTAGGCACACAGCGCTCCTAATGAATAATTAACTAACAACTAATTAGACCATAATGATTCATTATGCAACTGCAGCCACAAAGAGATTTCTTTAATTAAGTTGAACTGTCAAACTGGTTTTGACATATATACTTATGACAGTGAAGAAGTGAAATGGATCTATTCGACGCTATAAACTTAGTTTTTATTTAAGTGTTTTAGTTTTCAATTTAACGATTTGGAAATGAAAAAACATTATATTAAAAAGCATTTTAATAATAAAATTTGGAATTTTCATGTCTTCTTCTTATTTTTCAAATAGCCAGATGTACATTGGAGCTTTAGATTTATATTATATGCCAAAATATATTCAGTGCTAACATATTTTCCCTCATAAGAGCTCTAATGAAGGAAAGAAACACTTCATTAGTGTAATTCATTATGATCTGATTTTCGAGCCATAATTATGAATACTATATGACAGACATACGGCATTTTAATGAATAACTAGTACAAATGAGTAATTAGCTCATGCTGTATGTCTAGGGTATAAGATTATTATTTAATGAACTAAACACGTGACATCAATATTCTTATCTTATATTATAAGAATCTTAAATTCCAACATTAAGAATTATTAAAAAAAAAGTGATAATTGTTCTAGTTGAAGATTGATATTTTTACTTCTTATTTAATATAGGGACAGATGCTGTACCTTGACATATGTGTACCTTGATTATTTCATTTTCTACAGGTACTTTAAGTACAACCTACATAAATTCACTTTTATCTGCTTTTCCTAATCAACAGAAGACACTTAAATTATTCTGAGAATTAGTTTGCCGGACAAATGTGCAGTTATTGCGCTTTAAACAGAAGAATAAAAAAAAAGTAAATATTTTCCAGTGATAAAGAATTGAAGAAAGTGTTGAAGTTCTATTCTTCCTATACCTTTGAATTCCAGCTCAGGTAAAATTTGTTTATATTTATATATAAATATATAAATTGTTACGGTTCAGAATTTAAAACTAAATTTTAAAATAATTTAATGTAAACCAAAAGGCATGGTACTCCTGAAATCTTTTATTTCTTTTAGATAATGAAGTCAACGCCGTGTATCGGCATCTTTTCCCGTGGGAGCGATATCCCGCATAAATGCTCGCAAACCAGTAAATGGAAATTGTATCCGCCACTCCTACAAAATTGGATATCTGGATATCTGGATTGCTGGCAGGCTTATTGGTCCCATCTTCGAACGCTGTTTGGCAACCTCATCCGAAAATACAACGAGGATTGGAAGCTACCCGTCCGTTCCTATATTTTAAATAACGTTCCAGTAAGCTAAAGAGCAGTGGAAACTGTGTCTACAACGTCAACAACGTCTACCTAAGTAACTATGTAAGCTATACGTGCCGTTTATTACCCTAGAGTAGCTTACAATTTTTCTTATTCGAAATGATTTTTTTTTTGTGTATAAGTTAGTTAAGAGCGTATACTTTGTCTCCCATATTATTGGGCAAGAGTATCTAAATAAGTGAATACTATATAAAAATTTATTGTAAGAACATCATAATTTTCGCACACGCATATTCTATCCCAGTGAGTAGAGTATTTTGTTTTGAAGTCAGTATCAGTGACGATCCCTTTCAGTAGTAGTATACACAGAGTAAACATTCAAAGGCCACCTGCGGTTAGTCACATATCGCGATTCATACCAACAGCTAAATTAATGCTGGAAACTTACCGTTGATGCGCATGACACTCTGGGAAAACCATAGATAGTGCGCCTAGTTTTCACTAGTAATTTACATGCCAAAATCGTTCAGGACTCCTACATAAAAAAAAAAAAAGGAAAAAATCTTAAACCAAATAAACATTCAAATGATTAATACGAAATGGATATGCATAACTCAAAGAGAACTTACACTGCCCCGGTTCAGCGAGCGCACCTACTAAAAGTGAATAGGTATGTAATACTGGAACGGATGTGCTAAAAGCACTCCATGAAACCTGATACGGGGAATGAAAAAGAAGAGAAAGAAGAAAAGGAGGTTCTCGAAAAGTCTTTTTTTTGGGGAGTGCAGTTCTTCGCTTGAACACGTCGGCAAGTTTTTATAAAAGTTCTGAGTTGAAGTCTTTACGCCAAAAAAAAAGAGAAAGTAAAATAATCCGTAGAGTCAAAAATAATAACGTACATATGGAGGAGTAGCTGAAGGATCGAAGGCAAAAATAATTAAAAGAAAAGAGGAATACAAAAGGGTACCTGGCTTATCCTGGGTTCAGAGCATCAAGATAAGTAGTTTGATTTTCAATAAATAGTTCTTTTGTTTCTTGATTATTTTAATCCGTGGGATATGTGACTGGCTGTTGTGATAGAAAGTGAGAAAATCGATCGCTAAACTAATTAGCCGTCTATCTCTTTTGTTATCGGGTAGCGTGGCGCGAGAATTATAGTGGTCAGAATATTGAAGAACTACAATAATCTAAAGTGAGTTCGGGTCAAATTTGGAACCTGAAATAGGATTACCTCTATAGTAGTTACATGTAAATACCAATAGGCCATTAACGTTAAGTGAAGAGTCCTAGTGTGTGGCTAAGTTGGATTGTATAAGAGAAGTCAGTATTGTCGGAATAAACGTATTTTGAATTAGTACAAGTACAGTATTGTCGGAATAAACGTATTTTGAATTAAATTCGATAGTAATCATCCAAGTATTCTTAATTTTACTACTCGAGAATAGGTTTCGTGATCTGTCCTATAAAGATCACGTGGCGCCCAACCATAGTCAGAAAATTGTTCCTCTTACCAAAAAGTGCCTACCCCACCTCCTGAGCTGGCGTTGTGCGTACTTTGGAGCACGCAACAAATTTTGGCGCCCAACGTGGGGCTTTAAAAGCTGAGAGAGGAGGTAAACAGTTGGTAGTAGATCCCTACCCATATACGTTTGCTGAAGACATGCTAGCACTAGAAAAAACGGCTAGGGAAGTGAAGGAGTTTTTGGATAGATTTGAAGGGGATCCCAGTAGTGCGGAGTATCGAAAAATTCTCACAAAAATCGAATGGGCCTTAGGTAGATTGGGCAGGGTGGAAGCAAGTGGAGATGGTCAGTCAACCGAGAAGACAAGGGTTCGGGCAGATCTGGTTTTAGCTTTAGGGTCCTTACAGCTTAAGGCAGATGGAGACGATGATGAAGGGGACCTATCCGACGCAGAGTTATCAATGACTGCCAAGGTGATAACTGGTTGCCGATCGCGAGTTCCATTATACAAATGGGATATCAAGTACTCTGGAGATCAGAGCCAGTCACTCAATTCGTTTCTTGAAAGGATAGATGAAATAGCAGATGCTCGAGGGATCAACAAACAGCAGCTTTTTAAGTCTGCGCTAGATTTATTTACGGGGAAGGCCCTAATTTGGTATAGGGCGAATAAGGGAAAATTTCATTCATGGATAGATATAGTGCGTGAGTTGAAGAAAGAGTTCTTACCCGCTGATTATGACGAACGTCTGCTTGATGAGATAAAGCGACGGACACAGGGTAAGGACGAAACTATCGGTATGTATGTAGCCATTATGTCCAACATGTTCTCCCGTTTGACAGATCCACTATCAGATAGCCAAAAATTAAAGATATTGCAGAAAAACATAAGCCCGTTCTACCAAACCCAGTTTGGGTTGACGGAAATAGAAACAATGGAAGATTTAGTGAAGTTGGGAAGACGTCTTGAGTCTGTGAGAACGTCGGTAGAAACGTTCGCACCACCTCCTCAAAGGAAAAACAACCTTCTTGAACCAGACCTCGCTTACATATCCACAGAATGCGTAGTAGAAGTCGCTGTCCCATCCATGGTCAGGGATCGCAAATGTTTCAAATGCGGTAGGTTAGGGCATATAGCGCGATTTTGCAAGAAAAATATAAAATGTTTTGGCTGTGGGATGACAGGAGCAACACGTTCCAACTGTACTAAGTGTGCTCATAGGAGTCAACAAGTAGGAGCGACTGTTAGAAGAGAGATACCATCAAGGTCGGGAAACGAACCAGGAGCTCGAAATTAAGCGACGAGTCGAGTAATCCGCAGAAAGTCGCAATTTTAAACAACTCGGTAGAAAGTAAGGTAATCAATGAGAGAACGTATGAGCTCGGCGTTCTCCTAAATTATGTTTTCGCACAGGTGGAAAATGACACTCGTCCTCATTTGAGAGTAAATATTTTTGGCCTGGATTTTTGTGGTTTATTAGACTCAGGCGCTTCACGGACGATAGTAGGTGGACCTGGCTACCTGCTTTTAGAAAATATGGGACTGAAAGTTAGATCTACTAGTGTGACCAGGGTAAGTTTAGCAAATGGGGGATCTGTAAATGTAAAGGGGGAAGTCAGTATACCCATAGAATTGGAACGTAGGGTTAAGGTGTGCAATGCCTTACTCATACCTGACCTTCCACACTCTATAATACTCGGAATTGATTTTTGGAAGGAAATGAATATACAGGCAAATTTTAGAGATAATTCTTGGCAATTTATGGATAAGGGGAATGAATGCCACGTAAGCGCTTTACAAAATCAATCCATGTTATCGGTGGAGCAGAAACGGGAACTAGAGGTCATAGTCGAAGGGGCTAAACGGAAGATGGGTAGTGGTCTAGGCTGTACTAATCAAGTGGAGCACGTAATACGAACTGACGCAGACGCAATAAAACAACGTTATTACCCTGTATCTCCTGCGATACAGAAGATTATCAACGACCAGCTGGACGAAATGTTGACATTGGGAGTTGTCGAGCCATCGGATAGCGCATGGGCTTCACCGGTAGTAATGGTAAGGAAAAAGGACGGCGAATACAGATTTTGCGTCGACTTCCGAAAGCTTAATAAAGTCACCAAAAAGGACGCGTATCCCTTGCCCTACATAACTGCTACGCTAGACAAGTTAAGAGACGCTCGATATATGTCATCATTAGACATAAAATCCGCATTTTGGCAGGTTCCGTTAGAAGATGCTTCAAAGCAATATACCGCTTTCACCGTCCCAGGAAGGGGGCTGTTCCAATTTTGTAGAATGCCGTTCGGGCTTAGCAACTCGCCCGCGACTTGGCAAAGATTAATAGACAGAATATTATCGGGTAGTCTTGAATCTAAAGTTTTTGTATATTTAGACGATGTCATTATAGTAACACAAACGTTCGACGAGCATAAAAATGTATTGGAAGAAGTGCTCAATAGATTACATACAGCAGGTTTGGTCATAAACTATAGCAAATGTGAGTTCTGTAGACCCGAACTGAAGTATTTGGGATACGTTGTTGGGAAAAATGGATTACAAGTAGATCCCGAAAAGGTTCAATGTATTTTAGATATCATGAGCCCCAGAAGTGTCTCAGAAGTTCGCAAATTTGTAGGAACGGTGGCCTGGTATAGAAGGTTTGTCGAGAACTTTTCTAGTTTAATTGCTCCAATTACTGACCTACTCCGCAAAAGGAAGAAGTTTGAATGGTCAGAAGAGTGTGAACAAGCGTTCCGGAGAGTTAAAGACTGTTTGGTACGGGCACCAATCCTCACCTGTCCAAACTTTGAGCACCCATTCATTATCCTCACCGATGCCTCAGGATATGGGTTGGGCGCAGTGCTCACCCAGCACATTGATGGTAGAGATAACATCATCGCATATTTGAGCCGTTCGCTCAATCGTTGTGAAAGGAATTACTCCACTACCGAGCGGGAGTGTTTGGCGGTTTTATGGGCCATTGAGAAGCTTCGTCCCTATATCGAAGGCACGCATTTCACTGTCGTAACCGATCATGCATCACTAACATGGTTACACAACCTGAAAGACCCCACCGGGAGATTAGCAAGATGGGCGATGCGTCTCCAACAGTATGAATTTGAGATCATTCACCGAAAAGGGAAGGAACATCTACTACCAGACCTATTATCCAGATCAGTCCCAGTTGTAGATTCTATGGAGAGCACACAAGCAGAAGACAAGTGGTACAGCAAAATGATTAAAGTAATCGCAGAAAGGCCGGCGGAATTCCCTAATTGGAAATTTGAGAACAATGTGTTATGGAAACATTGTAAGCCAGAATACCCGGAATTATCTTCCCATAGCGACCATTGGAAACAGGTAGTACCTCGGAAAGGACGTAGAGATGTAATAAGTAGGGCTCACGATATACCTACCTCAGGACATCGAGGTATCCGGAAAACATATAGTCGAGTGGCTCAGATGTTTTACTGGCCAAAAATGTGGGCAGACGTAGCAACATACGTACGGCATTGTTCTATTTGTCAGGCCATTAAGCCAGAACACATGAAAAAAGCAGGCCTTATGTCTTCCCGAAACATCGTTTGCAACCCATGGGAATCTATAAATGTGGACCTAGTCGGCCCTCTGCCAAGGTCCAGTAGGGGTTATAAGTATATACTAACAGTAGTCGATCAGCTGTCTAAATTTTCTTTGTTGTTTCCATTGCGTTCCGCTAGTGCTCCTGAGATTTGTAGAATATTAGAAGATAACGCATTTTTACTTTTCGGGGTTCCGAAGATTCTTGTGTGCGATAATGGCACTCAATTCA
This sequence comes from Dioctria rufipes, assembly GCA_963924295.1. Lineage (NCBI taxonomy): Eukaryota > Metazoa > Arthropoda > Insecta > Diptera > Asilidae > Dioctria > Dioctria rufipes. The sequence continues at coordinate 73,705,454 of OZ002743.1, read as the reverse complement.
GAAGTAGAGAATTTAAGAAACTGTGCGACGAATATGGAACTAACATTACCTATACCGCTCTATACCATCCCCAAGCAAACCCAGCTGAAAGGATAAATCAGGAAATTAAGTCAATGCTTCGAGCGTACGTCTCGGATAACCACAAGAAATGGGATTTGTATTTGGCTAAAATTGCCTGTGCCATCCGTACGTCAACTCATGAAGCAATGCGATTAACACCATATTTTGTTAACTTTGGTAGAGAAATAATTACACATGGTCGGGATTACGAACATTTTAAGGTCGGTGGGAGATTTGACGCGGAGGGAAGATCCACAGCCTTAGATAGGGTTAGGCAAGATGTCAGAAATAGACTACTGAGAGCTAACCAAGTAACAAAACGAAATTATGATCTACGCAGGAGAGACCAACGGTACTATGTAAATGATCAGGTGTGGCGGAAGAACTATGTACTGTCAGACGCCTCGAAGTTCTTCAATGCGAAATTGGCTCCTAAATATATAGGACCGTTCAAAATCACGAAAGTGGTGTCCCCTTGGACTTATGAGCTCCGAGATGACACAGGAAAGTATCGAGGTACTTGGCATGCTAAAGATCTGAAGCCATATACCTCTCAAATATCTGAAAGCGGCTAGAAATTAGAGGGGTACGTCGTAGTCTAGTAGTTATATTCATTGCCACGTGAGAAGGTGAATTTGGATAGGTATAGCATACACATACATGTATCTGATCGCCATTATCTTTGGCTATATTCTTGTCAGGAATTATAGAATCAAATTTAAAGAAAGTAATAGGAATAGACAATAAAAGAAAATACGTTAGTTGCTGTAGTGAGATTTCAAGGAAATCTCAAGAGAGAAGAGGAGGAGTGTTACGGTTCAGAATTTAAAACTAAATTTTAAAATAATTTAATGTAAACCAAAAGGCATGGTACTCCTGAAATCTTTTATTTCTTTTAGATAATGAAGTCAACGCCGTGTATCGGCATCTTTTCCCGTGGGAGCGATATCCCGCATAAATGCTCGCAAACCAGTAAATGGAAATTGTATCCGCCACTCCTACAAAATTGGATATCTGGATATCTGGATTGCTGGCAGGCTTATTGGTCCCATCTTCGAACGCTGTTTGGCAACCTCATCCGAAAATACAACGAGGATTGGAAGCTACCCGTCCGTTCCTATATTTTAAATAACGTTCCAGTAAGCTAAAGAGCAGTGGAAACTGTGTCTACAACGTCAACAACGTCTACCTAAGTAACTATGTAAGCTATACGTGCCGTTTATTACCCTAGAGTAGCTTACAATTTTTCTTATTCGAAATGATTTTTTTTTTGTGTATAAGTTAGTTAAGAGCGTATACTTTGTCTCCCATATTATTGGGCAAGAGTATCTAAATAAGTGAATACTATATAAAAATTTATTGTAAGAACATCATAATTTTCGCACACGCATATTCTATCCCAGTGAGTAGAGTATTTTGTTTTGAAGTCAGTATCAGTGACGATCCCTTTCAGTAGTAGTATACACAGAGTAAACATTCAAAGGCCACCTGCGGTTAGTCACATATCGCGATTCATACCAACAGCTAAATTAATGCTGGAAACTTACCGTTGATGCGCATGACACTCTGGGAAAACCATAGATAGTGCGCCTAGTTTTCACTAGTAATTTACATGCCAAAATCGTTCAGGACTCCTACATAAAAAAAAAAAAAAGGAAAAAATCTTAAACCAAATAAACATAATGATTAATACGAAATGGATATGCATAACTCAAAGAGAACTTACACTGCCCCGGTTCAGCGAGCGCACCTACTAAAAGTGAATAGGTATGTAATACTGGAACGGATGTGCTAAAAGCACTCCATGAAACCTGATACGGGGAATGAAAAAGAAGAGAAAGAAGAAAAGGAGGTTCTCGAAAAGTCTTTTTTTTGGGGAGTGCAGTTCTTCGCTTGAACACGTCGGCAAGTTTTTATAAAAGTTCTGAGTTGAAGTCTTTACGCCAAAAAAAAAGAGAAAGTAAAATAATCCGTAGAGTCAAAAATAATAACGTACATATGGAGGAGTAGCTGAAGGATCGAAGGCAAAAATAATTAAAAGAAAAGAGGAATACAAAAGGGTACCTGGCTTATCCTGGGTTCAGAGCATCAAGATAAGTAGTTTGATTTTCAATAAATAGTTCTTTTGTTTCTTGATTATTTTAATCCGTGGGATATGTGACTGGCTGTTGTGATAGAAAGTGAGAAAATCGATCGCTAAACTAATTAGCCGTCTATCTCTTTTGTTATCGGGTAGCGTGGCGCGAGAATTATAGTGGTCAGAATATTGAAGAACTACAATAATCTAAAGTGAGTTCGGGTCAAATTTGGAACCTGAAATAGGATTACCTCTATAGTAGTTACATGTAAATACCAATAGGCCATTAACGTTAAGTGAAGAGTCCTAGTGTGTGGCTAAGTTGGATTGTATAAGAGAAGTCAGTATTGTCGGAATAAACGTATTTTGAATTAGTACAAGTACAGTATTGTCGGAATAAACGTATTTTGAATTAAATTCGATAGTAATCATCCAAGTATTCTTAATTTTACTACTCGAGAATAGGTTTCGTGATCTGTCCTATAAAGATCACGTGGCGCCCAACCATAGTCAGAAAATTGTTCCTCTTACCAAAAAGTGCCTACCCCACCTCCTGAGCTGGCGTTGTGCGTACTTTGGAGCACGCAACAAAATATTATAAATTGTGCATCATGTGGAGAATTGTGCACCTTAAAATATTTCACAGGCAGTTTTGTTTCTTTTGCAAGAGGTATGTACCTTGGACAATTCAAGCATTTGTACCACGAACAGGTCCAAAAAAGCCGTAACACAGCCTTTACATAAATAATAAATTGAATATGTAGCAATAGCTATAGCAATTTTATGTTTAGTAACCTGCTTTACGAATATTGTTATTCTGGGTTCATAGTGGTTGGAAATGTTGAAACCCGCTATACATATTTACTAACTGCCTCTGAAATGAAACTTTATTTGGCAAACCTAAAAATCAAATAAGAAAATATAACCTTTTAAGACTAAGACTGACCAATAATAAGAACTAGATCGAATAGCTAATAATAAAAGTGTAATAAACTGAAAACCAAAAGTTTTGTATAGCAACACCAACAAAGGGCTGCCCGATATAGTTAATTATTGAAATGATGTTTACTATTTTTATGAAAAATTTCTACATCAGTGCGTTCTCACTCAGTGTCCAAATATGTAGTGAAGAACGAAATTTTTGTATGACAAACCCTTACAGATCGTGTACAAAATTTCAGTACTCTAATAGACCGCTTTTCGAAATATGGCTAGGACGAACGAACAGACGGCCGGACATACAGACAGACATGCAAAAATCAAAATAAAATATGTTTTAATATTATACATGGATATCCAATCCATTTTTGTTCTACCAGCATTATTTTTATGCGTTACAAACGGAATACTACTCTTAGCTACCTATAACTAGCCTATGAGATTTCATCCAGGATATAAATGTAAGCACGTTCTAAAACTTGTTTAAATCTGATAACGATTTATTCAAAATATGTGTATGTAAATAAAAAAAATTATGATTTCAAATTTCAATAAAGTAGACAAATTTTGAGAATATAAAACTTACTCTTCTGAGTATAATCGACATAACGTAGGCATGTTTAGGAGGTCAGTATGTATAATTATGTAGCTCTCGATGTTTTTACAACTATTTTTTTTAATAGTGGTACTACTTGCTGTTATTATTCCCATTCGTACAACAACAAAAAATCATGATAATAATCTTAATCGAATACCCCAGACAGACTTGCGGTTTTAATATTACTATTTGCACTAAACCACATATATATACTGAAAAACAGCTCGGTGTATGTCTATGTACCACACTGGAGCTCAATATTGAAATTGCGAAAAATTTCGCTGTATACAGAGTTTATTGCAATATGACCCTAGTTATATACAGAGCAGGGCAATACTTAAGTAAAAAAAGACTTAAGTACTACTTAAAGAACATTTTCGTAACTTAACACTTATTACTCAATACTTTTGAAATGTCCCTACTTAGTACTTGAACATAAGTACTTGCTTCTATTTACTTGTACTTAAGTCTTAGTTTTGTACTTAAGTACCAAAATTTTTACTGAAGTATTTCTGAGTCTATTAAGTACTTACAAATATTTAACTCTTCGTGGAAAAGTAAACACTATCTCTAGCGCAACTCCTTTTTTCTTGAGTTCTAAAGCAGGCAAAGAACTGTCAAAGTATGTGTCGCACTCACACGTCAAGGCAGAACCTTAGCCAAACTAATAACATACAAACAAGACTGGGCAAGTAGAACAAAAACCAGTAACGTGTCGCTCAAATATAAAATCGACGATGCTTCGACCTGATGTAGGGAAGGCCTCAATTTTGTCTTGAAAATTTACTGGAAATATTTTACTTAGAATTTTATGCATTGTTGGAGGCGACAATGGGTGCTTGCCGGACCTTTAATAGTTGTTATGAGTGTAGCAATTAATGGATGTGTGGAGGTGAAAGTTTTACTCTACGTGCAGCACCAAAAAACTATAAATAGGAGCCACTGGTTAGTATACATATTATAGTTTTCAAAAGATATTTATTTATTAATATCTATTAACTGAACTCTAAAAACTTAATTATATTACTGCCAACGTACGAATATTGTAAAAAAGTACTTTAAAAAGTACTTCAAAAAGTACTCAGTACTTTTTATAGACTTAGACTTACAAGTACTTTTCATGCGTACGGTACTTGTACTTACACTGAAGTACTCAGGCCTTCGATACTTGTACTTGTACTTAAGAACTTTTTCTTTGGTACTTGCCCAGCTCGGGTTATATACAATTATCATTTAATACACGAACCTTTTAGAGACGAATTTTATACTGCTATGTTGGCTGCAACTTTTTCTGACATTTAATATTTGATACTTGTCAGATTGGAACATCTATTTTAGTTTTATTTTCCATGTGAACAAGTAATTTTACAACATTTGCTCGAATTTTGTTAATGCGCGAAACTTTCATCAGTCAAATGACAAATCAAATGTAAGTTCTCCAATTAATTCCTCAGTATTGTAAACCGCAAGTGTGTCTCTGAACGTTCATATTGCAATATCAATATCTAAATATCGATACCGTAAGTCTATCTCCGCTATAACTAATAGTCGATGAGTGTACAAAATGAAACCTTAACTTCTGCATTTCATTTGAACATATTTTATTATGTATCATCAACTTATAAAAATATCATGACATAATTTCTTACACATTTGCAACTGCAAATTTAAATTATTATCAAACATATAAATGGTATCAACTCATTTTAGGAATATCAAGCAGATATGTGCCAGCAAGTATCCAATCCATTTAGGCGTGTTTTCATTAGAATCACGAACAGTCTTGCTAAATCATAGGTATATCTAATACCAAAACAGAAATTTACGTATCTAACAATTTTAGGTCAACTTTACTATTCCACCAAAAAATTCACTATCTTTACCAGAGATATACATATAATACTGCAAAACACTCACAGAGTACAATGACTCATTTAAAATCATTTAAAAATCAAAAACACCTTGTTTATATGCCAATTGTCAAAGGTTAAGTTCATATATTCACTATAATTTATTACCATTATTCCAAATATAGAAAACAGAAAAATTCTATAAATCCAGAGCTCCTAAAATTATCAACAATTTATAAAAACCTCTTTGTATTTTTATCATTTAATTCGACATGTTTTCTTTATATTTCTTTAACTACTAGCTATAAGAATTTATGTCGATGTCCATCCTTATACCATCACCATGTATACATAAATGTGTCACAGAAAATATATTTTTACCATTAATATTAACATTTTTGCATAGTTGTTTTTCTAAATACACTTAGTAGTCGACGAGACTCGAAAAGACCTTCAAAAATGATGACAAAAAAAATAACAATAATCGTGGGTGAAACCTACAATAAAAAGTCATGTGAAACTTTACTTAATCTCCATCGTCTTCTAAAATGATTGCTTGCCGACAATATTATTTTTGACATGAATAATTTTTATGAAAATGTCTAATCGTTAAATTTACAATTTTTATTGATTCAAATGAAATTTAATTGGGAAATTTTGCAATGTGTATTTCGTAGTGCGAAAAGATAATATCAAAACTGTCGGTCGTAAGTTTGTGATTTAAATTTTGAATCCGATAATAAAATTGAGATGTCATCGTAAATGCGAATAAGACATTTACTGTTTGCGGTAAGTGAAATTGATGAGTTAATTAACCGATTTTTGTGCGATAGTTGATTGGTGTACATGTTAAAAACATACATTGTATTTCTGACTTCTCTCAAAATTATATTCTGATATTTTTAAATTTTAACTTTAATTTATATTATTGAAACAAAATTGTTGTTATCCTCTTCATGATATCTTTTTGCTTTTGGTTGTTTTGCTTTTGTGATCTGGTTCTATTTTATATAGTTAATTCTTACGCCATTATTTTCTTTTTTAATAGATCGAATTCCCTATTTTCTAATAGATCTGATAACATCTGTTCAATATTCCGATGACAAACTCATCATCGCACTATATTCATCAGTACAAACCTATGAATAATTTAATTACATACATAGCTTTAATCTTGCTGGCCTGGCCTTTATAATGTCGACTACCATATTTACAGAGTGTTTCCTTCCATATGGTATAATCTTTCAAAGGATTGTAGCGTATATCAATTTGAACAGAAAGTTTTCCAGAGTAAGGATTCCCTCCCCCATGCTACAGACATATAACGGCCTTATTTACATGACCTCCAAAAAAGGAAGGCTCTTCGTTATCCGCTTCTAACTCCCGAAATATATAAGTTAAATCATTACGGCTTTTTCTATTTAATTGTCCACACTTACCAATTGTATACATACCATTTATCTATAGGCTACCGTTAAAAATATAAAATTGGATAAATATTATAAAAGTTTATATCACATTACAAGATTTCTAGAAAATTCACTTCAAGGTCAGTAATTGCGAACAATACCAAAATTATGAATTAAAAAAAAAATGCTGTTTCTATTTAAACAGTACGTATGCAAAATTTAGAGTAGGGACTATCAAATCAAAAACAAAAATACTCACTAATTTAACTTATATATTTTAGGTATTACTTAGACGCCCTTAAGTAAGATTCTTCGCTTTTTATATATTATGTCAAAACTTCGTTATATCTATATAGGGTAGCCGCTTCTCTAGAATAAATTTTTGCTCGGATTTGTACCCTTTGAAACCTTATACCATTTGTGCAGAAAAATAATACCCAGAGATATTATTTAAATTACATACTCCATTCATATTTTAGTGAAGTTCTTAATGCTATACTCATAGCTTACTAATAAATTAAAATTCAACTTCTTAAAATCCAAGTGCTAAAACTTCAATTGGAACCGAACACAAACATGGATACCTATTAGTTATTAATATTAATTGATTCTGTCAAATATCCAGAAAAAAAAAAATAAACAAAACAAAAATTAAATCTGCATTTAGATATAAATATCCTTCCTTATATGATTTTACACACAAGCTATTGCATTGTAAGTAATTTTGCTGTGCATTATAAACGACCCTCACCGCTTATGTATCTAAGATCTTTCGGAAAAAATTAAATAAGACATTGCCAAAACGGTTGAAATTACATTAACCTCTGCAATCAGATTTGTCATAATGTTTTATGTGAAATATTTGATTTGATCATGGTCTAACAAAATAATTAATTTAACACTAGAAACTTGAAGGTAACATATTTCCACTGTGGGGGCTGAATTAAGTAACCAAATAATGATGATATCATTGATGAACTCATGATAATTATTTCAATAAATTTTATATTGAGATTCTATCCTGTTCGAAAACAATCACAAATTTCTGAAGGCCCCTTTTTCCTCTTTTTCCATGTATTAAGCTGCATTAGTTATATGAATATCACTTTAGTGCAAAATAATAAAAATTTTCTTAAATTTATTAGTTAATAAGGAAAATTGTTTATACTAATCAATAAGATCTTTGTCAGCTCTTAATTAGCCCTTCAATTTGTTCTTTGTTACCTCTTACAACACTCGAACTTTAAGATATTCTACTTGCATTAAAATGCATCAGTAACTCACCAGAAGGGTCATGGCTTACCTCATCGAAATGGTCATTAAGGGGTAACGCCACTGTAAATTTTTTGAAAAATCGAATTTGTTCTTATTGGCTTAAAAAATAGTTTAAACCCTCTAGAATAAGAAAAAAAAAGGTCCCGTGCCAGAAAAAAAAAATTTTTTTTCCTTTGAAAGTGGAGGTCGCCACCAAGCGCGTCAAACTTACTCCGAAACAACTACCTGAAGCCTGAAACACAATTGGAGCTTTTCAGCCAGCTTTATCGCCAGCTTTCTTCTAAAGCCGAATTGAAAAAGCCGAATTGAACACAACTGACCTTTTTGACATTTGCAACTTCAACTTGTTTATCGGAAAACTTTTATTTTTTAACTTCATTTTTTTTTTTTTTCCAATAAAAAACTCTTCTCAAAACTTTAAACGCGTTTTTCTCGAAACACGGTTTTACAAAATGGCACGCACGAACAATTTTCATATTTTCGACTTGAAATTTTGACCAGATGTGAACATTAATATTATCTAGAGAATGCCGTACGGGATTTTCAATAACGTTATTTGTTGATTTTTTATTAACAAAAAACCTGGCGTTTTTTTCGTCAAACATCAAACTTTCTCTAGCTCTAAGAAACTAGATTAATGTTTTTTTTTTTTGTTTGTTTACGTCTAGATTCAAAAGCTCACATGTCCCGGGAAGATGGCTGTGGAGCCGCCATTATATTTTTTTATTTTCGCTGTCAAAAAATTTGTCAATAAAGTTCAATGTATGCCCGATAATACCCTTAAAAGGTTTTTTTCCAAACACCTTTAATTTCTTGCGAAAAAAAATCGTGAAAAAACCTTTTTTTTTTAGCCGTTACAGTGGCGTTACCCTTAATATACTCATCGAAAAGATTATCAATAGCTAATCGGAATGATCATGACTTATCTCATTTTGATGTTTCATATACTCACCGAAATCATAATCAAAATATTCACTGTAGGTCTGTACGTACTCATTACAATACTCAAGAAACCAAAAGAAGTACCTACGTATATAAATGTGTTTAATCGTGGATCTTGAATATATTTCATCAGAACTACTTTCATCTAATTATTCATAATGAGTTCATCGATGAATTCATAGACTCTTTATTACCAGTGTTATGTTAGTACTTCATTGAGAAATATGTTACACAGAAATAGCAGTTCTGTTGATGTAGACTCGTATTGTACAGATTTGCCCAACATTATGCCATCATTCCTAGACACTGCCTCTCCAGCAAACATCGAGATGAAAAATCGATAATTGGAGGATATCTTCGAGTTATCATTTCGGAATACATGAGCAATACAAATGTATGAAAATTGCTTTAAGTTGCTTAAACAATAATTAGGTGATATGAGTTCGGTTGCTTCCAATTTCAGTTTTACTTTTTTTTCCTCCAAACGAAAAGAGGACGATATTGCTTACAATTTTAGTTTTACCTGGAAGACAAAATGGCAATAAAATAGCTAAAGAAATTATGTGTTTTACCTCCAGACGAAAAGCGGACAAGAACCAAGGACGAGCGTTTCTTTTTAGTTTCGCCTGGAGAATACAAAAACCGATTTATGTTTATTTTTAATGAAGAAGAAAATTTAGGTATGTTCATTCTGGTTTAATAAGCGTGCGGAGTAAATTATAATAAAGTTTCCTACATATATATAATACTTTACTCCTCTCATTTATAAAGTTGTATTTAAAACTAATTTAATTCGTTCTATTTCCCTATTACCAATGCGATATCGAGATATTTTTGCGATATCACTTTCCTCTCTTCCAGGCAATGCTCATGTGATACTTCAAAAATGTGATTCCTCAGCGATATCTTTCTCTTATATTCTGCAGATATTGCTTTCGTGTTCCTCGATGATATGAAAACAATTTATCAAGAAGTATTGCATTCAGGACACATTCCTTCCCGAAGGAGGTGACTTCAGCAATATAGAAAATGATAATCTTTCACGATAAAATTTATTTTCGCCGGAATATGATGCACAAATCATCTGTGAAAATAACTCGAAACACGCTATATAAGTAACCTAAAAAATGCGATTGTACTAGGTTTGAATAAGAGAATACATGTACTAAGAAAATTTACGAAATTTCAATGCTAATTTTAAAAATGTCAAACAAACATTATTATCACAAAGCTTTTTGTAAATTATAAAATAATTTCATAACGCTTTTTAATTTATTTATTGAGGCAAGTAAACAACATTTTTAAAATAAATTCTCAACCCTTGAAATATAACCCTTTCAACGTAAAATATTTTAAACGTTTTAAATGTAATTTAATTAAGTCTCCGTTTGTTATATTGCGCTTTAATTAGTGCACTCAATTCCATTTAAGCTTTAAATAATGCTCTCTACCCGGTTGTATGAATTAAATTCATGTGAAATGTACCTGTAAATTTTCGCTTGCTAAATTGGTACTTAATTTTATACGGGATGTTGTTCCATAATATTCCGGAAATATTAATGAATGTGTCATTTGGAAAATTAAATTTGTCTTTTTCAAAATGTAAAAACTTGCATCTGGTGAGCATAGAGAAACATAAATAATATTGAACCATAAATGGAGAGATAATTTAAACTTTTTGCTATTTTCTGTATTTCTATAATATTAGCATAATAAATTATAACAAAGAACAAAATTGGTAAATGGTGATGTGCTAATAAATGGTCTATTTCTAATAATGAGCAATAAAATAAAAACAATCTTTAATCTCTAGCCATGCAATGCATTTAAGTGCATCAAGGACTGTGCCCAGAAATATATAGTAAAATCCCATGAAATCCCATGGAAAAGTTTTTCTTTAGGCTCTTTCAGGTATTACATCAGTTTTTCCTTCATTGTAGGCGATGTTAGGCTCAATAGGTCTAAAAATTGTCTTTATATTTACTTTGAGACACCCAGATAATTAGACTAATTTTCACAGAATGATAAGTGTAGTCAAAATATGTTACAAAAACTTGGAAATTTGAGAAAAAAATGCCTTATTCACTAGATAAGAAGGGTTACAAATATTTTCTACAACCTATAACATCCGAATAATGATAATAGTATCAATTTTGTTAAATGGATGATCGTTGGAGCTATCCAATTCTCATAACTTTTTCGCCTCATCCTTTTTCTCCTTCTCTTCCTTCTCTCTTATATACATACAGAGTAGAGTGTATCGTTCAAAAGTTATCGGGTGATTCATAAAATATGAAAAACAAATCTTTGAGAGTATATGATTTCTCATTTTTTTCATAAAATATATAGCAACACCGAAAGAAAAAACTAATATGTGAATAATATTAAATTTATAAAGAATGTAGTGTTATTTACTTTTGAATATTACAAACATTATTATTTTTATATTTTCATTAACATAAGACCAAATACATTCACACGTCTTGACACAAAGGTAGATAAGGCTTAGAGCTTCAAAATAAGAACATAAGAAAGAATTGTACTAAATAATACTAAATTTTTTTAAATGTGATCGAATTCATTTAGGTTGGAGGTAACTGTTTAAACCCAGCGATCAGAGAGGTCTAATCGGTATGGTTATCTCCGATCGCCTACCATAGAACTTCAATGATGGAGGTCACACCAATTGCCCATATAAATACTTTTTATAAAAAGTAAGTGTGAATTATATGGTGACAAGATTTCTCATTACATTTTTCAAATTGGGTGATTGTTCCCCTTTTTTTTGCCTAGCGGCACATGGATAAACCAAGTATATGGGCAATTGGTGCGACCTCCATCATTGAACTTCTATGGTATGCGATCGGAGATAACCATACCGATGAGACCTCTTTGATCGCTGGGTCGAAAAGTTCAATCATTTTTTTTTTTGCACTTACATGCATTTTGTAAATTTATTGAAATTATTTTCAATAAATTTCAGTCTGTTAGACGAGAAATCTTCTTCGTATAGTTACTGTTTATATTTATAGAGAGTGATTCTTTGCATATAAGCGTAAAATTTGAGAACAATAGCCTATGATAAATTACAAAAAAAATTAAAAAGTTTAGTAAAAGTGTTTTATTTACTGAGATAATTCATGAACTTGAAATAAAAATAAGGAAACATCAATTCCAAAATAATAATTAAAAATGTATGATAACTTAATACCAGGATAACTGTACGAAGTTATTTCTGGCATTTTGTCGTTGTCTAACGTTTAACTTCTTCGAGGAGTACCAGTAAAGTATCAAGCAAAAATTGTAAAAGAAGCACATCAGTTCAACGTATTTTTCAGAGTTGAAGATCCAATAAGTACTCCGCTTACAATTTCAAATTCTTTTTTCAATACACGATGCGTATTGCGAAAATTGTGAACACCATTTGTGTGAAAATTGCTTAATTCTTAACTAAAATGTTCATGTTAAAGTTTGGGTTTAAGTGATGCTGATATAACAGCCATACGCAAAAGTTCACTCGAAACGGAGAATGCTTTGGTAATACGGCATGCAATCACTACGCAGCAAATGGATGGAATATGTCTCATCTTAATGTCAGCCAAACTGTGGTTTGTGATATGCCAAGTACCGCTTGATGCTTATACTAGACTGCTTCTCGACGGTATTCCAAATCGTTTCCTCAAAATTCAAAATAAACCTAGGTTTAATAGCTTCCCCAATTTGCTCACGCTTCGACCGTACCTTGCCAGTTTTCCCATCAAGCCATTTGTAAAAAGGCTTATGCATAAAGTCTAGTTGTTACCATTAAAAAATTGCAATTGACAATTTTATTTTTTTTTTAATTTACGACATATCTCAGTAACTAAAAAACTTTAATCACAATCTTTTTTTTTTTTTTTTGTTTTTTTCATTATTAGTCATTACTGTTGATATAAGCTATGATTTCCCCAGTTTATGCGTATGGGTACATATATTAGTTACATCCATATTGATTATTAGAGTCAGGAAAATAATTTCTAAATAGTAACAGAGATGACAGCGAATCTTGCTTCAATATTTAGAAAGTCCAAGAAAGGTTTTTTTTAAAGCTTTTGAGGAGAAACAATGACCAAAGATAATGAGAAAAGGAATTTGTGAGAAAGAGTTTTGATTTGCAAAGTCATTTGAGAGAGTAAACAACGGATAAGTAAGTTTTTTATAGGGGAACCATTTACAATGGTATCACCTCTACACTAACTAATATCCAATCTATAGAGTTGTAACAACTTAAGTATTAGAAAATAGCTCATCTTAATTATGTGGAAGGTATCTAAAAATCCCATTCACAATAATCCGTTAACGGACAACACAAGTCCAATGTACTACATTGACATCAAATTCACCCATTCAAAATATTCTTTCCACAATGAATAAATTGCGATTGAAGCAAAAACCCAAATTGAAAAAAAGTACTCTAATGTGGAAATGAATCTAAGACAAATGAGGAAATAAAAATTGAAATATGTAGTGTAAGATGCAGGGTCAGCATAAATGCCATCCCTGACGCAACCAAAGTAGTTTTTCAAGCAAAACTGCACTCTATTAAGGTCTGTATCAGGGAGAGAAACATCAGAAAAATCAAAAGAGGATTCATTCGCTACAGAATCTTCAATATATTTGAAAACAAAACTCAATTACTATTGCTCTTGAATCAAACCAGTTTGAATCCGACAGTTTGAACTATATGAAAGAGCTAAACTAAGCACGCGTACTCAAACAAAGTTACTCCAATTTGGTTGACTGAATACAGTATCATTGCAGGCAATTTTAACCCAAATTAGCTAGCCAGAAAAGGACTTAAGTTAGGATTTATGAATCCAATATCTTTCTACAGTATCCGAACCATAATAGGTAAAGAAACGTTATTTGAATAGCTTACAATCCAAGCGAGAATTCAACTGAAGAGAGAGCTATTTGAATAATATCATGCCAAAAGAATGGCCACTGTAAATATTTAACATAAATGGCATCAAAACAAGCTCATTATCGGTCTACTGACTGGAAATCATCATCTAGATAAACATTTCCCAGCTATCAAATTGTTGAAAGGCAACATGTTTACGAAGAAGACAATATACAGAGCAATCTCGTTTCAACTATGGAATGTTAATACACTCTTCTTATATCATCGAAAATGATGCCTACCGCAATGAATATAGCATTCAAGTTCGTCGAAATAACTGCATTAAATTATATCTAAAAAAAAAGGACGATCACAATATTTCCATGGTAGCCACAATGAACCTAAGATATGATTTTTCTCTCAAAACTACCAAATTTATTGTCTCTTTCCAAGTTCCATAACACTTCAGAAAGTTTATAATCGAGATTTATCCAATCACTTACCTACATACGTATTGCATTTCTTTACAGTGCAGTGATTGTAACATGTCTTTACACAATGAATAGAATTTATTACCGAGTAAATTTATATTTATCCTTGCAAAAAATTCTCTCAACATAAGCTTAAAACATTAAAGATCGAAATTGAAAGAATGTTGAGCTACATATATACAGGTAAGTAAGTGGTGTGTTTATTTAATTTCCAATCGCTTACTTTTAATGTAAAAATTCACAAAACCCAGATTCCACGTTCTGACGACTGTTGCGAAATGTTTGCTTTAAATATGTAAATAAATTACAAATATCATTCCACAGATGAATTGAAATCTTCAAAATCTTCCTGTGACTCTAATTTCAAATAAAATTGAATATCGAATATGAAAAAATTCTTTTGAATAATCAAAAGCTACACCCACGTAAAAATCATTATAGATCTATAGAATTATTGACATGGAATTTTTATTGTAACTGTTCTAACAAACTCATCTCAGAAAAAAAAACTCTTATTCAAAATTTTATTCATTGAATTGCATATTTATTTCAAATGCAAATTTTTTCATTAAATTCGGCCTCCTGTAAAACGTGCCTACATATTTAAAAAAAAAAACTCAAAAGAGCTCTAAGAATTCATATTGCACGAAAATACGAATATTGTTAGCATCAACAATAACAACGAGAAATGATTCCATTTGGGATATTTTGGGACATTATGTTTCCCGGAAATTCATTTAAAATAGTTTTTTTTTTTCTGACAACACAAAAGAATTTTTTTTTTATCATAATAATAAAAATGAAGAAAAAATTATTTTAGTATTTACGAAAGTAAAGTGCTGATGAAATTTATATTTCGGTTACAAATGAGGTAATAGCTAAGGTAAGGTAGAACGCGGTTTAATTCTCATAAAAATTACTCAATTTAAATAAAATCTCTATGTAAAATATGTAAAGAAGGAAAGTAGAATGATGTATGTATGTACATAAGTAGAAATGTTAATTATATTCAAACTTTGGTCACATGCAATTAATTTCAATTGAATTGGTGATGGCTCAAGCTCCTATTATCTTCAAGTGGTCACTTCAACAAATAAAAGCCACTCTACAGTATCCATTGAATATTTTTTTTTTATTTATTTATATCTATATTGTCAATGGCATACTTTCTGAGATCTATCTCGTGGAATGTTAGATTTTTTTCAGAAAGATTTAATCTTCAAATGCAATCGAATCGACCGCGTGCCGGCCATAGCTAAGTGATTCCATAATAATTATTACGCACAATATTGATGTTTTCAATTATCATCCATATGTCGTCGCGGCGGTGGAAATACCTTGAGTAAGCCGGTAAAATTAAATTTTACTTAAAATATGGTGAATGACTAATTTTATATAAATATCCATAACTACGTACATAAGTGAATGACAATTTTTAATTTTAATTTGAGTGTATTTTGTGAATGAATGGAAATGCAATATTTAAAAAAAGAATTCATGATTGCAAGAAAAAAATACGAACAAAGAGGATTTTTTTGTAATTTCAGCATATTATTATAATAAAACAGCATTTAGTATCTGCGCAGTTCTTGAAACGAAAGGAATATTAAAAAATGTTCACTTTTTTACCATTAGTAAAAATCTGTTTTAGTCTCAGCTTGTGTCATTAGTGACATCACAGATATTATAAATATGAGTTTAACCTGCAATTTCATTTATATATCAAAATTGTGTATTGTACTTTAGATAATCATTAATTTAGTAGAATATTGTACTTTACTTAATTTAGTGTATATAAAGTAATTTAAAAATGATTGCACATAATCATATTATGGCGTAAAGTCGTAGGTGATTTAAAAGGGAAAATTTCAATAAGCATACAAAATTTCTCAATCATCAAAAAAAAACATTGTAAAAGGCAAATTCAATTCCCCAATCTTCTTAAAATACTGGCTGACCAAGAATAATTCAATTTCAATATTATTTTTCAATTTTAACTCATATAGGCAATGTAGAGTTTATGCCCGCCAATAACGTTATATACATTTAATCAAATTTTCCTCTCAAATGTGTTATAATCCTCTCCACCCCACGACCAATCATTTTCCCGTAAATGCTTAAATTCAACATTTTAACAGTTTTTCGCCAAATATTTAGCATATTAACTGGTTTTGTTGAAATCTTTCCGTTATTAACCTACAATTTTTAATTGACTGCCTGTAGATACATCTTATTACCCTAATAGAGATTTAAAGTCGCACTTTAATACCTGCTACATTTCCAAAGACATATGTACCAGAATGCTAGTATCTCTCTGTATGAAATATCAGGACTAATGTAAAAAAAACTTTTGAATTGGAGTTTTTATTAAATCTATTTTACAATATACGCTGAAAATTATTGCCTTCTTCTTCTTCGATAAAAATTTGTATAATAAATGACGTTTTAAAGATACTTCATGAAGTGCCATCTAAAATAGTTAAGAAATGTTTTAATGCTTTCTACGTTTCCCTTTTAAAATCACTGTATAGTTTATGAGATGACAGCCATATATGTATATACTTAATGCTTATGACAGACATAAGGTATCGATACCTAGATATTCGAAAAATCCCGTATTTAAACGTGTGTTATAAAATACTTCTAATAATCAAGAAAAAAAAAAATTACTGGGTATAACCAGATCATCGGTACTTGTTACTTTGCGCAACGCCATCTAGTTGTTAGTAATAATATGGCAATATCTGTGTCAAATTAAACAAAAATATGTCTATAATTTTCAAAAGACAGTGAAAAAGAAGAAGAAGAATAAACCTTTTTTTTTCTTTTTTTCTCCAGATATTCATTTTATCGCATATTTATAAATATTTGTTGTCGTTAGCCTGCAGTAAAGCTAATAAATTTTCCCATGCTTAAAAACCTGTGAACTCAGTTGAAATACCAAAACACGGTTTGTCACACCAATACCCCCTTTATGTCTGCCATAGGTACTTTTATACCTAGCTATTCGGAATACCCTGATAAAAATATCTAGGTAGCGATACCCCATGCCTGTCATGTGCAATATGTATATGGTATTCAGATTTAACTGTAATCAACTACAGACTGTTGTATTATTTGAATGGCAGTTCACAATTCATAAATAAATCAAGCGACCGTATTTTAAACCAGCTTCTGTAATGAAGTGTAATGAAGAGGACTGGAATAACCACAATTGGTCGCATTCCTCAATTTGGTTCCCGATGGAGTAAAACTCAACACAGACTCCTATCAGAAATTGACTTTAGATGTTTGTGTCAAACCATGGGAAGCTCCAGACATATAAAATACGTTTTTCAAAAGGACTCTGAACCAGCTCAAAATACTCACAATACTGATTATCACAAAACGTTTCGTTTCTTCATGAAATCATTAGTTGAATTTCTGTATTTGAGGTATTTTGGAAAGTAAAATTAAATCGAAAATATACGCAAGTTTAGATGGACTCAAACAAGCTCTTTCCAGAAATTGGTTCAATACGCCATGAAATTCCTTCCAGACATAATTTTTTGTATCACAATTGGTAGCATTAACATGATTCTTAGAGTTTATTAAACTTTACTCGTAGCCACATTTTGCTTGTAGTGTATATTTAGAATGATCATGATAGTCTGATAAGTAAAAAAGATAAGACTGCGATAAAGTTTTTTTTCTTTTCTGTTAATGTCGAAAATATTATGAACAGGTAAAACGTATGGTTATCACTGACAAAATCATTCTAAAAATTCCAGAAATACTTAATTCTTACAGGCAATGAACATCATGAACAAAGCTCAGAAGTATAAAAACAAAACCATTATTTTTGAAATGGTTGCGGAAACTGTTCGCGTATTAGATGCCAGAAATATTGAAAGAAGATCATAAGAAAAAACGAGTAAATGTGACACAAGCTTTCCTCATGCGTTACGTAGACCATAGGGACCGCCTTCTGGACTATAATGAGAAAGGAAATGAAACGTATGTGGATATTTCACCATACAACTAATAATAAGCATCCACATCAGCAAATCAAAATTAATCGTCACCATCAACATGAAAAATCATATCAACCATCTTCTGGAATAGAAACAGGCAACTTTTCGTCGTACTTAAGCCACTATAAATTTGCTATTTACTATAAACCAAAGTGTTATTTTTCAACGATCAACACTCTCATTTTGCACAACATAAGACCAGCATTTCCATTCCAAATGGCTATTATTATTTTGTTGGTAGAATTTTTTTTTTAATTGCTGTTGTGTTTTCCTGCAGAATTAAAGAGACACAACAACAAAAAATATGGGGGATTCGGTAATATTTTCCCATAAGGAAAATTAGTTGAAAAGTTCGTTTTCCTTCATATTTTTTTTTTTTCGAAAATGATTTCCTCGGACATTACATTTGATTGTAGTAAACAATTTCATAGACCTTACATTCCAAAAATAGAAAACATCATTTCAGTGTGGCAATCATGTAATTTTGTCGTTTTCTTAGAAGACATTAAAAATCAAAATTCTTGTTTGGCAAGAAGTTGCCGGATGTTTTTTCAATTTCTAAACGCAAAACATATTTTTTTGGAATTCTTTGACCAAAATTTTAGCCTAATAGTTCAAGTCAACATACTTTGAAGCTATTGTCATGGACCACTAGGCGAACAGATAGTATATGAATAGGTAAAGCTTTTTTAGGAAGTGATAGTAATAGATACACTACCATTATCAAAAACTGGTATGAGTTAATTTGTTAAATAATTTTGAATTATATACAGGAAGAGCAATACCCGCAACAGTCAACATAGCGGCATGCCATGCATATCATTCAGTTACTGAAATTATTAATTTACTTACATTAAAAACAATAACAAAACACCCGAAACCAATAACATATACCTACTAATTTTTTTAATAGCCTCAAATTACACGATAAGGTTACACCGTAGATTAATTACCCCTGAGGATATAATTATCATGCGAGCACGTGCACATCTCAAGCTGTCGTAAAATATTTACTTATAATTATTACAAATCATAAAGATTTATTTTTCATTTTATATATAAAAACACACGCACATTAACGCACTTTATACAAAGTAAAAAAAAATAAAATATTTTCGATAATAATAATCCTTCTAATGTGACTCATATTACAAATTTGATACTTGTTAAATGGAGCCGCTTTTTGTTATTTATTACTTACAGGAATTTTGCTTTTGTCTCTCATCTGCGTGAATAATTTTTTTATTATTTCAGAAATTGAATATCTCTGGTTTGATATTAAAGACAAAAAAAAAAACAGAATAATTTTTATGTTAATTTTAAATTATGAAAACATTTGATATTTTGCGTGATCCGCACAAAAGATTTTTATTTTACATTTTCGATGAAGCTTGTTGTGGTTTTATTATATAATTATAAAAAAAAAACTATAACTGTACAAAAAGTATTTCTTTAGAATTTGATATTTTCGGAGTCTACTTTTATTTTTTTACATAGAATTTCTGCCTATCAGAATTTAATTAGTAACAAATTTTGAAGAGTTTACTTCAAAATTACGAAATTTAAATTCAGAACGAAATTCAGATAAATAAAAATAGCAGCAATTATTTAAAATCTCTGATAATCTAGAAAATCCTGATTTGTAAAACAAAATAGTTTATATATGCGAGTAATGTGGAATGGGTAAATACCATAATTTTAATATCTTTCTGCCGTTTGGAAAAGGTCGATTTTCAAAATGCCGACACCAAAAATGTCGACTTATCAAATATATCGATTATTACAAATACTTGTATATCGGAATTCAAAAATGCAATTTTTTTTATAATTCCTATGCAATTCAAACTGCCGGTTTGGAATAGTATCTCTCAGGGGTCTACTATGGAATGCAACCTTTTAAATAGCCGTCCCTCTTAATGTCGCCAATAATAATTCCGCTAAACCAATGGCCACCTTAACAAATTTTTGACTGTTGTAATGTAGCAGAAATATTATGTAAGCCGCTTATCTTCTCAAATGGTCGAAATGCAGTATTTGCTATAATTAAATACAATTCTGTGTTTCATATCAGTCAGTGCTTTAAAAAACTTGGACTGTAACTGGAATCCATTTCTTTTATTGTTTTAGCACTTACCTAGCTGTTTTGAATTTTAGCAACAGAATTAACAACCTGCAGGGTTCGGTTGTGGGCCTCTTATCAGTTAATGTTTTGAATCTTTTCGTATCAGTTTGTAGTTCGTATTGATTACATAGCTAGTTGTAGATGGGAATTTTTTCCCATTTTGGAGATTTCATGTGCTGGACAACCGTAAGCAGGCCATATAGTGTTGATCTTAGGGCGGTTTTAAAAAAAAATTCGTGCCACCTTCTGGTTTACTTATTTATAGCAATCGCATTTTTTCTGAAGTTAGGAAAACTGCAACCACTTATATTTTCATGCGCTATTCATGAAAATTATAGAGTTCCGGTAGATCAAAACAATTTCTACCCAAAATAGTGGTATCAACGATATTCCACCGAAGTTATGTGAAGCTCAATGTGCCCAATAAACTTTTGCAGGGTTAAAATAATAAAAATTAGGGATAATTGTTGTGCGATTCCTCTATATTTCTTTTATTGTGAAGATTTTTGATTTAATACACAAAAACAAGAGTGGGCATTTACTGCAGATAATTTTTTTTTTAATTAAGGAGACATTTCTAATTTTGTCAGAGTTTACATTTTGCTGTACGGTTTTTTTTTTATATAATTATATATTTTCAAGCTCAGCAAATTGTCAGATTGGCATAGTTTTTACTATGTTTTACTATTTTACTGTTTTTCGGTTTTTACTATATTTTACTACATTTTTACAGATAAAAATAAACCTTTTTGGGAACCAAGGTATTCTTTTAAAATTCATTTTGTGTGTCAGTGTATTGATGTTATGGTAATTTTGAGAATGCAGTCTAGCTGACAAATTAGCGCATCATATTCGTTTGACCAAAAAAACACTATAGCGCGTTTTAAATAGGATAAGCGCCATCTATTGGTTTCTAACTGACGCATATTAAAAATTTATTTTAAAATTTCTTTTGTCCTCTACTTCGTACTCTTGATCTTTATTCTAACTTACTATTATGGTTTATTTACGCCAAGATGAATGACTTAAATTGACCGGAATAACAACTATCCTATGTTCCTACCAATCAGACTGACTATAAAATAATATGTGTGACAAATTTTGTGGATATTTCCGTTAATTCAAAATATTAACATATTTACTGAATTTTTATTCTTTTATTTCGAATAACTTAATTTTTTTTTCTTACTTTAGCATACGTACGCACATACACTAAAACTTAATTTCCCATCAATTCATACAGGAATTATCGTAAAATCTGTCATTTAGAATTAGACGAAATGTCATTTTGAACGAGCCGGTAAATAACAGGTTGCTAAAGGATTGAGGCGAAAGCTTACAAGGAAAAATAACTGAAGCTATAGTTTTTTAAATTTCTCAGTTTATTATTGGTTGCGTTTATATTTTGTTACTAAATATAAAACTGAGATACAATAGATCATAGAAAGTTTGCTGTCATAATGAACAAATTGAGAAAATTTCTTTCACTTGTCTCACTGGAACTGCCATAAGAGAAATATCCCATACATATTTGAGATTTATAATTTAAGTGTTGGCATAACATTTAAATTAAATTGAAAATTTTCGAATACGTGCTAGATTTAAGTATTAAATTAACATTATATACCAGCAAGGCATGTTAGGTATATAGAACAAAAGACTTAAGCGACGAACCTTTCAAACACTTTTTGCTTTGAATTATACTATCTTGTTATTATCTTTCAACAGTAGGTGCACATTTTTTTTATATATGTCCCACGATTGCATAATCGGTACAAGCATTTATTTTTAATTTTATGATTATTAAAATTGTATATTTGAGACGTTTTATTCGTAGTGAAATTCTTGAATGCATTCTAAATGACAATATTGAGGACGATATCTTAGAATGTAGAATTGGAAGAGTTTAGTTACTTAAATGTAGTTTAAGTTTCTACTAATTCTAGAGAATGTCTTTTGATAGAAAAGTTAAATTATTAAGTGGTTAATGAAGCAAATTGCTCAGAATAGTCTGTAGCTACAATATCAGATATATTTTCGGCCTTTAATTATTTATTTCTGCCTTCTGCAATATAGAAAATGATACCACAAATCACGGAAGATAGAAAAAGCGTGTTGAATAGACTTTGAAAATATTGACTATTCTACATTGTGAGTTGGTAATTATATATTGGTCTTCTTCTGCTAATGAGTATATGTCTGTCGAATAAAATGCCAGAAAGCTTATGGCATGCTAAGTCGATAATATGCAAAAATGAATTTTTGACAATTTGACAATTTTCGATTTCGGATCCTTAGAGGTTAAAATATTTCTCTAGATAGTTTGGTTTTTTATTTTCAAAATAGATATCCATATACGCCGAATAACTCTGAAAACAGGCATAAGAAACTGGATAACGTGCTATATTTAAACAAACTATATTCTCAATATTCAGCAATAATTAGTAAAAATTATCTGATGATGTACCAGAATTAAATCAAGGTATGAGACTACTGTAAATCTCGAAATGATACCAACATAATGTGCGACAGCTTTTTCAAATCTCATAAACTATATTTAACACTCTTAAACAAATCAATAAAAATTATTGGAACCATTTGAAGAAATAAAGACTTTATTCCGCCAGAACTATTGCAAGTAAAAGGTCTATAATACAACATAAGATTTACGAAATATACTTCTGGACCAATTGATGAAATGTTGGAGTCCAAGTAGAAAGCCTATTGCAATATTTTGTACAATTTTGCATATCAGGTCCCTGATGGAATTCTATTAGACCGATTTATTAAGTCGATTGTACGTTCATAACAACAATGAAAATATTTTCATGTTGCGGGCAATTTTTGTTTTGTCAAAGGTAAAATATGCCATATTTTTCAGATTTTGCTTAAAAACTACACGAAGTGAACATAAAGCATTTTACATATCATCAACGATTTATTGTGTATAAGTGTAGGTACATATTAGGAAAATAAGCGATCATTTACAATACCATTAAGAAAATTAGGACATTCTCGTCCTGATCGGTCAAATGAAAATATTTCTATAGTGAGTGAAAATGTACGCAAAGATCCAAATACATCGAAACGACATCATTCAATACAATATTGAACCTTTTGACAACAACATTAGCCACAATATTTGAAATAAAAAACAATTTGGAACTAGTTGTTGAACATTTGTCAATTCGGTGTTAAACAAACGAGTTCAATGAATGAATATTGCAAAAAAATAATGTTGAGCGATGAAGCTCTTTTGCATCTTTATGGATACATCAGTAAGTAAAATTGTCATATTTAAAGGGAAAAAATTCCTACGCTATTTATCGATGAAAAAGAAACTCACTCGATAGAAATGCACTGGTGTGAATTTTGGAAAGATGTAGTAATTGAACCGGGTAATTATGTAATAGTAAGTGGTGAACGCTATCGTTAGATGTGGAATATATTTGTAATCCAATTAATAGCTCGGACTTAGACGACATTTTTTTTTAATAGGAGGACGATACCTATGAAATGCGATGAAGCACGTACATATTTTCTGGTCTTAAAAAAATATTATTAAAACCATAAGACTGCAAGAGCGAATTTACTTCTTATTAACATCGTCATCACCTGCTTAAAACCATCCCATCTATTACCGGTATAATAAAAGGTTGTAATCTGCATTCACCAGTTATAAAACATCATTTATTTCCTATATAGTATAATTACTATATAGTATAAAAACTATTTCGTAAACATCATTTTGTTTATTAATTTTTGAAATCTGGAAATAATACGTTCATTACAAATTTCTGATTTATTATTTGGTAATTTTTATTTTTTATATAAATGGATGTTTTGTGTCTTAAGAAATACATTTTTATAAAATTTCGATTTTTTCAGAACTTTTCCTCTAAAAATTCAACATCTCAAAAATTACCATTAAAACCGAAAAAGTTTATTAAAATTGAAACAGTATCAAGATTTAGACAATAGCTTTTAAGAAACTTACAAAACTACCACATTTGCCTCTTTGTAAGATTTCTTTTATGTCTACAGATAAATTTATACATTAAATTAGACATTTATTTTATGGTAATGTAAATTATAGTATTAAAGATATAATTTATATGTGAAACAGATATTAATCAAAAACTTTACAGTTTAAACGAAAACCATTGATATTTTAAGAAATTGCCTCAGAAGTCGAATGGATGAAATATTAATTTATAAATTCAAGTTATTTTACTATGGGGATAGTTCGAAGCTCATCTAAAATAACAGATTATAGAAACATTGTGAAAAACTAAATGAATTTCTTTATCTTTAACCCCTAAAATCAATGAATCCTGTACTAGAATTTAGTAAGGAAATATAACTTGAAAAATATTTGAAGAAAAAAGAACAAATTAAATATTTAATTTACGTTCTTCTCAAACTATTGAGATCTTTACAAATATAAACTACTACATTTTGTCTCCCATTAAAATCAAAAAACCCAAAGAAAAATTATGCCCTCGAAAAATTAACCAAACTCATGATTCTCTTGAAAAAATAACAACAACGATTAAAAATCGTGTGTAAAAATTTACATATAAATTCCATACATAATAAAATCGATAATATCTTATGGAGACCGAAAAAGTAAAATAATAATAACTTCATCACTAATAAAGAAATAAATCGTTACACCTTCGATGTGTATATTCAAATTTTGACCTCAATATATATAAAAAAAAACAAACACTTTCAGTTTCGAAAAGTACCAATTTGAAAAGAAACAAACAAAAAATAACACTCACCATGCACAAAATCGCATAAGTCCCCATTTTTGTTTCTTTGGCGAACTGCACTTAAAATCACAGCCCGAATGAGAAAAAAAAAATCAAAGTTTCAAAGGAGGAATCACTTATAATCACAACAATTATCACACTTCAGTGTTTCCAACAACTCTTATGTAACTGACTGGCCTTATAATGTCTTCTTAACAAATTTTTTTTTCTTTAATCCACTTTAAAATCCAAAGCGTGATCAATTTGTGCTTGGAATCCTTTCCGTTGTTTATCATCCAACATTCGACAATTATACAGCAATCAGATACGAGAACGACCGTTTCACACCGGCCGAACTTAAACAACTAAAAGCGAAATTTGCGAAAGTATTCAATTTAAACTTCAACTCCAAACGATCCTCAGCGGGCGGCTAAACCAAACTCTTAACTGATCACAAAAGAAAGAAGAAAAAAAAACAAGAACTGCTTAACCCCTTGACGATCATCTCTCACCACACTCTGTATCATCTTCTCCATTTAGCGAATACCACATGGCTGACATAGAGACAAATGCTTTAATATGATGACGAGCCGCCAATACATCGCACCTCTAGCATAGGTAGCATCTTTACTCTAAGATTATTTTCTCAAGAGCATTTTTTTAACGGGCTGTAAAATAAAACGACAAAATACTTCTAGTAGAAATAACTAGGGGTACTAGTACTCGCCTCCTTCTCTTGCAGATCACTTTTGTTTGATGACTCAAACTGTATCTTTTATCCAAATATGACCTTAGAAGGGAAAAGATTGTATTTGCTTTTTAAATTGTTTTTGTTTTTTTGTTTTTCTTTGCTTACCTTCAACGGGTGCATTGCGGTCATTAATCAGGCAATACAAATCACTTTAAGAAATTTGATTAAGGGAAGTAGGCCGTATAGTAATAATGTACATAAAATGTGACAATACCAGTTTCCTTGTCGGCGGCTATCGACACAAGTATTAGTTAGTTAAAAAATTTCACTTTCAATTAGTATTGTCGATTCAATTTGAATAAGCCTGTACCTGACTGATCCTATTGTTACTCACAATATCAAAATCAACTGATCGTGTCATTGCTGCATTCTTATAAGATTAACGTTTGCAGATTTTGATTTCTGTCAACGCGATCTAATTTTTTGCTTTTTGTTGACCCAGATAGATAGATAGATACGAGTAGATATAGGTATATAGGTGCGCATATACAATTTCAAATACAATTGGTAAATTAAAGACCATCTTGCGTATGGCTGTTATTATGTATGGAATGTGAGTTAGTATACAACTTATTTGTCGGCAGAGGACACAGAATTCAATAAGTCAAAACGGTATGCGCTGGGTATGTTAATTTATATTTATAACGGTCGGAGTATCTTTATAATGGTAGTTACGTAGATAGATTGTTCGAACAGAGATCTACAGAATAATGACTGAAATTCCATTCTAAAGTGAACATTGGGGAGAGATTAAATTGAAATGAAGTATAGTCTGGGAATAAAAGTATTTTTTTTTCTTTTTTTTTTTTGCATTCTTATTTTTTATTTATTTTTAGTAACTTTAAAATAAATTATTGAAATATAGGAATTGGCACAAAGATTGTATGGCTGTGGCAGGAAGAGAAGTTAAGTACAGTAAGAGAATGGGGAAAGATTCATTCAGACCTGGAGAAATTCAGAATCAATAACTTTCTTAAATGATGACGAAATCGATCGATAACAACAGTTTCATGCCTATAATTGCTGCGAATCTAGTCTCATCTGAGTATTTTAAAATTGATATATATTTGAATTTGCAGCAATTATTTTGTACAGAAATCGCATACGAATAGCAGCGATTATAAAAATTATTGAAACTACGTCTTAACCAACTTGGGTATAAACGACCCCAATTTTAAGTTGTAGAAACAAACAGAAAAGGAGGATTTTACCATCGAAATTATAAGGCTCACGATCTTATAATATTTTTGATGGCACTTTACAAACATGCCACGAGTGTTATATTTTTTCACAGGGGACCACTGGCATAATAGCAGTTTTGAATTTCATCCAATACTCTATCCTAAAAGTTCACAACTGACAACCGAGGTATCATGCTATTAGATTCCTTTTTATGGCATGTAGTTGCTTGATCTTTCTTTTTGTATATTTATTTCCTATTTTCAGATTTAACTAATACCTTTTTATACCCTAGATGATATCTATAGGGTATACTAAGTTTGTCATTCCGTTTGTAACACCTCGAAATAATGATGGTAGAGCAAAATGGATTGGACACCCACACATAATATTAAAAGTTATTTTGTTTTTTGCATGTCCGTCCGTCCGTCCGTCTGTGCGCACGATAACTCGAGACAACGTATACTTAGAGAGCTGAAATTTTGTGTACGGACTTTAAAAAAAAGTGAAATTAAGGTCGAAAATGAGACAAATCGGGCAACTCCTTCGTGGGGTTGCCATACAAAACTTTCGTTTTCCACTACATATTTGGACACTGCCTGAGAGCACATCAATATAGAGAGCTGAAATTTGGTACATGGTGTTTTCATTATACTAGCAAATAATGTTTAAAAAATAGACTAAATCGGGCAACTCCTTCTTGGTGTTGCCATATAAAAATTTAGGTTTTTTACGTATACTGTGAAAACGATCAGTCCAAGACATTTTTATTGTACTAAGAACTAGTGCTGGGCGTTGTTTATTGATGTTTTCAAAACATCGATGTTTGGGCTCTCGATGTGCGATATTTTTACATCGATGTCGACGCACTAAAATATCGACGTACATCGATGTTATCCTTTCGATGTTAGGGAATTACATACGTCTTTCCGCAGAGGAATGAAACCAAGAAAGGAATAAATGCATACTGTAAAAAGCAAATCAAATTCCAAAAAAATTATCTAGATTTGAAAAAAGAAACACGTATTTCAATAAAATTTTTATGGTAAAACGAAAAGAGACGTAGTGAAGTAATTGTTCATTTCATTTTCAAAGCATCGTTACAATTGATCATCATTAGTTCTTAGAATGATTTGGGCTGGGGGCAGAAAACATTGTTCGGTGGAACCAATCAGAATTCATTCTTTTAAATGGGAGGAAACAGAGTACCCTTAACGTAAATACATCAAACTACTGCCACTGAGAGCGATACAGGCTTGTCTATTATTTTAGTTAAGAAAATGTCTGCCTGCAAGCTCGTTTTCAGGCTCAACAAAGTTCAATTTATGGGCTAGTCACATCCGCCTAATAAATGAAAAACAACAGAAGCATCGGAAGGTAGTTCGAAACGTAGGCAATCGGAAATACCATTTTATTTAAGCGCTCCTTTGAAGCCGCTTCATATAAATTCGTTGGAATGGTGGCAGCGTCACCAACTTATATATCCTGGCTTATCACGTCTTGTAGCAAAAATTTTGTCCATTGCGGCTACTTCTGTGCCAACCAAACGTTTTTTCTCTAAGCTAGGCGAGACTATAACTCAAAAGAAAAATAGTTTGCAAGGAAAACGTCTTTGCCAGTTATTGTTTCTTCAGTCTATAGATAAGAAGTTTTCGGACCTGTGATTTTTCATTTTTGTTTAATTCATTTGTGCGTTATTTTTAGAAAACATTTCCTTTAGAATTGATAATGAATGAAGTACTTGTTTTGTTTTTGTTATTTTTATTAAGTTATAAATAAAGACGACAGCAACAAAAATTCTAAACTGAAAAACATAGCAGTTTTGCTATGATGTGTTTCAAATTCATTAACATCGATGTTGTTTGTACATCGATGTGATATGATCGATATTATCGCCACATCGATGCTTGTTGGGCGATGTCAACGTCGATGTTGAACATTGATGTTCCGTTCCGATGTCCCAGCACTACTAAGAACTTCTTCAAAATACGAAATCCTATAAAATTGGTTATAATCATTTTTCTGTCCGACAAACCGTTCTAGAAATATATGCGAAAAACCACTTCAAAAATCAAACTTGCATAGAATTTTATATATATTTTTAGTATACAGATTGACTTTATTAGAAATTTTGGAATTTTTTTTTTTGTGAATCGGTGCCAGATTGGGGGATGGATGGATGGATTTGGAAAAACATTGAGAATCCTAAGGATTCTCTAGAGCATAGAACACTACAAGGCCCATTGTTTACCCTCCAGCCGGACGATGTATACATACCAATTGTAGGGATTAAGCATGACATTGATTGACTCACAATTATACTCGTTTTAATAAGAATGGAAGCACGTAAAGTGTTTCAGAGTTTATGATTCAAAGTTTTTTGTCTTTGCCAGGATATAACTTGTTTCGACCAAAACGAGATTTGTTTCAAAAATGGCGACAGCACATAACATCAGCTTAAAGAGCTTTTGACATTTGAAACAGAAAATTTTGAACGATTATAAAATAGCCATCTTCCAGCAATAAAGTGGAAAATTAAATTTGTTTAAAATGTGAGTATTATTGTCTAAGGCTAAGTATCAATATGATATGATATGATACAGTATGCCTGGGTGGTTGGGGCAATGACGGTGGAAGCAGAACACCTGCGCTTCCAATTAGGTTAGTGGTAGGTAGTGTAAAGGTCCCTTCAGGACTGAATGTTTGCTACGACCTTTGGTTTGGCAGGCACGATTTTTTTGTATATGGCTCGTGGAACCTCCCCACACTCTCCGCCAATAGCCGCGGCGAGCAAACGTGCCGCCCTGAAGTCAACCCTGTCCCCGATCATAGTTCCATAACAACCTACTCGTACGAACATGAACATATACTCAGCTAATGAAAACGATCACATTTTCTCTTCGCTCTTCAAAAATATTGAGGCATTCATACAATTTTCATGTACGTCGAAGGCTATCTACTAATATTATATTAAAAGTCTATTTAAAAAAAAATATTATCTTGCCCTTTCTAGACTTTTGGAAATGTGTAATCTTATAAAAATATTGCCTTGTCATCAGGATTAAATGCACGTACATATGTCAAATTTCAAGTCAATCTGATCTCAAGATTTCGACCCAAAATTTCTAAATTTTGTTCACAAATCCGTAATCCCCAACTCCAAAACCTCAAAATATCTTATTGGCAAAAAACATCTGCCATAGTGAATTTCTAAATTTTTACCGAAAATTCGTAATGCGCGACCCTAATAAAACCCAGATATTTATTTTGGGTCGAATCGAACCATCAATGACAAAATCTGTTCACCATCGTATTTTATAATATACGTACCTATAAGAGTGCAAAAATTTATTGTGCTGCAATAGTGTGTCATATTTTAGCTTAATAGCTCAACGGGAAGTGAGTAGAACTAGCGTTACAAATGTTGAACATCGGTCATAGGGTAGCTTCGAAACTTCAAATTTCTTCCGTTTAAAGGTCGAAGTTTCGATTTAAGTAAAAGTGAAAGGTACAAGTTACGACACGTAATATGACACTTGTCACTGCGCGAATTGTCAGAACAAAGCTCAATGATCCGACTCGCCCACCTCTGTCCCGTCAGCTCTTGTTACGTACTTTTGATGCGAGCGTTCCCCACCTAGCTATGTGGAAAGGTGTAGGCAAGAGTGCCTGTGAGAACTATTTGGGCGCCACCTGGTTATGAGTTCATAAACTTCAACAAATTAAAAGATCAACTTTCAACATAATTTAATTTATTTTATAATTTAAGCCACAAAACAATTCATTTCTCTACAAACTCGTATAGTGTAAGCCTGTTAAATGTAGTTTAAACTTCACACATTTGGCATGACGGAGCGCCGCGGCGCACAGCACTTTAAAATCTTTAATTATAATTTCTTCAAAGAAATAAAAATGAAATTAAGAAAACCAAATTTACTTAACTTTCCATTTTTTTCCCCCGAAATACGTGAACCCTCCAACTCCCTTTTCCAATTTCTTCGAGACCTCTGCTAGTCTGCTTCCCTTATTCTGCCGCACCAGTTTTTTTTTTTATACTTATTGAATTTTTCTTTTAAGCTTTAGATTTTACTATTTTTTTTTTTTTTTTATATATGTATTTTATTAATTTTTCCCAACATCTTGCGCGGCACTTTCCAGGCTGTACAGTCGCGTGTGCAGAAGTCAGTTCTTGTTTCTGCCGGAATAGAGGCTGCCCCTTTCACATACCATCATTGCATAACTCGTAGAATTTTCCCCGTATATTTATAGTAGGTATACTCCGAAATATTCGCTTTGCGCTATATATCCCAATCGATTAATTATTTATAAATGGTTTGTATTTTCTTGCCATGGAAATTGTTGTAAGAGAATTTTAAGTAGGCGTGAAGTTGTTAATTGTAGAAATATCGATTGCGCTTTTTCTTGTTTGTTATGTTTTTAAACGTCGGAATTAATTTTGTGAAGGCCAACTTACTGAGTCAGGATACGACTGTACTAATATCGGAAATGTCAATTTTTCATGTTTCTAGTAATTGCGAAAATGCTTCCTTGTTATAATGTCACGATTTTGAATAGTTTTGCTCCCACTTAGTCGCTAAAAGTTCTATAACTGAAGTATTGAGAAGGGATTCAAGAGATAAGCCAAAAGAGCATAGCCAAATTAATAAAATACAAAAGGAAGTATAACAACCAATAACGTCTCGCTAGAATATAAAATCAACGATGCCTCGACGTCTTGATGCCGTAACAAACCAGCAATTCTTCGCTCGAATATGAAATCAACGATGCCTCGACCGGCTGTAGAGAAGCCCGCAATTTTTTCTTAGAAATTTACTGGAAATTTTTTCTTTAGAATTGTTATTCATTATTGGAGGCCGACACTGGCCAATAACAGTTTTTATAAGCTCCGGCCAATAACAGTTTTTATAGACGCGTAGATGAGCAATAAGTATTTATTTCTTCTTAGAAATTTACAGAAAATGTTTTGAAATTTTTATTCAAATACAATGTGTTCAATAATGCAATAAAATTCTACGGGAAAAATTTACAGTAAATTTCTGAGAAAAAATAGCGGCCCTCCTACATCAGGTCGTGATATCTTTGATTTTTATTGGAGCGAGGCATTGTTGATTTAAGGCTGAACAACAATAGAAGTAAATAACTTTAAGAAATTAAACGAGACTGAGGTTTACTTACGAATAATTGATATTTTTAGCTTAAATATATATCACATTCCGTAAGAGTTATTATCTTGATATTCAATGTTTTCAATTTTAAAAAGTGGTAAAAGTGAAAAAATTAACAAATGGAAGTTGATGTAATTGAAGATTTGTGCTTTCTATTAATTCGCAGTACCAAATTTATTCCATTTTAATTTTTTTAGATTGCACTTTTAATCATTTAGTAATAATTTAATTGTTTGGACCTTACGGAAGAAGCTATTCTTAGCGCATTATAATTACTTATGGAAAATTGGATATTTAAACTTAACGAAAGCTCCCCTGACACGAGTCAAAGTTAATTTGTGTACGCCTGTTAAATTAAAGAACGCGTTAGCTTTACGTCAGAGCTGGGCAATACTTAAGTAAAAAGAGCCTTAAGTACTACTTAAAGTACATTTTCGTTACTTAAAACTTATTACTCAATACTCTTGAAATACCCCTATTTAGTACTTGAACATAAGTTCTTGCTTCTATTTAATTGTACTTAAGACTTAGTTTTGTACCTAAGTACCAAGATTTTTACTTAGGTACTTCTGAGTCTATTAAGTACCTACAAATATCTAACTCTTCGTAGAAAAGCAAACACAATCTCTAGCGCAACTCCTTTTCTGTTGAGTTTTAAAGCACGCAAAGAACTGTCAAAGAATGTGCCGCACTCACGCGTCAAGACAGAACCTTAGACAAACTAATAACGTACACACAATACTCGGCAAGTAGAACAAAAACAAGTAACGTCTCGCTCGAATATAAAATCGACGATGCCTCGACTTGATGACATAACCACCGATATGTATAATATGGATTGCAAAAAGTGGGCTTACTTCTATATTGCTGCCTCTTTCGGCCTAAGCACCAAGTACCAACTGAGAGAGAACTGAAAACAACAAATAAATTAGTGGATTCGTCGAAATAAATGTTTTTAAATTAATCATTTAGGGTTATTACTCACAAAAACTGTTTTATCAAAGACAATGTATTCATTAGATAGGCAGAAAAATTTCTAAATATTTTATTAAAATCAGTTCCCGAGCCGCGTGCTCACTTTTTGAACTTCCCGCCAATGATTTTTTCAATGTTGGCACCGACGTAAGAACTCTTTTTGACATATGCAGTTGTGTCCACGTGAAATAGAAACTTAAGCAGTCCATATTATATAAGGCAGTGGACATAACCAGGGGTAAGCAAGCGATGCCTCGACCTGATGTAGGGAAGGCCTCAATTTTTACTTAGAAATTTACTGGACATATTTTCCTTAGAATTGCTATGCATTATTGGAGGCGATAATGGGTGCTTTGGCGGACCTCTAATAGTTTTTGTGAGTGTAGCAAGGAGAGGTGAAAATTTTACTCTACTTGCAGCAACAAAAAACTATGAAAACCTGTAAATAGTAGCCACTGGCTACTATACATACTATAGTTTTCAAAGGGTATTGATTTATTAATATCTATTAACTGAACTCGATAAACTTCATTATATTACTGTCAACGTGCAAAGATGCAGTAGTAGCATCTCTACACTACAACAAGGTACTAAGTTAAACTTCGTTTCGCAATCGCTAGATAGTTCTATGCACAAGGATACTTCTAATACAGAAATTTTAAAAGCTATCCCAGGACATTTTCAATATTATAATTGTAACTTCTTCAAGCAAAATTTGCAAATTTATTTTATGGAACTTATAAACTGTACCAATTAATTTAACTACAGATCAAGCAATATATAATTTTATTTGATAACACTAATGAGGAATACCAAATTTTATCTAATTATCTACAAATAACAAATTAAGTCATGCAATTCGAAATACGATATATAATTTATTTCTACTCTTCTACTCTTTTCTTTAAATTACAACAGCATCCATGACTAGAAAAAGGAGTAGGAACATAATATTCTTTTTCTTTTTACAGAGTACCTATAGTTATTATGAAATAATTAGAATAACAATTAATGCATAATACTACTTAGGCCATTCAGTAATAATTTCCAAATTCACTAGTTACCGGTGTACAATTACAAGACAGTGACGCCTAAAATATTTGTCACTGTGATTACATTCATTTTATTTGTTTCCGTAAGTGCATTGCGATTACCTCACAGTCAGACAATTCATAGTGGCGCTTATTAATATCACCAAATTAATAGTTTTTTTATATTCCCAAGAACTTTTCAGTGCGTTAATAATGATCAATCGTTTTCCCACACTATATATGAAAAATCGAATTTTTTCGCACAATCTTTCCACGATATCGGGCTTCGAAATTGCAAATCTCTACATCTGTTTGTCCTCAAAATATATACTTAAAATCAAAACTTTTATATGGATGGATATACGTACGGACGGACGGACGAATATATGGACAGACTGACATGCAAAAATTAAATTATCTTTAAATTATTTTCATTTTATTTTAATTTTATATGTGACTGACCAATCCATTATGCTCTATTGTAATTATTTCAATGTATTACAAATTAAATGATAAACTTTTAGTATAACTTATAGCATTCATCTACGGAATAAAAATTAGATTTGTCAACGTTTTATCGTACTGCAAATTACCTATCTAAGGTGACGGACCTATTCCTCTCCAGCTCCGTTATTAAAAGAAAGCATTGCCGTTCGATTCCCTTCTTTCCCTGTAATCATACGATTTCAAAGAAAATTACAATTTACTCACTTTTGAGTAACATCCGTTTACTATGAAGACCATACAGAAATTACTTTGTTTTTATCGTCAAAAATCATTTTATAAATTTATCAGATCACACTTGGAATACGTTCATAATATCCAAATTACCGTTATTCGGAATTTACATAAAATATTATGCCTTCATAATACCACTTTAGTGTTTTTGTATTTGGGGCACTTTATGATAAAATAAAGCTTGTTCATAATCGCACCCCAGCTGTAATACGAAATTATATAAGTTTCATGAATATGAATAACAAATGAACTGCTTGCGTTTGACTTGTACAGTTGATGCTAATTCAGTGGACGAGGGCTAGTTCTTTGTTTCGAATTTAAATGCACCACTCAATTGTTAATTTTACGGAGACAATAAGAAAAATCTAGTAATGAGTGCAAAATAAAAAAATTCTAAACTCTTTGAAAAAATTTAATAAAAATAATAACATGAAATAGCTAAAATAAATAAGAACGGAAAAACTAAATAAAACGACTAAAAATAAATAAGAACGTAAAATTAAAGTGGTTATTTCCATCATGAAGCAAAAGGAAAGGATAAAAAAATTTTAATATCAAATAGTAAATAAAAATAATCATAATAAATCCTTTATAGTTCAGTCCAGTCAACTAAATAAGGCCACCATAACAACTGAGGGGAGAGGAGTATGGGGCTGGTCGAGCAGTCGTTGGAAGGGCCATGAAGTTCTGCACATAATGAGCTATGTAAGTGACCGTACACTCCGTACTTTTTAAAATACAGGGTATTTTGTGAAAGACTACCAAATTTTCTTAATCAGCCTGTAACTCAAAAACAGTTGAGATGCCCCCCCTCCCTTACAATACAATTTTTTGTTTGGCTAGCTGACTACTATCACCTCCGATCCTGTGGACCATTATGAACGAAACACCCTGTACAAATGGTACTACAGGGTGGGCCAAAAGTCACCATGGGGTTTAAAAATAACTAACTTTTTCGTTTGTACATTGCTCCACACCCTGTTGACCGTTTCTCTTCATTCCTTTTTTACATGATAGCCAACTGTCTGTTCTTCATAGGTAAGCATGTTCCCCACCCCACCTTACCCTTCCTTTTTTTCATCCTACCATATGTTACCAATTTAATTTTTAAACCCCATGGTGACTTTTGGCCCACCCTGTATATGTATACATTCTTTTGAAAGAATGTTTACGTTTCCGCCTCTGTAACCCGTTACACATCAGACTTACAAGAAAAGTGTTTTCACAAGAAATGTAGGGAATTTAGTCTTCTTCAAATTTATACTGCTTACATTTTTGTCGTAGGATGATCAACCTTTCAGGAATTATTTTGAAAAAACCAATTTTTGGAAGCTTTAATCCAAGATGGCGGACTGCACGGATTTTTCATTGGGGCTTCGAACTAAATAACATAGGTATATAAAAATCACAACTACCCCACCTTTTGTAGGGCAAAACCCCAACTAACTGGAAAAAAGATTCTATAAGTGATTTAATTCGCTGTAGCTAATTGCTTATGAGGAGACTCGGAAATTAAATTAGCAAATATTATTAGTGAACTGAACGATCTCTTTTTTTTTTTTTGTATCAAATTAGAAATTTTGCATAGGATTTTCGACGACAATCGAGTTAATATTAACGCAAGATTTTCATTTTGATTCGGATGTCCTATGGATTATTCGATTTAGATTTTAATTGAATACAAAACCAATCCATCCAAAAGCTAATTTTTAACTAGCATTTTTTTTTTCAATTCAATTCAAATATTATTCAAATAACCCATCCCCAACAAGCTATTCGTAAAAATCATCTTTCATTCTCCCCAGTTTATTCGAATATATTTTTAATCAAGCAAAATGATTTTTTATTCAATTGAAAATTGACTTAATTGAAATTAAATTCAAAGCTTAAATTTTATTCAAGACTAAAATGAGCCCACGACTGACCTATAAAAATGCCATGTAAATAGTTTTCAAATTAATTTAATTTAAAAATTTTAAATTTTGAATTTTATCTCTGTATTTAAATCTTATTTCTAACTTCCTCAATTATTTTATATAAATAAAATTTTAAATCCAATATATAAATTAGCCAATGCAATTTATTATTTAGTTGGGACATTCAAAAGTTCTATGAGTAGTTTCAGTAAAAAAAGAAAAAAATTCACTACAGTTGAGCAACAATTATAACCATTCGTAGTTGCAGAAATTGAAGTGAAAAATTAATTTCATTTATTTCCCGAATAGCCTAAAATTCCTACTGGTCCTGAACACCCCACAAGGCTTTCAATCTTTACCTACCTCTCATTCGAGAATGAATCTATTCGGTACGATTTGAAGCAGAAATCAAATAGGGAAAATTCTCTCCTCCCTCTGATAAAACATGAGTAAATTTTCAGCTGAATTGCTGTACACTTGTAACTTGATTAGTTTGTGGTTTTCGAAAGTACTAGAACAAGAGTGTGGCGGAGAGTTGTAGATTGAAAGTGCCTGCAGGTCCCCAAAAGGGCTATCTATTTGTAATACTGTCCAATGTCCGTGTATCTACATACTTTTTGCACTCTCAGCAGCAGTAAAAGGCGAACACAAGAATTAACTTTTCGCGCTAGTTTTTGTCACACGTTACGATAAATAATTGCTCCACAAGTTCACATAACATTCAAAAGTCTCTAATTTATACATGAAAATCATTTCCTGAAAATCGAGGCTTCTTTTTTTTTCAATTTTGACTTTTTCCCCTAAAACGATTATACACTAGATTTATGGAATTCGACTAGCTTTTGTATCTGTGATGTGCTTACCTCATTTCATTCTGGTGACCTATCCGCGCGCCCGGAAAAACAGACTTAAACAAATATGATTCAATATAGTTTATAACATTTTGCTGCCATTTAAAGTTCTGATTTATGAAAATGTCTTTCCGAATAATTCAGGA
This sequence comes from Dioctria rufipes, assembly GCA_963924295.1. Taxonomy (NCBI): domain Eukaryota; kingdom Metazoa; phylum Arthropoda; class Insecta; order Diptera; family Asilidae; genus Dioctria; species Dioctria rufipes. The sequence goes on along the minus strand of OZ002743.1, from coordinate 73,667,266 downwards.
TATTTTAGCGATAGTTTTATATCAATGAGCTACCCACCTATGGCGCATTTTAAAATTAATTTTTCGAATCCGGAACTTAATTTTTTTTTTCCTACCCAACTTTCAGAGGTAATTTAAATGAAAAGTTATTGTTGCTATCTGTCTATAAAGTGATTAAATTTAATTTGGGTTGTAGTTATACATATATAGATTGGTATGGGTAACATTTCAGATTCAGAGGTTCTTTCTACTAACAATGGATCGTACTCATAATGTGAAAAGGCATTTGACTTTTGTAATATATTTTACTCGATGATTTAGATCCCACCTAATATAATTTGAGTTTCAGTTAAAAAACTTGGATGGATTTTCTGTATCTAATTTCATCGGTCCTCCACTCTTAAAAAATGGGAGTGACGTACTAGTGTCAGTACTGTTTATATTAATTTATCAAGTTAACCGTTATTCAAAATTAAGACAGACTAACTACGCTCTATAACTATGTAATGCCAATAGGCTCAACACTGTTTCTTCTCAAAACATTAAAGAACGTTGCTGATAAGGCTAGATGAAGTATCTTCTTGTTTTCTATTTATATCCATCAACAACTAAGCGGAAATATCTATGGTTAACACAGCCTAGCTCGAAGGCTTAAGGATGTTATGTATTCAATAAGAGACTGCCAATAAACATTTTTATTAATAACATACCCTTCGATATGATTATACGTGCTTTCGAAAGAGGAGATTTGGGTGAGGAAATCTTTTGTAGTTTTGACTCTATACTGAAATCGTCCACGCTTAGTGCGAATGTACTTAACCGGGAATTTGAGACGCTGTTACCACACAGTTTTAAATTATTACAACATTTAATGTTGGCAATTTGTTGCCAATAATAAATGTAATAAAATTACATCCCTAATTTAAAATTAAATGGACTGTGTAAAAATGCGTTTCGTACTGCAACGAATTTACCAGCTATATGTAAAATTACTATGTTGTGTGGAATTCATTTAAGGGGGTCAGCCCGTGTGACTTATTAAAAAAAATTTTTTTTTTTTTTTTGCATAAGTTGTATCCAAATATAGTTCAGAATATGTGGGTAAAATAATTTTCCTATATTCTGAGCTGTTCGAAAGTTACAGCGTTAATCACGGCAGGTATTTGAAGCGTGCGCTCGAACATCGGACCCCTTCTTTTGAGCTTTGGTTTCTTACCTGAGCCCTTTTAATACAAACATGGATTTAAATGTACAATATAGAAGTCGTTATATCTCTAAACTCATTTTCTGTTTCCAATATGACAGTTAGTTTAGTCTTAATTGAGAACCCAAAGTGTTCGAATTTTATTTGTGATAATAGTATTTGAACTTTTAAACGCGTTTTTCTCAAGACTACGTTTTTCTAACTGATCACGATATCTCAAAAAGGGTTTGACTGATTGCCTTGAAATTTTAACGGTAGATTCGACACATATATAGTCATCGAGTGAACTAAAATAATGCAAAAATTCCAAACCGTTTTTTTTTTTCATAACAAAATGATCGGAAAAAAATCACGAAATTTGAAAATCAATTTTCAAAAACATCTCAGTTATTCAATTTTCAATATTTTCGAATGATTCTAGTTCATTCGATAGCCACAGCTTCATAGATTGCAACGCCGTTTGGTTTTTTGATTTCAGGAGCCAATTAGCTGGAATCATGGAGACCGTCGACACACATTTTTTTTACATGCGTGCCTTTGTAGTGGTGCCACACACATTGGGATAAATATTTTGGTCTGAAAATATTCTGGCTTACTGCTGAAATGTCAATTAATATATAGTAAACAGTTCAAACTTCTACATTTTTATTGTTCGTCAAAACAACATCCCAAAAAACGTAAAAAAACAGGCGGTCACACGGGGTGACCCGCTTAACATAAAGTTTACCATATGCATTGTAAAATTACACTGATGTGTTGGAAAGTGTTCCCTATGAGTGTGGTAAATTAAAATTTCAATTTGATTTGGCATACGTCAGATGAGATAGTCCTGTTTTATTTCAGCCAACATTCGGATTTCGCGTTCATCATCTGCTCGAATAAACCAGTCAGTTGTTACACAGATATAGCGTAAATCAAGCCTATTCTTAATTCTTTTGGAATGGCATTCCATTCGAAATCAAATATTAAACTGAATTGAGATTCAAACAGTATATATTATGTCATTCGACCGAAAATGAAACCAGTCTTGAAATCACAAATTATTTATTTTATATAGTTACTAGGTATCATCATTTTAAAATATGTTAGGTAACTACTTAAATGGCTTTGATGGTAATTCATATTTATTTTGCTATTGCTGTGATGGATTTTTTGGACCCTCTTGATGCTTCTGTGATTAATTCAAAGAAAAATCTTTCTATGAATTCGTATGTCTGCGATGGATATTTAATGTTTAAGTTGTAAAGTTCGCTGTCGGTGAAAATGTAGAATGCAGGCTTGGTATCAGTTTCTGTAAGAAAGAAAGTACGAAAGGTCAAAAACTTGTCCGAATAACATAAGACTTAAAAACTCTAAACCGCTTGTAAGATGTATCTAAATTATTTAGGACCTCTTCAATTTCAGAATAAACCACTATACTGCGCAACGAATTTTGACAGTTCATTAGATTATTATTTTTACAGAAACTCAGTAATTTATTCGCATGTATACTTGAAATTCAAGTTATGGAAATATTTGAACTCATTCACAAAGTACTGTATAACTTCTTCTGATACATTAAATTTGATCTTTAGCTTGAGAAAAAGCAATGCAAGGGATTCTGTCAATGCCTTTGGAATGATTTGAATAGGAAAATTCATTTGAACTGAAAGAAGTTCCGGCTCCAGGATGGTGTATCTCTCGATTTCTACTTCACTGCAACTCTTTGCACGTGTCGTCGGAAAATATTTTATGTTTCCTAAACACATGACTGTGGAAAGAAGTTTTAATTTTAAATGCTTTTTTGACAATTATCAACGGGCCAATGAACTAGTTCTTCACTAAGTAAATGTAAGGATTCATGATTTATAATTACTTTAAGCGAACGGGAAGAAAATCCACATGAACCTTGCTTACAAAAAAGAAACAACCTATTAGAGTAAATAACACTTTCTCTTTGAAAAGGATGAAAGTGAAAGTAGTGCGATTTAAAGGAGAAATATTTAGAAAACCTTTTACCACATCCTGGTTCTACACATTTAAAAAAGAAGTTATTTCTTAATCTGTGCATATACAAATGCTTGTTATAATCTTGAACACTTGTTAATTTAATTTCGCACTCTGTAGAAATAATAAAGAAATTACTTTGACACGACATATCTTCATACAGTAAGAAAATTTCAACCTATAAAATGAAACGTAACACAGCACTCTTGAAGATATACAACTTAAAATTATCTTTAATATACAAAAAATCTAGAGAGTAAACTAATCACTTCAAAGTCCACCGAAAAAGTGATGAATTAACTGGTTCATGTATTTTTAGACAAACGTGTGAAATTAATACAAAAAAAAACTTAAACTTTCACCACATTAAATTTAGTGAAATTGTAATAATTTTTTACTGTGATTAAGATTCAATCAGAAGAACTAGCTCCTAATGTACCACAAGGGGAAATTTTTTTGCGTAATTCCATACTGATGACATAGATAGTGATTTTATGCGGATCAATGCTGAAGTCAAAGTGATCGTACTTACAGGCAATATCGGAACTGATATTTCTATCCCTCTGCAACAGGTCCTAATTATGTTTACGACAACTCGGCGTGTTCAGTAATCAAGATAAAAGTTCAGGTTAATGCTAGCTGTAAATACCATATAAATAGGAGTATACACATCTAGCTTCAGCCAATTCTGGGGAAAAATGTAACCTAATTACAAGAATAATATAAAAAAATTATAGAAGCCTTAAGCATAGACCCCTCTTTTATTAATGATACAATTAGAATATTTTTTTTCCTTCTTCTTCACTCGTCTTGAAATCTTCGAGCTTCCACATAGTCTCTCTACCTGATTGTGTTATCCGATTCCGTGTTTCAGTTATCCACTGATGGGTCTGCCACCTACCTCTTAATAGGAACAGCCCACTATATTCAGGGATGCTTTTGGTTGTTGTCATTGATAAAAATTTCCAGCATTGTTTTTTTTATGATTTTTATTATTTTAAAGGCAAATTGTTTCGACAGCAATGCTCACAAAAGTTAACTTGATTATCGGAGTATAAAGCACCACCCTTGGTTTCATTGATTTCCAACGTGGGCATAGTTTACAACGAGCCACAAAAAGAATGTAGTCGTCCCATAGAAATCATTGAATATATACAAGAACATACTTTTGGACGGCAACTTTTCCTAAACATATCCACGGACCAAGTTAATGAAAGAAAACGTAAATGATCATTTAACTATCAGGAAGATTTGTGTTTGGTGTATATCACACAATTTCATTAACCCTTGTGTCAACACCTACATCACCGATGAGTTTTCACATGTCTGGTACCTTCTCCAGGTAACAGTTTTTCATTTATCGGCCTGGGTGTCTTCGACATCCTCAAAAATTATATTTTAAATATCGTTGCCAAATTTAAGATTATTAACTATTTTGGATATGTATGAAAAATAGTCGCATATTATTGTACCAACCGAATCAACACCTGCATCACCCGTGATTTATGAGTTTGTCATACATTTTGTATGGGAGTAGGGACTTTTATGACTCATTTACAGTTAAAATCATATAGTATCGTGTATCTGATGCACTATGGTACAAGTTAAACGCTCATTTTATTTTATGAAGTCGTAGTAAAAAGAGGTTAACAATTTATTGTACAGCAAAATGAGCAGTCTAGCAAAACTTTCAAAAGATGGATTTTTGACCCCACGTCAATTCGCAAGGTATGTAGTGTTATTTAGGTGTTAGTATAGAATTTGATGAAGGTGGGAACAATTCGGCAGAAGACTCCAAATTTGTTGTCGATTCTCCACGACTTCGTCGTAATATTGATACGGCCACGCATCGATTGATTATGGATGTGGATGAATCAGGCCCAAGTGCACTTGACACAAGCTGAGAGCAGCACGCTGTACAATTCGTCGATGATGGTGATTCGGACGCGGTAACAGAAGATTTTCAAGTGGAGATAATTGAGACTGACAGCGAAAGTGAGACCGAAGAAGACGATGGCTTTATCTTTTGATTCGGAAGCAGATATTTTTAAAGCTAGAGATGGAACGATTTGAAATAAAGATCTTCACCTCCAACTCAAACCTACGCTCACAATGTACTGCGTCAATCTGCAAGACCCCAACCCGCTCAATGAAACTAGAACGTTCGGAATCATTGAAACATTTCAACGTATTTTTTGGCAGCAGATGTGCAGTCTTATTATGCGGGAGACGAATAGACGGAATGAAAGGAAATATGCTAAATGGAACATTGATAACCTTGTGGTTCCACCGCGAACATGGAAACCATTGACGGAAAAAGAATTTAATGCAGGAGTTCACCGCTCAAATAAGGAAAATGTACAGGATTTATGGAAATCATCTTCGCATCCATTATCTATTCTTTTTCTTTTCCACATCGTTGTCACTTGGGCGTCTCTTGATTACCTACCAGTTGTCCATGGTTAGGACCGTGAAGAAAAATATGCCATACCTTTCAGAAGAATTCAAGCCAAGTCACCAGCGGGAGCTAAACTCATCTGAGTTTGGGTCTCTGAAGGACGAGTAATGGACTATAATAAATACAAAGGAGGAGTTGACAATATGGAAAAAATGTTGACTGAATATTCTTTAAAAAGGAGGACTCTTCGCTAGCCACAAGCATTTTTCTACAACATGCTAAATATCGCAGCTTTGGTAACTTATATTAACAACGGCTAACTTGAATGGTGTTGGAAAAAAAGGACAGATGCTCACCGTAAGTATGTTCACGAGCTAGCTACTGCCCTGGTAATACCAAATGTCATCGATAGGGCTAATAATAAGAGCAACTGGACCGGCAATTTTAGCACTCAATGTTGTTTAGAGTGCACGCTGGAGTGCCCGTTAATTTCTGGGGCGGAAGCATTAGCTCCCGGCCAAGCTCTGAAGAGGGATGCCCAAGGACGAATAAAACAGTTAGGTACCTATTTCTTCTGCGATAAACGCCGTCCTGCTTCTAAGCGATGCTATGCTTGCCAAAAGCTGATTTGTGCACAGCATAGCTCACCTCTCATCGGCAAATGCAACAGCTGTCCCAAATAAATGCAATAATTTATAAAATAAACATGATAATAGAAAAATAAATTTGAGTCATTAATTGCTTATGTACAGAATCTAATTCCAATGTAATTTTCATTTTTTTCATACTACCTATTTCCCAAATTGTCGAACTGTAAATGTCATCCGTAGGCCGTAATACCTGTTCTTTTTCATTTTTTTTCTTCTAACAATGTCATAAAATAAATAATAAATTCAATAAATATATTTACAGACCTCATTTTTCACCTATTTACCTGCAACTCAGAAACTTTACCATACAAAATGTATGGGTACCACCGATGATGCAGGTGTTGATTCGAGGAGGTAAGAAGTGGTGTTGACACAAGGGTTAAGGTCCAAAAAAGACATTGCTCGACATTTTGGTAGGTGACTAAGCTTGAAACGATTATAGATCGTTTGCAAACAAATAGTTTTCCCATTCTTTAGACACATGGGTCATATTTTCACCATTTCAATGGAAGACCGTCATACAGACTATGTTGAATGATACACCACCATTTGTTTTACAGATATTTTTCGAAAAATGTGTGAAAATCACACTAAAGCGTTCAGTTCATTCTCCTTACAGTCATACTTTGAACCTTAAAACTTCTTTTTATTTTATCACTTTTGTATCATGGCCTCAAGCAACAATCTGAAATTCGCAACGCATAATTGTACCATACATATATTTTGCTGACGAATTTCTGTGCCACCGAGAATTTTCCAAAGATTCGTACATTTCAAATAAAAACGAACTTTTAAAATAGGACACATGCATATATCAGACAGAGAAAAAGTACGGAGCGTAGAGTTGTTCTCCTTTTACGGAATATTCATTGCGTTTTGCCAAACTTTTTACTTTGACATCCCGTTCCACCTCTTGCTTAATATTTTTTTCGGGAATTGTTTCATTTGCATTATATTGTTATAGTTAATAAAAAAGTCCAACGAAATTCTGTATACGTACCTCCTTAAGGTCATCCTTAACATATACCCCGTGTAAAGTTGCATCAAGAAATCAAGAAAAAGGCCTCAATCACAACAGAGCTGCATTTACCCTGGAACAAGAATTCCACACGAATCCATTTTAGAGTTTGTGCAGTTAATCGGAGCTGATATCTACGCAGGGGCAGCGATCACCTCCTCGAGACTATTTTAAAAGGCAACTTCAAAGCGAAAACCTTATTTAGGGCAGAATGGGAATTACACTCTGTGCTTCAACCATTTACACGCCCTGTTATCTACATAGATGGCTCCAAATCGGAAGAAAGAGCAGGCGTTTGCTGCGAAGACCCTCATGTGGAAATGGCCATACTGCTTGAAGATCATATCATGGCTTTCCAGTTGGAAGTCAAGGCCATCCTTAAAGCGAAAAGGTAACTCCACAGCAGAGAACCAAGAGATTGCTATTTGCTCGGATAGCCAAGAGGCTGCCAAGCCTCCAAACTGGTATTGGAGTATAAAACCACCCTTCATTTCTATTAGTATGAGTGTATCGAAAAGGCGTATCTAGCATTGTTTTTGATTTACGAATAATATCCATAGGTCAATTGCTGAAAGCATTGTCTAGCATGGAAATTCTATTTGTCGGTGTAACGAGGGGGACTCTTTTCATGGGTACTAGGTCACAGCTATATTAGCAGAAATGAAAAGGCTATTTGCAGCCTCGGAAGCATCCACCTCCACAATTGGCATTGCACCAAAACACCTAACCTCTAAGAATTTTGCTTGAGTTGAAAAAGCTACTGGGACTTAGCAAAGCCTACCCTGAGGGCTTTAGTGTCAATTCTAACTGGACACTCATTTCTCAGGAGTCACACAGGATAGGACTTGTTGATCATCCTATATACATAGAATACGAAGAGGAATCCAAAAAGGTGACTCACTTTCTTTGTCACAGTCCAGCTCTCTCCGGTAAACTTCACAGATTCCTTGGCTCACACCACCTAGATAAACTGCATAAAGCGGGTAAGAAGGGTTTGGCGGACCAGGGCCAATACTAAATTTTGTAAGAGTGTCCGTCTAAAATTAATCAGCCATTGCACATAAATCTGGAATGTGAAGAATGGGCCTTGTTGTGGCCAAAGTTTTAAAGACTATTTAGTTCTTCAATTCACCCATTCAATCCAACTCTAACAAATTAGTCCTAGTAGAGTTACCATTCATAAAGCTATGCTGATAAGAGCATCGGCTTGCAGTAAAAGTATAAAACATCGCAAATCAGGGCTTCAAATATCTTAGTAATACAGCTCAAATTTGGGGTAGGTCGGTAGGTAGTTAGAAATGTTATACTTGTTGCGCTTCTTGTACAAAAGTATACTGAAGAAAACCTTCCACTATACTACAAAGAAAAAATAAATAAAATAAAAAATAAAGTGGAACGCAATGTTTTATAATCGTAAAAGGAACGCCATTATAACTGCGATCAGGATAGTTTCTTGAGACACTATCATCCATACAACTTAGAGACAGACGCTTACATGTTATTGAAAAACTTATTAACTAAATTACATTAAAGTATCCAGCAATAACAAGTGATATTTTAGAAATTTTGTGAAATAGAAACACCAATCAAAATTTCAACTTAATTGTACGTCTTATCTACGTTTCCAAAACCAGAAGAAAAAAAACTTATTTATCCAAATAATTTGTATTTAACTGCAATTCACAATCCATAACAATATAATTCAATAAAAACAAAAACGTATTAATTAGCTAATTATTTAAAATGACATTGACTTAATATTGTTTACACCATTTACATGTAAATTGCTAAAAACTTCTAGGTTATGATCATCATTAAAAAGTAAAAATTCAAAAAAAAAACTTCCTTGAAGATTATTAGAATACCCGTTGCGCATCATCTCGTATATTATTTCGCTTCTCTTTTGTTATAATTTTATTATTGTTTTCTACACATTCGATAGATCCTAATCAATTTAACTATGTTTTTTTTAGCATACATAAATATGTGGGAGATATCAAATAACCAAATCTGTCCTCCTCTATATATACATATGTAAAATTGAATTCATAATGGAATGAGTTCACTTATTAAATCCTGTATCTATTTATACTAGTTTCAGATTACATCCTATTGTAATATTACTGCATAATCGACTGCGCAATAATTTTTTTTTTTATATAACTGCGATGAAATCATAACAACAAATATATCCATCTACATTTTTCTGAAGTCTTTCACTTAAAGGGGTAACGAAAGTTCGGTTGCTCTAATAGCTTCCTCCAAATATCTGAAAATTAATTTAAATGTTAATCTCGAATATTTTGAAGAAACCGGATATGTCCTTGACATTCAATAAAGTAGCAACTGATATCATGTTGTGTTGTGCATCTTTGTTTTCTTCAACTTTTGTTTTTTTAACTACATTTCTTAACCATTTAACTTCTTTCTCATGGAGCTAATTCGATCGTTATTTCCTGATTATTTATGTAAATGTTCTAAATATTCCCATTGTGGAAGAGAATATCAGTTTTTTTTTTTATATATATATATTCATTAATTCCATTTGGTAATTTTAGTCAATGTACTTAGCATACTCAGTAGCAACAGAGTATTTCCATTTCGAATATTAGTGGAAAAAAACCTTTCTTTAACAAGTTCTTGTTCTAACATTGGCTATTAAAATAAAAATAACTAAAAATGTTTCCACTTAATATAACCGGGTTTTATTATTTATGACATGTTTTTGAAATCTGTGGGCGACATAAAAGACTTAATAGTTCTTTAAAATGCATGCAAAGTATTAACGCTTTCAACATACATATGTACCTATTATGTTCGGAGGCTTCTTCTAGCTAGACCATCCAAAAATAACATAAAAAGCAGAGAGCGAAAATTGTGGTTAATCCAGGTTTTTTATTGTCAAGTTTCTCATGCTTAACTTTTACTTTCCTTACTTCTTGTATATTTGTTGATCAAATAATTGTTGTGACCATGACCGCCACAACCGCTTGTGGACATGCTTAATGGCAGTTCATTTCTGCGTTGGCGCGTGATACACCAAATTGGTACAAAATCATTTTTCGGTAGCAGATTTGCAATAAAAAAAAAAAAAAGATATTACTTGAAGCCATGAATAAATCAACTTAAAATGATCGTGAACAAATGCACATAAAATGCGATCAATGAAAATTGGAAACGTCTTACTGATTTTATTTAGATAGAGGTAATTAAACATTTTTTTATGTCCAAGATGCTTGATTAAATCTGTACTAATTGTTTTTATTTCGTATATAATTATTGATGATGCAACCCATGTAAATGGTTAGGTAAAAATTTCATTTTTGACATATTCTTTTCAATAATTTTTCAATAATTCAAGAAAACAAATTAAAACCAAAATCAAAGTTGAATTGCCACATTAAAAACTTTCAACTTGAAGTTATTTATGATTGCTATACTTGCTACATTTTAATACCCAAAACTAAAACAGCGTAAGTCTATTTTTCAATTTATTTTATTTCTCCTTGTATTTTCAAGTATAGTCGGTATTTTGGTAAATGTTATTCGGATTCCATTTTAGTTGAGTAATCATACAAATTTCATAAAAAATGTTCAAATTTCAGCAAAGAATTTGGCATCTAATTCTAATATTTTTGTAGATTGATAAATTCTATATTTTTGTTTTTAGTAATTGAGAAGCTAAATATACTTGAAAAAAAAATAAAAATATTCAAAGACAAATCTGTATTTTTGCTGTTTGTTTGTTTTTTTTTTTTTACAAATCATCTCAAACAACTTCATGAAAATATTATAATTTGAGAGAGTCACTTAGTCCATGCAATAAATAATTCGTCTACACTTTTTATGATCTTATTTAAGTCAATTGCTGGAAACTCTAGTCCTTTTACTAGCTAGCGTCTTTTCTAGGAAAAATGTTGTTCATGTTCTTCTAGCTAAAATATTATTAGCTTCAAATTATTTTAGCGATCCTGATGAAGGATACATTATACTATGCTAGCGGAATGTGATTATTTTTTTAAAAGATATATGTAGGTATCACACGCATGGCTAAGCTTTACTGTAGATCTCATTTTGGCATTTATTACGGTCAAGACTGAGTCTTGTTCAGAGAACACACTAATTTTGTGCATTTAGAAATGGGTAAAATCTCCCAGATAATATAGCAGTGTGCGCTGTCCTGTCGAAATGTAGCTAATATTGTTCATTTGTGCCTCGCCAGAACTCCTGCCGCCATACAACCCCAAATTATTACACTACCTCCGGCTTGCTTTACAGTAAATACCACGCATCAATATGGTATGCCTCTCCAGTGATCTTTCAAATGAACGTCACACCAGACCAGGAGTCCCGAAAATCTGTAATATTATTTCTAAATACCCTTTTTGCAAACCACAAGGTATAGGACAGTCATTTGGTGCTCCAAAAGGGAGTTACCTGGATATTTTTATAGATTTCGATGTGCTCTTTTTTCAATTTTCACTTTTCCACCACTCGCACCGCCATATTAGAATAATAGCGCTAAAAAACAGTTTTTGACAATATCTCCTTTCCGACTCGTTTTAGGACGAAAATATTTATGAAATATATTAAATTCGGGAAACTTTCCTATAATTTATGTATTAACTTCGAAGCTCTTGAAATTTTCGCTAATTATCTTCTCAATACTATTTTTAATAAAAACTGTCAGAAATACCCCTATAAAATATTTCTCAGTTCGATAAATAGATATTGAGCGTCGCTCGTTAAAAACTCCTCCAGAAATTACGAAAATCTGACTACTATAGCTCCAAAGGTACAAATGAACTTCAGCCTGTGAATTACTAGTTCCTAAATACTCAGCAAAATTATCAGGCAACAGGTAAAGAAGTCCGAGGTATAATGACGAACGGGGCATGTAGTCCAGTCAGTAGGGTAGTTCTGATTTTTACATATGTTATTTAGCTCTTGACCCCGATAAAAAATCCAAGTTTTCACTCTGGAGGTAGGGCAAAGGCCTTATTTAGTCCCTATTGACTGGACTAATAGTGACGAATGAATATTATCTGTAATCAGCTTTATTCTATGATACCCAGAATGCGGGGTTAAGTATTGCCAACATATGGTCAACATATTTTTCACAATAAGTCAATGTACGAAAATAGCAGACGAATTTAGCAATTAGAACACGTAAAAGTTTTAGCTTTGCCAAAGATTGTATTTAAGGGAATATTTTTAGCGTTTTGATTTGAATTGTGAGTAAGTCTAGTATATTTATGGTGTGCGGTTTGACGGGATTGATTTACGATAAATTTTGCATAGCATATAGGAAAAAGATTATTGTGTGGTGGAACAAAGTGACTTACTTTTTACGGGGCATACTGACGACCCTTTCACGGGACATAATGACGAGTGTTTACAATTAGAAAAGATGTTTAACCATTGAACAACGTGATATTTTTTTTAAATTTCATCATATTTATCTCTTAGATACATATTATGTGCTATTATAATTAAAAATAAATTGGCTGGTTTCACAAATGCATCATATTCTTCATATATTCCATAAAATTTTCAAAAGTTATCACATCTGCATCAGTATAATGTAGAGAATTATGCAAAACATAACACAAATACATCAAAATCATGGTGCAATATTGTCACGTTAGTGCGTGAGATGCATGTAAAATGAAAAAAAGATTCAATATTCTTCTCACATTAGTCTAGTTTATTATACGAAAAGAGCAGACGAATTTTGCAATTAGAACACGAAAATATTTTTGATTCCCTAAGTTTTTTGTGTTTGAGGAAATATTTATACTGTGCAGTTTGTCAGGATACTGATAGATTTCATGTTTACGATAAATTTTAATGTGTAGTGGGGCATAATGACGAGTTTTTTACGGGGCATAATGGCTCACTTTTTACGTGTCATAAAAACAAGATTTTTACGGGCATAATCATTTTTCGATTTTCACATTCTGGTAAGCTCAACGAAGAGCAAATTCGAAAGACATAATTTTACATTAGAAGAAAATTCTTTGTCAAGGAAAATGATTCTAACAATTAGTGTGTTTAGTATTTCGCAAACTGTGAATTTTTCGAACGTTGGTTGCTCAAAAACTGAGAAATCAGCATTTTGTAAAAACAATATATTTTCGAGTTCTATGAATACGAAAGAAATTTTGGAATGTCAGCCTATTTATTCTAAAACTTCCCAAAGCCAGGAATTGTTTTAAAGGTAAAATATCAGATGTTTCCAGTTTGCAGTATTCGAATTCGAAACTCGGGGTGTTTCTCATTTTAGAATGTATAATTTAAATATAATTCGTCATTATGCCCCGAGCCCTTCGTTATTATGCCCCGTATTTGGGCCATAGTGATGAACTGATCATCACTCCACTTAGGTCAACAGAGCACTTCATAATTATCATTATCACATTTTGGCCCTGATTGACCCTATTTGGTATGGGTATATTTAAAGAAATCGATTCAGGGATGTAAGAAAAATCTAAAAACCTAGAGAAAAATCGTTCATCATTATGCCTCAGGATTCCCTACTACACGTTTTGAGACAATTCTGAAAAATTAAGGTGCTTTATACTTTTGTCTTGCACATATTTTCATACAGTTTTACTTCATATTTAACATTTGTAGGATTACTTTTTAATAAAAAAATTTTTTTTTAGGCTTTAGATTTTTACATCTTCGTGACATCTTTCATACTAAATTTCAGCTCATTAACTGAATTCTTAAGATCTTAATTACAAGCTTTCTGTGCTCATTTCCTAATACGTAGGTAAGTTATTTAAGCATAAAATAACTTTTAATAACATCGTTATATTCTATTCCTGAGGTTAGAAGTGTTATTGATGTAGTTAAAAATATTTCGCCAAGGGTCTGACCCCTATTTTATATTAGCATGCCGTGAATAACATCTAACCGTTCTAAATAATAACAATTTCCCAAATCAGTGAAGCAAATTAACTCATGAATTTTTCAGGAAATTAACTAGAATTATATATTTATGTGTGTCCGTCCATGTAAACACAGCCTTTCCCTATGGCAATAACAAATCACAATTGGAATGCTAATGACTGCCACAGTAACATCCAAACTGGGTGTTTGGTATTTTTATTGTGTCATTGCCCATTAAGTGTTATATCATCGACAGGTATCAGTTTATTTAGGGGGAGTTTATTGACTGTCAATAGGGCAGAATTAATGTTATCGCGCATACATACATATTTATGCTGATCGCTTTAAATGGAATTATATGAGATGATTATACACGATTGGATTATGGTATTTTGGGAGAAGCTTTGTTTGTTGAACTGAAGAAATCTTTAATGAATGAATTAATCAAGTCAATATTGGAGATGAGTAATTTTACAAAACATACGTACAAGCTATGGTAACGTCCTATGAATAAATAAATCCGCTGTTCCGCATTCATATCTGAAATTGATATTGTTTCCCACAATGTATTCGTGAGACGCCACTCATGTAACTACATATGTATGCGAGAATGCATTTTATTCAAATTTTTTGTGTTATGGAAAAATTAAATTTATTGTTGTCTGACAGTCAGACGATAGCAAAAGATGTAACCTCTAGAGAAAACTCTAGCTCGAGTCCTCTAGTCAGATTCATCAAAAAATCATTTAGAGATATGTGAAGTTAGAGGTGGTAAAGCTAGAGATGATAAAGCTAGAGAGATGTGCAGATTGGTCTAACTAATAACTAGACCAGTCAAATTATTACTAGACATTTTTCTCTAGCTACACCTAAACATGCACTAAGCAAAATGTTTTCCAAAAGCGAACTACATCGTGCTGGCGGTATTTTGTATTTTGCTTATAAGGACAATAAGATAAAAGTAAGCAGGAAAGTGGGTAATTTAGAAAGAAGAAAAGGACGCCTTTTTGAGGGGTACGAAATGAAAAAATTAGAAATATTAACAAAATTTAATTAAACTGAGTTTATTTCATTTATTGAACAAGTAAGTACATGGTATGAATTTTATACCACCGCACATAATATGATCATTTTCTATGAAGCTCTGTTAGACTGTTTTCCTAAGTTACAAAGAAATCTAGTACGTGGAGCACACCCATTGTTTTCGCTTTTGAAATGAGGAAAGCGTTAATTCAGTTATGCATATAGTGAAAAAAATTAGTGCAGAAAAAAATACCGTTAACGTAATCAATAAGGAACCAGATATGTTAAAATCAGCGGTAATTGTTAAACCCAAATGCAAACAGGACAGTGTAACTACGAAAAGTTGATGTTAAAGAAAAGATCACACCGCCAGAATTATCTATTAAAATTAACAGTGTATCTAATAGAAAAAACGGTGCTATCGCAATTAAGTGTACTGATGAAGAATCCAAGAATAAATTTGGAAAATAAAGTGAAACAGAAATTAAAGGAAAAATATGAGGTTAAAATTCCGCAGGCTAGAAATTTCAAAGTCCTAGTGACTGGAATGAGAGAATGTTGGGAGGAAAATAAATTTGAGTCTGCAATAAAACGACAAAATAGTCTCACTGGAAAAATTAAATATTTGAAGTAGTGTAAAATTTCCGAATGTTTACAATGCAATTGTTGAAGTAGATAATGAGGATTATAAAAAATTCATAGAACAAGGTAAGGTTAGCGTAGGCTGGGATTAGTGCAGAGCTTATGAATATGTTAGAGTGAAGAAGTGTTATAAATGTTGGGGTTTTTTCCATATATCATGTCAATGCAAAAACAGCCAAATTTGTAAAAAGTGTGGCGAAACCATGATGTCAGAGATTGTGCGTCCACTGGATTAAAATATATTGTTTAAAGACGAATACTAAATATGGTCATGATTGTCGTGGTATCAAATGTGCGGTATATCAAAAGAAATTAGAAATTGAAAAAAGGCGTACACCAGTTTAGCAATTAAACAGTGTGAATGTTCAGGGATTAACTACCAATTTGAATGAATTAGAATCGTGTATACTTATGAATGAATTTGATGAGATTGTACTCTCTGAGACTCATCTGACTGATTTTATTGCTGACAATGAAGTGAAATTAGAAAATTACTACATTATTAGGTGCGACAGTTCTTCTAGGCATACAGGTGGTGTATGTATATATATTAAGACAAGCTACGAATTTAAAGTTTTGGAGAAAATATCGATTGGTAAAGATCATTGGTTGCTAATAATTAAGTTGTATTTAATGTTACTATCAATAAATTTAGCCGTTGTCTACAATTCCCCTAGTGCATCGAAAAGGGTTTTATGTGAGAAATGTTCAGAATGGATCGATAAAATATTTGATGTGAACGACGATTTTGTCATACTGGGTGATTTTAATGTCGATTAGTTAAATTCCAGCAACACGTATAGGGAATTGCTAAACCAAATAATTACAGGTGATAATGCCTGCAAGCAAATTGTAAATGAGCCTACTAGAATTACCAGTGATAGCAAAACATTACTTGATTACGTCATTACGAATTCAAACCTCGTTGAAGCTGATTTAAGAAATGATTTAAAATTATCGGACCATGAGGCTATAGTAGTGAAAATTAGTGTCAAAAACAGAATTAGTATAATTAAAAAGAAATTAATAGATTTACCTATGTAAAATGTAATAAAGACGCAATTATTAGAGAAATGTCTGCCAGTGCTTTACCTAGTTGTACAGTTTTGATTACAACTAATGAGGTTACTGATATAATATGAAGTGAGTTGCTAAGAATTACAAATAGTCACATACGCTACCGTGTAAAAAGAATTAATTCTCTGGAATGGTATAATAGCATTTTAAGACAATTAAGAACTGAAAAAATTATATTGTACCAAAGAGCATTGCACTTAAATACAAGAACGGACTGGGAAAACTATAGGACGATGCGTAATAATTATAAAAAAGAACTTGAAAGGGGGAAAAATGAATATATTAGAAATAAGTTGCTTGGATCTAATGATCAAAAAAGAATGTGGAGGAATTTAAAAAGATATACATATATTGGGTGAAGATCGTGAAAAAAATTTTAGAAATATATTGAAACGATAAATCAATCCATTGCAAGTGTGCCATTTGTGAACTTAATAGAAAATGTACAATCGATCTTTAAATTCAGACTTATAGAGCAATTGGATATAAGAAAAGCTATGAGTCCATGAGCCACAAAAAGACTTTAATTTTGTTGGTGCCAAGAAATCAGGTTGCTTTCCATATAAATGGAAGGAGTCAATAGTCACCAATAGCGAAGGTTACTGGAGCAGATAACTGTGAAGACTTCCGCCCAATTAATGCTCTACCATAGTATGAAAAAATAGTGGAAAAAATCGTTCAGGTGCAGCTTAATGAATACTTCAATGAGCACAATCCTTTCATTGAGAGCCAGTCAGGCTTTAGGAGTCAGCACTCATGTGAAAGTGCGCTGAATCAAGTAATTATTGATTGAAAGGAGGAAATATCTACAGGAAATAGTGTTATTGCTATGTTCCTCGACTTAAAGGGGGCATTTGAAACTATTGATAGAAGTGTTCTTTTGAAGAAACTTTATAGTTATAGAGTACTATATACGGAATATCAGTGGTTTAAGTCATACCTCCAAGGTAGATCACAGAGGGCTGCTATCAACAAAACATGTCAGAGAGTAAGACTACGACTCTAGGCGTTCCGGAGGGTTCTATGTTGTTTCTATCCGGTAATGATATTTGTGCGTGCAAAGAAAAAGTTCAAGGATATCTGGTTAGATTGAGTAAATGGTTTCAATATAATAAATTAAAGCTTAATATAAATAAATCTAAGTGTATGGTGTTTAAACGCCAATGTAGTGTTAACTTAAGCATAAACAGTGAAAGTATTGAACAAGTGGAAGAAATCAAATATCTTTAAGTAATTTTGGATTGTAGACTTAAATTTAATCTCGATGTGAATTATGTTGCGAAAATAAATCGGTTTTTTTAAAAGTATAAGGAATAGATTAGATACATTACAAGCAATAAATGTTTACAATGTAATTATAAAGCCCCATTTTGAATATTGTTCAACTGTGTTGTATATGTGTGATGTAAGTGCGTTCACGAGGCTAAAAAGGTTGCAAAACAAAGCTATGAAGGCTATACTGAAGTGCAACAAGTACAGAAGAATTTCAGATATGTTAAGTGCATTGTGTTGGTTAAGTGTCAAACTACGTATAGCTATGAATGTTTTATTGTTTGATGACAAAATTAGAAGAGGATATATGCCTAAATATTTAACATCCTAATAAATTATGTTAGAGATATACAGCCATACTTGTTAAGAAATGCAAATGGCTTTCGATATCCATTATTTAGCCCAAAATAGTTTAGTGTATAGAGGTTTCAGATATTTAACATGTTACCATCAAATGTTAAAACAGAAACAAATACTAAAATTGTAAAAAAACACATTATAGAATTTGTTAAAAACAGTTTTTAGAATAATAATGTCATGATATTGTATCAAATAGTAATTAACTAAATAAATCAAATCAATAAAAAAAAAATCAATCAAAATTCCTTGTTACTCCATTTGGCACAGCACCGCAATGTCAATCTTATCGACTGGTATGATGAGCCTGCCGTCAAATCGATGGGTCAACATAAGGTTTGTTTTTTTTTTATCTGAGCATTTTCTAGTTTAAATTGGTAATGATATAATATTTGTGAAATAACTTATAATATCCAATTCAAACTCCTTTAAAGGTTGTTTGTAGTCGAAAAAAAACATTAACGAAAATCCTATGCCACCATTTGTGACTCTTTTGATCAACCTCAACTTTGTGGCAAGGAACTAACTCTGAAGTACCACCGGGCTTTCTTCGTGTAACTTTAGTTACTTTCTCAGAATTATGAAAATTTGAAACATAGTAGCCAACCTTTTTTCTTTCCACTTTATTTAGATAAAATTTTCCAGAATCATTTCTTTTCCAGTCGAATTCACCGCGTGAGAATTTTCTGATCTCTTTCAAGTCTGATGGTAAAAATTTTCAATTAGCTTTTACAGTACCACATACGTATATCCTTAAGCTCAACCCTCAAATCTCATCTTGCAAAAAAATTAACGAAATTCAATTTGTGATTATTACAAATAAAAAGGAAGCTTAAGTGTAATACGACGATTTTGATAAGTTTTTCTGAATATCTTTGCCTTTTTTGCATATACAGGCAATATCTCAAAGCTACATATGTAACCGCTTTTATATCAAAGCATCTGTAAATCTTCTTTTGTGGGCTTTTTAAGTAATTACTGCTTCAGAGAATTGTGACCTTTAAAATAGTAATGGTTGTACTTTGTATATTCTGCTGAAATTTAGTTAATCCCTGTTAGGCATCAATGATGAATCGTTCAAATGAATATTTCCTTAAATCTAGTAATCGCAATATCTCGATTTCGCTTTTAAGAAAATATATATATAAGAAAATTTATTCCAATAAAAACTTTGATTTCTGCACTATTGTTAGGCACACAAAACTTTTTCGATTTTTGTGCAATTAATGATTTCATCAGTGAGTAATGCATTGAAATGTTCTTTTGGATAATTTGATGGAAGACTTTCAATAATTTCCGATGGACCAGTGTAACCTTGAATTGTTCCAGTTCATTTATATAGAAATTTCTACTCAATTTCGATGTATTGTTTCAACATTTATAGGACTAAATAAACTATATTTGGGTAAAATTGGCTTACATAAAACTGGGACACTTGAGTCTTCATTTTCAAATTGCCTATAAAGTAGTAGTAAGTTCCCTTCTTTTAGAATATTTTCCTCATCCTTAGACTCAAATGGAAGGAATACTTGCTAATTCTATAGTATATCCATCCATAATCATTGAACAAAGCTGCTTTAATATGCTCCAAGCCCAGAATTTTCGTACTTATGACTATAAGTATTCAATTATAGTAGTAGTACCACTTAGGCTAACCACAAAAATCTCTTTAAAAAAAAATCGCAATAAACGCCAATATGATTTTAAAGAATCGCATTTTAGTTTAAAATTGAAACAATCTTAATTCGCCTGAATACGATCCAAAAGAAATATAATATCGTTATCACTCTCATAGTAGGAAAAATATCTTATGAATTTCATGAAATTCACGTAGACCTCAGTGCGCGTACCAAAATATTATAATTTTTTTACAAAGAAAATATTCCGAGAATTTGTACCGTTTTACAAATTTACTGGAAATTTTGAAAAATGTGATATAAATTTTATACAATTTTCCCTGAAAGAATTAAACTACCTTATCAAAAATTTTGAATTACCCTCAGTATTATAGAAATTTTCTAAGGAAGAGAGGTGGACAAATGATTTTGAACTTCTTCTTTCTAAGCTTGAACTAAATGATCTATTGCAACTGAAGAATAGTTGGCTTTGACACTGCGATACTTAGCAACCGGAATGGAACACATTATATTATGATATTCCATGACCATGGGCACTACTTAAAAACACAATATCAATATCTCTATTACAGGTTCTAAGAACAAAGGTAAAACTGGATAGAGCAAACTGGGATTTTTGGAAGAGTTGGCACTTTCCACATTGCCTTGGCGCTATAGATGATAAGTAAACATGTTGTACTCAAAGCGCCGAAGAATATTGGCAAAAACTATTTGAATTACATATGAAAGGACTCATATGGTATATTTCTAATGGGTGTTTCAGATGGTCAATATTAGTTCACCTATATCAGTGGTGGAAATAAAGGACGAATTACGAGTTCAGATGTGTTTAATAACTGCAAATTTTGAAATGCTTTAAAGGGTAACACCACTGTAAATTTTTCAGAAAATCAATTTTTTTTTATTGGCTTAAAAGATGCGTTGAACTTTCTAGAATATGAGGCACAAAGCCTTATACCTGAAGGAATTTTCTTTATTGAAATTTTAAGCTCCTCCCCAAGCCCGTCGGTCTGCTCCGAAATGACTACCTGCGTCAAATAAACCCTACTGGGAAGGTGCTATTACTGACACTAATACAGTAACATATGTCGTTAGAAAGTGTTTATGTTCAGTTAAAATCATTTCCAAGCAAAGTACGTTAGTTTAGCGTCAGTACATGTAAACTTTAAACAGTCGAATTTTTAAACACGATTTTTCAAAACGGCACGCAGCATAACTCCAACAATTTTCATTCTCTTCATTTGAATTTTTAACAATATCTTTAAAATAACATTTTGAAGTGAAATATGTGCGGGATTTTCCATACGTCCTTTTAGACATTATTTTTTAATAAATGATTATCGCTTTTTGTGTCGAAAATTGCACGATTTCATTTAAATACCCGACAATCATACAAAAATGAGTATTTTCAAAATTTCCTACGTACTTCACTAGCTACGAGCATGTAGACTACGTGATATTTTTCTTTGTTTTATTTTTTTCAAATTCAAAATTGCACCATATACACTGCGTGCCGCAGAGTGCTTTAAATTCGACAAGCCTCATGAGAATGGCTCTGGTGTCACCATTTACTAATATTTTTTTTTAGTAATTTTTTTCTTGTATATATGCTTAGCAACTTCCATGAATATTATTATTCGATTACCTTTCTTTACATAAAAAAAAATGTCTAAAAAACGCTACTTTTAAGGTTATTACAGTGGTTTAACCCCTTAACGCCTAAACATACCACCCGGCACTGTAGTACCATAAATTTTCGTGACTGCTGATGATTATTTGCCATGAAAAGTGATATATTGAAACTGTATGCCTTACGGAAGCTTAATAGACCACAGCGAGTTTCCAATTATTGCCTTTTACATCGTAGATGTATGTACCTATACATATTTGAAAATAGTTTTGGTGCTATGATTAAAATCGTTAAAAGTTCAATCTTATTCACTCCATCTAAGATTTCTCTTATTTCTTCTAGTGCACCTTTGCTTTTTTAGGCGAACTTAATATTCAGGCTGAAAATTTTTTGGTCTTTATTAGACTGAACTGACATCGAACTTCTGTGGTGTGGCGATCAGACATAACCACACTGATGAGACCTCTTTTATCGTTAGGTCGAAAACTTCGATATTTTTTCTGGATCTTAATATTCTTTAGTTGAGACCTTCAATACAGGCTAGGTCTGACCTCAACCGCTTCAATTAATTTAAACATTTCTCTTTCACACATATCTTTCTGTAAAAAAAACTTGAAAAACTCCAAATAAACTGCTCATTTAGTTTTTCCCCTATTGCAAGAGTTTTCAGCTGAAGGCGGTGGTCATATAAAGAAAAATCAAGCTAGAGGGTAAATCCATAGAAATTGGATTGCAACTCGACTGACTATCAGCAATTTTGTTCTTATTTTGCTGAAAGATAACTACTTGATATGCATTCTTTTAATATTATTTTGTCCTGCGATGTATGCTGCCTAAATAAAGAACTTTGAAATCCTTAAAAATTTCCAATTTACGGTCTGCTAAGCTATTTTCAAAATATCATAACTTTGGATTTAATTATCACAGAGACATGGTCTTTAGCATATTTTAAAATACAATGTTTCGAAGAATATTATATGACAAATTCCTTAAATAAGAAAAAAATTTAAAGATAATAAAAATATCCCTTATCTGTAAATATCTCAAATGCATCCTTTTACTCTTTTATATTTTTAGTGCTCATAATGTTGTTCGCAAATTGGTCAATTCGAAAGTCGGGATCGTAATGTGTTTAGGGAAGAGGATTTTATTCGGCAATAAATGTTTGGTTAATTTTTAAAATAAAATTACGCAAATTTCTTGTGTTATCCTTAATTCCATAAAATTTTTATAACAATGATATATTTTTTTTTTCTTCTAAAATGTGAATCATTAGACAGTCCTTTTAAAAAATAATTACCTCAATATCCGTTTCCGTTCAAAAGTTATTAATATTTTTATGTCATGGGAAAACTGAAAAAGTTTAATTAATTAAGTACAAAATTGGTGATTTTCAGCTTGGGAAAGTGTAAGTTTTGATCGATTTACTATAAATGCTAAAACTTTACTTGATAGTCAAGTCACACCTAAATCTAGCTAATAATTTAGCTAGCTTCTATGCCGTACCGTGTGACTGTACCTATGCGGAAAGCAAATATTTTAGAAACTCAAAAAGTTTGATATTCTGCCCCAGAAACGTAATACGTAATTGGGTTAGTTCAAAGGACATTTACAATAAGTTGTATTTATAACTTTTTTTTAGTTGCTAAAGTTTTTCATGAATTTATGAATATTTTCTAATGTGGAGATATTATTCGCAAAATTATCTAATTTATTGTTAAATCAGTCCAGATCCATTTTTAAATTATAATAAAATCTCATATACACTAAAGCTGAAGTGATGATTGACTTCGAAGAAGCTTTTGCAAGAGAAAAAAAAAGAAAATAATGAAGAGTGATAAATTAATAACAAAAAAATAAACATGCAATTTAAAGACATATAAATGATCTCCCTGAAAAAGTTTTAAACAGTCTGCCATGCCATTATTATTAATTACATCATTAATAAACTGAAAATTTTTATTTGGTTTATGGTCAGTTATGATAGTAAACTGTCTGCCATAAACATATGGTCATTGTTCGCAATATAAAATTGCTAGTGGTGATGGGGGCTAAAACACATGCTATTTTTCTGTGAAACATATATGATACTATATTGTGAGAGATGATGTGAGAGATCAGGTTGAGACCTTAGCTTACAGATGTTCGAAAAACCTGCTTAAAAAATAATAAAATTAATATCTAATATCGAATATGGAGAAAAAATAGTAAAACTAGAAATTGTCTTGCATGTACGAACTTGCGCGCCAGTCATCTGTTGTTTTGGAAAGGAGACAAGAAACCAAATTGGCGCGAGTGTTGCAAGTTTCAGGCAAACAAATGTTGGAATTTTTTGTGATAATTTAGAAAAAGTCAGTATCAATTTAGACCACAAAATATTTACATTTATAAACGAAATTTTGGGTTAAAATTGTACACAAACCTGACAAGATAAAATCCAACCTGGATTGCGACAATTAGAAACCTTGGCTGAAGTAGGAATACTTATTACAGTAACTACTGCTGTAGGTACTTTAGGTAACACTCGGCCATATCATATTGTATTTCCTAAGGTTAATTTTCAAGATCATATTATAAGGCATGCAAGTGTTCAGTCTATGCAAACGTGCTGAATACATTTACCATCAAAACTGACTTCACTATGTATACTTAAAATGAGACAATTACCAATTTTCACTATGAATTTACTGCTTAATGAGTGTTTTGAATATTTACTAAAGGTTTCAGTATAAAGTAATAAAATAAAAATAGCAATACAATTGAACACACATAGTATCAGCAAAAATGTGCTTATTAGAATACCTTAATTATAAAGATAAAAAAAAAGTGGCCCAAGGATGAATCCTTAAGGTACACCATCAACCATTGAAAGAAAAAATGACGGCGATTAATGTACAGAATTTTACGATTAACTGCATCAGAATCTTTAGAGTAAACTTTAGAAGTACTACTGCCTTTCATGGATGAATGAATCATTCGTACGAATGATATGTTGGCTGACTTAAGCGATCAGCTTTGCCCGAGTCAAAAACATGATTTTTGGTTGTTCATAAGATTATTTAATTATAAAAATTAATAAATTTGTTTGTAGATATTTATATAGTTTTATCTATTACTTTAGAGAGTAATAAGCTACATAATTATCTTTTCAAATTATTGTATTAATACTGTTTTACTATACATGCATATATTGAAAAATAATATCCAATAATGCGGTTATTCGTTTTCTTGTTTCATCTGATAAATGTTTAATTTTGTAAAAAAAGAAAAATGACATAATTTAGCCTGTATAAAGCAACTAAGCACTTTAAACTTTATTAAACTTAAACTTTTATTAATTAATTCTTTCAGAATAGATACAAGATTTGTATGCACTGTAAACTTTTTTAAAACTAGTCAGCTACCTTCATAACTTCTTTACAATTTTAAAGTTCATTCATTTCTTAGTCAGCTTTTTCCAAATTCTTCTTTACCATTACAAAAACATAATGAAAATGTCAAATGCAAAATACTCGTTTTTACACACGTTACTATAAATGAGATGAATAATTTTATTTGAGGTACTTTAATCTTTTAGCCTGTCTCTTAGGAAATTCTCATACGTTTGTTAGTAATTGTATGAGATATCACACTTTGTTAATCTGGTTCTTGTCTTTATTAGTTACACACGCATTTCTATTTCTTCTTCATTGCAGCGCTATCGCCTACCGAAAATTTAACATAGTAACATAGTAACAGGCGAGGAATTTTTAGTTAATTTCTTGCAAAGTAATGTTGAATTTGCTAACGTGAGGTGACCTTTTTTGCAATTTTCTTTTAAAGTTTAAATTAATTTAAAAAAATTAAATATAATTTTGATGATTTTATACAAAAATTTATTCTCTATTTTTATACCCTAGATGAAATCTATAGGGCAAAGGTGGGCAAATGTGGCTCTCAGAGCCGCATACCCCAAGTAGCCAAAATATATGACAACAGAAATATGTGAACTTTCTGTCACATAATTGTTATATATAATGTGCTTCAACTCAATGTCACAAATTTTAGACATTCCTCTAACAGCCCTTTAGTGCCACAAGAATTAGTGGTCACAAATTATACCAGAAAGAGAATGACATTTTGTCGACATGAAAATGTTGCTGTCAGGTTACCGCCATTTTGGATACTTTGGATATTTTGTAGAGAACGCAAAAGTTGTTGTTAGTTGTTTTCGTTGTGTTTGTATTTAAAAAAATGTAAAAATAAATTAATAAAAAAACTATATTAAGCAGGCAATACAAATATAAAATAAATAATGCAAAAACTGTTAAAAACTTAAGTGTTGAACAAACAAATCAATTATGGGGCAGAGAATAAATACCGTCAGCGTCTAGTGATTGTTTATGTTTAGAGAACTTTAATAAAAAATTTGAAAACATA
Source organism: Dioctria rufipes (assembly GCA_963924295.1). NCBI lineage: Eukaryota > Metazoa > Arthropoda > Insecta > Diptera > Asilidae > Dioctria > Dioctria rufipes. The sequence continues at coordinate 73,641,077 of OZ002743.1, read as the reverse complement.
ATTTTATACAAACATTTTATAATAAATATATAGCTTTTGAATTGAAATAAGATTTTAATTTGGATCCCCGAAACAAAATAAAAGCTGACGTAAATGTTACCAAAATCACACAAATTAACGACAAAAATAAAACATTTCTTGGGTACAAATGTCAAAAAATTGTGATCAACTTTTGTGAAGATTTTGTCTTTAAATTTTGTCAAAAAATATTGAAACAAATTATGACAAATTTGTTGTAATGAATGTGACATTTGTTAGACGAAATGTGTAAACCCTGAACACAGTTCCTAGATATTTTTGTCGTACAAATTTCACAAATGGCTACTTGAGACGGCTCTTCATTGAGCTAACGGCGGTCCTATGGCAAATTGAAATCCGCTTTTTTATTATTTCAGAACTTTTTTCACTAAATCCTTTTAAATGAAATAAGAAACCGAAACATGGTTTTCATTTTAATTTGTCAGCATCGTTAAAACAGAATACCTACGGAAACGCATATCTGCGTGCGCGCCTTATCGATCGTTATTCTTAGCGACAATAATTACGTAAAAATTATTTCAGATTTCCTACAAATCAACAACAGAATAATTTATTAGGTGACAATAATACAAATTGTTTTCATAAACGTAAAAATATATTATTGAAACTTCCCCCCTTATATATATATATCCTAAGCACACCCACACCACACGTGTGCTTGTCAGCCATAGTCGCAAACAAATGAAATTGCCAATGAGTAATTTCGAGTGCGTACATGAGTCTGCGTTTCCTTAATCCTGTTTTAAAATTATTTTCCGGTAACCGCGCTTCAACGAGCGCGCTTGAGAAAGAAGCTTTCTTCGTTTTGAATTGGAATTTCTGTAGATCTTTTTTGAGTATTATTTTTTTTTTTTAGGGTTGCCATATATTTCAGTGATAGTTCTCATATCAACGAAGACCCTTATTCAGGTTTTTTTTTTCTTTTTTTTTTCAAAAAATCTGGTAAATTTCTAATTTCTTTACCAAGCAATTTGAGCTTGCTTAAGATGTGTAATTTTTCCACGGCATAAGTTTATTAAGTTTCTTGTTTCAATCTCAAACTTTGGAAATAAATTTAATAAATTCTTTTATCAACGTAACCGCAGAAAACATCAAAAGTGAAACTACAAACTAGAAAATAAGAAATGGAACCTTTTAAAAAGAATGGTTCGAAAAACTATAAGTCATTGCAACCAGGGCTTCGTAAGCATTAAGGCCTCTGTCTTCTTTTAGTCGCAAAGACCCAACGAAGCTAATTTTTTGATAACTTGGCATATGTCCATATGGAAAAGGAGAATTTATTATAAGAAACTTGGAAGAAGTGCTTAAAGTTTTGTATCCCGATAATATAAAACTGCATAAGTTGATCGGCTCGGTTTACTAACATACACGCCGCACAACTGAGCTTTGTATTGGTAAAATTAGTTGATGTGTGATTTGAAAAATTGTACGGCATTCAATTTTTTTTCTATGTACAGCCAATCAGGAGGTTCCAGAATTCACCGTTTTTGTCCGCTATATATCTACAGAAGTAAATGTTAATGAATAGTATTAGACTTAATATGTAGCTCTTATCGATTCAACTTGCGGTATTGATGTCAGTAATATACACTTGCCGAAGTAAGGTACAGCTTTGAATTGGTGCGCGATAAATTCGTAAAAGTTGCGACTGACGGAGCATATAGAATGGCAAGAGAACTTGGGTTCCATTAATCTTTAAGCAACCATCCGGAAATTCCACATTTTCTACTCCTTCACTGCATAATTCACCGTGAGCAACTCATAACGCAATTTACTTATAATACGAAAATGCGTAGAGGATTGTTTTGTAGATCATGAATTTAATTAGAACAAATGATAAGACTCATCTTCAATTTAAGTTCTTTTTAGGAAGAGTTAAGGTTAAATTACGAAACATATAAATTGCGCAGTGATCTCTTCTTAAGACCAACTTACAATATTTGCATTTTGTGGAACTCCGCAATCCTATTATAACATTTGTAAAAGAAAAAGGAAATAAATACTCAAAATTAGAAAATGGAACGTGACTTTATGTTCCTTACAGACATTATGGAACATTTCAACGGAAAAAGGATCTTTGGTTTGTCAAAAACTGTTTTTAGTTTTGAAGATGAACTTCGGAGATTTGTGCATGATCTTAAGTCCATACTAGTTAATCCCTATCGATGAAGAAAAAAAGAAAAGCTAAACAAATATAAGCAAAAGTTTGTAGTATTGTAAGCAGATTTCAAACTTAGGTTTAAAGATTTGAATAGTTTTAAATCTACATTTACATATTTTGTAAACCGATTTATTTGTAACATAATTGAAGAAGAATTTCCAAATTCTGAAATTTTTTCAAAAAGCGGCTAGAAAATTGGAGTTATTAGAGATGAATTAGGATCAGGCATTGCAAACGGAACATAAATCGACTTCTATAATTGAATTTCGGAAACTCTTGCCAGAATCATAAAATCTCCACACTTGAAGAAAGCGGCTGTCTAACTTCAATTTTTGTGCACAACATATTTCTCAGAATCTTCGTACCACACAATTAAGCTCGTGAAGGCGAAATATCGTTCACAGTTGACCTAAAATCATGTCTCAGAATTGCTACCAACATCTTTAACAAATTATATGCGAAATTTAAAAAATTTCAGCAAATGTCTTCGTTAAATGTTAAATGTATTATTAAAATATTTAAATAAATATTTTGTATTTTCATTCTCTTATGTATGTATAGAGCACCAACTATACGTAGCACTTAAGCCTTGTGGAGATACACATATCCCATATAAATTTGAATTTGTGTACTTAAATACTATGAGGTTACTCTTCATAGTATATGGAAAACCGGTATGCGGCTCTCATTGACCTCATTCGTGCCCACCCCTGCTATAGGGTATACTAAGTTTGTCATTCCGTTTGTAACGCACAGAAATAATTATGGTAGAGCAAAATATATTGGACACCCACGCATAAAAAATTAGACAAATCGGGTAACTCCTTCGTGGCGTTGCCATACCAAAATTTAGATTTTTTACGAATACTGTGATAACAATGAGTCCCAGACATTTTTATTGTACTAAAAACTTCTTCAGAATAGGAAATCCTATAAAATTAGTTAAAATCATTTTTTCTGTCCAACGAACCGTTCTAGAAATATATGCGCAAAATGACTACAAAAATCAAAATTGCTCAAATGGATGACCATACGAAATTTCATGCGGGCATTCATCCAGGGTATCATAAGAATTGATCTTATGTAGACCAATTCTAGAATTTTTACTTGTTTATTTATTGTTTTGCTTTTAAATTTTCTTTTCCATATTCAAGGAGCTCAGATAAAATGGTCAGATCAAGCCAGGGCCATAGGTAGAGGAGGGCATAGAGAGGCAATGCCCTACCTTAAAATGGCAATGCCCTACCTTAAAAATTGTCAACTTATTCTGTATTCTGCGGCACCGTCATAAACGTCATCGCGGTGAGTCTGTTTGATCGGCAACACAGACCAGTCAGCCACTACTCGGCCATGTTTGCGTTCCTTACCTTCCACTTTTCCCTGCCATGTATAAAGGTAAAACGATTGGTCGACTACTTGAACGGCTTTGGTCAGGATATTTGGCTGTTACAAGAGTCGTATATGAAAATTATTCTCTGATTTTGAAGACTCCAGATAAAATGAAAAACGGAATATTTTATGGTGATGATATTGCAAAAAGTATTGACATCAAAGCAAATTCGACTGGCAAAAAAAAACAAAAATATTATGTGTTCTGCAAACGGCTGATGCAGCATTACAGGCTTTACAGGGTCGAAGCACGGGATTAAAGGATGCCATATATCAATTATAAAATATGTCCAGAAAGAAATTGAGGTCAGATGAGATGTATGAAACAATTTTGGAAGATGCTGAGAATACCATATTGTAGAAAATAATCTCAAAATAGTTTCCTGAACAGAAGAGCCAAGAAAAGGCAAAACATCTGGATTATTAAATTCTGTGTATAGTTCATCACCTTCTCGTCAAAACATTGCAGGCATAATTTAATCTCGGCCATTTAAAGCGGAATATAATGAAACTTTAGACATAATAACAGTTGAGATGAAAAGAAGGTTTGAAGACAGTGAGGATCTACTACATTCAATTTTGTCTCTTAAAAAGTTGGAGAAAGTTTAAGTCTGTTCAACATTTAAATATATAATTATTATGTGAGGAAATTAATAAAAAAAAAACAAATCCGTATTTGCAATTATTGTTCAGGTATTAAAATTTCTTCCAAAGAAGTTAGTGCATATTGTGAAAATTTACTTGAATGAGTTGAATAGCCGAAGAGATCAGAGCGAAAACGTATTAGAATTTCTATACAGACAAAGGGAATCCTTCAGAGATACGTCATTTGCATCAGTAATCGGATGTAGTACTGCTGCGTGCGAAACTTTTCGACACTAATTGCTATCAATAAGCCTCAAAGAATGTCAATGGTCCACGAGATAATGGCAGGTTTAGTGTTTCTTGCATTTGAACGGAAAATAACAGACAAAAAAGATATTGTCGAAATGCTACGACAATTCCACAATATGGTAAATCGAAGACTGCAATTATTTTGAATATCTTTACGATGTTGTGTTCTTGTTTGTACCATTTAATTCTTCTTATTGTAGGTAGCTGTTTTGGTTCACGGTATAATAAAATGTAATAAAATGAGGATTCTAGAAACTTATTTTTTCAAAAAGATGTCCCTTCACCTGAACCGGTATATGCCAAATGCACCGAAGAAATACGCCCTACTTCAAATTTCTGATGCCCTACCTTAAATTTGGTTATAGCTACGGTCCTGGATCAAGCAGACCAATTAAATAGTGTAGTGTAATGTTAATAGTCACCAATTATAGCCATTAACTAAAAAGATGAAAATGTTGGCTCGATAATAAATTATTAATGTCTTTACAATTACTTCGGATACTCGTAATTAAAAATTGTCATATCTTAGAATTACAAGAATGTGAAAAAAAATGAATGCACTTTTCAAAGCGGCCCTTGGGAGTGGGGTGAATGATACTGAAAACATTCTTAAGTATGTACTTATGTGTAGCTAGTCAGGTCAGTGAATAGCCTAATCTCGCACTTACTATAGTTGATGACGTTTTTAGAATCCCATTATAGGAAGTTCATTAACTTCTTCGCGTATCTTAGCCCACGAAGATTTCGCACTGTAGGTAGTAAGCCTTTACTATTTTAGCTATTTCTTCTCTTTATAGATGCCTTTTTGTAAAACCGCAGAATGGTTAAAGTATATTCTTCTACCTGTAAGCCCACTACCTGTAGCTTACTTGGTTGGTTTAGGATATACTGAAACCAGTTTTTAAGTGAAGGCATCTAATGTTAATGCCTTTTAATAATATTTGACAGCTTTCAAAATTTGCATATATTTTTGTAGGCCTATATCCTTTTTGTAGGTCGATACTTATGCACATTTCTATAGTATGGATTTCTATTCAAAAAATAGTTGGAGATAATCTCAGAACCTTGCATAACTTACACATTGGTCCATAGCTCCCACATCGACGATTCCATCTTTCTTTGATCAATCTATCTGTGTAACAGATGGGTAACCTTAATGGGATCTAATGTTCATTCACTTTCGAAACGGCGCCCAAATTTTGGAGTTTTTGGGCTTCTCGTCAACAAGGCTTAGAGGCAATCGACTCTTTTTGAAACTCTTCAAAAACCGACTAAGTATTCTAATTTTCTGGAGTTGTGAATTAGTATCTTGGTATTAAAAGCACAGGATCCAATTTTTTGGCAAAATTTAGAGAAGATAAACCCAATATCAGCTCTAAGGCAGGTTGTTATAGCACCTATTACTCCGAAGCATGGAAGCTTTTTAAATTTTTGTAACTTTACTTATACTAGTTTTTCCTGTGTTTTCGTCCATAATATGAAGACGTGATAAGTAATAATGGCCCCAACGATAGTAGCATTGGACCAATAAACTATTTTTGGACTCATGCCCTTTTTTCCATACACTCTTTTGTATATAAAGGGTTTTCCAATAAGAGGTGTTATTTTAATTAGCCCGCTATTTCGGTACATGCCACTTTTGGAGCTGTCATTTTTTGACATTTGACATGTAGAAACTACGCCATTAATAAAAATTGAACGATACACGATTCAACAACGCAGTAAAATTATTAAAATTCACTATAAAAATGGTGAAAATGTGGCAGAGACGGTTCGTAAAACTCGAACATTTTTGGGTCGTCGTGAAGAACCTTGTCGGACCGCAATACAGAAATTGGTAGAAAAATTCGAGCTGTCGGGACAAGTTAGTGATGTGAAGAATAAAACCCGTGCACGTCGCTCAAGAACAGCCGAGAATATTGCTGCTGTAGCCGAAAGTGTTGAAGAAAACCCAGGTTTGTCCATTCCTCGTCGTTCTTTGGAATTAGGCATTCCGCAAACGTCATTACACCGTATTTTGCATACAGATTTGGGCCTTAAGGCTTATAAAGTTCAGTTAACACAAGAACTCAAGCCGGCCGATCATCAACAACGTCGAGTCTTTGCTGATTGGGTCCTTGAAATGCATGAAAATGATCCGGAATTCCATCGAAAACTCATCTTGAGTGATGAGGCCCATTTCCACCTCGATGGCTTCGTCAACAAGCAAAATTGTCGCATCTGGGGCTCAGAAAATCCAAGAGTTATTATTGAAAAGCCTCTCTATCCTCAACGGTTTATGGTCCCGTGGGGTCATTGGACCTTACTTTTTCGAAAATGAGGCTGGAGCAACAGTTACGGTGAATGGATTGCGTTATCGATGATTAATGATTTTTTATGGCCGGAATTTGATGGTATTGATCTGGACAACGTTTACTTTCAACAATACGGCGCTACGTGCCATACAAGCAACGAAACCATTGATCTTTTACGGGAAAAGTTTCCGGACCGTGTTATCTCTCGAAGAGGTGTGACTTAACACCTTGCGACTTCATCCTTTGGGGCCACGTGAAAGAGAAGGTCTACGCCAACAGTCCAGCGTCGATTCAAGACCTCAAAGATGGAATTCGTGAGGCTATTGAGGACATAGGGCAGCCACTTTGCGATTTGGTTATGGAAATTTTCATGAAAAGAATATGGTCCTGTAGGCATGGTCATGGTGGTCATTTGGCTGATGTTATTTTCCGTTATTAACGGCATACCTTCCTCTTTATAATGAAATAAAGATCTGATCATTTATCTCAAAAAATGGCATTTTTCTTTGAATATCAAAATAACACCTCTTATTGGAAAACCCTTTATTACTTCTCAAGCTTCGATGACTCCGGTAAAATCAGATTCATGTCGTCGTTAACTTCGCAACGTCTTCAAGAAAATTTCAGCAAGATTCACAGTCCTCCTCTCACCAATATTATCACAAACTTTCCTCAAAAGAATGTGGCCGGCAAGCCAGACAAATTTTATAAAAACTTATTAAAATTGGCAAAATTCATTTTCCATTAGCAGAACGCGCGGATAAAAAAAACTGGCACGTTCATATCCCACAGTTCAATTTTCGATTTTTTCTTTCCCAGCAATATTTCCTCAGCTTCTATTGCTTTTATCTTCGAATTTTGCAAATATATTTTGGGAAGTATCGTATCGCTACGGTCGCGAGATGCACATGTTGTCGCGGCTCAATATTTTTTGCTTTCCGCCTGATAGTAAGGGAAATAATTATATCAATTGAAAATAGAGTGTTAAAAGGGACGGCATACCTTCCTCTTTATAATGAAATAAAGATCCGATCATTTATCTCAAAAAATGGCATTTTTTTTTTTAATATCAAAATAACACCTCTTATTGGAAAACCCTTTATAAATTTCTGCATTGTATATGTGACAATCGACAAGTGCTGGATCCTTGTGATATTCTAATCGCGGGTGATTCACAACAGATATTGGACTTTCTTTAGTGAGTTGTATCTTCATTCCATGCAAGGAGAGTTCCTTTTAGTTAAGCTCTTTTCTACTTGTGAATGAGGCAATAGTGATTCTGTTTAGATTGGTGCTTAAACCTTCGCTTTCTGATCAATCGGTGATAGTTTCGGGGATGTTGGCATTAGGTCTAGAACCATACCATCATCTTTTTCCCTGGTGTTTATAACAGATTCATTAGAGTACTCCAATACATCATACCCAGCCTTTTGCTTTTTTTTCCTAGAAGCTCATCTATCACTATCAACTCCAATAGGGCTAATAGAATCCCTCCCTGTTGGCTGTCTCGATATTTAGATTTTTAAGTATGATCCTTATATCCATATAACTGGATTGTTCCCAGTTTTCCTCAATTATGCTTTTTGTATTGAGACAAACATTTTGTTACTGAAGGCCCTTTCAATATCGGGAAAAGCACATAATGCTATCTCTTTTTGCAACTGGTAGATATGCTGATGTTGCTTCTAATGTGCTCATCTTAGGTATATATTTTCCATATTTTTCAGGTAAAGTATTGTAAGTTGCTCAAGCGGTATAATTTGGTTCTATGCTAGTAACACATGAGATGAAAATCATCTTGGCTTCTCTCCGTTTTTAGGAAATATATGGTACCTCTTTGTTTGCACCAAAAGAACAAGACAAGAACTTGTACTAGTTTCTCTTTTTTTTTTCCTTTTAAAAGAGCCGCGGATTGATGACATCTCCGCCTGAAGCGTTATTATCTTTACAAGTGGTTATGTTCGTATATTTTATCTTATCGGCTGTAATTACCCACCCTTAAACACTTTTAGTTTGTCTTTCAGAAATCATAGAATCCCTATAATCTGTATCCTCTAATTAACTGAAGATCCGCATTGAGTAATAAAAACAAACTTATAATTTTCGAAGTAATCTTCCAAGCAATGATGCTATATGGAGCCTCAGTATGGCATAATCATTACCTGAAGAAACTACAAGTTCAGAGAGTCATAAAGGTACTTAGTACATACTATTAGCATTCATTTAAAATATTTTAAAATATAGTATCATAAATTGATTATAACTCTAAGCAAGATATTTTTTAAAGTTATTCATCTTAAACCACAATGCTGTCAATACTCAATTCAATTCTAATCTAGTACAATACTATAGTTGTAAAGACTGTACTTATTCTAATTCTCTAACTCAAATTAATCTTTATAAAAATAGCAAATATATGATAATAAGCCTAATAATAAATAGAATTGGAATTTGAAAATAAAACTTAAACATAAATTTTTACAGACAAATTTTTTCATTGTATTCGACCTCGAAATTTACTAAATCCATTCAACCAGAAGCCTATTATTTTGAATTAAATCCATTTTAAAATATACTCAAAATGATGTTTAAGGAAAATGTCAGGAAAGATATTCTATACATAAAGAATGCGAGGCCATATCCATAAATATCAACTTCCAACTGCAGTATTGAAACAATAACCTTAGGTCGACAACATTTTTTTTTTTTTATATGCAGAACTAGTTCAAAACAAAAGAAAACAATTATAAATCACAAGTAAAAAGTAAACACGAATATTTTTATCTAACAAACAAAAAATACCAATCAATTATGTCTCAAACAAAAAAGATCGTTATTGTTCCTGCAAATCTGGTTTCAAAATGATTAAATCTGAATTTTCTGCATTGAAAGTGTTCACCTCCTCTTTAAAGGAAAGTAATAATATTTTATGGGACATTTTAAATCCCATTCGAAATGATATTAAAAAAATCTCTTTAAAAAGAAAAAGCCATATTCACTTATTTTACTTTTATTGTGTTATTTTAAAATATTCGAAACATCCTTCAAGAGTTCAATAACTTTTTGCTGGTTGTTTTTTATACTTCTGGGAAAACAAGATTCATATTCATTATTGAACCGCTATATCTATGTATATTATCATCAAAAATAGAAAAAGTAAAATTTCCTTTTTCAGCAACTTTGTCAAAGAAAAAAAAAAGAAAAAAGAAACGGCTTCGTTTTCATTTGATTTTACATATAAACACGGAATATAACTTGCCAAGGGTAAATCAATATATAGCAAGTATGCGTAACAAGAAACGAGATGAATAAACGCGGACTTAGTTAATAAATTATCATCATAGGTGAATAGCTTGACGAATTTTGACGTTTTATTCAAATATCCAGGCGCTCACAATTCAAGGTAACAACCTATGTATATATATATGTATGTATGTATGTATGTAGATGCGCGGGTTTTATGAAAACCTTTTCTATCTTTTAAACTGTCGAAAGCTCTTAAAATCATGTCTCCTCGAAATCAAGTTAGTAGAAGTGATTAATTATGATCGTACAACATGACATATATAATATAATACCTATATACGCCTTAGAACACCACGGGTATACTTATAATAAACACACGCAATTAATCAAATATCAAAATTTCATATTTGATTTAATCAAACAGAATTACAAATTTGCGGGCTATTAAGTTGCTCGAACAGGTCAATGTTTAATGGAATTTACATATAGATAGTTTGTCGCAAGAACATTAACCTTTTAAGATTTTGACCGTTTTATAGTTCTGTGCATGTACAAGGACCTCCCAAAGATTTATGCTCCCAAAAATTATAATCTATTTTAAAACTGCCGAAATTCCATTCATATTTTCACAATAGCTCATCATCTCACTTCGTCTGGTGATTAGTCATAAAATCTTATTGAAGTTTCTTAATCAGTTTCTTAAAAAGGCGGACGACAGAGTGAGTCGATGAGCACAACCTTTGGATAACCTCCGACACTTGTGCAATTTCTCATATACAAGAAAAACGAAAAAAAAAATATATAAACCACACACTTAGGAGATGTTAGGAGTTTTGCACGCATTGAAATAATAAAAATAATTTATCTAAGTGAAAGTGACATTGGAACTGACCGGGCAACATTTGCATTTCTGGTGACGAATAATAATAACTCGCACAGTAAAAATCTCAACCTTGGACCATATTGATTTATGCTTTGTCAATTTGGTTTTTGTTGTTTTTTTTTTTTCTTTTTAACTATTCAACTATGTACCTTCATACTAACTACTGTCTTCGGTGAGCTGACAGTTTTATTTGAAATTACGACTGTGATTAATTATGTATTATCAAATGCAAACATTAAAATATCGAACAATGCATAGCTAGAGAGGAAGATATTTTGTCAAAAATTAAGATCGAGTTATTTGACGTTAATTATATTAAACCCAACCCACTCACTTTTATAGCTTTGGAATAATAATTTTTTTTTTATTTATTTTTCAAGCTAGCACTAATGAATTGGTATTTTTGCAATTTAAAGCAATTGTAGAAAAAATTTATTGTTTTTTTTTTTTGCTTCTTTTTTTAGTTTTAACATTTAAATTGCTAAATATTTCCAGTATTTAATTTAGTATGAAAAATTAGTGGCCATTGTAAGACACAGATTACACTCAATTATTATTTCAACATCGAAAATCTAAATAGTTAGCTAATTTTCAGTATGATCGAGTTGTGTGTTATTGAATATGTCCCCAATCGTACCTATGAATTGAAAATTATTTTATGACTAAGTATAAATAACACTAATCCGTTGTTTGGGAATTCTGACAAAAAACGACTATACTTCGTGTCTTTTAGCTTTCTGTGTTTCAAGATTTTATAAAATGATCATTGTGAAAGACAAGATGAAGGATTTTCTATACATATACAGGGTGTTTCCCATTAGGAGGTCAATAGAGTGGGAGGTGATAGTACTCACCTAGACGAACCAAAAATTGTATGGCAGGGGGGGGGGCCATATGAACCGTTTAGGAGTTACAGGGTGATTAAGAAAAAAAGCTAGTTTTTCACAAAACACCCTGTATCTTAAAATCTACAGGGTGTACGGGCACAGTTAAGAGCTCATTGTATGCAGAACTTCATAGCATTTCCAACGACTACTCAATCAGCTCTATACCCCTCTCCCATCAAAAATTATGGTTGTCTAAACTAAAAATTCCGGATTTTCTTACTTTTTTTTTAATTTAACCTCTATTATTTTTGCAACAAGGTTGTCAACATAACTTTTTTTTATAAAAACTGTAAACTTTAGACATTCCTCTTTAAGTTGACCTATTATATTCAATGTGCTATCTGAAGCCCTTTAAGAGTTATTAGCTCTAAACTTATTCTCAAACCTATTTTCAAATCTATTCTCAACGATAATTTATTCCCTTAGCACGTCATTTTAAAAAATATCGTCTAATTTCGATGTGACCGGAGTAGGTTATGAGTTAATAACTGTTTAACGGCTACAGTTAACACATAGGGTGTAATAGGCCATATTAAAGAGGAGAGTCTACAGTTTACAATTTTTATAAAAAAAAGTTATGTTAAGGACCTTGTTGCAAAAATAATACAGGTTAAATTTTAAAAAAAAGTAAGAAAATCCGAAATTTTTAGTTTAGACAACCATAATTCTTGATGGGAAAGGGGTATGGGGCTGATTGAGTAGTCGTTGGAAAGGCCATGAAGTTCTGCATACAATGAGCTCTTAACTGTGACAGTATACCTTGTAGTTTTTAAGATACAGGGTGTTTTGTGAAAAACTAGCTTTTTTTGTTAATCACCCTGTAACTCCTAAACGGTTGATATGGCCCACCCCCTACCATACAATTTTTGATTCGTCTAGGTGAATATTATAATCTCCCGCTCTATTGACCTCCTAGTGGGAAACACCCTGTATTATATATATATACGAAGAATATCGGAAAAGTAAAGATGCGAAGTACAGAATCAGAATCATTTTGTACGAACTCTAAGTTGTACGGTGGAGAAGGAGCAAATTTTCCCACGATTTTTCACCCAACTGTTATATACTTGTTAATTAGCATAATAATAAAAGAAAATCGTATAACTAAATATTTTATAATAAATAGAGTACAGGCATTAGTTTTATTAGAGGCACTTGCAATTTATGTATGTTGTAAACACTTGTCGTAACTTAGCATTTCAAAAAAAGTCTAGGCACTTCATGAAATGTAGACAGATAGTGTAACAGTTTGCGCTTAATGACATTTTACACGATGTGTCTGAAATGTTTAGTCACTTCATGAAGTGCTACAAACCTTTACGCAGATACCAACCGATATAACCGAATACTAAGTGAAGGAGGTGAGCGGTAGATGGGGAGGTCGCTCACAAATCTGCGAGACACCCATACACACACACACGCACACACGCGACTCGGACGCACAGCCAGCATGTGTATGCCTGCGCTGACTGAGTTGCGTGTGTATGTATGTATGGGTGTCTCTCTGGCCTGAGTACGACCTCCCCTTTCACCGCTTATCACCCTCTCCAAGTATTCGATTATATCGGTTTCGGCATAAAAAAAAAAATTTAAAATACATCGTGTCATTAAGCGCAAACTGTTACACTATCTACGTACACTTCATGAAGTGCCTAGACTTTTCATGAAATGCTAAGTTACGTCAAGAGTCTCTACGACATATACATATATACAGGGTGTTTCAGATCAAGATGTCTTCCAGTATACCACGCGATTGGCTGATAATAAAATAATATATGTTTTTATTTTCCATATTACCCTTCCCCTCCCCCCCGCTCCTAGGAGTCACTATTGGGAATTGAAGCTATTTAAACTTTTCATCTATATTGGGTCGACGACCACGCCGACGCCGACGCCGGCGTGGGAAGTGTAATGCATTTCATACATGCAGTACTGTCTCTAAATATTTTTGACATAAAACGACGACCATGCCGACGTCGGCGTTGTTAATGTAATCCGGCCATAATCCTAATTTTAACGCTTGCGCTCCATTGCTGCCAATATGCAAGACCTAAATCTATTACGAAAAAACATGAAAAAATGAAATAATATTTGAATTTCTGAAAATAAATGATTTTATATTAAAAACATCTGACTTGAAGGAAAAGGAAATATCTTTTTTATTATTATTTAAAATTTTATTGCAAACCGGCAGAGATTACAAGCAAATAACTCAACTGTAAAATGTATGGGAAATTAATGTATGGCGCTGCCGCCCTGTAACTTGCCCGGCGTTTTGTTCGGCGTTTGACGACGACGACGACCACGCTGGCGTCTGCGTTGTTAATGTAATCCAGCCAAATACAACATGTAAAAATGCCAACAAATTTATAAAGTTACTGCTCCTTCGAGAATTCTGTTAACTATGTATAGCAATGCCTTGTGCTGTGGTCTCACACTAGAAAACTAGAGCTCAACACAGACATTGGCTTGGGGCCTATTCGAATCCAAGTCTTCAATTTTGTCTTCGTCTTTTTATAACAACTATTGACGTAACACCGAGTCAAGCTGAACTACAATTGCCCTAAAGAACTTTATGATTTAAACGAAACTGAGGTTTACCTACGATTTTTTGACATTTTTGCCCTAATTAGACATCACATTCCGTAATCCGTATCTTGGCATTTAATGTTTTCAATTTTAATAAATGGTAAAAGCAAAACATTAACAAATGGAAGGTGATTTGATTGAGATATAAGATATAAGAAAAATCTGAAAAATCGGCAGCACTTCCACAAGCTTAGCTCCTTGCAAACTCTTCTCTTAAGGAGCGACCTATTTTCACATTCTTTTTCTTCTATAATAAAATAAGAATGTTACCGATTTCAGTCATATTTCATTGACATTGGCAAGTTTCGATCGGGAGGACGGGCTGCATACCAATACTACCAACTTCTCGTGTAAGTTGGCCCTTTGAGACAGGGGCGGATCAGCAGGGGGCGATCGGGGCGATCGCCCCCCCTAGAGCTCTTATAAATTAAAATTCATACTCTAATCAAATCAAATGGAAAATACAAAACAAAATATTTTCAAATCTTCTAAATTCGCATTAAAAAAATAGAAAATAATTTTTCCCTTCACTTAATGAATACATTAGAAAAGTTCTCTAGACTTTCCCTTCATTTTACATTTAATTAAATATTAAAATTATATTACATTCGTGGGTAAATTTGAAAATTTTCAAGAAAGCAAGATCTGGGGCCAGATTTCGCAACTATTACTTTACGCGTACACATAAAATTTTGTGTACACCACCTTGTTTCTATTCCACAAAAATGGAAATGAGCATTTCTGTCAAAATTTTGTACACTTTAATTGACATCTTCTCTCCGCCATTTTGGCCGTAAATTTTGAAAAGGTACCTATGAGTTTTTGTGAAGCGTTATTTGCAAAATTATTTGTTATATTATTTATTTTATCTTTTTCTAAGCCGTAGTCGCCTTAATACTAGTGAATTCATGTAACTCATTTCTTATAACTGAACTTAACTTTTTCAAAAAGACTATTTTCTGACTCAAACAACATTCAGCACAGAAAAGTTTTCATTCAGCATTTAAGTGTACACTTTCCCTCACGGTGAGTTTCTTAAATCGTGTGCACTGGCAAATTTTTCGCAGTTGCGGAATCTAGGCCCTGGGCAGTTTTAGTTTTAACACTACAGTGAATAACAATAAAATTTGGAACTCCTAATGTTTATCAAAATACTTAATTAAATTACTTTGCTTTGACTTTACTTGCTTTGTGTACCATGAAAATTTTAAATTTATATACAAACGTTATATAATTTTAATATTTAATTAAATGGAAAAATCTAGATAGTTTTTTAAAAAGTCATTTGTTATATTTATTATTTTTTCTTTTTTAGTCATGAGTTTTTCTCAAAAAAATTTAAAATTATACCACTATGGAATTTTCAGTACAAGCAAAATTTTTGCACTTATTTGTGATCGAAAACTCACAAAAGACGGGGTAATTATTCTCAGATTCAGTTTTCCTGCAAATATTTAATTTAATTTTATACATATATTAACCCTACCTAATTAGCGAAAATTTCTTTAACCATTTAATTTGCAAGAAATTGCTGATCAGTCCAGGAAATTATGGTGTTTGAACGAAATGCAAACGACCTTTATATGAAAAACACCATCAGCAAGACGAGCAAGAAGTGTATAATGTCTATTTTATGTGAGACTAAATTTTACTATGCTTATGGGATCAAAAACTTATATTATATAAATAAAAGAACTCCGGCGTTATCTGAATTCTAATGAAATTTTCAAGCTGAAACGAAAAGAGAAAGCTATACAAAGCGTCCCACAACTGATGGCAAGTGCGGTTATAGGGGGCGATCGCCACCCTAGAGAAAATGTCTGGATCCGCTCTTGCTTTGAGATGATTTCGGTTGACAGGTGCTAAACTTAAATACCAAATTTTGCCTGTAAAATACTTAGTTACATAAACGAGGTTTTTGTAATTACAATGTCAGCAACATTAATATAATATCTAATTTTATTTTATATTTCTTCCTTAAAAAGTTATTGATAAGTATAAACAACAAATAATATTTTGGAACGTCAGTTGTGTTAGTCGTTGAAAGTAATAGTCAGCACCAAATGTTTAAAATTGCTTTGGACATATTATGTGATTCATTAATTAATTCTATAATAGAAAATGTGGAACCTTGTGCCAGTAATTTAGTGAAATAAATTTGAGAAAGGAAAGGATTTTTAAAACGAGGAAAGTAATTCTAATTCTTCCGCAAAAAGGAGGTATTTAAAATGCTCGCAAGTCTCAATGTGTCTAAGGCTGCTGGGCTTGATGGTATATCGCTCCTGGTACTAAAGTTCTGCGCCTATTCTTTAGCTAAACCTCTACGCAAACTATTTCACCTATCCTATTCGACAGAAGTCGTTCCATTGGCATGGAAACTTGCACATGTTCAGGCAATATCCAAAAAATGAGAGGCAAGCTATCCCTCAAATTATAGACTAATTGCCCTCACTTCGATTCTTTCGAAGGTTTTCGGAACATTAAATTTAGAAACTAATCACCTTATTAGCGATCGCCAATACAGCTTTCGTGCTGACCGCTTTACTGGAGACTTAGAGTACTAACATTCCTTATCGAACGTTGGAATCGATGTATCCATAATTTTGGTGAATCGGAGATGATCATCGCATTAGATATCTCGAAGAAGTTCGATAGAGTCTGGCATCCTGCTCTTTTAACTAAACTTCAGGCATTAGGTCTACATCCTCTTTCAATTCAAGTTATATTGGACGGAGTTTGCTTCTGACAGTTTTATAATCAATACCGGTGTACCGCAAGTTTCTGTGCTCTCCCCTACTTTCATAATTTTACAGACGGCAGCACCCTTGATTTCTTGTACTCGTCCGACTCTATTCCCGTGCGAATATTATTTTTGAGAACGAAGCCAAATATTTAGTTCACTAAACTATGATCTTATAACAATACGCGCTTAAGGCAGATCGAATTGGACCTTGTGTAATGCTTCCAAAATGCAATGTTGTCTGTTATTACTCAAACCTACTCCAACACCCACTCAACCCATTTCCGTGGATGGAGAAGATATATCGAACTCGCCATTTCTTAACATCTTAGGCATTGAAATATCCAATAATCTTAGCTGGTCCAATCACATATTTGGTATTGCCAAAAACACGATGAAAAGATGCAAAAAATATTTTACTCCATCAGGCTTGGCGCGAATCTACAAATCTCATATCAGACCTAGATTAGAATATTTATTTATGTAATTCGTTTATTTATTTATGTAATTCAGTCTACAGAGATCATCTCCTACAGACTATGCTAATATAACTAACTAATTTATATAAATTGCCACTTAATATAACATTAGTATTCAAACAAAAAGAATACAATAGTATCAGAAAAAATTGAAGATATAAAATGCAAGTAATACATAGTATTACTAGATTACAAGAACTCACTAAATTAAATTAAACAAGCATGACTATAAGCACTTAAAAATTACTAAATCCTTAAACTTGGTGCGTTCAAGAGCCAGATCCACGTCATTGTCATAAATTTCATTAAAACGACGAGAGCAGTAGGAAATGGGTTCATGCTGACCATAAGAGGTTCGGTGATAAGGCACATGTAACAAACATCTTGTTCTAAGGGCAAAACCAGGCACATAAATATTGAATAAGATTAGCAAATCTGGTGAACAAATTTTGTAGCAAAGAGTATCTCTTACAAACATTATAGATGCAATTCTTCTCCTTGTATCTAAGAGTTGTAACCCCAATAGCATACATCTAGATTTATAGTTGGGTAAATCATGCAACCAATGCAATCTCCTTAAAGCATAGCGAGTAAAGGTTTTTTGAATTTTCTCAATTCTGTCATTAAGTTGTCTGGTGTACGGACACCATACCACTGAAGCATACTCCACTATAGATCTAACTAAGGCAATGTATAAAGCTTTTAAGGTGTGAGGATCAATAAAGTCTTTAGTATTTCGCTTTATAAAACCAAGCATCCTTAAAGCCCTACAGCAGATATAATTAATATGCAAACTACTTCCCAGTTTCACGTCGAAAATGACACCAAGGTCCAAAATTTCATTCGGCCGCAGAATGGAAACGTTACCGATAAAATATTCAGTATGAAGGGGATTTAGTAAACGGTGAAAAGTATAACATTTACACTTGCTTGGATTTAGAGCCAATCCGCTTGAAAAATACCATTCTTGTAAACGATCAAGATCAGACTGAAGATGGCAAGTGTCAGACGAATTTTTAATAGGTAATATAATCTTAAGATCATCGGCATATAGCAATGGTTGCGCGAAGCGGAAAATATTTATCACATCATTAATAAATATAACAAACAACAAAGGACCCAAATGGCTTCCCTGCGGAACACCAGACAAAACCTGGAAAATTCGCAACTGAAAGCAATTTAACACACTGAGTACGATTAGTGAGATACGAAGTCAACCAATCAAGCAAAGATGAACTAAAACCAAACCTTTCAAGCTTTTTAATAAGAAGAATTAAATTAACGCGATCAAAGGCTTTTACAAAATCTGTATAAATGACATCTACCTGGAAGCCATCCTCAATAGCAATAGACACACTATGTTTGAAGAGAATTAAATTCGTAGAAGTAGATCTACCACTTACAAACCCGTGCTGCAAAGAGGAAATACCTTCTTTGATATGAAAATAAATTTTATCTTTTACCAAACTCTCAAAACATTTGGGGATTGGTAAGAGTTTAGCAATTGGTCTATAATTGCTGATTTGATCCCGGGAACTGGCTTTGAATAGAGGTTTAATAAGAGAGAATTTCTACTCATCTAAAAAATCGCCCAAACCTAGGGATAGATTAAAGATTATTGCTAGTGGAATAGACAAAGAACTATAACAGTGTTTGAGCAAGATGTTCGGAATTAAATCCTTACCGTAAGAGGTATCACAGTCTAAAGCACTCAATGAATGTTCCACATCACATTCGTTTAAGTGAATGTTTCCCAGATCCGTTAAGGCCTCAGCATTACTAGATGTTGAAAACGAAACAGTGCCGGAGTCACTGCAATAAACTGATTCGAAGTAATTGGCAAACAATTCGCAACTGTCCTCAAGATTATTAGAAAGGATGCGATTGTATTCCATATTAATAGGAATACCGGATGAAGATCTCTTAGCGTTAATGTACGACCAAAATGCTTTGCTATTGATTTTAATATTATCCTCAGTTGACCAGATGTAGAGTCTAAAGAGGTATCCTTTGAAGATACTCATATTCATTGCCTCATTGAATGAATTGCTAACCTCACCCAACAATTTATGTGCCCTATTTTTAGCGTTTTTTAGCCTTAGCAAACCTCTATTGAACCAAGGAGGGTATGTTTTCGATTTCACCTTATTAATGGCTATGAATCTATCAATGTCAGCATGAATAATTTCCAAAAATTTACTGTAAGTATGATTGAGATCATTTGCAAGGAGTTTATGTAATCATTAAATTTAACAAAATCTCCTTTACGAAAGTTATAAGTATAAAAGTCAGTAACTACAGATACAGCAAACAAATATGTATCTAAATTAATAATAAACGGTTTATGATAAAGATCGATTTTTGATAAAGGATATGAAACTTCGTTAATATAAAATTTTAAATCATAGCTAATGAAAACAAGATCTAGAAATTTACCGAATATATTACAAAAAGGATTAATTTCAATTAATTGACATCCAGTAAGACTATCCACAACTAAACACTCACATAATGATGATACATTTGAAGGCATTAGGATCTTTTCGTTCCCATATTTTAGCAGGAGCTGGACGCACTGCATTGTCCCAGTTAGGCAAAGTTCAAAAGAACGCCTTCCGGCTTATTAGTGATAACAAATCAATAGTAATGCCAGATGTCTATCTCTTTTTTATCACTACTTCTATTGCTATTACTGTAGCGAAATCTCTAGCCTCATCCCTTCTAGAGTTATTTGTATGCGCACCACACGAGTTGTAACCCAGGGTCACCCTTATAGTCAAATTCGGCAATACCGTAAAATTCCGTGTAAGCCGAATAGTACGAATTTGGAACAGTTTGCAATCCGCTGCCCCCCCCCCCCCCCAACTCTGAACTGCAAACATTCAAGCGTAATATACACTTTCACCTCCTTGACTCAACGCAATTCCCTACCGCATTGTCCTATCCTGCCAAGGCTGTGCTACGCCCTTATAAGATATCCCCTAAGCTTTGTCAACATCACAAAACAAAAGTAAAAAAAAACACAAAACATGACACATTTTACCACTGAACTCCATACTGGACTACTAGAGACCTTAGTAAAATTTTTGATTGGTAAGTTACCAGCGGTAAAATTTATATGCAAATATGATTTTTTACTCGAACTCCGTATAGGCTTTACGAAAAAATAAGTGAACCCTAAAAATAATATCCCCATAAGCTAATCTAATTGTACAATCGCAAATTACAAAAAATACCATTTTTAATCAAATTGAAATTAATCTTAAATTTGAAAGCATTTTTCACGAAATCTTAGACACACACTCTCTGACATATAAACTCTAGGCCTCGAATATGGAACCATGGATCAATATCAAAAATATTAGTGCTACAAGCATAACAACATAATAATATTTTAATTTAAGATAAAAAATAAAATGCAAACTTTTAATAAAATTCTCAATGCCATGCCGATAAATTGTCACCCGGTAACAACTATATTATGTAAGTCTTCAGTGTTTCCGGACAATATCGACAATTCTGTCTGCATGATTGACCCGTTTGAAATGAAAATTCCATGAGGGCTCTTCTAAAAATTCAACTGAAACATTATGAAATTTATTGCTATGGGTTTGATATTTCGTAAATTTCGCCCGCGACCCGCTTTAATTTGCACCGTACGCTGATTAAGTTTACCATAAATTGCATAAAATAACATTCACAACCGTAAATTTCGAATAACACCGCAATGGTAGACAGCGCGAATCGATTCTGCAATAATTTTTTTTTTTTTTTTATTTCGAATGTCGGTCACTTAATGGTGTGGGAACTAATTAGAAAACCTGTTAACAGCTCTGCCCGCTAATAACTAAAAAACCTGCATAATTTGCCTGTGATGCCATATACCGATGCCGTCGCTTCACCGCTGTGCAATTGAGTCTATAAGTTCTTCTACATCATCTAACTATAATAATGCCACAAAAGATGACGATGTTCTACCGGTATCTGAAATCGACCGAATTGGTGGGCGACCTTGTGTGAATCTTCAAACAAGAAACTATTAATAACTGAACAGATAAAGTTTTCTGTCGAATTTCAATTATGATGACGATGACATCAACCTCAGATTAACATTTTTCATTATAAAAGAAAGCAACGCGACAAAATCTGCTCGAAATGACGTTAGGCTATGAAAATGCGTCCGGAAAGCACAAAGTTTTATAATTATATTACGTTTTTAATGGGTTGCCGAACTTAATTAATTGGTTAGTCACAGCGATAAACCAAATTTAAACGCTGTGCATAAATATTTTAATGTGGTGATGTTGTTTTTTTTTTTTGTAAAGCAGACCATAAGACCTTTATGTAAATGGAAATAATAGTTGTTATGTCGGAGATAAATTTCCGAAAATTAAAAACGACTAAAACCTTGTGTAAAATCGTCGTACAATTTACAAAGGGTTGCAATTTAGATAAATAATCAGGATACAGGGGTGGGGTGGGGGGGGGGTACGAGGGGGCACTTGGCCTGGGCGCTAGTTTTCATGGGACGGTAATACGGCGGACTTCCGAACTCATAACTAAACGAGATAAAATCTAATTACAAAAATTGAAATTTCAGACCGAACTTAACACTTCGGTCCTCTTTCCGGAATCTAAAAGCTGCTTTACTGCCATCATACTTTGAATTGTACAATCAATTTATTGTCTATTAAATTTAAGTCTGTAAGCCTCTGTAAGCTAACTAAACTAAAAATTCCGCTTCATTCTCACATTCAGTACGTTTACATGAATACTTGAAGTATACTTGAAGTATGCTTGAAGTAATCAAAATATCATGAAAAGGCTCATTCAAGGCGCAAATTTCAACTTAAGTATTTGGAAAATTAAATTCAGGAAAACTTCAAGTCAAGTAATTGGAATTAATTCAATCAACCGCCCCTACCTAAGCTTCAAGTGGATTTCAAGTCAAGTACTCAAGTAATCATGTAATCGTACTGATTATACCTTATTTATTTAGCAGAGCCAACAGAACAAAATTCCATCTGACTATTACAAAAAAAAAGAATAGAAAGCAAAATAAAAAAATAAAAGCAAACACAAGACCATAAAAAAGTCAGAAAAAAGCACAATTTAAAAAAGAAAAAACAAAAGAAAATAAAACTAGAATAATAAGTTATAAAACTAACATAGCAACATGTTTATAAATAAAAGCCAAAAAATTACTTTATTCGTAAAGCAGACCTTTAAACTTTGTCGAAGTTAAGCCAAAATCAATGAGCTCGTAGTGGCCATTGAACTCAACATATGTAGAGTATATTGATTTATTATAACCGTAGTTGGTGCGATGATGAGGTACATGTAGCAAGGCATACGAGTCATTCCTTAAAGTTCGTGGACAAATATTAAAGTTAATTTTAGATAAGAGCTCTGGAGCATCTACTGCACCAGTAATTATTTGAAACAAGAAGACTACCTTAGTTACCTTATTTCTTCTGATGAGCGTAGGTAACTTAAGAAGATTTAATTACTGCTCATAAGGAGGAAGCGTGAGAGGATTATCCCATAGGAGACGTCTAAGTGCGAAGCGAATAAATCTCCTCTGTATAGATTCCAAGCGCCTTAGATGAGTATCATAAAAAGAACAACCAAACGGGGATAGCATAATCTATAAGATGGTGCGCAAAAGCTATATACAAGGTCATTAAAGTAAAAGGATCCTTAAAATCATGCGCCCATCTTCTTACAAAGCCTAATGCGGCCTTGGTCTTATTAATTGTCTGTCAATATGTGGTAGAAAGCAGGGGTTTGGTATCTAAAAGTACACCAAGGTCTTTGACTTCATTGGTTTTGTCAAGAGCGATACCATTAATATGATATGTACGGGTCTTTCAAATTGAGTTTTCAAAAGTACGCGCCTGTGTAACACACTTCAAACATCGAACGCAACTATATTATATGTCATTTTGACAGCTGAAGGTTTGCCATTTATAAAAATAGAGTCGTGTACATTACAACAACGTATTGAGATTATTGAATTATTTTATGAAAATTGTCGTTCTGTGAGAAATGTATTTCGCAAATTACGCGATGTTTATGGTCGACACAATCATCCAACTGAGCAACAAATCGGTAATATTGTGCGGAAATTTCAGTTAAAGATCGAGATAGACGTCAGTATGCTCGTGCCGGTCGTTCAGAAGAAAATTTTGGTACTGTGAATGATAGTGTTGCAACTGACCCCAACACGTCAATTTCCCGACGTTCACAACAATTAGGACTTTCTGAATCCACTGTATGGCGTATTTTGCACAAAGATGTAGCGTTGAAGGCCTACAAAGTTCAATTGACACAAGAATTGCTGCCACAAGATCATTCCATGCATCAGGACTTTGTTGGGTACTGGAACTTAGGAATGACAGAAAGCTGGGCAATATTCCTATAATTAGCTATTTCATCTTTTCTACCTTTTTGTGTATAGCAATAATATAGGATAACTTCCATGGTAATGGGAATATAGCGATCCGCATAGACCAGTTAAATAGATGCGATAATTACAAGATTTACAAGATTATGCCAGCAATATTTTAAAAAGACAGAAGAGATTTCATCAGGGCCGGCATTGAGCTTAGAATCTAGTTTGGCAATATGCTCGAGCAAAACATCTTCAGATATCGTAAGATCACCAAGGCCAATCACCACTCTTGTGGACGGAAGAATAGAACTCAAATAGGATTCATCAATTACCTCACTGTAATGGGTAAAGCTAGTGCTAAAGAATTTAGAAAAGAGGTTGCATATAATGCTGGGATCAAAACTAGTGTGACATTCATATTTCATTTGAGATGGATATCTATCAGAGCTCCGCCGCATGTTGATAAAAGACCAAAACTTTCTAGGTTCAATCTTCATCTCTACTTGAACTAGATGTAAATAATTGAAAAATGAAACTTTGGTTAGCTCTAGCAAATTTATTGTAGTCAGTCATATTCTTAGATAAATTAAATCTCAACCACGCTTTCTTTCGTAAGTTACGCGACCTCCTGATTTCATCATCATACCAAGGAGGAGATCTAGGTCCATTTTTATTGGAAATATATGGCGTTGATAATATAAAGCCATCAAAATTATTTTGTAAAATTTGTTAATAGATTCGTTAATATTACTTTCATTGACCACCACAGACACAGACCAGTCACAAGTTAATAAAAAGTTATTCGACAGCGAAAAGTCTGCTTTACGAAAGTCAAAAAAGAATAAGTATGAGTGAAAACTACGTTAGAGTGAGATGGAATGTTATTATAGAAAATTACAAGTGTAGGATGATGAGAGTCCTCAGGAACCAAAGAAATGTCACTTCGACAGTTAATTTGCTTTATGCTTAAGGTATTTAAAGCATCAATTACGATGGATTCACTAGCAGAGAAAACATTAACTGGAAAGAAAAATTCATTAGTATCGTCCTCAACCCACCTGAGGTTCGGCAAGTTAAAATCTCCCATCAGGATAAAATCGTCAACAGCTCCACATCTATTAGCGATCCATTCGATAGCACTAATGTAATTGTTGTAAGTTTCTAGATTTTGATGAGGTGGGATGTAGATATTCATAGCTTCTTTCTATTTAACTGTATACACAAACAAATTATTTCCAGTTGGTTGCTATTTGGTGGAATCAACAAGGTGGAGTTAAAACAGCTGCGAACGGCGACTTGAAAATCAGAACCATAATATATATAAAATGAATTCAAAAATTGTACAAATATACTAAAGTGGCTGGCAACCCTATGTTCTCTATCATCCACCAATTCTATCTCGAATGTAGACCACTAACTTATAACAATGGACTGAGCCATTGCCGTCTTTATGTTCCAGGCCATGACACAAAACGATTTTGCTACATGCAAAAGTATTAGAGTGGTACGATTTCGTACTTCTCTTAGCATTTGTTCTTATGGAAAAATGCATTACTTTCAACTTCAAACTTCTGCACAATGTAAATAAGCCTCCGTACTAAAAGTTTTATTCAGGAATTTTGTTATTTAATTTCTTGTGCATTTACCAGTATATAAATCTAAGTACTTTCTTTAAGAAAATTCTTTATATTTTATTACTCAAACATAACACTACACATAAAAATGAGAAAATGCGTTCAATTCTGTTGCCTTCATACCACAAATCACACTGGAAAGCAATCAGAGCTTTGAGCTTGCCTATTGAGTTAAATGAAAAAAAATAAGTCTTTCAATGTTTAGCACACAGTAACTTCTTAAGTATAATAAAGACAAAAAAAACAATGTTAACCATTTTTATATATTATCCCGTAATGCTTCTATTAATTTAAAAATATTTCCCACATTCCATATCAAATAATTCAGTTTTTTTCATTTCAAACATGACTCAAAGTATCTTTTAATCAATGAATCGGCAGAGCTACACATTCTCCTCATATTTTCACAAGCTGCGCTTGCTCACTGCGCTGTGAATCGAACGGATGGCAACGGTTTTCTGTGTTTAACTCTTCATAACTTTTAAATTATAATTCAAAGGTAATTCAAATATTAGCCTATTTTATAGGAAATTTTGTTGGCTTTATGGTTGTATAATTTATACTTTAGGTTTTAATACATTTTCAAAAGAAAATCAGTTTCAAACAAAAGTAGATCTGATTTAAGAACTATTTGCTCCCACTTTGAAGTGAGCTTTCATTTCTCTGTGAGAAAACACATAGAGAAATGAAAGTTGGTATGAAGGCAACAGAATTGAACGCATTTTCTCATTTTTATGTGTAATGTTATGTTTGAGTAATAAAATATAAAGAATTTTCTTAAAGAAAGTACTTAGATTTATATACTGGTAAATGCACAAGGAATTAAATAACAAAATTCCTGAATAAAACTTTTAGTACGGAGACTTATTTACATTGTGCAGAAGGTTAAAGTTGAAAGTAATGCATTTTTCCATAAGAACAAATGCTAAAAGAAGTACGAAATCGTACCACTCTAATACATTCAAAGTATTCGATGTCACGGCCTGGAACATAAAGACGGCAATGACTGAGCGATTTGCTATTTCATGTGGCACAACAAACTTTGTGTTTCTGTATATCACCGTTCGAGCACCCTTTAAAACATTTACTACACAAAAATATGTAAAATTCAACCAATCAGATGAAATTTTACACCCGTAAATCGAATTTAATTAAAAAAAAAAATTATTTTCTTGTGCTCAAGTGATATTTTAATCGCTTATAAGGAATTAAACTCATTCCGACTTTAATTTTCAAAGGTTATTTATACCTGCATCCTGCGTATGGGCAAGAGAGACGGAGCATGCTAAACACTATCTTTACCTTATTCTTTGTGCGGTGATTGCATCTGTAGCCAACATAAAAACATCAAATGGCATAAAAAAAACGTTCAGTAAGCAATATTTTGTGTTGGTAGCTCAAACTTTGCCATAGGGCTAAAGAGAAAACTATAAAACTTGTGCGATTCTTTCCTATAGGAAAATGGCAATACTGAGCGTATCCATTGTTATAAGGCAGTGATGGTGTCCAATTTGTGTATTATTTCGGAGAGTTTCAAAGATGATAACTTTATTCACTCAACTTTCATAAAAAAAATTTTAACCACGGGGTTGTTTTGCATGAGATTGAGCAGAGTTTCGCATAACTCACAATTTTTGTGGATCACAACCTCCACGTTATGCGATGGTTACCTGTACTTCTTTAACCTAATTGCTATGTTGCTGTTAATATGGTTTTTGTCAATAGAGTTTTTAGAATTATTTGATATATTTGTTTAATGTACTTACTGCTTTTTTGTAATATATTAAAATTAGAAAAACAATAATTTTCTAATTGATGGCAGCAATTGTAGCATTTATTATTTGTCATTTTCTATGGTCTTGTCTTATGTGAGTATGTGGCAACGCGATTGATCTGTTTCTATTATTTCCAAATTCTAGTCAAGTCATTATGTAAACTCGGGCTAGTAATAGCACAGTATATATCATACAGTAGCCCAGCTGTGTCAAAACTGTCAAGCAAGTAGGATGCTTCTATAAAGAGACTATACTTTCTCTTTCAACAGTTTTAACTAACACAATAGTAAATTTCTAATGCAAAGGTTCCTATGCAAATCTTAAGTGGAAGAAACAAAACTTACAGCATGCACAAACTTGTGCTAGAGGAAGAGGGACAAAATGACAATCAAAACTATTTCTGCAAGAAAAAAAAGAAGCTAAAAACAATTTCTTCCACTTCCCATGCCATTTGGCTTGGTTATCAAACTGTCACAAACATTATTACCTTAGATATATAGCAAATAGTAATGGTTGAATTGTGTATAATTCGTGTACATGACCGTAAGTTGTCAAAGATGCGTACATGATTGTCAAATGTGCTTTTGTTTTGTGAGCAGATTTAGTCAATTTAAAATTCTTTTGTGAAATTTAACAAAAGTACGTAATCAATTCTTTTCAAAACTATTTATCTTTGAAGTTTATTTAGTGCAAA
The DNA here is from genome assembly GCA_963924295.1 of Dioctria rufipes. Classification (NCBI taxonomy): domain Eukaryota; kingdom Metazoa; phylum Arthropoda; class Insecta; order Diptera; family Asilidae; genus Dioctria; species Dioctria rufipes. Next base: position 73,612,979 of record OZ002743.1, on the reverse strand, counting down.
GTTTTATAGTACCACTAGTGCCTGTTAAAATCTTCATATCAGTTAAAAAAACAGAAATGAAGTGTTCGGTCAGTGCTTGCAAATATAAATTGGATTATAAACTAGGGAATCCTGTTTGAGGCAACTGCACTATCTAAATTATCTTTTTTGTTATTAGAAGCAGAGATTTATATAAATTAATTATGTGAATTGTTTCAAAATAAAGTAGAAAAAGAACATATTTTACCGCAGATGCTGCGCTCAAAACCTTTGTTGGGATGGCATGTAAATACATGTAAAGATGGACTACCAACACTGTTTGCTCTACATTCTGAGTTCTTACAGCCATTTTGCCTGTTACACTGTCCATGGAACGAACACCACTTTGCAATCAAACAGCTGTTTGGTAATGGAACAATACATTTGCAGGCTGGTGCTGAGATGTGTACTTACATAAAACTAATACTTCTCCCAACCATTGTGCAACTAGCTACTGTTCGTTCATTTACATCCGTATCATACTTAATAGTTCCCTCTTATGGGAGAAATTTTGAGGTTTTTTTTTTGTAATTAAAATTCTAAAATTCACTTTTCATTAGTTTGTTCTAAGCTGGGCTACTGTATAAATATACTGTGTAATACCTTGCTGAACACAGACAGTCATAGGTAGGTAGGCTTTGTTTTTCTTTATAACGCTGTTCAAAAAAAATATTATGTTTTTGTTCAGAGGTTTTGTGACGGCCTTCATAAAAGACGAAAAATAAATATATTTTCTTTTCAAGACTACCGGGAACAAACATCAAGGAATTTTCTTTATTTTGCTTTTAATGCTTTAGGTTCCCTAGGTCTCTTAGTTACAGAACTGATCAAGATAGAAATGCGTCTGCACGACGTGGATAATTCCTTGGGGAACAAATATTCAACAACGACCACCGCTGCAACAGAGCTCTGGGGAAGCGAACAATCTCGCCTATCTGACTGTCTCAGTATGATCGTCAAGAGATTTTATTCTTTTGTCTACAACCCTCATCAAGGCAGATGTACTTTGTGCGTGGTCGCGCTGCTCCAGGGTTATCCCAGGCATACAATTAATGCTCGTACGGTCATAGGGACTGTAAGGGTCTCTCTTTGTATTTGGGTCATACTTTAGAAGTTGTACCTCATGCTGAGGACACCTGTGATAAGTTGGGAATCTGACTACGCTGGACTAGAAGCCGACAAGGCTTCTCACAACACCAGGTCGTATTGTCTTTGGGACAGTAAGACTACGCCTCAGTCGTCTGGAACAACAAAGAAAGCTCTTGACCGAAATAGTTTGCTCTAGGACAACTTCTTACTACTGTCCTGGGAACCATTCTACGCGTACATTGACAACAAGAGACGCCCATTCGTTCTCCTCGTTATCTATCATAGGACAGTCAACAAAACCTTAATTTATTTATCCATACAGGTCTATTACTCAAATTATATGCAGTAATGCCAACTAGCTGGAGGAACTCTGGGTCGAAGATTATTCGGATAGTCTAATGCCATGCTGCTGACTACATACCATATTGAAGAGTCATCAACCGGCTTGCCCAACTAGTACCAATTAGTGAGAACGAATCACGACTCACATACTACAATAGATAATCAGTAACCAAACTGATTACCTAAAAGTATACTAAGTTTGTAGTTCCGTTTGTAACGCACAGTATTATTGCTAGTAAATCAAAATGGGTTAGACACCTACGCATAATATTAAAAGTTAACTTATTCTTTGCATGTATAGATCCTTTCACCCTACCGCAAAGTATTTAAGTAGAAAACTCTTTGTCAACTGAATATGCTAAAAAAATAAATCCATAAAATATTTATAAAAGCATACTTGTGACTTTCTCATAGATTTATTTCGGTTTCAAACAATTACAAAATCAGCTTAACAAGTCCAAAAAGATTAACTTAACTTACGACCTGGCAAATTCCTATGAATGCAGCGAATAATTTTACAATGAACTTCCAAATTAGTCTGAAGCTTGTAGCTTTGCTTTGCTATATCCAATTCGAAATTAGAAAATCTTCAGTAGTAATTGGAGACTGGAGACTGAGTAAAACAGAGAACTTTTGTATTTTTCGTAAATTTATTTAAAGAAGGAAAATTAATTCAGAAAATGTAAAAAGGTAAAAGGGGATAAAATTGTGTTAATTGGGAAAGTTTTTTTTCTTTGTTCGTATGTTTGCTATTCTTATACAAAATATTTTATTACATTCAAAAATTCTTAGAACCTTAATCTTTCACTGTAGTGTGTACAATGGGAGATACCGCCTGCTTTGTAATTGTTTTGGTGAAGTTTTTCCAATCGATATGTAAATTATGGGCAAGGAGGAATTTCATCATCAGCACCACAGTGGTTCTCCATATTATGCGGGCTTTCTGTCTTTCGTGTAACCTACAGAACTTTCATATAGGTCCACTTTGGAGATCTTGCACTTGTACATTCTTGAAAAATTCTCATAAGCTCTCTGAATTTACCAGATTTAATGTTGGTTATTATGTTGGCAGTCACATATTACATATGTAACTGATATATTTTGAGCCTAATCCATAAACACAAAATATGCAAATAAGTGATGAATACTTCCTCCCTGAATTTTTGTATTATTTTTCGCATGATGAAGATCTGGTCGCTAATTTATATTCTGTCTCTAAAACGGCACATATAATCACTGGAAATTTGTTGATATGTAAAAGGACTTTGTTATGCAGCATTAAGCAGGAGATTGATGCATGAATCACCATATCCCTTTTCATGGACCGAAACTAAGACAAAGTCCTTATAAACATCCGAGATTATTTGGGATTAACGAATGGTGAATAATTTAACGGAGAGCTTGAATAACCCATCATTCCCGAATCCCAGGTGCCAGATGTTCCCTCCAAGAGCTTTGTTGTTTCTTTCTTTGCCCAAGTAAAAATTTCATTATTGAAAATTGAGGAACTATTCTAGATTTTGTTCAATGTTTTTGACTATTTTTGGAGCATCTCTTAGATATTTTTCACGACTCATTTTTAATCATGTTAGACATCAGAGGGAGTCCCTTTTGTGTATTTGCCATTGATTGAAATAAACTCATACCGACCCTTAAATGGTCGATTTCTAAAATTGTCCTTACCTGATGCTCCAAACTCGTCTTTTTCTAAATCTATGTATATATTCTATAGTTTTACTACCATTTACTACAAACAATTTATCCTATCTGCATAATTAGACATGAAAAAGATATTTAACAGCATTTATACTGAAGCTATTCAGGAATCACTAAGAAGCTTGGAGTTAAATCTTGATCCAAGCTGGTAGGACAAACATTCTTACTCCATCAATACAAAGTATCTGCGTGATATTTTCGACACAAAGCTGAAAATTCGAAGCAAAACATTGAAAACAGGTCAGAAAGGCCTGCATATCATATTATTCCTGCAAGAGTCTTCAGCAAAAATTATGGTCTGTGACATAGAATGATTCATTGGTTTTATATAGCCCTTGTACATCTAATTCTTGTCAGCCAGCTATAACTGCCATAGTTCTTGCACGTTTAACCTCTACTGCCATGCTGGCAGCTCAGCTTGCAGCCAACTTGCATGATGAAAAACCATGGCAGCTGAGGTGATAGTAATTAGACATTATACATTTTTCAAGATGGCGGAAAAGGAATGTTTGTTTTAGAGAAATTGATAAATTTATACTGGGAAAATGAGGTTTTCTGGGATCAATTGCATTAAATCATTTACCAACATCTTCCTCTTAATTTTTTCTTGGGTTTTTATCATTCTGCTACTTCTTTTATTGCTATAATTTTCCAATTTACGCAAGACTTTACACCTCAATGCCATTTTTTAAATGAACTTGCATGCAAGATGATAAGACATCAACCGAACTGCCTTCTGCGGTCAAGTTAAAACTCGCGTTGGAAGTCAGGCTTGCAGGCAAACTGTACTATCTCGTGAAATCCCTGGGTAAGTAAGGGTTAGGTACACAAGACATATCAAATCAGATTTTAAAAAATTTCCTTTGTGAAGACTATGGGCATTCTGAAAACTATTCCAATAGACGCCCTAAACGTAATCTTACAACTCCCTTCCCCCGACTTTCATATTGACCCTCTTTAGATGGGTCAGTGCAAATTAAAATTCACATGCAGCACAGGCAGCTCTTGACGCAGCACAATATTTTTATTGGGCATTATGAGTCATGTGACCATTCCAATTTCAAGCATTGCAGTGTATACTTGTTACTTTACATGATTTGTCGATGTATTTGTTCCACCGACTGAAGGCAGCAAAGGCAGCAAGTTGACTGATGTAATCATGAAGGGCATTTTGAGGCACCTCAAAGCGCACCTTTTACTGACCCGTCTAAACAGGGTCATTCATTGCAAATCAGCTTGTGGTTTAATGAGCAATCAAATTCAAGTAGTGTGAATGCTGAAGTGCTAAATCCCTATACATAATAGCAAAAATATCCTCAGCTCACTGCTGAGGGAGGTAGCTGTAATCTCTATACTGATTATTTTTCCTTCTTCGTTTTCTTGGGAGTATATGGCTTCCACATATCCACTCAACCTGACTCTATTATCCAAGGTTCTGTTTCAGTTTCATTAATTGTTTTTGCTCACTAGGGTGAGGTGATTAACCGACTTTTGCTATCCAATGCTGTCATCTGTCGCATATTATGATAAGCTCACCATTTTCGGGGAACCTTTTAAATTGTTGTCACAGCTATTTTTTAGGTTGGCAAATGTTCAAAACCCCGAAAATATTTCTCCGCTTCTCTGCAGTACATAATTGAGCTGCTGGAAGAGAAAAGTGAGAGAAATTTTTGCAGTAGTAGAGTAATTAACCCTTTGAGTAGTGAGTTAATTTTTTTAGCATCCAACGTCCCTGGAGTGAGTAATTTTTGCATTTTTCGAAAGATTTCGCAAATTGAACGGTTTTTCTCAAAATTTGGTGTACATGTTCGTCTCGACGCCACGCATCTTTTGGTCAAGTCGGTTTTGCGTGGGTATTTTTCTCCCGACGCGGCGGAAGGGGGTAAAGTTAAATGTTTTGGTTATATCTCCTGAACAAAGAGTCGCAGACAGTTCATTGATGTCTTAAATGAGAGCTGCGATCCTAGGCTAAAGATAGTATTAATCTGGTCACTGGATAGGGTAGGGGGAGGGCGGAGTGGGGGGAATTAGAGGGATATTTGGTTTTCTAATAATAACTCAGCCATTTGACATCGGACCATAGGGGTGTGGCTGTTCAAACTTCTTCTCAGAAAAAAACATATTTGAATCTGTACTAGATTTTCCAAAACGTACCAGAACAAACTTTGACACCCCCCTCCCTGGTGGCGCAGTATTATTTGATTTGTTTTTAAAACGACATCATTCTTTATTTTTGCCTTTTTTCCCTATACGTACTTTTTTAGTACTTCCCTAATTTATATTCTAACTGATGTACTAGATTTTTTGCACCTTAGATCGACACTAACTCTGTAGGATTACCTCTAATCGCAACTCTGATTTGTGCATGTGCATTTCATTAGAATAAAAGAAAATGTGTTCCATGTGTTCCGAGTTTCGGAATCGTAATAATTTCAGGAAGGGTTTCGACGGTCGCACAAATGCAGAGATGAATATTTTTCTCGGAATAATGTACAGCTCACCCATCTTTTTTTCTCTCAAAAACGAAGCCGAACTTCATCGCAATTTTTTATACATAGATAGATAAGACTTCTAACTTCAAAATAAAAATGTAAAAAAAAAGTGCTATTTTTTTGAAAAAAAAAAACCATTATTAACAAAAAAAAAATTTCGTTCGGTGCTGCTATATTTTTTTATGAAAAATATAAAGCATTAAGCTTCATTCGGCATTTGAATCAATAAATCGGTTACTCCGTTCCCGAGATATGATTTTTTGAAAATGACGTTTCATCGTAAAATCACGAAATTTCTTACCCACAGCGGGGGGGGGGCGTGGTAGAGGGAAACAAAAAAATATGAAATAATATACCCACAAACATCATTGTTAGAATTATGTAAAAAAAAAGAAAAACCCACCCAAAATGGGCTGGACTATGGTAGGACGTACATGTACGGCGATACTCTATCTGGATCACCAGAGGCTGGCCGTACATGTAATATAGGAGAGAAGAAACTATAAAAGTCTAAAGGAAACTATGTGATAAGAAAATCTCAGTACTATGTCGATGGAAGTTTCGAACCCATGAAGCTTGAATTTACTGACTATATGAAGTACATCTGAATTATACTTTAGTAAAGTCTTCACTGTAAAGACGCCTAGCAGAAGTGAATGTAAATATAGTATAGGTGCTGTAATCTTATTTTAAATACTCGATTAATCAAATTTCTACAAATTGTCAATTAAATCTATTGCCTTCTATGTAGAGATAATTCCAGTTATGAAAGCTTGTCTGTCACTAAGGTATAGGATCTGATGCCTAAGTAAAATATGGAATCTTCAGACTACCATTAAAGCGTTCGATTCTATAAATCTATATACATATATCCTGAAAGCTCTCAATATTGGCAATTAAAAGCATTAACAATCTTCACTTTATTTCAGGACACAGAAAAATGATGGTAATTTAATTGGCTAGAGTAGGTTTGGCGAAATAAACTCCGTATTAGCTAAGCACTGTGAGGAGAGATATCTTTCATCGTTGCCTAAACTCAAAGCAAAATTTAGCGGAATAAATTAACAACCTGCACTACATAGAAAGATATGGCTTATCTGTAACAAAATCACAACAACCAAACTCCCGTGCAGAACTGCAAAATTGCTGTGATAATCAGAAATTAACCGATGTTATTATTGGATATTGACCTCTGTAAATAATTTTGAGAGCTTTTATGGTCCTTTGCCATTATGGTACAAATGTACCATTTTGTACATTCTAATTTATTTGTTACGAAATTTTTTTCAACTGGTAACTACATTCAAGTTAGACCCATATTTATATTATTTTAATTTTATCTTTTAATATGCATTTCCACTAACTATAAACAAGTTTACTATGATTTATTATCGGGTAAACTTTGTACTTATTCAAGAAGGCTATTTTTGGATTCTCCGGTACAACAGCATAGGCGAATTTTTTTTTTTTATTTGTTATTTCATAGCTCATGTCTACATATAAAGTTTCTGCCATACGAAATGCTTTATCTTGTTTTTTTTTCTCATCCCACTGTGGGCTTACACAGTTTTTAATTCATTCGAATTAACCGTGGTTTTGTCAACTTTTTCCAATAAGATTTGTAAATTTCTCAACTTTTTTCCATTTTTTTCATTTATTTCCATTTTTCTACTTTCATTTGTTTTTTCGAATCCCTCAATTCTGCTATTTGGGACCTGTTGATGAGTCAAAACTAAGACAACTTGACGCCATCCAAATTCAATAAATTGTAATAAAAAAAATCGCATCTGCTGTTGTAAACGAGAATCCCGAAGTTGTCTTCTTCAACACGCACCAACTATAAAGGCGCCATTTACTTCCAAGATACAATATAAACAGTGAACACATCAATAAGGCAAAAATTTGATTGTTTAACAACATCAAATGCCCGAACGTATTTGTAAGTATTGCCCTTTTTTTGCTTCTTTTAATCCTTCCTCAGAGAGAGTGTTTTCTACCTTGAAAAATATTAATAATAAGATTGACATATAAAATTCGTTATTAAACCTAGTATTTTTCTGCAATTTATTTCCGCCGAAAAGGCTGAAAACCATTTAAGCATCGAATTTAAATTTCTATTTGAGTTGGTTTTAAATCAATTAATAATTTAGGTGATAAAAATCTGTTCTTTTTTGTACTGTACGTCGTTATGAGTAATAAAAGTTGAACGTCTACCTGATAAATTTTATTAAAATTTCTTTTCTACTTATGTGTATGTTTGTTTTGTATCTATTTCATATACGAGAAGTGCAGCATACTGTGTTATATTGCTCTTTTAATTTTATTGGATTTGATACCTTTTGGCTTCATTTGGTACAAATACATATTCATTTATGTTGCTGGTTTGGAGTATAGACTGGACGAAGAGAAGAGCACTCAGTATTTATTATGTGAAGGGGTCAGGACATTTCCCCTAAAGACTGAGACCAAAGGCAAAAAACTCGTTTGCCCAAAATTTCTTTGTCAAAACCACCTTTCGGACACGGGAGGAAAATGACAAGAGGGCTGGGTGTTGACTTTCTGTCAGTTCGATATTTCTGACATTTCTCAATTTATTTGAATTTACGAAAACAACTCCGGTGTTGTTTTAGTGATTTTGTGAGTGGAAACGTGAATAAAAGTGATTTATGCTTTTGTAATACTGAGTAACAATAGCGAAATATTGTTTTATGAAAAAGATTTAATATAATCGAGACTCCGGAGTCTAGAATGATTGTGATGAGGTGCGTTGTGCTGCAGAAACAACCGGAGTTATTAGTTTCAATAATAAATTATAATGTTCTAAATAAAATATAAGCGAAATAGTTATAAAAATAAACAGCTGTGGTAAAAAATTTAACTTTTTCCAATGCCAATCTCAGCCATACAAAGGCAACGCCAAGAAATATTATCGTAAAATAAATGTGACACTAGGCAAATTCATAAAAATGTAAACAGTTATCAAAAAATTATAAAATTATAAGCTGAAAAATAATTCGAATCACGGTGACAGGAAATTATAAAACTTGTTCAGTACTTGATAAAGTTTCAACCACTAAATTATTTTCTCGATGCGATTCTACTTCATACATGAAGAAAAATGCGTAAGTTTTGCGGCCCCATAGCCTATCCTTTTTGCTATATAATGTAAGAAGTAAACAAACCGGCATTGGAAAATGTTAAATTTAATACCACAATGTTTATTTTTATAACTATTTTGCTTATATTTTATTTAGAACATTATAATTTATTATTGAAACTAATAACTTCGGTTATTTCTGCAGCACAGCACAACGCACTTCATCACCATAATTCAAGGCTCCAGAATCTCGATTATATTAGGTCTGTTCGCGTACTTCTCGTGCAAAAACTTTCTGGGTAAAGACTTACTCGTGTGGTGGGGGAAGAATATAAAATGCATGAAAAAGTAAGAGAACGCTTTTTATGCAACTTCCTGAAAAACAAGAAGAAGAAGTGTGGAATAACATTTGCGAATTGAGTATTGTTTTATTTTTCTTAACTTGTTGCACTCTTGCAAAGTCCCACGAGAACATTGAATAGTCAAACTATCTTCATTCGACATTTTCATTGCGCTTTAAAAACTTTTCAGAAAATTAAAAAAATGAACTTTCCTATGACAGCTGTCAATTTTCCTTGCTAGAATTGTGCAGTAACTAAAAACTTCGGGTAAATTCATGCGAGAGGGGAAGCTGTGACGTGTGCAAAACTCGTGTAATTTGTGTGCACGAGAAAGTAAGGGAACAGAAAATGTGTAAGTTCATGCAAATTCATTGCAATTCATTGTCCCAAAACTGAGTACGCGAACAGACCTATTAAATCTTTTTCATAAAACAATATTTCGCTATTGTTACTCACCCAGCCCTCTTGTCATTTCCCTCCCGTGTCCACAAAAAAACATGCTTATTACACGTACACGAATTTTGCACAGCATAGCCTATCCTGTTTGTTATATGATCTAAGGGCAGTACGCCAGAATTCCTACCCAGAGTTTTTTTGAAACTGTCTCAAATTTTAATAGTTTTAGCCGGGAAAACTCTTATTGAAAAGCGACTAAAATAAAAAAAACTAATCTCTGACATAATAAAATTTTTAATTTGTCTTCTTTGGGTTATTACCCGTCCGGGAAAAATAAATAAAACTGATTCTAACAAGTGTAGGTTCGATTCCCGTCCGGGAGAAATAAATAAAAATTGAATTCATAATTTATTTGTGTGCTTTCATCGTTACTGGTTAATGCCAGCTGAAAGCAAAACGTGGCTTAGTAACAAATTGATAAATGCCGGAGGGAAAATCATCTGTCTCGTTAGCTCAGTGGTAAGAGCAGTCGCCCGGCAAGCGGAAGGTCCCGGTTTCAAACCCCGGACAAGGCGGTTGTCTTTTCTTCTTGTATTTACCTATGAATTTGATTTATAATTGTTAAAAATAAAAGTTCTTAAAAATTCTTCTTTATCCATAATACCTAACGACTTATTACTTTCCTTTTATCTTAAAACAGGACGGTGATTCTAATCTTTTGTCGTACTATTTAGTCGTGAATTTTGACATATTTTGTCGTACATTTTGTTTTAACACAGTTCATTTTGTGTCTTCACTATTATCTACCACAAAATGAGCTCTAATGAATTTTCGGTGAACAAACGTCAAAAAACACGCCTAAATATGCAACAAATTAATCAACTGCTCAAGAGGTTGTGTCAAAAATTGTACACTGTGGTAAATGGAAATTCTACACCTAATTAGAGCATTACAAGTGCTTAAATTCGAAATATTATTTTGAATTTGTAATGTGAAGTGTCATTTCCAGTTCATTCTACGTCATGCAAGGGTGGCTGATCTGAATAAAAACACGAAAAAATCAGTCGAAAAGTTCATTTCATTTACTCGTATATTTTGACATTCAAGTACGACAAAAAATCAGAATCACCCTCCAGTTTGAGATTCAAACGACTATTAAGATCTATAATAGATCTTAATTTTTGTTTGAATATTTCAAATTCTTTTTATTTAACAATCATTATTGTTTTAAATTCAAATTGTTTTTAACAATTTTGGTTCTAGTTCCAGGGTATGCAGTATATTAGGTCATCTATACATATCATATATATATGGTGCCTAGTATACTCTGGAACTGTATTAAAATTTGCCCGAAATAAAGATTGTTGTTAGAGACAGCGGAAACTAACGTCTTTGCCCCCCCCCCCCCTCAAAAATTTCGGCAATGGAAATGAGGCACGCGCGCACCAAATTTCATGCAATATATTTGCCATTTGTAGACACAACATTTGTCTAAAAAATATTTACCATTTGTACAAGTAAAAATTTCGTTGTGCAATTAGGTATCTTGAAATTGAAAATACAAGCGTTTTTAAAATTTATGTAGGTATTCATAATTATATTTTTAAAAGTACAGAGGTAAGAATTTTCTTAATAATTATAGAAATATAATTCATACAGGTATATTTTGTCATTAATATCTTATTTTAAATTTAAATTTTTAGCTATAGCAAATAAAATTCACATTCTTCATAGAAGTATTGTTTGTTCAAGATTATTTTGGTTCGCTCATATTGTAAATAAAATTTCAGTTGTTTAGAAATAGAGGTTCACCACATTGAACGTTTTCAATTTCATCTTTAACGAAAGCAATTTATGTTTTTAATTCAATAAGTTATATTTACTTATTAAATTTTTCAATGTTTTGGGAAATGTTTATTTGGTAATGAGCTTTTCGTAAAGATCTTTATTTGGCAATCATCCTATGACTCTTTGACTTTGAGTCAAGTATATCACAAAATTTTGTTCGATTTACTTAAAAAAATTCATGTACCCGCGACTTCAGTACTTGAAAATTTTTCATTTGTGCGAGATATGAAAACGGCAATTATGTATTGAACTTAATGCAGAGTTGTCAAAGGTAAAATGTCACTTCAAGTAAATTTCAAGTCAAGTAATTGGAATTAATTCAACCAAAAACCCTATTTGATTTTCAAGTCGATTTCAAGTCAAGTACTCAAGTATTCATGTAAACGTACTGATGCAGACTGTGAAATACATTTGAACAATCGTGTTTATGGCAAATGTTTATTTGGGAAACAGAATTAGGTCAAATGGGATACTCCTCCTATAAAGGAAGAATGGTTGAATGGGATCTTACGAGCATATGTACATATGATATGATTTTATATGAAAAAAACCTAACGGATTGATAGATAGTAGCCACAAAATTAACCGAATATACTATCTCAATAATTTGGAGTCTTAACAAAAGCAAGATTTTAATAAATGTTTCTGTTTAGAATAATCTTGATTACTAAGAAATTATTATAGAACTATAGATTGATTCAAATAATTAGTGCATAAGTTTTTCTAAGAAAAAATGACTAATCTCATGATGCCGGAATTTGTAATCCTCTGTATAAGTGCAGTAATTATCAAAATATGATGCTCAATTTGCAAATTTGCTGAAATACATACTTAAAACAAAATTAATTTGCATATATGTTTACATAATATGAGTTAGCAAAATTTGTAAAGAACATTAAACTTAGAAAATTTACCATAGATTAGATAATTGATATCTACTAATTATCCTGACTGGGAGATTCCAGAGATACTAAAGCCTATAAAATTGTTACTTCCAACGTTGGTACTCAAGTGACTGTAAGATAATTGGATACAAAAATAATTACGAGATATTTGCTCGCGAGAAAAATTTAATGAGTGACATTCCGTTGTTAGTAACTTTAATTGGGCATCGCTTTTCAAATTTTTTCACATTACCCACATTTTGATACAATGCCAGTAGTCCCAATAAGCAAAAATTCCAGATGTGGAATTCTCTCACAGAATTCCAGTTGAAAAAAGTGACGGCAATCTCACACACACAGCTGTTTTTACACGCATACAGGAGCAGGACCCCATTTTCAGTTTGCAGATGTCATTCACAAACAAAATAATAAGGTTATTACAGTTTACCGGAGTATGTCGTAGGTAAAATTTAATCAAGGTTTTATGCTATTATTATCAGCATATAAGCATTTTATTGAAGTTTTTCCCTACTATGGTACCACTTTCTCCCTAAATTAATAATTTATACGAGCGATTAAGTAGAAATTAATTCATAAATATTGACTCTGCACCACAATTCAATTTAGCATTTTCATTACAGAAAAGCATTGAAATCCCTAGGAATTCCATTTAGAAATGCCATGGAAAAGTCTTAGAATTGTCTGCGAAAATGATAAGGATAAAACATGGAAATCTGTTAGATTTCCACGTTCGGTTCCAACTACCAATACAATCAAAGACTACTTGGAATCTGGACGCAGTTCCCTACGGCTAGAATATACTTTGCTACGGCTAGAACGGATTTCCAGGTGCACTGATCAAAAATGACAAGCATTCATCTAGCTACAGTATTATAGATATTGTAATATTGACGAATTTTTGGAATTCCCGGAACCAATGTGCTTGTAATTTTTAAATCATTCTAAAGAGCATTCATATTGCTGAGCATTATGATACAAATATCCGTTACTGACGAATTCTTACGATACCCTACATGAATGCCCGTATATAATTTCGTATGGTGACCTATGAGTGGAAGATTTTCGAAGTGGTTTTCGTTTATATTTGTAGAATGGTTCGTCGCACTGCAAAAATGATAATAAGAAATATTATAGGTTTTATTATTGTGAAAAAATTTTCAGTACAATAAAAACGCCCAGGACTGATCGTTTTCACAATATACGTAAAAAAACAGTCCATTTTCGAAATTTCATTCCAAAGTTCCACCCCAAAAGACACTAGCGCTAATAGTTTCAGAAATCCTTCCGTTGGAATGCCACCATACGGAAAATAGCAGAGACATGCGTTTTCCGTTGCGCGACACTAGCGCCACGAATTGCTGGCGTCCCCCGTTGGAACGCCCCCATTCGGCGAAAAACGAAACTTTTTTGGGACTTCAGCTAATCTTCAATCCTCAACAATGATTATACGTGTAAACGCGTCGAAATACTGCTGTCAAAATGACTTTTCATCTGTGACACAATCCCAAAAATTTTGTTTTTTGTTGTTGTTGTTTATTACGTTCTTTCTGTATTGTCAAAATCGAAAGTATTATAGCATCATCGTAAAAAATAAATCTGGAGCAATGTCTGTTGATTTTCCTCCTTGTCCACCAAGTTTAAAGTCTATTCAGCATTACCTCAAAACTGCACAAGAGCATGATGGACGTGATGTGGTCGTTTGCTATTGGAGTCGACTGCACGCCCTGCAAGTGGGGCTCAAAATAACTACTCAACAACCCGAGGAAACTAAGCTGCTATTGAGTAAGTATTTTCAAGAAAAATGAGTCATTATTTTAATTACCATTAACATTTTAAGCATTAATGGATTGGCTGGAAGTAACGAAGAAAGAAAATGTTCAAAACGAGTCAATTACGAATGAAGTAGCTGCCCAAGCTCATCTTGAAAATTATGCTTTAAAACTATTTTTATATGCCGATAAACAGGACAGAGAAGGCAATTTCGGAAAGTAATATTATTGCGGTGTGTAATTTATAACTATTAATTCATTTTATTTTTTCATTTAGAAATGTTGTAAAGGCGTTTTACACAAGCGGCATGATCTACGACGTACTACAAACTTTTGGTGAATTAACAGATGAAGCAAGTCAAAATCGAAAATATGCCAAATGGAAAGCGGCTTATATTCATAATTGTTTGAAAAATGGCGAGACACCAGTTTCAGGACCTATGAAAGAAGAAGATGGTCAGGGTGATGCGGAAAATGCAGCAGATGAAGATTCACCTACTTCTCAAGAACAATCAGAACAGCCTCCAGAAGGAAGCAATGATCCTCCGGATGCTCCTCGCTCGAATTTGGACGCTAGTGAAGTATTAAAAAATCCTGAGAAATTACCTAGTCCTCCTGTAGAGGAGGAGAGGCCTGGAGGATTTGTTCCCTTTATTCCTCCACAGCAGAGTATCCAAAATATTTACATTCCTCCGCAAGTTGATGTCCAATTAACTCCAGAACAATTGAACAAAGCGCAGAAGTATTGTAAATATGCTGGCAGTGCCTTAAATTTTGATGATGTCAAATCCGGAATAGAGAATCTTCAGAAGGCCTTACATCTTTTACAAACAGGAAAAGAATTATAAAAATCTACATAATATCTACTTACAATCAGGTGTAACGCAAAGGCGCTGGCATCTTTAAGGAAATTTTGCGCTTCATTTATTTTTATTGTGTCGCTTATTTTAAAGATCTGCAGATATAATGTTATAAAGTACTAATCTAACACATTATATATTTTCATTGAAAGTACCTGCTTCCACTTTCGGAGTTTATTTTAGTTCATAATGCAACTTAGATGAATGTGAGTGATACTAAGCAACATTAGTGCAGCTTGATTGTTAAGGTCGCATTGTTTCATGTCTTGAACTTACATTAAAGTTGGTGGCTTGAAAAACGTAAGATGATCTGGGTTTCGTAAGCTGACAAGTATTACGTCTACGACGATTGCTGATGAGTAGAGATATATCGGAAACGTAATTTTTGGTTGCGTTCCTTTTCAACTTCTTAACTAGCCTTTTTTTTCTAAAGTACATAATATGCAGATTAGAAAAAGTACCTCTTACATTTCAGCCTTGAAATATATAACATAAAAACAGACAGGAATGCTGTAAACTAAGTGAAGCCGGGCTAATGTTTGTGTTGGAGGTAAGTTTTTCTACTGTGGGGACCAGAGCACATTGTAGAAAACTCTTGTTCATTTATTCTAATATAAGTGAAAATTTGCGAACATTTTACACGGCTATTCATTTACTAATAATAAAATAAGCTTCCACTGGTTGCTAGATTTGTTAAAATAACTTGAGTGCTAAGGACCACACGCTGGAGCATGCTACACTTGTCGTTGGGCGCGAGACATTCGGGGGGAGGAAAAGTTCCGTGCTACACTTTTCTAAGCTGCAGTACGGCAGCATACCAATACCACAGTATAATTATCCAATACTACTGCAAGCAAATAGTTTCGGCCAATTTGAAATTTTGATATTTGTGATTGGGCGGCTGTGCAATTCTTTACCTGCGATTTGAGGTGATGATATAATAATTAAATTATCATAACGTGCTGTGAATTTATGATACAATTGTTATTTATATCAATAACTGTAATTTGATTGAACATGCACACAATTAGCGTAGCAAAGTTATTGTAATGACACGTCTAGTGTAGTATAGCAAAATACGCGTGCTTCCTGCTGCTATATGTGGATTGGTTGTTTTTTTCTGATTTATACTTTAGATATATGTCTATACATATTTCAAAATAGCAACAATACGGCTGCAGGATCTGTAAGGCCTTCTGAGGTCAGAACTAAATCCAAATCACATTTGATGGAAAGTATGAAAAAAAACTCTTCAACTGCTGGAATTTTGATTTGAACGAAAAACATTTACTGGTAACCACACGTGTATTAACCTCAAAGAACGAACTTGCAATGCCAGCTACCCGGTTGATTTGAAAGATATAAAAATAGGTCGGAATTATACATAGTATAAAATTAAGCAGAGAAGATCTACTATTACAAATTCATAAGCAGTTGAAGAAATCCCTGTAAAGTTTAAGCAAATAATCAGGGTAGGTGGATATGCACCAAAAGAAACTTAATTTTCACGAAACAGTTTCACTGGAAACAATTGGCTTCAGAAGTTCCATATCAAAAGAAGTACAGCACCCACATTCAAAATGGTAAAAAACACTAACGGAAGCCTGTTAATTTATTATGCAGAAAATCCAAGAATTATGTTATTTATCAAAGGAAACCAGACTTTCGGAGTAGAACAGTTTATTGCTCAACCTTTGCTCCGCTCCCAAGCGGAGCAGTTAGGAAAAATTTCTTCAGCAAATCGCTCTGGAGCTGAACAGCAAATTAATGGTTCATGTACATATGTGTGCCTCTGAATATTGCAAGCTTAGTAAACTATTAATATCAAACAATTGCTCGGGCTATTATTTCGCTTTGACGTCTGCTCCGCTCCAGTTGGAGCTGATATGATCTGATTCAAGGTATAGCTCCGCTTCAATTACTGCTCCAGTCAATTGCTCTGGCTAGTGCTCCGCTCCATATAGAGCTGTTCCGGAGTGCTCCGGTGCAGGTGTAATCACTCGTCTTCGACTCCCTAAAGGGAACTCTAGCTGTCATTTCTAATCCAAGAAAAAGCTTGAATGATCTTAAGTATATTCTCTGATAGGCTTAACCATTGATTTGTCCAGCAATCAAGCAATACTTCAGCATCCAAGATGGAGAGTACGTAAGGCATTGCTTCTTATCTTTAATTTCTTAGGTTGTGGTGTGCTTTTTTAATGCCACTGGATGAATTCCTTAACTAACTTAGGCTAATAGTGATGAACCCAAATTTCATCTATGTTAACAATCCGACACAAATTGTCTGCTTTATCTTAACCAAATAGGATGATTATGGAGAGTTTCCAAAATGGTTGTAATTGCTACCTTAACCATTTCTGCAAGCAAGTTTTACAGGCATCCCACTACAAATTTTTCAACTATTTCAACAGTTTCTACTGATGCTGCTTACATAGACAGGCTGTCCCGAGCGGGGATTCTCTTCAATCGATTCCATGCCTTGCATGAAAGTATTATACTTACCACTTATAAATATTGGTTTTTCCCAGATCAAAAGTCCCCTCCACCCCCATAAACCACTAACATCTCATCCAATATGGTTTGAGCAGCTTTTCCTTATTTTGTTAGGAACTATATCACGCCTCAATTTTCTCCATGCTTGATGTTTCTTCCTGATTGATTTGCTAGTTAGACGATATCTTGTAGATTACTGACCCGACTTAGTTGAAACATGGCAATCATAATCATATTGTGCAATACAGCTACCTGTAAAACCTCTACCCTCACATCAGGCTAACCCCCCCCCCCCCCCCCCATTCCGCGAACTTATATAACTCCTCTCGTATCTCGATGTACAAATCTATATTTTATATAACTGAGTTCACCTTAAGAAATCTCAAATCCTTTCGAAAAATACTGCAAACTCTTGAGCGTCACGTATTGTGATTGTAGTAAGCCTTTATAAATAACAACAGAGAAACAATGTACAAATTATTCATTACAGAATACAGATCAAAAGTCCTGAGGAATATCTAGAAATTCCTTTTTGGAAAATGTGGTGATAATGACACATACTAGACATACATACAACTCACATTTTCCTCTCATATTGACTATACAGGGTGTTTCCACCTAGATGGTCCATAGAGCAGGAGGTGATAGTAGGTACTCACCAAAACAAACAAAAAATTGTATGGCAGAGAAAGGAGCCATATCAACCGTTTCGGAGGTACAGGGTGACTCAGAAAATATGCTAGGTTTTCACCAAACACCATGTATCTTAAACGTACATGGTGCATGGTACTGGTCAGTAACTGATTGTATGCAGAACTTCATAGCGTTTCTAATGACTGCTCAACCAGCCCCATACTCATCTGCTCTCAAGAAGTCTAAACTAAAAATTTTGGATTTTCTTACGTTCTTTTAGATTGTGACATCTATTTTATTACAAAAAGGTGGTTAATATAACTTGTTTTTTATAATAACTGTAAACTGTGTACTTTCCTCTTTAAATGTCCTAACTGTAGCCGTTAAACATTTGTTAGCTCATAACCTATTTAAGACGTGTTCTCAGTCACTAAGGGGACAAATTATCTTTGAGATTAGGTTAAGAGCTAATAACTCTTTAATGGCTCCTGACCAATTTAGCTATGTTTATTAATCAAATATCTGCGCGTCTTGACATTGGTAAACAAGTGGACGTATCTTACGCTGATATCTCCAAAGCTTTTGATTCCATTAATCATAAACTGACCGTTGATAAGATGAAAAAAAAAAACATTATTTAGTGCCTTAACCCTGACGTGGTTTGAATCGTATTTATCTGATCGTCACAAACTTCTGGTGTACCTCAAGGGATAATACTTGGTCATCTTATATTTATAATGTATGTAAATGACTTACCAACTATTATTGATTCCCTTTGCCTAATATATACTGATGATATTTTTAATATAGCCGATGACTACACTAATCTGCAAGCTGAGATATTGTAAAATTTTTAGCCTGATGTGAGTAAAACTTTCTATCCATCAACATAAACAAATGTAAATGCGGCTGATTTCATAGAAAACAAAATACAATCTTCTTTAATTATAAATTGGGTAGCTCCCCTGTAGAAAGAGTTTCCGAAATAAAAGACTTGGGTATAATGTTCGATCGACAGCAAACTATTATTTGATTCTCATGTTAAGTGTATAACCAATAAAGCCTTTAAAATACTTGGATTTATCATTAGATGTACAACGAAGTCTGCTTGAGTACGCCTCAGTTATTTGGAACCCTTTCTACTCTGTATACATCTATAAAATTGAAAGTGTTCAGAGCAACGAAATATTTTTATACAACGTTGTAAACAACCTAATTAATAGTCCAATAATCCTTAGTAAGATTAATTTTAATTTTCCATCGCTTAACACGAGACAAGTATTAAGTTTTAGGCCTCAATTAAGAAGAACAAATCTAATAAACATTGACCTCTTTTGAGATAACCGCTCCTCTCTTCGACACATTGTCTTGAACCAATTACAAAGTAATTTTAATTAGCTCTTCCATTTATATTTTGACAATATTTTGTATGACTAACTTCTAACTTCTGGTTTGTTCAAGGAGTTGAAGCTTTAATTTAATTACAAATTTCACCTCAGCGTCGACTTCCCTAAATCAGGTCGAGGCATCGTTGTTAGATTTTATATTCGAGCAAGGCAAGGCACAGCTCTCAGCCCGGCCAATACATAAAAATTCGAAGGATGAAATTTCCAGTAAATTTCTAAGAAAAACTTGTGGCCTTATCTTCATCGGATCGTGGCAACTGTGATTTTGTATGGAGCGAGGCATTGGTGGCTTACCCTTTGTGCACCTCATCAATTGCCAAGTCGAGGCATCGTTAATTTTTATATTCTAGAAAAGCGTTGCATATTCGAATGAATGAATCGTGTATCGTTCCATTTTTATTAATGGCGTAGATGTCAAAAAATGACAGCTCCAAAAGTGACATCTACCGAAATAGCGGGCTAATTAAAATAACACCTCTTATTGGAAGACCCTTCTTTACGACCGAAAAAATGTTTCGTTCCACATGTGGAAACCGAAAACAAATTGACAAATGTAACCGAAATTTCGTTTTCCGGCCGAACGAAAATAATAGTTGTGTTTTTCTTAAAAAATTGAAATAAATATACTATTTTATTAGTAAAATTATTAGTTTATCCTATTTCCCATGATTTTATTAATCATTGGAGCAAAAATCTTGTTTTAAAGTGGAATAAACTATTTTTCGGTTTACATTTTTCGGTTTTGATGTGAAAGTGCCTTTAAACTTAAAGCATTCATTTAACTTATAATGTATTGATGCCTCTAAAATTAGTTTTGATTGTATTATGCTTATCTTTATAATATTAGATTCTTCTTAAAATTGGAATATTTTCATACTTGTTTTCTGTTTGCTATCACATGAATTTCTTTAATAAATAAATATACAAATAGCGCATAGATGTAATAGGTCAAATTGAAGATGAGAGTCCACACTTTATAGTTTTTATAATTAAAAACGAGGTAAAAGTAAAAAAAAAAAGAAAAAACTAAGAAAATCTGAAACTTTTATCTTAAACCACCACGGATAGGAGAGAGTTATTGACACTCTGTACTTTCCAAGATACTTCGACATTGATTAATCTAATTATTCGGCTCTGTTGTTCATATTAGATCGTTACTATGGAGCTCATTCTAAAGGATTGGATTGGAGAGCGTTCAGAGCAAATTTACTAGTTTTGCCTTAGGAAATTAAATTGCTATTGTAACACCTCCGTTCCGTATGAAACGACATAGATGCCAACAACAACTGCTTACAAAAAACTTGTGTGCGGCATAAAATTCGTAATATCATTCATATTCATTTGGGATTTTATTAATTATAGCAGCATTGTTTCTTCCTATCTCTTAGAATTTATTTTATTTTCTGTACCTTCAAAACATGCTAATTTATTTGACTCATTTCAATAAACCTTTATACTGTTTCATACGTTAATTTAATCAGTGTAGCGACATGATTGACTGCAACTTTAATAGAATTTCTTTTAAAATATCGGTTAATTCTTTTTCTCAGCTCCTTATTATAATGATATTCTATTAATAATTTGTAAAATTACTTCTGCGTTAGCTCAGCTGATAAATTTGTGAATAAATTTCAATGAGGCTTTTTCTTGTTGATTATAATTAAATAAGCACTTGTAAAGGGTCCGCCAAATAACTTTTTTTTTTTAAACAGGGCGCAAAACATCGAGTGTAGCTTCGGCTGTGTGGCACGTAGCGCCGTCCTGTTGAAACCAATTGTTGCCAATATCCTCCTCTTCAATTTTCGTTCAACATGGCCCGATAACGATTGCCATTGACTGTACGGCCACTCCTTGCTCATTTTCGAAGAAAAATGGCCCAATTATGCCTCTGGACCAAAATCCGCACCAAACAGTGACTCGTTTTGGGTGTATCGGCTTTTCAATGTATGCGTGCGGGTTTTCTGTGCCCCAAATGCGACAATTTTTCTTGTTTACATACCCGCCAAGATCAAAATGAGCTTCATCCGAAAAGATGATTTTTTTGGCAAAATCGGCATCTTCTGTAAGTCGATCGCAGGCAATATTTCCCAGCGTTGTTCAAGCGTATACACAACCATATTCGTTCAGCGGAAGAATAAACCTAATTATCTGTCAAATCAGACATGAGCTAAGTGTTACCATTCACGAAATAAGCACTAGTTGAAAAAAAAAACGTTAGATGGCGGACCCGATACTTTACCATTTTTTTTTTTTTACATTTAATCCTTTTCTTACTTGATTATTTTAATGTACATAAGTATGTATTTATTCTGTTGAACTAATTCTGTCGATGGTATTAAAT
This sequence comes from Dioctria rufipes, assembly GCA_963924295.1. Lineage (NCBI taxonomy): Eukaryota > Metazoa > Arthropoda > Insecta > Diptera > Asilidae > Dioctria > Dioctria rufipes. The sequence continues at coordinate 73,591,233 of OZ002743.1, read as the reverse complement.
TAAATTATTCCTTAGCATTAACTGTGATAAAACTCAACTCAAACCCAGTTCAAATAATCTCAAGCTGTTGAGTAAGCATAGGTACTATTGTATTCGCTACATTTAAACACTTTTTCCTGATGGAATAGAAGAATTTTTGTGATTTTTATTTTTAACGATTCTACATTAAATTATAAATACTGGCTCATCCGTTTTTTGAAGCCGGGATCTTCCGCTTTCCGAGATACTGCTCCAACCACTTTATCTCTATACTAAAAAAAAAATAATAATTCTTATAATAAATTTCAGAATAAACTTCAAAGTACAAAATCTGAAATAAACATTTTTATTAAAACACATTTACATTCATAAAAATGTACAATTCACAGGTGTAGAAAATATTTCTTTGGTTAAGTGCAATGGGACTGCAAACTAAAAAGTAGTTATATTATACCATTGGAGCAGAAATAAAGGAATCAATGAGCGATTATTGTAGGTATAGTTATAGGTTCCTTAACAATGGTGAAATAAAAATAAACTAATAAATAATATCACGAATATAATGCCTAGAATCCGCTTAATATTTCAGTACTCGCATTAACTACATTTATTATATAGTTAAATTAACGCTATCTTTAATCTTGTTTAAGACCATTAGTTTGAGCTTGGGTAGCTGCAGCCAGTTCTGCTTCCTTTCGACTTGTCTGAAAAGAAATTTTTTATGTGATTAGTTAATATATTTAATTTCATAAATAATAATTTTAACTGAAAATCTGAGCCCTACATCTTGGGAATCATGTTTTTAAGTAATAATTTTAAACAATGGACTAGTGCGGTATGTTCACATTAAAATACACTAATGGCCACGTTTAGTCAGTAGAAACAGAGATACATATAGTATATAGTGATCTAATGCATTTTCGATTCTAAAAGTAGTTTAAACATTTAAAAATGCTATATAAACTGATGACTTTAATTAATAAAATTTTCCGTCTACATATAATTTATTTGGAAAATTCAAAGCTTGTTAGCTCTTCACGGAAAAGGCAATTGCTGTCAAATTTTGCTCTACAGATGCAGTCGAGGAATGTCAGTCACAACGTCTACATTGCACATACTACGGATATCGTCTTTTACATATGGTATGGACAGTACAGACACTTTAGAGATGGAGATTTCTAATGGTAAGACTGATAGCAAACTCTATGGAAAAAAATGTCCAGACACACTAAAACACCAATTCATACTAAGCAGTTTGCTTATCAAGCTGGCAAGTGTACTGAGAATGACCTCGAAAAAGCTCTTGAAGCGAAAGGGGTAGCCTTGGGTGTTTTTGTTTTTACTTCGGTGTTAACCCTCAAGTCCGTTTGGTGTTCGATTTGCCACAGTCATGGCACTCGTGACTCTCGAAGCTGTCACTTTCTGTTTTTGTTTGCTACTTGGGTTAACCACGGGTTAACCCTAGCTGCTCCCACTCTTGACTAGGAGCACCGCGGTTCTTGTTTTGAAATGTCAAAGAAAGAAGAAGAGGGTAGGAAAAAGTTTGTGATTGGTACTTTTGACGTTTATTGCTTCCTTTGTGCAAAAACACGAACCTGGCCCTTCGGAGCTAACAGCTTTTTGACATGGTTCTGACATGTCCCCGGATGACCCAGGAGTCACATTCCGGAAGCAAAAACAAAAACCCTCCTTATGTACATTTGCAGATATAGGAGCCCTCGATAACACCTCCTTCGATGCAATTAAATTATACGCTGCGGATAAGCGCTTCATGTCTGCCACGGTTAATTGAATAGACTCCATGCTTAGAAGCAGGATGATAACTACAACTCTAGGTAACTGCTCAGTCATGATTACCGCAGCAGAAGGCTGTTCACAAGGAGGAGTCATTTCTGTGCTCTTGTACGTGTCGTCGCTTCATTGGCAGAACATGGGGTCTGAATTCATGTATTGACTATACACTACGGTTGTCAGACCCATGGTCACCTACATATGTGGCTCTCGCATAGTAGTCAAAAACTAGTCAAGAGAAACCCGAGGGTCTTCTTCAAAAAACCCCAGCGGCTTGCTTTGCTTGGATATCTGGATATCTAATGCCATGAGTACCTGTCCTACAGCAGCCATGGAAGCCTCATTAAACCTCCACCCTTACATTTACATGTGAAAAAGGAAGCGATCTGCAGTTCAAAAATAGAAATAATTAAATCCAGGTGAACTGGTTTGTTATTTAAGTATCTTAAAACAGATATGCTTCGAGCAAATGACGACAATATCTGATAAAGTAGATTTTTTAAGACGATTTGACGTGGTTTTGGGTGACCGACAACAATGGTGTTCCACTAAACCATCCTCCATCAAGAATCAATGATATGGTATACAGACGGTTCCAAGACGGACAGTGGAACTGGGCCCAACTGGGTGAATACGGCCCCAGATGCGTTATCTCAAAGGCCGTAGGCTTTTCCCCTACCGCATTCCATGCTGAGATATTAGCCATAGAAGAATGCGCCAATGTTTGTATTAAAGGAGCCATAAATGGCTCAACCATCAATATCGACTAGGATAATCACTATTATCAATTATAGTTTGGGAGTGTCTGCAAACCCCTAAAAATTTATCGAAGAGAAACAAAGTTATCCTCATCTCATGTTGCTTCCATTGTGGCCTAGCCAAGAGAAGAGTGTAAACTCCTTTTCCCCGAGCAGTGCCATTTTGTGGCACTTATAAATGTTACCTCAGAGCTACCCTAAATAGCTGGGAAAATAAACACAAATATGTTTATTGGGAAAGGCTACAAGGACTTCGTCAAGCAAATAACTTTATCGACATCTTTGGCTTCTCAGGAGAACAGAGCTTTTCTCAAGCCACTGCTCCTTGCGGTAACAATATGGGCTTGGCTGATACTTCATCCTGCCGCTTCTGCTATGATGCTCATGAAACTTCAGAGCACATACTCTGCAACTGGATAACAGTGGCCAGGCGGAGATTACTCCACCTCGAACATGTTTTTCCTCCACCAAACTACTTGAGGAATCTTAATCCCAAAAAGTTTCTAAACTTTATTAACAGTCTTAAAATCTAAAAAGGGAATAATTTGAACAGGGACTGACAATAGATCATTCAGGTTGCAGTGAATGCGAGGTTAGAGTCTGCACACCCCTCCACGAAAATTCGTTCCATAATTTGTCCACCCCAATAATATTTGACAATTCAAGTCGTGACGACAGATATATGAGTAATAACATGTAATATGGAATGAGCTGAGCGTCCTATGAATAAAAATGGCATGAATCTCTCCCAAGATTTTATATAAACCTCCTGAAGCCTTTAACCTACTCGAAGAAAAACCTTGGAAATTTGGAGAGGAAAATATTTCATACTTGTACTGTCCTTCGTAAGAGAGCAGACCATCAGGACTACCCGAACGTGACGATTTCTGAGGCTACCAAAATTCCTCCCATTGATGAGTGTCTTGTGGCAGACGCTTAACACCAGATCGAAAAACTTTCCCACCATCCAAACTTCCTTATATTCGACTTGCAAACATACACTCTTCCTCCAGAATTCAGGTATAACTTACTTCTTCAACTTATTGATCCCGAAAGTAGGAACCTTTACTTTACTGACGAAAGATTTACCTTCTTTCGCGGCAAAGAGACACATCATCGAGAATAGATCTTCGGAATACCACCAACAACTTCGCAACTGGTGAAGGAACAGACCTGCGAAGGAAGAGCCCACAAGAAATCCCAGTCCAAGTTCCAGAACTCTTCACACTCCCCAAATCGATTCCATCCCTAACCATTGTATAAAACAGAGCCAACTAAATCTGATAGTTAAAATAATTCGTAAAAATGTGTCAAAAGTGAACTCAAGGCCAAAATAAAAAGCCTAACCTGATTGTGTAAGGATCAATAATAACAAGGAAAAAAATAAGTAAAAAACGAGTTTTCAAACAAAACTGAGGCCAAGCCGCATGAAAAAGTAGAAAATAAACTTTTCTTCACACACAGAGGTGGACTCAGATTTTACTCGCTGACAATCACTGATATATTTCAGTAAGATCAATCAGAGGTAATAAGTGATTTGATTCATGAAGAAAAAGAATATTCAAGAGAAATGTCCCAATCAAAAAATCTGAGTCCACCTCTGACAAATTGTACCAAATTTTCAAATTATTTTTCCCGATTTTCCGGGTTTTCCATGGAAATTTCCGGTTCAAATTTTAACAGATTCAATTGTCACGCGACATGAACCTGTGTACCAAATTTCAGCTCGCTGTGATGACGAAAAGTGGGTCTACAAGAGTGTCGAAAATAGTAAAGAAATATATAGACAAATTCGTGTACGAGTTAAAGGGAATGGCTGGCCTCAAAAAGCTAGAATTCTTAGGAATAGTAGTCAACCTGGTTGCTATCACCCATTAGTGGGTGATTCAAGCTTTCATGTTGGGCGGTAGAGTATTTTTCCGTTATGACCGTTATGAGCAGATTATATACTGCATTTAATCATGCATCAACAAAATTAAAAATTTTCCACACTGAGTAGCAAGCATCAAAGGTGGGGAGTAAGAAAATTTTACTTTACTACTAACAAGGCTACAAAATTGAGCGGTAGGCAGGGCCATCCATCTGGGGGGTGCGGCGGATGCTATACACCGGGGCCCCGCGATTGAGGGGGCCCCAACATGATGAATAACTAAAATAATGTACTCTTGCACATGAACTCTTATATCAATAAAGCAAGTAGCAAAATCGAAAAAACAGAAGAAGCAAGGAAGAGGAAGGTGTTGGTAAGTGATGTAATGCAAATTATCCCAGAAAATCTCATTTTCCCTGTATAAATTCATTAATTTCTCTCCAGCATTTCTTTCCCGCCATCTTGAAAACTGTGAAATGTCAAATTACTATCAGCTACAACGAGGTAATAACTGAAGGAGATGCAATCATATGTACGATCCGTGTACATGAGCGTACCCAAAATTGCCCTGCATTTGTGTATGTTTCGCCATTCGCCATTTTTGGTCTTCGCTGTCAAATCCATACTTAGGTTTGGATGGTTTTGGGCTTGGTGCATTGACGCAGGAAAACCCGTGAAATAACCGTAGGGGCCACGAAGCAAATATTACTCACAAACTTTTTACCACTGAACATTTCTTCAAAATTATTAGCTTTTTTACGTTCACGTTTACAAATTCAGTAAAGACTTTTGAGTATATGAAAATAAAAGCGATTAAAATTGCGCATAGGTTGTACAATTGTGTGCAGGTGTACAAATTTTACGGCGCTTATGTACAAACAATATCAGTGTCATTGTGTTAGAATTGGGCACGTGATATTTTCTCATTTGCATCTCCTTTAGTTCTTACCTCGTTGATCAGCTAGCTGCCATGATTTTTCATCATGCAAGTTCGCAGGCAGTTGCAAGACAGTAGTACACCTGCAGAAGAGATGGCAGTGCAAGTTGCTTGCATGATCAATCAATCATTATTAGATATGTAAATTTTGAAGAGAAAAGATTAACTATAAATGAGTCATTTGTAGGGTTTATTGAAGTAACTGACATGACTGGAGAAGGACTATCAAAAACTCTATTGAAAAGATTAAGTGAGCTTGATTTAGATATTTTGAATTGTAGAGGACAGGCATACGACAACGGTAGCAACATGAAAGTTAAATATAAAGGTGTACAATCTAGAATAATTGCTCTAAACTCTCATGCAATTTATGTGCCTTGCCTATCACACTCTTTTAATTTATTAATTTGCGATGCCGCTTCTAGCAGTATATATTGTAAAAAAAATTTCGGGATATTGCAACGTTTATATTGCTTATTTTCTGCATCTACAAAAAGATGGAAAATTTTACAAAAGCATTTAAATATTACTCTTAAACCATTATGCGACACTCGTTGGGAGGCCAAAATAGATTCGGTTAAAGCAGTGTATACACAGCTTGAACAAACTTGTAATGCCCTAGAAGAACTTATTGATGTAAGTAACGATAATACAGCGGTATCCGAAGCTAAAAGTCTATTGGGTTCAATACAAGCAATGCCATTTATTTTATGTTTAATACTATGGTTTGCAGTATTGTCCAAAATTAACACTATCAATAAACTATTTCAAGCAAAAACAATTGGCCTTGACTCGGCTTTTAATTTAGTCAATAAAATTAAAACTGAAATCCAAAATTTAAGAACAAAATTTAACACATTTTTAGACGAAGCAAAAGTGCTAGCACGCAATTTGAATATTTCAGAACATTTTCCTGAAAAACGAATTCGAAAAAGAAAAAGATTATATTCCGAAATAGCAAAAGATGAAGTTATAGAAAACCCGGTAGAGGAATTTAGGTGTTATTTTTTTAACACTGTAATTGATACTGTTATTTACAAATAGAAGATAGATTTAAAAGTATACCAAATATTATTTCTGTTTTCAAATTAATCACTGATATAAAAACCTTAGAAAAATGTTCCAAAAACTTTGTAAAGTTTTATAACAAAGATGTAGATGAAAACCTAATCCAGAAAATTGGTTTGCTACGGGATTTGATTTTGAATGAAAGGGATGTAAATAACGCACAAGACATATTGCAATACATACAAAATAATAATTATAATGAGTTATTTCTAAATGTATTAATTGTGTTAAAACTTTTCTTTAGGTTGCCAGTTACTATAGCAAGTTCTGAGCGCTCTTTCAGCAAATTGAAATTAATAAAGAATTATCTTCGGTCAAGCATGTGTGCAGAACGCTTAAATGCACTTGCTTTATTAAGCATCGAAAAAGAAATTGCAAAAAATTGTAATTTTTCTGAAGTAATTAATGAATTAGCAAAAACAAAAACACGCATTAAATAAACATGCATTAGTAATATATGTTCGTGTTTGTATTTTTTTACTTAACAAAAAATGTAGGGCCCCAAATGGTTTCTTGCACCCAGGCCCCTTTATAGAGAAGGCCGGCCCTGAAAAAGGTTGACTACAAAAGGTCGGTTGGTGGAGAAGTTGGAGTTAAGCATTAAATCGGATGCGGATTTAAACGATTAAGTTAAGTTGATAGTGATGATGCTGGTGAAGTTTCCTCATCTCATGAAAGTTTTTTTTAGTTCGTCATTGCAATGTCAGGGTACTCACTGTACAGGGTGTTCCGAATGTGGTCTTGTACCCGAAAGCTATGGATAGGTCATGCTTAGACAAGCAACGGTTTCCGAGATAATGAGACTTAAAGATATTTGACTATATTTTTATAGATCACCCTGTAACTTCTGAACGTTATGCCGCAAAAAGATACTTTTCTTGTTTCATACGTTCCATCATTATAGAGTATATATTTTGTGGATACACTAACAGCAGAGCAGACTGAGCTGAATGTGACAGCGAAAATCCTAATAAAAAACCACTTAAGCACGTTATATTTCTTGCTTTTCTGGGAATTTTGCTGGCAATACCTAATTGACTGCCATGAATCCAATCAAGATACTGTCGATACGTCTGGGTGACAAAATGCGTTCCTCTTTTACAGTGTTACAATATTTATATTGGGCGGTTTTAGCAAATATTACGGTTTAAAGTGTATAGAATACAAGGTATTCCTATTGCGAACCATGTTCCACCATTAATAATAATAATAATTCTTTATTTGGTTAGGTACAAAGATACATATGCTATCTTAGAATGTACAAAGTGCAGTGGTTAAATTAAATTTATCGTTACTCAATACAACTACGAACTAAGCAATGTAAAATAGAGGAAAAACAAAAGATTTGATAATGGAAGTAATAAAAATAAAGTAAAGAAAATAATAGTAGAGACTATAGACTAAAACTAAAAATAGCGTGCAAGAGAAAAAAAACAAGACCCCAAATGTGCGTCCCCATTACTAAGTAGAATTTGCAATTTGTAAATATATCTAATCACATCATTGAATGCTACGAGTATTTTCCTCCGGCAAACTGAGTCCACAATTGGAAAGATTATGCTGGCAAATATGAAATGCGGAATAACTAATTTTTAACTAACCGCTGACGCAGACTAAGCGAGAGGATACTTGAGTTGAGCCAAAGTTGCCTCAAACAGCCATATATCTTCCCTAATGTCCTTTTAATATGATTGCAACACGAGAACTTCGAATTAAGTTCAACACCCAAATTCACGACAGAATCCCCCTGTTTAATAGGATGGGAGGAAGCATACTTGAGTCAATGCCATTTCTGTAAATTGCTAGGCAGTTTGATTTAGCTGGATTAAGTGCTAAACTATTATGTAATGACCACTCATGAATACGTTGGAGATCGGCATTAAGTCGACATACACAGTCCTCCATTAAACCTATTGGTCTGCTGAGATAAATTTGCACGTCATCCACATAGAGATGTACAGAGGCATCCAGCACTGCGTCGGGAAGATCATTAATATATAAACAGAACAGTAGAGGCCCCAGTATGGATCCCTGGGGTATGCCGCAGCTAAGGAACTCAGGCCTGGAATAGTTATCCTTGATTCGAACAATTTGACTACGTCCTTGCAAAAAGTTATTTATCAGCTTAATAGCAGACGAAGAGAATAAGAATTGACTTGATAGTTTTGTTATTAAATTTGAATGATTTATGGAGTCAAAAGCTTTGCTAAAGTCGAGCAGGACGAGTAATGTAAGACAGTCCTCATCAAGGGTCTCGTGTATATCAGAAGTTACCTTCAATAATGCAGTCTCACAACTATGGGAAGGACGGAACCCTGATTGAAAAGTTGATAACATAGAATTACTGTTTATATAATTCATAATTTGCAAATAAATCAGCTTTTCAAGGATTTTACCTAGAAAGCAAAGCAGACTAATTGGACGAAAGTCTCCCATATGTAAGGCGGAAGACTTCTTTGGAATAGGAACAACAAGAGCCCGCTTCCAACGGGCAGGAAACTGTGAAGTTGTGAGACAGTGATTAAATATATGCGTAAAAACTCGTAATATTTCCGGAGCAATTAATTTAAGGAATCTAGGTGGCAACTCATCCAATCCAACAGCATTTGACTTAATTGCATGTAATGCTGATAACACTTCAACTTCATCAACGCAGCAAAAGGCAAAACCATCAACAGAGAAGTCTTCTATCATGGGATTGACGCTAGGTGCTTGAGATGAAGAAGCTGCGGTTGATGCAAAAAATTTATTGAGCTCATCTGGATCAATATTTATCTCAGATAATTCCTGACCGAATACACCCAGGTTGCGAATATTCCTCCATAAGGTCTTAGGAGGAAGATTGGTATTTAATTTATCTTTGTAATAGGCTCGCCTTGCGGATCGAGTTAAAGTTCTAACTCTGGCGCGGATCTTTTTGTACCTGGAGAGCATCACAGGACAACGAGTCTGTCTGTATCGACTAAAAAGAAAATCTCTTTCAGCCATAATATGACGAATCTCACTGGTTAACCATGGACATTTGGAGGGCTTAAAACGAAAGCTTTGAATAGGAACATAATTGTTGTAAAGCCTAGAAAGTATTTGTAGGAAAGAGTCGACTTTCAGATCGATAGAGTTGGATGAATAAATAGGATCCCAAGTTAATCCCCGGCACTCTGCACGAAGGCCAACATAATCAACATGCTTAAAATCACGATAAGTACTGACTGGTTCATTTGACAAAGGTTTCGATCTAAGCTTATAATTTAAAATAAGAAAGTCATGGTCGAATTCACTAGGAGGGCTAATTTGACTATGAAATTGAACTTTGTCGAAGTCCACTGTGAGCATATAATCAAGCTGCGATGGGTTTGATGTATTAAAGTAGGTTGGTTGATTATTGATTTTTTCAAGGTTTAAAGTCTGGAATAGATATTGTAAGTTATCTGATAGTGCGTTTTCGCAGAGAGAGTTCACATTCATATCACCACCGAGAACGATATTCCGACTACGTAAAATGCATGGTGATATACATAGATTCTTTAAACTCTGTAGCTGCATCAATGTTGAAGCAATTAGGAGGACAGTAAGTACTAATAAGCACACATTTCTCAAAACCCGTATCTATCTCGACGCAAAGGAATTCAATTTTATTACCGGGAGAAGAAGAGTTAATTACAGATGCTTTTAAGGAATTATGCACGTAGACAGCAACTCCTCCTCCATTACGGCCGACACGATCATTCCGAAAAATGCTGTAATTAGGTAAAGACAAGCTTTGTGAAGAAATATTTTCATTCAGCCAAGTTTCGCAGACAAGTATAGCATGAACTTGTGACCCAGAGAAAACTTCCTGCAATAGACCGACCTTGTTACGCAGACTTCTAGCATTGAGATAGGTCAGATTTAAACCATTAAATCGAGAAGAAAAAACATTGACAAGCACCCTCACCACGTCCAGTGATAAAACGTTACCGATCATCCAAAATCATCCGCGCACAGAAACCAACAGACCTGCTAGAAGCGAAAATTCCAGTCAAAATAACGCACATTAGAGGTAATAAGATGAACAGCGAAATACTTATAAAGAATTCTAAAATTAAAGCTATAAGAAGTCTATCCATTGTGTTATATAAAATATATGTATAATACAAATCAGAATTAAGAAAATTTACAATAAAGAAATTCAATAATTAAATAAATTCAGGAAAATTCAGAAATACGAAAACAATCACAAAAAAAAAATAAAAACGAGAGAAAAAAAAACAAAGTTAAAGAACAGTCACATATTATTCCTCTGCATTAATTACTTCCCCGATCATATCAAACAAAAGGTCCAGTGCTGGAACAATAACAGGTGGATCATCTGATTTAACACAAATATAAACATTACCACGTCGGGTAAAAGTAGCGTGAATGCGATTTTCCCTTTTAAGCTTCAAAGCACATTTAAAAATCTGACTATTAGCTGCGTTAAACTTTCGAAAACGTAATATCATGAAATCTATAGGAAAGTACGGTACAGAGAACACAATACTCTCTCTCCTTTCTCTGTCTTTCCTATAAAAATGTATATACATTTGTCACAGAATAATGTCACAGGCTATCAGCTGCAATGTGTCAAAATTTTAATGGGAATACCTTGCCTTCTATATACCTTGATTACGGTTAATTCGGTTTGATTGACACGTTCAAGGGTCGTCAAGAAGTGGATATAAGGCGGCAGGAATTATGGATGCTTTTATAAATCGATTATCGATTCCTCTGTACGCGTTATGATTAAGAATGATTGATAATTCTATTGGGTTGTTTTCTGTCTTTTCTTCTTTTTGTACCATAGTCACTGGGATATTCTTTCTATGACTGTTAATTTTATAAGGTGATGCTGATACGAGATGTAATTAAAAAATTTTTTGCTGACTACAAGAAGGCATTGTAAGCATTTACATGAAATAAGGAAAGAACCAAGCACTTTTTTTTATTTGTCTACTCTTAGAGCCGTATTTACCAAAAATTGTGCTACCACAAACAAAAAATACGTTTCACCGAAATCTTCCTGTCCTCTTCAACTTTACGCATGGGTCCAGGGCCCTGCCATCCTGCGATCCTGCGATACCTACCGATAACCAAATCTTCAACCAGTAAAACAACCTATTATAAGTTAGTTTAGCTGTTAGCGTTTAGATCACGGAAGGGAATTGTTATAAGATCTATGATAAAAATTGAACTTACAGTTATCTTTCTATCAACCTTTTTTCGTTAACCTTTAACCATTATTTCACAATATCTTCTTTTTTGGTTACGAAATAAGAGTATCGATAACTTTTTTAAATATTCTCAATAAATAATAGTTATTTCTCGATTTATTGTTATTTGTTATCGGCTAACCATTAGTTCTCAACTTTTCCATTTTGGTTATAAGAAAAGAGTTATCGACAAACATTTTAAATCTTCGTTTTTAATATGCAAAAATTTATAAGACTCGCCTAATAGAATTTATACAACAGAAATTGTGTCGACGAGTCTAATGCTGCGTTCCTTTTCTCGTTCTGAATGAATCTGTATAAATCGAGAGAATGATGTCAAAATTTAATTCTGTGCTGATAGAAAAGGAACGAAACAGAACCATTTCAAGTGTTTGACATTTCTTCCATTTGATAAAATCAAGTAAAAATTCATAAAAAATTTTCTTTATGAAAAATAAAGCCATTTTCCAACAAAACCAACTTAAACTCAACTATTACCACCTCGTACTAATTATAAACAACCCATTCACGAATACAAATTAAAATCGTTCTGCTTGAATCCAGGAAAAACGCAGCTGCATTCAGAACGTTTCGGAGTCCGAAAAAAGCGATGATAGATTGAAACTAAATCGTTCGGCCCAAGAAAAACAATGACATGGATTGAAAAATCATTCTGAACGAGAAAAGGAACGCAGCATATTTCTTGTGGATCAACCGAAAAATTAAATTCAAAATGAGAGAATGAATACAATAAACATTGAAAAATAACTCTTATTTATTGAGAAGAATTAAAAAGTTATCGATAACTCTTATTTCATAACCAAAAATTAGAAATTTTGAAATAATGGTTATCCGATAAGATAACAAAAAAAAATTAATCATTAACAAATTTTATTTTATTGGTTTTAATTTTTTAAATTACGACAGAAATTGAAAGTTGACTTTATGAGGAAAAGATTGGTCCTATTCATTTAAAAATCCAATCATTATTTCTATGTGGTTTTCTGTGTTCGAAAAATTTAAAATCAGTGCGTTGCAAAGTTATAGACGCACCATGCAATAATGCCCATCTCTACAGCAAGAAAGAGAGAAATGTCTGCCTTCTTGTTATCACTGAAACCAAGAAAAGATTTGCCATTAGAACGGTACTTATGAAGTAATTCGATAAAAATTGTAAAATGAGTGTTGCATTATTATAGACGCACTTAACTTTATTTATTGTAACAATAATGAGACTTCACAAAAATTAATAAATAATTTTTATTAATAATCAGTAGATCGACCTTTGTTCGCCATGATGTTCATAAGCCTTTTTGGCAATGATTCCACGAAGGATCTAAACATTCTGGAGTCAAGATTAACCAAGCAACTTCAACTGTATCTTGAAGCTCACTGATGGTTTTAAATTCCTTGGCATCTTTATAAACTCTTGGAACTAACCATCATCTATATAAGGTTAGCATCAGCAGAACGGCTCGGATAGCCGAGGAGGTTGATATTGTACCCCAAGAACAATCTTTTGTGGACTGTCTTATGTGGATCGTAGCGTTATCCTGTTGATAAATTAAATGATCGGCAGGATAGTGCGCAAGATACGGAAGGAATTTTAGTCACAGGACTTCCCGGTACTCCAGGCTATTCATACGATAGAAAGAAAGTGCCAATTCTACGGTTTTATGATATTTAAAAGCGTTCCATGCGATCAATAACATGCCTCAAAAATTTCATATTTGAAAATTCCAGAGATTTCTCCTCAGCTCCCTCCAATATCCACACAGACTATCTGGACCATTAAGGTTCTAAATAAATTATCTAAAGGTGAAATGATGGTCAAGATTTTCTGTGGGGATCCTAGAGGGATCGATGAAAAGAGCCTCAATATTTTCAATTATGACATTTTTGTGGCGTGTTATTGACCGTATGGAACGATTTTAAATATCATAAAACCGTAGAATTGACTTTTTAATAGCCTTGAATAGCCTGGAGTACCGGAAAGTCCAAACCGCCTTCCGTATTTTGCGCACTATCCTGCCGATCATTTAATTTATCAACAGGATAACTCTACGATCCACAGAAGACACTCCACAAAAGATGGTTCTTGGGGTACAATATCAACCCCCTCGGCTATCCGAGCCGTTCTCCTGATGCTAACCCTGTATAGATGATGGTTAGTTCCAACAGTTTATAAAGATTCCAAGGAATTTAACATCATCAGTGAGCTTCAAGATACCGTTGAAGTTGCTTGGCTAATCTTGACTCCAGAATGCTTAGATCATTCGTGGAATCATCGCCAAAACGGCTTCTGAACACCGTGGCGAACAAAGGTGGATCTACTGATTATTAATTTTTGTGAAGTCTCTTTATTGTTAAAATAAATAAAGTTGAGTGCGTCTATAATAATGCAACACTCATTTTACAATTTTTATCGAATTACTTCATAAGTACAGTTCTAATGGCAAATCTTTTCTTGATTTCAGCAATAACAAAAAGGCAGACATTTCTTTCTTTCTTGCTGTAGAGATTGGCTACCGCACTATTGAACTATAACCTTGCAACGCACTATATTCTTATTAGTAATTTTCAGTCCCTGACTTGGATACTGGCGATAGACCACGGGATTTATTGAAAATTTTATACATGGCAGCAAATTTTCATATAAAGTAACATATAAAAAAAAACGTTATTGTCATTGTATAGTGTAAGCGCTTACAGTCCCAGTATTTTTTAAATTTCTCCTAGTTAAGAAGAGTTAGAAAGTCTCTATATCCTTAAGTGTCCTGGATCCCTACTTATCTAAAGACGGCTATGAACGCCAACAGCAGATTCTAGTCTAGAAAAAGAGAACTAGCGTCGAACCTGGATAGCAAGTCCGATCTCTCATTCTCTATGATGTTCCCATGGTCTCTATTTCAAAGTCGTGTGTTACGAATACACAGCTGATGCAAAATTGTCCTGCAGTACCGCGGCAAATTAGAAGAACACGGGGCCTTAATGTCGGATGATATTCTGGGCAAAGTAAATAGAAGTCGTCAAAAAGAAAATAAATAGGTAAGCCGACGTTTCTGAAAAAATGCTGACTGAGCTAAAAGCGTCTTTTAATGATCTGGGATTGAAATAATTGTATCACAACATTGCAATTATGTTTAAGAGCACAGTTCGAAAATCAAAACCAACTCTTAATTTTTCACGATTTTGGACTCCGTAAATTCTTACTTTACACTTTTAAGATATACATATGTATTGAGTTCCTGTAATGGCATAAAAAAGTGTAGGTTAAAATTTCTCGTCTATATAGTTAACTGAAATTCACTGAAAATAATTTCAATGAATTTACAAAATGTATTGAAAATACAGAAAAAATCGAACTTCTGTAGTACGCAAGCGATCAAAGGTAACCACACTGATGAGACCTCTCTGATCGATGAGTTGAAAAGTTCGATTTTTTCTTTAAAAAAGTGTAACCATTTCGTTTCTTTTTTATTTATCTAATGGAATAAAGCCACGGTTACATAAAACTTCGCTTTGCCTCTACTGGAGAGTGCTCAATTTTAATTGATCTATTTAGTTAAATTTAGAGCTGGATGTCCCAATTTTCCAAAGTTAAACATTTTTTAAATATGCTTCATTTCATTAATTATAAATTGTAAAATTAACATATACATATAAGGCTAAGGCGATAATGATATTCACAACCTTTTCAATAATATTATTTTTTAGATTTATGCCAGAACACAATTGGGATTTGGAAATTTTCCTTACAATCTCATTATTATATTTCCGATCTAAGTTTAACAGAAATCAAGATACATAAAATTTCATTTTCTTATAGGTACAACAGATTACTGACTATAGCTGTGTTCTTTTGTGTACCTTGGTCTAGAACTCCCATATACTGGAGAGAACAAATTGTTCTGTCGATTGAAGCGAACTATTTGTACTGTTCGTTTCATTTATAAATCTTCTATGAAAATGTATAAGGGGTTCTTTTGTGCATCTTTTGTTCTGGTCTGTTCTGCGGACACGAAAGAACACAGCTTATATAAGTTTCCATATTCTTATATTTAAAAAATTAGATGTAGCATAGTACAATAATGTTTTCAGTATAAAGTAAAAACTCATTAATTTCAAATTTAAAAATATAATTAAAAGTGCTGTCAAATAACATATCACTTCCAGCTGGGTGTGATCCAATCTCATTGTTCCAGCTTAAGCTTAGTGGCTTAAACTATTGACATATTGACAGTGATACCTACTTATAACCGCGAGACTAGTAATATCATAACCGCGTAACTCCATAGAGTAACAAAATCCAAATTCGAAGTTAATGGTGATGTACCTAAGAATCTACAACATTTAAACAAGTTTTTGTCTAAAATCTAAAATTGTGATATTTCTCGTCCTATCCAAGAGTTCAGTAGCAAAAATTTTGTCATTGTAAATAAATTTAGTGTCTGCTGAAAATTACGCGGTAATGACATTAGTATAGTGTCGCGGTTATGCAGGATCACCGACGATATATAACATGAATACTGGAAGTATACTTCAAGTAAAGATCAAGTAAAACAAATATCATATAAACGCGGATTAACTTCAAATACACTTGAAAAAATTTATGTAAAGACAACTGCAGTAGGGGAAGTTAGCTAAAATGACATACTAGGATAAATGACATGGTGACCTTATTTCCAATTTCGAATTAAATGTAATCTTTTGGAGTAGGCCACTGAGTACAGACCAGACAAACAGTAAAGCTGTGAAAAATCTAGTCAGTTTGGGCAGTTTCTGTGAAAGCAAAAGATTTTTAAAAGTGAAAGTGCAAAATGACGTTTTTAGGAAAAATCAAAGGGATTTGTGAAAAACGTGTTACTATAATATAAAAGTAAGAACATAACGATATGTATGTGCGTATTAGTTGTTTGCTCTTCGTTAATCTTGTTATATTACAAAAAATGTCCAAAAAAAGGGTAAAATGACATATTGTAAAATGACATACTATGAGGGTAAAACGACATACTATGAGGGTAATATGACATACGATGTCATTTTACCCTAGTGCTCTACAACACATGTTATATTCAGTCAGAGATATGTTTTAATTTAACCATCAATTGAAATGCCATTTGTTTATTTTCAAATAAAAGATGCTAGGCGAATATGACCTTCATCCGTGCTAAATAGAAGGTTTTGAAAGGCCAAACGTTTCATCACTTCTTTGTTGCTCATAGCAATGTCAGCATAAAAGAAAACATGAAGGCTCTCAAATATTAACGAGCAATTCATGTCTAAACGAGCTGAAGAGCAAAGTTTTGGAACAACCGTCAAAATCTCAGCGAAAGTCCGCTAAACGTGCAAAGGTAAACTTAATATTTACCTCTGATGAACCCTACTCTACTATAATGACCTTTATAGCATGACTAAGCCAGAAGGATGATGGATATAGTGCAATCTATGCTCTAAATGGGCACATAATGGGCCCTATTCTGTAATTTTTCATAAAATAATATTTTATGTGTTTTTATTGGCGAAAAAATCCCTTCTTTATAAAATGAAATTAAAATATTTTAAAAATTCGTATTCTGTCGTGGTTCCATAAAATTATTTTATGAATTCTTTTATGAACACGTAACATAAAATATTTAGTACATTCCGCTATGTTTTCTATTACTTTTTGAACAGCTGGTCAATTGACATTTGCGTGATACTCTATCAAATCACCCACTAAATAATCATTTATGAAAGCAGCTGCTTTCTTAATAGCTCTTGAGATACTTTGGATGTAAAAGTGCTAAAATATGACAACTCCTGACTGGAGTTTGATACGAACTATGTCCGTAGAAATGCAAAGCAGCAGAAAGACAGCCATTCCGTTCAATTTTAGATTCCTAACTCAAAGTGAACGGAATAGATGTCTTCCCGGTATGAGGCTATAGTATTTGAATTTGTTTTCTTAAAACGAAACATTTTGGGTATAAATTAGAATTATTCATAAGTTTGCAAAATAAGTTTACAAATCACAATATAAGAAGTTTATTAATTATCCAGCCAGAAGAACTTTTGAAGCCTAAGGCTGGGCAACTCACATGGATCGTAGGAATCGCGAAGATATCGTATCCTATGATCTCTTCTGCATAAAATTAAGACCTAGGCAAATATAATTAACTTTTTATATCTTACCATAACGCACCAGTGCAAATTTCTACAATTTCTGAGAAAATTGTAATTTTTATGTATGGCGGTGGACATTTTAGTTTTTAATTAAAACAATTTTCGCATAACAAATGTTAATTGACGCATAATAATTTTCATAAAATGTGTCAAAATACCTTTAAAATGTGCTGCTTTTATGTTATGCTCCATAACAGGAAATATTTTCTGTTACGATGCATAAAATAAAATAAAATTTCTGGTACAGAATAGGATTTTAGGGAAATATTTTATTTTAAGGCATAACATAACATAAAATGATAAAATTTTACCGACAGAATAGGGCCCAATTATGTGCAGGATTAGAGAATAGCGCGATGGAGTTGCGATGTATGAATATAAGTTTTAAAAATGCAGTGTCATTTTACCAATATTCACTCGGATAAAATGACACACCTATGGTTTTCTTATAGTTCGAAGCAAATACACTAAAACTAATTTATTTCAATTTAATTTCTAATCATTACATGTATTATATATCATTATTGGTTTTTGTTTTAAGAAAATTTTTATTTTTTGTTATAGTTCTAGAAAATAAATGAGCTTTAGTTTACCGGACAACTTCCCCTACTTCAACATTTTTCATGTCTGCGAGCTATGGAAATGGTAGAAAGAACAAAAAGACGATTATTATTGACAATTCAGGCTATGATTTCTGGTAAATTTCAAGTCAAGTAGAATTAATTCAACCAACAACCCTACTTGAATTTCAAGTGGATTTCAAGTATACCTACTCAAGTATTCATGTAAACGTACTTATAGACTGCTTGGTTTGCTCTTTCATGTGAGTCGAGTCCAATTTTGATATTAGAGTTGTGATAATTATTATTGTAATTTAAGGTTTTATTTTCTCTTAATATTGCATATTCAAAAAATTCAAAATAATTTCAAATTGTAACTTTTATATTATCAAATATTATCTCTACTCGATTTTTAAGAAAATAAAATTTATCACTTTTTCCTTACTCAACCTTAAAATTAGGAAAAAATCCGAAAAATCCGTTAAACAATGGTGGATTTCGTACAAAACTTATTATTTGATGTTTAACAAAATTAAGTACTTAAACTAACAAGTAAAAAAGCTAGAATTGGTCTAAGACCAATTCTTATGATACCCTAGATGAATGCCCGTATTAAATTTCGTATGGTCACCGATTTATTCAAGTATTGATTTTGAAGTTGTTTTTCGCATATATTTCTAGAACGGTTGGACGCACAGAAAAAATGATTATAACCAATTTTATAGGATTTCGTATTCTGCAGAAGTTTTTAGTACAATAAAAATGTCTTGGACTGATCGTTTTCAAAGTATACGTAAAAAACCTAAATTTTTATATGGCAACACCAAGAAGGAGTTGTCCGATTTAGTCCATTTTTAAAGTTTTATTTGCTAATGTAGTAAAAACATCATGTACAAAATATCAGCTCTCTACGTCAACGCGTTCTCAGGCAGTGTCCAAATATATAGCGGAAAACGAAACTTTTATATGGCAACCCCACGAAGGAGTTGCCCGATTTGTCTCATTTTCGAACTTAATTTTACTTTTTTTTTTTAAAGTCCGTGTACAAAATTTCAGCTCTCTAAGTATACGCGCTCTCGAGTTATCGTGCGCACAGACGGACGGACGGACGGACGGACGGACATGCAAAAATCAAAATAACTTTTAATATTATGAATGGGTGTCCAATCCATTTTGCTCTACCATCATTATTTCGAGGTGTTACAAACGGAATGACAAACTTAGTATACCCTATGATTTCATCTAGGGTATAAAAAGAGACAATAATGGGAAGTGATCCCATGTTTATGTAAGCAATTTTAATACCATAAGCGATCCATGTTATACGAGAAGTCAGCGTCTTAAACTCACACAGTTTCAGTTTCAGCTTAAGTTTTTATAATGCCAAAAGTCTCATGATAAACAAAAGTGTGTGAATGTGTATAAGAGAAATTCTAATTGTCTTTACTATGTAGTTATTAATTTACATTTTATCTTGCCAGAGAAATTATCTGCCGGATAAAGCAAAATATACAAATTTTTTTATTTTTTTCATTATTATTAGTAGTAATTAACAATAGTGAAAAAAGTCACAATTATGCAAGTGATTTGAGGCTTACAGAATTATTTCCATTTGACTTAAGCTTCAATTAACTTATTCTGTGCTTATGTTCGAACTTTGATGCTTAGTCCGAAAGACCAAAGTGTAATGCTTTTATTTTAAATGTATATGGGATTTTTAAACCTAACATATAAATATTACAGACGCATCTTTTTAAAGAGTTTACATATCGCAATCAGTTGTACTTATAAAGAAACAAAAAAACAGGACCAATATTAAAAACAATGCAAAAATAACTATAGTTAGCAAATAAAAAAATATTTCTTCTACAACGTATTTTTAAGAGATTGTTTTATGCTTAAAAAAGAATATATTTAAAAATGAAACAAAAGTTTATTTATTGTGTATATTAAGAAAGTAGTTATAAAAATATTTTCTTTTTCGTTTTCTAATTAATTCGTATTATTTTATGTTTTTCTTTTGAGACATAAATTTCGTAATAAAAATAAAATTAAAAATGTTTAATAAATTAATTTACAATTATAAAAATATTAATACAATTTAAAATATCGGAATTATAATTAATTCGTTTTCATTCTATTATACACTGTATACGTTGGTTGCATTCCTGGATGATATTCTACGACAGTAAATGAACACTTCCTAGATAGTGTCATTTTCCTTTTCTCGAACCAATACTAAACAAATGGAAAATTTCATTTTTTTTTTCACTCTTGTTTTTTGTTTTTAATAGCCGTGTTAATGTATTGCTGTTAAAACTCGCTCATATTTTACTATCTTTTTGCTTTTAGGATTAGCGGCACATTATAATAATTTGCATTAAAATTATACTTAATGCGTAAGCAGTTTAATATACAAATACAATTAAATTAGCTATGTTGTTTGAATTAAACTTAAGCTACAACGCTTAGTGGTTCATTGGAGCCAAAAAATGCTAATTTGTGAATTTTATATTTTCTAAACTTTGACTGGTTTTCTTATTGAAAAGACTCGGGAGTACTTAAATCCGATTTAAAAGGAATTTTTAAGTTGAATTGAACAAAGATATGAAAGGGAAAAGTCACATAAACATTTATGAGTACGAAACTCAATAGAGCAGGAGGTGATAGTACTCACCTAGCC
This sequence comes from Dioctria rufipes, assembly GCA_963924295.1. Lineage (NCBI taxonomy): Eukaryota > Metazoa > Arthropoda > Insecta > Diptera > Asilidae > Dioctria > Dioctria rufipes. The sequence continues at coordinate 73,570,194 of OZ002743.1, read as the reverse complement.
AAACAAAAAATTGTATTCCAGGGGGAGGGAGGGGGGAATCTCAACCGTTTAGGAATTACAGGGTGATTAAAAAAATATCTAGTTTTTCACAAAACACCCTGACTTACAAAAAAAAAATGGTGGACGCACGGTACAGTTAAGAGCTCATTTTATGGAGAACTTCATGGCCTTTCCAATGACTGCTCAACCATCCCCATACCCCCTCCTTTCAAGAGTTACGGTGGTTTAAACAAAATCTTTCGGGTTTTTTTACCTTGTTTTTCCTTTGATCTCTATTTTTTTTTTTTTTTTGAAAATGGTCGTTACTATAACTTTTTTTTATAAAAACTATAAACTGTAGACTCTCCTCTTCAATTTGACCTATTATGCCATATGTACTATTTACAGCTCTTAAAGAGTTATTAGCTCAAAACCTATTCAAACCTTATTCAAAAAGTGATGTTTTCAGTCAGTAAGGGAACAAATTTGGGTTTGAGAATTGCTTTCAGAAGAGGTTTTGAGTTAATATAACTCTTTAACGGCTGCAGATAACACAAAGTAATGTTAATGACCGTTTTGCAAAAAAAAAAAAGAATGGAAAAAATCCAAAATTCTTAGCTTGGAGCCGCATACTTCTGTGAGCAGACGGATACGAGGCTGGTGAGCAGTCATTGGAAAGGCCATGAAGTTCTGCATATAATGAGTTCTTAACTATAACCGTATGCCCTGTAGTTTTTAAGATACAGGGTGCTTTATAAAAGACTATCTTTTTTTCTTAATCACTCCTAAACGGTTGATATTGTCCCCCCTGCCATACAATTTTTTGTTAGTCTATGTCAGTACTATCACCTCCTGCTCTATTGACCTTCTGAGAGGGAACACCCTGTATTTAAGAATGTGATTTTATAGTTTTTGAAGTTTTGCTTGAGATTCAAAATGAGTCCTTCCGGATACTTCCTAGTTAAATATACTAACTTGTTCGGAAATTACCCCTCTTTCAGAGACCAGCAACAGTTTTTCCACACTTTTCCCCTTTTTCAGAAAACGATGTTGAGGTCAACAGCGTACATGTACCTGGAGTCAGCTTTTCAACGAATTAATGCAAAAGAAAGGTGATATCAAATGAAGGCGGAGTTTTATTGTTTTATTCCTTCATGCTTCGTACAAAAGGCCGTACTACCTTATATTTCAGAGAAGGTTACCCAGATTTTATTAATATAATCCTGTACAATTCCACTACAACATGTATCATTTATGCCTTTTCTGGTCAGAAATATTGAATTCTCTCTTTAGTTTACTAATTTTGCCCTAAAATGACCATTTTAAGAAGTTATAAGAATATTTTGAGCTATTGTTTGAAGTGTTGTGAAAATGTTTAAGATGTGGGTTAATTCTAAATTTATAAATTTAGATCTATTAACCAACTTTATTGCTAAAGACAAGTATAGTGAAAAAAAAACCTAAAACCTATGCAGAATTTATTTAAACGGAATATGGCGGACAACATTTTGATAACTTCATTAGTGAAAGATCAAAGGACCTTGAGCTGAAAAGTGTTAGGAAATTTAAATCAAAATTTAGTGCTTTGATAAAAAACAATATCATTATGTAATGGAGTGATTTGTGTGGAATCACGAAAAGTGGGACATTCATAATTTAAGGTACCCAACGAAATTGTGCAATTCATGCAACCAACAACTCCTACGCGAGCAGCAGCAGCAGAGCGATTAATCCAATATTTGGCTTATTCCCACGATAAGCCATCTATGCCATTAAGATTGATAAAGAAAACTAATCTGGTGAAAAGAAACCTTCCTAAAAAACCACTATCTATGATATTGGATAACTTTCCATCGAAACGACAATACTTGAATATATCAATTCTCAAAATCTTCCAACTATATTCGCTTGTTATCAATATATTCGCGAAAGCTGTTTGCAGACCCGAAGGCGAAATTTTTACGAATACTTGCGCTGAAGTACCTATACAGCATCTTTTAAATCACACAGCTAAAGTAATCTTGACTTATCAACAAAGAGGTAAAACGGACTTTAGTTTGTTCTAATGATGGTCAAGATTCCAGCTTATTTATAATAACCCTAAACCCTTTATCAATTAATGAAGAAGGTGACCCAAATCGTATTATTTGGTATAATAATACTCCACAGTCTATTCGCTTCTGTAGACCTATGTGCATGAAGTTTCAAAAGAAAACCATCCTATCTATAAAAGCTGAGAAAAAGATATTTGACGACCAGATTGAAAAGTAGAAGTGCGCAATACATATTATAACAAGTAAAAAAGCTAGATTTGGTCTAAGACCAATTCTTATGATACCCTAGATGAAAGCCCGTATGAAATTTCGTATGGTCACCCATTTAAGCAATTTTGATTTTTTCAGTTGTTTTTCGCATATATTTCTAGAACGGTTCGCCGGATAGAAAAAATGTTTATAACCAATTTCATAGGATTTCATATTTCGAAAAAGCTTTTAGTACTATAAAAATGTCTTGAACTGATCGTTTTCACAGTATACGTAAAAAACCTAAATTCTTATATGGCAACACCAAGAAGGAGTTGCCCACTTTTGGCCATTTTAGAAATTTTATTTGCTAGTACAATGAAAACACCATGTACCAAATTTCAGCTCTCTATATCGATGCGTTCTCAGGCAGTGTCCAAATATATAGTGGAAAACGAAAGTTTTGTATGGCAACCCCACGAAGGAGTTGCCCGAACTTAACTTTAGTTTTTTTTTAAAGTCCGGGTAAAAAATTTCAGCTCTCTAAGTATACGCGTTCTCGAGTTGTCGTGCGCACAGACGGATGGACAGACAGACGGACAGATAGACGGACGGACATGCAAAAATCAAAATAACTTTTAATATTATGTGTGGGTGTCCAATCCATTTGCTCTAGTATACCCTATAGATTTCATCTAGGGTATAATAAAATAAGTAAAAAACCAGTTTTCAAACAAAACTGAGGCCAAGCCGCATGAAAAAGTAGAAAATAAACTTTTCTTCACACACAGAGGTGGACTCAGATTTTATTCGCTGACAATCACCGATATATTTCAGTATGATCAAACAGAGGTAATAAGTGCTTTGATTCATGAAGAGAAAGAATATTCAAGAGAAATGTCCCAATCAAAAAATCTGAGTCCACCTCTGTGTGTGAAGAAAAGTTTATTTTCTACTATTTCATGCGGCTTGGCCTCAGTTTTGTTTGAAAATTCGTTTTTCACTTATTTTATTTTCTGCCTTTTTCACGTTAACTAATTTGTTATTACGTGCTGCATGGAGATATTTTAAAACAATTTTATGACGACTGAAAAGACACTGATTTACCAGTTTTTCAAAAAATTTAGTCGAGTATCAAATCGTTGAAGTACTGCAACGTTTTCCGAAATTAAAATTATGTTTTAAACAACGCTTTTTAGCTGTATTCCAACTTGATCCCATATAACATGAATTTTCCCGATTTTCCATGTTTTCCACAGACTTTTCCTATTACTATGAAATTTTTTTAAAAATTTACATAAATTTTCCTCGATTTTTCATGCAAGTTCTCATGATTGTTGAAGAGAAAGTATTGATGCCAGTAGGACGGAAAAAAAATGATTCCGCATAGCTTATAAAACTTTTTTGTCGGAAAATTTTCCGTAAAAAGTTGGAAAATTCCGGAAATTTTTGGAAAATTTTCCAGAAAATTGGAAAATTCTGCATTTTTCCTGAAACAGATTTATCACTAATCATATCGATGAAAATTTTTTCGATGATTTTCCCGCTTTTCCGGGTTTTCACAAAAGCAACTTTATGCAACTCATTTCGCTCTACAACTTTGTCTTAGGTTGCAAAACGCTCAAACGCTTCCTTGGTCGGAAAAACTCCGGAAAAGCGTTTTACATAAATTTTCCTCGATTTTTTCTGCAAGTTTTCACCATTGTAATGATGCCAGTTGATAGGGAACTTGACCCTGCATAATTTAGAAAACGTTTTTACTGGAAAATTTTCCGGAAAAGTCGGAAAATTCCGGAAATTTTTTTCGGAAAAATCGGAAAACTCTGCTTTTTTCCTGAAACGGTTTTATCACTAATCAAAATTGTACCAAATTTTCAAATGATTTTTCCGGATTTTCCATGGAAATTTCAGGTTTAAATTTTGATAGATTCAATTGTCACGCGACATGAATCTGTGTGCCAAATTTCAGCTCGCTGTGATGAAGAAAAGTGGGTCTACGAGAATGTCGAAAATAGTAAAAAAGAAATATATAAATACAGAGACAGACAAATTCGTTTACGAGTTAAAGGGACGGGCTGGCCTCAAAAAGAATAGAATTGACCATGCCAGGAAATATAATCGAATTGTGAATCTCCAGGATGTATTTCATCCAGCCATCCATTCCTCAATTCCTATAATTTCTTCGTTAGGGAACAAGGTGAGATAGCTGAGGTGAAAGAAAGAAGCTCTACCGAAGGAAGTTTTGCAATTATTAGATAATCAGAATGCTTCACTTTTAGAAGATGAAAATGACGACGACGATGATACCCCATATTTCCAGAGTTAAGTTTTATAGAATTAAAGAACAAAGATAATTGAGATCGTATTATTCTGTATTTAAAAAAAATCGGTTTCTAAAATTGAAAAATGCTTTAAACTAAATTATGGAGTCTACAAAAATGTTAATCTTTGGAATTGAACAATAACCGCAGTTTCTTTCAATTTTGAATGAAATAAAACAAACTGAAAAAAATATGTATACGAATTGGGCAACAAAATATCTGTCGAAAATTTTCTCTTACTATCAATACCAAGTGTGCAAAATTTCATTTCAATCCAAGCATAAGGGAATAAAGTGCACTTTTTGGCTCCAATGGACCACAGTGCACGGGTGAGTGAGAAATGGAACTACGTATTTCAATAATTCGTAGTTAGATCATTTTGTTGTTGAGATTTTATACGTATGCTAAATATACATGTATTCTAAATTAATTGTACGATGAGTGAAATTTCTTTTTGGCGATTAGTAAAAGCCGATATTTAATAATGCAAACCCAAGAAAATTCCATGTATCAAAATATAGTACAACAGCCGGTGGTCCAATCACCGCCAGTCAATACAATACAAATATAAAAATATGTTTTATTGAAAAACCCGAGCCTAGACCACAATCATAAACGGTGGGTATATAAATCCGAGTCCAAGTAGGTCCAAGCTCAGCCAGTCACTTGAATTACATTATTTAACAGACCCACATAAACCAAATATTTTTTAATATGACACCAAGAAAAACTATTCAGAAATTACCGAGTTATAGACAAAGAAAAATAACAAAAATATTCTTATTGGAGAGGTGATTCTAGTCTCTGCTAGAGATGAGCAACTCTGAGCTGAGTTGACTGAAAGAATCGGCTCCCATACGTGAGCCGACTCAATCAACTCTTTATTTCTTGTTCAAGTGTGTATCACTTCAGTTGGCTCCTGATCACATATGGGGAATGAAAGGCCAGGTTTGGCTCTGGTTCTCTGTTCCTTATACCAAAGCCCGCCGTAGACATTTCCATCTCGGTTATCGGGCCTTTCATCTAAGCGGATATTCGTATGAAGCTTCAGCAGAGATGGGCGAACCTGAGTACTTGCTGGTACCCAATAAGAATTTCTCCGATTTTCTTTTGGGGCTTGGAAGAAAGCAATGCAGAACTATAGTTGGCATAATTACTGGCCACAGCTCACATCACGCTCATCTAACTAGGATGGGAGTTTTTGACAGCCGTGAGTGTTTGTCCTACCTGAAAGGACGCCCTTTGATAACCGAACACTTTCTATGTGTTTGTCCGGCCTTTGCCCCGGAGCAAGCTGGATACGCTAGGGTCTACCCTCCAATCTGTGGATGAGCTGAAAAACTTACCTCACCAGGACCTAATACGCTTCATTAAGAGGAGAGCAAGGTTTAGGTGAGGGGGTTTCTAACAGGTTAGCACAATGGGCCGCCCTGCCCCCATGTTTGGGATGTCTCGCCCCCGTGCCTATAAAAAACAACAACAACAAAAAAGGCAGGTCACTCATAAAGCTAATTACGCTTGTCTTCTCAGATCAATCGTCAACTTTCTAAATAGACTATCACCATAAACCAGATTACTGCTCTACAAGTACCTCATTAGACCTGTAATTATATACTGCTACTCTATTTGGCACAGTTTGGCACACATAAAATCCCACTTAGATGAAATATTTATATAGAATAACTAAAATACCACCCCCCCCCCCCCCTTTCCATGAACTATTTCTCCCCTGTCCGTTGGCCAATATGTATGAACTGAACATTCTGATTTACAAGGCAAGACATGGCCTACTTCCCAGTTACATTATTAGTCGTTTCAGTTGGAGTGTGTTGAACAGATTTAGGATTGTCCTCCCTAGGGTTCACTCGCAGTAAAATGGGAAAAATATTTCCCTGTATGGGGAGCGACTATTTGGAATTGGATGACGCCAGTCGCTGCGCTTCATTGAACTTGTTTAGGTCAGCAGCTCTGGACTTCTTGAATGAAATTACCTGATTACCTTCCGCTATGTAATTTCTGCTTTAGTGACTTAAATGCAACCTTCATTTTACCCTACAATTAACTATTTACTCTTATATTTTTCTCGCCGGTAGTTAATTCAGTTCTGGTCGTAAGCATTGTTCCTTCCGTATATATTTTAAATTAACTTAATCGTTTCGTTTCTTGGGTATCTTAATGCATCCATCATATTGCCCCTATTAAGAATTTTCAAAATTTACAAAACGGCAGGTAAGTGGGCCTGCTGCTGTCGTTGGAAGCAAAGGAAGCACTGTTTCCATTGACAAAATGGAAACTCCATACATAAAAAAAACATGTTAAAAGTCGAATTGTTCCTCCTCCTGAGACGCGTAATTTTCTCCTACAAACAAAACAATGTACATATATGTAAATTTGTGCATACGTATGCGACGCTAAACAAAACGTTGCGTTTTCCCCAACCACCATCATACCATCCAAAATACATCTAACATACTGTAACATAGTCACACGGCAGAGACTCTGAAATATTCATCGCGCCTATACTACCTAGCCTCTCATCTAATCTCTGAATGGGCTCGACCAGCAAAATGCACCCAGTGTTTTGGATAGAGTCACTTTCGCCTCAAACTTTCTATAGCACAATAAAACAGCAGAGACGCTGAAATTTTGGCAACGTCTTTGCAACAACAAAGTCAACGTAAAACGTTGAACACATTTAACTTATCGGACTCATATGCATTCAAGGGTTTGCGTTTCTTTCGGAAATAGAACGCTGAACAAAACGTAGCGTTTTCAGAAAAAATTAACGCCCCTGCTAGAACTTTAATTGAATAAATTCTAAAGCTGTATACAAGTGGAGGTGAAGGTCTCGTACTCGATCTAATTTTATAGATTTTTCAGGATAATAAGATAATGACTGTCTTCTAATATGATGAATGTTTCTCTTTAATCGGGAAGAAGAAGTATTTTTTTATATTTGAGGATTCTGGCTAATGAATAGGGCATATGGATTGAATATGCATATTGCCATTGGATAAAAGAGAATGATCGTCAGGATTGTAACGTATTGTATGTGCATATGACCGCCATTATTATGAAACGTATACGTAGTTTCTCTTCAATTGTGAAAGCGGATGCTGAATTAAAAACTTTTGTTCACTTTATTATTGTGGCGGGATGCATGCTATGAATGGATTAGGTTGGTTGATTAGGGTGAAGTAGGTAGGTACATAGCTGCCAGACAAGGGGGCTTGAAATATCACTCCTACTCGAACGTGTTCCTCTAAAAATAAAGTTTCTTCTTATTTTAAACTCCTTATTGATTAGTTCCTTCTGGAGCAAAACTCAATCTGATTTGCAAAAAATGCACATCGAAACGCTAATCCGTCTAGAGTTCTTGAAATGCCCCATCAAATTCTAGGTTCCATTTGGAGCTGACATATAATATAGAAACCCAATTAAAATAACGACTAAGGAGACTTAAGGAGACCTAGCGTGCAATAAGTGGACACGTATTGGTAAATATTTTTAAATAAATCCTAAAACTTTATACTTAAGATTTATTGAAAAACTGACATTTCTGACTCAGAATATTGCTCCGTATCTGGAGCATCTTAGCGGAACTAAAAACTATTTTGCTCTGTGGAAAAGCTCAACCCCAGAGTTTTACCTTTAGTTGATAAAATTTTTTTATTCCAACTGGAGCAAAATAGGTTTCTCTAAGATTTTTCCGCTCCTACTCGGAACACAGTTCAGTGCATCACTTTTTTCGAAGTGATATTTTAAGCCCTAGCCAGGATTGTAGTGCATTGCATGTGCATTACTTGAAAGTAAAATGTCGATGTAAATTATACAAAAATCGAATTGCTTGCCACTGTTTATGTTATATAAGTACTTGGCAAATTCTACGTCAATAACGTATATACAAGGATAGCATTTCCGAATATTTGAACGATACAGAAAAAACATTTTCAAGAATGTTTAAAAGAAATCAACGGATGCGATAAAAGTAATTAAGTCAAAAGAGAAAAATAATCGAATTTAGATTTATTTACTCCAGGAATTTATATACCTTCCCCCGTAGGTAAATTAAATAGATATTTCATTGTAGTGTTATGTACAACATAAAAGCTAGTTAATACATATTTACTTGAATAGTAAATATTTGATATGCCAATAAAAAATTAAGAGGCAAATACGCTGCAATATTATTATGTAGTTTAATTTAAGCTCAGCATTTCTTAGCACATTTATATCTCTTGATTAATTGCCGTGTACGTATCGAAATAAATAAATAAAAAACATATATACATACATACTTAGTTTTTAATTTAATAGAATCTAATTACCTGGTACCACACGACTAGTCTGCCAGCCAACATAAAAGTAAACACAAGCGCTGGACCAGATCTTTCGAACGGATCACTGACCATGTAGTGTTGATAAACTCCCAAGAGCATAAGTAACAAAAGCGTTATATTGGCAGTGTTTTTGATTTTATCTAAAAATAGAGCGCATTTCAAAAATTATGTAAAAGATAAGAAAATTATACGTTTATCGAGAGAAATATGAACGTACGATTTGGTATAGCTGCCATAGCTATGCCGCAAGTTATTTCCAAGATACCAACGCATCGCCGATACCATTTTGATGGTATTTTAAAATCCAAGAGAGTTGATAGTGGGAACACTTTCGCATATTTCACGTACTCGTTTCGCTGAAAGAAGTAATACAGAAATGATGTAAGAAAAGAATGAAATAAAATTTTCTAGAAATAAACTTAATATTCAATGAATGACGCGCTGACACTCAGCAATTTTATTTTTAGTATTATAAACTAAAAATTTTTCCTTAGCACATTCAAGTTCGATGCTAAATATAATATCGGACATTGAGAAATTAAATCATTATAGTCTATGGAACATGTGGTTGATTTATATATATACTAGCGCTATATACAATACATATATAAAAAGATAATTGATGAACTTGAAACAAAACATTTTTTTTATAAAAAACAAAAACACCTGTTATTCCGGTCAGAATAATAATTTACGGTTTTTTGGAATTTTTTAATTTTAGTTTTATTTGCATTTATTGCACATTTATTTAGATTGTCCGAACTGTAAAATATATATAAATCACTAAATATAATTATTGAAATTATTGAAACAAATAGTACACACTCGTTTTTTTCCTTTTCTTTTGTAATGAAGATTTAGAAATCCATAGGAGATAAACGAATGCATTTGAAGTTAAAGTATAGTAAGAAAAAAATTTGGAATCTTAGAATCTTAGAATTTTGGAAATTTGGAATTTTGAAGCTGCGTTTCTTAATATACGCAAAAATTTGTTAGCACGGCTTTTATTTATGTCGAAACAAATTTGTTGTAAATTTTCCAACACATTTTACAATTACAAGTGGGTGGTAGTAGCGCACCGACTACAAGTGAGTGGGAAGGGCGCACTGACGGGGAAAGACGAACGGGACCAGTTACCTCCCCCCACGCATCTCTAGAGGTTCAGTAGTCAGTTTTTTTTAACTCGCACCACTTTCACAGAGAATTACTTACTAACTTTCATGAAATTTTCAAGAAACTAAGAATTTATTATAAGCAAATGCATGATTGATGAGGCTTTCATGATTTTTGACTCCCTGATCCCGTTAAGATCTCAAGGTGAAATTTTTTTTATTGGATGAATAGTATAAGGTAGAAAATAAAAAAATAATAATAAAATTAAAAGTACGTCTTCCAGAATATTCAAGGATAACTGATATAATCCTTATCCTTGATATCACTTTCGGCATATATTTTTGAGATGGAATTTTTCTTATATAGCTTGCGTGAATATCAAAATATGTATGTATGAAGTTTTAAAGAAGAACAGGACAGCATTTTTTCGAAATTTTAAAATGCTATGACTTGCGAAATACGCAATGTATAGGAAAAATTTTTAATTCATATTTTTGTTTTCACAAACCCTCCAAGTACCTACGAGTATGTAAAGTTTCAAAAAAAACTTGTCGCCTATTTGATATGGAATGACCCATATACCTCCGATGACGTTGCGGGACCGCACGTCCATATTACCTGTACTCACATCCATATTGCGTACAATTTCTATCGCAGACTCCTACCGCACCGCATCGGTATACTAAGGAATAAGTATATAGACTAGCTAGAAATAGAATAATTTCAATAGAATTTCGATGTATTTGTGTGTATTGATTTTTCGCGTGCCGCTATGTCACTGTAGCCGCATCTCACGTCCAAAACACTGATTTGTGCATCGAGCCTTAGGTTTCTTTTTAAAATTTTGTAAGAACGGTACAAATTGCGTAGATTTTAATAAGGAAAAAAATGTGTTTCATTGTTTATGAAAATATGATTAATCTATTGAAGATAAAGAAAACCGTGGCCTTATGGTCCATGTCGAGATTTTAGCAAATATATAAAACTTAACTTCTTAAGTGTTTAGCTGGGCTTTGGACTTGGGACACATACTCGACAATTTATAGGGTAAATGTACTAGTACCCGAACCGGGACAATTAACGTTTCATCTTACTTTTTGCTCAATCATTTTATTGCTATTAAGAATATACAAAATATTTTATTTTTTTTATTATTATTTAAGCTGTTTACATTTAACAAGTAAATATTTTCAGGTCACTTAATAATATTTCATTATAGTTTTGGGGTTTGAAAAAAAAAGTTCGCTTTTAGTTAGTATTCGGACACCAACATTTAGTATTCAGACACTACAGTTTCAGGGTCCGGACATAGGCTTTTTGGAAGAAATTTATTGCCCATTTGTTGTTAAAAATAAACATAAATGAGATTTTTCATAAAACTATATACATTTTATAAATTGAAAGAACTATTAACAGATTTTAAGGCACTATTCTCTTTAAAAAACTAAAGAATTTATGCAGGCAAATACTTCAAAGTTAATAATGATGAAATAAAGATAACTAAAAAAAAAAAATAGTCTCAAAAAAGTTATCGCATATTAGTTTTGTAATAATGAAAACATTGGAGTGCACTTGGGGTAGTACCACTAACCACCTAGTGCAAGAATCCTAACCAATGTTTTTAAATCGTTATCGTTACCGTTTTGTAATTCAATTAAAATCTAGCTTATTCTTCTTCTTAAATGAATTTTTTTTAGACTTTGTTCCTTTTTCATTAGTCTGCTCTATATGGAATTGAATTAATCCCGGCAACACACAAGGACCAGCTGTTGACGACAGAAATAGTTTCAACTTTGTTAACTAGAATCAATAGCTAATCACCGAAGTACCTGGATCTTCTTCAACTGCTTGAAGTATTACGTCCTCGTAAGATAAGGAACTCTTCCTTCACCATGTACTTGGTTTGGAAGTCGTCCCTCTGTGGAGAGTAGACGATGCACATTTGTAAAAACTCAATGATTTGACGAGCTAGCGTTACTATCTTGCTCACTCACACTTCATGGAATGACTCTCCGTCTCACTCAAGCTAGAATCTTAAAGTTACGCTCTTAAGGCAAGCTTTGGGTACACTAGATTCATTTTTTGTAGATGAAATTTTTTTTTCGAAACTAGGTTTTTTGAAGCAAAAAAAATTTTTTTTTCGTATTCTAAGAAATGTTGTAGCAAGTGTTATACCATTTTAGAATCCTTATTAAATGCGTCAACTTTTAAAGTTACTTGCCAGACTGGCGTAGTACATTTTTTTTTTTAGTACAGTCAGTTAAAGTTCAACGAATTATTAATTTTATATTGTTGGTTTGGGAAAATGTGACATTTTCTACCAAGCTGGATCAGTTGGCTTAGAACTTAAAGCAACAGGTTACATAAGCACTATTCAGGATTACATAAGAAAAATAAAATTGAAAAAAAGTAAAGATTTGTAGCAACAGAAGCTAAAAAACCATCACAAGGTGTACATTTTCGCGAAAACAAAAGAAATGCCTATAATTTGAAAAATACATGACTTTTTTTTTATATTTTTCTGGTAACTGTTACGATTTGGTCTATCACCCGGTTCCGGCTTGACGTCGACTTACGGGACACCCTGTATATGCCATTTTTGCGTGGAAAGCATGATGTTTTTTCTCACTTTCTAACATATGGTTAAATCTCTGGCTACCTATACCCTAGGTGTCACTTTTGTTTATGTTCGGTAAAGAAATACCTTAGCACAAAAGGCATAGGTAAGATTAAGATTCGAAGGGTACTAAATAGGAAAATATTTACATTCTTTTATGTGGAAATTTAGTAATACTGTACTTGTTTATTTTTTAATAATAAGCTGGGAATTAGAATATTGGTAAATGTTTGTAATTTTGATAAAAATAAAAGAATTTTAATATATTTTCTTATTATGGACTTACCAAAAATGAAATGTTATGGCAAGTTTTTTGGCAACCGAAGATGGAAATAGGCTTCCTGGGGAACCAGGAATCTCAAAAAGTTGTTTTGTACTTCTAGCGCTCACTATGATGCTGCTAGTATACAATTTTGGCTCATACTTTCAAAAATCGCGCCAAAATCCCTTGCATACATTTTTTCCACCCACCTGCAATGCGAATTTTTTATAGTATGTGTACAAACTTACACATTTTTGAGATTGGCACGAAAATTGTTATTGATGGGCCTCTCGTAAATTTTTGCTTCTTTGCTCGATAACTAATATTGAATTTTCCAAATAAGTTCATGAAAGATACGAGTATATCGTAGAGAAATTCAAGAGTTATCAAATTTTATAGATTTTGTTACAGCTTAAATTGCCAACTGCTGATTATTTCTATGTGCATTATGCACATGGAATGACAAACTTGGTACACCTACTCTATGTCCATTATTTCATCTAGATTCTAGGGTATAAAAAATCTACTTGACGTCCAAATCATACAGATAAGTTCATGCATTTTTCCAATATTTTAAGTTCATCGAAATAATTTACATAAATTGATTTGTCTACCTTATGATAATTCCCGTATCATGTTTTTCAACATTCACATACTCACGTGGTGTTAATTTTACCTGAAAGATTTTGTATTTTTTATTAGGATGTTAATTAGGTACATCACATAATGAATATATTGTACCTGAAAATAACAAGTCGGTCAGCAAAATGAATAAAAATTCTACCCAAACATATTGTGTCTACGCGTCTGCGCTCATAAAAATTGTTGTAACCCTACATATGTAAGTGCATATAAATTATAAGGAAAAAATTTCCAGTAAATTTCTAAGAAAAAAGTTTCCAATTAATTTCTAAGAAAAAAGTTTCCAATCAATTTCTAAGAAAAAATTGCTGGCTTCCCTACATCAGGTCGAGGCATCGTTGATTTCATAATCGAGCGAAGCACTGCTCTCGGCCTCGGCCAATGCATAAAAATTCGAAGGAAGAAATTTCCAGTAAATTTCTTAAAAAAAATTTGGGCCTTGACATCATGGGGTCGAGTGCGAGGCAACGGTGATTTTGTATGGAGCGAGGCATTGCTGGCTTACGCTTTGGGCACGTCATCAAGTGCCACGTCGAGGCATCGTCAAGGCATTGTTAATTTTATATTCTAGAAAAGCGTTACATATTTTTGTTCTACATGCATGAGCCTTTTATGTACAATATTTTTTTCCTGCGAATTTTCTTGAATATTTTTCTTCAGAACTTTGATGCGCAGGCAAAGATAGTTGGATTGATTCTTTCGTCTGGTCCGTCCGGTAACCATTTTAATAAGCATTGCTATTTACTGCTAAAATTATCACTTTTCTAAAGAACAATTTTCGAAAAATGTTCGTCATAATTTGTATGGCACCTATGGTGGACAATATTTCCGGAAACAGAAACTTACACAGACATTGGAAGTAGAATCGATTTTGTTACTACTAGACAGACTGTCTCCATAATGAATTAATTTGAAAGTCAGTCTTCTTTGTTTGAAGGTTTAGGTATTTCCAAGTAATATGACTCATTTCAGGTCTGCTAAATTCTCTAACACATAGATAAACAGGAACTGGATCAGTTCTCATAATAAGAGCTTTAATATCTGCCTTTTGAAGAGTTTAAATACATTTTTGTGTGAAGTGGCATTGATGCTATTCGCAGAGCTTTAGCCAAGAATGAGGCACAGGTTTTATTTAACGGGGGCTTGAAACTATCAGGAGGACCAGCAGCTATGGAGACGTTGATCTCCTTAAGGACATTGAACATTTCCGTATGGATGTGTATTGGCTCTTGTACATCTACATCTACAAGGGAGATGTAAGGTGGGTGGAAAAGGAGAATTTGAAGTGAATCTAACAGTTTTATTCAGGGAGTAAACAATCACTTCATTGTAAAGTATTGAAGGAATAGAGGAACTGCTGAAGTTTCTCCTGATGGTTTTGAACTGGGACCAAGTCCTCTCCCATGTTGCTCAGAACTATCTGTGCATGGTTCAAATTGTATAATTATTTCATATTTCACAAACTTGTACATATTTATATAATATATATATACGAATTATATAAATATGTACTTATTTTACAACATTTTTATCCAACATTTCGGTATTATAAAACAAAATAATTTATGCAACTATCACGATAAGAGATTTAAGCGTACCTCGGTGAGGAGCTCTTATGATAAGAGATATTTGACAGATATTTTCATTTGCTAGAATACCAAATCTCTTAAAAAAGAATCTTCACAAAAGTTAAGAGATCAGCTGACGTCTGACATCTCTTAACTTTTGACGTAGAATACCAATGTCTGTTAATGGGCTTTGACAGACCAGTTAAGAGGATAAGAGCTCTTATCTCTAATGTAGAATCGGGGGTACGTTCTATTACAAATTGGTACTTTAGACTACCAAAAACCTCATTTAACAAATTGTGCGAACTTACTGCGAATGAAAAAGAAATCTTACCGCCAGCGAGAGCGGCAAAATTGTATTTTTGAGTAATCCCTAAAATTGCCGCCTACTTACAGGTTTAATTTTACAAAATTAATCGCGCAACGGCCACTATAAAACGCCGCCCCGCTCCCAAGTGTGGTGACACCCATTTTAAGAAGTGACAGACTGTGAAGGAAAATTTGTTCATTTGAAGTGCCATTGTCACTTCCTCACTGTAAGTAAAGATCATGACAGTTCAATAATTTAATTAAATGCTATCAAAAAAATTTACTAGTTACAGAGTTTTCTAGTTACAGAGTTTTCTGAGAGAAGGAGGAGGTCTAAATGATGCAGGCTAGTTGACTTGCGGCACCCCTCTTACCTAACCTAACCTAACCTATATTTGCTGTAGTTGCAAAGCATTTAGACATCAGAAATGTTTTTTGTTGAAAGAGGCAAAAAAAAAAGAAAAATCCGGAAAAAACAGATTTCATAATCAGTTTGGCTGTTTCTGCTGAATTTATTAGAATATGTTTTCACTTTCCAAAAACTTCAGTTCATTTTTACTGCAATTTCATTAAAAGTTTTCCCCATTTTAAATTGAGCAAAATGTTTCAAAATAGGTTGATGCACCTCATTTGCGTGACATCTGCGCACTTGACTGCATTTAATTAAAAATTAAGTTATTATGGAGACAGTCTATGTTCTATGGTATTAAGCCGACCATTTCCAGAAACTTTTTATACAGCAGATGGCAGGAACTTCCGTTGGCGCTAGCAGTGACGCTTTCTTTTAATATGCTCGCTCGTCCAAATGTTTAAACTTAGATACGCATCTGCATAGTGCGTCTGTTAATTTATAGGGGTAGAAAAATGTGGCTCCCGACTTGAAGAGAAGTCAACGATTTTTTTTTTCATACACATGTGGAATGCAACGCCATACCATACAACCTTTGTTTCAAAAGCCTCAATGAGTACGTTTAGACCGCAGCTATTTAGAACTAGTTTTACGTAAGTCGACTTACGTAGGACTAATCAAGCTGCCGTTTAGTCCACTCGTATTAAAGCTTTGATAGTTGACAAATTTGTCAGATATCCCTACTTCTTTTACGAGAAAAATGAGAAATAATATTTTAATTTTGTACAACAGAGAATAGAGCATAAGAAAAAAATTAAATTTTACAAATTTTTAATTTTTTTACCATCCACGGACGGAATACTTTCTTCAATAAGTCAAAAGTCTATAAAAGATTTTGTCCCTCCCTCTGACCAGTCGCACTTTTTTCATTCTTAATTCCATTCATTTTCATTAAAACAAAATAGCAATTCTCTCCATGAATGAATATAACGCATTCAAATTTGTAAACAATTCCTTATTTGAGGTTTATGTCTACGTTTAATACTAATTTTGTAGGTCAATACCGCATCAAATATCGGATTAAAATAGGACTAGTTTTTCGTAATACGGTATGTTTACACCACTTCATATTAGTTCTACGTAAGTCGACTTACGTAAAACTAGTTCTAAATGGCACGGTCTAAACGGGCTCAGTGTTCCTAGCTCACCCACCTGAGTACTGTACTAATAGAATAAAGAGAAAGAAGTCTGTCAAGTAAATTGTAATTGTCACTTGTAAGCGAAGAACCATTGAGTAAAACTGTTTAGTGAATTCGGTTTAAGAAAGAAGTCGTAAAAATAGTCGTTAAACTCTTTTAGATCTAATATAAAAGTTGTACGAGACGTTAAGTCTAATAGTGCATTGTTCATATTGGCATTAATTGAAAGAAGTCAATAAAAGCCACAATAATAGATCGTGAAGTCTCGTGTTTTCTTTGCTTTCTGTCTAATAGTGTAATCGCTATTAAATACGGCGAAATATAATTTTATGGGACCATCAAACCCTAGAATACTTGTTACTGCAATTCAATACAAAAAACTTTAGTAAGAGATCCTGGCCAAGGCCACAACCGTGAACGATGATCTATAGGTAGGTACATAGATCGATAATAGATACTTAATTAATATCAGATCCAAATTGGTAAACTAACCAGAAAAATAAATAAATAAATAAATAGCTCAAAATATATGATAGTGAGATACGTTTAATCAAGTAGTCTGAAATTAAAAGAACTAAAAAAAACTAAAAATTGAAATACAATAAAATAAGTAAAAAACGAGTTTTCAAACAAAACTGAGGCCAAGTCGCATGAAAAAGTAGAAAATAAACTTTTCTTCACACACAGAGGTAGACTCAGATTTTATTCGCTGACAATCACCGATATATTTCAGTAAGATCAATCAGAGGTAATAAGTGATTTGATTCATGAGGAGAAAGAATATTTAAGAGAAATGTCCCAATCAAAAAATCTGAGTCCACCTCTGACATTTCTCTTGAATATTTTTTTCTTCATGAATCAAATCACTTATTACCTCTGATTGATCTTACTGAAATATATCGGTGATTGTCAGCGAATAAAATCTGAGTCCACCTCTGTGTGTGAAGAAAAGTTTATTTTCTACTTTTCCATGCGACTTGGCCTCAGTTTTGTTTGAAAACTCGTTTTTTACTTATTTTATTTTCTGCCTTTTTCACGTTAACTAAATTGGAAAATTCTGCATTTTTCCTGAAACAGATTTATCACTAAATCATATAGATGAAAATTTTTCCGATGATTTTCCCGCTTTTCCGGGTTTTCCACAAAAGCAACTTTATGCAACTCATTTCGCTCTACAACTTTGTCTTAGGTTGCAAAACGCTCAAACACTTCCTTGGTCGGAAAAACTCCGGAAAAGCGTTTTACATGAATTTTCCTCGATTTTTTCTGCAACTTTTCACCATTGTCGGAGAGAAAGTAATGATGCCAGTTGATAGCAAACTTAATCCTGCATAATTTAGAAAACTTTTTTACCGGAAAATTTTCCGGAAAAGTCGGAAAATTCCGGAAAATTTTTCGGAAAACTCCGCATTTTTCCTGAAACGGATTTATCACTAATAAAATTTGTACCAAATTTTCTAATGATTTTTCCCGATTTTCCGGGTTTTCCACGGAAATTTCCGGTTCAAATTTTGACAGATTCAATTGTCACGCGACTTGAACCTGTGTACCAAATTTCAGCTCGCTGTGATGACGAAAATTGGGTCTACGAGAGTGTCGAAAATAGTAAAGAAAGAGACAAATTCGTGTACGATTTAAAGGGAATGGCTGGCCTCAAATATAAAAAGGAAACAACATTTAATACTTAAAAAGCAAACTTCTTAAAAGCAACAACCTTAAAACTAAAACTGCTTAATGCAGCAAACCCCTAATAAATTGTGCTGAGCATGACTAAAACAGATACTCACAATTTATGGGAATATTGGATAAGAGCATCCTCATATCTTGCCATGAACCTGATAGGAGAAAGCTTATGATCAATTATTTAAATGAAAAAGAATCTGCTCCTTGAATTGAACCATTAGATAATGACTTTCTTATTGCATTGGAAAGAAATGATGCATCCTGAGAGAAAACACTTCTTCCCCGAAGTTTGTTCGCAATCTGGATAGAATGATCCTAAATCTATCCCCAGTGCTCCAATAAAATCTTTCGCAAATATGCTCCAATAGCATACCTATCATGTCTTGCCGAAAAACAAATCTAAATACATACACTATAAGCGAATAGTTTGGGGAGCAAGCCAGGAAGCAATTCCAACAAATGAGAAAACATGTGCTTGACTATTCAATCTATAAATGTATCTAACATAAGCCATAACAGGTCGCTTTAGCTTACACAAAGTTTTGGCTTGTAATACGGCAAAATTAGCATAAAAAAAGTGTGAGAGAATCAAGGTCCGGACTAATTTAGCTCGAATGGGAGATACACTGATGCCGCGTAGAGTGAGCCAAAACCAAACTATACTCTTGAGCAAATACAATTAACGCGGGGGCGCTATATAAACCTCGGATTAATCAGTAGTACAAGATTTCTTAACGTGAACAGCGTATAGAGGAATAATTTGTTCCTAAAGAAAAATGGACGAAAGAACAACAACTGCAACACAAAGACTCCAACTTACGAAGAAAATTATCGCTTTTGTTTTACCTGGATTTAGAACTAATTTATTAATATAACACCAAACAGATATATTCAGAGAGAATCTAATTTATTCATGTGTAATTAGGATAGGAAGATTTTTGTTCGCAGCATCAGCAAAAATCTGAATACCTGTTACCTGCTCCTTTAAATGTAATTAGGCCTTCAGGAACAGAGTATATTTTAGGTACTGATCTCCGTGCATTGTGTTCTCATTTCCCAGAAATTTATTTCTTCTTATTTCTATCTATTTTGACATTTCTGAGCACTCTAATATGAACTTGGATGACCGGCGTATGTATTGTATTTCCCGCTTAACTGTTAAGCAAGGACATAAAACTTATGCAATATAAAAAAAAAAACAAAAATTATTATTTATAGTCCGGGAGGTAGCGTTGCAAATGAAAAAGTCATAGTAAACCTAAGCCAGCTGATTTTGATATCAATAATTGAACTCGTACAATTAATCAATGAACCAATCGTTATCTGCTCAAGTAGCGGTGTGGAAGACTGCTAAAGTGGTAAAAAAAAAACATTTTTTAATAATAATACGTCGACCACTGTCGTAACTAACGCCCCCGCAGACCCCGCCACGCGGGGGGCCAAGATTTCTTAGGGCCCACGAACGCCCACAAAATTAATATTTTCGTATGAAGTGATGAAACTTGAAACCACATAAAATAACAACGCTGGATTAATAACGAATTAGATTCACTCAATTAAAAATCGGTTTCTGAATAAAACTTATATTAACTCTGTAATGATTTCTTATTTCAGTTCCATCTAAAGGCTTTGAGAAACTGCAAAAATGCTCGCTAGACAGTAATGACGATACAACAATAAAAAGGTCGAGAAGTCTTCTATTTATTCTTTGTATTTAAACGGTGAAAAAAAGGTACGCCTAAAACTGAAATGTTGTAAATTATTTTCTGCGAAATATTTGGCTAATTTCCTTAGGCTAGGCGTACATGCTGCTAGCTTGCATCGAGATCGTAGTTGAGAGAAGGATATTACTTTAACTTTAGAATAAAATATGTATAAGATCAAATTTTTCACGTTGAAAATTTTTTAAAGTCCCTCAACCTCACAACACTCTTGTACGGTGCGGTGATCAGTGGACTCGGGCTCTTTAAGTAATCAGATATTTCCGGCTTCCTATGTGGGAAGCTTTTTCTCCTTTTGCTTTGGCTTGCTTAAGCGTTTCTCTTAGATACTCATGGGTTTTCCTTTTTATGTGCTTCCGTGAGCGTATGCTAGGGCTGCCAGTGGTTTTTTTAACGGGTTTAATGATGAATGTAAAGCATGAAAAAAATCTAAACAAATCAGTTTGGCAACTTAGATCTTGCAAACACTGCTCGTAGTACCCACGAAACCCATTTATTTTTTTTGCTCAACACTGGCTTGGAGTGAGTGGAGTGAAGGCGCTGTTGGGAGATCGTGGAAACCCATTTATATTTTTTTGCTCAACACTGGCTTGGAGTGAGTGGAGTGAAGGCGCTGTTGGGAGATCGTGGCAATTCTCTAATACATAAATTTCAGAAAATATTTCCTTATAATTGGCACAAAATTTTAAATTGTCCTGCGCAAGTATGTTAATTTGAGGGGGGGCCCATACATCCTTAGTTACGCCACTGACGCCGGCTGAAACTTTTTTTATGAACAGTTGGCATTATAGAGTTAAAAAAATCGTCAGCTGCATCGTGGGGTGGGAATTATGCTCCAGCTGCTCGCATGATCTTTTAATGAAAAAGAGACGTAAAATAAAGTAATAGTACGCTGAATGAAATTCAACTAGTTGTTTGCTTACATAATTTAAAATACGAAAACGACAATCAGCTGCGTATGTAGTGATCACTGACATGTATAAACATAGACTGCTTGATCTTCATATGGGTCCACTTTTGTTGGCAGGGGTGTGAAAACTATCTTAATTTCAAGTTTCATTTTCGCTTTAACAGTCATATTACAAGCTCAAAAAATTCCAAATATATTCAAAATTATTATTTTCATTGGAAGCTTATCTCCGATAAAATCAAAAATTCTTAAAAATCGATTTTTAAGAAAATAAAATTAAACAATTTTTGTCTACCTATCCCTAAAAGTAGCTATGGGGGACAGAGAAAAGATTACAAATGATATATTGCCAGCTATTTCTATTCTATATATTCATTTGGGAAATCCATTCAAATGATACTGAACTATGGTGGATTTCGTATAGAACTTATTATTTCAAGTTCAGTGGAATCCAGTCGTTAAACCAAAAAGAGACAACTATAGAAAAGTGAACCCATGATAATGTAAGCGATTTCAGTTGGCGTTTTCGTTTTTGCTTCGGGGTTAACTGCTGTCCTTTGAAGAAGCAAACACATGTTCGAGTTTGCATGCCGGCCTTGGAGTCATGTCACATTTGACTCCTGGTGTTAGCTCTGCTAGCCCCTAGCTAGCCCTCCATACGAATCTCTGAATTGTCATTTCGAAATTGTGTGTTGCATTTGTTTTGACAAAATCGTTACAGATTTGAAATGTTTTTATCTTTTAATTTAATATATAGTATTTTTTACAGACGATAACAGCAATTTTCAAGCATTCTATATAGAACTGCCAGCAATTGATGTTAATGGAGACATTTGTTTTTTACAAGGTCAAACATATGAATTGAGTGATATGGAGTGATAATACGGAAACTTCATTGGATATTTCTTAAATTCAAGCGCGCAAAAATCCAATAATCACAGTCATCACATTTTCACAACTTTCAAAAACGTTATTATTTTCCTTAAAATATGTAGGTACTATATTTCCTCACGGTAATGCTCTAATAAATTGAAAACTGCAAAAATTGCCAGTTGGTGACATTTTGAATGACAGATTATAACACAAATTAATTCGAACATGGAGCTTAGCACTTGAAGCAATTGATTGCAGGGTTAGAGTAACCCCAGTTGTCCCTGGTGCTATGCTCCTGTAGCAAAAACGAAAACACGTAGTGGTGTCAGCGGTCTATGTTATACTTGTCAGTGGTAGCGATGTAGAAGACGTCATCTATAACAACCGCTGTATTCCTTGGAAAAGAATTTTCTGTTTGCAACTGGTATCGTGATAGATAATGCAAATGATTCCTACCCATGATGGAGTATTTAGCAATTTTAAAAAATGAGAAAGTACCCAACCCAGATCAAGATGTTTCAATAATCGAAGATTTTCACGAATATATAATCGCAATGGACTTTCGACGGGCTCTAAAGTTTCACGTAATTTTGGCCTTTTGTTGTAATTTTCCAATTCAAACGTTATTGCATCAAAAGTGCGCCGTCTCTTTGAACTCCCAGCAGCATTTAGTGCAATAGTTTTTAAATCCACGATAGTTCCTGTGATAATTTCAAAATCTCAAAGGAGATCGTTTGTGGAATCATGCTGAGCATGGATGGATGTTTTCTCAGCGGAGCTAACGGCTATCTGGGAAGCGGCTAGATGGGCCAATCAGCAGGATAGAAGCACGGCTATCTTCACGGAGAGCCTGTCCTCCATAAAGGCAATAGAGAATACAAAAAACAAAAATCCTCTAGCCGAAAATGTACGTCAGTCTCTCACCACAAACAAAATCCTTTTGGCATGGTGCCCAGCTCACGTGGGGATCCGTGGTAATGAAATTGCGGACCAACTGGCCAAACAGGCGGTAGGTTCAAACGAACCAGACATTGTCCCTCCAGTCTACAAAACTGCAAGGTTTCAAGCCAGGAGGTTGTCTGAAGCAAGACGACTAGTATGTTGGCTTGATTCGGACACCTTTCGAGCAACGCACCACAGAACAATTGAAAAACCGATAATGCCGGATCTTCCGAGGCAAAAAATGATCTCCATGGCCAGGATTAGAATGGGACACTTCCTGGCGGTCAAAAGCCATCTCTTCGAAAGGAGCACATGTCCCACATGCACATACTGCCCAAACTCCTCTCTCACAGCTCGTCACATCCTATTACAGTTCGGTGAACTAAATACAAAGACGACTACATGTACTAGGGACCACCAAAAGACCTAGGGACCTCCTTAATTACAACAAGGAGGACTCCGACGTACTCCTCACCACACTAAGACAATACTTACAGGACAATAACGGAAACACAAGAATATAATACGGAAATAAAATAAATATAAGCAATAATTTTAATAATATTTATTCATTCGGATTCACTAGCCTTAGTTCACTCAAAACGTGAATTTTGTTAACTTTTATTATATTATTTTTTATAGTTCACGCATAATTTAGATTTATGTTAGATGCGGAAATAGTTTCTATGCCACAATGAATTCCTAGTTATAAGTCATGAGCAAAAGGCAAATTGTAGAGATATCTCAAAACTTTAAGTGAAACAAACTACATTTGCAAAACTATGAACTAAATCAAGGATAGCAGACCAGGAGTAAAATTGTAAAATTAGCATATAAGAAGCACTAAACTGAAAAGCAGCTACAAATTATCTGTAAGAATAAAAATTACAATACAACTGAAGTGAGGAGCCCAGATGGCCTTGTAACCGTGGGTATTGAACATTTATTGTATTAGGCTTAGCTAGAGTTCAAGCAATAAATGTTTTCTTGAAATTGAAATTGAATATCTTGGAATATTATGCCAACAGTGTCATGCAATGTGTCTTTGTCCGTTGGAGTATCTACAAGCCGATCGAAATTGTTGTAAGCTATAATCCTCTGCATAAACTTCTTGAGCGAATTATATCTTCAGTACAAATATCCGCTCGAAGAGTAGAAGAGAAAGTCGCTTCAGTTTCTAATTCTTTTAAAACAGTGTAGCCACAGCAAAGCCCGTACTTATTATGATGTTGATAGTTTTCTTACTGTTTGTCAAACTTTTCAATGCCAGACCAATATGTATATGTTTCGAAGGCTTAATTTGACCGTTCGATACAGCATAAATTAAATCTCCGGAAAACGATTTAGCTACTCTGTGTACGTTTGAATTACACTTACGCTGAAAACTAGAACATAATTATTTCGAATAGAAATCAAGTAATAAATTTGGACTGTCGCATTCTACCCTTATTAAGTCTTTCATTGTTAGTTTGTCTAGTAGTGGATTACGTTTTATATCGCAGATTTCTGATCGCAAAATTAGTATAGCTTTATCCAAAATATCTTGTTTGTTTTTCTAGTGTCCAAATCATTTTTAACTAAGAGTAAGAATCCGTTGTAGGGTTTCATAGCTTTTTTTATATTCATACAGACTACGGCAATTCTCTTGGATATATTTCTAGTAATCTCTTTTCCAAATTATACGATTCTACGTCGACAGGTGACTCAATATTTTCATCTTTTGCACAATCAGTAAAAATTGTTTATAAAAAAGATAAAAAGAAGCATTACTGTTTTTGTCCAATATATTCCAAAACAAAACGGCACACTTGTTGAAAAGCTTTTTTATGAATTTCCTGGGATTTGCGCCATTCTGTGCTCTCACTCTGAAAGGTAATCTGCATATTTAGTGCATTTTGACAATTCTATCGACAAATCTTATTATAGAAAACCAATTTGGGTTTTTGAATATTGTTCACTGATTCTAGTTGCCACAGAATACACAAATCTGTTGAATCTTCGACATATTTGAACTAGCGCCAGTCAATTAGGCCTGAAACACAATTGGAGCTTTTCCAGCCAGCTTGAGATTTGTTGACAATGTTAATCAATGTAGAAGAACACAATTGGAGCTTCAACTTTTTTGCCAGCTTCAAGCTGGCTTGAGATTTGATCAAATAGCAAATTTCAAGCCTAATGACTTCCAACTTGAGGGAATTCTTAATGTTGCCAACAGTGCGAATGTCGAATATCAGATGAGAATGGCTTCTGTTGACACATTTAAAAAGTAAACAGCTACAAAAAATATTAAAATAGAAAAAAACTTACAGAGTTAGTAAAACTCAGTATTATTTATACATATAATTGGTACATCTCGAAAACTATCCAAAATAGCATGAATTTATCGTAATTTTGGATAATCGGATGCACTAACTGTTGTTCCTTATTAAAAGTTCTCAACATAAACAAGTTAAAGTTGCAAATGTCAAGAACACCAGTTGTGTTCAATTCGGCTTTTTTAGTCAGCTTTAGCAGAAAGCTGGCGATAAAGCTGGCTGAAAAGTTCCAATTGTGTTTCAGGCCTTATCAATATGAAAATCACCCGGTTTACTATGACAATTTCCTTTGCAGCACTACCTCATGCAACTAAGTCCCAAGGTATATAGAAGACAAGTATTCCCATTAAAATTTTGGCACATTGCAGCTGATGGCCTGTGACGTAATTCTGTGACTAATATATATACATTTTTATAGGAAAGACAGAGAGAGGAGAGAGAGTATTGTATTCTCTGTACCGTACTTTCCTATACTTTGTCACAATATTTCGTCAGTAATGGCGGAACGTGGTTCGTAATGGGAATACCTTGTATTCTATATACCTTGACTAAGTCCTCTCTAGGTCACATGAAACGCAGTTGTTGGGAGAGGAGCTTGAGCAGCTCGATGGAAATATGTGTCTAAAAGGAAAAAGCGTAGTATAGCGAATAATATTACCTTGACTACATCAGCTGACGACCTTTCCACCACTACATAAGCAGCTGATTGTTTTTTTTCGTATTCTAAATTATGTAAACAACCACCTAGTTGAATTTCATTCGACGTACTATTACTTTATTTTACGTTTTTTTTACAAGTTCATGGTGGCCGCTGAGGCTCCCCCTCCACGATGTAGCTGACAATTTTTTTTTTCAACCTACTATGATTTCAACGGTTTATAAAATAAGTAAAAAAGGTAGAATTGGTCTAAGACCAATTCTTATGATACCCTAGAATCTAGATGAATTCCTGTATGACATTTCGTATGGTCACCCATTTAAGCAATTTTGATTTTTTCAGTTGTTTTTCGCATATATTTCTAGAACGGTTCGTCGGATAGAAAAAATGATTATAACCAATTTCATAGGATTTCATATTCCGAAAAAGCTTTTAGTATCATAAAAATGACTAGGACTGATCGTTTTCACAGTATCTGTAAAAAACCTAAGTTTTTATATGGCAACACCAAGAAGAAGTTGCCCGATTTATTCTATTCTTGAAATTTTATTTACTATTACTATGAAAATGCCATGTACCAAATTTCAGCTTTCTATGTTCTCAGGCAGTGCCCAAATATATAGTGGAAAACGAAATTTTTGTATGGCAACCCCACGAAGGAGTGGCCCAATTTGTCTCATTTTCGAATTTAATTTTGCTTTTTTTTTAAGGTTCGTGTACAAAATTTCAGCTCTCTAGTATACGCGTTCTCGAGTTATTGTGCGCACAGACAGACAGACAGACAGACGGACGGACGGACAGACGGACATGCAAAAATCAAAATAACTTTTAATATTATGAGTGGGTGTCCAATCCGTCATTACAAATGATATGACAAACATAGTGTACCCTATAGATTTCATCTAGGGTACAAAAATGGGTTGAACACCCACACATATAATATTAAAAGTTATTTTGATTTTTGCATGTCCGTCTCTCTGTCTTAAAGTAAGGTATCATAAGAATTAGTCCAATTCTAGTTTTTTTTATTTTTTTTTATTTTGAGGTAGGGGATGATCCCAATCACGGGAGGTCAAGGCGGCCCTAACGCTGTAAACATATTAGTTTATTATAAAATCATCATTTATTGCTATTGTATAAAGAAACAAATGCCCGATCTGTTATTCAGTAGGGATGTGCGAATAGTACCCATAGTGGACGGGATTGCATTTTTTATATTGGTACTTAAGTGTCTTATATGTAATGAAATGTTTGAAATCTATATGTGTCCGTTGGGGGTCCGTTCTCTAAAATGTTATATTGATACTTATGGAAAAGTTCCAAAAATTGACTTTATATATGCTAGAGCCTAAGCTACTATCCATACAGGAAAATAGTCTTCTAGTAATTTAATGCTTGGTTCCTTACCTTCACAAAGGCTTCTCTTACTTTACTATATATCTTACTTAACATAATAATGAAAAGTTTTGATTACTTAGTCTGGTGACACACGATGATACACACTCGATACACCGTACTAAAAACTGCGCACTATTTTGGAACATTTTCGTGTATAGCCCAATTTAGAGCAGAGGGTTAGACTCGGATGATACACGAGTGTCTTATTACTTTGTGGAGTCTTTGACAGTTACTATGTCCCGTGACACACGATGATACACACTCGAGACTAAACACGACGTAAAACCGGTTTTTGTATCGAATGTGTATCAGCCCATGGTACACGTAGTTTATACACGGTTGATACACGTTCTTCAGGCAGCAAAGAAAATTCATCATTTCCATATGTTCTATACTCATACAAACCGAGTACATGCATACATATGTAATAAAATACTCGTGTATCATTCGAGTCTAACCCTCTGCTCTAAATTGAGGTATACACGAAATTGTTCTAAAATAGTGATAAGAAAACCAGTTTTTAGTACGGTGTATCGCATGTGTATCCCGTACAACCTTAAGTCGCGATTATTTGCCAAGATTTTACGAATACATTAAAAATAATGTAAGATTAGAGCTCAGCAAGGAGGAATTTATAACACTTACTACCGATATATGGTCATCACGTGCAACAGAAAGTTATATGTCTGTAACGACGTATTTTGTTGGCAATAACTGGACTATGAATAGCATCTTACTCGATTGTTTCAAAAGGGAGGAAAGACCATACTATACTGCACAAAATCTATTGGATGAAATAATAAGGGTCGTGAATGATTGTGATGTATATGAAAAAGTATACACTATTGTA
This sequence comes from Dioctria rufipes, assembly GCA_963924295.1. Taxonomy (NCBI): domain Eukaryota; kingdom Metazoa; phylum Arthropoda; class Insecta; order Diptera; family Asilidae; genus Dioctria; species Dioctria rufipes. The sequence continues at coordinate 73,541,902 of OZ002743.1, read as the reverse complement.
AGAGACAATACCGCCGATATTATTATTATTATTATATTATTCTCCCTATACCTTTGGATTCCGGCTCACGTAAAACTTGTTTATATTTGGTGCTTTAAATCGGGCATCATGTGGTGAATTCTACGTCTTAAAATATTTCACAAGCAGTTTTCTTTCTTTTGCAAGGGGTATGTACCTTGGACACTAGAAACATTTGTACCACGAACATGTCCAAAAAAATCCATAGCCCAGCATTTACATAAATAATAGCTATAGAAATTTTTTTTCTTAGAGTATTTTTATTCTTGGTTGAATAAAGAGTGTTATTTAATTTATTTAACTCTATATAGGTATAACATCAATTCTTCTTAGTAAGGTACAATACCCCACTGTCCATGGTACAGCTGCATGTATTACATTGGGCAGCATGCACAACCATCACATTTCCTTTCATATATCATTTCCTATTAATATATAAATTTTTAACTGATTGGAAAGGTTATAGGTTAAACAATCTATAATTATCGCTTGCTTAAAATTTTTCTCATTAGTTTTATCAAAACAAGATTATGCCAAAAGTGGTCACAGGGTACAGCGCCTTCCCTTACGTGTGGAAGAGATTTATTATTTGGTTTGTTATTATTTCACATTGTAATATTTAAACTTTAGGGAGTATGTACCTATGTTAATTACTTAGAAGACAAGAAAACTACATATATGTAGTTGATTTGAACGCAAGATTTACATGTGCTTATCTCTTTTTTCGTCCTTAAAGCTATCAGTAACAAGTATTTAGCATCGAGATATTCCAGTTACTTCAGTTTGTCTGAATGCATTTGGCTTGGAATCACGACTTGAGATTGTTATCTTTCATCGGAATTTGTTTAGCTACCCTAATTGATAGTTATGTTTCTGAATCGACTATTGAAAACTCTGCAATATTATTTTTCCAGAAAATATTCTCAAGGCACCTCTAAAATATTGTATGCGGAACATGTATTCCGAATATACCTATTTTGAATTTGTATAGGAAGTATGATGTGGGTATACCTCCTATATATTCCTCATTTAATTTCCTTACGCACAAAAAAATTTTTTTTTTTTGCAATATTTCACGCCGACGACGCGGCCCCTTATAATGATTATGTCAATCACCTCAATTAATTTTCATTAAACATCCATCAATTGGGAATTTGCACAAAATTCGCATAACAAGTGGCGCACACGTAACCCTCCACCAAGTCATAGGACATAGGTGGTATGCTGTGGATGGGGTACAAGCATTGTTTAAATAATAAACATACTCAACTGAAGCAATACGGCGATATACTATGCCATGCCAACCCCAGGGCTATATTTATTTTTATAACCAGACATGCCACACTTGCGAACAGAACGATTCATCTCTTAGAACGAATTCATTTGAAAACTATATACATACTTCAACACTTATGTATAACTAGGTAAATATTAATCAATGGCTGCAATAACAAGAATAAATAATTTTTTTTAAATTAATAATTCTAAACACAAATTAATTACTGTATAATTTTAATTTACAGAAGAATTTAATAGAAAAGTTCATTCAAAAATAATCTTTTTCGTCGACCGTGTAGGTAATATTTATTTATGGATGCAACATGTTTTTTTTTTTCTAACAAAAAATTATAAATATTTTCAGATATCATAGGGTATCAAAATATAGTTCTGTAGATAGTGCATATGTATATAATATATGTATATATATATACATTCCATAAAAAATAAATACAATATCTATCTAGAATAGCAAAAATATTACTTACTAAATCTTTATACAAATCCTTGCTAAGGTGTGGAGTCAACTTTAATGTCCCGACGAATATAAAAAATAATCCCAGGAGAATTGATAAGCTTTTCAGAACAATAGACGTCGAAGCCATTGATTAATTCTTTTATATACTTTTATAACTGCACAAAATTTAATAAAATATTTTGTTAAAATATATCAAAACAATCACATCGAAATAATTTAAACTATAAAACCGCAATTATCACACACTCAAAATACATAAAAATAGGTGGATAATATAATGGCGAAAAATTACTCTAATCCGCTTCACTAATTTCAGTAACAATTAATCCGTTATATAAACATATTAAATATTACAGTAATCTAACGACTTTTTTAGTGAAAAACTTTTAATACACAATTTGTTAAACAAAAAATTATTTTTTCGATATAATTGGAAGCCGAAATTAAACGTTACCGTACACATGAGAAAATCGATACAAGTGCTGATGGTGCTGCGCTGCGCTGCTGTACTGACTGTAGTGCTGTAGAATGGCAAAAGTTTTTGTGCGTGTGACGCTGACGACGTGAAAATAACATCATTGCAAAGCACTCTAAAAGAAAGCAGGCATTTGGTTGATACTTGAAAGGAAAGGAAAGGAAACCATCCAAGATCTGTCGTTAGCGTTACAACAGGGGGTTAGATTAGAAATACTCAGAGTCAGAACTGCTTCGAGAGATTCAAGAAACATTTTCCCCAAGTCACTCGGAGTTCATCATAGCGCATGGAATGCTATCGTTTCATGTGTATCTCGAAATACAAAAGAGTGCGAGGCGAAACAAAAACGTTACGAAAATGTTAACATGCTTGCATAGAAGTGTACGCAAAAGAAACGTTTTGGTGTTGTGAATTCGAAACAGAAACGAATCATCAGGCCAAAGTGAAGTGAAACTGAAAAACGTAGACTGTCGGTGTAGTGGTAGTTGACATTATATATTTCGTAAACTGTACTCTAAAATGTTTCGTTTTCGAAATGAAAATTACTTGAAGTTCACGAAACGTTTGCATGTGGAGTGAATGACTTTTGAAGAAAAAAACTAAATTTTCTATTTTAATTTATTTGGTAAAAATAGTTTTAGTGTTTATTAAAGAACCTCAGCTTACGCTACGTTACAACGTTAGGTACATCGAGTAAAAAATAGTTTATTGGAATTATCGATAGAGTACAAAATTGCGTAGTAGTAAACTAACTAAATTTCAATAATAATATTTATAAATATACCTACTCAAATTTTTTGACACTTCAAAATTTTAATAAATAAAAATTAACGCGGCGTTTTGCTATTTGGAGTGACAAACAAATTAACATACACAAAACGTCAAGTTCAATAAGTCCAAAGGTGTACGTTTTCAATACGTTTTTGTTTCGCTGCGATTATAATGTTAAAGCTGTTCGTAAAATTTACATTTTCGTTTCACTTTAGGTGTACACTCTCAAATGCTTAGAGGGACCCAGTGGGAAATGGAAGCGCTCAAAGACGAATGCAAGAGTGCTCCTTTAGGAGTTCGCAGCGATTCCTCACCGTATCCTTGTTCATATCGTTTTAACGTGAGCATGTCCGCAGAGGGAAGGGCTCAGTTGCAACTTCTTGGGAAGCGTTCCTGGAGCGATTGTAGGGTAGCACTCTTGAAGCGGTGATAGGGAATATAGAGGGAATCAAGATAAAAGCTTTATTAAAAAAAAAAAAAAAAAAAAAACCTTTTATTCTGCACTCCGTTTAATTATAAATCTATGCATGTTTTTGCTAAACAAAAATAAAGCAAAAGTTTTACATTATATTTTCAAGATATTTGCATAACCACACATTTCATTTGACTACTAAAATTTCAATTAGCCGCACACTTCAACTGACTAAGAATGAAATTTCTGCTGCGCTTTTCACAACAAAAAATAGATAGGTTATGAATAAGCCTAAACTCAGAAAAGAGATCTACTTCTGCACAGGATTCTGTCAGAAAATAATGCAAAGTAGTTAATAAGTGAACCAACAAGAATAACAGGTAGATCAACGACATTAATAGTTTGGGTTATTACGAATAGCACAAGGTTATCAGTTAAAATGGACGACCGGTTAAACGTAAGTGATCATATGAGACAATTACTACATTAGATTTATACTGAAAGGAAAAAATTACGTATATGTATGTAAGGAAATAGAAATATTTAAATATTCAGAGAATGACTTTTGTGAAGAGATATCTAAAAGTGCGATTGTTGAATGTAGTCTAAATTTTCAAGATCATAATCAATCAGCCCGCGTATTTAAGAATGAATTGCGTTTGACTGCAAAAAAATTTACACAAAAATATATATATTAGAAATCAACATAATCCGTGGTTTAATAGAAACTGAAGGGAATTATGGCAAAGGAAGATAACTAAATATACTAATAGGGAATGTGATTGGAATTATTACCGTGTAGCGAGAAATGTTTATAAGGCAGAAAAGGTTAAAAGTAATTATATTAGAGAATCTATAAGTGATTGCGTTGAACAAAAACACATGTGGAGGGTAATTAAAGCTTTGGTGAACATCGTTTATTTGATGAATGCTTGCATCTGCCGTGGAAGGAAATCTTTTGCTGCGAATCAGTCGACGGTCAAGTAGAAACTTTCTCATCCCTTATTAGCTACCTCTTTGAAAAATTTGTCCCAATAAAAAGAAAATATATACCCATTGATGGTTGTCCCTGGTTCTCGCCAAGAGTTCGATCTCTCATTGCCGAACGTGAATATTTATATCATCGCTATAGGCGGCTGCGGACTGATGAAGCACGATCTCTATACACAGCTGCTCGAAATAGGGCGACCGCGGAAGCTCAACGAGCAAAGCGCCAATATTTCAGCTCCAAATTTAACCTAAATCTTAGTCCAAAGACGCTGTGGCGAAATTGAAGACAAGCTGGGGCCGTCAAAGGCAGTAATTATAATTCTAAAATTGATCTCGACCCCGAAGAACTAAATATATTCTTTACATCATACAATACTGCGCCCACTGAGCTAAGTAATTCCACTCCCAGCATAGGTTATTCAACAAGATCTTTGTCTGTGTCCAATAATAATGGCAATACCTTTTCTTTTAGAGGAGTCGATTATAGCGAACTTCTCGCTGCTATATCCTCAATCAAATCTGAAGCTACTGGACCTGATAACTTACCACCACGGTTCATTAAGCTTTTATTACCATTTATCGGAAAGTATATGCTACATATAATGAATTCGTGTTTGACGTCATCGTCTTTTCTCACTGCTTGGAAGTTTGCAATCGTCACGCCCATTCCGAAAAAATCCTCTCCGGAATCTGCAGCGGATTGTCGCCCAATCAGTATTTTGTGCTTTATATCCAAAGTATTTGAAAAGCTTATGTATAAACAGATATTTGAATATCTCGACCGGGGTGATTTTCTGACGCATTGGCAATCGGGATTCCGGCGATTTCACAGCTGTGAGACAGCTGTGTTGAAAGTAACTTCTGACAAAAGAAGCGCTCTAGACCGAGACCATTTTATGGTCCTAGTACTTCTAGATTTCTCTAAGGCTTTTGATAGCGTGAATCACGGTATCCTCCTCGATAAACTAGCTAACTCATTCAATTTTAGCAACTCAGCCGTTGCTTTAATTAACAACTTTCTGACCGATCGTAAACAGCGAGTCAAAGCCAACGAAGTATTGTCTACTGCACTACCACTAATAAGTGGGGTCCCTCAAGGTTCTATATTGGGTCCTTTTCAGTCTGTTTGTAAATGACTTGCCTGACATTGTCCAGGATGTGAATATCCATTTATATGCTGACGATGTCCAGTTATATCTGAATAGACCTATTCGGCTCTTAGAGGACTGCATTGATCGAATGAATTGTGATCTTAACAGAATCAATGTCTGGTCGAGGAATAATCAGTTGGTTTTAAATCCTATCAAGTCTCACTGTATTTATTTCTACAATCAAAAATTGAATTCTTCTGAAATACCACCTGTAGTTTTAAACAACGTTTCGCTGCCTATGCTAAATAAAGTCACTACTCTTGGTATTATTTTAAATAGCGAAATGAAGTGTTGCGACTACGTTAACAGTAACGAGTATCCTGTCTACTGAAAATCGCCTCAGATTAATTAAAACTTTAATTGTGCCTCACATCACTTATGGCAGTGTTATTTTTCCGAAACTGGATAGTTGCTATGCTCGTAAGATGGAAGTAGCTTTCAACGACTGCATCCGCTTTGTTTATGGACTTCGCAGGTTTGACCATATCTCGCCATTTAGATCTCGAATTCTTGGCTGTCCGCTGTTTCCCTACTTGCGTCGACGTGCTCTAGTTTTCTTATATAATCTAATTCATTGTGATCGACCTAGATACTTACGAGAATTTTTAAAGTTCACACTATCACGGCGTAATAGGAATATATTGCTTCCACGTTTCTATAAATCTTACATGGAGGGTTCTTATCTTGTCCAAATTGCCCGTCTATGGAATAACCTTCCCTTGAATGTCCAAACTGCAGGCACTGTCATAGTATTTAAGCGGCACATGGAAATACTTGTAGTATAATATTTATTACTCCTTTGCTATTATGAATTATACTCATGATCTCCACAGCAGAATTTACGGTAAATTTTTAAATTTAGCTCTGAAAGGAAACTAAGTTCTTATAGTAGCCCTTATTATATTTAATTTTTTTTTTAACTTGTTTCATAATTTAGAAAAATTGTTTCTGTATATTCCTTTCTTCTGTTAACTTTGAAAACTCGATCTCTAGCACCTTTAAATCTAATGTACGAAAAAAGATTATTAACTCTTGTGTACAGTATTCCTAAATAAATATTTCTATTTCTATTTCTACTTAAGGAGCCAAAAAAAGATATGAAAGCCATTAAGTTTAACGGCATAATAGTTCAAGATAGCCTAGAAATTGCGGATAAATTTAAGGTATACTATACTTTAGTGAAACTTTACATAATACTATAATCGCAATCCGCAATCGGATATAGCAATTCAAAAATCAAAAAACTTGGTTTAATCGAAATTCAAATTTATTTCGATCTAATATTCGTTAAACAAATTGATACGGAAATCAGTTTACTTGCAAAACTATAATCGCAATCCGCAATCGGATATAGCAACTCAAAAATACCAAATTGCAAATTGTTGTATTTTCAACTAGGTTCAAGTGTTCAAGGGAGAATAGAGAATATAAGTCTGAATACCTCCCTCAAATCTCCCAACTTGGTTTAATCAATTCAAATTAATCAATTAAACTTTTCGCTAGTTAAATAAATACTAAAAATCTCTGCACAACTATAACGTAGGTACCTAACAAGAGAGAACACAAACAGAACAAACGACAAACTCCAACTTACCGAATACCGAAGAAAACTATTCTTTCGGAATGAAAAAACGACCATCATCAGTGCTGTCGTTTTTAAAATTTCAAGAGTAGTACAATATGTTGCCAAAGCGGAGTACTTTCGGAGAAAAGAGAGTACACGACTAACGAAATTTAATGAATTAAAATTAAGTCCAGAAATCATATTAATGTGAATAAAACTCATTTTCATTAAAATGATTCAAATTTAGATTTTAAAATAAATTTTTATATGTCTTCTATTATTATATTATTTATATTTTTTTTTATATAAAAAAACTGATTATTTTAAGATTTTCCCATGATTTTTTGTTTTCAGCAGTAAGAATTTCTTAAGTTTAGTTGACAGCTGTTGATTTGAAAGATTCATTAATTAATAGCTTCCATTCAGATCATACTTTTGCATGAAGTAAAAAGGTTCTGTTATGAAAAGCTATTCTTGAGAAAAGCATACCTGCATAAAGCAAATCAATACAGGTGTATATACTAATAAAATACACAAATTCGATCATTAATTTAATTATTGAAAACTTTTAAATTTTCAAAATATTTGTAAGAATTTTAATGCAATCATCATGCAAAATTGTATTGACAACTTCAGTCGCTTTAGTTTTTCTGAATTTCAAATCTTTTACAATATTTGAATCAGTAATGCACAGAAATAATTCTGGTAAAGCAAAATGGATTAGACACCCTTGCATAAAATTAAAAGTTATTTTGATTTTTTCATGTACGTTCGTCCGTTCGTCCATCCTTACGATAACTCAAGAGTGCGTGTACTTAGAGAGCTGAAATTTTGCATATGAGTAACTCCTTTGTAGGGTTGCCATGCAAAAATTTCGTTTTTCACTATGTATATATTTTGATATTGCCTAAGAACTCGTCGACGTAGAGAGCTTAAATTTTTTACGTAGTGTTTTCATAAAAATAGTAAATATAATTTCAAAAATGGACTAAATCTGGCAACCCCTTCTTGGTGTTTCGATATAAAAATCTAGAATTTTTATGAATACTGTGAAAACGATCAGTCCTATATGGTTTTCATGTACTGAAAACTTCTTCAGAATATGAAATCCTATAAAATTGGTTGTAAATTTTTTCTGTCCGACGAACCGTTCTAGAAATATACGCGAAAGACCACTTCAAAAATCAAACTTGCACAGATGGGTGACCATACGAAATTACATACTGGAAATCATCTAGGATATTGTAAGAATGGGTCTAGGACCAATTCGAGTTTTTTACTTGTTTGCAATAACTTTAAAACATATTTTACAAAAACCGCCTGTTGTTTATAAGGCTCCGTACATACAGAGCAAAGGTTTTGAACACGCTTAGTTTGTTTATTATAAGTATTACCTTTTGTTGGTGACCAAACAACTCCATAGAATTTCCAAGAATGGTTTCTTGACATATCCGATCGTCGTGCTCTAAATCTGTCGTTATACTAGAAATTATGTTTTTCTATATTATTTATGTTTGTTTGAATTTCCAAGAATTGTTCTAGATTGCCTTTGATCTTCGGATACATTTGTCATATTCTTATTGCTTGCACCACAACTACTACATTTAGAAACTTTAATACTGTATCTGCAATATTGCCAAGAATTGACTTTAGTACTTTACCTATGGACATATATAGTATATTGGATGCTTTGACACTTATTTCTCCATTAGAAAAAAGGGATCACATTAGATTTTTACTCTGCACTTCACAGTTCTGTATGAAGTTCTGTTTCCCCGGTAAATATGGAACAGTTTGTTATCTGAAAGAACTTTCAGGTCATTATAAATAATGGTCGATACTCATTATAGGGTCATTCCACAGGAAATCGATAAAAATTTGCACTTTCCTAACCCGACCATCACCAATCTCGTTTTTCTTTTGCTGAAAGTTTAGTAGTTATGCGATAAGAATTCAACTTTTTTTTTGTGCTGCGCCGCATGCTGGTTGAACTAAAGCACTTTGAGATCCTTAAAATACGCCAATTTTTGGTCTGCTGAGTTATATTATAAAAATCATAACCTTGGTTCTCATTAACAAAGAGACATGACCTTTAGGTTATTTTAAAGATGATAAGTACAATCCTTAAGGGAAAATTATAAAAAAGACATGCCTTTTAGAAGAAGAAAAAATTAAGGATAGTAAATATATCCTTTATCTTTGAAAATCTTCAAATACATTCCCTTCATTTTTCCTTGCTTTATTTTTAAATTAATGCTCATAATGTTGTTAGTAAATGATTAAATTTTTAAGTTGTGATCTCAATGGGTTTGTAGACGAGAATTTTTTTTTTTTTTTCATTTGAGGTCTGGTTTTTTAGGAAAACAATGTCATATAAATCTATTTTGTTATCCTTGATCCCGTAAGAATTTTTCAGTAAGGATATATTTTTTGTCTTCTCAAATGTGACAAATTAACAGTCCATTAAACATAAAAAAAATTATCTCGCCTCGAAACCAATTGAGATCCCAACTTGAAAATTTAACTTCTTACTAAAACATTATGAGCATTAATTAAAGAAATGGTATTAGCTGTAAGTTCCTTGAATTTCGCATATTACAAAATTTGTACTCTTTAATCAAATACCACTGTTTCTGTGGAATTGCCCACAAGAAGTCAAAAACCCTATCTCAATCACATCATGCAAACTAAACTGTTGAATCGACGGGGGTCTACATCTACATCATATTTAAAATAAAATTAAATTAAACTTATACAAAAAATCAGCTTTACTGACGAAATATTTCCTCAGTTTTTCCACAAAAGAAGACAGTCTTAATCGTCGTCCCTAAAATTTTCCACAGAGATGGTGTAAGCTGTAAGTTCCTCGAATTTCGTATTATGAAAATTAGGATCTATTCTCAGGTTTTTCCTTTGTGCCACAGTTCACAAATTTTATATTATTTTTTATTACAAAAAATCAACGTTTTTACAACCTTGAATTAAAGTAAACAAATGATATAGTTAAAATAAATCCCTAAATACCTTCGCCGAATCATAAAAAAACTCAACCTTCCATGAAAAATTTACTGTTAATTGGACTTAACTTTTGTGAGAAGGAAATTGAAGAAAATAGGAAAGACATAGGAAAAGGCAAAGAGCGATTAAAAAAACGTTTTCTGGACTAGAATAGATTTTTCTGGAGTTCTTCCAAGTAGAGAGTGTTCATTATTCACTTCATAAACATTAATCACAGAACGAATGAATCATAATGACATGACTAGATAGGTGTAATTAGGCTAAAACAAATCAGATTACACTTTAGTGCGCTGCTCTCCAACGCTGAAAAAAATTATAAAACATGGATGTGTTAGCTCTTAGCTGCTGTTTGGTATATTTCCAAGGTATATAGAAAACATGTCTTCTATATACCTTGGTATATTTCATCAAGTACATCGTAGTACCAAGCCTAGTGGAGACCTGGATTAAACAAGATGAAATACACTTCTACAACTTGCAAGGATTTACCCCGATATTCAACTGCCGAAAATCTGATACAAGATGGGGCGGAACAGCGATTTATATAAAAGATTCCATAAAATTTTCAACTGAGCAAACCACGGAAGCGGTATATGAGCAACTAAATGTGATACGTATAATGATTGAGGACATAATTCCAAAATTAACGATAATCGCATACTACAAGCCGCCTAATACTAATGGTGAATAGTTTCTAGAAGCATTAGAATCTATACTAACTAAATATAAAAATTGTATACTAATATCGGATACTAATATAAACTTGCTTAATGATAACGAAGACACAAAGAAATACTTGGAACTACTGTCAACTAATGATGCAACAGTGCTAAACAACATTGACACAAAGTTTGCTACCAGAATTTTGAACATAGCTGCTCAATAATTGATCACGTGGTAACTACTGTAATGTATGTATATATAAACCTTTCAATTCTAATTTATGTCACCTCAAATAGATAAGATTACATACCGAACCAATGCACTGTAAAGCCATGACCACAGACAAGGAAAATAAACAATTATCGAAACGGTAATTAAAAGAAAATAAAAACAGACAAAGTTTGCTCGACCTCAAGAAGAATTTGCAACGCAAGCAAATTCTGCTATGCAAGCATAATTCTTCATTGATAAAATATTCATACCTGAAGTCATTGCTTTACATACATATCGATACATTTTGACTCATTCAGAAATTGTGTGATCAGAAATGCTGACACTACAATTTTTGATTATTAATTTTGTATATTGCAATTCTGCAATAATCCCCCCTTTAGAATTGTAAAGAAATATTGATTCCTTTGTAATCATTTTATATAAATAAGCTGCTACTGTTCAATAAAAATTAGACTTAAACTGACTATCTGTCTTTTTATTTTTCAAAATTCAACATCGGCATACTCTGCCATCCCTCCATTATAGCGGCATACTCTACCTTTGTACAGATATAACAGCGGCATACTCTGCCTAAAATATTATAAAGCGGCATACTCTGCCACACAAATTACATTGGCATATTCTGCCTTAAATAATATAACAAGAGAGGCATACTCTGCCATCAAAAGTAAGTTCGGCAGTCTTCTGCCCTTTTCTTGATACAAGTCATGACATGTACAAAACATGGATAGATGCTTGCGTAAAAACCTTAATATTATTACACTACTCTTAATGTGGAAAGGTACGAGTACGACTTTGGACTGGAGCTTAGGGACTGGCCTCAAGTGGACCACCGCATCATGATATTCACGCTTAGAAAGGCCTTAGAGAGGAGACCAAAAATGTCCAGCAAGAAAACAGTAAGAATAAATACTGAAAAATTAAGAGCAAAGGTAAGATCTGCTGTTGACGATTGCGATAGTCTAAACTTTGATAAGCTTATCGAAATAATACAAAAAGCGAAACAAGAAGCACTGATATCAAACTCGTTAGAATTCGAGAAAATAACTGGATCATATTAGAGATAATAAGCAAAATAAAACAAAGGAATAAATTATGTAAGAAAATAAAAGGGGGCTCAAATAATTCACAACTGATACAAAACTGAAAAAGGATTAAGAACGACATCTCCTGGAATATAAGAAGATCAAAAATGAGTTATGCGGAACAAAAAATGCAAAAAGCAGGAAGCGACTAAAAAAGATGTAGAAAGCAATCAACGAGACATTAAGAAATAGTAATTCGGATGACAGAAAAGGCAGTATAGAAGAATTAAAAACTGAGGATAACAACTTTAAAGACAAAGAACATATTGCCAACTATATGAACAAACACTTTGTGAATGTGGGCCCGTCACTAGTAAAAAAATTGGAGGACAAGTGCAGGTTTCCTTGTGAACCAACTAAAAATGTAACAAGATCAAACTGTGTATTTATCAGACCTGTGAATGATGCTGATGTTGAAGTGGAAGGAGATAGAAGAGTCCCAAACAACTTCCGACCCATAGCGCTTCTCAATGTGTTCAGTAAAGTATATGAGAGACTACTTCATAATCAGTTTACAGCATTTATTCAAAGTAATGGTGGATTTGATAAAAAGCAATATGGATTCCAAAAGCAAAGCAGCACGACGGCTATTATGTATGATGTAATGGAGTTCATTATAATAAAGAACTTGATGCAGGTAATTATGTTATTGGAGTATTTGTCGACTTAAAGAAGGCATTTGATACTGAAGATCATACCGTATTAATAGAAATATTAGCCGAATTGGGAATTAGAGGAAAAGCAAACCAGTTACTAAGTAATTATCTGCAAGCAAGGCAGTGTTGTACGAAAGTGGGAAATATCTATAGTGAGAATGATGCGATGAATACTGGAGTCCCGCAAGGATCAATTCTAGGTCCGCTCCTTTATTCTCTGTATATCCAAAATTTAATGGAGGCTAGACTGGCCGCGGAATACTACTTATATGCTGATAATACCCTGCTCCTGTATAGTGGGAAGGATGGCGATGACTTAGAGAGGATAATAAATGAGGACTTAATACGGTACACAAGATGGCTATATGGAAATAAACTTACAATAAATACATCGAAAACAAGCTTCATGGTTTTCCAACAGAGAGGCAAGCAAAAGCTGAACATTGGACTGCAAGTGGAACGAGAACCAATTAAAGGAGTCGACTCAATAATATCTGGGAATGATAATAAACGATAAACTGACTTGGAAACAACACACAATATATGTGAGGAAAAAAATTCCACCACTTATAGGAATCATGAGGAGAACAGACTTTTTTAATCGTCAGACGAAAATCTTAGTCTACAATGCATTTATACTACCAATAATTACTTACAATATAATTAACTGGTCACAATGTAGCAATCACTTATTAACCTGCATGCATAGGGTATTAAACAAAGCAATAAAGTCCATATTTAATTTACATAGACTCACACCAACGCATGAGCTGTATGAATCGACAAATTTTCTGAGCTTAAAACAACTAATTTATTTGGAAAAAGCTAAAATTATATATAAGATAAGAAGAAAGAAGTTAAAGTCGAACATAAACCTAATAGAGCATGGTGAAACACATAATTACGGCACACGATTACGCCAACATCTACGTCTATCGTACGCTAGAACAGACAGAAAACTCAAGTGTCTAAAATACACAGCTGTACTCATATACAATGAATTACCAGAGGAAATAAAAAATACAGAGCAAGTGCACAAGTTCAAGAAATTAATAAAGAAATTTGCACATGAGAATGTTGCAATAGTATGATGTGTAAACTGATTACTATGTAACAACAATGATAACTAGTGACTAAAAAGAAAAGAATTGTTGAATAGAAGAAGTGCTCTTCACTAATACCAGCCCCTGGCTGTCTGTGAAGATGCCCAAATAGTTCTTATAAGAAAAAAAGGAAATTTAATTTAATTTAATTTAAATTTTAATTTAATAACTAACTAGTTCTTACCTCGTTGATTTAGTCTGACTAGAGAGATGGAGAGAGTGGTGGAAAGGAGGATAGCTCTGTATTATAAAAAAATAAATAAAAAACTTCTCAACCAAACTCGTTAATAGATTTTATTACTAAAATGTACTACGAATGTATAGTTTTAAATGAAGGTGAATAAAACCTTTTAGATTATTTGCTAATATTATATATAGGAGTTTTAAGTATGAAGAAATGAAAAGCGGAGTACTTTTATAAAAGGAGTAGTATACCGGAGTACGCTATTAGTTTTTGGAGTACAAATACTCCGATCGGAGTACAAACGACAGCACTGACCATTATCCATAATACATGCATCAACGAAAATTTTTCATTTCGACTGATATATACATATATTTAGTATAAACTTACCGAAGAAAAAATTATTAAAAACGGTACAAAAAATTCTTCTTTTCTTTTCCTAATTTTGAACCACCACCCCAGCCACCAGCATTTAATCCGTACTTTTTTTCTCTTTTTCTTCCCCCGCTCGCCGGGCGGCAATCAAAAGCCAAAAGTGCGAACTATTGGCGTTAATGTCGAAAACGGTTTTTGTAGGCGGCGGCTCGGCATGAAAAAAAACTAAAAATCTATTGCTTACAGTTGGCGTGACGAGCGCTTTTTTGTTTTCCGCGGCTGCCGAAGCGGAGCAAAAAGGCAGAATGATGATTAACATTTCTCCGCAAGGCGGCTGCGGAACGGCAAATACGGCACTTTTGGCGTGAGTGTCGCAAAATGAGTTCGGAAACCGTGGCGCTCGTGTCAGTTTTCTAGCAGAACTCCAAACCACTCACTAACAAAATTTCGAAATCAGAGGCGCATACTACGACATCTATTTTTCAAACTCAAATTTTCCAGAATTCTCCAAACGCGCCCATTTTCATTTTGGAATTTTTGCAATCTCTCATTCGTTCTCTGATTTTCTTTAAGTGCGGTTGGCGTAGAAGTGGTGTAATTTACAATATCTTATTTAACTTTCTCAAATAGTATTTAAAGTGAATATTTATCAACATTAAATAAAATGTGAGTACTTATTTTTGTCTAATTTAATTAAAATTCAAAACATTTTTGTTCTAATTTCTTTGAGCTCAGGGACAAATTTTCTCAATATGGCTGCCGTATTGATTTTCTTTTTTCAACACATTTAGTGAAAAAACTATAAAATTATAGTTCCAGCAGTTTCGATAGACTTAAGTTTTAGGTAGATTTTAAATTACAGTTAAAATTAATTATTTTTGGTCTAAATTAAAAAGATCGATAATGCTGACAGATTAATTGTGATAATTGGTCCGACATTTTGTAAACTGGTTTATTTTTTTTTTATTTTTTTTTTTTTCTCAGGTATAATCGAAGTGGAGAGCGACCAAGTGGAAATCGTGGTGGATACCGCGATGGAGCAAATCGGGGTGCATCAGGAAGAGGAAATGGTGGTGGCAGTTATAGACCAGCTGGCGGACCACCGTCTGAACGTCGTGATCCATTAAATAAAGGGAAACAGCAACCTGGAGAACGTTTACGTCGTATTCGTTGGGAAAGTGTAGACTTAACACCATTTCGTAAGAATTTCTATGAACCTTGCCCATCTGTATTGAGTAGGCCTGAAGACGAAGTACACAGTTATTTATCTCGGAATGAGATAACTGTTAAAGGAAAGGGAGTACCACCTCCAAGTTTGGAATTTAATGAAGGGGGCTTTCCAGAATACGTCTTAGAAGAAATTAAAAAACAAGGATTTAAGCAACCAACAGCTATACAAGCGCAAGGTTGGCCAATCGCACTTAGTGGTAGGGACATGGTGGGTATAGCTCAAACGGGATCGGGGAAAACCCTCGCGTATGTACTCCCGGCTGTTGTTCACATAAATCATCAGCCAAGATTACAACGTGGAGATGGTCCGATCGCGTTGATTCTTGCACCCACACGTGAATTAGCCCAACAAATTCAGCAAGTTGCAAACGATTTCGGTTCTCGGACTCGCGTAAGTAATACATGTATTTTCGGAGGCGCTCCAAAACATTCTCAAGCTAGAGATTTGGAGCGGGGTGTCGAAATCGTTATTGCAACTCCTGGAAGATTAATTGATTTCCTAGAAAAGGGAACAACCAATTTAAAAAGATGCACTTATCTAGTGCTTGATGAGGCTGATCGTATGTTAGATATGGGCTTTGAACCACAAATTCGAAAAATTATTGAACAAATCAGACCAGACCGACAAGTGCTTATGTGGTCAGCAACGTGGCCAAAAGAGGTTCGTAATTTAGCTGAAGAATTTCTTGATAACTACATTCAAATCAACATTGGATCCCTAACTTTATCAGCGAATCATAATATTCTACAAATTGTTGATGTTTGCGAAGAGCATGAAAAAGAATCTAAACTAATGAAACTTTTAACAGAAATTTCATCAGAAAATGAAACTAAAACAATTATTTTTGTTGAAACTAAAAGACGAGTTGATGATATTACACGTGCTATATCCCGTCAGGGATGGAGAGCATGCGCTATTCATGGTGATAAGTCACAGCCAGAAAGAGATTATGTTCTCAATTCATTCCGTACTGGAAGGCAAACAATCTTAGTTGCAACTGATGTTGCAGCTAGAGGTTTAGGTAAGGCATTTAACCGTATTAATTTTTACAATTACAATACTTGATTCGCAATTTTAAAAAAAAAAAAAAACTTTTTTACAAAAATTACGTCAGTCAGATGAGTGGCCGTGAAATCTGTGTTAGCCGTGGACTTATTATTTTAAATGAATAAGCCTAAATATTGTGCATTGCAAAGACAAGACCAGCATAACGGAAAATTTCAGTTTTAAATATTTTTCATTTTTTTTTTTTTAATAAGAACTAAAACTTTATTTTGGTAAGTTTGCTTAGGAAAATTTCGATTTCCTCTTTAAATCATATCCAAAAATGTTGGTTTTGTATTTAAGCTGGGTGTGTTAATTCAATTCTTTCCTTATAACGATATTGCAAAGTGATGTTCATTTCAGGAGAAATATAATAATATTTCAATTCAGAAAAAATAAACCCTTTAGATACCACCTTGCATGATAATAAAAAGGTGTACTTCTACTGCAGGTTATCGATTAGTTTTGTAGAATTTTTAGCTCATTTAGAATTACTACATTGCATTGTGATTTGTTGGTAATTTAAAATATTAGTGGGATAATTCCAGGTTTGAAAAATAATTTTCAACAAATGGTTTTACAAATATGTAATGTAATGCGCACTGCGCAACATTTTCTTATTGAAACCAAACATCACGATTTTTAAGTATTTTCTTTACATGTTTTCAGAAAGGAAAGTAATTGATAATCACCCAGCATAGAATGCGGGATGCTACAATAAAAATGTTCGCAGCTTTTGTCCAGTATTCACAAAAATATCTTTGAAAACAAACAAAAAACATTTCTTTTGCATGGTCGGTAGTTTAATTCACAGGTAGCAAATGATGATTATTGGAAAGGAGTTATCTCATCGAAGGTAATTTAAATAGGTGAATACTGGAGATCTAAGGAATAGTATTTAAAAAGGCTTCTCTAATTTACTTTTACGGGATTAATTTTCGTCATTTAACTTAAGGCATTATGATGATAAGTGTATGTATAATGATATTTCTGTTGAAATATTTAGGTAAATGATTGCCATTTACTCTTTGCCGTATCTAGGAAGCAAAGGTAAGTTGGCAACTCGAAAGAAGTTTTTAACAACAATTAGATAAGTTGCAATTTGTGTAAATTAATCAGTAGTATAACTGCATATTGCTAGTTTTTAAGGCAATTTCATTAGCAGTGAATTTGGAGCTGCTGCTATAGGAGATTCAAATTTCAATTCATCAATGGATAATCTACTTTCAACTGTTTTTAATTCGTGTGCAAACACGTCATGACGAAGGATTACCTTCCAGTTTGTTTCATGGGGCAAGTCTTAAACAGCTTGTCAGCATTACCTACACAAGTGCAACATTTAATTTTGGATTTTCTATGAATTTGCATAGAATTAAAAAAAAAAAAAAACTTGAATTAGACTCATAAGACATTCTCACAGTAATCGGCATTTTCAATTTCAAAAGAACAAAACAAAAAATGTGCGTGCAATTTAAAATGATTGTTTCAATAAATTCAACAAGCAACAACATACCAAAAGGTTTAAATCTTGTGTCTTGTGAGTTTACATCATCAGGAACACCACTTAATCCATACCACACATGTTTGCAAAATAGTGAATTCAGAAATACATGCATTGTAATCAAGTGCCTTCTAAAAAAGTGTACTTTAACAAAACAGAAAAAAAAAAAGTATTAGAATCATCTTCATAAAGGCGGAAATCAATCAGACTCCCGGCCAAATATATTTGACTGACTTTTAGAATGTGCATAAATTTTTATAGTTAAAATGTGATATCGGCATTTCAATATTTAAACAAAAATGGACTTCGATTTTTTCTTCAATTGATTTTTGTATTTCAATTTTTAAATGGATATATATATAATATAACATGAGGACGAAATTGTTCCTGTAAATTAAATCTCTGCTAACTTGGATGCGAATAGGATTTGTTGTAAGCATTTTCTTTACAGGTTTGTGCCGTAAGAGGTAAGTGTGCGCGAAAAAAAAAACAAGTAAAATAAAAATAAATCGAGGTCCAAGTTAAAACAAACAAAAAAAACGTGAGAAAAATCGAAATGAAATTTTTGTTCCACCTTTGTAATTGTTTTCCTTAAATTTTGCTGAATGTGAATTTTCAAAATTTAGATGTCGAAGATGTAAAATTCGTAATCAATTACGATTATCCATCCAATTCGGAAGACTATGTTCATCGTATTGGACGTACTGGTCGTTCCAATAATACTGGTACGGCATATACTCTATTTACGGCAAATAATGCAGCAAAGGCAAGTGATTTAGTAAATGTGCTGCGAGAGGCGAACCAGGTTTGTCCAGAAGTAAAATCATTTTCATAGAATTGTACATGGTTGATTAATACGCAATTAATTACAGGTTATAAATCCACGCTTATTAGAGATGGCCAAACTTGGAAATAATTATGGGAAATCTCGAGCTCGATTCCAAAATCGTGGAGGGCCAGGAAATCGTATGGGTGGAAATCTTCGTGGTGATAGTCGTGGAGGATTTAATGGTGGACCACGTAGAGATGATCGTGCTGCTGGTGGTATGAATGGATACGGTGGTGGTGGTGCAGGACGTGATTATCGCAGTAACAACTTTAATCCACGACCAGAACCACCTACAGCTAATGGTTTACCTCCGCGAGAATATTCTCGTCCGCAGCCTCGAGATCAAGCTGAAGATTCTCGCACAAAATCTGTGGGAAATTCTACACGTTCTAATGGACAAATATCGCGATTTTCTTCAGATGCGTCTAATGGATTCGAAAATAAAATATCTTCAAGCAAGCCGGCAAATGCATATGGAGCGACAGAACAATCTGCAAGTACAACAAATTCATATCCTCCAAATCAAGGAGCAAGCCGTTTTAGCAGCCGGCCACCAATGCAACAGACTGGAACAACGGCAGCACATACACATAGCTCATATTCCACCTCAGTTCCAAGTTATTCATCATCCAGTTCATCAAGACCACCCAGCGCATCCAATACTTCTGCTTCGACATACCCACCGCAGTACAACACTTCACGAGCCAGTGCTTCAATTCCAACTCAAAGCTCTCATTCTACTACACCTGCAGAATATGCCCAGCAATTTGCTGTTGCAGCAGGCTATACCATTACACCGGGTATGTTTGCCTATCCTCCCCCACCATTGCCCGTGAAGAATTAAATATTTAATCCTTTTTCATATTAGTTTTTAAGTGTTTTAAGAAGTAATTTTTGAATTTATGTGATTTTTTTTTTTTTTTTATTTTCCTGTTAGCAGGACACTGAGTATTGTTTTATTATTTAATTTAATATTTTTTTTGTTCTATAGCCAAAAGTAGGGACTAGTTGGATTCAGACGTATTACAATACAATCTTTTTAATTTAAAATAAAAGACTAATTCGAAAATAAAGAGGCTTATTTATTATTATTTTTGAAAGGGTGTACGAAACTACCACTTTATCCCTATTTCAGATTTTGCACCTATATTTGACTTCACCGAGCAGCGGGTGGATTCTGATGAAATTAAAATCATTTCGAAGGAAGGATAATGTCGCTATACCATAATTTCAAATTGTGATTGTTGGGTGACATTACAATTATGTATATTAAATTATAGAAGTAACAATTGCAGGGTAATTAAAGATATTCCTGGAAAGAAAGTAATGAAGAAAATTTTAATGCAAAGATGTAAGCAGATTTTGTAACAATTTTTTAATATCCATGGTCTTGTCAACGACAAGTTGGACGAGATTTCAAGATGCGTAGAAGTTTGTGGGGGTATTACGCACATGATGTTAAAAAATTTTAATTTGGAAGATGATCGCAGGCAGATTCTGTTGAGCTGTCAAACTATTCGAAATGAATGTGCATGTGGTATTATTGAAATCCGTATTCTTTATTTTCGTACATACGTATGATTGATTTTATATTTTTCCACAAATAGTCGGTCTTTCTTGCGCATTTAATATAAATTTGTCCTTAATGTGTAGTCCTAACTTCCGTGTTAGGATTTATGGTAGGGTAGATTTTAACACTCATTCTTTTTATTTTGGCCTTGATTTCACAATTGTCTTTGTTTTGTCTTCTTTTGTTACAGATATTGATTAAAAACTTTTATGTTTGGTATGTTTTAGTTGATTATTACAGCTTCGCGTGCGACACTAAGCTGTTTCCGTGGTGGTTGTTTGATATATGTTGTTTAGGAGGGTGAGACGGGAGAATTGGGATGGGTGCGGTTAAGGAGGATGAGGAGCTCTGGAGCTTGGACTAGGTATCCTTGTGGGGGTCTTCCTTTGTGGGGCATCCTGCTATGATGACGATGGCTGATGTTCCGGAGATCTATCTTCGATGGTGGGTAACTTTGCTGCAAAAGAAAGTAAATCTTTCGCCAGTATAGTAAATGCCCCTACTCTCAGGGTCAACAAGTTGAAGAGGTGAGATATACCTGAATTCTGCAGGTGGAGTGTGTGCAGGCAGGTTGAATATGAGAGGGTTTGGATGATGAGGAAGTTTTCCCATCTGATGTTGGGCTTGTACGACAAGGTAGTTGTCGATAGGGAGGATTTTTGCTGCCTTGTACAGCTTTTTGTTGGGGTAGCATCTATTATCTGCCCTTCTACGAAGGCCAGTGCAAGAACGGAGTACTTTTCTCTCCACATTACCGAGGTTTTTCATGTAGGTTGGCGAGATCGTGTGCCATATTGGGAAACAGTATGTGATGGTTGGTCGAATTAGTTGCTTATAAAGCAGGAGCTTGGTGGGGACTGATAGCCCATTTGGGGTGTTGAGAAGTGGGCTCAGCAGGCTATAGGCAGCTTTTGCTTTTCTCAAAGCATATTGTGCGTGAGGGTTAAACTTGTACAGGTTAGAGAAAGATATACCAAGGTTTTTGTGGAGGGTGTTATTTTTTGGTTATTGACTTCAATGTCAATATTTTTAGCCAAGGTGGCTATGTTTGCTCGGCTAGTGGTAGCTGGTTTGCGGATGCAAATCATTTCGGATTTGGCGATGTTTATTTTTATACCCCATTTCTTGTAGTAGGCGTCCAGTTTGGCAATATGCTGCTCCACTTTTCTCGCAGCGAATTTTGGCGATATTGAGCGTGCATATGTGAGCGAGTCGTCTGCGTAGAGCAGTGATGTGGAATTGTGATCATTTGGCGGTTGATCTGACGTATAGAGGTTGAACAGGATTGGACCGAGTACTGAGCCCTGAGGGACTCCCGCTTCTAGAGATAGGGTAGCTGAGTTGCAGTTTTCGAGTTTTACTGCGAATTTCCTTGAAGACAGAAAGCTGTGAATAATTTTTGTTAGATGTGGTGGGAAGTTTAGTTCTAACAATTTGAAGATGATGCCGTTTTTCCAGACAGAGTCGAAGACTTTCTCGACATCCAGGAAACAGGCTACTGTGCACTCACCTCTGTTGAGAGCTGAAATTGTGTCAGTATGGAATTTGAGTAACGCATGTGAAGTTGAGTGTTGGGCTTTGAAGCCGAACTGGGAATCTTGTTGGATGCCTACATCATCGCACGTGTTCACGATTTGTTGACGTAGGAGTTTTTCGTACAACTTTCCGATGTTGGAAAGAAGAGATATGGGTCTGAAATCTTTTAAGGCTTTGGTATTGGGACGATGTCCGCAATTTTCCATGAGTCTGGGAAGTAAGCGTTATTTACGCAATTGTTAAAGAGAATGACCAAGAATTTGATTGCAGGCGAAGGAAGATTTCTGATGATTTTGTTTGGTATCTTATCAGGTCCTGAAGATTTCTTGCCCTTAAGTCCACTTATAAGTGCAGATAAGTGGACTGGGTTTGTGAAAAGCTGCTGATCTTGGGGACTTGAGGCAGGGTTATCAGCATGGAATGTGGTAATATGTAGGTGTTCATTTTGGTGGATGAATTCTCTTACATTTGAGTTGGCGTTTGTGCGGAAGTCCGGGCTGCTAAGATCTGAATGATCTTTGAAGGTGGATTGGAAGAATTCTGCGAATGCATTGCATTTCTCAAGAGGTAATCTAAGGGTGTCTTGGCCATTTGTGATTATTTTAGGAGGTTTTGGTTTACGATTACAGACTTTATTGATATTTTCGAAGACATTAGGGCCAGGGTGGATGGATGAGAGTTTCCTTCTGAATTCCTCATCAAGAAATATCTTGGTCTGTTCATCGATAATGGTGGACAGGCATTTGATTTGGGAAAGAACTGATTGGTAGCTTTGGTTGTGGTTTCTGTGGTAAATCCTGTTTAGGATTTTCCGAAGCTTTTGCCTGTATTTGTAGAAATTTTGTAGGCGAGCTGGAAGATGTTTATATTTGTACTTGTGGGGCGTGACATTTTCTGAGAAATGTTCAATATTTTCCTGGATATATCCGTTAAGGAGTTCGATGTGAAAATCTATTTTCGTATTTGAGAGATTTCTGTGCTCGTCAGGAAGGCTTCCTGCTAAGTTCTGAGACAGTCTAGAATGAAATTCTGGCCAGTTGACGTGTTTTAATGTTGATATTTCTGGAGAAGCTAGATAGAGGACGTCGAAATGTGAGTTAGGAGTGATTGTTAGTTCGATGGCCATGTGATCAGATTCCGCAGCATGAGTAGTGCAGGTATAATTTGAAATTTGTGGAAGAAGGTTCACCAGATTAGAAGTCAACAATAGACCCAGAGCGTGGAAATGTGGGAGAGTTTTGCGAAATCGCTAAAAAGTCATTGTCAGCAGGGCCGTCTGTGAGCCAGTTGGCAATACAAGTTCCAGCGCCATTGGTACGTCATTCCAGAGGGGATGTCGAGCGTTGAAGTCACCGCCTATCACCGTGTGGGTGTAATTGCCAGCTAATCTTGTGAGAGTGTTCAGATTGCTCCTGATTTCAGAGCTTTGGGCATGGCATCCGCCGAAGAAAAGATACACAAAAGACGTTTTCATAGAAAATTTAAAAATGAAGCAAACAGTACAAATAGTTCGCTTCAATCGACAGAACAATTTGTTCTCTCCAGTCTATGGGAGTTTAGAACAAAGCTTTCATTTTTTGTGGCTGAATTCATTGTGTAAGAATCGTATTTTTAAAGAAATCACCCCCAGATGGTTGAAGAAGTGTGTGCATCGCTGCTCTAAAAAAAAAAACTTTCATTCTTCTCAGTGTGTTACCTATGTTTTTATTGTAAGTTCATAATAGCTGCGTTTTTTATCTTTCTGATCTGATCCGTATGTACGTAAAACAACAACGATTGAACAATTGAAATTTTTGCTGAGTATTAAAGTTCACGAACTGTTAAATCTTTCATTATATTATATATTTAATGGTGTTGTGAATGTGTTCATTTACTGTCAGCTATTATTTTCCTGCAAGAACTTGCTTTCTTCAAACCAGAATGGGTTTATTTCGGGCTGGTCTACAACCACTAGCTTGTTGGAAATTGTCGGGTTGCAAAAGGCTATCAGGCAGATTGTCTTTATACTGACTTTAGTACAGCGTTCGACAAGTTATCTCACTCTGATACTCTTTAAAATGGAAAAATATGGGTTTCCTCTAACATTTCTTAAATGGGTCAAGTTTTACTTAGATAAAAAAACATATCGAATCTTATTTCGTTATTCCATTTCTAGAGTCTTGCAGGCTTCACCCGGTGTACTTGAGGGAGTCACTTGGGCCCGCTGTTTTTTATTCTATCTAATGACGATATTGTACCCTTTATGAGGCACTGCAGTCTTGATTTATGCTGACGACATTAAACTTTTGGCTCAGATTAAATCTTTTAACGATTGTGAACGGGTACAAAAACAATAATATGGCTCTCAATATCGACAAATGTGAGGTTATGACTTTCCACAGAAACCAATCACCTATGATTATGTGTTCTCGGATTCCACGATTCGCCGCCGCGAGGGTGATATTGGGTATCAAATGTTAGACTTCTTGAATACGCGGACGCACATCGACCGCAATGAGTCTATTCAGCGAAAATTCCTGCGCTTCGCTCTTGGGCACCCTGGAATAATTCATTAATTCTTCCATCTTATGAAGATTGCATGGTCGTCGATGTTACTTTTGTGCATCACCTCTTAAACGCGAATATTGATTCTCCCCTGCTACCTAGCAAAATCTCTTTCCGTGATAGTGGTTACACTTTTGGTCTCCAGTGTCCGGTTTACAAAGCTAGAATCTCCGAAATGTTTACACAGCAAGAAACTTTTCCTCTGGAGACCAAAACATTAGGTCTCCGGAAATTATAATAAAAGTCTTTAGAGACATTTCTATGTATACACGAAATTAGAAGTTTTATTTTTAGAAACCTCCAGAGGTCTTAGTTAATTATCAAGCAAAAGATTGTTAGAAAGAATTATCTCAAAAGTTATTAATATTTTTATGTTATACGAAAAGTGAAAAAGTTTAGAAAATTATATCCTTGGTGTACAAATTTTACGATATTTTTTTTTCAAAATTAACCAGAGCTCTAACGAAACAGATTTTCTCCCTAAATCCATTATATTAATTTCTTTCTGATAATTTGTCAGACTCACTCCACTTCATTCCTTTTCCTTAATGAGTAGACCTACACTTACTGACTAGAACACAAATAGTCTCCGGAGACCTGTTTGTTTTAAAATACACGGGACATCAAAAAAGTCTCTTTAGAGATTTTACGTCTTCGAAGTGTATAAATGAGTCTCTGGATCTCCAGAGACCAAAAAATTGGTCTGGATGCCAAAGTCTCGCTGTGTAGCTTCACCTTTATAATTTTGTCTTTTCTCTTTGTTATACATACTAGTTTGCAAAATCAGGCCGAGAATTTATCGAATCCAGTGTGTATACCGCTACTAGACTTAAATTGCTGCTCCAAAGTAACTTCAGAAGCCTTGCTAAGCTAAATTGAATAAAAAATCAATTTAATTACTCTTTAATTATCCTGAGGGTTCAAAAAAATTATTCATATATAAGCTATACCTAAGTATAAGATTTGTATGATTTTTATGGCCTTGAATTGAAAACCTTCGTTTCATTTTCACGTTGAAACGAATATGTATACATTTTCTTGAAGTTCTTGTGTATTGGTTCGAACGACAAAGTCTGTACGAACTTTATCTACATGGGCCTTGATGAAAAAACCTAAACCTATACACGAACATTACAATGAACAATGAATACACTTGTTTTGTATAAAATCGTTTATTATTGTTTCTGAAAACAATCTGGACAATCGTAGTAAATATTTCGACAGCCGTGACATAAATTTCCAAGTACAGATGATTCGCTTTGCTCTAGCTCCTCCTTAGCAATTTTTTCTAAACTTTCTAAGTCACTTAAGCTTTTACTAGCATTGTGTGACACTAATCGGGAAAATTCTATTGCAAACAGTGTCTTCGCTCCAAAATAATCTAAAGTTGAATAACAAAAGGAGCATTTTGGCAAGTCCGCATTTACGGAATGCGTTAAATTTGGAGCTAATTTACCGCCAGTACGAAACACTGTTGAGACGGTTGACGGAAAATTATTGTTTAAATTCTCAACAAATGATTTGGTCAAATTTTGCAAACTAGCGTGAGATGCATTTTTCTCACCGAAACTGCAGGTTTCAATGAATTTCAAATCATTTAGTTCGATATAGCTCCTCACTTCATTATCACTGAGATCCTTTATTGGTCGGATTAGTTTTAAATTTGGTATCCTATCATCAATAAGAGAAACATCCAAAGCAGTAGATCCACCACGGCCAAGTATTATATCATTTAACAAAGTTGTTGCAAGATTAGGAGTAATGTCTGGCAAAAACACGTATTTGCATTCCAGATACTCTGCCGCTGACTTAATCTTTGTATATTGAACTTTTGAAAGAAAATCTTGGCGGGCTGTTAATGTTTTTATGCTATCAAGGTGCTCCCGAAATATTCCTCCTTCTGTTGTAAATAAATCTTCATTTCCTATGTTGTCAAAACTTATTGGATTTTTATCTGAAGATATCGACATTAGATACGATTTTATATTGTATCTGGACAATATCTGTTTTATAAACGGAAGTATTTTTTCATCTTGGCTGTCGTGCAAAAAATTGTGATCAATATATAAAATTTTTGCATTGCAACGTAGGCGTTTAAAAGAATTCTGCATAATAGCAAAGTATACCATGTCCAAGAGGACGACGCTTTCTGGACTTCCATCGAAAATCACTAGAACATCAGCTTCTTTTGGAAGAATTTTCGATGAACCAAGTGTTGCTCGAAATTTATGGCGTACATATTCTAAAAAACAATCTTTGCACTCTGCTTCTCTAAAATTAAGCTTAATAACAGCTTCATTAAGACAACATTTTTTACAAGTACCCAATAAGGTGTCTGATTCTATTGACTTTTCTTTCACCATCATGTGGGCTCCACCTTCGTCTCCGAAATCATCCTCACCTATACTGCACATTTGAAATTTATACCTGGAAAATATACAAATAAAATTATCAATCGTTTTTAATTTTAAACGTAATTAAGATTAAGTATTAATAAAGTTACTAGGTTAGATTAATAAAAGAGTATGGGCGAGTAGCCCTCTAGGACCATACCCCATACCAGAGTTGATTTATTGTGACTTCCTCCAACGTGGTTTGGCAAAATCGAGTCGTTTTACGAGCTCGAATATTGTCGTAGGGATAAGATTCTAATCCTTATTTGGAAGGATGTGTTTCTCCAGTGATTTGCAACCTTAAACCTACAAGTGATGGACACACATATAATAGGGCATGTCGCAAAAGTTTTGAGACAAATTCAAAAGTTTGGTGTTTGGAATAAAAACAAGATATTTGAAAGCAGTTGCCAAAAGCATTTACTTTTATTTAGAAACTTTCACACTAAACATTTAAACTGTGGCTAATGGCCCGTTATCTTCGATTTTACGTAGCTTGCGGCGAACGCTCTTCAAGGCTTGGACGATCGAAATGTCAATTTCTTTCAATTTTCGCTTAATTCTACCAACTAATTGTTGTTCCGATTTAGCTTCCCAGCCTCTATTGTAGACTGCCCGTTTGAGAATAGCCCAAAATCTTTCGATCGGACGTGCCTGTGGAACGTTTGGTGGGTTGTCAAGTTTTGGGCACAAATGGCACTTTTTGCTTATTTAACCAGAAGATAGTTTTTTTCGAATAATGACACCGTGCCAAGTCCGGCCAGAACATTATTTTGTCTTGAGCGTGATGTGTTTCGGCAAGCACTGGCTGGTATAAACATCAGATTCAACTGCTGGACCACCGATTTGTCGAATATACGGCGCTGATATTCCTTTCAATGAAATCGCAATCCATACCAACAGCTTTGGCTCGTACTTCTCTTTGGGAGCAAATCTGACGTTATCGGGTGCGGTTTCAATATTATCGGTATAAAAAAAATCGTTACCGCTCAAATTGTGACGCGTAAATGTGAAATAACTTTCATCATCCAAAATGATGGATGTCTTGTTCGCAAAATGTTTCAAACTAAATGCACGACTACATCTCGGTATTCTTTCTAACTGTTTTGCTGTGTTGGGTGCTCGTTTTCGTTTGCAGAAATTATTTTCCCGTAAAATACGATGAATTGTATCTTTACCAACACCAAATTTTTGCCCCTATCGCCTGGTTGACTGTCCAACTTTTTTTTTTTTTTTGCATTTTCTAGCACTTGTTTCGTTGTTCTGGCATTCAACTTTTTGGTCGACCAATTTTTGATTTATTTTCTGGTTGTTTGCCTTCCTTACAATCTTTCATAGCTCGATATATCGTTGCACGGGAAATATCTTTGTCTTTGAACACTTCCAAAATAAAATTTCACTTGTATTTAACCTTCCAAAAACTTTGGCGACAGCCTTGCGCAAACCTATTTTGTACGACATTACTAGTGCAACTTTCCGGCCACACTGACTTTGAAAATACTCTATAGATACCGTTACATCTTCTAAGTGCTAGGTTCAACTCATTTCATGCAACAGTGTGCAGGGCTAAACAATTCAAATTTGTCTCAAAACTTTTGCGACATGCCTTATGTTTCGAGGCTTCATGCACAGTGACTACGTTAGCAAACAGCTTGAGCGACTGTTTGCTAAGACTAATTAGTTGGCGCGTCTGAAGATGAGAGGGGGTGAGAATTCCTCCGCCTGCCCCATACCGGGCGTGCTACGCCAGGCGAGATCCAGTTGCCGGGTTTTTCTGTTATGCAGTTCCCCCTTAAAGTGACTTAGGTAGGCCAAATGTTGTGTAGGGATCACTGTCGGATCTGGGTTTTCAGTTCAATAGCTGGACTAGATTCAACTCAAAATATTGAAATGAAGTTACTAATAGTTTAAGTTTTTAATTTTGGCGATAATCTAAATAAATGCTCACAAATATATCAGAAGTTTTGAAAATATGCTTGCTCCATGTCTTATTTTAAAATGTTCGTTTACCAGTAAAAAAATTAATTAATTTCATAGATGTTTTCACATTCTCAACCCAAAGTAAGCTTCAATTCATTGAAAACATATATCATCAAAACATTGTTGCAATACGCTTATTCACGTACATTTTTGTTAGTTTTCTCAACTACTTCACTATCATATTAACTATTTGATGTACTCCGTTGTAATTTAGGCTAAGCTGGGGATTTCAATAAATAAGAATAAACTTTATTTCAGTAACGTACACAAATTAAAATATTTTAAAGCACCACAATTGTAGCACTGGTGCTGGAATCTAGACATCAAAATTCAAAGAATAAACAAAAAAGGATATAATTAAGTAAAAATTACAATTTAGAAAAAAGAAGGAAAAATAATTCAGTTAAGAACGAGCTTGGATCGCGCAATTAGGGTTCCATACCAACTATCAACGAACAGTTAATCGAGCGAATTTACGTATATTTTTAAGTTTAATTCAAATTTCGTTATTATAACTGCATAATATTCATACAGCTGGACACAGAGTAATTTTATAAAAGTTTGTCTTAATAATAAGAGTTGTCGTATAAGTTAACAGAAAGAACATTTTTTTCAAGCATATTTTTCGCATAATATTATCTTTATAACCAATCCACCAAAAATTTTAAAATATTTTTTTTTAATCCTTGAAAGTAGGTCCTTTCAAACGATACCCAAAAGGAGAATAGTATGATATTCAAGTAAACTGTTACTCATTACATGCCCCAGTATCAGTAATTATAATAGAAATAAAATGAGTATTCCTTACTGGTACTTAAAATATTTCAAGTACCAGTATGAAAACTGCTATTGCTGTGTATCAGTTTGACAGTACCTACGAGTACTTACCAGTACCAGTATTTATCAATAACTAATAAATTATTTAATTAAACTTAACATAATATTAACTGAAACTTTCCATACATACATGTTCAATTAAGTGGTTAAGGTCAATTAGGAGGCAACAAAAATCGCCTTTTTTTATATTTCTTGTTTTAACGGCTGGTTTATTTATTCTCATACCCGTATTTTTCAATAAAAAAATACATGTTTGAAGAAGTTCCAGTAATTTTTTCAAGACAAAATATTGACGAGTTATAAGCGATCTCCGAGATGTCGAAAAAAGGCGTGTTAATACCTGCTCAAGACTAGATAATCTGGAATCAAAAATTTTTGTGGGATCATTAGTTAACAGCACTATTAAGAAATCCTTCATCCACCTTTAAGCTTATTATATCCTAAATAAGTGATCAAAATTTGAAAGCAATCAGATAAGCGGTTTCGAGATATCTTAAACACCGCCTCAAAAAATGTTGTTTTGAGAAAAAGTGGATTTTACATGCAGATAAAAAATGTTCTCTTGTACTTACATTGTGTCATCGACTGCTTTTTCAAAGCATCAGCTGTTCAAAAATCAACGTACAAATATTTTTCATTGTTCGAGACCGCCTCAATTGAAATTGTATATCTTCAAACATTACGGTCGGATCTTTACGAAATTTACAGAGAATACTTTCAAGATATTGTACTTTCGAAATTTGGAATAAAAAACAAATCGATTTTTTGAAGTTGCTAATTGACCCTCATTTTTTCTATCCGACGAGCCGTTCTAGAAATATATGCAAAAAACAATAAGAGTTGGTCTTAGACTAATGGTACCCATTCACTTATACCCCGCCTGAAATCCGTGGACTGAACGCCAGAGGCCTGCCGGCCATAAAGATAAAAAGTGGATCCTATAAGCGATATTATTTCATTTAAATATTAAAAAATAAGTCCTTTTTTAATATATTATTCACTGACTTATAACAATGGACTGAGCTATTTGCTATTTCATGTGGCACAAAAAATATTGTGTTTCTGTATATCACCGATAGAGCACCCTTTAAAACGTTTACTACATAAAAATATGTAAAACTCAACCAATTAGATGAAATTTTACACCAGTAAATCGAATTAAATTAAAAAACAATTATTTTCTTTTGTCCGAGTGATATTTTAATCGCTTATAAGCACTCTTATAAGAAATTAAACTAATTCCGACTTTAATTTTCAAAAGTTATTCTTAACTGAATCCTGCGTATGGGCAAGAGAGACGAGGCATGGTAAACACTATCTTTACCTTATTCTTTCTGCGGTGATTGCATTTCAGCCAACATAAAAACATCAAATGGCATAAGTAAACGTTCAGTAAGCAATATTTTGTGTTGGTAGCTCCAACTTTGCCATAGGGCGAAAGAGAGAACTGTAAAACTTGTGCCATTCTTTCCTATAGGAAAATGGCAATACGATCAGTCCATTGTTATAAGCAGTGATATTATTACAATTCCTATTCGTATTTCACTAGTATGCCTTCTCAATCGTTTTCATTCCTCAAATACAAGTTATTTAATAAGTAAAAAAGCTAGAATTATGGTACCCATTCACTTACAGTCCGCCTGCAGGCCGTGGACTGCAGATGAGAACTGACGTATGCCACACATTATTCAGTTTAACTGACAGTCCATACCAAAGTTAACCTAATGACAAGTTAAGAAGCTGTAAAGCAAAATTGGAAAATTTCTGGTGTTTTTTAGAATGAAACAAATAATTTCATATACTTTCGTGTTTTGCATTAATGGGAGAAACGAGCTTGGCTATGCACTATTGTAGTGCAACTGAGACAACGAGTTAAAAACAAAAATCGAGAGAACGTAGGATTACCCGAACGGCAAAATCTTATTAAATCCCTCAATTCTTTCAACCTATTCATAATAATGTACATCAGGTCACACTACCTTCCATTTTTAAGAAAAAGATAAATTTCGCTTTGACCCAGATGCTGAAAGGAGATGTAAAATTCCTCTCAAATGAAATTCTCATTTTTTCCGAAAATATCAGAGAATTCAGCATGAGTTCTCCCACTTAATCTCTTCATAGCAAAACGAATGTAAACAGAAACACGATCATAGGATTACAACAACAACATGTGTCCAAACATTATCAATATTTCATGAAAACCGGATTTCACAAAAGCGCTGGAGCATTTTATGAGAGTAAAACGTGAAAACTCTGCCCCTTCTCATTTATTTACGAAAATGAAACATTTGCCATTCTGTTTCGTTGCATGCAGCTTGCGCTTTCACATTTTTTATGTTTATTCATAAAAGTTTTAAAGAGAGTTTGATTTTTTTTTCTTTTTTTCTTCCTTTTCTTTCCGTGTGCATTTTAAATGTAAAACACTTGGAAATCTCGCAAGCTCCCTAACTTGTCATTAGGTTAACTTTGGTCCATACCTGCAGCTCGCGGCCTGCAAGCAAACTGCAATTTTGCCACACACTATCAGTTCGCCTGACAGTCTAACTTCAAATTTCAAAGCGATAAAATAGCTGTTGCAAAGAAAAAGAAGTCGTGCTTTTTGTATCTTATATTGTTTTTATTAAACAAAAAAACGACAAAAATTTAAAAAAAAATTGATTTTTGGTGGTCCTTTCAAATTTTACTGAAGTTGGTTAAACCTTACATTAAAAACAAGTAAGAACGATAGAATTGGTTTAAGACCAATTATAAGTAATACGGCGGTCACATCTATGCAGGTTTGATTTTTGAAGTTTTTTTCGGATATATTTCTAGAACGGTTCAGCAGACAGTAAAAATTATTATAACAAATTCCATAGAATTTCCTATTCTGAAGAAGTTTTCAGTACTAGAAAAACGACTAGGTGTGACCGTGTTCACAGTTTACGTAAAAACCCTAAATTTTTATATTCAACACAAAGAAGAGGTTGCCCATTTTTGCAACTATATTTACATTTTTACAAAAAAAGCCGTGTGTTAACTTTCAGTTCTCTACGTTGACGTGTGATTAAGACCAAAAATATAGTAAAAAACGAAATTTTTGTATGGAAACCCCACAATGAAGATATCCGATTTGTACCATTTTTGAACTTAAATTTACTTTATTTTTAAAGCCAGTGTGCAAAATTTCAATTTTCTCAGTACACGCGTTCTGGAGTTATTGTGTGCACAGATGGGCAGACGGACATGCAAAAATCAAAATTACTTTTCATATTATGGGTGACTGTTCAATCTACTTTGTTCTAGCAGAATTATCTCTACGCGTTGCAAACGGAATAACAAACGTAGACCACCCTATGATTTAAACCAGGATATAAAAACAATACCAGATTAAGACGTGCTATAACCGCAGAAGAGATTTATCGCAACCTTGAAATTTCTAGGCACTGGCAGTAGCTTTGGAGATTTAAAATTCTCGACGACCATTCTACCGGAGACATGTCAATGCATTTATAATGCTTTGAAAAAGGATTGCCGGATTTTGATTTGAATTGCCTTAACGCCTTATTATTACCTAATATCAATATAGCCGGTAATAAAATCCTCCTTTTTGGCCATTTTTTAAATTTTTGTATGGATTGCGGCTAAAATATTTACGGAAAGAAAAGTTCAAGACGACGGCCGCAGACGACGATACAGCAACATACACTATCAGTTTCGTTGGACTACAGACCTGAATATGCAGGCTGCCTGTAAGTGTATGGTGGAAACCAGTCGGCAGGCTTTTGGCTTTTAGTCCACGGCCTGCAGGCGAACTGTAAGTGAATGGGTACAATAAGACCACTTCTTACGATATCCTACTAGATGATACCCTATATCACCCATCTATGCAAGTTTATTTTTGAAGTGGTTTTTCGCATATATTTCTAGAACGGTTGGTCGGATAGAAAAAATGATTATAACCAATTTCATAGGGTTTCATATTCTGAGGAACTTTTCTGTACTAAAAACGTCAAGGACTGCTAGTTTTCACAGTACAACAAGTGGCAACATCAAGAACAGATGCCCGATATAGCACGTTTTTGAAATTATATTTATTATTGCTATGAAAGCACCATGTACCAAATTTCAGCTCTCTAGGTGCACATGTTCTCAGGGAGTGGCCAAATATAAAGTTAAAAATCAAAATTCTTGTATGGCAACCATACGAAAGAGTTAATCGATTTCTACCATTTTCGAACTTCAATTTATTTATTTAAAAAAAAAGCCCGTGTGCAAAATTTCAGCTTTCTAATAAGACGTATTCTCGAGTTATCGTGCGGACGGACATGCAAAAATCAAAATAACTTTTAATATTATGCGTGGGTGTCCCATTCATTCATTTTGCTCTAGCAGATTATTTCTATGTGTTACAGACGGCATGACAAACTTAGTATTTTATCTAGGGTATAAGAAGTATGGTTAATCTGAAAGAAGAAATAAATAAACCAAACGGAATATTAATAATAATAATATTAATTCTTTTATTATTTTACCCATTTACTGCTTCCATTTTAACATTATTTCAAAAAACAAGTACAGGAGCCGTTTCAGACGGGCCACTATCGCGCCACAATCGCTTAAGATACACGCTACATTTGGAAATACATTGCTCAGAATTAGAGCTTTCACTCAGTAACGCGACCATTGTGGCAAGTTAATCGCAGAACTGTAGCGCGTTATGGCAAAGATGCCCACAGCTAGAAATCCATTTGTTTGAAGCAGTGGTTTAACTTAACACTAAACACACAGTCACACAAACGCGCCACGCGTTTGTGTGTGTGTGGTCGCGTAGTGTGTTTGCGCGACCCCCTTCACCAATTGCGTATACATACTGTATGTATAAATACACATTCTAAAAAAAAAATAGTGTGCACTATTTATGAGTCAACTTTTGGACATCTGAGTTCACAGTAGTGTAGACAACGAGCAGTTTAGGCTTTCTTTGCTGTCCCGATGATCGCCTGCACTGCTGATTGAAGCAAACAGTATGATCTCAACGATTTTTTGATTTTCGGATACAAAACTAACAATACCTCGGTGTTTTGTCTTTTAGTATGGTATTTGTACTTAAAATGAAGCAACTCTGCCTGGATTATGTGCGTTTTAACGAGCCTTTTAAATGCATTGACAGTACTGACAAGGACGACGTAAGAACTTTCCATTATAGACTTGAAAGCGAGACAAAACAAATTTCTATTTCGTTGGCAGGTAATAAATTGGAATAATTCTTTAGAGTACTCTTACAACCAAGTTTCTTCGTTTAAGGTAAGAGGCAAAGGAACAACCAGACAAACAAGACCGGAAACGGGTTTTTCGGTTCTATATAAAAAAAAAGGTAATTATATTTATATGTGTTCTGTTATAATGTAATGTCATAAAATTTTTTAACTTAATTTTGCAATTTATTTCTATTTTCAAATTCAAATCAAATCAAAGTGTATTTATTTATAAACCCCTGCTTAAAGCAGCGTATAACGCTGGGTTCTACGATATTACAGAGTATGACAAACAGTTTATATAAAATATAGCAAAATAAACAATATATTATTAAACAAGAATCAGTTAGCCTAAATAAACAGCTTATACAGATAAAATTAGTTGCTTATATAGTAACGGAGGTATATAGAATATCGATTCCTC
Source organism: Dioctria rufipes (assembly GCA_963924295.1). Classification (NCBI taxonomy): domain Eukaryota; kingdom Metazoa; phylum Arthropoda; class Insecta; order Diptera; family Asilidae; genus Dioctria; species Dioctria rufipes. The sequence goes on along the minus strand of OZ002743.1, from coordinate 73,506,321 downwards.
AAATTGAGTCATAAATCATTAGTTTATTCTTAGTTACTTGGTATACTTTGTATCTCTAGACTATACTCTATATTAAGTTCCTATTACTTCCATTCTTATATTATTTGTTTTGCTATAATGTAAATCTACTATGTAACTTTGTCTTTGGAACGGGTACGAAAATAAATAAATAAATGTTCATGCCAAATTAACATATGTCGGGTGTTAATTGGGCTGAAACTCAGCTCAAAGAGACAGTGTTAATCACTGCATCCCCGCCAGGTGCTAAGTGCACGTTAGTGAGATTTTGTAAGCATAACACCATCATGTAAGTTTAATAATAACAGACCGGACAATGATACAAAGATTAATGTTTGTTCCATGGGCCAAACGGAAGTGGGGATTTGGTTGGGTTTCAGCCATCCGTAGCAAAATTGGCCGTGCTTTGAAAGTTAAACGAAATAGTTTTATCTTGGTCTACACAAAAACACAGGTTGGTTATAAATAACCTCGTTTTAGAAACATTTCTTAATCCTGGATGTAGACTGCGATGCACAATATTATTAAATACAATATAACGCAATGTGTTGAAATGCGTCTCAAATGATAATCACTATTTACCTTTACCTGTTTTGTTATGTGGTTTGTCCTAATTTATAAAAATTTTATCTTTGTTTGCAAGAAACTGCAAAAAGCCAGACAGATCTCCCAAATTTTGCAAAATACAGTTGACAGTTGTTCACCAAAAAGCATTCACTGACGTATGTCAATGGAACAGCTTTTAAAGATCGAAACACATTGAAGCTTTCCGACTTCAACTCCGATGTTTGAAACTTCAGCGTGATGAACTTTTGAACAGAATGTGAACTTTGACTTTTATTTCCTGAATTTTATCTTCTTTGCATAGGCGTACACGTTGCCGTATATTTCACTTTTTGAGGAGAGAAAAATATACGGCATCGTGTACATTAGTCTTCTTTCTAGATTTCTATAATCCCGGTATTTTAAGTTAAAAAGTTAGCCATAGCCCACACAGGGGAGATTATTGGAACCTGTATTAGGGGGTAGGAGAAAGTCCGTGCTACCAAGTTTCGATCGAAAGTACAAGTCAGCATACTAATGCTACCGCAAGCCGACCATTTTGAAATTGCAAAATTTCTCATCGGACGGCTGTACAGATTATCAAAAACTGTGACGAACACGCACACAATTAATTTCGGTAATCAATACCCTAGACAGACTGTCTCCATAATGACTTAATTTTTAATTAAATGGTGTCAAATGTGCAGTGTGTCACACAAATGAAGTCCATCAAGGACCCAATTGCAACATTTTGCTTCATTTTCAAATGAACCAAATTTTACTCCATTTAGTGAAATTACAGTAAAAGTGCCATCTACCGTCATTAAAATGAGTTGAAGTTTTTCCAATAAGTTTAGCAGTGATAGCCATCAGCTGATCATGAAAGAAATTTCATTGCCGCTTTTTTCTCTTTTTGGTCTCTTTCAATAACAAACATTGTCTTCTACTAAATGCTTTGCAACTACAGTAAATACTCGCAAAATTTCTTAATAGCATTTAATTAAATTATTGAACTCTGCCATAATCTTTACTCACATCGAGGAACTGTCAATGACATTCCAAATGAAATAATTTTCGTCCATAGTCCCTCAACTCTTCATTTCCTTGAAATGACTGAATTCAAAATTAAGTGACACAGTCTGTCTAGGGTATAAGGAACTACGCGGAGCAACATTATAATGTTTGCACGTCTCAGCACAAGGGAAGGAAATTCGTTTTTAGTACGATGTATCGAGCGTGTATCATCGTGTGTCACCGGACTTAGTACTGACACCAAAAACGTCACAAAGAATAATTATGGAGAGCATTCTGCATACTTTCGATAAAAACTCACATGAAAGTATGCAAACTCCAGAACATACCCCCATTCCATTATCTTAATTGAAACCGATGTGCATGGTGCACAACAGTCTGGCGTTCAAAAGATTACAGATTAACACTAATGTAATTATCTGCGCTGTCTCTATAGACACAAGTCCCAAAATATTTCTCCTATGTATCTTGAGCATGGATACCAATTAATAACTCGTCACCTAGAACGAATGTCAACTCAGCTCCCATCGAATGTCATCATTGGTGATTTCAACGCAATATCCCTATCTGTGGTGGTGAGCTCTGGGATAGAAGAGGAAAGTTGATCACGTACTGGATAGAGGAGCAAGAATTATGTCCTTAACGATAGCTCTCCTAAACTTCACTCCTCTCGTAATACTCTCACAACGGTCGACCCATACTAACCCCCGTCCTTTAACTGGTCTACCCATACTAACCACGAAGGTAACGACCACCTCCAATACTAATATTATAGAGCGTGAAAATAACTGCTAACAAATCGCTTGGGCGCTTTGCAGAGTCGGCGGAAAAATGAGGCCTTTCGCTGGTTCTATTAGAAAAAATTCTAAAGGAAGACCTTCCTCCAATAACGTGAACAAATATGCAGCTCAGAGCAGTAAAATCATCAGAATGGCTGCAGTTACAAGCATGCCTAGTATCAAATTAACCCATCTGCATGAATAAAGATATCCTCATATCTATAAGGAGCAAAAATAAGGTTTGGAAAAAATTCCAAAGGCACCCTAGAAAAGGAAACCTGCGAAACTACCGCAGAAAGACGGCAAAAGTTAAAAGAGAAAGAAAGGTGACGAAGAGATTATCCTGGGAATCCTGCGCGTAGTCAACCGACACTAGCACTAATCTCGCCGACGCATGAAACACGGTCCAATCCCTCTCCGGCAATAGGAGCCAAGCCTGATTGTTCCACGGATATAGCCACTATTCGTCAGATAAAAACTTCACTCAGGAACAGACTCTTCAAAAAAGAAACTTTTCCTTAACGGAAGTTCCATATGCACCTGATCCAAACAGAATAGTAACCTAGCATCTGGATACGATAAAATCTCTTATGAAATGTTAAAAATGTCCCTGAAGATTTGAAAGAGAGAATAGTCTCTCTTTACAATAGCTCAAAGAACCAAGGCATCCTTCCCCAAAATTGGAAAAGTCCCTATCCACAAGAAGTCGAGTTCGAGCAATAAGCTCAAGGACTATAGGCCAATATCGCTTATATCCTGTGTATTGAGAGTCTTTGAGAACATCCTGGGAAAGAGACTGGGAGAAATGGTTGAAGAGCTACTTACACCGGCATAGTATGGATTTCGTACTGTCACTCCTGCTGAAGCTATAGGATCAACAGAAAACAGCGTGGGCTGAGAAACTGGAATTCCATATCCTCTTACTCGAATTGATACAAAATTCATCCAAATAAACCTATGTTTCCTATCCCACAGAACTTTCCAAGTTAGAGTTAACGGTTTTATTACAGGAAAATACAAACTAGAAAACGGCATCCCACAAGTTTCTCCACTATCCAGCTCTCTTTTTAATACATACATCCACTCATTGTCAGCACAATTGAACCACATAGACGGCCTACAACACTACGCATACGCTTACAATTTAATAACTGTGACAACAAGCAATAACGCTACAGTACAGAGACACTAAAACAGACAGTAGTCAAAGCCGAAACTTGGTGCCGAGAAACTGGGGCGATGCCAACGGTTAAAACGGAATGGTTAGATATACCATCAACCAGGACGTACAGACCCGACTACTTAGAAATTGTGACGCATCTGTGATCATGCATATAATTGCATATAAATATGCACATTGCCCTAAAATAAATAAAAAACCAAGATTGTGTAACTAAAGTTTGTACTTGTAATTTCATAAAAAGTAAAACTCGGAGTTCAATTAACTCCTCAAATAAACAAGAATGAAAACATAATTTTCATACATACAGATTTGAATGTAATCATTGATAACAAGGAAAAACCAGGCGCATCAAATTACAACGCGAGCAGAAAGTAAAATATGTATGTACCGTGCACCAGATTACACATTATTCATTATTATACATATGATAAGTTGGGAAAATAATATCGATTGTAGGTAGCATAAGGCAATTAATGTATAGATTGATTATCTAGCTAAATTTAGCGATTATAAATAAGGTACCACTAAGGAAGAAACGGGGAATAAAGAATTGACCATCGACTGGTAAAGAGTTAGTTCCTATTCTTGAGAACGCAGCGGCAAGTAGCCAGGTAGCCATACTCTTTAAGATATAAAGGCTTCTTAGCCAGATATCTATCACATAAAAATATCAAGGCTATCAGCCAAATATTTTGTATTCAAAGATATTGAGGCATCCCAGCCAAATATCAAGTGAGGATTGAGGCACTCAGCTAGTAGATCCATAGGTAAATGTCATTTTCTCTTGCCTTTCATGAATATTGCGGCGACACGCCATATATTCAGCATATTGATTTATTAATTTCATCATGAGCAGAATCTTGGACATCGGCGAATACGCCAATCCATTGGTGACAAACAAAACAAAATAGATGAAGGAATAGTGGTACATCATAAATATAAAATCCTTGGAGTCACCCTCGTCAAAACATTAAAATGGAACGGGCATGTAAAGAGTATCAGAGAAATAATTTTAAGAGTCAACTACATGGTGAAAGCCAACTCCGCCAAACAGAAAGGAGTATCTGTCGCCAGGTCCTTAAGCATAGCCAAAACCCTTGTGAATGGTATAACTAACTACACAATTACCCTCTACGGAATAGCAGCACAGACTGAATTAAAGACACTACAGACCACTATTAACAACATACTTAGGACACCAACTGAAGCCCATCAAACAACACCTGTGGATGAAACCGGCAGTCAAAATATAGCAGAAAGGATAAAAGTATAGCTAAATCGCGACTAGTCGTCAGGAATGCTGTTTCCAATAAAAGTCCACACCATACGACGCTGAGAGGATACACAGTGATACATTTTTCGGCACTAAGAATCTCACTTCCAGTAATCCATTATCTCCCCTAGATAGCTCATCTATTCTCCACCATTTCTAGGCTCCCCCAAGATTCCACGCCACCGGCAATATATAGAGCAGACATCGCAGCGTCAAACACCGACGGGTCAAAAAGCGAAAACCATGTATCCAGTGCGGTTATTTACAGGCCGAGAGAATCCACTCCTTTGGAGAGTCACAAACGTAATCTCCATCCAAACGCATCAGCATATGAGGCAGAGATATATGTGATTCACATGGCAGTAAATCTGGCCAGGGAAAAAAGAAAAATCGGCAGCTCTGTAGGCAATAACCAACCCCACACCTCATGAGCCTCTCAATAAAATCATAAAATGGTTGCTCGAAACAGCAAAGGCTTATTTCAGGCAATGAGGCTGCCTATAAAATATCAAAAGAACTGCCAGACCAACCTCAACAAGACGGTTTAATAATACCACCATGTGAATCGTTTATTCGAAGGTGTGCTAGAATAGAGAAAACAAAAAAAAAAACAAAAATCGGAAAGACAAAACACTGAAGGCATACGATCCCACCAAAACACAAACCCATTCAGATGGCGGGCTGTCAAAATAAGAAGTGTGAACAGATCATACCTGTCACCCATCCTTACTATATAAGAAGGATTTCCACAGCCTGGCTATGAAGGATGTCAAGTACCACTAACAATGGAGTACATACTGACGACATGTACAAAAACAATATGGACAAATATAGCACCTCTCCCAGCCCTTCCCGAATTATTGTCCCGATCCCCTTTTCAAAATCCTTACACAGCTGCAAATAATAAAGCACATATAAAACACGAAAAAATAAGTCATCACTTATTTTGTCTTTCTTTGCCGCTCTAATTATTCTTACACTCTTCCCTTCAGGGCAATAGCAAAAGGACAGCAAGAACAAGAAATTGGTCAATGATACTGGTAAGAGGTATAGAAATAGTTAAGCAACTGAATAAATGTTATGTATATAAGTAAATTACAAGAATAGATATAGTTAAGATTAGCTAAGTAAGAATAAGTAACTTACATATATAAATAATAAGAAAACTAAACTATGAAAATAAGAAAAAATAGAATGCCATAACAAACAACAGCGCCATATGGGCATAGTACCCGAGTGCGTAGATAAAGTTTAGTTTTACATTCAGGCCTACCGGGGAATTCGATTCGATCAAATCTCTATCGAATCGAAATTTTTTAAGGAACATTTTCAACTGTTTAATACAATTTGATTGACGCTGAAGAATGTTCGATGCAATTAATTTTACTACCTAAAAATTTTATATAAAAAAACCTTGATTCGATGGAATCTAGATCGAATCGAATTCCCCGATAGACCTGAAATTTTATGTAGAATATATACTAGATTAAATATATTAATTGTTATAAATAATAACCCCTATATACTTAATTTCACTCAATTTTTTAAGGGTCAGGTCGACTTCCTGTGGGGCTCTATATCCGAATTGACTACCGCAAACCTCTAGACAGGTAAATGTACCCAACTTCAAAACCAGTCAGAAGTATTCTTATACTAAGAGTGAATGTTTTAAGTTAAGATGTAAACTGTGAATTAAAGATATTGACAGAAGTACGAGATCCTGTTAAAAATACTACTGAATGAATTGAGAGAGAATCCGACAATTTAACACGAGAGAATAATTTGAAGTCGAAATGCGCAAATCTAAAGCTCTAAAAGAAAATTTAATTTAAATCAACAAAACAAATATAATATACATAAATTTTATTTTATAATTAAAAAGAAAAGACATATTATACAAAATATATTTTATATTGATGTTATGTAAACACCTTCCGATAACTGAAACCATTGCTTCGAAACGAAATCGCTTATCTATTCCAATGATCAAATGTACATCATTTCAGCCATAGTTGACATTTTTTTAGGTATGTAAACAAACGTTTCAAAGTAGCTAGCTAATTCATCAATTGTAACATCGCATGTTGAAGGTGTTGTTATTCTCGCTTGCTGTGCGCAAGAAGAACTCGCACTAGCATTGTTATTCTGTGTTAATTTTGATTCTTGGCTTACCTTTGATTGATTTAATTTCTTCGACTTTTTTGAATATTTTACCCGACGATCATGAGTTTGTATCGTGGTAAAGTCCTGTACATTCGTGCCAACAATTTTACAAGTTGAACCATTTACTGTGACAACATCGAATTTATCAGCAAGCTGATGGAAGTCTAATAGGTCCGTCTGTTTATTTAATTCACACAAATCTTCCGTTGTGTCCTCAAGTTTTAAAGTATTTAAATTGGGACATTCGGCCAACTCTTCCATCTTATTTGTTATCAAATTCCTTCGTTTTTTATGCCTTATATGACTATAATGAATACAATTTTGGATTGTTTTAAGAACGGGTTCCTTTAGTATTCTCCCAGTGTGCTTATGTTTAAATAATGTCTGTCTTATGATTTTGTGCTCAATAGCATTAACGCGACATGAACATGAACATTTATCGCCAAATATTTCTTTTATTTTCTCAGCTTGTTTCTCTTTATCCAATTCTTGATAATAAAATGGATTCAATAAGGAAGTTAAATTATCATTCACTTTAACTACTGGCGGTTTACTTGGGAAAATTTCCAGTTTCTTTAAATCAGGAAGTTCTATGTTTCCTTCTTCACCCATTTTTTTTTCAATCAACTTCTTTCTTTTTGGTTTGAGATTTCTGAAATAGGAAAACATTTTAAAGAAAACCTTGAAACATTTCCTTGTTGCAAATATAATGCGAGATTTTAGCAAAATATTTTGTCACCTTACCTGCTGAAAGATTGGTTTGTAACATATTCAAATTATAAGCAGAGTGTTGATGAACGCGGCTTTTACGCTAAACAATACCAAAATCTTCAAAAACAATGAATCATCTAGAAACACTTCTCTTCTTATGACAGATTTATATATATATGGGCCAATCAAATAAACCGACGGCCATATTTTATTTTCTGACAATCATAGTGAAGTTGTACTCAATTGCCTTTTATTGAAGCAATGCCGCCAACATGTGTATAAATTTTCTTATTTTGGACCAATACGATTTAAATTCAGTGAAATGTATTTAAGTTGTGCTAAAGTTCAGTCTGTTTCCTTTCTAATGCTGTAAATAGTAAGTACCTAGAACAAACTTACAAAAATGAACGACTTTTCAAGAAATAGCTATAAATTTAAATTCAAAGAGTATTTATTATGAGCCCCAGCTTAAAGCAACGTACAATGTTGGACGTTAAGGAAAAAATATACAGTATTAAAATTAAATATAAGGAAAAAACAATAGGTTAGACCATATACAGAATTGAAACTTATTTGCTCATCGTATTTAAAGTTGGGTATCTGTTTATTGATCTGTAAGGACTGCTTGCTGTCCAACTTTTTATACTTTTTGATGTTCTCATAACTATTAATCTGTAGAGACTGTCAACGGTCCTCCAACCGTTATCATACAGACTGTTTTTTATTTTCTTTTTCTCATGTCAAGAATCTTGGCCTCCGCATGGACCCTCAGCTCACCTGGCGACCTCAAGTAGCAAAGTCTGCACAAGGATTTATTTCGGCCTTCGCTCGCTCTACGCAGTCTGACATAACCTAGGCCAATCCATCAGGCGCTTCCTGGTAATAGCTCTCATAATGCCACACTTATACAACGCCGACGGCGCTTATCCCCTGTATGCCACAGAAATTGCCAAACTAGACACTTAATGCTTGCGTGCGATACATTTACCGTCTTAAACGTAACTATCTCACATCTCGGAAATTATGCGACTATTCACGTCGTCACATCGCTAAGCTCTTTGAACACCGAATCTTATGCTTCATACATAAGGCTAGATGGAATCGACTCAATGAAATGCTCGCCTGGAGTGATCTCAATAACTCCAGAATTGTCTTGGCAAATTCAATGAGCTCCCTCTGATGTACCTCGCCGGGCCCTAAGTTCCTCCTGCTATATTCTGGTCTTGCTCCAACACTATTCACTCAATAGTACTGATCGCATTTCGTTCTAGGATCAGGTTAATACTACCTTATTCAATCGCATAGATGCTCTAATAATGTTCATTCCTTTATTATACTTAATCATGTCTCATTCTATTTAGATTTTTCTTTTTATGTTTCAGATCACCTAGCTTTAAGCACTCTGATGTATGTTCATTTCACTAGTATAATTAGCACTCTACTTCATTGGACTTTTTGTTTTTTTTAGGTTTCTAAACAATTTTTGTACTACTCGATCAATATAAATTACTATTATCTACTCGATGTACCTAACGCTGTAACGTAGCTTAAGCTGAGGTTCTTCAATAAACGTTTTTCTATTCTATTCTATTACATTATGTAAATATTTAAAAAACTATTATGATTATTTTGTCAAGAGTCTAGTATTGTCAGAATCATGTGCTGGTAACAATTTGTGGGAAAGTGAGATATTATTTCTAACAAATTAGGTAGTTCTGATATAGCACATTAAATATTTAAAAAACTATTATGATTATTTTGTCAAGAGTCTAGTATTGTCAGAATCATGTGCTGGTAACAATTTGTGGGATAGTGAGATATTATTTCTAACAAATTAGGTAGTTCTGATATAGCACATTGCTCCTTTTCTAAATTCCTTGACAAGACTGATCTCTCTAATTTCTCCAGGTAGGTAAGAATATATACTTGCTCCCGAATTGAGTGTTTACCAGGGGATAAATCAGTGTGCGACTGCTCCACTCCATAAAAAGCGACCACGCACGTACCCTGGTAATAGACTAATTCTGGCCTTTTTAATAAAGGGTAATACATTCAGTAGGTCTTACATGCAATGAAACGATTCCGATAGAAGAATTTCCTACAGCAGAACGAACTGTGCTCTAAGTCTCAGGCTGAATACATACATGACGCAAGGCTTCAGGGCACGCAGTAGTTTGAACAATCAAGACTGGGAAAAAAATACAGAACTATATCCGCATAAAGAAAGTTCGTCAGAATAAGTACATTTAACAGTCTCAACATTCTCGTAGTCTCATCAAGATGCGGGAGATTCAGCGTAGAGAAAACGAAGTCCGTGGTAAATACGCGTATAACATCACAAAATACACTAGGTACTTGCCTTAATTCAGTGCTGATGTTTTGATATAACAATAGTTTGGATTTCGTTTAATAATTTTATTAAGTATTGATCTACTTGTAATTTTTTTAAACATTATTACAAAAAACTTTTTTTCTGTGGAAGCGATGTTTCGCTGTGGGTCTTATTTAAAATGAAATTGTAGTTCAGCCAGGGTCCCCAGAAAAATAATGCCAGTAGAACAATTTTATTGATATTTAGCTTAAACGGAACATTCAAATCTCGTTTACGATATACTTTGCAGTACTGGCTTACCTCTAATATATTAAAACAATCCAACACTGTGATTGTTCAAAACATAAGCTCTTAAGGGAAGAGGAATTCAGCGTATCAAATAGAAGTCGCATCGCAGCTATTTATTCTTCACTACAGAAATATTTTTTCTGTTTTTTATTTCATGCCGATTCTACGTAATGAGAACTAGGAAAATTTTATTCATTCCGAGTAATAATGTACATATGTATGCTGTTTATGCGAAAAAATATTTCTTATACCAAACACCAAATATCGTGTAAAATCTCTACATATGAGATGAAGAACTGATTTTTCTTTTCTTTTCTTTTTCCTTTCCAGATGTGGTACGCTTCGATTTCAAACGAAAACATAAAGTTTTGATGTTTTCTAAACTGAAAGTGTAGAATTATTTTTCAATCGGGCCTTATTGAGCTCAATAATTGATTATAGATTGAATCAAAATTAATGAATTGAACTTTAAATCTTTTCAATTCAAATGGATTCTAGCATATATAACAAACAGGGATGCTGATAAGCGAAATTAAGTGAAGCCAGGCTAGGTCTGTGCACTATGGAGGTCTGGTTTGAGACTGAAGCTAAGTTGTGAGCGAAGATTCCTTCCGAAACTTTTTAATTATATTCTATGAAAAAATGCCACATGTTTAATTTGTACTACATGTATTTATGGTACTAAATGGTTAACTATATACTGTTGTGTCAATGATCTTGTGTAAACTATAGCGCTGCCTAGTGTACGATAGAAATGCCATTACTTCAGGCATGGACTTTGGGCAACAATAAAATACACCTCCTGTTAGAGGCTGACAACAAAAAATGCACTCATTATTGTTAATGTATTATATATCAAGATTATTACATATACTATTTCAAAATGACTGAGATAATTTACTGTATTCATATTCACGTGACTTAAATTATAAAAAATCATATTTCCATAAATCTTTTTCCCCTATCCTAAAATTTTAAACAACATAATTTTTGTTTTGTATTAAATTTGCAAACACATAAACAATAATTGAAGGCAAGAGAATCCAGATTGGAATCATTGTAACATAAATTGATAATTCTATGCTTTGATACTCTAGTTTAAGACAAATCATTACTTGAGCTGCAATCTTTAGTAATACACCTAGTATATACCATTGATAGGATATTAATAACTCTTTTAACCGAGTCAGATTCCTCCACTTTGTTACTATCTTGATTACAACATAAATTATTAAAATAGCATCAAATATCCAAAGTGGAATAAATACTATAAACCAATTCCAGTGGGTTCTGGGCTCCAACCGCAGACATAATAATATTAGAAACACCAATAAAATAAACCAAGTAAATAATGCTCTATGCACAAGCGTCATAATCGCTTATAAAACTTTGAAAAGTGTATATTTGGGACGGGACGTATCTTCCTTTAATTTATTTCAAATATCGTAAACAAAGCACTCGCCATCATCACATAATGGAGAGTTTATGTAGAAATGCCTCACTGAATTGAACAGAATTCACTGAAATTCAAAATTTATAATAACTTTTACTGAAAGTTAATTCTTGGGTATTCAACAAACCTAGAATTTGACCTTAACACGAAGGATTGATATTTTACTTTATCCAACCAAACTACTCCTGTCAATTGTTGACATCAAATCATCGATGAGGTGAAGTAGGCTACAGCTGTAGTGTAGCCGCAACAATACAATGGGCCAACGAACACGCTTCAGCGCAAGTCAGAAGCATTTTGCTCCAGTTATGCCTAGACGTGCCAGCACAATAATTTTGCTCCGCAGTAGTCCTTATATGATAACGAGGTTAATTGGGTGCATGTTCAATTAAGTTACAGTTATTGATATAAACAAATCAACTAGTAGAACCAAAAAAAGTGTAGTATACTGCATCGTTTGATTTGGCCCCATATCCGCAATCGTGTACAAGGTATATAGAATACAAATAATTCCCATTACGAGCTACGTACCGCAATTAGTGACGATTTTCGTGAAAATGTATTGGAAAGCACGATACAAAGAGCACAATACTCTCTCGGTCTTTCCTATAAAAATGTATATACATTAGTCACAGAATTACGTCAAAGCACATCAGCTACAATGTGTCAAAATTTTAATGGGAATACTTGTATTCCATGATACAAAGTTTAACAAGGTATGGCCGGAAAATCTGTCAATTGATTGCTTGCCTCCTTTGGCGACAAATGTCAGAAATTTCTTCGCCTCAATTTCAATCGTCCTTTCACAGTGAAAAAAATTTTCTATTTTTAAATTTCTTTGCTTTCCCACTAGCACATAATTACTTTTCCCAAAGTGATTTAAACGAAGAAACTAATATTTTGTTAAATATTTTAATATATTCAAAACGTATTTCAGTCAATAAAATACGAAAAACTAAAAACAAATTCGCTGAAAATGACAGTAGGCACCTCATGATGTAGCAACACAAAAAATTCCTCTCGAATCGGCCATACCTTCTTATCTTTGTATCATGCTTGTATTCTATATACCTTGATCGTTTATGTCGTTTTCGTTTGAACATAAAGGTTCGCTCTAGAGGCAACCCCGTTCAATCAAACGGTTTCAAAATGCACCTGAAAAATTTCGCTTGCTTATGTATACTAACGTCAAAGTACGCTATGGATTTTTTGCCGAAAGTGGTTGGTAATTTGTTTGTTGAATAATTTTGAGGATAATGATATAATAATATAGAGTGGTCTTAATAATAATTGTTGCCTTTAAAATAATGTCAAATGACATTAATACCAAATCATAACTAGACTTTGTTTGTGTGAGTGAACTCATCGTGTACCCGAGAAAATTTTCAGAGTGAACCTGATGCCTTTTGGGTTGCCACCAGATACAACCCATGACGTCATTTTTGTTTCAAACAAGCGTTTTGCCTCTAGAGCGTAACAGCGTAACTGGTGTTCAAACGAAAACGACATAAATAAAGCGTGAATTACAATTACGACTGATCTATCGACTGTGACTTTACCCAAATGGAAAATGAATGTGGCAAGATACAATTGCAACTTCGACTTCGACTGTGACTACGATTGAGACTAAACTTTGCTCAAAGTGCAAGTAGTTGAAGTTGAAGCTTTAATTTAATTACAAACTTCACCTCCGCATCGATTTCGGCTTAAAATCAAGTCACAGTCGACAGATCAGTCGTAAATGTAATTCAGGCCTAAAGGCTGAACCACAATAGAAGTAAATAACTTTACGAAATTAAACGAGACTGAGGTTTACTTACAAAAAATTGATACTTTTAGCCTAAATATATATCACATTCCGTAAGAGTTATTATCTTGATATTTAATGTTTTCAATTTTGAAAAGTGGTAAAAGTGAAAAAAATTAACAAATGGAAGTTGATGTAATTGAAGATTTGTGCTTTCTATTAATTCGCAGTGCCCGAATGACATTTTATGTGTTAAATTTTAAAAAGTGGTAAAAGTGAAAAAATTATCAATTGGAAGTTGATGTAATTCAAGATTTGTGCTTTCTATTAATTCACAGTACCATTTTTATTCCATTTTAAGTTTTACATTTCACTTTTAATCATTTAGTAATAATTTAACTGTTTGACACTTCACTTTCTTACGGAATGAGCGATTCTTACCGCACCTTTACTGACTGCAATTTGACTTTTAAATTTAACGAAAGTTCCCCTCACTCGAGTTAAAGTTAATTTGTGTACTCCTGTTAAATTAAAGGGCGCGTTCGCTTTACGTAAGTAAATGTACTTACGTTTATTTCTATTGTGGTTCAGCCTTAAGTTCCGTGCCCATGCATGTAACGAGTTTTGTGATGCTTTCATATTTTCAAAAGGAGAAGAAGATTAAACATTCGTAAAAAGAAAAACTGCAATCAATCGCGCATATTGATTTTGGTAAACAATATCAGAGTAAGCGAATAACTTATTATTATCTTTGAAATGGCTTTAGTAGCCTACGAAGCTAGCAGTGAGGAAGAAAGCGATTATGAAGACAGGTTGAGTAATAATGTTACCAGTAAGAATGCAAGCAGTAATGATATCTCCACGCAAGTTGTACATACCATAAAGTCTTTAAGGTTGCCACCACCCGTAGAGGTTCATTCTATGCCTACCGAAAGTCTTAAGCCTAAAGAAAAAGAACTCATCATAATTGGAAACAATACAAGTGACGTAGAACCTAGTAAGAGTGAAATTTCGTTAAATAATTATATTCAACCACTAGCAACAGTAATAGATAAAAAAATAAATTTGCCGTCTTTCGTAAACCTGCCAACTCCGAAGATAATTCATAATTCTGAAGAAATTGTTGAGGAAGATGATGAGTATTTACATAAGAAACCAGCTCCAAATCAAATTGAAAAACCTGCAATCATAAAGAAAGCCCCAGTAAGAATAATGATACCATCCCTTTCTGAATTTAAGGACTTAGAAAATGATAAAAAAGTTAAACCGAATATTGGACCAACTCTAAAAATTTCTGGATTGCTTAATTTATTACCAAGACCGAAACAAGAGCAATTTTTTCCAAAACCCGATTCCTGCCAAACAAATAATTCAACTGTACAAAAGGCTTTGATTCCAGACTCTGTTAAAAACCGTCAAACCAATGTAACTAAACAATTGCAAAATCCACTTAAACCGCAAGTAAAAAAATCACTTGGCTCAAACATTAGCGATAGCGAAGGAACCGACAGTGATGAAGATTTCTTTTCTTTGAATTCTAAACAAGAACTTCCAGCAGTAAGTTTAAATGAAATAAACTCAATGGTAGCCAAAAAAGTAGCACACATGGCTGAAACTTCATCGAAATTTAACAATCTCTTTGCACAAATTGATAAGACTGAGGATAACTTATCAGAAATTGTTGAAAGTGAAAAGAGAGAGGAAATTCAATTTGACGAGAAAGCTTTACATGCGCTTGTAGGAAGCCGTGCAAAACGTAGAAAGGTTGAAGTAAATGTAGTCGAACTTTCTAGTGAGCAAGTGCTTCCTAATAAAAATGAATGGTTAAGAACTGCTCTGGCGCAAGCAACGACATATCAACCAAAAGGTGTTCTAGTAGATGAAGAACCAGTTCCAGGAACCAGGAAAAAACATCAAATTACATACCTGGCACACCAGGCTAAGGCAAATGAACAAGAACTGCAAGCAATGTGGGCAACTAACAGGCATACAAGAAGACAAACTCAAAGCAAATATGGATTTTAATTGTTTTATTAAAATAAATTTTTGTTTATATATATAAAATTGGTATGTGTACAGATTTACTAAATATACGATATAAGTTGACTGTCAGTTTTAAATGTGTTAGCGTTCATTTAAAAATATACATACAATATATTACTTTCTAGAATATTCATTTTAAAAAGCATTTAAATTACGCAGGCGCACCAAGATAGAAATTTTATAGAAATTCTTACTGTAAAAGGTAAGTCCAGTGCAAATCAAGAGATTCACGCGTTGGTCTGAGGCTCAATTTGTCAACACTTTTTGCTAATTCATCTAAATTATTAGGTTTTGCTCCTAGCCGAACTACCGCATATCATCAAGTAAACGGGCTCTTAGAACGATTGCATAGGACGCTGAAAGCTACTATTATAACCTGGAGAAACAGGACCTGGTCAAATACCCCATAAACATGAAGCGCACTAGACTGGAATAGTCCTGATTCGCAAAGTAACAAGTGTTTACATGCGATAGACTGGATTAAATCCACGAGAGAGACGTCTTTCTATTGACAGTTCTCAACATAAAATCAACTGGGATTTGAAGTTATTTTTATAGATATTAAAAAACGGATCATGGGAAGAATTGTAATTTTATAATATTACAATTTCTAATACGCTAATCCACTCCAGTTCGCTTCTTGTGAACGGGGTAAAAGATTTTACCATTCGTATTGTTGGGCGGAGTTAGTTTATCGAGAATATTTACGCCTGTCTGGAGACTTTCTTCAAAACTTCCAGTTTAATCCAAAGTCTGATTTTGTTGTCTCTACGTAATTTGTTTGGTGATTTAGGTCGATATCCAAAGATATTTTAAGCAAAGATAACCCAATCAGAAGATAGGACACGGCCGAACAAAATTCTAAATTTACGGTGTTTTTTGACCGAAGCAAGTAATGTCATATACTTTCGTCTTTTGCATGAATGGGGGAAAAGAACTTGGTTATTCATTATTGTAGTGCGAATGAGACAACGAGCTAAAAACATAAGTCGAGAGAACGTAGAGTTACCAAATACCTTCAAATCCTTTCAAACTATTCATAATAGTGTAACTCTATCTCAATTTTTAAAGAAAAAGATAAATTTCGTTTTGGCCAAAATGCTGAAAGGAGATGTAAAAATCCTCTCAATAAAATTCTCTTTTTTCCCAAAAACATCAGAGAATCCAGAATGAGTTTCTCCCATTTAATCTCTTCAAAACAAAACGAATGTAAACAGAAGCACGTCCTGTTCAAATATAGGAATTACACTAACAAACATTGGCATTGGTATAAAACCACTGACTTATAACAATGGACTGAGCGTATTGCCATTTTCCTATAGGAAAGAATGGCACAAGTTTTACAGTTCTCTCTTTCGCCCTATGGCAGAGTTGGAGCTACCAACACAAAATATTGTTTACTGAACGTTTACTTATGCCATTTCATGTTTTTATATTGGCTGCAGATGAAATCACCGCAGAAAGAATAAGGTAAAGATAGTGTTTACCATGCGCCGTCTCTCTTGTCCATACGCAGGATTCATTTAAGAATAACTTTTGAAAATTAAAGTCGGAATTAGTTTAATTTCTTATAAGAGTGCTTATCAGCAAAAAATGGTTTTCACAAAAGCGCGGGAACTATTTATGAGAGTAAAATCTGAAAACTCCGCCCCTTCTCATTTATTTACGAAAATGAATCATTTGCCATTGTTTCGTCGCATGTAATCTGCGCTTTCATTTTTTTTTGTCTTTATTCATAAAACCTTTAAAGAGAGTTTGTTTTATTTTTTCTTCTTTCTTCCTTTTCTTGTCGTGTACATTTTAAATATAAAACACTCGGAAATCTCGATGGTGTAATATCTTGTTATTAGGTTATCTTTGATTTTAAGTAGGGGACAAAAATGTTTATGAAAAGTACTCTGAGGTGATATTTTATGTCAGCGACGAACACTTTTAGAAAAATAATTGCCAGACGTTCTATGATAGGTTACGTTTGGAAAAGAATTTTCCAAGACGTTGTGTTATTAAGTTAGGAAGTTAATAACATAGAAATTTATTGTTTTAAGTCTGAAATTAATTTAACTCAAACTTAATATAAACAATTACAAAAGCTAGATTTGGTCTAAGACCAATTCTTATGATACCCTACCTAGATGAATGCCCTTTGAAATTTCGTATTGACACCTTTCTGTGCAAGTTTGATTTTTGAAGTGGTTTTTTGTATATACATATTTCTGGAACAGTTTGTCGGACAGAAAAAATGATTCTAACCAATTTTATAGGATTTCAAATTCTGAAGAAGTTTTTAGTACAATAAAAATGTCTTGGACAAATCGTTTTCACAGTATACGTAAAAAGCCTAAATTTTTATATGCCAACACCATGGCACAGTATATATCATACAGTAGCCCAGCTCTGTCAAAACTGTCAAGTGAGTAGGATGCTTCTATAAAGAGACTATACTTTCTCTTTCAACAGTTTTAACTAACACACTAGTCAATTTTTAATACATGGATTCCTATGTAAATCTAAAGTGGAAGAAAGAGAACTGATGGCATTCTTAAACTTTTACTAGAGGGAAAGAGGCAAAATACACCACTTTACCGTCAAACAGCTGTTTAGTAATGGAACAATACATTTGTCGCCGATTGCCGATATGTGTACATACATAAAACTAATACTTCCGTCAACGGTCGTACAGCTAGCTACTGTTCGCCCATTTATGTCCGTATCATACTTAATAGTTCCCTCTTGTGGGAGAAATTTTAAGGTTATGTTTTTTTAATTGAAATTCTAAAATTCACTTTTCAGTAGTTAGTTCTAAGCTATTCTACTGTATGATATATACTGTGACCATGGTACAAGGAATATAAGTATGCTGGTATCTGAACGTGTTTTCGCCATCTTGAAAGCTTAAAGCTTTTTATGACCTCAAAACGAGCCACTTTTCTTGCCGATGGCATTAGGTTAAAACGTGCACAGTGAATGAATGCATAAAAGGCATTTTAATAACAAATTAATCAGATTTGCATACATATTTAAGGGAGTATTTTAAAGTGGACTATATCCTTACATACAAGTCGACTTAATCAAAATATCATAGATAATTTCTTTAATGCCTTAAGATCTAAAGGTGGTTTGAATGACCACCCTACTACTACAGACTTTAAGTATACATAGATTTAGATTATTAGGTAGGTATGTTCCATTTAAAAACGTATAAAAATCTTAGAAAAGTTGGAATTCACTTTTAACATTTGGTTATCGTAAACTATCTATATTTCTCCTACTTTAATTTCCTATTTTCGTTGAGTTAAAATTTTTTTTTAAATTTTACTATACATATTTATATATTTGGAATGAAAATATTCTATGTTCAGTGGGTATCCTTGAAGAAGTTGATTCTGAAAATCCAACATTCGATTGGTTTTCACAAAATGAAGATTTTGTTTTAAGAGTAGGTAGTCATTAAAAGCTGTAGATTAGAACAGGGCAATACTTGCAGGGATCGGATCTTGAAATTGGAGAAATAGATGATTACGTTAAGAAGGAAGGCTAAATTACTTCCGTATTAAGAATTTAAATAAAAAGGAAGAATGAAATAAACGTACAAAGAAAAGAAATAAAATAAAATAATCATTTGAACAGAAAATGGTATTTAGTTCATTTATACTTATGTCCATTTGAAAACGTGGCTCGTTATGACGCCACAGAAAGCTTTAAAGAGCTTTCATTTCATACTAGCATACCGTATATTCTTTTTACCATGGCCAACACCAAGAAGGAGTTGCCCGATTTAGTCCATTTATGAAACATTATTTGCTAGTACAATGAAAACACCATGTACCAAATTTCAGCTCTATACGTCGACGCGTTCTCAGGCAGTATCCAAATATATAGTGGAAAGCGAAATTGTTGTATGGCAACCCCACGAAGGAGTTGCCCGATTTGTCTCGTTTTCGAACTTAATTTTACTTTTTTTTAAGTCTGTGTACAAAATTTCAGCTCACTAAGTATACACGTTCTCGAGTTATATGTAGTGCGCACAGACGGGCGGAAATGCAAAAATTAAAATAACTTTTAATACTATGGTTGCGTCGAATTCACTTTGCTCTACAATCATTATTTCGAAAGGAATGACAAACTTAGTATACCTTACCCTATAGATTTCATGTAGTGTATAAAAATATCGCGCGAATTTGTATGAAAATGAATGTGCAGTTTTCTCGCACGAGTACTCGCACTGGTCAGCTTCCAGTTCTGCTCCGCTCAAAGATTCAAATAACTTTATTGAGGCTTCATAGCTTAACATTATACATGACTTCATCTTAAGAATAGAAATGGCCGACTAAGAGTATGTCTGGCTACGTATATATATATTGTTGACGTAAGACTGAGTTCCTTATACAAAAAGTTCAGTGAAGGTGGTAGACTTATATAATGGTCTATAAAGAGTTAATGTCTAGAGTAAGTTTGCTCCCGACTTACATTCACATCATTGCCTCTATAGGGCACTTAATCTAATAACAACATTTACAAACTAGTCAAAAAGTCCCCCAAGGGAACGAACACATTTATTTTAATTTGTATCACATTGTTTCATGGCTGTGTTATCTAGCCACCTAAGATGTAAGTTGAAGATTTTTTTTTTTTTTTTTTTGAACTTACAGCTTCTTTGGTAGTCTTACATGTAAGGACATGTGTGTTTGACTTAGCAACTTAAAGCTTTGATTGAATTAATAAAACTGTATTTTATTTGAGACTCAGGATTTGTGACTTATGATTATTATTTGATAACTACGCTGTTAAGTTATTTGTTTAATTTAGTTAATTAATTTTTCGAGTTTTTAAATCTAACTAACGTACTACTAATTGACAAACCTTAATTAAATTAGTGAGATAAACATGAATGCTGAGCGTTTTAGTTAGAATTAATTATAATTTTGGTTTTTCGTTTGCCTTATTTTGGGCCGTGCAAACTGATGGCACTGTATTTTCGACACATTGTCATAAAAGTCTCTGGCGAAGGGTTATATAAGGACGACATAAGGTGGGGTAACCGAATCAGGATTAGGGGAGCTTGATTATCCCCTGTAGGTGCAGGGATCAGCCTTCTCGTAGAAAGGTACCGTGTATTGGTTTACTAGGCTGTACAAGCGGCATGGAGCTATCATGTAGTATATTGATGGGAGAAAGATAGTAGTTATCGAGTAGAGATTCATTGCGGGTAGCATTGTATACTGCTCTTAGTATAGGATTCTGATGATTTCCTAAACGTTCTAGGGCTCTGTTTCCTAGTTTTATCATGTACTGTGTAAGGGGGGAGAACCATTTCCTATTGGGCCTTCTGTATTTACCCGTACAGAATCGTTTTCTTTCGAATAGGTTCAGTTGTTTTTCGACAGTGGGGGAGATTGAAAACCACGTAAGATATCCGTAGGTGATAATTGGTCTGATAAGGGTTTTGTAAATGAGAATTTTGGTGCTTTTATTTAGGCTTTTAGAGCTAAGAAGCGGTTTAAGTATGGCAGATGCGGCCTTGTTTAGGACTTTTCTAGCATGTGGGTTGAAGAGAAATTTATTTTGTAGTTTTATGCCTAAATAGGAAATTTCAGTTTTAAGAGGTATGTTTCTGTTATCGATTTTCAAGTTGAGAGTTTGACTTTCCTTGACTGCTAGATGATGCCCTTTTCTACTGGCATTTGTGAAGCAGATAAGACCACATTTGTCACTGTTGATTGTGAGGCCCCATTTGTTGTAGTAGCTTAGTAATGTGGGTAGTTTAAATTTAAGTTTAGTTAGAGCATCCTGGGGTTTTTCATAGCTTGCAAGTAAGATTGTATCATCCGCATATAGTATTGCCCCAGGCTCTTCCGCTCATAGGATTCTTAAACGGGAAGTCATGAAGAAAGAGATTGAACAATTGTGGTCCTAGAATTGAGCCCTGAAGGACCCCTGAGTGTATTGGGATAGGCACAGAAGAGTCTTTGCAGATGAGGATGGATGTGCATCTATTTGAAAGGAAAATATTGAGGGTTCTTCTAAACCAGTTGGGAAGCTTGAGACGTATCATTTTGAAAATAAGACCCTTTTGCCATACCGAGTCAAAGGCTTCTTCCAGATCAATGTCCAGGCGGATAGTACACGTTTTCTTTCAGAGATTCTGTGTGATTTTGCTGGACAGAACAAGGATAGCCTGTTCTGTAGAGTGGCTTTTTTTTTAAACCGAAATGGTTATCAGGAATAATATTCCTTTCTTCGCATAACTCATCCAGTTTTACCCGCCAGAACTCTCTCGAACATTTTACCTATGTTGGACAACAGGGATATTCTTCTAAAGACCTTAATTTCTTTGGAACTTCCTTTTTTGGCTATTGGGATAATACTTGATACTTTCCAGGCCGAGGGAAAGTACCCATTATTGATGCAGTGGTTAAACAGGGTTGCAAAGACTGTATCAAGGGAGTCAGGGCATTTGCGGATAATGAAGTTTGTTATGTGATCTGGGCCAGAAGATTTTTTGTTGTTGAGATTATCCCGTAACATTAGAATTTTGTAGGCCGAAGTGAATTTAGAGTGGTCATTAGGGCTAGATGCAATGTTAGATGAAGAAAATGTAGTTAAGGGGGGGGCTTGTGCCCGGAAGGTCGAAGCAGCTCGCACTTTCATGAACAAGCCTGTTCAAGTTAGTGCCAGCCATTGGTTTTTTTTTTTTTTTTTTTGAATATATGTTGGAGAAATATTCTCGGAAAGCATCCAACTTGTCATCGATGTTGATTAATTCTTGACTATTATAGGTAAGGGTGTCTTTGGAGTGAGTTGAAGGAGTGAATGATTGTTAAGATTCAGATTAGTGATAACTCCAAAATATTCCGACGGAGCTGAAATTGCGAAGCAGTTGGGATGACGACATTAAAAAGAAATCCAATACTGAGGAAGATCTCGGAAAAGTTGGAATGTTATGAAGGATTAGATCCATGCCTAAGAAGAGTCCACTGTTGAACCACCTGTCTATGATGTTACCGCTTCTGTTTATTGAAACGTCAGCCCAGCTCGTGTGCCGTGTATTAAAATCCCCCCAATGATGACTGCATCATAGATAAAGCCACAAGTCGATCCAATTCTCTGGCGATGTTTGTGTCAGCGTTGGATGGAATATACACAGATACTGCAAATAAGGATTTTCATCAGAGAATTCGATTCATTATTAAGGGATATGCACACTAGACAAGTTGAGAATAAGTCACATTGGAAGGGGATATGGGAAAATTTTAATCTGTTATCTAGAACAATCGCTGCACCTCTACCATTGTCGTTGCGCACAATGTTATACCCATTGATTCTGGGTTTATGTTTTTTGTTAAGCCCGGTTTCAGACAGGAGACCGATTTGAATGTTATAACATTTTAAAAGGTGAGTTGGCTCGATTCTTTTAACATGAGCAATCAGAGAGTTAATATTTAATGCGAGAGGCATTCATTTAGTTACAATTGAAGCTACAAATTCCAGATAGGCAAACATTCTATCTTCTCTGTTTTGTAATTTCTCGTAAGTAGGCCAGAATTGGGTTATACGGGATATGAGCTCCTTGACCGGGATATCGAAGAGATTATTTGATTCACTTAAGAAACTGTTGTGAGCTCCATTTGAGCAGATTTTCACCGTGCGGCCAGCTTTTAGGGTTTCTGCGAAGGAAACCTTGGGGTTAATGTAATTATTTATGGCATTGTTTACTGCCATCTTTCTTTTGTTAGTAGTCTGTCTAGCGGTCTGTTTAAGGTTATTCCTTCTCTTCTTATATTTTTTGTACTCTGGGCATCCTGCAAAACTAGCAAGGTGTCCAGAGGTCCCACAGTTTGCGCATTTCGGGGATGGTTTGTTTTCATTGCTTTCGTTAGCCTTCATGAAAGCTTCCGAGTCGTGGGCCCCACAGCACACGACACATCTGCTACTGTATCCACAGTAATCACCATTGTGTCCAAATCTTTGACACCGGAAGCATCTGGCTACATGACGCTGCTTTTTTTTACACGATATTGATTGGTGTAGTATATATCTAATAGCTCTAAGCTCTTTCACCTACTTCTATTTGTACAGATAAAATGTTCGTATGGATCCCTGTGCTGAATACGGATATTTTGGCTATTTTTGTGTTAGGTGCATTTTCCTTTAAGGCAAGGGTGATTTTTCGATTACGGTTTCGTCATCCAGTCCTCTCAGCAGGACGGAGCTCTTTCTTAATTCTTTGGGAGAGAAGAAGGCATTAGCCTGAGTTGAACGCAAGCGTTCCAAAAGCAGTTTATGTACGCTGGGATTATTTAAAAAAAAACTTTGTCCTTCTATAACCACGTTCGTGAATCTAAACTTTACGTTTGTTACATTACAGTCGGCCGCTGTTGCATTAATACAATCAGTTACCACTTTAATATTAACACCAAAAACAAAAATAGGTGGGCAGAGGGTTGACTAACTACCTTGTTCGAACCTAATTTAATAGGGTTAGTATTATTAAAGTTATCATGTATGACATATTGCTCTATACCATCCATCTCGTCATCATATTCCAGTATGTCGAATTGATTATGAAAATTATAATTATATTGCGCATAGTATCCTTGTTCCTGTTCGGCCTCAGTTCTTATTTTCCTTTTTACCACTGTGAAATCCTGTGCATCAGAATTTACATCCTCTACGATTTTCTCCCAGAAATTAGGCATCGTCTTCTGTGACGTGACTTCATTTGAATTTTGTGACGTATTACTGCCCGAAGCGTTGCTATGTACATGACTTTTTGTTGGTTCAAGATGGCCGCTGGGGCTTCACTTTCAGGTGCTCCCCCATCTGTCTCGAATTGGCGCATCCTCTGTACATCGGCTGTCGTTAACACTTTTCCACGCTTAGCATGTTGTTTGGATCCTTTAGAGGAATCGCGATAAGTTTTGTTTTAAGATTCACTTCGTTTAAAAGCTTCGGTTTAACATAGCCGCCACTAGTGGGGTCGGCCAAGTAAAGCCACGCCGATTTGGTTTGCACTTTTAAAGTGTTTATTTTTGTTACTATACCAATAAATGCCTTACAGAATGCTGCAAAACATTAAAAGAAAAACTTAGCAATTTGCCAACAATGAAATTACTATATTTATTTTTACTAAATAAAAAATTGCCGCTTTGTTAAACGTGTTCACTTGTCAAAAGCCACATTATGAGAACGTGTATTAAGATTACGCAGTAACAATAAACTAGTTAAAATTGCAGTGAATTAGAATAACTGATTGTAAACTGCAGAGATAAATTAGTACAATTTTAGAAGAGATAAGATTAGATGAATGGCTTAGTGGGGTACGACATAGGTATTAAGTGTTAATGTTTTGTCGTCAAAATATTAATAATGTAAGCATGTACCTACCTAATTAGTTTTTTCAAATCTGAATTAACCGATAATAATAAATTACACTTCCTTGCTTACTTATTAAAATAGAAACTACTGGAAATTGATCGCAAAATTGACTGTGAAGAATTTGAGCTGAGTAGTTTGCCTTTTAACTTGAAATTTTTTGCATAAATAATAAGTTGCCATAATGCCATATTTTTATAAGATATAATAGCTTGCTATATATTCTAATTTTCTACCTGAGTTTTTACGTTCATTTGGTCAAAGCATTCCGATTTTCACAATTTTAAGCAAATTCCTTATTTCGTTAAGCCCGGTATTGTGTTCATTTAGCGGATAAATATTTAGCAGCAATCGAACAGGGACCTTTTTTACGGCTAAAATTGTTCATTATTTTGAATATAGGTGGCTGCTTTTGTCAACCAGCTGTCGTGCATTTGTGATATTATTTCGTGTTCTTTTAGATAGCTAATGCAATTACCCAATCTCGTAATAGTAAGGAAAATTATATTTATACCTACTATTTTAATTTCTCCTACGAAAATTTGTCTAAATGAAGACGGAATTTTTTGTCAGATAAAAATAATAAAAATACACTGGCACTCTTATATTCCAATTTCATTCAACTTCAAACGTCAAAATTTTAGCGCGGAAAAAGGTATTGAGCGGATAAATCTGATGCTAAATATATGTTTGTTGAAATTACTGCCATCTACTTGTCAAAACTAAACAAACTTTTCGCTGATAAAGCACAATACCACTTTCTTCAGCGATTTGGCTAAATATTTCGCAACTAAATTTCACCGCTAAATTTCCATACAAAATTTATCCGCGAAATGAACACAATACCAGGCTTTAAATAAAAAAATAAATTGCAAAATCATTCATGTAAACGAGGAATCAGAAATCTTAAAATGTCACTATCTATCTCTTTTCGCGAAAAATTTCTATTCTTACCTCCTTTTCTTTGCTCGTTCGTAAACACAACATTGCGACGTGTTGACGAGTCACAGTGATCAATCAAATTCCGTTTAAAATCTTCCGATTCCGAATTGACAAGCCTGCTTATTAAATAAATATAACTGTATAAAAATGAGCGGTTCGGCTAAAGTATAATTTTTATATAAGTATTTATGAACATTATTTGCTCTAATATTTCTATAATTTTAGATTGAGTTCGCAGTGCAAATGTCTGGCCCAAAGTGCGCTGAAAAGGTACGAGAATGTTTGGCTAAAGTTGGCCAAGTGGATATTAATTTAGAGTTGGGAAGAGTGATAGTTGATACAACTGTCCCTTGGTCAGAGGTTCAAGAAAAAATAGAAAATACCGGAAGGCGGGCTGTACTTTCAGGCTTCGGAGGTAATCGTTTTGCTAAACTGGGCGCTCATAATACGAGTATGTAATATTATTTATAGGCCAATCTGCAGTTGCCATGATAAACGCTGAAAATAACAATATAAAAGGTGTTGTGCGATTTTCAGCTGCTGATAATAATAAGGGCTGTTTGATTGACGGTACCATTGATGGTCTAAAGCCGGGTTCGCATGGAATTCATATTAATGAGACTGGAGATTTATCTTGTGGGTGTGAATCGCTTGGTGAACATTATAATCCGCATGGTTCCCCTCATGGAGCACCAACCGATCTTCCAAGCGATCGTCATGTTGGTGATTTAGGTAATATCATTGCAGAGAAGAATGGTAGAGCAAGGTTTCGATTTGTTGACCCTCTTGTGGAAGTTAGTGATATTATTGGGCGCTCTGTCTCAATAACGGAATTTTTCGACGATTTCGGTAAAACAAATTATAAAACTTCCTCAATTGATGGGAATTCTGGACAAAGGTAAGAACGCAAGGGCAAGTGAATATTATAGTTTTATTCTATTTGATCACTATAGTAAATACATAATTCATTTTTCCGTAACGTGGCATTTAAGCCAATCTTATTATCAATTCATTAACTTGCAGGTATTTGAAAAGCATTTATCTGCAAATAAATAATAATTTATTCAGTCTACCGATTTTAACAATCTTACAGACAGGAAATATTACATAATAAGGCCTGCAAGCTAATCCTAAGGGCATTAATTTTCTTAAATAAAGTATTCTGGATGAAACCGGTTTCCTAGAGAAGAGGTAAACGAATTAAAGAGAACACGCAATGCAATTCATGGGCATGATGCGGAGTGCAGACACTGGATCTGGTGCTCCGACAACCCGCCACTCGCCAACGTGGTGAGTGGCGGGTCGTGAAAAAGCAGAGAATTTTCGTACATTTTGTGAGCGCTTGTTGTAATATCACCACAGGTGACTGGGTCGGGTGGTGAGTGACGGGTCGGCAGAAAGCGGTTTTCGTAAAATTTGTGAAAGCAGGTCGTAATAGTACGACCCGAAATTTTTAAATATACGAGATACGTATTCTTTCTTTTAGATGTTCTTTGCCTAAACTAAATTTGTATGTACACATATCTTTGCTACAAATTTACTTCATACATCGGCTCACTATATCCAACGTTTATATAACGTAGGTATTTACATGGTGTAAAATTAAATTAAAAAATTCTATTATAAGAAACTAATGATATTCATCTGCTTTATGAAAAGACAAAGTGATTTTCTCACTAAATAAAACAAAATTTCAAAAACGATTATTGACGAGCCAATCTAAAATTGTCTAATAACACTAGTGAATTTACCTTTTCTGAGAACTAATCTGTTCGCATAAGATTAATTTTTTACTGTAGTTCTACGCCATAGCTCGACCCGTAGAATAAAGATAATCCAACTGTGTAACCGTAGTAGTAGTAGTAGAAGTTTATTAGTTATTCATAATTTTCTTATGAACAGTCAACACATACGGGAAATTTATCTAGTATAAACTTAATTATTTCTGCTTAAAACTTCTTCAATTTCTATTATTCTTGATGCTAAAATCTTTTAGACCATTATACATTAACATATCCTGGGTTTAGTATTCCTAAATTTAGGTAGTCGAAAATTTTTATTATTTCTTAACATATATCCTTGTTCAATACCTACATACCTAATAAATTATATCTTATTTTAAGTATAGCTACTAACATATTCCATGTCAGCCTTTGCTCTACATTCAACCCAAGGTATAAAGAAGACAAGGTATTCTCATTAAAAAATTCGAATAGAAAGCGAGTTGGCGTAAATCTTCCAACCTTCAAGATAGATTTTATTCCCCTATTTTGTAGCACCTGCCATATTTTTTTAAAACTGTTTGATGCTGTAAACAAAATTGAAGCACGATATTCAAAATGTGGTTTTGTCATGACGTTGCAAACCTTAATTGATGTAGCAATAGACATTTCCTTAGTTATCCTTCTAAAATAGATCTTATCTATTTTTTTAGTAACATATTTACAATGTTCTTTAAAGCTCTACGTATTATCCATTATCACACCTAAATATTTTATTTCAGTAATATTTTCATCAATATAAATATTAGCATTAAAACTTGAATTTATCGCCATACATTTTGCCTTTGAAATGTTCGCTTTAAGCTTATTTCCCTTCAACCACCCATCACCACGCACTTAAACGATCTATATATTGCAATTTCACTTCACAAACCCTAATATTCTCTGCTGCAATATATATCAGCGCGCCATTAGCGAAAAGCACCAGTTTAGCATGTTCCAAGATACAACCCATATCATTGATGTAAATCAGGAATAGTAGCGTTCCCAGGACTGATCCTTGAGGTACCCCTAAATTTGTCTCTAGCAATGCGGATTTTGTTTCACCCATCTTCGTACGCATACTCCATCAAGAATACTCGTGTGGGATGGCCCATTGGATTGTTCAGTTCTTAGAGTAGCAAGGAAAGTGGATTGGTAAGGTTCTAGGTCCCATAAACTTCCTATAGCTGTTTTATTTGTGTGTAATCCAAAGCAATATGCTTTGCGGTTTATCAACGTCCGTATGGCGACCGGGGAATAATCACTCAATTTGACAATTGCAACGAGAAATTGTTGCTACCATATAATTTAGACTTGCTTTTGATAAAAAGTATTTACATATATGGGCAATTGGGTGACCCTATCATCGAACTTCTATGGTAGGCGATCAGATATAACCATACTGATGAGATCTCTCGGATCGCTTGGTCGAAAAGTTCAATTTCTCTGCATTCTTAATGCATTTTAGAAATTCATTGAAATTATTATACCCTAGATGAAATCATAGGGGTGTACTAAGTTTGTCATTCCGTTTGTAACACCTCGAAATAATGATGGTAGAGCAAAATGGATTGGACACCTATTCATAATATTAAAAGTTATTTTGATTTTTACATGTCCGTCCGTCCGTCTGTCCGTGCACACGATAACTCGAGAACGCGTATACTTAGAGAGCTGAAATTTTGTACACGGACTTTAAAGAAAAAAAGTAAAATTAAGTTCGAAAATGAGACAAATCGGGGAACTCCTTCTTGGGGTTGCCATATAACAATTTCGTTTTCCGCTATATATTTGGACACTGCCTGAGAACGCGTCGACATGGAGAGCTGAAATTTCGTATGTTATGTTTTTACTACATTAGCAAATAAATGTCAAAAATGAACTAGATCGGGCAACTCCTTCTTGGTGTTGCCATATAAAAATTTCGGTTTTTTACGTATACTTTGAAAACGATCAGTCCAAGACATTTTCATTGTACTAAAAACTTCTGCAGAATACGAAATCCTATAAAATTGGTTATAATCATTTTTTCTGTGCGACAAACCGTTCTAGAAATATTTGCGAAAAACGACTTCAAAATCAAACTTGAATAGATCGGTGACCATACGAAATTTAATACGGGCATTCATCAGGGTATCATAAGAATTGGTCTTAGACCAATTCTAGCTTTTTTACTTGTTTTCAATGAATTTCAGTCTGTAGATGAGAAATAATCCACCTTTGCCGTTCAATCTTCATAGTCTGGGGCTAGTAGAATTAAAGATCTTTCTCAGTATTTCTCTAACGAGTCTTTTTGCTGGATTGGATAGGTAGAGGTGTAATGTCGTAAAATATTTATTTATTTATATCTTGCCCCATACCGGGCTCGAATTTATAATTTTTTTAAATCAGTCATAAATGGAATAGAAGAATTTTTTGAGATTTTCATTTTTACGAACCAGCCTCACATTGTTTTGGAAACCTCCACTTTCCGGTTAAATACCAGCTGAAAGCATTTATGGTTTAGTAGGCTAAAAATTGAGAATTTAAGAGGAAATGGCATCACGGAAAACGGACGGTCCCACCCACAAAAATCAGACGAAACGGTTGATTTTTCTCTTTTATTTATTTAATAATTTAATTTAGAATCGCAAAAATGAAAATTCAGAAAATTTTTCTATTCCGTCTAAAATATTATTTAGAAGATTTTAATTCCATTCACTCGTTATTACAATTAAACTATCTATTACTATCCGTTCAACTAAAATTAATGAATGAAATTTTTGCAGACTTGCATGTGGTATCATAGCACGATCAGCTGGAATCTATCAAAACTATAAAAAGCTATGTGCGTGCGATGGTGTGACGATATGGGATGAAAGAGATAAGCCACTGGCGGGGAGTAATAGAAATCAAACTGGAAAGCTCTAAGTTTATATTACATTTTCTAAAAACAAAACAAAACAAAACAAACAAAATAGTAATAAATAAGGCAACATTTTTTGAAAATCTTTAATTTTATACATCCTCATCATCATCTATTACAATGCTATGATTTACATCTGTATTGCGATCTTTACCCGAAAGTTCATTCAATCGCTTTCGACAAATCTTTTTATAGTTTAACACGATTTCATTGCAAAGCGCTGGTGCAGGAATAGCTATATTCACATGTGCCTATGTGTTATATCAATTATAAAAAAAACTAATTTCAAAACTTCCTACTCACTTGAAGATAAAACGGTTCCGTTTCCAAACTAAGAATACGCGTTAGTATTGATATTATTTCTTTAAATTTTTCCGTTGAAACAATGTAATTCATTTCTCCGAGAGAACCCTTCAACCATTGACTATAGGTCTCTAATGATGTTGTCTCGGCATTAAACACAGCGCGTGCGATAATAAAAAGTATAAGACACGTTCGCTCATCACAACGTATTAAAAATCGTTTAAATATATCTCTTACATGTTCTGAATAATAATTATTTATTATAAGATAAAAATTCATATTAACACTAAACCTACTTCTAACTACTGTCGCAAAGTCATTAGTACAATTCCGAACTACCAATTGGAGTAATATGAAAAAGTATTTCCATCCTTCAAAATCAGGATTTGCGCTAGTATTGAAAAGCATGATAAGAGTTTCATCCTTGTTATCGATCAGCTAATGGAGATAAAAGTAAAGAAATATGTATTAACTCAGCTAACACACCAAGAAAACCTCTTTTAAAATATTTTCCAGGGTACTGTTTTTTTGGATAATATCAGTCCAATTCTTAAATTTTCTAAAAGCTTCTCTGATTTTGCACTTGTCTGTATCTAATAGAATTCGGAAATGTACTGATTTGACCGTTATGAAAATTTCATCTGTTAAGGAAAAATATTAAATATTTAATTAATAAAAATGAACAAATTTTATAGTTACTAATATATTGGTTTTGCTATTGCCGTTGTCAATTATAACGTATAACCTTTAATTTTTTGGCTATATGCTTTGATAAGCTATCAAGGACTGGTCTGATTCAAAGCCAGCACAAAAGGAGAGTGGAGTTCAAAGTAAGAAGACCTCGGCTTGGTCGACGTTTCTCCAACAAGAAGGCAGATTCACAAATGTCTGAAGAAATCCAAAGGAAATGCTCAATTCGATTCTCTGAAGCACTTCTTCTAGAAATTTCGTATTATAATCTCATAGGTGCACGCGGTTATGCCTAAGGCAGGCTATGGCTATTTCAGTAACGTTCAGATACCGTACAGTCTTCTGGACTTGTCTCTCCTTTTTCTATACAATAATATCTGTGGTGTTGATATTATTTCGAAATTAGATTCAATTTTCTGAGATGTGGTTTAAATTATAGCATAGATATGTTGTAAGGTAACGAAATTCAACAAAAGTGCACAGCATTGAGATATGCGTGGATATGGTCTGAGTCTGTTGTAATCTGTGCTTGTGATCCACCACGTTCACAGAATTAATCTCGTGAGATAACCCGGCAATGAAATTTTTTAATTTTTCCCAGACGACAAAAATCGATTGATTCATTTTTTGGATAGTAGAATGCAAAAGATTTTTTTAGTCACTTTGTAGTATTCCAATGTCTGTGTAATTTTTTTTCACATATTCTAAATACATTAGTCAGAACTGATTCTTAACAGATTTTGCCTTTTTGTGATGACTTTCTTGGTTCGCTCACACATATCGCTTATATGTTTCCCCATAAAAACTAAAACGATATACATAAAACTTAACTTTAACCAACTTTTCAAAACATTCCTGACGGGCCACGACAAGTCTTCTTTGACATCCATGACTGAACCCATACCATGATTGCAGAAACAAGTTTCCAACTACAATAAAAATTACTGCTGCGCAGACCTGAAAGCCACTTAATTTATAAAACGCCGCATGTTTTGTTTGATAAGTAGGTGCTCACGCCGAATTCTGAAAAAGCGCTAACTGATCGAGTATAAAGTGAAAAGTTGTGAAGAAGATAATTAGCGAAGTGCAAGAGATATTTCATTTGTAGACTCTGAGATCATTTAAAATTGCAGGTTTAGCAAAAGCATTCGTCAAGAAACAAGTACTCTCCATTTCTCTCATTCTCATGTCCCTCGTTGGACTTGCAGAAAGACGAACATCCAGAACCAGTTGGATTCATCAGAAGCCGCAACAACGCTCATACCTGTTGCATGACGCAAAAAGGGATAGGATAACTACCAAGGTTCATTACTTCTTGCAGATTCCCTACACCCTCAAGGGATATATCTTATAAGAGAGTTTCATCGATGTTGTGATACAATCGACCATTCTAAAGTTTTAAGTATGGCCGACTGGAGGTTGATCCAGTGGCCATCAATCTAACCTAACAGCACAAGGTTAAGTAAAGTTACCATCTAGGAGATAACATTTAAAATTAAAATATTCATAAGCTTATTCGTAGCCAGAGCAAAATATTTAAAAAAAATGTAAAAATTAATATACGAAATATTAACAAAGTATAACCATTTTTCATACCTACGACAAGGGGCCTTAACCTTTGTAAATAATTCTGGCTTATGACATTTGGACTTTCAATCAAATCAAAAAGCAGTCGACGGAAAAATTCCTCGAGGGTGAATTGCAGTCTCGCGGCAATAAATGAATCTGCAATTGAAAAAAGTCATTAATAGTTATGAAATATTTAGTAAATTATTTACTGAAAACGCAATTTTGAAGAAAATTTGCAAACAAGTGGGTTTCAAATTCAAGGAAATCGCTTAAAACCATTTGTATGTGCTCCATGTCGTTTTGACTGAAGTTAAAAAATAAAACAAAATGTGTAATTATGCTGACAAAAAAAATAATTTACCTCAAAATATATTCAGTTGCTGTTAAAATACTGCATTTTTGTAAGATTGACAAGATATTTAAACTATGATTACCCCATTCCAATTGGCAGAATTTGTTATTTAGATAAGCCTAAAATTAAAGGCAAATCGGTTTGTTTTTAATTTGCAAATATTAAATTGTAATAACGAAAAAAATACTAGTCATATTATAATTATAAAAATAGTTTGTATTCAAATACATACATACATTTTTATCAAGTCCATCCTCTCACCCTGAAACACTAATCTGGTGTTTAGGATTACAACTTTTTTCTTTTAGATTATCAGGGTACTGATCGATTAACTCCCAATTAGGAATAATAGAATTAAAAATTTAATATACCCTGCTCCTATATACAATGGGAAGAATGGCGATGATTTACAGAGGGAAATAATATTTAATACGATACACAAAGATGACTATATGGAAATAAATTTACAATAAATACATCGAAAACAAGCTCCATGGCTCTTGGATTTTCATTAGAGTAGGCAAGCAAAAGCTGGACACTACATATGTGAGGAAAAAAGTGGCACCACTTATTGGAATCATGAGGAGAAGAGACTTTTTTAATCACCACATCAGTCTTAAGCATTTATACTACCAATAATCAAATGGTCACAATGTAACCATAACTTACTAAATTGCATACATATAGAATTAAACAAAGCAATATCCATATTTAATTTGTATCGACTCACACCAACGCATGAGCTATATGAATCTTAGAATATATAGCAAACAGGAATGGGTGAATCGTGTATAATTCGTCTACCTGAGCTTAATTTGTCAAGAGCAGGACCACGGTACAGAGATTCTATTCTATATACCTTGGAGCAGGACATTATACATAGGAGTAAGTGAGATGCCGGAAGGAACATTTGTCAAAGCTGAGTGCATGTTTGTGAAATGTGATTTTGTTTTGTGAACAGATTTACTCAATTTAAAACTCTGTTGTGAAATTTAACAAAAGTATGGAATGAATTCTTTTCAAAACTATTTATTTTTGAACTTTATTTTGTACAGAGTTTTATAGTTCCTCCGTGCGTTCAGGTGTACACACAGATGTACATTTTAGCACAACGGTGTTCACATCACCTGATGTGCTGATGTGCTGGGGAACTGACAACGTTTCGGTCGCCTGAACGAAATGGTGTGTAAAAATGTGACATTATATGACATTCTGCGTGCGGCCGAACGCACGGTCTGTTAAAATCTTCATATTAATAAAAAAAACAGAAATGAAGAAATATTTGCAAGCACTGACCGAACAAGTGCTTGCAAAAATAAATCGGATTAAAAACTAGGGAAATCGTGTTTCAGGCAAGTGCACTATCTAAATTATCTTTTTTGTTAATAGAAGCAAAGTTTTATATAAATTAAATAAATTAAAGAACATTTTTTACCGCAGATGCTCCGCAAAAAAACTTTGTTTACTGTTTGAAAATTGACAAGTTGCTTAAAATAGGGATGGCGTGTAAATACATGTAAAACATGGACTACCAACACAACCAGAATTCATTACGCAAAATCTGGCTTATCACGATTCCTGTTTGCTATATATTCTAAGATATGAATCAACAAATCTTCTGAGCTTAAAACAACTAATTTACGTGGAAAAGGCTAAAATGATATGTAAGAAAAGAAATAAGATGATAAAGTCGGACATAAATTTAATAGAGCACTACTACACACGATTACGTCAACGTATACATTTACCTTACGCTATAACAGACAGAAAATTCAAGTCTGAAGCAAACATGCAAATAAACAAGTACAAAAGCTAGAATTGGTCTATAAGACCAATTCTTATGATACCCTAGATGAATGCACATATGTAATTTCGTATGTCCATCCATCTATGCAAGTTTGATTTTTTCAGTGGTTTTACGCATATATTTCTATAACGGTTCGTCGGACAGCAAAAATGATTATAACAAATTTCATAGAATTTCGTTATTCTGAAGAACTTCAGTACAATAAAAATATCTAGGACTGATTGTTAGCACACTATACGTAAAAAACAAAATTTTTATATAGCAAGAAAGGGGTTGCCCCATTAAGTCCATTTTTAAAAATTTATTTACAAATGCTGTGAAAACACCATGTACTAAATTTCAGTGTCCAAATATATAGTGGAAAAGGAAATTTTTGTATGGCAACCCTAGGAAGTAGCTGTCCGATTGGTCCCATTTTAGAACTTAAATTTACTTTTTTTTTAAATCCGTGTGCAAAATTTCAGCACTCTAAGTGAACACGTTCTCTACCTATCGTGAAGACGGACATGTAAAAATCAAAATAACTTTTAATATTATTCATCCATCCATTTTGCTCTACCATTATTATTTCTAGGTGTTACAAACGGAATGACAAACTAGTATACCCTATTTCATCTAGTATATAAAAATACAAAGCAAGTGCACATGTTCAACAGAAGCTAAAAAGAATTTTGCTGCAATAGTAGGATGTGTAAACTGATTACTATGTAACAAAGATAACTAGTTACTAAAAGGATAAAAATTGGAAAATATGGCTGTCTGTGAAGATGGCCAATTAGTTCATATAAGAAAAATGAATATTCAGACTAGCGCGATGGAGAGAGTGGAAAAGAGGATAACTCTATAAAAAAAAAAACTTTTGACATATCATCAAGGTCGTTGCCGATACCAATCGAGATCTTACTTTGCAAAATTCTGTTATCACTTTACAAAGCATGGGAGATTCTTTTGATTTTATCGACAGCCCTCTTCAGATTTGAGGAGGTAGTTTGCAGAGTATGTATACCCTAATGTCCATCGTTACAGTCTCTACTCTCTGTACATTATATATATATATATATGTGTATATATACAGTATAGATATTATATAGTATTGATTGGTTTAATATTCAGAGCGGCTATACTACTTTTATTTGCCACATAGATGTTAATACATATACGATATAACCAAAATTATTGAAGCGTTTTATAAGCCTTAATTTAATGCCCCTTGAGATTACAGAAGCATCTGAAAGGATGTCGTTCTTATAAAATAGAAAACAAAAAAAAAAAAAATGTCCAAGGCCGCTTCGATGAACGTTCGGGTCGGTACATAGATCGACAATAGACTTAATAACAAATCGAAATTGGTAAGCTGTCCAAGGAAAGTAGTAAGTACATTACTTATAATGTAATGTAATGTAATGTAGCTCAGTCAGAATTATATGTTTGCGAAATACATCTAGTTAGATAGTCTGTAATTAAAGCAATTAACATCGCAATGACCTTGTTCATTGTTCTTTTGCTATATATCTAATTTCAATGGTCTAATCTACCTACTACTAAGTATCAATACTGTATGTATTTCTATAAAAATGTAGATATATTCTGATACATTGATTTTATTGTTTATTTTGATGCTTATATTAATCTAAGTGCTAGACTATCTAATGTCGTAGTGCCCAACGTTGTACGTTGCTTATAAATAAATACACTTTGAATTTGAATCTTTTGTTAGTTTTGAAAAAAAAATTTGTATTAAATTATTAAATACTAATAATCTCTTTAACACTCGATGTACCTAATGCTAATGCTGTAACATAGCGAAAGAGGGTGCCTTAATAAATACTCTATTCTATTCGAAACAAACTATGACTAAAAATTTAAACTTTTACCTTTTCCTCTGCCGTTAGTGAAGTAGCTAACAATTTTAATTCTTCTACATGTTGACTCACACCAAATACTCCTTGTCTCCTTATTTCCTAGAAAAAAGATACATATTTCATATTTTAACATCCCGTATTGATACATATATAAACTGTAAAAACCGACATGCCGGTGTGTAGTGTATCATTTTATCATGAAAATTACAAAATGAACAATATATTTAAGAGTATGAAATAAATAAACGTTCATAAAATTATCTTACTTTTAAAATGTATTTCAACGAACTATTATTCATTATCCTACCTATCTAGCTGAAAGAATTATGACGCCAAAATCTGTCAAGATATTTTCCCGCTTATTATGCTGATGCTGATTCGTTCATTATTAAGTAAAATAATGAACGTACTCCAAACTGGAATAGGACGAAACAACAAACAAAAGCAAATGAAGTTGACATTGACCTCTACCAGCTGCAGCTAAGCTAGTTCCATTAATTTGCACATAACTAAAGTGATTATTTTTTTTTAAATATATTTATCTCCTTATGACAAGGTGATAACTAAAAATTAATGTTGTTATATTATGTACAAATTACAATAAACATTCCATAGTGGCTGGGTAATGCATGGTTGAGTAAACAAACTTCAGTTTCATAAGAATATTGTTAAAGAAGTGTAAAAGTACTTTGTTTATTATTATTATCATTTTTAAACACTGTGAAGATATAATAAAGAGGTAATGTATTGTTTTAAAAGTACAAAGTAGTTTAGACAATCACACAAATATGTGAAACTCGTTGATTGTTTTGATTTGTAAATCTTCCTAGAAAAATGTCGCAGCTTCTTTTTGTTTCCTAAGTGACAATATGGGACAATGCAACAGTGCATAAATAAAATAATGCTTCTAAGGTCGTATCTCTTTCAGTAAACACTTGTTGTTGACTTATTAAATGCTTGACTTTAAAACACCGCAAAATTCATTTACGATTTTTATGATCACCTCATATGAGGTGAGTCTTTCCCAGTTTAGACGGATTCATTCCTCCCTCCCAACTACCTAAAAAGTTTTCGTGCGGCAAAGGCTAACCCGTATAAACTGGGTCTTATATCACTAAGCATACAATGCCTGTTATATAAGATTAAACGAGAATGATATTAGTTTTTTTTCTGTCTCAAGATCTTGTTTATCAATGCAATTTAGATGCTCCCAAAACTCTAATTAGAAAATGAAATATCTATATTTTTTGTTTTTTTTTTCAAAATAAGGCCGGCAACAAAGGCACAAAGTGGAAGTTTGGTCTGTGTGTATTATCATTTAACATAAATTGATTTTATAACAATAATCGTTACTTTAGTGCGTCTCGTGATAAGTAAGTTATATAACGAGGCTGTAAACTTTTTTGTTTTTTAAAAATGTATATTGTAAAATTATTTTCTTACTCTTTAAATGGATGCCTTTACAATATGAAATTAATAATAAAAGAAATTAACGTATAAAAAGTTTTAGTATAATCATATCTTCAATCATAGTATCAAATAGTACAACTGAGTAGTTATATGAATGTAACCTAGCTAAACATGATCAGAACATATTCGATTCTTAATTTTATAAATAAACAATAACTTGGCAATTTAATCAAGCTGTAAAGTAAAATACAAAAAATAATATAAATAAAATATATACGGTTATGGCAACAATGGTGGCATTTAAGTGTAGACCTGACTGGGTATATAATGTCGATTTCGATAGAACCATTTGAGTGTAGCACTTTTTCTGGCAGAGGAGAACTGATAGCACAGTATATATCATACAGTAGCCCAGCTCTGTCAAAACTGTCAAGTGAGTAGGATGCTTCTATAAAGAGACTATACTTTCTCTTTCAACAGTTTTAACTAACACACTAGTCAATTTTTAATACATGGATTCCTATGTAAATCTAAAGTGGAAGAAAGAGAACTGATGGCATTCTTAAACTTTTACTAGAGGGAAAGAGGCAAAATGACACCACTTTACCGTCAAACAGCTGTTTAGTAATGGAACAATACATTTGTCGCCGATTGCCGATATGTGTACATACATAAAACTAATACTTCCTTCAACGGTCGTGCAGCTAGCTACTGTTCGCCCATTTATGTCCGTATCATACTTAATAGTTCCCTCTTGTGGGAGAAATTTTAAGGTTATGTTTTTTTAATTGAAATTCTAAAATTCACTTTTCAGTAGTTAGTTCTAAGCTATTCTACTGTATGATATATACTGTGCTGATAGCACTGAAGTCCATCGAACATATTTCTGTCATATTCCTTGCATTTGTGGACACACGTATTATCTACACGGATCTGCAAACGTAATAATTGTTCTTTATTGATATATAGAAAGAAATATTTTCTTAACATTATGCCAATTACCCAAATAAAATCTTTTAATTCATTTAACTCCAAAATTTCACAAATAATCGCGACTGTACACTTCGACAGAGCAGATGACAATTCAACTTGATTATGTATTTATAACACCGACAAAATATTTGTGCAAAGTAATATCCTAGACACACGGAACATATTAATGATCATTGCTTAGCTCGTGTGAACCTAGGCACACGACGCGCTAGAATGATCATTTATCCAATTACGTAATTGATCGAATGATCGTTGCTTGGTAATGCAAGCACACGATATCCTGACGGTAAATCTATTTGACAGGTGACAGTTCTTAATTTTGTAAATTAAAAACTGTGAATTTTGAAGTAATTTGTGAAAAATGAATTCGAGCCTTGTATTAGATATATAACGTGTGAAAATTTTTTTCAATAATTCGCTTGGAAAAATATTCAAAATTTAACTTGAAAAATGTTTCAGCAAATTTCACAAATAACATTTGACAGTGATGGCTGGAAAATGAGCTGATTTTTCCAATAACTTGCAGTTCCTCACCACTGAAAGCACACTTATCGACAAAAGGAATGACAAGTAATGCATAATTTCAAACGAATGAGCTTCTGGAAGTGTAATTGGTGCAATGACGAAACGAAAGATCATTGCGCCAATGATGCAATAACACACGAGCTATAAAATGATCATTGATATGTTCCGTGTGTCTAGGGGCTAGGTACAATACTCTCTTTCCTCTTTGTCTTTTCTACATTGAATTGACGAATTTACGTTAGCAGCATTGTGGCAACATTTATTTATTTAAAACATTAATTACAATATCTTAAATTAAGCCTAATGTAACTAATGTGTATTAGCCCACGGGTACTAGGACATCTGGGTAAGTTTAGTATTTCCTAGTACATAGTCTAATTTATTTTGAACAGCATTGTATTCCAGAGTTTACATGTTCTTATTTGCTTTTACAGTTCATTTTAGTTCGTATTCATCCTTTTTTTTATAGTAATATGATTTTAATAATTAGTTGGTACGTTCCTACCTCATCTACTTAAGTCTACTTATTTATTATAGTGAAATTCAGTCCTTAGTTTAT
The DNA here is from genome assembly GCA_963924295.1 of Dioctria rufipes. NCBI lineage: Eukaryota > Metazoa > Arthropoda > Insecta > Diptera > Asilidae > Dioctria > Dioctria rufipes. The sequence continues at coordinate 73,465,704 of OZ002743.1, read as the reverse complement.
TTAGTTTTGTGTAATTTTACAATTCGTGTAATTCAGTTTTCAACTATGGCAATTCATTTGATTATGGTTAGGTTAGGTTACGTTAAAACTTCTTAAAGGCTTAACCACAATATGCATAACCTTGCATATGCAAGGCTTGAAAATATCACGAATGCTTCTTTATGCATCACTAACATTTGTATAGTATTTACTCAAACTGTCAAATTTGCTTATGCAAAGTACGATCACGAGCGTACAGACAGAAGTTGACGAAAGGAATTAAAACTTGACGAGCGGCTTCTTATTCCTATTGTGGGTTGTTATTATGAAAACCAATTGCTCGTGTCTTTGCATATGCTAGCATATGCACATTGTGGTTAGGCCTTAAGTCTGCAACAAAAAATTATTGGAAGTTTTAATTTTTAACAAATTCACAATTAAATCTTAAATTACAGCAATTGAAGGCATTACAATTTTATTATATATCTACTTATCCTAAGCTAGGTTTGTTATCATGTTAGTATAATTATAATGCTTAATTATTCGAAACTATTTTGTTTTGCCTGTATTCAATAATTTTTAATATGTATTTACGGTTCGTCTATCAATTAAAGTCTTGTTTCTGCGTTGTTATTCGCAAGGTATGCTCTCAGTGCAAGGAGTAGTGTGTCAGTATCCTCTTTCCTATACCAAAGGAATTCACGTCCCTTTGATGACTGGCTAGGAAGGTATTGGACTGCTGCCATGCAACTAGTTTCATGGCTTCTATGCTATTCCTGCTTTGGCGTCTGATTGCTTTATATGATGGTGGTATTATCGCGTCTTCACGCTCTGTTATCATTTTCTTGTCGAGTTGGTCTGTTTTTTAATTCCCCTGGACTCCCACGTGCGAAGGGCACCAAGCGTTTGGCGAGGGTGTCTCTTACGTTAACTGCCAGCGGGTTTGCTTTTAATTTTAGGTTTTCTATGGCCTTAATGGTCGATAGACTGTTTGGGAAGATGACAGATGAGCCCTCCTGTTTGGATGCCCAGCTGGCAGCATCACAGACAGTCGTGAGCTCTGCCGTGAAGACATCGAACCACGCTGGCAGTTTTTTGCCTATTTCTATGTCATTAGGAGAGTGGAGCGAAATTATGGGAATCCCTACAGCGTCATTTGTTTTTGAAGCGTCGGTGTAGATTGTTCTGTCCGCGCTCAGTCTCGTTCTTGTTTCTGTATGTAGGTGTATTTTGTTCTCGTTATTTAGTTGTTCGTATTCTTTCTCTTTTGTAATGATGCATTTAATCGGTACTTTCCAGGGCGGAACGCTTGCCACCGGATTTATTTTGTCTAGATAAAAGGGGATTTGTCTGAGGCTTCAGGGTATACTGGCAATTCTTCGGTACAGTCTAGAAGGGGAAGAAGGATTCCAGACCTGGTGTGTGAAGTGGATTTTTTTTATGAACCGTTTTGAAGACAAGGTTTTCAGTAAGCTCCTGCCTTCTTTGAGAGATAGTGGAAAACCTGCATCGACTATGAGGCTGGCGATAGGCGTCGTGCGGAGAGCACCAAGAGAGATCCTTGCTGTGGTATTAAGTGCAGTTCGAATCTTACTTTGACCTTTTTTGTTTAGATAGCCATACACTGTGAGACAGTAGTCTATCCTACCCATGATCAGCTGTTTGGCCAACCTTGTGGCAGTGTTAGAGGCGGCCCAGAGTTTCTCCTGCATATAACCTTGAGCAGGTTGTTCCTACATCTCCCACCTACATTTTCCGCCACATTGGCGGCCTGTTTATTCCAATTCAGGTTATATGAGAGGAACAATCCCAGAATCTTGAGTTCTTTGAGCAATGGTACAGATGCCATATCACTGTTGAAATCCGTTTGTCTGCAATTCCTTTTTCTGCAAACGTGTAGTGCTTCTAGTTTTTCTGCAGAAATTTTAGCTCCATTTGTGTCGGCTCAGGTCGAAGTGGCTTGAATGGCCTTGTTGAGTAAAAAAGTACTAAAAAACTTAAACCCCCCCACCGCTGAAACGACCCCCCCCTCCCCCCTTCACCGTAGAATTTGTTGCTTGTCTCCACTGACATATATATATAAAAGGACTGCTTGATCTCCTGTTTCATGTGGCACCAGTTTTGATTTCAGAAAGTATGCTCTCACTCTCAATGCTACCAACTGTCGTAAACTGCCATTATATTTAAATTATTTGGGAATTTACGTATATGCATGTCAGTGAAATTTACCGAGTTTACCACAAAGGTATTTGGGACTATTTGTATCGTTAAATTTTAATTATGAGTCGAAGGAAGTGTTTTTTACAAGGATTCTTACAAGCAATTTCTCGTTCCTAATCGTTACAGTTCAGTGGGAAAGTATGCTCTCACGGAAAGAGACAGGAATATGAAAGTGCTGCCATTTGCTTTCATGCATTTTTGGTTCAACAAGCAGTCCATTTATATACATGTCAGTGCTTGTCTCCAACTCAGCTATCAAACCCTTGAGTTATGTGCACCAATTATGAAACACCCTGTATATACATGATCTTTAATGGTAGGTTATGTTATGGTTAAGAGTAGGTGCTTTGTGTTTTTGTTTAGTGGTAACAAATGAAACTAGAGAATTTTACTATCTTCTTTGTCACTGGATGTGAATTATATATGATCTCGAAAATACCGGCCAGAAATTGAAAATTTTTATAACATCTAATTTCACCAAAACCCTAAAACTAACATATGATTAACAAAAAAAAAGTAAGCTATTTTTCGTATTCTATTGCCGAAATTTTGGATAGATTTAATAATTAAAACTCTTAGGCTAAGAGATTCATACACCCCAAATCAATAAATGTTGCCTATGTTTGTTAGAAAGATATGTTGTTCTACATGACATGCTGTTCTACATGACATATTCTACATTACATACTAAGTTTGACAATATTCTCAGCAAATTGCACCACAGCGTGTAGATATCTTAATTTGTGTTCAACTGTAGCATAGCTTAACAAGAACCATTGATTTCCGATTAGTAATAAACTTTATTAATTCCGACAGACATGAATGATCTGGGGCACGTTTCTAGGATGATCATATTTATTAGTAAGAAAGTCTAGTTATATAATTTTTTCAATAGTTAGCGTTGTATTATATTGAAAGCTTGGTTCTGAAGATTAAAATTTTAACTTATACTTTGCTTTTTATAATAATGAAGATAAGCGGGATGTTAAGAAAGGACGAACAAAGCATTGATCCTGATTTCGAGTGTGCGGCGGTACAAGGCAATGGTTTGTTATAGCCCTAATAATAGTTGGTGTCTAGAAATTTTTTTTTTCGATCACAACAGCAACTATATCCACTTCCTTTTTTTTTTTTTCAAATATCCCCTCGAAAAGAAAAGATTTCATATCATCGTATTTTAAGCTACGATAAATGTTACGCTGATCATAAACATCAAGAAAAACTTATCATCCATTATTGTTGTTTGAAAATCCCTAATATTATCTATCATTGCATGGTAGTGAAACTAGTACACGGAATTGGAAAATAAAATTTTTTAACTAGAATGCCATAATGAAAGTTTAAGTAATTTATATATGATTAAAACAATTTCGGTATTTTTTGTTTCAATATCAGTACTATCAAGACCCCCGAAAAATACTTTCCAAGTGAAACAGGCACACTCACTAATGATAGCCCTTAAGTAGTCCTAAACACGTTAAGTTATTTAATTATTTTAATTTACTGATTAAATGTATATTGTCAATGTCGTACTTTCCCTACGTGCAGTCTGTCTTCCCAGGTGGTTGTTAACAAAAGCCAGATAGCGAAAGACGTTTTGATGAGATCTACGCAAAATCTTGATTTTCTGTTGATGGTTGATAAATCGTCTGCACTATTAATTCATTCTTGATTCATGTAAGTCTTAATAAGTCAGGATAAAAACATTCATTTGCAGTTGTTATAATTTATTATATCTTACATCTTTGGAATTTTTACTAGTATCTGTTAAATCCGCTGGGAGGTCGCGGGAGTCACACCTACGATGAAAAGACCAAACAGTTTTTTTATACTGTAGATGAAATCTAAAGGGTATACTAAGTTTTTCATTCCGTTTGTAACACCTCGAAATAATGATGGTAGAGCAAAATGGATTGGACACCCGCGCATAAAATTAAAAGTTATTTTGATTTTTGCATGTCCGTCTGTCCGTCCGTGCGCACGATAACTCGAGAACGCGTGTACTTAGAGTTCTGAAATTTTGTACACGGACTTAAAAAAAAAGTCAAATTAAGTTCGAAAATGAGACAAATCGGGCAACTCCTTCAAAAGCTGAAATTTGGTACGTGGTGTTTTCAATGTACTAGGAATAACATTTCATAAATGGACTAAATCGGGCAGCTCCTCTTGGTGTTGCCATATAAAAATTTAGGTTTTTTACGTATATTGTGAAAACGGATCAGTCCAAGATATTTTTATTGTAATAAAAACTTCTTCAGAATACGACATCCTATAAAATTGGTTATAATCATTTTTTCTGTCCGATGAACCGTTCTAGAAATATATGCGAAAAACCACTTCAAAAATCAAACTTGCACAGAAGTGTGACAATGCGAAATTTCATAAGGGCATTCATCTAGCTAGGGTATCATAAGAATTGGTCTTAGACCAAATCTAGCTTTTTTACTTGCTTAAATTAATTTGCTTACCTTTTCCTGAGATCCTTTCGATTAACTTTATAATCGTATCTTTGGATATTTTTTTCTGTAGAAAATCAGACACGTAAATATCATGAATCCCCATCATATTTTTCACGAACAGTTTCCTCCTTAGTATATAGAGAGAACAGGAAGTTTTGATACCTATAAAATTCGTGTACATGAGTGTGGCTTTTCTTTGGGGTATTTGAGTAGGGAAAATTGGAGGAATGCAGTGACAGTGACTAAGAGCACGACTAAGAGCATTTTCGATGGGAGCAACCGCAGTATTTTCAACCATATATCTTATTGCCTCGTTCTCCATGTTGATTCTACTACACGCTTCACTAAACCGGCAACAGATTCTAACCCAACCAGAACTTGACTACACTAAATTTGGCTTATTACACTACCTGTACTCTCTATATTCTAAGATTTCCTCCTTGAGCTAAATATGTAAATGTCCTGAAAGAAATTTCTAACTTTTATTTTTGTAGAGCTTTCAATCACCCCATTTCATAGAGAGTTCGAAACGCAGAAATCTTGTCCTCTCATTTGTTTAAACTCATGGAAGTTTCGTTGCCCATTATGCAATAAGAAAATTTGAACTTCAGAGTGCGCTGGGATTTTGTTTTGGGTATATTTCAATGGAAATACCCTTCTTTGGTAGTATATTTCCACTTGGGCTCTTCATGAAGAAGCTTAAGGCTGCTTGCACATACGACGCCAGAGCCGCTGCCGCGCCGCTACAATTGTTATATTTATATATTGCCATGCCGGCGTCGCTGTCGCCAATTGTGCAATCGGCTGATTTGTTTTTACATATTTTATACGCACAACGACACCACAACGGCCAGCGGCATCGCCATCGTGTGTGCAATCAACATTGCCATAAAGGGTATACAACGCTGATTTAAAACTTGAACTAATATTTTTCTAAACAAATTTTTTCAAATAGTTTTTGATAGCATTTTTCGGAATAAATATGAGTTTTATTAGCAATTTTCTTTTGTATTCGATTTGGATTTGACTGGTTTCCGGTTTCCATTTTAACAATCTTGTTGTTATGTAAAAATCGGATGCTGTTATCTGAGCACGAGTTCAGAAAACTAAATGACCTTGCTAAAAAATTTTTTTTTCAGAGTGCAAATAGTTCAAAATGAAATGTTTTAATCGGTACTGGTGCAGACGTATTAGTCATCATATTAGCCGGATCTAAGATTTCTAAGTTACTTCTGTTTTGCCGGCTAGTCCTCGTAGAGACAGTTAAGTTGATATTAAGCGGAGATTTCCTGCATTACTGTAGGCACTCATGATATCTCTACCGTAAATGAAATCTAATGGAATGTGTAGCCCGATGATTAACTTTCTGCATAAATACAATAATATTTGAAAGGACCTAAAAAGAAAGAAAAACATTAAAGCCTTCAAAACAGTTTTTCTTCGATGTTTGTTTTTTCTAAACTCTAGCCTTCTCATGTAGAAAAAAGTAGTAACTACTTAGTGTAAAAACTGAGATAAGCAAAAACTTTACCCATCTTTATTATTAAGTCATTGGATGCCGTTGTCAAGAAAAAGATACAGATTGTTTTTGTCTTCCTCTAGGTGTCTTTAAGATAGATAATGGAGAAGAGTTTGCTTGGCGTCAGTTTTCAGAATCCCCAGTTTAATAGTTATCGGATCTATCGGTGCTTCTGTGTACCAAGATTAACTCCGAAATTCTTTATACAAATTGAAATCATTGACTATCTGTCTTCCTAAAAAGAGTTTATATATTGTGTTATTATCATAGATTCACGCGATATAAATCTTCGGGTTCAAAAACAGTTGGCACAGTAATCTAAAAGCTACAATCATGAGCTACATGGCCACTTTGTTGAGACTAATAGAAATTAAATGATTAAATGATTTTTTTTTTTCACAAGTAAAGGTAAATTTTTGTGTTGAATAGTTTTGTTACATTAGTTTTGCATTTTTGTACCCTTTCAATCAGGGGAGAACTAATATATTTTGGAGTCATACAAGATGAGTTAATTTAAGATGGCACTCTGGTTAAAATTTCAAAATTAAATACAGATGCTAAGACTATTATAATATACATATATAATATTATACATGTTTCTTTTTGATAATAACAATTTATATATATATTTTTTTCAAAATAATAAAACAGTAAAAACTAAGTTAAGCACATGGCTGGCCAGCATAGTAGACGAAGTGCGGCGCAAAAGTTCTGTGCCACTTGACACAACAACATCTAATGAACATTCATCATCAGCACATTCCGAAACAATCACGAAAGAAGAAACTAAAAACTTGCACTTCGAATCAAGAAGTATTGCAAGTAACACTACAAATTCACAAAATTGCTGGATTAAGGATTCCTCGATTATATATAAATTCAACAAAAGTTTCGATGATCCAAACTATAAAGCAGGTGACTCAGGACAGTTTTCCTCTTTAGGAAGAGTAAAAATAAATCAATTTTACGAGAAAGTTTTCTTGAATAAAGCTCGTTATAATTTACTTAAAACTAAAAAAATGGACAAAGCTGAAAATATTACCAATATAATGCTCAACGACAACATTGGAAAAGATCTCACCGAAAAATCTTATGGAAATGGGAATAAAAATCCTGAGCTAGTCGCGATAACCAGCCAAAACAATTTGGATATATCATTTGATAATCAGGATTTTTCAACGTTCAGTGAAAAATTATCACTAGGCGAGATTGGCAGATCAAGTACAAGCAAAAAACCGAATGTCTCCACAAAACGTTCTTATATGATGTCTGCACCTAAAAACATTACTTTAGGAGGCATTGGCAGGAGTTTTAGTGAACAAATTGAGGAGGAGGATGATGATGAATATATGCTTAACGAACGATCTCGAAGTTGTTCGCATGTTATAAATAATCGAATACTTAATAGACATAACAGTATCAATAGTAATAACAATGTAAGCACTAGTCTTCCTAGTTTCTTTGAAAATAAGTCCATATCAGCTAATCCAATACCAATGAAGATTGACAGATCTGGAGAAATTTGTTTGCCAGAAAGTCCTCGCAGAGGTTTCCTAGTAAGAGATAGTTCAATCCAATCAGACTCTAGCCATTGTTCAAGTGTGGAAAGTCTTTTAGAATCTCGAAAACCAGACCCAGAAGCTATTCTTATTAATTTGGGCTTTGGCCCTGTAGAGTCAGAAGATATTCTTTCAAGAATTCCTAAAAGGTAAGTTCGTAATGCTCTGTGTGCAGTAAAAAAAATTGTAACTATAATTACTCAACAGATTTCTGAAACCATCACAAGTACGGGGAATAGATACTGAAGCATTTCTTCGTCGACAACAACTAGCTAGTCATCTTCATGATCACAGTGTTCTTGGATATCGAGGACTTGTTGGTATGTTATTAAAAACCTCATAAATGAAGTAAAAAAAATCATTTGACGTAAAGGCACTAATAACATTTCACTCCATGATAATACATTCTAACAATACTTTTTCAGATCCTGAACAGGCTTTAATTCTACAAAGGTTTCATTCGCACAAACAAAATTAAATTCACATCCTAGTCGACTCCCATTTCTTCAAAACAGGTTTATGACTTTTTAATGTTGTGTCTGTGTTCCTTGAATTTTAGTTGTATTTTTCGTATTTATTTTAGTATTTCTATAGATTTCTTGCAATTCAATATAAAATAGCGCACATTTCGTTTTGAATAATTGAATCCAGGAAATCAAAAAAAACGGCTATTCCAAGATGGCTGATTGTCCAAGAGGGTTAAAGACTGAATAAAAAAATGAATGCAAGGAAAGATACAAATAGGGTTGAAAATTTACATGAACGTTTCTATACTTATACGTTATGATATTTAGCGAGTCCTCATATTCCACGGAAGTGGAACATTATTCTAAATTTCGTAAAAAAAAAACTCATTTAATGGGCTTTTGATTTCCTTGATACAATTCTTAGCTTTCTAGAAATAGTAAGTAATAAAATTTTAACTAAAGGATCTGGAAATGATAAATGGTTTCATTGGATTTGGATTCGAATGCGAAGCTGATACCTGTCAAAAATCTTGCCTGTAGTAATAACTATGACTATAAATCGACCGCTCCTCGTACCGTACCATAACCCCAACCAGCAACATTTTTATTGTTTATAACTGTCTGTCCGTATCAGCATTATTCCACAATACAAAATTAAATAATTACTTTTTTTAAGAAAAAACAATTCTAGTTGCGAAAAGGTAAAAGAAAACAAAAATTAAAATTTCATTAGAATCTAGATGCCGTGGGACTTCGTTAATATATGTAAAACGAAACATCAGTTTTGCAATGAAACATGTTTTACTCCACTCAGCATCGTAAGCTTGGTGCCATATGAAATAGGAAATCGTCCAGTCCATTTAAGTATATGCTAACATGTCAGGGATACTAATGATTTTTTAACCAGTGATGGTATCACGTTCGTACACGATACCGAAGCTGAAGTCTAATATAAATTGAAAAACGATGATAGTCCACTTTTTGTCAATTTCGAACTAACAGGGCCATGTTAGCTTCTAATGATTACACTTCATTAGATGGGGAAGAGGGAAAAATAATTCCACTGAAAAAGGCATTGAAAGGGGGAAAACGATGACCGTCAAGTATGCAGCGGAAAGAATTATGAGAGAGATAAGGTAAGATGATGGAAAACTATTTTTTTTATTTTACAAAATTTATTCAAATGTGGCTATCATCGTTTCACCCTGACCCTTGAATTAATACATGATGAAAAAGCTAGAATTGGTTTAAGACCAATTCTTATGGTACCCTAGAGTTTAAATGACTGTCCGTATGAAATTTCGTAGGTTCACCCATCTGCAATTTTGATTTTTGAAGTGGTTTTTGGCATATATTTCTAGAACGGTTCGTCCGGCAGAAAAAATATTATAACCAATTTTAAAGGATTTCATATTCTGAAAAAGTTTTTTTTTAGTACAATAAAAATGTCTAGGACTGATCCACAGTATACGTAAAAATCATAAATGTTTATAAGGCAACACAAAGAACGGGTTGCCCGATCTATTTCATTTTTTTAAAATTTTATTTACTATTGCGAAAACACTGTAGCAAATTTCAGCTTTCTACGTTGACGCGTTCAGGCAGTGTCTAAATATATAGTGAAAAACGAGATTTTTGTATGGCAAATCTTGAGGAGTTATCCGATTTGCCCCATTTTCGAACTTAAATTTACTTTTTTTTTAAAAAAAAAGCCCGTGTACAAAATTTTCAGTTCTCTAAGTACACGCGTTCTCGAGTTATCGTGCGGACAGGCGGACATGCAAAAATCAGAACAATATTATGCGTGGGTGTCCAATCCATTTTGCTCTACCATAATTATTTCTATGCGTTACAAACGGAATGACAAACTTAGTATAACCTATAGATTTCATCTAGGGTATAAGAACGGAAAAATAAGCAGTGAAATTTTAATTTCATAATTTTGAAATATCGCTCCTACTCGGACGTTTTAGTCTGAAAATAAAGCTCCCTCCGGAGCATTATATCTTAAGCTGCTTATTGATTAGCTCCTTCTGGAGCGAAATTCCGTCTGATTTGAAGTAAACGTCCCACACCGGAGCTTTACACTGCCTGTGGAGTTTTTGAAATGCTCAAATATCTTTAAGATTCCTTTTGAGCTAAATTTTTTGCTCAGAAATAATATAGCGCCTTAGAAATCCAATTAAAATAAGGACTTAACGAGATCTAGATGACACTAAGCGGAAATGTATTAGGGTAAGAAATCTGATATGTAGGTACATTTTTTTTTTTAAATAAATCTTGATTAAAAACCTTCATTATACAGCTATCAAGCATATAACAATCGACGAAACCATATACATCTTAAATTAGCCGACCTGGTGAATTTTTTGGTTCGTCGGCTTTTATTTACGGTGAAACCGACTAACAGCAGTTTTTCCAACCCTCTTTCTTCTTCACCCAAAAATTTTGTTGAGTTTTTTGTTTGACCAACCAATTTTTTTTATTTGGTGTCGATATTGCAGTATTAATTAATGTTTCCTGTGTTGATTTTTTTTTTAATTTATCAAGAAGAAAAAAACCAAACAGAAAATGTAATATCAATTTTTGTTGATTCTAGTGTGGTGTAAGTATATATTTTGAACTTGAAGAACCAACGAAAGAACGCATTTTTCGTATAAAAACCCTATATACAGCCATTCTACACAAAAAAAAAACGATCAAAGTGAACCTATATTAGATCCGATTGGATGAAACTGTCAGAGTTTGTATGGAATATAAAATAACTTATCCATATTATTTACTATTGAGGACCTCTTACAATTTTTTATATATATTTAATTTGATGTCATAAACCTTATCTATTTATGCTCGGCTTTGTTTTGGAGATCTTAATTTTTAAAGTCACCGTATACCCAAAGTAACGCAGTATGGGAGCACTACACTTAAGAAAATGTATTCTATGTCTTTACTTTAAAGATCTAAGTCTTATGTTTGTGTGCGCCAAATCCTGCAGTGATATTAGGTTCAATTTTTAGATATTACTTTTAAAATCGGCCATATACCCACTTAGGAGAATGTAGCATGTTTTCTACTGAGAAGTGTTAGCATTTTTTTTTCTTATACTTTAATTTCGAAGCTTCAAGCCTTTTGTGCCTGTGTGCCAAAAATGCTGAGGTATGCGAACTATTCACAATAGTTAGCTAAGTAGGCAAAGTCGCTTTGTACACCGGGAGCAAGAGTACATACATATCTATATATCTTAAAGCGTTAGCAAATGTGAATTGTATAAGCTAGATAGTGTGAACTCTTAATAAGTGAGTTGTATTAGTCAAGTAGTCTCAATAAAGAACTTTGACTCATAATAAAAGGATTATTTGTGATATTCTAGTTAAATTAATTATTATTATTATATTATAAATTTTATCTGGGTAATTTTAATAAAGTATTCTATAAGATGTAAAAATATAATATGTATATAATATGTTTGTACCCAAATGCAAGGAATATGAGAGAGGTGTTCAATGCGCTTCAGTGTTCCCTGCTAGAAAGAGAGTAACACTGATTTCATCCCATCGAAATCTAAGCGAAATGAGAAGTATTCAAAGAGACAATTTTCAATCAATGAAATAACCTGCTAACAGCTGAAAATTGGATCTTGATCTCCTAATATCCGGATAACCGGATCAGCGAACAATGTGATGTCCCAAATCCGTGTATCTGGATATCGTAGTATCTAAATTTGCGTGGATCCGAATCCAAACTAAGCTTAAAAATTTCCGGCAGATTCTATCATTGGGATAATGCAAATTTCATCTAACAACCTAAAAATAACAACATTTAACACCCCTCAACCACTCCTCCCTTGTACATATCTAATTGAACTGTGTGAATATCCATCAAAAGAGATGGTGGAGGTAAATGTTGCTGTTTATCTTATTTTTAGGTGAAATTAAATTTTCATTTTCTGAATTAAACAATCTGGAGAAAATATTCAAGCTATTTCTGGTCCAATTCAAGCTATTTCTGGTCCACATGGATTCGTATACCCGGATCCGCATAAATTCGTATAACGGATCTGAAGAATTGGATTACAATTAATGCGGATAATCCGGATATTTTCAGTCCTGTCTTCAGAGGTACTGTAAAATTCATAATTTTCCTTAAAGAAGAGGAAGTTGTACCATAATAAAAACTTGTTATGCAGTCTGAGAATGTGCTTGCCGAAAAGCCCTATATTTATACGTTAACGTTTAGAAACAATTTAGCAAATATATAATGTTTGTTTTCTGCAAGTTTTTCTTTGGTATTCTCTTGTGCAATGTAAAATATATCTTATTGTCTTTTTTAGTGCATGCTATATCATATCGAAAACATACTTTTGAACGGAATAGTTTTTAAAAAAAACATTATTTTTACAGGGAATCCAGACATTCCACCTTCAATGATTGTAGCAAAAATTATGGAACGATTTGAAATGAATGAACGAAGTCGCTGCATAATGGACATGAATCGACCTCAATCCGCCCCACCAACACCTGGACCAAATACTTAACCTTATCCTTTTTTCGTGATATTAACAGATAAGGTAATTTCCTTAATTACTTGATGTGCAAATTTTATATTCATGCATAAATTTTTAAAACTGTTAAGTTAAATTTTAAGAATACATAAAGATTAATTTCTAATGTCAATGCTGAGCGAGGTCTACATTCCATTTTTATCTTAATTTTATAAACTGATCGTAGGGACTTAAAATTATTTTGTTGGTTTCTTTCAATTTTATTTAGAAACATAGCAACTTTTTGATAAGATTTCTGTTAACTGTTAAATTTTGAACGTTTACTTAATATTTTTCTAATTTTAATGCATTTTTATATTTATGATTATATCACGGTTTTTATGTATGGGGATCAAATATTATAAGCTCTCAGTGTTAAAATATGCAATTATCTCAGATAGAAAAGTTTAAAATTGTAGTTGCGAAAAAAGCGATGGTATTTTTTTGTGGTGTTCGTAATGCTTAGATTTAAAGGATTATATCACTGTTGGTCGCTTAGTCCGCTTCTTCATTCAAACACGGAGATTATTTTACTAGAATTTTGTTTGTTTTAATTCACGGTCCTTACTTATTAATACAATGCTATGATAATAATTATCGTTGAGTTCACAATCTTTAAAATACTTTTTTAGTTATTGATGGATATTATTCTATTATGCGCGCGATCCAACCACACCAATGACCATCTGACCGTCACTAGTTTTTACGTCGCACAGCGGGTGCGTTTGTGAGGGTTGTGCATTGTGCTGTGCCTGGAGTGCGTATGTTTGTGTAGACTTGCAGGGTTGAATATATTATACAAATTTATTACGCAGGGTCTTCAGAATATAATAAAACGTTAGTTGCTACATCACTATAGCGACTCTTCCGACCAATACGATGACAACATATCGCATTTCTTTCGCCACAGATACTGTTGTGAAATTGAAAATATCTTATTTATCTAAGTATGTACTATCAGCGGTAATAACAGTCTTTTAGTCAAATCTATAATACATAGCTGAAAATGAATCATAATTTTTTCTTTCTATTCTCGTAAGCGAGGGACTTGGTACATACCCTCCGTAATATTTGGCTGCACTAATTTATCCTCTGGAGATATCGTTTCAGACCTCTCCTCTGGGTTGTTCTACATTCTTGTTTGCTGTTATGGAAGCTAATGAGACTGAGAGGTGGCGATGTGAACGTGAAGTCTTATCTGTCAGCCGAACCTGACATTAGAATTTCAATTTTTAATAAATTAATTAGCTGATTAGGGTCTCTACACAAAATTATTACTAGATTCTTTAATCGCTTGTGCCGTACCGGTAGTGGCTCTCCTCGAAACTGATCTTGACTACGTGACCCATCTCATTCGTCAAGAAATTTGATTCCTCTTGAACTCTTGAAGATGAATTTATGCAAGGGACAATATAATAAAATTTTAAACAGGAAATAAGTGCATGAAATTTGTTGAATGTGAAAAGATGTGGGTTTTTGTACTTTGGTAAATTACGCTGACGTTAGCTAAGAAGAATAATAAGTGCATGAAATTTATTAAATGTTAAAGATTTGGGTTCATGTACTTTTAGTGAATTATGTTGACATTAGCTAAAGGAGGAAAATAGTGTAGATAGGCACTTGGTCAATGTTGTGACATGGCAAATGGTATAGAATGTGAAATTTAAGGAAAATTTGTTGTTGCTGCGCCATGAAATGATTTATCTATTTTAGATATGCAAGGTGCGTGTCACAACAGGGCTCCGGGAGAGCGAAGGAAAAAAATGAAAGATTTAGAGCGCCGTTAAAGCATTACAATTTGTCTTTATGAAAAGAATGAACATGTATCATGTACAATTGCCAATGTCAGCCCTAGCTTGGACAATTACTCTACTTTTAAAATATTCTATCAGTAGTCATAATACGAAAAATAAAAGCTTTGAAAGCTACTCTCTAATGAAGTTCACGTTAGTTATTTTATTTATTATTACCTAGTTTTTGTTTCTATTTTTTTTTTTATTGAAAAAGATTCTTGAAACCTGTACCGAGATTCAGTTAATTTGTTAGTATTTCACTTCACTTACTTCTTTCACTCACTTTTGAAAATAAAATGATTCCTTTAATGAAGTGAAGTCAGTAGTTTCGAAAATTAATTTCGAATGTCAATTTCACAGCATTTGGTTTTTTTATGGGTGAAAATGAGCGCGGCTGCAAATTATTATCCTCTAAACATTTTATGCGGATAATAAGGAGAAATATTTTATAGAGTTATTTATTGTACATGTACCTTGGAATCTGTTCTTCAGTTTATTTCCCTTTTATTTTTTAAATCCTTTATATTCTTTTATAAATCCTTTATATTAACTGAAATTGAGCTGAAATTTTTCACATCGATTTGTCGTCGATGACAATGCCCTGTGGCACCACACACACACTTATGTTTTTTTCAAAAAAAATTTAGGGAAAAACTATCAATCCCCTCGCATATAAAGGATTTATAGTGAAAAATTTGGTTTTTACGGGTTGATTTAAAAAAATAATAATAATTATGAAGAAGATCGCTCCAGTCGTGGTCCTATGTGACTTACGATTTAGATTTCCGTTTCTTTTTTTTTAATAATTTTGATTCTGGTGCGGTTATCAGCTTAATTCATTATAAAATTTCCTTTCGTTTTTGTTTTTTCAAAATAAGAAAAGCAATATTTTGCTTTTTGTTGTTGTTTCTGTTTCAATTTTGAACAAAATGAATGTAAGTATATACTCTGAGATAAGTTGTGTATCCACAACAAGGTGTCTCTTCTGTGGGCTTCTGGTCACATGGGGAATGAAAGGGCTGATCTTTTAGCTAGGGCTGGCACTGATTCTCCGTTCCTCGGACCGGAACCCGCCGTAGGTGTTGCCACCTTGAGTATCGGGTCTCTCAACAAAGCGGATGTTCATAGGAAGCATCGGCAGAGATGGGCGAACCTGAGTACTTGCAGGTGCACAGAACTGTTTCTTGATGGGCCCAATAGGAATATCTCTAATTTTTTCATGGGGCTCGGAAGGAAACAATGTAGAACTGTGGTTGGCATCATCACCGGCCGCAACTCGCTTCACGCTCATTTAATAAGGATGTGAGTTGTTGACAACCCTGAGTGTCTGTCCTGCCTGGAAGGAGAGCCTGAGATAACCGAAAACTTCTGTGTGCTTGTCCAGCCTTCGCCCGGAGCAGGGTAGATACTCTAGGGTCTGCCTCTTCTTTATTCGAGAATCGACCAGCACGTGTAAACTGGCTGCTGTGATGCGAGCGTTATTTTAACACGGAGAGTCGCAGCTCATTCTCTTTTTATGTAAACGAAAGTCGTCAACCTCTCTATTGTTGAATGATTTCGTTTAAAAATAGGAATAGTGCCTGTTACTGGATAATCGATGCAAAAATTTGTTTCGTTATTGTTTTCTTCTTCTGCTTTTCTTGTCGAAAACTTTTTTTTGTCTCATAAAAAGGAAAATAACACGTCATAGCTATGCGACCATAACATTGTGGAGGGAATTCCCTGGCGGTAAAATTCTGTTTGGCAATTTGAAGAGTGAATAATAATTTTATATAAATTTGGAATATTTTCATTTAAAATTTGAAAATAATTTTCATATATGTATGTATAACTTGGCGATATTATATGCAATATATATAGCATTTTTGGATTAAATGAAACCATTTTCGAATTAAATGAAACTATTTTTGAATTGAATGAAACCATTTCCGGATTAAATGAAACTGTTTTCGAATTAAATGAAACCATTTTCAGATTAAAAGAAACCATTTTCACATTGATTGAAACTATTTTCAAATGAAACCTTATAGAATAAAATATGAATTTAATGTTTTCGTACGTTTTATATTCATTAAAAAGGTACATTAAATTTTATAGGACAGTGTATCAAATAATATAATGTATTTTGTAGCCAAGTGATTCTCACTTAATTGCCCATTAAACCGTTATGTGCCTGCAATCAATATATACTAGATGAAATTAGTAAATTATATAATGGTGCTGATTTTTATTTACCTTGCTGGCATTAGTGAAGCGGTCGCCGATCTGTAGTTTGTGGGATTTGCAAAACCATATCCGCTACATAGTTTGAACAATCATTTTGATTCAGCTGCTGAATACTTTGGTCAATTACATCAACCATATTATGTTCGGTGCTAACGTCGCTTAATATTTATCGGGCGATCAACTTTATTTTCGAAAATGCTTTTTCTATCGGGTTCAGTATTGGCGAGTAAGGTAGTAAAAATTTTAAACAACATCCGCTATCTCAAACCATATCCTGAATTTCTCGCGTTTTATGGATTCGAGCATTATCTAGTATTAAAAAAGAATGCTCTAATTGCAGCATGTTATCAATTTCTTCAAAAAGCTCGCGCAAAAATAATTTGAAGCGATCGGCATTCACGGTAGCATTGGAAATTATCTTTTGTGGACGATACCTCCATTATTCATAGCGGCGATCAATGTTACCATCTCTTCTTTCCCCACGATTTTAATTTAATTGATCCAGATTACCTTCATGAACCACTTCACTATGGCTTAAATCAATAGAAGACTTCTCGCTAGGTTGCCAATAATCAGAACTTCCAGAACTAAGAACTTCACTACTCATTTTACTAGTAACTTTCAATTGAATAATTAGCACTTATTTGCTACACTGCTAAGACTGAAATGACCAGTTATCAGTTGCATTTGCATGTCATCTATATATGTATATTAATTGCAGAGCACCTAACGGTTTAATGGGCAATTAAATGAGAATTACTTGGCTACAAAATACATTATATTATCTGATACACTGTCCTATAAAATTTAATGTACCTTTTTAATGAATATAAAATGTACGAAAGCAAAGTTTCATTTTATTTGAAAATAGTTTCATTTAAGTTCAAAATAGTTTCAATCAATGTGAAAATGGTTTCTTTTAATCTGAAAATGATTTCATTTAATTCGAAAACAGTTTCATTTAATTCGGAAATGGTTTCATTCAATTCAAAAATAGTTTCGTTTAATTCAACAATGGTTTCATTTAATCCAAAAATGCTATATAGACGTCATAATTTTGTTATTGTTGACTGAACTCCACTTCACTTTCATTTCACTAATGAACTAAGCAGACTAAGGGCATGATTTATTTCTCGTTACTGCTCTTGCGTAGTCTTAAATTGGAAATGGTCCCGAATGTGTATTTCTAAGTTACTTTGCTTTTTTAGCTATTGATAGCAATTTTAATTTCTTTGGCAAATCGTGATATTCCCTTACGTGAACATAGGGGGAAATGTAATGTGAAATGTATAATAACTGATAAAACTATAACAGTTCAGATCGATATCCCGTTATTATTATATTAGTAAGGAAAAGGATCTGTCCAAGCAAGCAAGCCTACCACGTGCATTTCAATTTTTTCAAACTTTTTGATCGTTTTTAGAAGATCCTTCAAATTAGCACACTGAGATGCAAGGAGAACATTTCATAGATTATCACTGCCTAAACCCGAGATTATGTACGTGGTCGTTGTATTATCGTCCCATTTGGCTCATTTATATAGTTTGTCTATCTCATAAAAATAAGTTTTTATATATTCTCCATGTCGTCGCTTGCGGGTCATGATTTTAATTAGAATACTACACACTCCCTCCACCATTCCCGATTCTCAATGTTCCCTGTCGACTTTGATACCATGACCTAGCTGGCTCACCGAGTCTCAATGAGGCATAAAAAAGTGTTGCTTTATCTGGCCGTAAACGAGTTTCAAAGAATCAACTGTCTCAACCCACAGATTAACGAGCAATTCTTATCGATTTGCGGTATTAAAAATTGGTAGTAATTGCCTTACCTCGCTCGTTCCAATTCAAAAGTGTTATAGTACTTAGGTGAGTGAGAGGTGGAAGACGCGAAGTTCTGTCTATCAGCCAGGCCTGATAGCTAATTCCGTGGTAGATATGCTAGCAGGCTGGCATGCTAGCACCTCCACTATATGCGGAAAGTGTGGGAGGGCTCCCCGACCTGCGCTACCACGCGTCATAGACAAAAAAATCGTGCCAAAAATTGAAAGGCGAAGACCTTACACACACACTTAGTCCTGAAGGGACTTTACACATCACTTACCTTCAAGAAGATGCTGAGGCTCTGATGTGCGAGATCCTTTGTGCCTGACCCCGCCGCCCATGGTATCGCGGGCACTTGTTTTCAATATCCCTGTTACTTATAATTACCCCCATAGCTGGTTGGACAGGCAAGCACTGTGATGCTGCTTGGTTCTGCTGCCCTGCTACGAGTGAAGTAATACTAATAAATCCAGTAACAATTTTCACTGATAGCATACTTTCAACAGATGGGATAGGGAATGCTCTAGCATAAATTTTAAGGTTATTACCATTGATTGGACTCAAGCAAGTAGTCCCCTAACTTAAAACATGCCATGAGTACGGCATAACAATAACAATCTTAGACTCTAAAACCGCGGATGCATCCCGATGGAATGTGTATTAACCTTAAATTATGCAATATTTAATCACTATTTTAGTTTCCGTGGTCGCCTCCAGAGGGCCTCCATCTCAGGCTCTGAAAGTAGAAGAAATTGTCCTGCCTTCAGCTGCATTGCCCCATATTCACCCTATGACACTGAGAGCAGCAGTCATTTTGTTCAGTGTCCCTTCTTCACATGAATGTAATTGGTGTATGTCTAAGGGCAAAGTTCATGTCTGATGTACAGACCCAATTGTTCCCTTCTATCTCGAAAAAATATTTTTCACTTAATAATCTCAGTCTTTCTACCCGTGTGCACAGAATTCTCAGACTTTTCGCTTTTCGTCTGGTTTACCTCCTTCGTTCACTATACCACACTTTTCTATATCTTTCTTCTGGATTAAACTTTTATTTCTTCTTGTTCGTTCACAGCCACCAGTGTCAGAATCAACACTCGACCAGAAGCAAAAAAAAATTTCATATTTATGATGTCTTCATATTTATTGATGTCTCGGAACATTCCAGGCCAGTAGTAATATTTAGCAGTGCGTGCTATGGTTTTATTGATTCCAAGATGGCCGGGTGTGATACTGTCATGATTTTTCTGTAGTACCCACTGACATGTATATAAATGGACTGACTGATCTCCTGTTTCATGTGGCACCAGTTTTGATTTCAGAAAGTATGCTGTCAATGCTACCAACTGTCATAAACTGGGGCTATATTTAAATTATTTAGGAATTTACTTATATGCATGTCAGTGGGATTTATCGAATGTACCACAAAAGTATTTGCGACTGTTTGTATTGCTAAATTTTAATTATGAGCCGAAGGAAGTGTTTTTCATGGCTGTTTTGGTAGGAAAGTTTTGATTACCAAGTTACCAGTTCTGGAAATACCCTTGAACTTCAAGCAATTTCCCGTTTCCAATCGTTACAGTTCAGTGGGAAACTATGCTCTCAAGGAAAGAGACAGGAATATGGAAGTGGTGCCATTTGATTCCATGCATTTTTGGTTCAACGAGCAGTCCATTTATATACATGTCAGCGGTAGTACCTTATTTCGAAGTGGTTTCGATATATAAAGCTTCCACAGTATAGCATCTTCGGTATATGTTGTAGGATCAAAGAAACGAGGATACATTTGGCCATTTTTAATTATGTAGCCTGTTGTTTTTGTATTATTTCTCGTAGTTTATTTTGATACCACGAACATTCAGATGTTACGTCAACAGCCGATAGCAAGGTGAATAGAGAGACGCTGAAAGAGTTTGAGCAAAAGACTTACCGGGATGGACATAGTTCTGTGCTGACTGCCAGATGAACTCTTCTCTTTGCTTTTTCGTCTGCATTGCTTGCCTTCTTCCTCTCGATGAGCTCGTTATACTTGGGGCAGCTTCTGTAATTTTCCGGATGTCCATCGTGCTTACAGTTTGTGCCATACGGTTTTTCCTTATTAGCATCCCTGGTGCAGTCCCATTGTCCATGGCTGTCGTTACACTTAACACAGCGGTAGACTGTCCCGCAATTAGTGGTCACATGCCCGTATTTTTGGCAGTTTTACACTGTGAGATACCACTGCTTTTGAAACGTTCCCAGTGAACAGATTGGTTCAGAACTGGTTGACGTCCAGACAGCTGGGAACACGGGCGTATTTTATTTTCAATTACTTACTAGTTGGTAACTTTCGTCAGATTATGCGCCGCTAACAGTCGATGTCGAAGTGCCTAATTCGTCTTCGTGGTTGTCTCCGTAGTCAAGAAATTCTGCAACCATTACTTCCACTAGCTGACTTTTCTCGTTATATATTTGCTCGGTTCCGTGTCCCTGCACACTTTTAGTTCGTTAGAATGATTTTCGCAATTGTCCCTGTGAGTTCGTCTTCAGATAGTTCCTTCGCGTTACACGTCTATTAAGATCGACGCACGAAAGCCCTTGATAGGATTTTTAGTTCCATGTCGAAACTAACCGTGTCATTCAAACTTATTATTTTCCTGGATAACTGACATCTTCCGCTAATTTTTACACTTTTCTTCTGCTTTGTCCTTACAAAGTTTTTGATTTCTTCTCACAAACACTCTTCTTTTCACTTTGTATTTTTATTTTTCGCACTGTGATTGATCATTTTTCTTTATTTGAGTCTTTTCTCATTATTTAACTCTTTCACTAAATTTTGTGTGTTTGCACTTATGTACATCTAATTTTTACTCAATACATCCACAGCTAAGTACGAACACAACCATTTTAATTATTGTTTATATATTGCATGTTTATATGAATCACTGTTTATGTCTGCTAGGACTATCCATTCTGAATGTTCACGACTGAATGAAATCATAGTATACTAAGTTTACTAAGTTCGTTATTCCGTTTGTAACGCATAGAAATAATGATGGTAGAGTAAAATGAATTTAACACCCACGCATAATATTAAAAGTTATTTTGATTTTTGCATGCCCGTCTGTCTGTCCGTCTGATCTCACGAAAACTCGAGAACGCGTACATTTAGAGAGCTGAATTAAAAAAAAAAGGGAAATTTAAGTGCGCAAATCGGACAAATCGGGTAACTCCTTCGTGGGGTTGTCATACAAGAATTTCGTTTTTCACTATATATTTGGATACTGCCTGAGAAAACGTCGCCATAAAAGCTGAAATTTTGTACACGGTGTTTTCATAAAAATAGTACATATAATTTCAAAAATCGACTAAATCGGGCAACCCATAAAAATTAAGGTTTTTTACGTATACTGTGAAAACGATCAGTCCTAGACTACTGAAAAGTTCTTGAATATGAAATTCTAAGAAATTGATTATACGAAATATAATTATTCTTTGCCTTAAAACTCAACTTAAGCACGTCGCCCACTTTTCATTCCCAACAGTAATCTCCTCTGTACATCAAGAACATTTCCTTTCCATTCACTCTTTTCATAATTCACGCAGATATCCCTAATTGCCGGCTAGCTATACCTATCATCTCTCACAACTCACACTTCCTTGAAAAAAGGTCATTTGTCATTGAGATACCGATATTATGAGGCCTGAAAAATAATTGGAGCTTTTTAACCAGCTTGAGATTTGTTGACAATGTAAATCAGTATAGAAGAACACAATTGGAGCTTTAGCTTTTTTCCAGCTTCAAGCTGGCTTGAGATATGATCAAATTGCAAATTTGAGAAGTAAACAGCTACCAAAAATATTAAATTGGAAGAAAGACAAGTGTTCCTGTGGGACATAAAAAACAAAATCAGTATTACTTTTACATATAATTGGTACATCTCGAAAAATATCCAAAAAGACATGAATTCATTGTAATTTTGGAAAATCTGACCATAAACAAGTTAAAGTTGCAAATGACAAAAACGCCAGTTGTGTTCAATTCGGTTTTTTTATTCAGCTGATGATAAAGCTGCCTGAAAAGCTCCAATTGTGTTTCAGGCTTTACTTATGAAAGGGGAAGACTGTATCAGTTAAAGACGCACGCTACCTTTCTTCCTCAAGAGCCGGCTTCCTTGGCTTGTAGGCAACTAACACTCCAGGCATTTGTCCAAGCAAATCTACAAGGTCTACAGAAACTGTACTACCCAAATGCCCTTTTCTAAATTACGTTATGACAAGACCCTGGAATGCTGAGTAGCACATTTCTTTTCATATCACATAACTTATATTCTTAGCAATACCTTCATTGAGGGGATTTTCTCGATATTCATTTAGTTTACGTTACAGAAATTACATACGGGCATTCATGTAGGGTATCATAAGAATTCGTCTTAGATCAATTCTAACTTTTTTACTTATATTTAAATTTTATTGGATGGACGGTCGTCCACTGTTGTATTTCAAAATTATCAGTTGATTCTGACGTTTCTTCACAACACAAGTAAATAAATCGGATCAACTCTAAAAGCGTTGAACGGGTTCGAATCAAGTTCCGACGTAAAGCTCAAACGAAAACGAAATTAGTCTCCAAATGACCAGGTTTAACAAAAAAATTAATAAAATTCCACAAACTATATTCGCTTATTTTAGGAAAACCCTATCCTATCCTATAATTAAAGTCTTGATTTAGGTTATGAAATCTATTTAATTTGTTATCTTAAAGTATCAGTGTTCGTTGTATCGACTAATAATATCTAAGAAGATCTTTTATTAGAAGAGACGTCAGTGAATTTATATATTTTTCTCTTTTTTTAATCTCGATTAAAAAACAATAGAAATATATAATGTTTTACATAGTTTTGCTTACACACATCGTTGATATCACTTAAAATTTCATAGCAATCAGAAAACTCCCATTCTCACTTAAATAATACTTAAATTAATGGCTAATTGCCACATACACTACAATCTACCGTCCACAGTAATTGTACTCCAAGTAAATTACTCAAAGCACAGATTTATCTGAGGAATTGTTTTACAGAGATTCCAATTAATTTAACCGTAGACGCTCTGATTGGGTGCGTATGAGGTGATCGCAATTAGATCAGATAATTTATTTGACTAGCTCAGACATATTTATGTACATATAAATTATTGTGATTTAATAAAAAATTAAAATACTTATCGAACATATTTTGAAAATTTTGAGTACTTAGGTACCTGAACAAAAACAAAATAACGAATTTTTAGTAAAATCTATTTAAACTATTTATAAGTTTCCTAATCTACCTATAATATATTTTTGTAAAATTTTCCTACTGTTAACACTATCATAAAACAAGACTTGATGGTTTTCACCAAAACTTTGGAATGAATCTATTTTTATATTAAAAAAACTTTATCTAAACAAAAATTCTAACTTATTGAATTACTTCTACATTTAAATGTATATACATTTAATTATACTCTAATAAATTCATATCACATTTTTGGAGAATTTTAGAAATATTAAAACACCTACTTATGATATCGCCTGAATTTTAAGGTATCAGAAATTAATGTCGTAGTTTGATCATATTTTTAACACATAACATTCTATTGCTGTAAGCATTTAATAGTTTTAAATAACACTGTATTTGAAATAAAAACTTAGGAATTAATAACTGTTTTCCATGAGAAAAACATTTATTTTTGACCTAAAAATTTTCTATAAAATTAGAATTGTTAAAAAGTAGTAGTAAAGAATTAACTTTTATATTTATTTATTTCTATTTTTTTGTTTACAATTAAATATAGTCAAAGCTATTTTTGATTAAAATTAGTGTTAGTGGAAAGTGAGTTAATTGCAAAATGTTTTTATTAAAAGAAAACTGTCATTTGCAATCCATTGTCGATAACCCGAGGTGGATAATACATTTATACAATATTACAGCAATAGCCAAAATCTCTGATATGTGTGTACATATTGTTTGTTTTTTAGTTTAAGGACTATCACACCAAAATCAAGTGGAGATAGGTTAGGTTAGTGTGGCTGTTTTCGAAATACCTACGATCAGCCCAAGTAGACCATCGATAGTCTATTATGATGTGACATCATCTTGTCCCTAATTGGATATGATTACTCAATTTAGGAGAGGGTTGCGTTAAAACCAGCTAAAACTCTTTGTCTACTTTTTCCGCCAATTCGCGGAAAAAGGAACTGCCAAGTATGCTCGTGTTGCGTTTGGCAAGATTGGGGCATTCACACAGCAGATGTTAACGCTCTCAATTACCTACCTCCTTGTCCACACAGTTTCTGTAGAACATTATATGGTGCTTAAATGTGTTTCGTATGTTTGTCAAAGAGGCAGTATTCCGTAATAACTGCAGTAAGGATTCGCACATCATTCCAGTTCCTCATTAGCGGAGTTTCTGTCTACTTAGCACATATCTTGCACTGAAATAGCACATGTGGTTAGCTTTCCTTATGTGCGATCAGCCAGCTTATAAATATAGAATAGTCTCCACTGACTCTAAGATTTGGATATTTCCGCTAAGCATACACCCATAGCTGAGCTCTTCCTGGGCAAAATCAAATCTAGAATAATCTCCACTGATTCTAGGATTTGGATACTTCCGTTAAGCATATATTCATAGCTGAACCCTTCGTGGGGAAAGCTTCAAGTCTCTCATTCCCTGGTTCATGACTATTGCAAGGCCCCCAGCAGAGAATAAATATGTGGTTAGCACCAAGTCTCCAGAGCTCACTGCGACATCGCTGTATTAGTTGCGTTCGAATCCAGATCAGTTTTAGTTGTCAATGCAAATCTCAATATCCATGCTGTTTCATATGAGTTTTAATTTCCGTACCAACTTTTTGCTGAGCCGGCCATCGGGTTTTGTATGAAATAGATTTTTGCATTTTATTGTTACCCTAATCGTTGAATATGTAAAATTGCTTAATATTTTTAAGCTATTTACTTGCACTTAAATTGGGTTTGATTGTATGGAAATGCTGAAATACAGTCCCTCCTAACATTACAACTAACAATCTTTTCTTATATTGTAGTTTCATCTCACAGAATTCATTTAAGATGTTCAAGGTTAACATTATCATCTTCATTCCATTTAAAAATGGAATGACAATCCCGTACTTGAAGTCTAACTCTTTCATTAGACGAAGTTGAATGGGAATGACGTTTATATATGTTCTGGTATAATCTTGATTGTAATTTTTCGATGAATTTTGGCGAAAACAATTTTCTTTTTCAAAAGTACTATTTGTGTTCGAATAACATGATGACGCCCAAGACGATATCGGTCACTCACTGATCTGCGATGTTTCATTTAAAACGGTCTTATGACACGATAGGAAAAACTACGGCTTATTTTTACCGCTTTCAAAATTTTAATTATTTCCCTTGAAACTCTTCCACACTAACTTGTGATGAGCTATTTCTGCGATTCGATTTTCTTTATCACCGCACTTCTGTGTACACATTGGGGGAAAGACTGCATCTACAGATTATCAAGATAAACAAGTTCCGAGGAAGCTAATATATACGTAAAATATGGTCGTTACTTTACGTTTTTTAATATGTACAGTAAAGTAAGTTTGCGACAAAAAAATTTGACCATCGTTCTGTATCGAAATCCATTCACCGTTACCGCATAACTAACTGTTTCTTAAGAAAAAATAATATTCAATCACACCACCAGCTGCAAAGCAGCACCACTTTTTGTAGATGCATTTATTTCTGCAATAATTCTTGTGGATTTTCTTTTTTATACCCTAGATGAAATCATAGGGGTATACTAAGTTTGTCATGGATTGGACACCTATTCATAATAGTAAAAGTTATTTTGATTTTTACATGTCCGTCCGTCCGTCCGTCTGTGCGCACGATAACTCGAGAACGCGTATACTTAGAGAGCTGAAATTTTGTACACGGACTTTAAAAAAAAAGTAAAATTAAGTTCGAAAATGAGACAAATCGGGCAACTCCTTCGTGGGGTTGCCATATAAAAATTTCGTTTTCCGCTATATATTTGGACACTGCCTGAGAACGCGTCGTATGTGATGTTTTTACTACATTAGCAAATAAAATGTCAAAAATGGACTAGATCGGGCAACTCCTTCTTGGTGTTGCCATATAAAAATTTAGGTTTTTTACGTATACTTTGAAAACGATCAATCCAAGACGTTTTCATTGTACTAAAAATTTCTGCAGAATATGAAATCTTATAAAATTGGTTATAATCATTTTTTCTGTGCGACAAACCGTTCTAGAAATATATGCGAAAAACAACTTCAAAATCAATACTTGAATAGATCGGTGACCATACGAAATGCAATACGGGCATTCATCTAGGGTATCATAAGAATTGGTCTTAGACCAACTCTAGCTTTTTTACTTGTCATTGAAAAAAAAAGCGTAATTTTTTTAGAATGTTTTCTTCTGATCGATTATAAGTAAACATGTTTCTGCCATTGTGTACTAACCCATATTCTACAAATTTGAATTTCTAAAATGCTCAATAGCCTCAACATTTGATGCAATGCTTCTTTTGAATTTCATACGGCATTCCCTGGCCATGGGTGCGAATTTGAATCGGAATGTTTAATTTGGACACCCTTTAATTTAATATGTTCTTTAATAATAGTAGTTAGATAATTACCTGAACTAATCAAGAGACTATTAAATTTGAAAAAATACAGAAAAACAAACAAACTTTAGAATTAGAATGTTTTGCAAATGAAATGAATAGAAACAATGGAAATCTTAATCATATCGGGTGGATATATTCGGAGGAAAAGTAATAAGGAAACTGAAAACTATAAATGAACAATTTTTCTCAGTTAACGCACTACTCACTAACACCCTCGAACTTATGAACGTACATAATGCGGATTACTTTTTAGTTTTGATATAAATTGTACTTCTGAATGCAACAAACTGCTCATATACTTAATATTAAAGTGATGAAATTTATAAGTAAAGATTTAAGTATAATTTAAATGGCAGGTAATTAAATATAATTTATGAAATATTTCCCTGAGAGGGCACTATAATAAAAAAAAAAGACATATTATTAATCATGTTATATATAAAAATCACAAAAAAAGATGTTAGCTTTAAAATTAAAATGATATTTTTTTAAGGTCTGTATAAAGGCTACAGAAGCCTTTATTATTTACGTTTTTGTTTTGTATATAGAAAATCTGTTTATAAAATGTACACTTGTTTTACTAGAAAATGTGATAGTTTCAATTTGTTAGATAAATTTTACTTAATTTAGCAATGTTGCTTAGATAATATTGTCTTAAAAGTGGCAAATAAAAATTTTTACAAAAACTTGTTTAAAATCTTTAATATGAGTATTCCCAGAATGTTTTTAAGGTAGTATCGTTTCACATTTAGAAAGAAGTAACATTTTATTTTTAATCCTTTTTGAAAAAGCAATCATCAGAAAATCGATTAATAGATCAATTAAATCAAATAAAAGAACAAGCACTGGTGTTATTAAAACCAAAAAGTGTGCAAAATAGTGCGAAAAACAAAGAAGACATAAAAAGAAATGTTGATTCCGTTAATTTAAAAATTTATGGAGTGTTGAGTGGTCATAACGGTTCGGTAAAAATTATGTGCTCAAATGTAACTGATCAAGCTAAAGTAAAATCTATATGTGAAGAAAAATTGAGTGAGAATTATCAGATAGAGTTGCAGGTAATGAGGAAACCTAATGGAATGAATAATGAAATCGATAGGTGTGATGTTAAAAATTAATTGAGATTGCAAAATGATATACTTATTAAAGGATGGTGAAATTATATGCCGGAAGTAATGAAAGTATTAAAAAAATTAAAAAAATAGCTAAATATAATTTTCAAAATACGATACTATTGTGGAATTGGATTTGGTAAGCTTTCAGAGGGCTATTGAATTGCGTAAAGTGAATGTGAGTTGGGATCAGTGTGCGGTGTATGAAGAGCAAAAACTGTTAAAGCACTTGCACATCGAAGACCGAAAACGGAAAAAATCTACACCGAAATTCGCTTTTACTTTCACATCAAAAACGAAAACTTTTTTTTTTTTTTTTTTGGTTAAATAAAAGTGACATTTTATTATTACAAAAGTTGTATGATGAGGGCTCATTTTTTTATTTTAAAATACGCTCTAAACGATTCTCCGAGATTCTCCCACTTTTTCCAGCAATCCACTACTGAAAAGATAATTAGATATAAAACAACGTAAACTTACTAGATGACACAAGCACTGTGGTAACTTCCTCTCAGCTTGCACTTTTCTTATGACGATTCTACTCCGCGAACGTTTTGTCATAAAGGTATTTGTGTGCCTCCACGATTAGCTTTACTTCGAAATCCCGATCCATATTATAAATGTTTTGCAGTCAGGTAAACAGAAAAGTAAACACAAAAGTGAGGTCCAGTTCCACATGTGAAAACCGAAAAGAAATTGCCAGATACGCCCGAAATTTCGTTTTTCGGCCGATAAAACATAAAAATTCTGTTTTTCTTAAAAATCTGAAATAAATATACTATTTTATTAGTAAAGTTATTAGTTTATCCTATTCCGCATGATTTTAAGAATCATTAGAGCAAAAATCTTGTTTTAAAGTGGAATAAATTGAGTTTTTCGGTTCTTGTTTTTGATGTGAAACTGCCTTAAGAGGTGTTATAAATGTCAGGTATTCAACCACAAAGCGAATGAATGTAAGAATGATGAATCGTGTACAAAATGTGCGGGTGATCATGAAACAAGGGATTGTGCGAAAGAATCTGTAAAAATGTGTGAATTCTATAAAATGCAATAGTAAGCTCAAATTGAATCTGAATACTTGCCAGTATACATTAAGTAGGGATTGTCCGTTGTTTAAAAGAAAGCTTATGGTTGAAATGAATAAAGTTGCGTATAAGCAATTAAAAAATATTAAATGTCTATATTTGTTGAACATTCAAGCATATTAAACAATTTTGAGCAGGTGTAATTAATAGCTGAAAAAGATGATTATGATTTTATTGCCTTAGTTGAAACACATTTGACGGAAGCTGTTCAAAATAATTCAATAAATATGAGCAGGTATATTTGTGATGCGGTGTGACTCAATTTCGTGAAGAACTAAGGTGTTGTATCATATTTGAAGAATGTCAGGAAGTAGGAAATAATTGGAAAAATAACGGTCAATAATGATGTTTGCTGGATGTTTGTAAAGTGCTGGTTTGAGAATGTGTGTCATTTTTTAGGGCTACTTTATAGATCACCTTCTCTTCGGAAAGAGAGTTTTGTAATCGATTTTTGGGTTGGTGTGAAGCAGTTTGTGAAATAAAGCATGAAATTATTATAATGGTTCACTTTAATATTAACTTTCTCTGCGAGGGTAGGTATTCAAATAAAATGAAGGAAATTATTGTATTATGGATTTAAGCAACTAGTAGAGGAGTACTCAAGGATTATTGAATTATCGAAGTCCTGAATCGATTATGTATAACTATTAAAGTTAATATATATGAACAATAAAATGGACAATAATCATATGAGTACAAAAATAATTTTAGATAACTGAATTGTATTTGACGAACCGCTTTTGAAGATAATTGAGGGTTTATTTCCCAAAGCTTAGGAGAGAAATATTAATAATTCCTGTTGAAAAGGTTGAGAATTTCGTTAGGGCTGAGGATTTCCGCGCACTGAACACGATATCGATACATGAAAAAATAATAGAGAAAGTAGCACAAATTCAATTAGGAAAATATTTGGGGTCCAACCACGTATTGATAGAACAGCAATCCGGTTTTAGAAAGGTCTTTCGTCTGAAACTGTACTAAATTGGGCATTAATTGAGTGGAAAGGTGAATTTGAAAGTAGGGAAAACGTTTTGGGCGTCTTTCTATATTCAAATATAACATTCGAAACAGCTGACAGAAATATACTTTTGAGTAAATTAAAAAATATGGAATAAATGGAAAAACGTATGAATGGTTTGTCTGAAAAAGTGAGTATTAACATTGGTGTTCCACAAGGTTGGGTTCTTGGTATAGTATTTTTTTAATTATATATTAACGATATTTCACCATTCGGTATTACTTTACATAGCCCAAGACGATATAAGTTTATGTGTTACCCGGATGGAAAGTGCCTTGGAAAAAGTAAATATTTGGTTGAAAATGAATAAGCTAAAGTTAAATATAAAGAAAATCTAAATGCATGGTATTTGGTGGCGAGAATATAAGTGTTCTAAATATGAATAATACCGCTATAGCGTGTGCGTCAGAAATAAATATTATTAAATAACAAAAAATATCGCTTAAAAAGCACATCGACTATATTTGTAAAAAGATTGGCAAAAAAATTGGTTTCTTAAGAAGAATAAGAAGTCAAATTTCTAGGACCACAGCAATACAGATTTATAATGTCATCGTGAAACCTCATTTTGAGTATTGTTCAACGATGTTAGTCTTAAGTACCAAGGAGCAACTAGAAGCAGAAGGTATGCAAAAGCTGAAAAACAAGGCGATGAGGATTTTACTTTGTTGTAACAGATACACCACCATTTCTTTAATACTGAATACGCTCCAATGGATGAGCGTGAAAAAGAAGATAGCATTTAATGTGTTAATTTTTTTATTTGAAATCAAGAATGGTATTTTGCCGGAATACCTTAACAAGTATTAGCAATATGTAGGAAACGTACAATTAATATCATTAAGAACTGCTGCAGAGTTTAGACTAGGGTCGTTTAGAACAACAAGAGCACAAAATTCTTTAATTTCTCATAGACCTAAAATGTACAATCTTCTGATGATTATATGATAATAATGATACAAATATTTATCGTTTCAAAAAAATATTGTATTGAA
Source organism: Dioctria rufipes (assembly GCA_963924295.1). Lineage (NCBI taxonomy): Eukaryota > Metazoa > Arthropoda > Insecta > Diptera > Asilidae > Dioctria > Dioctria rufipes. The sequence continues at coordinate 73,434,242 of OZ002743.1, read as the reverse complement.
TTTGTAAAAGCGAATATTCACATTTTTAAGATTATACTAAAAAGGTTTATATGTTGTTGAAAACTTTTAAACTAGCTAATAAAGAACTACAATTACTACCACAGTATATATCATACAGTAGAATAGCTTAGAACTAACTACTGAAAAGTGAATTTTAGAATTTCAATTAAAAAAACATAACCTTAAAATTTCTCCCACAAGAGGGAACTATTAAGTATGATACGGACATAAATGGGCGAACAGTAGCTAGCTGCACGACCGTTGACGGAAGTATTAGTTTTATCTATGTACACATATCGGCAATCGGCGACAAATGTATTGTTCCATTACTAAACAGCTGTTTGACGGTAAAGTGGTGTCATTTTGCCTCTTTCCCTCTAGTAAAAGTTTAAGAATGCCATCAGTTCTCTTTTTTCCACTTTAGATTTACATAGGAATCCATGTATTAAAAATTGACTAGTGTGTTAGTTAAAACTGTTGAAAGAGAAAGTATAGTCTCTTTATAGAAGCATCCTACTCACATGACAGTTTTGACAGAGCTGGGCTACTGTATGATATATACTGTGTTACTACTATCAGAAATAAAAATAAAACTTCTCGCTATGCAAATGAGCAATGAACCGAAGCTCTAATAATGATGAAACTTCAATAAAAAAAAACTGGTCCGATGTAATGTGACTTCTTCAGACCTCTATCTGAAAATACTTATTAAGGTTCAAGCGTTAATGAACCTTTTTAATGTCCCAAGCTCTTTGTTGCTATTTCCCTATTTCTATGGCAAGAACCTTGTATGTTTTTCTTCTTCAGTCAGGTTGGGACATTCACTTAACAAAAGACGTATACCCTCCATTTCTTCTTCCACAGAAATCGTTGAATGGGGCCCGTTTGCATTCTGTCAAAAATTATTGCAGTAAGGTTGCGCATGTCATTATAGTTCCTCTTCAGAAAAGCTTCTATTTTATATTTCGGACCATAGCTGTTCTGAGATTGCCATCCCTATCCAAACCTAAACCGTTTCTACGAAGTTACTGTAGTCAGGTCAGGTACCCAACAGAGCGTAACTTTATGAGGCACATATTAATCAAATATTGTTACGGCTATGCTAGTCGACATCGATCTCCCGGTGCTCGGATGCAGTGTTTCAATTATTTATATGTCAACTTAAGTCTTAATTATCCTGATTACGTGGTACATTTTAAATTGTCTTTAGCAGCATTGCTGTATTCACATTAGACTTGCGTTTATTATGTGGTAGCTTTGGAAATCTTTATTGTTGTGAAATAAAATTTTGGTAAACAATGGTATAGAGAATGATGATACAAATTTATTAAAAAACAAGAAGAAATACTTAAATGAACATTTTATTCTCAAAATAGTGTATTTAGTATCCCTCGATCATTTTAGCAACCTCCCAATTTTGACTAACATCAATAGGCCCCTGAACAACGGATCCGTCTTTAGTGCATACTACAACGCTATATTTTGAGAGAGCGCGACAATCTCTATAATAGAGAACTTCCATACACTTCCGTAGCTATAATGAAATAGTTAAAAAAAAATTTCTTTTTTTGCCTTTATATAGTGTATTCTCTTACCAATTGGGAAGCATCTTGTTGTGAAATTGTTCCTTTCGTTTCAATTTGCTCCCGTAATAAGGGCAAGGCTAAATGCTTTCCAAATCCTGTTGCAATAACATCATCTGTATATGATCGCCCTCTTAAATCGACGTGACCTAAAAATGGTACCCCGTCCTCTAATCCGCCTACAACCATATCAATCCACAAAGGTTCAAAACGACTACGTTTATTATAAAGGATTCTTGTTAACCAATTATAAAGCGATTTAGGTTTCATATCGATGCTGTCATCATAGCAAATATCTTCCACAATCTTTTGGTCAATGTATCTCTTGATACATTGGAAATCTGCATAATCACCTCCAGCTCCAATAATAGTTCTATTGTTTATTTGAAAAACACGTTGTATGTCCTGAAATCTTGCCAAAGAACCGTATGAAACGAGATTGTCCGCAGCTATCATTACACCTCCATCGAATTTTATGCCCACCACTGAAGTTCCAGTTGTTATTGGTTGTCTGTAAGAATATTTTTTCACTTTTATATCTTTAATACAAAAAAAAAAAATCATTTGGTACATACGATGATCTTTGAGTTCCATAGGCTCCTTTCGTATCGGCTTCGTGTCCATTTCCAGGTGAATGATTAATTCCTGGAAAATTATACAGAGCTCCAGGTATTGGACCATTATGCCAGAGGGGCCCCATTAGTTGATTATTTCCAGTAAACATTTTAGTTCTTTTGGTTTCAGAGAAAATGTAAAAATTTGAATGAATTGAGACTTTCTAAAAGTGCAAGTTGTCACAGGTGACATATGATGACAGCTTTTGCAGTTACCACGATACCAACCTCAAAGCCAAAATTTCGAACTAAAAATAGAACTGACAATTGTGTGGATAGTGTAAAAGAAAATGAACACGGTTCACCATCCTCACGCACATTGTAACGGCCTTCATTCTTGGATGCGAAAGGATTCAGTATAAAATGCAAATACTTTGCGATGACTAGTTTATGAAAGTTCCTATCCCACAAGTTAACATCCCAGCCGTTTCTGTAACACGGAAAGTTGGGAGTTAGGAAAAACGTGAGAAATGTGATAAAGTGCTAATCGCCAGGGTCTGTAAAGGGATAGTTTTTGTTCTAGAGCAGGGGCTCCCAAAGTGTGCGCCGTTGTGATTAAGCAGGGGAGCCGCGAGGTGCTCCTGCTTCTACCACAAACAAAGTAACAAATTCGAATCACGCGCGCAAAAATTCAAAACAATGATTACGCAAAAAGTCAGTCGCAAAATGGAAAGATATTTATTAAAAAAGCAGGTCGACAGTTCAAGTGAGAGTGATGAAACATTGACAAGTGGTCGGGGAGCAAAAAACGTAAATATCGTAAATACTATTTAAATTTTGGGTTTACTTCAGTAGAAGTAAACAATGAAGAAAAACCGCAGTGTGTGCTCTGTTTGAAAATCCTTGCACCAGTGAGTATGCTCCCAAGTAAGTTAAAGCGACATCTGGAGAGCATTCATCCTACCATGGTTGAAAAACCTCGCGATTTTTTTTTTTTTTTTTGCAGGAAGTTGCGAAATTTACAAAAGCAACAAGCCTCAGTACCTAGTAACGCACTGCTTGCATCTTTCAAGGTGGCATATACAGTAACGAAGTGCAAAAAAACTCACACCATCGCAGAATTACTTATTCTACCGGCGGTTCTTGACATGGATAATATTATGGTGGGAGAATCAGCGAGAAAACTAATTTCAAAGATATCTTTGTCTAACAACACTATAAGGCTGCAGTCAGAGTGCATGCGAGAAGGAGAGCGGAGCTTAAAGCAGAGCTTTTTCATGCGATAAGCAATGCGAGAAGATGTCCGAGTGAATGCGAGACGTGGTTATGACTTTACATGTACTTTTTGGTTTCAGAATTAAGGCTTAAACACAATTGCGACGACAGAACGAGAGAGCGACAGCCAACAACGAAAAATTCGCTGCGAAACAGGGAGTCCAAAAATTGGGAACACAATTGCAACGACAGACGATGAGCGACGATTGTGAAAAAAGAAGAGACTGAAACTTCTCTTATTAAATGTTTCGAGCGTTTTAAAAGGAGATTTTTAATAAGAATATTTTATATTATATTGAGTCGTCCGACGAGGAATATTTTCGTTCGTAAAATATTTGAAATTATTTTTTTGCAAAAAAAAATTCATTTTCTGCGCATCCATGAAATATTAAAAGAAGGGAGCATGTGGAATTTCATCACGTACACGGTAAATTAAGTATTTTTGCGTGTATGGCCCTTTCTATACTAACTTCAAGAAAAACCATCTTTGCTCACGCGAGAAAACACTGCACAGCCAGCTTTCTCGCTTTGCGGAAATCAGCTTGCTTTCACTTTGACATATTCGCGCGACTTTGTATGAAAATGTGTGTGCATAGTTTTCTCGCGTGAGCTCTCGCACTGGCCAGCTTTCAGATCGGCTCCGCTTCTCGCGCGCACTCTGACTGCAGCCTTAAGGCTTAAACACAATTGCGACGACAGACGACAAACGATGACGATATATCGCTGTCAAACTTCTAAAAGTAGCATCTTATGCGAATGCACCAAATTGCGACGAGCGACGATGAGCGATCGATTAATCAGTTTCTAATTTTGCCGTCGTCGCTGCAGTCCTACCAACAAAATTAATCGAATGAAATGGTTGTGGCATTCACTTTTGTCTTTTTTAGGTGGTAGCACGCCGCGGTAATTTTAAAATAATGAGCTTTGAGGAAAAATTGATCGAGTAAATGCGAAATCCATAAAATAATTTATAGTTTACAAGATAGGGAAGACAAGTGGACAAAAAAGACGTGGGTTGGATGGATATTTCAAAGCGTTTAATTTAGTTAATATCTGCATTTTCAGTTTTTTTTTCCACACTTTGGTTCATTGCATTTCTTTCAATATAATATAAAATATTATTGATAAAAATCTCCTTTTAAAACGCTTCTTCTTTCACAATCGTCGCTCATCGCCTGTCGTTGCAATTGTGTTCCCAATTTTTCGAATGCCTGTTTCGCAGCGAAATTTTCGCTGTCGTCTGTCGTTTTGTCGCTCTGTCGTCGGAATTGTGTTTAAGCCTTTAGTCGAAGAATCCATAATACAGCTGAAGATCTTAGTGGCAATTAATAGAAAAAATGAAAGGCAAGGAATTTGGACTGCAACATGATGAGGCCACTGAGAGTAACAAAGACGCTCACCTTAATTGTTATGTACGCTTTCTGAATGATAATATTATCTTTGAAGACCTTTGGGTATATAAGGGTTTTATTTTAATTAGCCCGCTATTTCAGTAGATGTCATTTTTGGAGCTGTCATTTTTTGACATTTGACAAATAGAAACTACTTATATTATATTAGTAGTATTTATAAGCTAAATATATGTTTTCATAGCAACAGACTTGGGACAGTCGTCGTACGGCTACTTAAAATTTCTAGCTATGCATTTTAGGCCGACAATTGGTGCTTTCCCCATATAAGTATATATATATATTTATGTAGGAAGGGCAGAGCGAGGAGAGAGAATATTTTGTGTCTCTGTACCGTGCTTTCCTATACATTACACGTCGTTTTATCCCCTAATGGTGGAACGTGGTTCGTAATGAAAATATCTTGTATTCTCTATACCGTGGTGAGTACTTAGGTACCTTCACAAAACACTACGAAAACAGACAATACTGTCAGCTGAGAAGTATTTTTCTTACTTCTCCACAACTAAAACAGACCAGAATTTTGTTGAGCGGAATAGAGAATAGAATTCGTACTGAATCTTATTCTATAACAATGAAAACTAATTTAAATGCAGTAAATCGAAAAAAAAACACGAAGAGATTAATCATATATTGATTAAATATTTCATTGTTACTAAGTAAAACATATTTTTGCTTCTGTTTACATTTTCACTTGAAAGTACATCTTTCTCCCTTATTGAACTAATTATTGTAAAAATTCTATAAAAAACTACTAAAATATGAATTCAAAACTTTAATTTTACAGACAATTTCAGTAACTTATTGTCAAATATTCGTTAGAGGTCTAACTGACGTCACAGCGCATCAGGTGCATTGTCCTAATTTAATGAGAATACCTTGTATTCTTTGTATTATGAGTGCATTTCAAGATTACACTACTCTAATAGTGTAGCTTTTCACTATCCAATGTATGTATGACTGCACCAGTGCAGGAGATTCAAATAAACACACCTATACATATCGATTTTGCTGCTTCGAAGGGAAAAATGGTTTATCGCGGTGTTGCCCCGCGCATAACTCACAATAACATTTTCGTGCGAGGCGTGCAAAAGCTATACCGTGTAAAACCAGTCCTATATCTCCTGGTCTATCAGGTGGAGTAAACAAGTTCGTAGAAGTCAGGTAAAATATACAACTCTATCGTAGTTTTTAGTACTGCCATAGCAAAATGATATACTGAAGAAGAGAAGAGATCTTCGAAATGTAAAAACCTGAAATTGAATGAATTTTTCTTTTGTTTATATGTCATTCTTCTTAGATTTTTGTTCCTTTTTATATCCTAGATGAAGTCATAGTAAAGTAATATATAGGTATAGTAGTATACTAAGTTTGTCATTCCATTTGTAACGCACAGAAATAATACTGGTAGAGCAAAATGGGTTAGACACCCACGCATAATATTAAAAGGTATTTTGATTTTTACATATCCATCTGTCCGTCTGTCTGTCTGTCTTAAAGAGCTGAAATTTTGCACACGGGATTTTTAGAAGAAAAAAGTAAATTTAAGTCCGAAATGGGACAAATCTGGTAACTCCTTCGTAGGGTTGCCATACATAAAATTCGTTTTCCACTATATATTTGGGCACTGCCTGAGAACGCGTTGACATAAAGAGCTTAAATTTGGTACATGGTGTTTTCATAACAATAGTAAATAAAATTTTAAATGGATTAAATTTGGCAACCCCTTCTTGGTGTTTCTATATAAAAATTTATGTTTTTTACGTATACTGTAAAACTATCAGTCCTAGATGTTTTTATTGTATGGAAAAGTTCTTTAGAATATGAAATTCTTTGAAATTGGTTATAGGTCTTAGACTTGTTTATATATAATATACGTCAAAAGTTTGGACCACATGAGAAGAAAACTCAACTCAAATACGATTTGGAATCAGAATTTGTTTCATTTTTAAAAAAATCATTTCTTAAAGTTATTTGTCTGAAAGCTAGAAGCAATTGTTATATGAATAAATTTTAGGTACTATATATTATATTTGGGAATGGTTTAGCTGAGCTAGCATAGAATCTTTAAAAAATGTCTATATTGCTGTGTTTATGGGTCCAACAAAATATCAAATGTTCTCCCCTTACCCTAATAGATTTTCGTTCGTATTGTGAAATTTTATAATTACTTATGTAATCGAACTATACGAAAATATACCATCATCTGCACTTTTTTCCTGTCATTTCATATCTATATATCGCAACATTATGTAGGAATAGCATGAGCCAATGATATACTGCAGATAAAAAAATCTAATAATAACGTGTACAATTTATTTATTTTTTTTTCGTTTTTTACTCAAACCAAAAATGTTGATTTTTATAAGTTTCAACCATAATTTGTGACTTTTCGAAGGATATAACTCATTCCTGCTGGATTGTCGTTGGGTACCATATGGCCAGCTCTATTAACCCAATACATGGCAAATTTATCAGTTTGTTTTACATATCCCTCTAAGATACCATTCATGCTAATGCCTAACCTTGGTGCCGCAAAATATTTACTAGCCTTAGGCCAGTTCATTTTGTTTATCCAATTTACAGTACCAGGTGTAGCGCAAATCAAGTCTAAGTGACCCGAGAATACGTTCACATTAATATTCGTGTTAGTTAAGAGCTTTTCCACTGTAAATATTTATAATTTTATTCAAATATATATATTTTTTAAATAGTAGAGGAAAACTTACCAATATTTATAACAGGTTTCATAAAATCTTCAGATAAGGCATTAAATGTTTGACTACTTTGCGAACCCCATTTGACTTGTTTTGGTATCCTTAATTCTTTGCTTACAGGTCCTGTCATAAGATTATCTAAAAGCTTTCGACGATCTTGGGTATCAAAATGAACAAGTGTATCATACATCGATGCTGTAATTTAAAATATTTATTAAATATGTAACTCCAATTTTTATTGTGAAAATGCTTACTGTCGGAATCTTCTAATATAAGACTCAGTTTCCTTGCATAAGATGCAGGTGTTGGCTTTAAAATATTGTAGAAATCAACTCCTTTTGATTCTGATAATAAAACATATTGAGTATTACCCCAAAGAGTAGTAGCATCTCTAAATTTGGAATTGTTTAAAGCAACTTCTACCCTTTGTGCTGCATTCATGATTTTTCTATGTCCTTGGTGATCAACTATACCCTGAAAAAAAAATATATACATATGTACGAGTATATAATCTGAAATTATTTGCTCCACATGTAAAAAAAGCTACTAAAAGGTTACAAAATATTAAATTTATGTTTTTATTAACAGTATGGTGATTACTACCATGCTAAATGCGGCTCGTTGTATATTAGATGCTCATATAGGGGAACTTGCTCATGAGTGATACACCAGCAACAGTGAGACACAGCATACACCTTTTTTTTAGCCAATTGTTTCGGTATATGATAAAGTATAAGTACAATATTTTTGTAATAGCTGTACGAAAAAGTTGCTCTGAATAATATTCCAGCTATTTATATAAATTTATTTATTTCAACTAATACTGATTCGATTGTAAAGTAATATTTTTTATTAAGCAAACAATTAACTTTATTTAACTGTTCAGTGTCCCGCTATTTTATTCCTTTTTGTTATGAGTTAAGAATATTTATTGCTAAAGAGGAAGCATTATTGACAGGCATCATTCATAAAATGCTTTGTGTATGATACGGCTGTCATTTAATAACATATCAAGGTCATGGAAAATAGCTAGTTGACAGAGGAAGAATAAATGCGAGAGATTTTAGCAAACAACTTCCTATTTCTCTTCAAAACTCTCGTACAATATAACCTGGTTGAAACTGGTATGATACCAGTTAAAAATCTGCACAAACTCATTACTTAAATTGAAAATAGGCAAAATTTACAAAAGCCGGCAAAACGAAAACAAAGTCGCATTGGAAAAAGTTTAAAAACTAAAGGATACCAAAAAACGCGTTTCACATGCTAAATTTTTTTAGGTGACAGTTTTGATAGTATTATATTGCAGGAACTTTAACTAGAAGGTTACAGTTGCTCAACAGGATTCAAAAACATGGCGAATCACTACAACAATTGCAGGGTGATGTGGAAAGATTAACGCATCTTTCATACTCCAGCATGAATGCGGATTTTCTCAATGAAGTAGCGACGGAGGCATTTGTGAACGCCATTGCAGATCAAAACTTACAACATGCATTAAGGATAGCAGGGAAGAAATCAACAGTAGAAGCACTAGCCTATGCATTAGTGTATGAATCCGCCAGACAAGCTTCACGGAGTGCAGTACGAATGAGAGAAATTTCGGTGAACGAATGTACTTGTAATAGAATGCAGCCATCACAGAGCACTCCTTCACGTGGAATTGCAAAGATATCGAGCTGGGCAGCAGACTTGCAATAGATTGCAGTTATCACTAAGCAACCCTTCACGTAGTGTTCTTCGATGCTGGGATTGTAATAAATTGGGACACCTTCAGAGCGACTGCAGGAAGCGCCGTCGAAGGGAATCAACAGAAAAGAAAGAAAGAGAAGAATGTCCAAGTTGGCGAACTAGAGAGCAAGCTATTCTTGGAGCGACTACACTCCAACCTTATGGCTTTGAGATGCAACATAGGAAAGGACTTATTCATGGAAATGCAGAAGCCTTTGTACAACGTCCATGCAAACTTGAATGCAAACATTGCGGCCGGGTGGAAGAAAAAGAAACAACAGCAACTATACAGTTGGTAACTGTGGAACCATCAACAGGTTGGGACATCGAGAACTTGCGAACAGCGCAACGAGAAGATCCAGACATATCGCCTATTCTTGCTTGGAAAGCAGATATAGAAAAACCAGAATGGAAGGGTATTTCAGGGATGAGTGAAAATCTGAAAAGCTACTGGGCTCAATGGAATTCTCTTCATGTGGAATGCGGTATTTTAAAACGCAAATGGGAGGCACCTAACGGTAAATCATTCCGAATGCAAATAGTCTTGCCGGCATCAAAGGTCAACGATGTTCTAGGTAAAATGCATCGTGGAACATCTGGAGAACATTTGGGAGTGAATAAAACAATTTTTAAAATACGAGAAAAGTTTTATTGGCTACATATGCGGGAGGATGTGGAGAAGTGGTGTCGCAGATGCACTGTGTGTGCTTCTTACAAAGGGCCGCCACATAGCAGCAGAAAGGAAATGTATAAGTGTAATATCAGAGCCCCATTGGAAAGGAGAGCTGATGTACAAGAAGCCACGAGGACAAAATTAGCAGTAAATGCCGATCGGATGAGGACCCGCTATGACTTACGTGCGAATTCAGCAGGATTCAATGAAGGTGATCTTGTTTGGCTGTACAACCCGAACTGACGTAAGGGACGTTCTCCAAATTCGCAACAACACTGGGAGGGACCGTATCAGTAGTAACTAGAATAAATCACGTAGTATACAGGATTCAACGTGGTACAAGAGGCAAACGAAAAATCGTTCATCTGGATCGCTTGTGTCAATATTACAAGCATCAAGACCGTGGACCACCTGTTGTTCGGGACGAAAAAATTTAAGAAGGGGGCAGTGTTACGTGCAATAGAAAGAGACAACTGGTGACATCTATGTACTGGCAATGGAGAGTAAACGACTTCAGGTTCGGAGAATTGATTATGGTATCTACAGGAAGGTTCAGGAATAGAATGAATAGAACAGTCAAGAAGCTTCTGGAAAATAGAACAATCGAGAATAATCTGGAGAGTTTCTAGGGTATAAATATAACAGTTGTCATAGCCAGAAAAAGAGTCTTGTCTTAGACGTTGCAGTGTTAACAAGTGAAAGTAATAACGTGCGAAAGTGTTGTAATTAGATTGCGATAATTGAAAGTACAGTATTAGCGATAATTAAAGTGTAGTTGATTAATTGAAAGTTTGTGAATTTTGTATGATTAGAGTGAAATAAAGAACTTGTATATTAAGTATTTAATATTGTGTTTTAAATAACGAACCAAAGGCCACGCTCGCAACAATACCCTAGCCTAGATGAAATTTAAAGTGGTTTTTCGCATATATTTCTAGAACGGTTCGTTGTACAGCAAAAATTATTATAATCAATTTTATAGGATTTCGTATTCTGAAGAAGTTTTTAGTACAATAAAAATGTCTAGCACTGATCGTTTTCACAGTATGCGTAAAAAAAAAAAATATATATGCCAACACCAAGAAGAGGTTGTCCGATTTAGTCAATTTTTGAAATTTTATTTGCTATACCATGAAAACACTATGTACCAAATTTCAGCTCTCTATGTCGACACGTTCTCAGGCAGTGTCCAAATATATAGTGGAAAACGAAATTTTTGTATGGAAATCCCACGAAGGAGTTGCCCGATTTGTCTTATTTTCTAACTTAATTTTATTTTTTTTATTTCAGCTCTCTAAGTATACGCGTTCTCGAGTTATCGTGCGCACAGGGAAATAGACGGACGGACAGGCCACGCATGGCCCAGTCGTATGATTTGCATGAGCATGTGCAGCGCAAGTCGGAGCTTGAGCTGAGAGTGAAGTATACCATGAATGAAATCTAACGAAAATATTGCGTATAAAGGCCGCTATATACGCTCAAGCAAATCTTGCGACTTATACATGGTCCAGTCGTTTGATTTACATGAGCGTGTGTAGCGAATGTTGGAGCTTGAGTTGAGAGAGCATGAATGAAATCGGCCGAAACTATTACGCACAAGCAAAACTTATGACTTTGCTATGGAAATGAACTAGACAAAATCAGATGTTAACTTTTGCCTACACTCACAACGAATTTTGTTCAAACTTTAATTCATTCTTATAGCAAAGTCGTCAGGCTTACTTGTATACAATAGTTTCGTCAGATTTCATTCATGGCAGACTTCAGTCTAAACTCGAGCAAATCATACGACTGGAGCATCCATTGCCCAGTCGTATGATTTGCTTGAGCGTGTGTAGCGGCCTTAAGCAAACCTTACGAATTTGCTATAGAATTGAACTAGACAAAATGGGATGCTATGTATGCAGACTATAGTGCTCCATTCGAAGCAAAAGTCGTCTATTTGCTTGTATATAATAATTTCTTTCGATTTCATTCATGCTTCAGTCTCCTCAACTAAGCTCTGACTAGGATGATTTGCATGAACGTGTGTAGCGACCTCAAATAGACGCATCCTCGAGGTATCGTGAGGACAGACAGACATGCGAAAATCAAAATTACTTTTAATATTATGCGTGGGTGTCCAATCCATTTTGCTCTACCATAATTATTTCTATACGTTACAAATAGAATCACATAGTATTAGTATATCTACCCTATGATAGTTCATCTAGTCTATAATAAAAATATGTTGACTCGTTTTATGATTTTAATTTAAAAGCAAACTTCTGCCGAGCTTGTGTGTCTGGTGAGACGTAGTTAATTTACAAATCAAATCGAAGTGGGATTCGAAACCACCACATTTATGAAACATAAATAAATCCGTAGAATAATAATAATATTATCTTAAAATTTGTCATGAAAGCATGCAAAATATAAAATAGAAGATATTAAATAATTTAGCTGTACATACGTACCATTTCCAATAGAAGAGGTGCCCATGAATAAACAGAGTCCATAGGAGACACCCATGAATCACCAAGAGAAACAGATTGGAAATTACATTTGATTTGTTTTGCTTTAATTGCTTTATCTAATTCCAATGCAAATTCAGCTGCCATTTTTCCACCATAACTTTCAGAGAAAATATGTAGTGGAGTTTTAACGAATTCCGGATGTTGTCGATAAAATTCCTTCATAAGTGCAACTAGATCAATAGCGATCATCTTATTATCGGTCGTAAGATATTTATATTCATCAACATAACTGAATCCAGTTCCAACTGGATTGTCAATAAATAAAACATTCATATCCTTAACCCATGTATGATTTCGATAGTTTAAATCTAAATCTAAAGGTCCAAGCTCTTCAAAATTGCCATAACCAGTTGAGGATGCTCCAGGGCCGCCTTGTAGCCATATTGCAAGAGGTCGCTCGGTATAGTTGGAAACTTTAGCTGTAGTGTAGTATAACCAATAGAACATATGGGCACCTTTACGTACATTCACATGACCCCAATCTTGCTCACCCGGGCCGAAACCAACTTTTCCTTCAACTGTTAATAATATTATAAAAGATTAGATCCACTTTATTTCACAAATTCAATATTATTTATCAATTTAAAAGATAACGTGTATATTTGACATCGTAGTAAATCAATAGGTAAAATGATAAGCGACAGTTTCCCAGTGGCAGAAGGCTCTTAACTGAGGCAATTAATTTAATTGAAATTGTTTTGCTCATTTTATTAAAGCAACACAAGAAAAAATTGCATTACCATAAAAAACACTGCTGAGAAAAAGGAAGACTATCACTGAACTTAAGCGTAACATCTTCAATATGTATAGTTTAACTAAATTTCGAGTTCTTTTTGCAAGCTCTTTTATACACCTTGTCGTCGCGTTTATCAATTAGAGCAGTAATAAGAAAATCGTGTGCAGATAGTACAACACAAATACACGAAACAAATACTTAATTGAAAAATAAGTAATTAAATAATTATCTGCAATATATGTACATGGTATTCTCGACAATAGATTAAAAGTATAGTAAATTCAATACAGGAGGTAAAAAAAAAAATTTTTTGACTTGTTCGACGGATACCTACCTGCGGGTTATCTAATTCTTGAGTTCAGATGAAAACTTTGATAAGTGCGGTAGGAATTTTTCACCTCCAGTATGTCAATAGCTTTTTTTATCGGAAAAGTTTGGCTGCCGGTTTTTTATATTCCATAGATGAAATTGTTGAATTTTAGGTATGATAAGTTTATCTATGCCTGTCCATACGTCTTGCGGCATGATAACTTGAGATTGAGAATAGGTTGAATTAGAAATCTTAAATTGACTGCTGGTTGTATTACTAGGAAGTACATATTGCTTTCTTATATCAAAGTTCATATATTTTTGTATAATTAGTATCTAAGAACTTTACTTGTACATAGATATCCAGCCAGACCTTGATATTACGTACAAGTACAACACGTCCGCCAAATCGACTTTATCTTCACTTCCCCACGGAAAAAAAGGGGAATCTACGAAATGATAAATTTCGATCATATTACCATATAAAATCGAAAGTGTAAAAACTTTTCTCGTGAGTTTTTGTAGAAAGCAAATGTATCACCCTTTTACAGAAATGTGAAGCAAATCGATATAATTGTTTAATTCTATAATGTATATCAACGTACTTCCTTTCCTAAAACCTTCACAATAGAAGAACCAAATCATCTGAATCCATTATTAGCTAGTTACTTGATAACGTGAGGTTTTTGGCGGATGCCTTGACGTAGATTTGTCATCCAGCGTATTCCAATTGCAATTGTATCGGTTACGCCCCAAGCCTAATAATATTAATTACATCGCTGACGAGCTCCAAAGACGTTGCCAGGTTTTCCTATACATTGCTGTTGTACTGGAAGTGATTCGGTTATTTCAAACCAGCTATCATCAATAGCGGCGTCTTCCGCTATCTTCTTCAACAACAGTACGTTTACATGAATACTTGAAGTATACTTGAAGTATGCTTGAAGTAATCAAAATATCATGAAAACGCTCTTTCAATGCGTAAATTTCAACTTAAGTAATTGGAAAATTAAATTCAAGAAAAATTCAAGTCAAGTAATTGGAATTAATTCAATCAACCGCCTTACCTGAGCTTCGAATGGATTTCAAGTCAAGTACTCAAGTATTCATGTAAACGTACTAAGAGCTAATAGGGGATAGTGACTTCCCGATAGCAATCTGTCTTATTGTCTTCAGATTTGCTTGAAAACCATCAGATTAACTAGCGTATCTAGTAGATCTCGAGAGGATGAATTCAAGCGCTCTTGAGGATCAGCAGAATTGCGGAAAGCCGATTTTCTCCGATGTAGGTATGTGAATGTAGTGTTTGTAGCCAATCCCCAAGTGGAACCATGCAGGCCACCGCTAAGATTTGGGAACATCTTAGTGGACCTAATTCGATGAACAATGTCTAGAATTATAGTAAAAAAGCATAACAGTGGATTAAATTATATTCAATAAATAAAAAAGCGAATAAAGTAAATGAGAGCATATTAGAGGAAATGGAAATAAATATGGGTTTATACCTCAAGTGTATGGTTAAAAATAAACAAGCTAACACTTAAGGTGTCTACGAAATAAGTAGCTATTAATAATAACTATACTTATGCTCTTCAGATCGATAGTGAAACAATATGTTAACGAAATAAAATATTTAGGAATTATTATAGATAAACAATTAAATTTCAAAAGTCACGAAAAAAATATTTTCAAATTTAAGAAATATGTGTCTTGAATTCATTAAACCGAAGCTAGATGAGTTATTCATAGAGTAAATATATTTATGTATTAATTTATGTAAAGCAAGAAATTGTTAGTAAAGATTATTATTATGTTACCTTTCAAACTTGTTGTTTCTTTTTTGTACTTATATTCATACCATACTAAGCCGAACCGATACACTTTCAATGTTGAGCAATTTTTTTCAAAGTACACTTCTCGTCAAATTTACCCAAAATTTACAAAATATTGCCGCTCTTAAAAAAGAAATTATAAAGCATATAAAAATATTCAACCATAATTTTTTGTTTTGCCACACGACCTCTTTCCACTTTTTTAAGAATGGCAATATTTTGTGAACTTTGGGTAAATTTGGTGAGAGAGTGTATTTTCAAAAAATCATATCTAGGTGTATTGCACCAATCCCAATAATTGAAATATCATATTAAAGAGAATTACCTCTAGTATTAACAGAACGAATTATTATAGTATCATGTGGAACGGAATTTTTGTTAATAATAATACATTTTGAAAATATCGACTTTTGGTCTAGTGTGGAAATTTATAGCAAAGAACTTAACGTTTACTGTAGACGATATGAAAATCCAAAAACAAAATATAAAATTGATATGCAAAATGAAGAAAATTTACATATACTACTATGTGGGGCCTATTACCTGAGTGACATTAATCATAACGGTTAGAAGCAAGTTACATAGTCTCTGTTATGTAGGTATTCTCGGTCGGGTTTTCACTTCTCTTCTGTCAAGTCGATCTAATTAATATATATAAAAATGTAAAATGGTTAATATAAAAGAAGTCTTTTTTTTTTTTTTTTGTAATCGATTACAAAAGTAGTGTTGTTCTAAAAGATGTGATCTTCAAAGGGACGCATTACAAAACACAAAACATGACATGTTTTAACGATGTCTAAAGATTACTATTGAGCAAAAATATTTAAATGCTGTATATGGTTTATTTACATACCTCACAGCGTTGAAATATTTTTATTCAATAATGTGATGTGAACACTAGTCCAAAAATGAAGTAGAAAATCCGAAAGAATATTAAGAAGATAAATAATTTCGAGATGTGTCGGCAGATGCGAGTAGAAGCCTTTTATCACATTCTAATTTAGTAGGTCATGTGTATTTTATTTATTTATTCCAGCAGAAATTTTGTCTAAATCAGCCTGCGCATGCGGCTAGATATGTGACACAAGTTTTTATTATTTCAAAATCTATTTTTAACAAAATGATAAATAATATTTATCTGATGCAATCATGTTTTCCGTCATCCAATTGATAATATTAATTTTAATCGAAAGTATTTACACATGCAAGTTAACTGTTTGTAATTCTTATCGGTTTTATTATTATACTCTAATTTTGACTTCCCTATAAATTGTAAACAATTTCTTGTTCCTATGCCAGAGATAAAATAAAAAACCTGGATCCAATTGAAATATTGAAATAACTGCAATTATTAGGTATTTCTTAATATTAATATCTTAATAATGTTTTTAGTATTTCTTCAAGAACTTGTTTATTTCAAACTAATTTCAATGAAAGAAGATTTCAACGTGCAAATTTACTTTATCCTTATAATAGAAAATTAAAATTGCAGACATGCCAATTTTTAATTGGATCCAGTAAGATCGAATTAGTAAAAAATTAAAACTAATTTTTTACTTTATTGCCATAATTCACAGAAAATATGCTGATCATATCTTGTTAATCTGCTTAGAATATCTACATAATATAACAAACACAAATGCTGAAAACTTAAATTAAGTGAAGCCGTCGATATTTTTTATAAGTATTGCTGATATTTTTCTATCTTTTTTTGACGTTATGAAAATGGTGCAAAAATTGATTTCACATCAAAACCCATATAAAGGTCAAACATAGAACATTGAAATGTTGGCATGCAATATGTAAAGCATTTATCCCGCACCCCTACACTCTCCTCTGTATACAAATTCGAAAATCACGCATTTTAACAATATTTGGGTGAAAAAAGTCTGTTATAAAGTTTCTACAGAAGAAAAATACCATTTAAAAGCATTAAGCAAGAGCTTTTATTTGATATCACACACGGCCCAAATTGGACAGCCATAAGGGGTGTAGCTACCCCCTTCCACTACCACCACAAAACCCCACAGAAAAGTAAATTTTTTTACACCATCGGAAGGCTCCCCTCCCTATTCACTCATTCTAAATCAAAAAACCTGATGTAACTCCATCCACGCTTACTACTTAAAACTCTTTCGTCACGAACGACGCTCTGGATACACAAAGATATTTAGTCAAGGGTTAGTGAGTTGGTAAAAGTTATTTAAAAAGTAACACATCAAAGTGTTTTTAATAAAGTTTCATTTATATCGAAATTTACATTCAACTTGGAATTTGTAAAAAAGTAAAGAAGTTATTGTAAAACTATTATTATTTAATATTTTCATATTTATTTATGTTAACTTATGTTTACTGACAAATGCTCTTCTGTTTTATAAATGTTTATTTGATTGTACATTAGTGCCCATATTAAGATCATGTCAAATTTTACATGGAAAAATCCGTCCTACACTTTTCTAAGCTACAGCACGGGCATCACAATACTACTGCAAGCAAATAGTTTCGGCCATTTTGAAATTTAGAAATTTCTGATCGGCTATGCAATTCTTTATCTGAGATTTATGTGATGATATAATAATTTAATTCTCAGCTGTGCTGTGAAATTCTGATACAATTATTATTTATATCAATAATATAAGGACCTACAACAGCGTAACAAAATTATTGTGATGACACGTCTAGTGTAATGTAGTAAAATGCACGTGCTTCGCACTAGTATGTGTAGGCTGGCCTAAGTTGCGGTTAGGCACCTCGCCAGTATTACTTGTGGCGGCATTGTTATTTGCCGATAATTCTACTTGTGGCAGCGCTGTCGTAAAAACATGAATTAATCATCTTTGACGCTTTAGCTGATGTTCGCACTTCTTTATTCTATCGCTTTTCACCTCAGACCGAACCTAGCGTCTAAAAACATTGTAGCTCTTAAAGCCTTTTTGTTAAATTAATATTAATAAATATTTTTAGTGGTGTTATTTAAATACTCTTTGTTTCATTGTTCATATCAAAGACTTGAATATGTGGCAGCCCAAAATGTTAATTTACTCTACTAGTCAAATAAAGAGATTATTGTATATATTTTATTAAAATTCAGTCAGTTCAAGATAAGTAGTCGAAAATAATTAAAGCCTGGGGAGCATATATAAAATACCTAAAAATACCCACTCTATGCTATAATGAAGAAAATAGTGATATTCAAATATTGCGTTTCCACCTTTCTGCTGGTAAAGTGGTGGTAAATACCGTTAAATCTTTCTGTATAATTGTCTTATTTTTTCAAAATATAGTTAAATGTTGCCGGCCTTATTCTGTAGTATTGTGCTTTTAAAAAAACTTAGCAGCGAAGTTTTTTGGTCGTTAGTCGTCGCAATTGCTTTAAGGTTTCCATTACAACATGGTAACAAAAAATGCTACCATTTTTGTCACGACAAATTGTCCAGCCATATATAGGGTCTTCATTAGATATTAAGCAGACATTATGCAAATACAATCAAGCAATGTAGGTGAATGCCATGCTACCATCTTGTTGTCATGAGGGAGGGCAGTATTTCAAGAAGGCGGAAGTGGAAATCAACCATGAAAGCGTTCTTGGGTTAATTTGTACTGCCAAATGAGCACCGTTTTCCTAATTTTTCTTTTCTCCAAATTCCGCTAGTGTTTGTTTTTAAAAACGTTCGCGTTTTTTTGTTAGCTCCGTTCCAATTTGATCCACATTCCGGCTCGTATTTATCGCTGCGCTTACAATATGTTAATAATCTAGGACAACATTATCTTGTATTTTAGTACCATGGTAACTGATGAAAAAGTGGTGCGGGCACGGTCACATTTGCACTTTCTTTTCTTGTCATTTTCTATGGTAATTGGTGTGTTGGTACCAGACATCAGCCATATTGAAGTCGAAGTGCTGGAAGCAGGAAAAGTTGCAATAAATTTGTTAAACTGTGGCCTTTTCCTATTTCATATTAAAAAGCAATTTTGTATTATTTTTTGAGTGTTAATTTGCAAGCTTTTCACTTGTATAATATAATTTATAAATAGGCTGTGAAAAAAATTTGACTTGTTTGAACAACGGTGAGGAGGCGTACTTTATTCTTATACCTTAATTTTATTTGAGCAATATATTGAATAAGATAATAATTTCAACCATAATTGAACCAGTATACTTGTTCAATAGAATTGATTTTGGGAGGAGTAATCTTTCTTATTCTGATTTATGGTTAACTTTTTTTTTAATAAATTTTCTTTCTGTGTTTGTTACAAAGGATATATATAAAGCACGGTTGGTTGGACTTGGACGTATATTGGTAAATTTTTTTTCCTGATAGTTGGTAGCACCGAGTTGTTTATTCACACTACATTTGGCTAAACAGATGTGTGAGATTCAAAAGATACAGTAAAAGAGGGAAGTACAAAAAAGGACATCAAAAGACGCAAGATTACAGTTGAAAAAGTAGCTGAAGTGAAAATCTAGTAATAAGGTATGGCGTGTGCAACATTAAAACGTTCTCTTGATTGGGAGACGATTAATCAGCGTCCTACAAAACGTCGTCGATGTAATCCATTCGGAAACTCGGGAAGTTCATCACCATCGGGGTCATCTGGACAAACAGCAACAGTAGCCAGCTCATCAAATTCACAAAATCCTTGCGTTCGTCTGACAGAACCACAACCGTCTCCTTTTGCTGAAGCTACCCTGGCAAAACTGTCGCCAGGTAAAAGAAACATGGCCATATTTTAGATATAGGATTTACGATTTTCTTTTTTTTTTGCAGAAAAAATGGCACAAAACATTCGAGATGAAATCAAAAGATTGCATAGACGCAAGCAGCTGCCTTTCTCTGCTAGTGCGATTGAAAGAATGCAGGATTCAGAATCAAGTGGGTCTGAAATGGGGCCGGATAGTCCCCGTCGTCCTGACAGTCCACCCAGCTTAGTTAGGAATCCAGAAAAGGCGCTTTTTACATTTAAACAGGTAAGTTAAAATAAAAAGTAGTTTATTGCTTTCAATATTAACATTATGACTCGAAAATTTAAATTATGCCGTTATTAAATTAATGAAACGATATCAGGATTTGAAATTAACTATATTTATCAACTGCATTCATTTATAGACATGGTTTGGATTATAAATTGAATTCGTTCACTAGACCGCCGAAATAGTGTAGAAAATAGAATATTGTAGTCTGTTAAGGTGGCTCAAACTAGTGATTAATTGTTGTCTTAATGCCTAGTTTGACGATGAGTTGTAATCTATAAAATGATGCTATAATCTTGATTTCAAAGAGTATAACTTTGCTTTTGATAATCAGAAAATGTCTGGTTGAGAGAAACGTAAAAATCTCTGTTTAATGACTGTTTTTGTGGTGCTGCTTTCATAACTAAATCGGGTTGCGTAATATTTTTGGCCATCCTTTGGTAGAGTATTTAAATTGACAACAATTTCATTCTTTCAAAGACCGGCGTGAACGCTTGAGGCCTCGGTATCAGTTGATGCGTTGACTTTTCACCCCAGGGGTCGTGGGTTCTATTTCCACCTTGGTCCTGCATTTCTTTTACTTAATATTTTTTCTTCCAATTGTTCACTTCTACCACTCCCTAAATAAAATGACATTGTCATATATTAATAATACTATATACTTAAAAGGTACTCTTACTGTCCTTCCTCTTCACAATGCGATTTTTCAATTCGCCGGGGGAACTGCCATATGCAGTAGCCCTATTGCTGAATCCGCCGGAAGAACTAAGTGCGAATTTGCCAGTTTGTGATTGTCGAAAATGTTCTAAACGAAGAAATCAAGTTTCCCTTGATTATTGAAAACAAGTGAAATGAATCCAGATACTTGGATGTAGCAGTACCGCCGGTGGCTTGAAAAATCGCATCGTGAAGGGGAAGTGAATTTTACTTGGGGCGAAAATTATTAATCCGTCGGATTGAGCAAAACGGGCCAGTGGCCCCTATTGCTAAATCCGCCGGGAGAGCTACGTTTGCGAATTTTTCCAGTTTGTGATTATTGAAAACATTCGGGAGTCAAAAAATCAAGTTCTCCTTGATTATTGAAAACATGTGAATCGAATCCTGATACTTGATTGTGGCAGTTTCGTCGGCAGATTGAAAAATGGCATCGTGAAAAGGAAGTGAATCTTACTTGCGGCCAATATCTCATCGCTGGACCCAACGTTTGTTTACGTGGCGCTTTATATGCTGAAACTATTATTTATATTTGATGTCATTTAGGTTGGACCTGTTGTGAGCCTGAAGTTGAGAAAAAAAATTACATTTTCACGATACGCTTTATTCGCTTTTTTTTATAGAGTTTTAAAAGTTTTTACGCTTTTCAAAATGACGTTCGAGTTGTCAGAGCCAACAAGCGCTCTTTTTCCACGAAGCCGCAGACACACGGGAGGGAACAGCATATTATGCCTATTTATACATAATTCATTTACACATTCATTCATTTTATTCCACTGTGGAAATAGAACTACAGAAGATGCTTCTTTTTTTATTGATTGTTGGATTTTTTAGTTCATGTGACTACATAAAAGCATACTAAAATTTAAATATGACTATTTAACAATTCTGCGTTATTCATTACATACATAAAATTAAATTTACTATAACTACATTTCAATGAACATTTTCTAAAATAAATTAAGATACGACTTCTTTTAAAACAATTTAACACTCTTTCATTTGTCACATTATTAGGCAATCCTCAAATGCCTGTTATAGGTAATACAAGAGCATTTTATATGAAGATACTCCTTCCTCTCTTTTTAATTCTGCGGTACCTAGTCTTCTAAATTTGAACTTTTTGTCCGATTTGCTAACATCCAAACAACACATTAGGAATATTCTTACTCTCTGGAAAATTTGATGCAGTTTCATAAAGTTTGGAAGATTTTTTTTAAAAATTGCTTGTCCATTATTTTTTAATTCTTGTTAAATCTACTCTACCCTGATTGCACTAGGGTAGAAATTTAATACTTTTCGCTTTTTGGTTTGGCGTTTTAGAATTCTATGTTATGTACATATGTAGTTATAATGATACCTAATAATAATTTATTAGTACACTGTATTTTTTACAAAAACAACATTTATACTACCTTTTAACCTGTTTCTATGACATAAGCTCTAATAAATTCTATACTACAAAGTTTTTTCTTCCTATATCACAACTGGCAAATCATTATAAAATTGAAAACCCTCCTATCTATATTAGGCGCTTTCGGCAAGCACATTCTCAGTGAGACAAGTAAGATATTCTCAGTTGACTCAGTGAGACTGCACTTTCGGGGAACTGTCTCAGTTCCATATTGAGCTACCAATTTCGAACGCAACCACTGAGCGACTGAGACAAGTGAAACTGAATTTTCTTGTCTCAGTTGACTCAGTGTCGTTATTTTGTGATTTTAATTAATAATTAAAGTTTAGTGAGCTATTTAAATAAACTAACAACACTTTCCTCAATTTATTACTATCCATTTTATGTGTTAATTATTTAAATGTCAAAATTGGCAAAGTTTTGTCTCAGTTGTCTCACTGAGACAGTGTTTGCCGAAAGCCCCTATTATTATGAGTATCTGGAGTGCATTCCAAAACATAGCTACAGTTGACAATAGCTGACTTCAATCGTTCCAAAACCCAGTAGTCAACTAAATTATGTCAGCTGAGTTGATTTTTGAGCGTTCCGAAACATTTGAAGTTGACTAAAATAGTCAACTATCACTGACTGTGCTCTAGACTGCTAGTTATCTAATATATAAACCGTGACGTGAGCTGTCAATTGAAATATTTTGTTTGGCGCGCTTTTACAAACGTTTTGCGAAATTTATTATACCCTAGATGAAATCATAGGGGTATACTAAGTTTGTCATTCCGTTTGTAACACCTCGAAATAATGATGGTAGAGCAAAATGGATTGGACACCCATTCATAATATTAAAAGTTATTTTGATTTTTGCATGTCCGTCCGTCCGTCTGTTCGCACGATAACTCGAGAACGCGTATACTTAGAAAGCTGAAGTTTTGTACACGGACTTAAAAAAAAAAGTAAAATTAAGTTCGAAAATGAGACAAATCGGGCAACTCCTTCGTGGGGTTGCCATACAAAACTTTCCTTTTTCACTATATATTTGGAGACTGCCTGAGAACACATCAATATAGAGAGCTGAAATTTGGTACATGACGTTTTTACTACATTAGCAAATAAAATGTCAAAAATGGACTAGATCGGGCAACTCCTTCTTGGTGTTGCCATATAAAAATTTAGGTTTTTTACAAATACTGCGAAAACGATAAGTCCAAGACATTTTTATTGAACTAAAAACTTCTTCAGAATCCGAAATTCTATAAAATTAGTTATAAACATTTTTTCTGTCCGACGAACCGTTCTAGGAATATATGCGAAAAACCACTTCAAAAATCAAACTGGCACAGAAAGGTGACAAGACGAAATTTCATACGGGCATTCATCTAGAGTATCATAAGAATTTGTCTTAGACCAATTCTAGCTTTTTTACTTGTTTATTTATTTAATTTTCTCTGGCTCATTTCGGATTAACACACAGTAATAAAATATTAGTTATATTATATATTATTATATTATATTATATATATTATTTTAAGTATCAATAAAATTGTACAATTAGCATAAATGACAGTAGCTTACTCAGATCGTTCCAAAACCTCAAACAGCTTTAGTTAACTGCAGACAACTTGACATAACTCTGACAAAACTCAGCTACAACTATACCTGCAGTTGTGTTTTGGAACGCACTCTTGATCTATTGTAGTTAACTAGTCTTATATTTATATCTGCATTCCTAAGGTAATATGGCTGAGATTAATTCTCTGTATCACATTCATCAACTTCAGAGTTGAATGTTTTCCCCAGTGCAAAGCATCAAATGTTGTGTATCAGCAAACAGGATGGGCTATGAATGGACTATTGCTTACTTCAAGTCTTTTATAGTATAAAACAAGAGTTCCTAAGACTGATCCCTGTGGATCCCCCATTTCAGTTTCAATTGTTGTTGGGCGAGCTTTGTTGAACTTTGTTCTTTGCGTTCTCTTAATAATCCACGAACCAATTACCTAAATTCAGGCCCTTTAATACCATATTTGTCCATTTCTTACCTCAGAATGCTTCTGTCCACCGTTTCAAAGGCTCGCTTCAGGTTTAGCTGGGGTTATTAATAAAATTCTTTTTGTTATGATTTAAATTAGATTAAAAGTGCATAACTATGCGAAGCCAAGACCCATGGTCAATACTTCTCAAGTTGTGAATTGGAAATGTATATGTGGGTGTTCCTGTCTTTCTACAATCACGACTATTCTTCCTTTATGGAAAAGCATGTGGATTGTGGAAGCTATCATACATTTTGCTGACAACAAATTTTACTGTGACTTAATTCGTCTCATTGGTTATGAGTGTCAATATTTACTACCAAAATGTCAGAGGACTAAACAAAAACTACCGATTTTTACTTGTCATTATTATTAATCATTACGAATTGGCCCCTATTGCTGAATCCGCCGGGAGAACTGAGTTTACGAATTTGCCAGTTTGTAATTATCGAAAACGTTCGAAGTGAAAAAATCAAGTTTCCCTTGATTATTGAAAACAAGTGAATCGAATCAAAGTCAAAGTCAAAGTCAAAGTAAATTTTATTGAGGCCAAGAATACATGGAAGTTTTAGTACATGACTTACGTATCTATTATCCCTAAGGTATGTTCGACTTGCTGATATGTCTGAAATTATCTACTGCTGGTATTATTATTAAATGACTACAGATCAATATTTAATATTTTGATTTCGTTCTATTTCTTATATGTCCTACGAGTATACTTGCTCCCGGAATACTAACAACGTTGCCTTCAGTGGCTCCTAACCTAACTTATAAACTAAATAAAATCAAAGAGCGGAGCTCAATACTATGTAAGTATCTGTAACAAAAGTAAAGAATGTGGAAGTTCCACCTAACATATGCTTAGCTGTTAATATGACTATCCTGAAAAAATTTCTTAATAATATTATTATTATTATTATTTTATCACATCATTTTCATTTATCTTTATCTTTTCATTTTTTGCATATAAAATTAAGGTCTGTAAACTATTTCGGACTGTGTCTATCATGTGAGTTTACTAATAGTATGACTTATTGGGCTCAAAGATTGCCTCATCAGTGGGTTTAAACAAGATAAGTAAAGGTGTACTATCGGTGTGTCTGGAGATGTATTTTGTCTCCATTTTTAGATTTGTTTATACTTAGGGGAGGTTATCCTCTGTAATTGCCTATAGACGCTTTCTCATAGAAGGGTAATTTCAGGGAACTGGTCATTCTAGGTTTAAAGAGCTCCGAGGAACTTTCATGCAATATATTTACAGGGGAAAGGTAGTAGTTATCCATGATTGAATCGTTCCTGTTTGTTTCAATTATGGAATTTATTACTGGATTAGGGTGGTTTTCCGATCTCCTTAGGACCTTTTCAGCTGAATTGATTAGGTATATTAATAGTGGATTGATATTTGCTTCAGAGTAGAGAAATTTGTTTGAATACCATTTATGACTATTAGGACGTTGAAATTTGCTTGTGCAGTGCCTCATGATTTTCCTTTCAAAGGATTCGAGTTCGTTACCAACGCTGGGAGTTATTTGGAACCAGGCTGCAAAGCAATAGTTTAGAATGGGTCTAATTAGCGTTTTGTATATCAATAGTTTCGTTTCCTTGGTTAGCGCCCTAGAGTTTAGGAGCGGTCTGAGGATACAGGTAGCAGCTTTAGCCTTAGCTAGCACTTTCCTTGCGTGAGGGTTAAACTTTAGCCTATTGTGAAGGTTGACGCCGAGATGAGTAATATTTTCTTTCAGGGGTATCGTTCTGTTATTTACTTTTAGAGCAAGTGACTTGCTTTCGCGAACCGCCAAGTGGTGCCCCTTTCCACTAGCATTACGGAAGCAAATAAGCCCACTTTTCCTTTCGTTAATCTTGAATCCCCAACTCTGGTAATACTCCAGGAGGGGGGGGATGAATTCCTGAATTTTAATTAGAGCTTGGTGAGGCCTCTCTCCCTCAGCTATTATCATCGTATCGTCCGCGTACAGGATGGCAGCTGGGTTTTCGGAGTTAAATTTCTTGAGGGGGAAATCGTGTAGGAAGAAGTTAAAGAGTTTTGGACCCAAAATTGATCCCTGAGGTACCCCAGAGCAAACTGGGATAGGATTTGATGACTGGCCTGCGATGGTGATTGATGTAACTCTGTCAGTCAGAAAGCTCTGAATTAACCTTATTATTGCAGTCGGACAGTTAGCTTCAATCAGCTTAAAAATCAACCCCTTATGCCATACTCTATCAAATGCTTTTTCAAGGTCTAAGTCAAGTGCCACTGTACATATCTTCTTTCGAAAATTATGAGTGATTCTGTTTGTAAGAGTTAAGATAGCCTGGTCTGTGGAATGTAACTTTTGAAAGCCAAATTGGTTTTCTGGAATTATGTCACGCTCTTCAAGGAACTTGTCAAGCTTCTCGGAGATAATTCTCTCGAAAAGCTTTCCAATTGTGGGAAGGAGTGATATTGGTCTGAAGTCATTAACTTGTTTTGAGTTCCTCACTTTTGCTATTGGTATTAATTCAGCAATTTTCCATTTGTTGGGGAAGTGACCATTGTTAATACAGTGGTTGAAGAGGACTGCCAGTGTGCGATCTAAAGTGAACGGGCATTTTCGCAAAATATAATTAGGTATGCCATCATGGCCAGAAGATTTCTTATTATTAAGTTGAAGCCTCGCCTCCGCCACTTTTGCACTTGAGGTAAATTCCTCACTTGTTGGTGTCGAGGCAGGGTTAACGTCCGAGAAAAGTGTTAAGGTTCTACCGCTGAGTTCGTTTTGGAAGTCTCTATTCGTATAGATGACCTGTGAAAGAAGATTTTGGTTGTAGGTCGGAGTTCGTTCAGCATAAAGCTCCGTATAAAAATTGCGAAATGCCTCAATCTTCTCCGCGGTAGAATTGAGTTGACGATTTAGGTAATAAAGAGGACTCTCATTAATATTGGTGCCATAAAGCTTTCTTCCCGTTATTCTATCGATTTCTTTAAACGCTTTTGGGGAAGGATTTATGTTTCTTAATCTGTTTTTGAACGCACTATTCAATTCCAGCTTGACTTTTTCTTTTATGATTTGGTTTAAGCATTTGATTCTAGCATTTAATTCCGTGTACTCCCGGTTTACCCTGTTTAGGTGACGGTGAAATACCCTCTTTTGGGCTCTGAGCCATGCCTTCCTTATTTGGATTAGCCTTAAGGTCTCTCTTGAGATGTGCGAGTATTTATAATTCATTACTTTTCTGGTTTTAGAGTGTCTCTCCATGCTCTGCTTGATTAGTGCCGTTATGTCCTCAATGTACCCGTTGATTTCGGCGTTGGATATGTTTTCGTTCTCGGCAATCCTAATATGGTTTAGCTCCCGGGTTAATTCAAATCTGAAACTATCCCATTCCGTTTCCTCATAGCTAACGTAAGTACGTGGCGCTAGTGGCATTGGTGCTAGGCCTCCAAGGTTTAGTTGGGCAACTAGTCCAAAATGGTCAGAGGGAGAGGGAATCGTGAAACAAAGTGTGCTGTTATTGTTGCCGTTAAGGTTAATCACTGAAAAAGAGACTAGGAAGAAATCTAGTGTAGAAGCTGACCTGGGGAACGTGGGGCCAGTGGGAGCCAAAATATCCAAGGTTAAGAAGGGACCGCTTTGTAGCCAGTTAGCAATTGTTCTGCCATTCCGGTTGATCTGCGTGTCACCCCAATTTACGTGTCTCGCATTGAAATCTCCACCGATAATGACGAAGTCGTAGTCACGGGTTAGGGAATAAAGATTTTCTAAATCATTTATCAAGGAGGACCCAACATTGCTTGGCACATACATGCTTCCTGCAAGAAGTTTTTTGACTTGGCCCTGGATATCAGTAAACTCGATTGAGGCAAAGCAAGCCGAGAAGATATTACTGTTAAAAGGGATTTTTACGTATTTTATTTTTTCCGAAATGATAATAGCCGTTCCCCTACCAGAATCGTTTCTTACAGAGTTGTAACCATTTAGGGCTAGCCTGTGTCTGTCATTTAATCTTGTTTCCGAGATGTATGCGATCTGGGGTTTTAGGTCTATTAATAGGTTTAGAAGAGTTAGTCTTCTCTCGTGGGCGATTAGCGAATTGACATTCAGGGACAGAAATTTCAATGTAGATTGTGAATTCATCCTAATAAGGAGGCTGTAAAATTAAGATAGGCAACTATCTTCTCATCTTGTGTTTTTATTAGCTTGTATGCAGGCCAGAACTCCCTAATCTTCCTTACTAGGTCAATGAATGGCAGTTTAAAAAGATTCTGCGATTCCCTCATATAATCATTAAGGACGTTGCCGTCGGAAACAGATTCGCAGTTTAGTGGCCTCCCGCCTCCCTTCAAGATTTCCGCGTAGGATTTACTTGGATTAACCACATTAGTTTTAGCTACATTAGTAACAAAACTTGACTGGTTTGCTCTAATATCCTTGATTTTATTTTTTATTATATCTTTCTTGGTCTTATATTTTTGGAATTCTGGGCATCCCTTATAGCTTGCCGGATGACCACTAGCCAGACAATTGGCACATTTAGGTGGAGGCCTCTTCTCTTTCTCTAGTGCAATGCAGATTGAGGAGTCATGTTTATCCCCACAAACCACGCACCTGAGTTCATACCCACAATAGACTCCAGTGTGACCAAACCTCTGGCACCTGAAACACCTGGCTATGTCTTTGGATCTTCTCTTTTCCCAGTGAATCCTATTTAGGAGAATATATTTTATGTTCGTTACCTTTTTCATCTCTTCTTCCGTATCCGTTTGTACGACAAAAATGTTTAGGGGAATGTCTATTCTTCGAGAATTTGGGGTGGAAAAGCGAAAAACTTTTGAAATATTTACGTCAGGTACTTGTATTTTAATATCTTCCATGATCTCTTCGGGCTTGACGTCACCGTCAAGTCCCATGATCAACATGGTGGATTTCCTAGCCTCCTTGGGCGTAAAGGAGAAAGCGTCTATTGGCGAATTTTTAAAAAATTCCACTAATTCTTTGTGCAAACCCACGTGATTCACAAAAATTTTTGTCTTCAGGTAATCAAGATTACGAAAATAGAAATCAACCTTGCCTAAATTTAATTCCACAGTTTTTTTATTAATTATTTCAGAAAGTAAGCTGGTATTTACACCAAAAATATAAATAGGAGGGCAAAACTTAGGTGGCTTAGCTACTTTAGTATTGTTAATATTATTATTATTATTAATGTTAGAGTTAATTGCAAAATCATGTACAGTACCGTCTTTATTAACTGATCCTTGGGTCGTTATTTCCTCAAATTCAATTTCCATTAAGTCTCCTAGTAGGGCGAACTTATTATTGTTATTGTTATAGTTCATCGTCTGCTGCTTGCTGGGTTTATTTGATATACTGTCCTCAGTACTGAGTCTCTTTCTTTTTTTTAAAATTTTAATAAATCCGTCTGCTGCTAGCTGGAGACTTGGGTTATTATTAACTTTTGTCAAAGGTGTTCCCTTGTCGGAAGAATTCTGCAAGGGGGTTTGCATTACCACTTTGCTATTCACTTTTGTCCGTGAGCTGCTGCCCTCTATATTCTGAGACTGATTCGTCTCTTGAATGTCTTGCTGGACGCCATTTAAAACTTGTTTGGTATTGGTGGCCATATTGTTCCCCGGGTCTGCATTACCCAAAGACGCTTGCCATGTGGCGAAATTTTCTTCCACCTTTTTCTTGATTAGCTCCTTATCACGATCAGATAGTAATTTGGAGGGAAGCACAAGCTCTCCCTTATTGCCGTCACTTGTCGAGCCCATTACTGGGTTTTAATGCCATTAAACAAATTCACTTGTTCTTGGAGTGTGCGCTCAGCGGCTCTTTGCTTTGCACGTCACGGATAATGCCAATTAACGCACTAAAAGGTTAATTTGAACGAGCAAATCAATACTCTTAGTGCACCTAGTCAATGCTAAGTTGTAAAACTACAAAAACTTTCGAAAACTTTGAGATCTTAAACAAATTTTAAACAAATTTTAATTTCACCAAATTTCAACGCGTCTACTCTCATTCGATGACAGGCCGAAAGTGAGTGAATCGAATCCTGATACTTGAATGTGACATTTCCGCCGGCGGATCGAAAAATCGCATCGTGAAGGGGAAGTGAATCTTACTTTAGGCGGGAATCATTAATCCGTCGGATTGAGCAATACGGGCCAATTGTCTTACCGAAACATTTTTATGAGCAAACATCTTTAGTTATGAAATTTTTGATAATCGGTTTGTGGGATATTGAAGGGGCAAACACTTGGAGCTCTCTGGTATTAAAGACAGTGGTGGTTGTCTCATTTCAATCAAAAAGTTGTTACATGAGCTTCAAAATGATCATATTGAAAGAGTCACACGAGCGTAAATTTATTCGCACAACGGAAAATTATGGTGCTCTTTTCTATTTAGCTTGATTTTAACTTTTGATTAAAATGATTGTTCCAAATAAATCTATAGGGTATACCAAATTTGTCATTCCGTTTGTAACGCACAGTAATAATGATAATAATTATTTTTATTTTTGCATGTCCCTCCGTCTGTCAACGATATCTACACCGGTGCAGTGCAGCTTTACGTGTTCTTGTTTTTGTAATGCAACAAGAACGACACGTAAAACTGCACTGCACCGGTATAGAACTCGTTGAAAAGAATTCGACATTAGAGAGCTGAAATTTTGTACACGGACTTGAATAAAAGGAAAAGTAAGTAAGTTTTTTACGTAAACTGTGAAAACAATCAGTCCTCGACATTTTTATTGTACTAAAAACTTCTTCGGAATGCGAAATTCTATAAAATTGGTTATAATCATTTTTTTTTGTCCGACGAACCGTTCTAGAAATACATATATGCGAGAAACCACTTCAAAAATAAAACTTGCACATATTGGTGACCATACGGGCATTCATCTAGGGTATATATCATAAGAATTGGTCTTATTTAGACCAATTCTAGCTTTTGTACTTTATATTTTGTTGGAAAAATTTTAAAAAGACAAGTTATTTCGTCGGGCATTTCTCTTGAAACATTCTCAATGGAAGGAATTTTCAAAAATATTTTCAACCATTATCGTATGTCTTATTTTGATCTTTGTATATTTCGTTGATAGTAGTCCAAAGATCTGGTTTCTGGCGTATCTCGTCTATCAATGGCCCCTATTGCTGAATCCGCCGGGAGAACTGAGCTTGCGAATTCGCCAGTTTGTGATTATCGAAAACGTTCGAAGTGATGCTTAGTAGTTCTCCTCATGACGCTCTAAGTTGGCGCGTCATGAAGAGAAAGCGGCAAATCAAATTAGTTCGCGCGTCCACAGCGCGCTTTTGGTCGCAGGGAACTCGTGCATACAATTCCATATGAACATAATCTCATGGCACTCGCTCGAAAAGGAGACATACGGGCTAGTGTGACATTGGCTATCAGTTCAATTTATGCTTAATTTGTGTAATTTTAACCAGTAAAATAACGCGATTAACTTCAATGACAGGATTCTTGATTTAGGTGTGTCAAATTATGTCAAAGCTGGGGCTCCATTAACACCAAGAGCTTCCATCCATTTTTATCTATTTTATCGGCAATTCCTAAACAGTTCTCAGAATTTTTTCAATAAAAAATATGCCTCTTCTTCTTTGTTTCCTTTCGTTTTTATGAATTTCACATATGCATGCTCCGATTATACGAACGAGCGCAGCATTTAGTGCCTTAGTGGCCATCTTTGCTTTTAAGTGTATATGCAGATGTCCAAATTGCACGCACTGCACATGAATAGATAACATCAGTGCCGCTCGGTAAATCGCTGTTAGGAAGATCTATTCAGGCAGGCTCTCCAACTGTAATTTTATTGAAGTTGTTTTTTTTTTACGTAAATTTCGTTTGATTTAAAATCTTTTTTTTTTTTTTTTTAAACTTTGAATTTATTTTAGGTCCAATTAATTTGCGAACGTATGTTAAAGGAGAGAGAAGATGCTCTACGTGAGCAATATGATGCTGTTTTAACAACTAAATTAGCAGAGCAGTACGACGCTTTCGTTAAATTCACATATGATCAGATTCAGAGACGCTATGAAGCAGCTCCTAGCTGTAAGTGTTTTTTTATATTAATATTTAAATTTAATAATAATTCACACAACTATTAAAATAAAAAAATATATTTTCAGACCTGTCGTAATTACACCTCATTGGCGGTGCTGCCTTTAATCGGCGCATGATTTCCTCGACCGCAGCAACGTCAACTTCACAAAAGGATTAAACATGTTAATTCCAATAACTACACACACACACACACACACACACACACACACACACACACACACACACACACACAAACACACTTGAAAATGAAGTAATTTAGTTGATATCTAAACGGAAGAGAAGATATAATAACCTACATCATAAGCCGATAATAAGAACAGGACAGACATACATCTCTTTCACAATATATTACTGAAAATTCTCAAATACATAGTCGCTTTCAGAAGTACTGCTCATAATATTATTATTTTACTCATTTCTTTATTGTTAAAGTAATTTTTTTTGTAATGCGAAACAATATTTTTATAAATACTGTAATTTAGATGAAATTACATTTTTGAAAATATAATGATATGATTAAAAGTAATAAGCCAAAAATTGTTAGCAATTGCGTATATATATATATACACTTTAAAAAACTAAAATCGCAAATGACACTACAAAAACAAAACAGTAATGAGAATTATATTTATATACAAATAGTTACATTGAGACCTAAGGGGACATATTTTGCTGTAAACAGGGGTGGTGTGATCTAAGCAGTTAACTCATTACTTTAAAAACGACTTGTCCTAATTGAATTAGACTAAAAATTACAAAAGTGCCACAGTAATTTACTTGATAGATTTTCATTATATGCAAGATGTTTAAAAACGTTCAAATTATTATCTCGCGATTTCAATTTTTTATTTATTTTTTTCGTTTTCTTAAACCTTATTGTTCAGTATACATTTTGTGGTTCAGCTTTGATTATAACGGAGGCTGATATTGTATAAATGCTTTGCATATCGAGATTTATGAATAGGATTTATTAGTAATAATTTCCACAACTTATTATTTATTTATTCAAAACAGTTCCGCTTATAAGAGAAATTTCGTATAATGTTTCATTTTTAAACCGGCCTTTCTCGCTTAATGATGGTAGCGTTAGTTCCTGAATGTTGTACTAAGGAAAACTGTCATATGAAATAGCTGCTTTAGTAAGATGCATACAGTAGTTACAAACAGCTTGCTAGTCAATCATAACGTATAGAATACGACGATATTTCAATGTGGTTAATTGTGAGTAACTGGCGCTGCATTGAAGGGTCCATGTAACACCGCGATGAGGGACTACAGAAATAAAAAAGGTAAGGTATTTCCAGTAATTAAAATAATGATAACTTTACATTTAATTTTCAATTAATTCTTCGTGTGTCTGAGGGTATTCCAATAAGGAACTAAGTGATACGAATGTAATGTGAAAACCGTGTAAATGAGCATAAATTCAGGACGATATAAGGTCTGTTTAATGAGACCGCAAAAAGTTTAGAGCAGAGCAGGTCCATTTTATTTTAATTGTCAAATTAAAAGCTTATAACACGCATTTTCTAGTACTTTTCTTTTATCTGGCATGTTTTTGTAATACTGCATTACACCAGAAATATTACATTAGTAATTTTTTGTGATTTGCGAGCGAATTGTAAATTATTCACAA
The DNA here is from genome assembly GCA_963924295.1 of Dioctria rufipes. Taxonomy (NCBI): domain Eukaryota; kingdom Metazoa; phylum Arthropoda; class Insecta; order Diptera; family Asilidae; genus Dioctria; species Dioctria rufipes. Next base: position 73,400,075 of record OZ002743.1, on the reverse strand, counting down.
AGTTTGAACAAAATCGGTTACAGTGGTCGATTCCTGACTTTTATTCAGATCAATTTATTAGAAGAGTTATGGAATTATTTGACCATCTATCTAAATTAATTCAGCCTTTACGTATTTTGGTCGAGAATCGCGATATTAGTTCTCTTAATATATTGTAATTTATAGAAAATACAAGGATTTGCTATTTCATATGCACAAATTTTGTGGTGTCATTCTGCGTTTGGACGAACGCGATCGTAATATAAAATACTATCTCATCTTACTCTCTCCTGTTAGAAATGACGACTTCTTGGTTCTGCTTTAAGGCGAAAGAGATTCCTTTGAAATTTGTCTCATTATGTTCTATAGAAAAGTGGTTCAGGCTCAGTCCATTTTACATATCTCAGTGATCCCCCCAGATATTTCTTCGTTTTTAACATCTGACATACAGCTTTCACTTAGCATTCCCAGAGGGAAAAATTCCAAGTGCTTCGAAAAAAGTAGATTCGAAGCGCTTGTAGTTAGGTTACAGATATGTTCCAAAAATGTCCTTTTCTAGAAGCAATTGAAGCAATTTCGAAGCAAATATTGATTGCGAACGTGATAATGCAAGTTTCTCATGTTGACGCCTTACGATGAGTCATTGTTGATTAGCAGAGTTTCAGAAGACATTTGCTTTGTGAAGTTGAATATATATAATGTATATCATTTAAATTATGTGATTTTCTTTTATTTCACACAATCATAAACGTCAAACTTTAAATTATCTGTAATAAAAAGAGAAACAATTGTAACTATTTGTGCCGACACTGTAACAGCTGAAGTCGTGCAAAGCTTCCAATCTGCTTTACACAAGTGTTTTAAAAGCGATTAAAACGAAGCTAAAAGGAAGGCTTGTTTCTGCGGACATGCAATGTTCAAATTTATATGAAACTGAAGCATAATCGAAGCGCGTTGTGCTTCCGCAGAAGCGCTTAAAAAGGACTTTTAAAGAGCTTTTTTTCCCACTGGGAACAAAGAATATGGTGTTACTTTTGAGCAGTTCATACTTTACATTTTTCACTAGAAACAGATTTTAAGCTTAATTAAGTTAAAAACAGTCACTTCAGAATATGGCATAAATTTTTATTGAGAATTGATTAAAGGACAAGAATTTTGTAAAATTGAAACCAAATTTCTGTCAATTTTCATGTATAATTGACAACATATTTCTTATAAATAAAATTGAAGTTCAACTGCAGAGCGATTTTTGAAAAATCAAATTACGATGCCCGCCTATCGAGGGTATTATCTGTTTAATTATGTGTCATTGGAACTTCTCAAATTTTAGCGATGATATACATATTTAATTTTGGATTGATGTTACAAACGGGTCTTACAATTCGTACCTATACAAAGGATGTGTTCGTGTACAGCTTTTGAAAGCAATTTAAAATCTTATAAGCGATGTTAAGCACTTCTTAAAATAATTATACAAACGATAAAAGATTGTAAATCTTGTGTACGTAACCATAATAAATGTGTTATTATTATCTTGTTACATCAGGGCACAGGACACTACATTTTCAACCAAAATTTGATACAGAGCTGTGTATAACACCAATACAAGTATAGAATTCATTTGTATGACTAACGTATACTTCCTAATTTTTACACAAAATTGAATCGACCGTGACTGAAATGTACTTTTCACTGATACTCTCAAACCGGTTTGAAGAAGGAAAAAAAGATGAGACCAAGTGAGGCCGAGTGATAAAAATTGGTTCGGCGGTGGAACACTAAAATAATATTGCTTAACGTCAATTATCTGCTGAAGAACTCATCAAAATTGTAGAATCCTTTAGATTCGTTACATTGATCAGTAAAAACTGTCCCAGAAAACAACCGACCATAATAAAATGCAGGAAATAAATTAAGAAAACGCATTTATCTATAACAAAAATTTATAGTTGTGGTTTTATACATCGATAGCCATCTTATATTTCCTTTTGAAATCATTAATGTTAGCGGTTTGCTGTTAAAGTTTTAGTTTAATAGCCCATATTTTTCGATAGATGGAGGCTCAGGCAGTTTCTTCTGGGATGGAGTTTGTCGCATAAAATTCTGAAAGCCGTTTGCTTGATATAATGGCAAGTAGGCAAAATAATACGGGATAACGGTGTGTTTTAATAAATGAAAGCAGTTTTTTCACACACACTCATTCAGTTAAATTTCTGTATTTGGCTCCTGTTGTTACAAATGCCTTAGATTTTAAATCACAAGAGCATATAGCCTGCCAGACTAAATATTTATTTGAAAATTTGATACACTGATGAGTTTTAAGCTTCTGGTTTTCATCGCCCTGATTTCCCACAACATAAAATCCCTGATCTGGTAGATGAAGAAAATCGGCCTTGCAACAAGTCTCGTCGCTCATAACGCAGCAAAGAAAATTGCGTTAAAATTGTTCATACAATTTTCAAGACCTCGTTTTTGCTATTTTTTGCTTTCCTATAGATCTGTCGGATTCCTGAACTATAAAACTTCTCAATCCTCCACTAGCCTTCATTCTGTGGACAGTTGACTTCGATGTTCCTATTTCATCAGGAATATGCCTCACAGAATTGTTAGATAATTGTTGTCATGAGTGTCCTTATTTTCTGCTCTACGTTTTCTCCCTGACCCAGGTGTTCTTCCGGATTTTTAATGTGTTTGGAAATAATTAACTTTCTCCTTTCCTCTTGTTTTAATAACGCATGCGTAAGCAAAGAAGTTTACAACTTTGACATGTGCATGTGTAAGAGAAAGAAAGAGATGGTCGGGTTTTTTCTGGGACAGTTTTTTTAGACATCAAATTCAATTTTTTTTTCTTATATTCAAAAATTAACTGAGTAACTTTTTCATTCTCTTCGCTTACCTTTTTACTTGAAGCAACTGTGACGTAAACTCAAATAGTAACGTTTAGATGAACTCTCCAACGAAAAATCTTTCTTGTTATCTACTTTATACACAAACACTATCAGCGAAGAAAGATTAACTCTGAATTTAGTTCATTTGAATGGTTTTGCTCCCATTTAGATTGTTAGTACATTCTCTTGCCTATTCATTCAGTCCTACCGGGGGATTTAGACTCAATCGAATCAAATTTTTTCATTAACATTTTTACTACTAAAATTAATTGCATCGATAATTTTTCAGCATCGACAAAAAATAACCGGCTTTAGAATATCTTGATTTAATTAATTAAGGTAGCAAATGTACCTTGAAAATATTCGATTCGAATCGCATTCCCCGTTAGGGCTGGGCTGTTGTAGATTTTGTTAACTTTATTTTATATGTAGTCCATTCTCGTGTTCTCTGTAACTTTTTTTTTTGCATTATAGTAACACTAAAATCGCCCCATTGACGTTGCACCCTAAAATACTCTAAATACACACCTACTTTTATATTAGAAATGCCATTGATTAACGTCAAGAACGAGATTCATTTTGTGCTGAGAATAAAAATTATTTTTAAATTAAACGAAAAAAGTAAACACTTGTATTGAGTTGTATAAATATTTATCTCAATTTATTGCTAAATTCTGATGGTTTCGCGCTATTATGATGTGAAAGAGTGAAAGCGTACGTAATTTCTTTGTTCTTAGGTGATAACTTGGCTTTAACAGGAAAATTTGCAAGGTATCTCTAGGTTAGTCATATCAGCTAAATTATACATAATCAAAACATCTATTTCTAATGCATATATTTTTTCATTTCCTTATTCCAATTGAAGACTGCGACATCCATAATGAATTAAAAATAGTTGTATATTACTCACCCCTGTTGACTAAGAATATACTATTTAAGATTTCTATTAATTTCTGCTTATAACTTTTATTGTATTCGTAAAATTATTGCTCCTGTTTTAACAATTTCATTATATCAAATGTGAAAATATGTAAAATTTTGAATGTAAGTATTTACAATGATAATCCTAAAATCAATAGGAGTACATCAAGATAAGGGGTGGATATGGATATGATTCAGTAGTTAGTAATAAAATAGATTTGAACCCTGTTTTAAATCTGTTGTGTACTTAAATAATTATCTCTCTGAGTTGACGTAGCTTTACTCTCAATCAATGTAGAAACTGAGGAATGCATAAATATGGTCGAGCATAATGCTAACAACTTTTTAATGTATTTTTTTGTATTAATATTTAGTCACCTTAAAACAAAATACATCAATATATTGTTATGGAAGCATATTTGAGTGAGTTCGACTAGGCGTGAAGTCAGCCGAAGCTGAGCGGGAGAGCGTGGGGTGGGTAACCACGAAAACCTGCCGCTGCACGCACCTTTAACAAAAAGATCGTGCCTTACCAAAAACGAGATGAACCACACATCCTGAAGGGATTGCTTCAATCACCAAATAACCAATTACCAACATTTTTATTTGCTTCAAGTTTTCTGAACAACTAATAAAATTTTCAACAGCAATAATAAGTGGATGGACACTTTAAGCTGCTGCCATTATATACAAGAACTAACAATTTTCTTTTTAAAATTTCTTTTCATTCACTTAATTTACCCTTGTGCGGACATTTCGTTCAACAACTTGTTACAGACCTCTTCATAATAGGTGTATTTGAAGCCCCAGACCACGGGATCGTGCGCGATACGAGGGTGTATTTGCTGTAATTATTATCAAGCAAACGATGAATGAATTTTTTTTATTAATACTAGTAGTCAATATATACATATAGAAGACTACACAAATTTTTGTACTCGAATCTAAAGTATAGCTTACGCTGTACGCCACTTCCAAGAGGACGCTCTGACGAAATTGCTGCACGGCTGTTGACAGTGATTAAGCTTAACGATTCATCAGAAAAATAAAATACAAATATATTTAGAAACTAGACATATAGGTTTACAGCACTACGTAGGAGAATTCCGATAACTTAAAAAAGCAATTGCTGATTTTCATTGTTCATAAAAAAATGAAATAGGGGCCCTTTATAAAAAAAATCTCTACGTGATGCCATAGAGACTGGATTTTCGAGCAGTTTAAGACTTGGCGCATGCAAGTCGGATGTATAGTTTTTTTTTTAATATCTTGTCAACCAGATTGAAAAACGTAGTTTCGAGAAAAACGGATTCAAAGTTTTGCTGAAAGATAAATTAACATACAAACTAAACTAAACGGTTTCACATAAACTTCTGTATCTCCGTAAATTTTACAGAGTTCTTCAAAACATTTGGTGAACAAATGCATCTTTCAGAAAATGGTTTGGGGCCTTAAGCAGTTAAAGGTATTGGTAGTCCATTTCTCAATACCATATGCTATAAACATGTTCTCACAAACCTCTCCGAAGAATCAAAAGTAATGAAAAATTCTCTATTCGAAGTAATCAATTTTCCATGCAAATTGTATTACAAAATATATAGGTAAACAAACTCTTATTCTTGAAAATTTTTAAAATAGTTTTCCGCACTCCTCTTTGTAAAAGATATAAGTGACTTTTCGGACAAAAGAATAAAATCGTGCAATCATATTTTATGGTAAAGTTTCCGCTTAAGAAGACATTGAAAAGTGCCCGAAAATATGCGCTTACATTCGTCTTGTTTCTCATTCCACACAGATTTAGGCTATGCATTCCTCTTCCCATAATTTGCCGATTGTTTATTGAACGCCAAACTGCAACTATAAACCTGACCGTTTGGAGGCTCTGAACATTTTGCCGATACGATATGGAGCAAAATCAATTAGAGGATAATTTACCTACCAGAAAACTTTGTTGAACTGAATTGTGTATCGGGAAAATGTTCGTTAGTTGCAGTTTGTGTTTGATGTAGAGTAGTTAAATAAACAGGAATATTGTTTTTTAGTATTCACCGAGTGAATTCCCTTAAGATTTTTCATACACTCTTTATTTGATATCTTTGCGCGAAAATATTATGATCCTAGAATGGTGGAATTTGTGATCGAATCGAGTATATAAGCATAAAATTCTAAGAATGACAGCACAGAGGTGTGCAATAATGAAAATATATTAATTTATTCATTTCTAATAATACTTTTCTATTTTGTTCTAAGATAAGTCTAATAATCTTTTCACTCATTTTTTTGTTTTAGTTTCATACGTTCGTACACAAGTTTATAGAATAATCTTGCTCTTAAATTTTTCTAACCTAATCTATGAATAATTAAATTTACATATATAATTCGAAATGACATCTTTAGTTTAATTACGTACAAAACTTTTTTTACATATTTGAAATAAAATTTAACCAAGGCAGACTAAAGTAAATAGAATTTTAGTCACTGTAAACTAATAATCTAGCAATTTTTTGTTGTGTTAAAAATGAAGGAATTTACAAACACTCTAAAGTTAAAGTATACTTAAAGATGGCAAAAGTCTGTTTTAATGTTAAAGTAAACTTTTACCGCTAGAGTCAACTGTAAGTGCTTAAAATCAACTTTAAGATAAAGTTGACTTAAAGTTGAATCTTTAAGACTTGATTTCAATTTCCTTTTCTATCTTTCACTTTATATCCATTATATATATAATAATTTTTACTGATAATGATCAGACTAAAATAGAAAAAAATGCTATAAGAAGAATGTTGTGGTTTGAAGAAAGGAGTAGGATAATGACAGATTCGGTGGGAGTGCTTACACCGAGTCGAAGAAAAGAATTCAGTATGAGTTTTGCTTATAATGAAAATTTCAATTCAAGCAGCGAACTTATAGCGTCTCGAGCTCTATATTTTGTTACGAAAAACGTGTGATTGTAATTATGACGTTGTAGCCAGTCTTATATGGATCTGAGTACTAGTGCCAGTAAATACCAGTACTCATACTGGTGAAAAATATTCAGTAAAAATTCAATTCTCTTTATTGGACTTAAAAATTACCAGTACCAGTAAATTTATTGGTACTGGCGAACGCCAGTATATCACCAGTAACTAACAGTAACAACCAGTATGCCATTAATAACCAGTAACCCCTAGTAATCACCAGTAACCAATAACAAGAATTAACAAATTTATCCACCAATCAGATAAATGCATGAATTATTAAAACAGAAGACTCATTTTTATATCCATTATAAAAAAGTTCCAACTTATATGTTTTACATGAAATTATTTCGATAGTTCATTTGGGAAAATTGCATGTTACACATAAATTATTCGTTAATATCATCTTTCATATGTTCGTTTGCATTGAGTATCAATTTTTCGAAATTGGTATCAGAAAGCATGCGCCTGCGGGAAGAATTAACTAAACCTGCAAAGGAAAACAATCTTTCGACTGGAGCTGAGGATGTTAAACATGTGTTTTACATGAAAAAATAATTTTTTTATTGATGGATATTTATTCAGCATCTTAATATTCATATTGGGGTCCGATAAATACATATAAAATTCTTGTGCGAAGGCATCCGCTGACTCTGTAGGGCAAAAAAAAAAATAATTGTTTTTCACATGAGGAAACTGATTTTACTCTACACTGTTTTACCTAATCAAAGAAAGTCATATTATTTTGCTGTACTCCGGACACTAAGCTGTGAATGTCCTGTCGTCTTTCTATGTTTGCATTTTTTCTCAGAGGTTTGAAACATTTCATTTTTATGTCCGGACATAAAACGGCTTCTATCAAGGATTTTTCGAAACTCATCGCAGTTTCTTTTAATATTTTAATATCATCTGAAGAGTGAACTTCTCTTAATTTTATCTGTAATGTGACCAATGCTGGAATCAAATAACCATAGTACATTGACCTCTCACTTTGGAGAAAATTCAATGTCTCTGCTATAGGGCGCATTACAGAACAATACCCCTCTGTACACTATATCTAGCTGCGAAAACTTCCAAACTGAAAGAGCGGTACATAGTCTGTCTACGGATAAAATTCTTGAAATATATTCCAATAGTGAGTTCCACCATGTGACAACTGGGTATTTTAGACCTCTTCCAAAATTTTCATGAATAATTTTTTTGGCCGATTTATTTTGTTCCATACATTTGCGCATTTTTGAATGGCCTGAAAAAATAATAAGTATACGTCCTATAATATTGAATAAATATAAACATCCTTTGGACAATTTTACTAAGTTTAATATCAATCTGTTTGCCAATCCAATAACAAAATATTTTACAAATATAGTGTCAGCATCTAATAGTTCCACTTGAGACTTTTCCAATATCCATCACTGCAATTCGTATATCCATCCAATTCGAAGAATCCTTTTTAGAGGATCATCAAGTAATTTCGAAAAACATCGATAGCTATGTATATGACACCAGTGTCTGCGCCGATGTTCCAAGTTCTTGACAATATATAGGTGCATATACATATATACATTCCTATACGCAACTTAAGTGTAGTCATATTATTAAGCCTGCGATACAATTTTAACACGTTACATTAAAATCGGTTAGGACTTCAAGGATTAACGTAATTTTATTCGGAATAAAGAATGAACAATTGCGTACGCCAGTACCAAAAAATTTAAGTACCAGTAAAGAGATTTGAGTTTTACTGATTATTTTTCACCAGTATAAGTACTGGTACTGGTTGAAAAATCAACAATTTTCTAAAAGTGTAGAAGCAACAAAGTTAGTTACCATTTATTTATTTCAATAGTAACTTTGCGTTTCGTGAATATTAATTCTAGATAAGATCTGATTTTTATCCGACGCTTATATGTACATAATTAATATAAAGCAATTAAAAGTCGTTTTAACTTGCAGTTTTCAAATAATAATTTCTAATCGAAAATTGCTTACATAGTGTGTATTGGGTTATTTTGAGTTGTCCATTCGAATTAATAAATTCAATCCCCTACATAATTTTGTGATAATTGCTTTTGGTTTTGTTATTATTGAAAATCGAAAATTTACAGGAATGATAGTTAAAAAAAAATGATACGCGTACTATTCTTAACTATAGAAGGCTTTTATTTGACCTAATCTGCTTAACTTTTCTTTTCTTAACGATAATCTCTTATTTTTATTTCATCGCCACACGTTCCTATGTTTTTATGCATTCGAGGCGAATGAATTTCTCTAGTTTTATAATTATATTTCCTCATAATAAGTTTAACGTGAGATACAAATTAATGGGAGCAATAGTTTATAGTTTTTCTTCTTTGTTATTTTTTTTTATATACATATATATAAATGAACGCACTTATTTTATACAATTTTTGAATAATAAAAAAATATGCCTTGATGATTATAAACGTCTAGTCGATAACGTGTAAATTTACCATGAAAAACAAAGTAAATATTTCTTAATGTGGGTTTATTGATTTCTGACTATTTATAACTTATCGGATATATTTCTATCATACGACTATTTGTTTAGTTTTTCGATGTTCATGTAAACTATAAACTTAGTCAATGATGATCGACATGACTATAATAATCAGGGTAATATATAAATTGAATATTTAATATGTATTTAGGCCACTTTAGGAAATTCAGAGTTGCTGAAATTGTGAAAGTTAACATCTGTGTAGAAAACTACTTGTATAGTTTTATAGAAATTCTTATTTCAAAGTGTATAAAAAAAAAACAAGCTTCAATTATATTGTCTGAAATTTTGTATAAATGTTATTAAATACACAGGTGACTAATGCAATTCTTTATTTCCCGAAAACTGCCTTATATTCATTTTTCTAGATTATACATATGTATTCATTAATTTCTGTGAAGGATATCAGCAGTAATAATAAGTTTTTATAAATTTACATACCTACATAGTGTGGCCAATGTTGATTTCAAGTCTTCAGTAAAGTTATTTAATATTAAATAATGTAATTCATTTTTAGTCTTAATGCCATTTTTATAAGACTTAGAAATTAATAAATAAAAAAATGAAACCCCCTATTATTAGGAACATATATTATTCTAATAATAATAATGGTTTTCATTTTCTTTTCTTTTGCTTTTAGAATGTATAATTTTGTTCTAATTTGTATATGTATGTTATTATATTTTTAGCGAAACATTTTGAAAATACCTACTCTTCTTTTGTAAACATAAATTTTTGTTTTAAAATTAAAGCCCCACCAATGTGGATATATATCAATTTTTTTTTATTTCTTCCTTGAGACCTTTTGTAAGCATTTTCCAACAATATTTATGTATTGTAGAATATATGTATGAGGATGTCAACTGATGTGGATGCCAGGACATGAAGGCATCAAGGGTAACGAGATTGCCAACTGTCTTGCAAACGAAGGATCCAGATCTTTGTTTATTGGCCCTGAGTATGTTTTTGGCCACCCAAAAAGCCAGCTTTCGGCAAAAGTCAGGCTTTTGGATGATAAAATTAAATTGGAACACTAGAAAAATACCCCAGGACAGACAAGCGAAAAAATTTGTTATATTTTCGCAACAGAGGAACAAGTACAAGAACATTATGAGCTGGCATTGTCTGGGCCATTGTCTACTCAGATATCATCTTAAGAAGATGAGTAATAAGGTCGACGAGACCTTTCGTTTCTGTATGGAAGACGACGAAACTGCTGAGCACGTCCTCTGCGAATGTGAAGCTCTTGATCGCATAAGGCTAAAACAACCAGAACATGTATTATCATAGAGGTTGTTACAAAGATGGCCCCCAAGAAAATCAGAGGATTTGTAAAATACCTTGAAGTCCGAATGGGCATCCTAGGTCACTTAGGGGTAATGTCAAAAGATTTCACAGGTCGCAGTGATTTTACGAGAGGCGGAGTATCTGTCTGCATCCACCATTTTAATAATAATATCTTGGTGTTGCCATACAAAACTTTAGTTTTTCATTATATATTTGGACACTGCCTCACGTGACGACATAGAAATCTGAATTATACACTTGGGCACTGCCTCAGATCGCATCGATGTAGATAGTTAAAATTTGGTACATGGTATTTTCATAGCAATGGTAAATCAAATTTCAAAAATGCACTAAATCGGGTGACCCCTTCTAGTGTTGCCATACAAAACTTTGGGTTTTCACTATATACTTGGAAGCTGCCTGAGAAAGCGTTAACGTGCTATCAATTCTTATTATTTTTCAGAACTATGCACAGGTAGGAAAAATTCGTTTGCAAGGTTTTACGAGTATTTTCATTTATTTTCTCTTCTTCTTTCTTTAAATTCTTTATTAAGAAAATTTGTGTTTTTAAAGGCGAGCAACTGATTACTGACACATAATCTGCTATAGATTTTAAGGAATACGGATGAATAAGTCGTCCAGTTTACTTTTTAAATAACTTTTGTCTACTTACAAGCCCCTGTCTAAATAACTTTGCACCTGACAGCCTGAGAGTGCCGTTCGCAACGAAAGAGTTTTAGGGTAGTAAACGTGGATGGATTTACATGTTTTTTTTTTAATTTAGAATGAATGAATGAAGAGCTTTCTAATGGGGGGTAAAAAACTTACGTTTTTGAAGGGTTGTCCAATTTGGGCCGTGTGTGATATCAAATTAATTAATTCTTATGTAAGAACTCGTACCGGACGCTTTAATCATGCTTCAATCTTGATTCAATCAGAACGCCACATAAATTTCTACTCATATCCCTCTTTGCGTTGACACTGTTAAAACAAAATGATTTAATCAGCAGCTCTGATAAATCATTAAAGCATGACTATGTTATGTAATTTTCACAATTATTACATTTTTTATGATGTGTAATCTTCCAAAATACTTATTTTTCATATTTTACGTCCAGTAAAATGTAAAAACGCATTTTAATGCCTAATCTACAATGCATGGTAAAATCACGTCGTCAAAACGACATGGATGTTTTCGTTTGCTTCCCACTCTTGTATTTGCTTGCAAAAATGTTTTTTCTCTTTCATTCATTTGACGACATGAGCACGAGCTTATGTGTAATAGTTAATCAGCAAAAACGATGTAGTAATACCTCAGGTGTATTCAGGGGAATTTAGAACTAAACAGCTGTAAACTGAAAAACTATAGTTAATAAACTGGGAGAAATATTATATCTAACAAAAACTGTTGTCGTAAGTGACTCAATAATTACTGTTATACGTAAAATTCGTATAACTTAGGTGAAAATTTATGAACAAATGAGGAGTGCAGTTGCAAAACCCGCTAAATGCCAAAATTAAAAAAAATGAGTTGGCAATACCATGACATTTTTAGTACAGAGATGTTGATTCAGATTTTTCAAAAAAGGTCTTAATTAAATTTTGCTTATATTCCAAAATCCACTACTGAATCAGATTATTTTATAGAAAAACTCTTTGATTTTAATTAAGTTAATATTAAACGGGAGCAAATGTTCTTGCAAGACCCGCCGTTTTTGTATAGTTGTCGGTATGCTAACGAAATGGTTTCATTTGGCACCTAAAAGCATTAGTTCTGTGGATATAATATATCCCATAGTCGGTCATTCCTATATTCCTCCAGACAGGGTAATCGGTCATATAATTTTATTCCAAAATGAATATTGTGAGATTTTCCGTAATTATGGAACAGTCAAGAGTTAGGAGATGACGTTAAGGTTTACAATTGGAAATCAGCTCTGAACGAAATAATGAACGCACCAGCTTAGTGGCACTTTAAGTTTTTTTTATGCAAAAGAATAAAATTAATAAAAACTCGTCAAGGAAGTATACTCATAAAAGGCGAAATAACGTATAGATCTGATACTGATGTGTACCGTTCATTGTTAAAAAAAAAGGAAAGAAACTCGCGTTACTGAAGTTAGGGGAAAATTAGAAGGGATTACCTTTAAAATCAGTAAAAATATCGACAAACTATTAAAAAAACATTTTGCGGTTGATTGGAAGCACAATGAGAAATTAAAATCATTTAGAGAATTAACATAATCCAGTGCAAAGCATCATTGATAAATGTTCCGAGCTGAGGATATGAATACATGTAAATATATTTACAATATTTTTTGGCAATAATGTGAATTACTCTTGAAGGGTAATTTTATTTTATGTGATTAAAATGTTATTTTTGTTATTTTAAGCTTTGTGAATTAAAACCTTTTTTTTTTAATACGCTCTTTATTTATTACACTCTTTAAAAATTGGTTTTTGCGGTATTAGCAGATACGAGAAGTGTACAGGAGGACTTTTTCTACCTTTAGTTAAACATACCTTAAAGTAACCTTTATTACTTTTCAATTTGAATATATATTTCATGCAAAAAGATTTATAAGTTTTTACAGTTTTTCTCAAAATCACTTAATATGCAACTAGCGGCTTTTGCAACTGCACTCCACAAATGTATCGTCATACATATTTCCTCAACCAAGGTCTATTTGCTTGGGCAAAAGCTCTATTTGTTAAATTTATATTTAATTTTTTTCAATTTCTAATGCAATAAAGTCTTTTTAAATAAAAATTGTACTTTTCATTGTATATATTTCTAGCTGTTTTTGAAAGAATTTTTAGCAATCTGTAATATCACTGCTGTGGCTGTCACTGTACGGTAACACTATTTATGAAGTTTACTACACGACAAATTCGCTCTGCCAAGAAGGAAAGGAGTTGGTGAATGTAAAGTGAAAAGTTTTTACTTCTTGCAGATCTATTTAGCTTCTGTTGCAGTTTTTCGCGTTAATAAAACTACCGTAAAGATATTAAAGACAAAAGTTAATTTTTATAGTCATTTAGTTGAATACTTGAACAATAAAGTAAGAAAAATGGTGCTAAAAGTGTACGTCAGTGGTATGTCTGGAAATAAGGAGGTAAATAATCGAGATTTTCATATTTGCCGTTTATTATATTCATAACTGATTGAATTATTTTGAAGAGATTAGTCAAATGTAAATGAGATTTCTGGAGTTTTGTTATTTATACGCCTTGATCTAGATGAAGATGACTCAATACGAGTCATATCTTTTATATTTTTGACATTTATTTTCTCACCCCGTTGATCCAATTCAGCCCATTTATGGAGAAAATAAATAATTAAATTTTCTCCTCATAACATAACTGCACTAATAATTGATAAGCGGTCGTTTTGTTGCTATATTCATGGTTAAGAGGAATAGAAAAAATCCAATTTAAAAACAAAAGTTACCATCGCTGGCTATATTACATAGAATTAAATGTTGGGCTTGGCATTCCGCCGATGCGTTGGGTTGGCGTATTAACTTTCTTGGTTCTTGTCCGTCTGGTTTTCGCTGTGATCGACGGACGGAAAGTTAGCGGATGTAGGTTGTTGACGTTGAGTCGGTAAATATATTTTTTTTTTAATATTGCTGTTGACCAGGCATTGATATATAATAATAATTGATAATATGATATTGAAATGAAAAATCAATTCGCTTAGCCCATGAATATTTAATGTCAAATTGCTTATAGTTTTCATTGTGGATTTTGGTCGAATTAATTCCTCATTTTAATTAGTTATGAAAATATGATTTTACATTATAATCTTGGTTGTCTCTGCCTGTAATCTCAGGCCCATGAGATTTTGTATTCATTTCCTTGGTATGTAGATGTTCTAGCCACTGACATGCATAATATATATAATATATATGTCAGTGGTTCTAGTTTACAAACAATGGCCTGAGATGACACTTGTAGCTAGGACTGACATTTTATTCAGTATAATTTTGACTGCAGCCTTTCCTAATTTCAATTGCGCTCATTTCCAATCATATCTGCAATTTTTTGAAATGTAATGATAGGCGCAAGAACTGAGGACCTAAAAGATTTTGTTGAACTTTCCTCTGCAGATTTATTTATTCTTGCATTTAACTTTCTTAAATCTCTCGTAGAACATGTAACAGATGGAAAAATTCATCTGTTACTTAGAAAATAATGTTAGCGTTTTCATGTCATTATCGACAGATTAATTGCAGAGATTACAAAGACGGGGTTCTGTTTAAGGCATGGCCCACCGCACTTAGCATCGCACATCGTTTACCTGGAAATCCGTACTATTTGCGCACGGCTTTCCGCTTCTTTAGCCAGAGGGAACTGTGTCGAGATTCCAAGTCTTTGATTGTAAATCTAACAGATTTCTATGGTTTTTCCTTATTATTTTCGCATGGAAGTCAAAGAGAAGACTTTTTCCATAGCATTTCTATATGAATTCCAAGGGATGTCAATGCTTTTCCGGATTTATTAATTAAGGAAATCTAACATAAATCCAAATATTTTCCTTTCCATTTAGATACTAAATTCGTAATTAGGCAAGGGAACATAAATAGTTTCTAGGATGCATATAAGAGTAGAAAGTGTTTCGAAAGTATACAGAAAATAATCAAACGTGACTTGAATCCTTGCAAAATGTTAAAATCTTGAGCTTGATAAATTCGGAACAAAGTTTGGCAAGTTTAGTGTTTTGTAAGAATTAAAGTCATGGCACCTTGATTATTTTTTCTATACTTTCAAAACTTTTTCTATTGCTATGTACCCACTCACAAGTACAGTACCTTGCCAAATTATTAGACCCATTGTCAACAAATCATTCATTTTACCTTGAATTTGATATTTTACAACTGCTTTTATGGATTATTTATTGTTGTTTTTAATTCTTTGTTGTGTTGGCAATAATTTAATGCTACCATTTTTGTCTAGCAACTCGAATAACGGCAAAAAATTTCCTGTTAAGTGGAATATATACCCGGTGCGTTTATTTTGAATAATCGCGTATTATAACTGTTTTGAACCTAAAAACCATAAAAATGTGATCAATAAATTTTTCATATAACCTAATAATGCTTAAAACATGATTAGCTCATCTTCCTAAAAAAAGAAGAAATTGCGTCAGTATGCGTCGTCGTGTGTCTGTATTTATTTTTTATCTAATAAATACTTATTAAATAAATTTGTTGTTGTATTTTATTTCCTAAGGGACAGGGAAAGTGATTACTAAAAAAAAGACGGCCAAATATTGCAAACATTTCAAGTTATTATAACTTAAACTGAAAATGCTAATGGGTCTAATAATATGGCAAGGTACTGTATATAAATGGACTGCTCGTTGAAGCAAAAATGCATGAAAGCAAATGGCACCACTTTCATGTTCCTGTCTCTTTCCGTCAGAGCATACTTTCCTACTGAACTGTAACTATTCGGCGGTATTTCCAACCAAAACAACTTTGTAAAAAACACTTCTTTTGCCTTATAATTCAACAATAGTCCCAAATACTTTTGTGCGAGAGCATATAGTACTTTCTAACAGCAAAACTGATGCCTCATGAAACAAGAGATCAGTCAGTCCATTTATATACATGTCAGTGTATGTACCCTACAAATCACTACACGAAACCAAAATAACACAGCTAATAAGCCATTGACAATTTTGTGTATACCTCGAACACATCTGTAAAGCTGAAAATGACGTTCTCTAAGCGTGTAAAAAACAGCTGTGTGTGAGAATACAGTCACTTTTCCACTGGAATTCTGTGAGAAATTTCTGGAATTTTTGCTGATTGAGTTATCTTACCCCACGGTTACACCTGCAAGTACAGCTTGCATGCAAGCCTCCCTTCCAACACGATTTTTAACTTGACAGCGGAAGGCAGTACGGTTGATGTCTTATCAGCTTGCATGCAAGTTCATTTAAAAAATGGCATTGAGACGTAAACTCTTGCGTATATTGGAAAATTATGGCAATAAAGGAAGCATCACAATGATAAAAACCCAAGAAAAAAGGAAAATGAAGGTGTTGGTAAATGATGTATTGCAAATAATCCCAGAAAATTGCATTTTCCCGGTATAAATTTATGAATTTCACTCAAGCATTTCGTTTCCGCCATTTTGAAAACTGTATAAATGTCAAATTACTATCTCCCAGCTGCCATGGTTTTTCAGCATGCAAGTTCGCTGAAAGCTGTACTGCCAGCATGGCAGTAGAGGTTACACGTGCAAGAAGTATGGCAGTGCAAGTTGCATGCAAGCTGTACTTGCAGGTGTAACCTCGGGGTAAAATAAAAATGGCCCCGCACCAACCATTACACTGATCCTAGCACTGCACACAGGAAATAGTTAATTTCATGAATGCGTCTTGTATTTTTTTAAGAATTTTTAAGAAATTCCACAACTAACTTCACATAAAATTGTGTTCTCTTCAGAGGAACTGCAACGAAAACTGTGACTGCACTTTCGAAAAATCTTAACTAACTTCAGAAATGAAATATTTGAGGTTGCTTTATGACAATGTGCAGTTCTTCTGATTCACTGATTTCGCCATATGCAAGGTGCGATGTGCTAGGGAATGATTGGTCTTGTGCTGTGCTATGTGCGGTTCTAGGTACGGTGCGGCGTTGTGGCCATGCACTTACGAGAACTTGAGTAAAAAGTTTGACTTTCTCATGATGCTATATTATATAGCTTAGAATCTCAAGATATCCGCGAGGGCGCACGGAACTTGAAACCTTCTATTTAAGAGATTTAAATAGAACTTTGGAATACGAGTGTACCTACGAGCTCATTTGTAGGTTGCTGAAAATACACGGGGAAAACAATTATCGACCCTAGAGTTATACAAGTAAATACTTGAAAAAGGCTTTGTGGACATTTATCCAAATGTAGAAATAGCGCCCAAAACGTTGTTGTGTACACCAGGGTCAAACTGTAGTGAGGTTATCCGTTCCATTGTAGAAAAATCAGTTCGTCGCATGTAGCGTATGTCTACACGCAACTAACGTTCTTTACATATAATTTCGTACTTATTTGTGATATTTCAAGTCTGCTTGTTTATTTTCTAAGGTCGGTGTACGTTAAATAAATGAAAAATAATTGTAACATTATTGTTTTATTCAATTATTTAAAAAAGGGGCCCTGGGTTTTCATGTCTGGGTCTGCTTAAAATGCAAACCTTCTTGTATTTTTTGCTCATGGTCTTTATCTAAAAGCAGCGAAAAACACCAACAAATGCAGAAGGATTGAAAATTGTTTTTAGCAACCGATCTGTACGTTTGTGTACGTGACTGTCCGAGTCTCTAAAATGTTTATGCTGGTACCTGTGAGCTATTTCTCATGAGTCTGGTGAACAATGGACCTTGCTGTGACCTAAGTTCCAGTGTCCTCCCCTCGGGGGACTTAACCTCTTTTCTGCTGTTCCAATCATGCCAATCACATTAATCAACAAATTTATAAGCAAAAAGCCTTCGAAGGAGAAAATCTATTGACCACAAAGCCTTTAGTTCTATTCTACCAGCTGCAAAATAATAATAAAACATAGAATAAGGAATCATCAGCAACAGAATTGAAGAAGAGATGTGCTGGTGACTTTGGTGCTTTGTGTCTTTGAGTTCAGGAAAAATATATTTGAAAATTTTCGTGTGGGTCGAAGAATTCAAAATGTGGTAAGTGGGATATACAGATGACAAAGAATGCAAAATATAAACCATAGTGCACAATATACATATACATAATGTCACTCCAGAGTTTTATTTTTTTTTACAATTTTTTCTCCTTAGCTCACCGAAGCGATGTCACGGCTTAAATGTCAAAAACTAATTGGGCATACCTAGTAGATATACCGTGATAAAAAGCTTAAATCCAAATGGGAGATTTTGGCTTAATAGAACATAAACATTCATGAGCTAACGTTATTATCAAAGAAAAGTTTCTATTAAATTTCAGGTTTCTATGACCCAAGTGACTTCAAATCATCAAATCAAAAATTAATTGTAGTTAAATTAAAAAAATCCCACAACATATTTCCCTCTTGTCTACTTCTCTGGTTCAGCCTGTTACGAAATTCATACTGAAATCTGAAATTAAAGTCTACTCTGCATGCACCCGCATCTTACCATTTTCTGTTTGTTTTTTATAATATACCAGTCGGACTTATAGACACCAAGACAAACTTAGATTTTCCGGACAAAAATAGAGTACCTACAGTAAAATAGCAAAGTGTTTTCAAGTAAACGATATCGCCTGAAAGAAACAATCGAAAGCTAATAGAATCACGCAATATAAACCAAGTTATTATTTTAACTTGCTTTTCATCGGATCATTCATTACAAGTCAATATTAGAAAATGTGTACAATGTTCTTCATTAATAATACTGAATAAGAGCAAATCTGTTATTTTTACACGTATAATACAATATCGATTTGGCATTTAGATCAGAACTGTAGCCACAAATTTTTTGAGAATAAGATGTTTAAAACAGATGCAGAAGCTAAACATAGCAACGGCGAAGTTGTAGTAAAAAACTCTAGGAACCAGTTCTGATTCAATGTGGTGAATAAAATCAAGATAAAATCCTACAGGTTGAGAAACCAGACGAGTGTCCGTCAGTTCAAATGAAAAGAATATGCTATTGCTTCAATTTAAGACTTATCCGTGTACAGTCCCTCTAATAGACTCCATTATGTGCTCCTCTAGCATTTTAAATTTTAAGAGATTACAGTGGCCATTAGGTCTTCTAATCGCCAAAATATGAAGAAAAGCAATTACATACTTAATACTCACCAATTTACAGAAAACCGGAGTTCTTGTTTATCCCTCAAACTGATAGTAGCACATCGACACAATAAATAATAGATATTAAATAGATATTTTCTTTATGAGCATCATCACATCGTCACACCTTATAACAATCCAAATCCATCATCATTAATAACCTTCTATGTATGTTCTATATTTTATTATTTAGGTAAAAAAACGCCAACAACGAGTATTGATGATTATGGATAGCAAAAATATCAAATATGAAACAATTGATATAACAGAACCTGGAAAAGAGTCTGAACGGGAAATTATGCAAACAAAGTCAACCAGTAGCGGGGCAACGGTTAGTGATCCAAGTCCAAGACATCCGTTACCACCACAACTTTTTAACGATGAAGAATATTGCGGTGATTATGATGCATTTGATTTAGCCAATGAAATAGATACGTTGGATCAATTCCTAAAATTGGCTCCTGCTGATACTACAAATATTTCATCAGCTCAAATTGAATTGAAGAAGGAAAATGGAGAAAAAGAGCCAGAAAAGGAGGAGGGCGCCGAAGATAGCAAAGAGAACGAAAAAATTGCAGAGGTTTGAAATCATTTTAGTAGATAACTTGAATATGAATGAACTGATTCCTTTAGATTTTAAGGAATTATCATTTGTTATTTTTTGAAATTTATTTAGAGAATACATATTATATTTTGCATGATGGTTTACCCACCTTGCTCGTTACAGACTAATATTACATAAACATAATCTCTAAGAAATTTTAGATTAGAGCTTTTTTAATTGAAGTTTATATTTACTTACAAAAAAAATTAAAAAATTTAACCAAATCCTATTATATACATAATTATGTTATGTTTAACATGTAATCACCAATCAAATCCTTAGACCTTCTAATTTTCAATTAGTTTGAAATCGTTGTCTTAAATTTACAATTAATTTAGATACACTTAACATATACAGCTATTTATATGCTTTATCATTGAATTCCATTTTGATGATAGTTTTATGTTTGGAAATCCGTAAACCCTTTAAAAAAGTTATGAATTCGAAATTCAAACACAATGAAATGAAGAAAATTAGAAAAACTTGAATGAAATGATTGAGTCTCCTGACACCTTCAAATCTTGAGTATTCCTATATATTTAATTTCCTGTGTGTGTTTTATACTTTGCGCTAAAGCTATTAGACTTTTTATGAACTAAAAAGAATTTCATATACTCGACCAGATAAAACGAAAAAAGTCGGAAATATATTTTCAAACATCAACAAATTAATGTTTGTTAGATGTTATGAGATTTCGTGTTGCTTTTTGTGTTTATTTTTCAAAGCTCCAGTAAATGGAATTTAATTTGTTTATGTGTCAAGAGCAAATTTATTGTCGGCAGTACAAGATATTGTACGACTTGTAACTATGGAAGTAGTAAGAAATCTTCAGGTCAAATTACAGCGAGTAAGATATTAACCTTAGAATATATAGCAAATAGGATAGGCTATGCTGTGTAAAATTCGTATACGTATGATAAGTATATTTTTGTGGACAAGAGTGGGGGAATAAAAAGAGGAATTGGTACTTCATTTGTTATTTGTTGTCAGTTCGACATTTCTGAATTTACGAAAAGAAGCATTGTGTTCTTTTAGTGATTTTGTCATAAATAAGTGTTATAGTGATTTAGACTTTATAAGCGTGAGAAACAATATTGAAATATTGTTTTGTGCAAGAGATTTTACATAATCGAGACTAGGGCTGTAGATAGCAATTGAAGCAGGCGGTTCGGAGCTTATCCTTTGAAGCATATAAGTTTTACCGAAGCTTCGAAGTATTAATATTTTACCAATGCTTTCAACCATGAACTTTCCCTGGTGTCTGATCTGAACTGTTAAATTATAAAATTCAAGGTGACTTGAAATAATTTTTGGAGAATTTTTAAAGAGTATCTGAGTTTTTCGGGACATAGGTATTTATAAGTCTTTTGGTTATGACAACAATATATAAATAATTTTATTATACATATGTATGATTTCAATCTCAACGTGGTTCAAAACTTTAACGCTAATTTCACATTCTTCTTGTCTTGTCTTCAGCTAAAATTTGCCACACACATAAATATCTTAGATTAAAATACAATTTTCGAATTTTATATAACATAAAATCAATACGGGCGGGGTGGCTCCAAAATGGTGGACTAAAAATCGATATCTGTTTGATTTTAGGATCGCTAATTACGAATTTGTGGTCGAAGTTGAGAAATCAAAATTACGAATTTGTTTGATTTACTTCATAGCTACGAACCAGTGGCCGAAGGGTTACTCGCAAGCCGGGAGAAACCCTACACCCTGATTACAAATTTTGCATCAAACATACCCAACAGACTTCATCAGGGTATAAAAAGAATGTAAATGGTACTATTGAATTGAGTTATGAAATTTCAAATATGGACATTTTATTAAATTTTAAAGCCAAATTTAATTAATTTTCAAATAAATTTATTTATTAAGCCATTGTAAGTTTGGAAACATTTTTTACAGTTTGTTTTAATATTTATTAATTCTGTTGAACGTGCCCCTGGATTGCTCCAAAGGTTGATATATCGCCGAAAAAATATCTGCGCTATTCCATATTGTTCTAAACTTCGTACATTTGAATTCGCGCGAGTTCTATATAAAGCGGCCCATACACGGCGAATATCTTGTCCAACTTGGTGTGTCACACATGAAAGCTTTTTCTCCACACACTTTTCAAACATGCTGTCCAACATTAGGACAGAAACACATATCAGGAGCTGCTAGAACTGTTAACTGTTAGCTTTTCTTCAATAGAGTTCAATCAAGATTTAAGAATGACGAATGCTTGACAAACAGCGCCCCTACATGGTACATAATGTTATCAAATACGTAGCTCCACTCCTAAAAACCAAACTTACTTGATTTTCGTTCAACAGCTCGAGACACGGACTGCGTGTCACACCGTCAAACAGGCATACACACGGTCAAATCTGCGTGACAACATTGTTGTCCTATTCGAGGTAGCCAACATGCGTGACCAGTGTGGGCCCCTTAATACTTCGGTATTTCATTGGTGAAACGTTCCTTCTTAAATTTTTCTTCCTCATAGTCTATCCTTTTTGCTATATAATCTAGGATATAATCATAAATATATTATTTGAATATCCGTGTCAAAGCCACGCAAAGCGTTGGGCATTTCATAGAAAGTTTCGTAGTAGATTCACATTGTAGCAAAACAAATCATAAAAAATAAGAGTAGTGTGAGCTTAGAATATCTATAGTCAAGAAATTTACTTTATGGCAAAACAAGTAAATCGGCCAACCTACACGCTTCAGCCCGAAACGGGAGGATTTTCCTCCCCTTGTACCTAGACGTGCCAGCACAAGAATTTTGCTCCGCGGTAGTTCATTTGTATGATTATCAAGGTTAATTGTGTGCGTGTTCAAGCAAGTTACTATTTTTGATATAAATAATAACTGTATCACAAATTCACAGCACGTAATGATAATTAAATTATTATTATTATATTACCACCTAATCGCAGGTAAAGAACTGCATATTCGTCAGATCAGAGATTTCACCATCACCGGGCTGCATCTCATGAACCGTAATAGGTAGACAGTTGAAATTTTCACAGAGTGTGTATTTCTATTGCAGCTATAAAAAGAAATAATAAAAATTAAATTAAATTAAAAATTAAAGGGGGGCCCATACAAGAAACGTATTTTTTGGTGTATACATAGTGTTAAACTTTGTACGATGGTACGGAATTCTTCGTGTGCGAGTCCGACTAGCAGTCAGCCGGTTTTTTTTTAAGTCGGTTAAAGGTTCTTTTGAGTTCAAAAATAACTAAACTCAGAACCTATTTAAAAATAATCATTTGATACGACATTAACAAGGGCTTCATTAGAAACTAAACTATAGGGCATTCCTGCAAACTTAGACATTCATCGCAGCAGTTGTTTATCTTTTTTTTTTCTCATTCTCTTTTTCCAATATAAATCATCTCCGTTCATTAGACGATATAGCACTAAGTTCCTTCACATCTCTTCAATGTGTTTCACTTGAGTAGGTTTACCATCATCGAAAATAACAAGCACCTGATTTCTGTAGTGAATCATTCATATATATTAGAAGTTTTTAGAATTTCATCTCAGACAGAATTCTCTTTGCAATAAAATAATGGCGCGATAAAAGCTATAGATTACACTACTACTTGCGCGATTTCTATTAAATCTGCCACCTAACTAAATATTTCTTCCTCTTTCAAACGCGAGTGAAAAGAAAACTTTAAACTGTTTTCTTTAAGCTCATACAAGTCTTGGATTGAAAATGAGAAAATCATTTTTTTCTTCATCAAGAACTTTTTAAAAGTATTGAAATATTCATTTAGTTCATGCACAGTTTTCCGCTTATTCATATTAAATGCTGTGCACTCAGAAAGAATCATGCCGAGTTACCAGTTGCTCCGTAAACAAATAGTATGGCTGGCTTCTGTTCTTTTTATTTCATTAAGCAATAATTGTATCGCCGCTCTACAATATCAGAACACAGCCTAATATAGATTCGATGGTAATAAGCCAGTGTTACACTTTTTCTGGTATGGAAAACTGAAGCCTATCGAACATACTTATGTGTTGTGTGTATTTGTGTACATATGTATTAGATATAGGGATTTGTCAAATATAATCAATGTTTTTTTTGCAACATGAAAATAAAAACAATCTTTTTATACATTATAAAAATTACCCAAATAAAATCTTTTAATTCATTTAATTCAAAAGTTGGACAAATAATCAGGACAATCCACTTTGGCAGGACAATTTAATTTCAATATGTATTCTAGTGTTCCACTTATAAAGTGGTCTGCACTGTTAAAAAAGTACAACACTGGTGTTACATATAAGTCCTATCGAAATCGTTATAGGTATTCCCAGCTCAAGTGTACTAAAGAATGAATATTACATTCCAACTCCATATGTCAATTCCAAACATAAATTCTATCATTATCAATATTTCCCATGTATATCTAGTCTAGTATGTAGATTTCCCTTTATTAAAATTTAACTAATGCTTAACAACAAATGTAGTATGTAAACTTTTATACCTTTAATAATATTGATTTATATTTGAATAAAACATTTACAAAAAAAAATATTTCTATAAAACTTGTGGTTTTATACTAATTTTTATATGCTTGCAATTAATCTTATGTATATGCTGTGTAAAATATTGAAATTTTTTTGACTTTCTTCATATTTCCCTTGAGTTTTTCTCGTTACTAAAATTAATGCATTTCTGGTTTTTCTTTCCCCTCCACATACACACATACTTACCCCTGTATGGTAATTTGGTCATACTACTAAATTATACACAATGTCACAAAACAATGCACATTTATCATCACTCCTATAAATAATGATTCAAAAAACCTATGCTGTGTGGAATATGTAAATTTAAAGAATGGAGAGGCTATTGAAAAAGATACTGAAAAGAAAGACGGAGATGAGGATAAAGAAACAGAAGAAAACGAAAAGCCAGATGAAGAAATTAGTAAAGAAAATAAAGAAGAAATAGATAAAAATGCTGAAAATCAAGATAAAAAAAGTAGTGAAGAAAATGCAGAGACGAAGGAAATTGAAAATGAAACAGAAAATAATAAAAAAAGTGAATCTAAGGAAGAAGACGATGAAGCAACATCGTCAAAGAATGAAAATAAAGAAAAAGAAGATGAGAATGAAATAAAAGACAAAAGTGCAGAAATTAATAAAGAGAAAGACAAGGTTGAAGAGAACAAAGAAAAGAAAGACGAGGTTGAAGCCAAAGGGGGAGAGAAGGAAGAACAAGCAGATAAGGCTGAAACGAAAATAAAACAAAAAGATGTGGTCAAAGAAGAGGAGAAAAAACAAAAATATGAAGACAAAGAAAATGCGATAGAACAGAACGATGAGGCCAAAGAAAAGAAGAAAGAAGAACAAAAAGGTGACGCCAAAGAAAAGAAGGGAGAAGAACAAAAAGAAGATACTGGCGTAAATAAAGTGCAGATAGACCAGGCTGATGAAGAGAATAACGAAAAGAAAGTCGAAACTGAAGAGAGTACCTCAGAAACAGACATGGATGATACAAACAAAATTCAAAAAGAAAATTCAACCAAACCAGAATCATCAACAACTGAAGGAGAATTGAATAAAAACAAGAAGGAACAAAAAGAAGAAACGGAAAGTAAAAAAGATGAATCTAAAAATGAGAAAGAAGAAGATAAAGACTCAAAAACTAGCGAAGAGAAAGACGACGTTGTAGAGAGTAAATCCAAATCTACAGATAATACAAAGACAACACAGGAAACGACTGAGGTTTGAATTAAATTAACGAGAAGATTAATTTTCCACATGTGCATGTGTTCGTTGTTTTTACTGTTATATTATGAAACCATTGTTTTTCTAACCAACTTTAGACCGCCTCGCCTTAAGAATTTAACGCCTTATAAATTTTTTCATGTTGTTTTTTTTTCTTATCTTAATCAATAAATTTGTTATTTAGAAAATAACCAGATTACATGTGAAAGTCGTTCTCACTGTTGATCAACGTTCTAAAAGCGTAACTTCTACTTAAAAAAATTAATTAATATTAGTAAGCACACATCTAAGTTTTAAATGTTTGAGTGTTTAACCAATAACTATTTATAAATTCAAATTGGCCAATTAACCGAAATAAGAAATGTGTTAGATGATATACACTGCGCTGCAAAGTTATAGATGCACCATGCAATAGTATTGTATCCTATCTCTGTAGCAAAACAGAGAAGTATGTGATTGCAGAACACATTTGCCCTCTTGTTATTGCTAACACACAAGAAAAGATTTGCCGTTAAAATTGTGGGAATTTGCAAAATGAGTGCTGCGTTATTATATTAGATGCACATAACTTTATTTAATTTAACAATAGTGAAAAAGCACAAAAATTAATAACTAATTTTTATTGATAATCAGTAACTGCACCATTGTTCTCCACGATGTCCATTGACATTGATTCCACATAGAGCCTCAATATTTCTAGATAAAGGCTTAGTCAGTGAGGAGACTGAAGGGAGTTTCAGAAAGAACTCCGGTGGTTTCAAACAGGAAATTTATGGGGTGCTTTTAGTTGAAGTAGCTTGGAGAATATTTACTCCAGAGATGTTGAGGCTGTACATAGAATAAATGCCGAAATGCTTCAGAACATAGTAGCGAACAAGCGGTGGGGCTACTGATTATTAATAAAAAGTTGTTATTAATTTTTGTGCTTTTTCATTATTGTTAACTAAAATAAAGTTATGTGCGTCTTCTAATGTCACACTCATTTTGGACATTTCCATAACTTTATAGGCAAAGGGTAAATATGTTTTTCTATCATACATTTCTCTATCTCTTACTACAGAGATGGGGTACCGCACTATTGCATAGTGAGTCTATTACTTTGTAATGCAGTGTAATATAAAATGGAAGAAACTATAAGCATCATCAATCATATGTATGTTATTATTGCGACTAACTATTTGTAACAGTTTTTATTTCGGTTGTAACAGATATGACAAAAAATTTTGCGTCCTATTTTGGTTTATTATATCTCAACTTTTTCTATCTTATATACATATTCTATATAATATTATATATTACAAAGACAAATGAAGATGTTGGCAACACTGAAAAGACTTCAGAAGAAGGAAATCAATCTAAATCCGACGAGAAAGAAAATCAAGAAACATCTAAGCGAGAGAGTGAAAGTGAAATTGGCATTAAAAGCGACGAAAAAGATGAAATTGACAAAGTTGTGAATGAATCGGATGAGGAAGAGTCTAGTTCTGAAGAAGATGAATCAAAGGTTCGAAAGCGTTTTGCTATCATTATATTAGTGCTGCTATATGCAAATTTAATAGCATTTAAAGCATCATATCGCTTTAAAAAGTACTAAAAAAAGTAAAGGACCTAATTTATTGTTTGTCTTTGGTTGTGTATTAAACATAGCTAACCTAACTTTGCGAATTGAATAAAAAAATTGACTAAGATAAGGAAGGGGTGATAATTCAGCCGACTGCAGGAAGGATTTAAGTCTAATAATTTGTTTAAATACAGCCCAAGGAATTGATATCTTTGGTTTTCTTTGCTTACACGCGATTGTGACAACTTCTCACTCAATATTTAAATGGTGGATTTTTTCTTTTCAAATGGATACAATACAAAACTTATATTTAAGAAAAAACCGTAGTAAAATCTGAGGTGTTGCCCATTATGTTTTGTGAAATTACATTGATTAAATTGTTTTCCATTATTTTGCTTAATTTACTCAAATGATTAAACGTTATCAAAGGCAACCAGGCAACAGC
This sequence comes from Dioctria rufipes, assembly GCA_963924295.1. NCBI lineage: Eukaryota > Metazoa > Arthropoda > Insecta > Diptera > Asilidae > Dioctria > Dioctria rufipes. Next base: position 73,372,355 of record OZ002743.1, on the reverse strand, counting down.
TGTTCAATACAAAGAGATTACCCATCAGAGTAGGCTTCAAGAACTGCATTTAGCATGTGAGTGACAAAGAGAAATATACTAGTTTTTGCTGAAGGAGAATTGATTACATTTTTCAATAACCAAAAACATTGTTTTTTTTACACACTGGCGAATAGGGTGTATTGCACAGCTGTTCAAGAGATTTTTCTTTTAGTATACGGTCGCCAAGTAGTTATGAGGCTCAGGAAGGGCCGTATTCACAAAACAGGTATAATGCGTTCAGTCAAGTTGATTAGTACAAATAAAAAGTCGCGTTATTTATTTCGTCCTTTTACTTAAATTGAGAAAAATCGTCTTTTCACACTTCTAACTGAATCAGGATCTCTTTGACAGATGATAGGTATGGTTAATAGGAATAAAAAAATTATGGGATAGGGTAGGTAAGAGCGATTAAAGTGCGTTACTTCATATTTTATGAATCAACCTATAACTGCTAAACGATACACCTAACGATGATGATGATATAATTTTTTTTTTTTAAATTTAATTTAGTTTCCACGATTTAAAGTCCCGTTATTTTCGTTACATGTGAGGAAACCAGGATTAATTTTCATTTCTTGCATTAAAAAATCGTTTAGGAACAGATATGAAAAATCGATTGGGAGTTAACTCTGTCCACGCACTTTTGCGTCTACTTTCATTATGTCACTAAATTCAAATGTCAACATTTCGGTTTCAACCCCTGCCCTTGGAGCGAAAATTTCGTAGTTCTTACAAATATTGAAAGGAAGGAGGTTTCACTCATCCAATTTTATACATACATATTCCAAATCGATTTCTACTGTTATATTCCAAATAATTAAAAGAAAAGCTCAATGCTTGACGAGGAGCACAATTACAAGAGCTGGTTGATAAGCCAGTGAGTATGAATGAAAGATTGTTTTAAACTAAAATTCGAGATATTTTTCGTCATAGTCTCCTTTTAGCTTCATACTCTATGCTCAAGGGTTTTTGCAACTTTTTAAACCTTCCAAATTAGACGATTTGTCGAACTCTGTACAATTGACATTTGTTAAGCGATGAACTCCTCGTTTGATACGAACTTTATTGCACCATGTTTCGTGTTTGGATAGAGAAAGAAGTCGCAAGAGGCAGGAGGATGGTGAAGCATTTCGCAGAGCAATTCGACAATTTTAGCCATGAAAATTATGAACTGGTGTAAGTGTATTGTAGTTGAAGAATTTTTTCTTGGTCAAATGATTGGCGTTTTTGTATCAATTCAATGTAAAATTTGAAAAAAATGTACCCACAATCTTTCCGGCCGATGGAACTATTTTTGCCTTCTTCAGAGCTCGTTCAAAGAAGAAATCAGTTTCTGGCGTATAATGTTTCATCAACCGCTATATAATACCACAAAAACTCATTTGGATTGCGCTTGAACTTGCTCTAAAACTGCTTCGAAATGAATGTGAATGTGAGCAAACGTAATTAGTAATTATTTGAAATAAGTTAATTTCATCAAGTATCATTAAATTTATCGATTTCAATGAGTTCTTTTCATCCCCCATGGAAAAATGAATTTATTGCAAATCACAGTTGTACTACTATTCTCCTGAAATTAATGACGATTTTGTCAGGATTGATATAATGCGACAGACATATTATCCGTACTCTGGTAGATTTCTCTTGATGCTGGCTGGTAATCACAAGCGTCCACTTTGGATATTGAAGAGCTTTTTTAATTAAGTGTCTTCCTGATTGACTTATAGAGAAGAATGCTCTAAGGAATTTTGAACATTTTTGAAAGTAGACATTATTTAATGCAGCCAAGCTAATACCACAGTATATATCATACAGTAGCCCAGCTCTGTCAAAACTGTCAAGTGAGTAGGATGCTTCTATAAAGAGACTATACTTTCTCTTTCAACAGTTTTAACTAACACACTAGTCAATTTTTAATACATGGATTCCTATGTAAATCTAAAGTGGAAGAAAGAGAACTGATGGCATTCTTAAACTTTTACTAGAGGGAAAGAGGCAAAATACACCACTTTACCGTCAAACAGCTGTTTAGTAATGGAACAATACATTTGTCGCCGATTGCCGATATGTGTACATACATAAAACTAATACTTCCGTCAACGGTCGTGCAGCTAGCTACTGTTCGCCCATTTATGTCCGTATCATACTTAATAGTTCCCTCTTGTGGGAGAAATTTTAAGGTTATGTTTTTTTAATTGAAATTCTAAAATTCACTTTTCAGTAGTTAGTTCTAAGCTATTCTACTGTATGATATATACTGTGCTAATACCCTAGACAATAGTTTAAAGGAATTGAAGATGTGACAGACTGTGGACGAAAATTAGTTCATACGAAATGTCATTGAGACTTACATGTCACTTGCCAGCAGTGAGTAAAAATCAAGGAAGAGTTTAATAATTTAATTAAATGCTATCAAGAATGTAATTGCATTTTAACAGAAGAAAATTTTTTGTTGTTGAAGAGGCCACAAAGAGAAGAAAAGCTACAAGAAAAAATGCTGACTTTATTATTATTAACCTTACCACTTTCCAAAAAAATCAGTTCATTTTAATGATGGTAGGTGGCACTTTTACTGCAATGACACTAAATGGGGTAAAATTTGCTTCATTTGAAAATGAAGAGAAATGTTACACTACACACTTAACTCCATTTAATTCAAAATTAAGTCATTATGTAGATAGTTTGTCTAGGGTACAAAATTGTAGCTTATTTCAAAGCAATCATTTATTTTGTATAGCCAAATTTATGTAAAGTTTGCTTATCCATATATGAAGATTCAGAAATATGTAAATAATACGAAATCGTTTAATATTCTCTTAATAATATCATTAAAAAACCAATCAAAGTCCATAAATATGCAGGAGTTAGTCTGGAACAGATATTGAAGTCTGTTAACAAACAAAAGTCGTATAATACCGAAAAGAGAGAGCATAAAGTTCATCCAAGTTACAGAAACTAGTAACAGTACAATCATTTGGTAGTATTGCCACATGTAGTGCACTAATTATGAAATTTAGTGCATTCTCCTTCTCTTCGCTATCCCTGATGGACCAGGTTTTCTGAGTTCATCGTCTTCAAAACCTGGCGAAACGTCACGATTATTCGCGATAGGGTTATCAGATTCGATGTAATCACCTTCTTCCTCGACTTTTTCATAAGTTTACCCGAGAACACTCTCCGTTTCTTCATCTTCATCGCTATCTTGTAGTGGAACTTGCAAATTATCACAGAAACCATTGCAATTCGTGCAAATAACCGAGCACTTTAATCCAGTCTTTCTGCATCCCTTTTTTGCAAAAAATCAGTTTCAACAAAGCTTCTGGAGCTGGGGGGAATTAACCCATTCTTGCTTTTTTTTTCCATCCCCATCGCTCTGCATTTTGTGTAACTCCGTACCACTCTGTTGGACCTGTTGATAGGTTCGGAACGAATGTTGTCATGTTGCTTTTTCTTTCGGTGGCAATGATACAATATTAAATTTATTTTTATATGCTGATTTGTGAAGCATGTGTATCTATAGTTGTATAATGACACACATTTCATGTCACTGTAACCGTATATCTGGGTCAGCATTTTGGTTTTTGAATACCTGGACAAACACTGTTAACATATTTATTAATATTTTATTTTTCCTTGTTTAGGGAGTGCTGATGTTGTATCACAGCCACTGAAGGCGTGCAAGAATAATATGTTATCTTCGGCTGTTTTATCTATGAAAATTTGTTGTTGAATATATTCATTACAACATTTTTTCCCTTTCCTGGTTTCTTATCTCAGCACCGCACAAAAAACAATGATCTCTGACTGAGAATGTGAGGTAATACTGGATCACAGTTATGGATGAGAAAGTGCGACATTGCTTCCTTTACGCAAAGAAACAGAGATTAATTTCTCATTATTATAGCGTTTTAGATGCACATCGTGAACAACTATCGATTTCAGCCCTTCCCAAGAGTTTGCCCTTTTTGTCCTATATTTTAACCCTTGACTTAAATTGTCTCCAATATTTTTTCCTTCACTTAAGTCACCACACTTCCTTGCAATGGATTTTCACAAACAAAATAATTCACTTGCTTCGAAGACATGGCTCTGGAAATGCGAACGACACTTTACACTCGTACTGATGACTCAGGCAGAATGCTTGAACTCTGTGGCCAGCTGTGCCGTAGAAGGGGCCTCAAAGCCAAGAGAGAGCGTCCCTTTATACGTGCGACAGACTGTATAGGCCGTAGTAGGACGGTTTTTCAACACGTAGTAAAATATTTTTCGTTAATATACGAAATACGCACGCGTGTTGGTGTAGATGTGTGTTGGTTTGCGACACTCGTACGCTGGCAAAGTGAAAATTCAAAAAGAGCTCATCGAATTCTATAACAATACCCGGAAAACTTTTCAGGTAACCCACTTTTTGAGCACCAAATAACTGCACTAATGCGCGTATTAGTTAAAATTTCTATATACTAAAAATAAAAACCGAAACAATTTATTGAATTAAATACTGTACTCCGAAAATACTGGCTAAAAAATTTGTGTCAAATATTTAAACAAAACTAATTCATCAAAATTTTATTTATGATAAAAACTTGTTGCTCTCTCGCTTGTTTGATACTCTACAAATGCAAACATCACATTTTTACTCTTAATAATAATTATAATAAGTAAAATAAGATCTATATAATTCTTTATGTACCTTACATATTATGTAGGTACAAAGAACATAAGAATACTCAATTGAAACTTGTTAAGTCTTCTGCCTAATTTACACAGTGACACTAAGGGCCCTATAACTTCTTTTCTAAATTAGAAAACTAGAATTAGTTTTTTGTATGTTTATTTGTGCCATGAAATTTCGTCGCATTAAGATTTGAAGATGATGTCTTTTAAATGGTGACCCCCGTTTAAAAAAAAATATATATATTTTACAATGTATTTCAATCGAAGTAATCACAATACTCAAAAGCGAATATTAATGTTAATTTGCTTATTGTAATATACCAAAATCAATTTTAAAAATTGGCACTACTTAGTTTTTTTTTTCGATTCCTCGAATAAGGCATCTCCTTAAGTGAACTGGTGTGGTTGCTAGTTTTAAAGAGAAGAAAAAATCTGTTTCTTGTGTCGGATCTCTAAGCGAATAAAAACACTCAAATTACCAAGAGATCTTTATTTAGCTTAATTTTACTTTACATACACCAAACTGCGACTTTCCCTATTTTTAATTTAATCTAAGCTACCTGACTATCGAAGGGGTAGATCTACTAAGACGGCTCTCCTTTCAATTGTTACTGTCATTAAACGGGGTCGGAATCGTGGATTTTTTTACGTTGGAAGCCTTTCTGGACATTGCAGGGACTTCTGACATGGCCATCCCCGTGCTGCTGTGTGAGTGGGAGCTCTTCGGCATGTTATCGTGCAATAGATCGGCCAAATGCTAAGACGCCGATACTTAACCGTAGAGTTGGGTGGTCGAACCTCTCTCAGTGTGTTGGTGGAGAAAGGTTGTGTGCAAAGTGGCGTTTTCTTCCCGGTACTCTCATGTATTATTGGTTGATTCACTTATGACGGTGCTGAAAATGTGGGATTCTCATGTGAAGCGTATGCGGATGACACTCCACTACTCATCTCCAGGCATAGCCTGATGCCTGTGCCTTCATGCAGCGAGGCCTCAATATTGTTGAGGACTGGTGCACCCGTCATGATATGATATTGAAACCAACAAAGACCAGCTTGGTGTTCTTCTCCAGGAAACGTAAGCTAGGGAACTTTGTTCTTCCACACATGTTCTTGAGCACACTCTGCAACTGTCTTGACTCGGAGCTGCCGTGGAGATTGCATGTAGAGGAAAAAGTTAATGCGGCTATGAGGTCTTACGTACTCTGCCACCCCTGGATCTTGTCATTCAGACATATGCCAAAAGAGTTGTGTGTTGATTGCGCTCATGGAGATGTTGGGAGGACGGCTGGGCTGGTTCTTCCCATTGTTTATTGACGTGTAGGCTGGAACGAGAAAACCCTCTGGCCCGCGTGCCACTTGATGCGATGGTACCAGAGCTTCGTTTTGAGCGTTGGTTCTCTGTGAGTTTTCCTAAAAGGAAATCATGGGCTGAGAGAAGTGCCTTATCGCGCCTTCCCCGGTCCGCTTTAAAAATTTTCACCGACTGCTCTCTCACTAAAGAGGGAGCCGATGCGGGTGTTTACTTTCTTGAACCTGACAATGAGTTGGATTAATCACTTGGAAGGCACACCACTGTCTTCCAGGCTAAGTTTTCGCTACCACAAAGGCAGCGAAGATAGGTGTCCTTCAGTGGGTCTGGCGGTCCTCTCTTTCTAGGACCGGAACCCGCCACAGGCGTTGCCACCTCGATTATCGGGTCTCTAATCAAAGCGGATGTTGGTATGAAGCATAAGCAGAGATCGGCGCACCTGAGCACTTGAAGTTGTACAAGACTTTTTTTATGGGCCTAATGGGAATTTCTCTGATTTTCTCTTGGGACTCAGAAGGAAACAACATAGAACTGTGGTTGACATCATCAATGACCACAGCTTGCTTCACGCTCATCTAACAAGGATGAGAGTTGTTGACAGCCCTGAGTGTCTGTCCTGCCTGGAAGGAGAACCTGAACCTGAGAACCTGTGTGCTTGTCTGGCCTTTGCCCGGAGCAAGTTGTATACTCTAGGGTCTGCCCTCCTATCTGTGGATGAGCTGAAAAACTTATCTCCCCAAGACCTTATGCGCTTCATTAAGCAGGTTAGGACAATGGGCCGCCCTGGCCCTTGTGCTTGGAATCTCTTGCTCCTCTGCCGAAAAAAAGCTACCTCGCGCTTGGGTAACCCTGAACCGACTCAAAAGTCGCCAGACAAGTCATTGGTCTTTTTATGCTCAATATTCGGAAGCAAATTTTACTCGCAACGCGGATATGTAAACAACCGACAATAACCTTCTCGTTTGTTCTACCGATTGAAGCACCTGAGTCACTTAATAGTAAGCAATAGCATTATATAACAATTACCATGCGAGGTAATTATTAAGGTAATTGTTGATTGCTTTACTAAAGCGCTCATCTCATCCAGCTGTTGGGCTAATCAGCATAAAAGCCGACGGCTGCAGAACAATTCCATGCGGAGTAATTGTTTAGCAATCGCTGATTATTTTTCCAAAATGCGCATCGTTGGCTGTTGTGGTCCATTACACTTGTTCTATACATGTTCTGGGTGCGTCGCAGAATTTTGTTCATATTGGCGATTGGGTCTAACACAATACTATTACGCCATGAAAAATTGCTGGTTAGGCTTCACCTTTCAACGGTTTGCTATTGTTTGGGGCTCTGGAGGCCACTGAGGTAGCGGTAGAGCTATCTGGCACCTATAAAAAAATCATCTCTAACGACAATGCTCTTTACGGTACATGTATTCATGATGAAATATTTCATACACTACATAGACCAAACTTGGAAGTTTGCATGTATACAATACTTTTGAAGCCTGAATATGTTCGCTATGGACTACGGTAGTCCTGTAGAAAGTGTGCTTATGCATGTTTCTTCTGATCTTATTGGTTCTTCCCTAATGCCCACATATAGCGAACATAACAAGAATTTAATAGCAAACAATCGAACTAATATTTCCTTTATTGAACCTAGTCCATATTTGACAGCCAAGACAAAAAATGGCAGGATACAATAAGGAAAAAACTTCAAACCTATACAAAACTGTAAAATATTTTAACTACGTTTATGCTAGATATATTATACACACAACTTCATCTTCTTTATTTATTACACAGTTGGTTAACTTTACCTCAAGTGTCAAAAATAAACTTACGACCAAGCTGCGCTAATATCACTTGATGCATTCTGCGCCCTTTATGTCACAGTGTGAAATTGGGCTTTTCACTTTAAAAATTATCACTTCTTTTCTTTCACCTCTTTCAATTTATTTATAAATTTCTTTTCCACTGCTCTTTTTCTCTATTTCTCTCTTGTTTTTGCCCGAGTTTTATTTTCAGATTTTGTTTGCACGCTGTTTATATTCCGCCAATTATTCAAAATAAACTATAATTTGCTCATTTCAATTTAGGAAAACGATGAGCAGATCGAAGCAACTAAAACTAACGGGACAACATCCAGGGAACCATCAACTGAAAAATCATCAGAAAAGGGAGCTTCTGAGAAATTAATTGAAACTGAGAAAAAAGCAGCAGAAGAGTAAATAATAAGCGCAGAGGGAAGAACGAATTTATTTTTTGAAAAAACGACATTTATTCGAAAATTTAAACGATGCTTTATGTTTTTGTTTAGAAAAACCCCCCACACACATTTAGCCAATGCTTAAAAAAGGAATTGTTAATACATAATTATTTATTGATAAAAATGTTAGGCGTTTTATGATTTTTTTTTTTATCAATTTATAGAAAAAGTGAAATGTGGACCTTGTACGTGTTTTGTGCTTTGTACAAGACTAACTTCAATGAAATTATGTTAAAAGAATAAAAATACCCGAAAAACTTAATAATAGAAATAAAATAAACAAAAAAAGAAATTAATAATCAAACAATGTATTCAAAAGTAGTAGAGCACATAATATATCATATCAAGATTGTCCTCCACATATTAAGGCTGTTTTTCATTACACACCAGGTTCTTAGCGGCTTTGAGAACTTTAAATCCCATAAAACGCATTATATACGTATTAAATATTTCAAATTATTAAAACACATAATGCCTTCGTGTTCAATTAATGCCTTAAAATTAAAATAAATTCCAACCCAGTAGTGGAAGTGAAACCCATTGTTAAAATATAAAGCACAATTCTCGTTATATAATATTAGGCCCAGAGTAATTGTTTACATTTTTACGGAAATTGGAATTTTTCAAATGTTATTTTGCATGCATACATCATACGTTTGTAAATAAGAAGTTAAAAATAATTATTCCATTAAAAAATTATATACGACTCAGTTTTTAAGAACAATAAAACATTTTTAATAACTACCGCTGTATTATTTGTCGATTGCTGTTTAAATTTGTTCCTTTCAATATATCATCACAAGCTTCACTATGGATGGATAACTTTTTGCTGAGAACAGATACATGCCATGCCAATAATAACAATGTGCTTCCTCAGTGGTCGGCGATCAGAACAATTCGAGTTTAACATCCATTCCTACTGTACCTCAGAAGCTACTTTATTTTTTCCATAGACGGAATCGTCATGAAATGCTTGCATGGTTTTGTCCAGTAATGCCCCCTCCAGCACATGCTGCTGTGTACCTTTGTCTATGATCCTCTTGATGCACACAGTGAACCCACACATTGGCTCTTGGCCTACTAGAGGTGTAGCTGAGCAGGGCTGTCCTTAACCAGGTGGACGCCCATGGCACTTTAGGATATTGGGGCCCTCTAACAAATTATTTTTTTCCCCATGCGGGAATCGAACTCAATTTTACATAGATGGAGAATAGAAGAATTTTAAGAAATTTCAATTTTAACGATTCTAAATTAAATCATAAATACAAGAGGGGAAAAAAACGCCTCGTCCGGGGTTTGAATCCGCGACCTTCCGCTTTCCGGGTAATTTATCTTACCTCTGAGCTAATGAAACAGATGCGTTTCCCTCTTGTATTTCTTATTTTATCTAGCCTATTAAGCCATAGCTTCTTTCAGCTGGCATTAACCAGTAACGATGAAAGCGCACAAATAAATTATTTTCTTAACTACTTTGGGTTACCAACAGGCATAATAAGGAAAAATACAATCGCAAACACTGGAAACACCGATTGTAAGTTCAAAGGAAAGTAAACTGTTTTTCAGTCCCGAAAAGAAAGTTAACGTAAATATCGTTAAAGAAATCCCCGACCAAATCTCCTGTTTAAATTAAAGGGATAATCTTGCGAGTCGATTTAGTTTTTTTTTTTTTGTAATCAAGACAGACAGGGTTGCCAGTATTATTTTAACATCAACCAACGGTATGCAATTTTTATACCCTAGATAAAATCTATAGGGTATACTAAGTTTGTCATTCCATTTGTAACTTATAGAGCAAAATAGATTGAACACCCACCACTGACTTATAACAATGGACTGAGCGATTTGCTATTTCATGTGGCACAAAAAATATTGTGTTTCTGTATATCACCGTTAGAGCACCCTTTAAAACGATTACATAAAAAACATGTAAAACTCAACCAATCAGATGAAATTTTATACCCGAAAATCGAATTAAATTAAAAAAATGTATTTTCTTGTGTCCAAGTGATATTTTAATCGCTTATAAAGAATTAAACTCATTCCGATTTTAATTTTCAAAAGTTATTCTTAACTGAATCCTGCTTATGGGCAAGAGAGACGGAGCATGGTAAACACTATCTTTACCTGGTGATTGCATCTGTAGCCAACATAAAAACATCAAATGGCATAAGCAAATGTTCCAGAATGCAATATTTTCTGTTGGTAGCTCTAACTCTGCCATAGGGCGAAAGAGAGAACTATAAAACTTGTGCCATGCTTTCCTATAGGAAAATGACAATACGCTCAGTCCATTGTTATAAGTCAGTGACACCCACGCATAATATTAAAAATTATTTTGATTTTTGCATGTTCGTTTGTCCGCACAAAAATTCGAGAATGTTTCCATCTAGCTAGAAAGCTGAAATTTTGCGCAAGGCCTTTTTAGAAAAATTGTCAATGTTTTCCTCAAATGGGATAAATCAGGCAACTCCTTCATAGGTTGCCATACAAAAGATTAGTTTTTTACTATATATTTTGCCAGTCCCAGACGTTTTTATTATACTGAGAAGTTCTTCAAAATATACACCCTTATATCGTTGTCACTTTAAGTGAGAAATGGCGTTACGACACAAAAATTGTATTATAATTGTCGTTGTTGTTTAAAGTGACATTTGTCGAAAACATACGATGAGCTGATACGAGGTTGGAATGTGATAGTTTCCGTTTGTAGCAAATTTAGTTTAAATCATCTTGTTGCAGAATATTCGTCCGTTTAGGCTAACCGTATGGCGTTTAGAACAATCTATCACGTGACTTATTTTAGCTACCACTTATGATATATAAATATATACGAAACCATATGCAAAAAACAAGATTCGTATGACGATGCCTTCTTTTCTTATGCTATTCTTATCAAACAGGTTCGCGATATTGCGCGTTTACAACACTTGCCTACTCTTGCATCTGTCTTCATGAATATTCGTCGTACAAAGAAAATAAAAATAGATTTATGCCAAATTAATATAACTCACCCTTATTATCGTTGTCACTTTAAGTGAGAAATGGCGTTACGACACAAAAATGGTATTATGGTTGTCGTTTAAAGTGACATTTGTCGAAAACATACGACTTTGGACGTATTACTGTTGTCGTATTAGGTAGACAAATGTCGATGAAAGTGACAATTTTACTCACTTGGTTTTCGTAAGTGACAGATGTTAGATTTGTGTAAGGAAAAGGAAAATGCAAGCAGAAAATGATAAATTTTATAATGGCTTTCTAAGTTGTTCATTAAAACATAAAATTCGGTAGATTTTTATAAATTAAATTTTTTTTTTGCAATTGTAGTGTAAAGATTACAACAAAAAAACAATTTGAAGTCATAATAGATTTTATGGTGAAGCATCCTGTTATAGCTAAAGGGCTAAAATACATAGCGTTTATATATATTTTTTTCTTTTAAACACTTTCAAAAATAACAATACCACGAAATAAGACAAACCTCACTTTTGTCTACACCCTGACGCATGCCCTGATGCTACCTGTCCCTTTAAGTGACAACTATAATACGGCTTTGAAGAAAAATGTCACGTCACACCGTTCGACAACGATAATACGAAAAGTGAAGTGAAGTGAGAGTGACTGCGAAGCTTGTCACTTTGGTGAGTCGACAACTGTAATAAGGGTGACTATGTCTATACGTCACCTTCATTGGGTGAACCTTCTCCATCGTCAATGACAATTTATATACAAAAACGCCTTAACTTAACTATTCAGTGAAGCACTGAACTTCCAACAAATTTTCTTAATAAGACTGGTAAAAAAAAACCTTTTGAAATATACCGCAATCATTAGTACTTGCTCCTAGCGATGTTCAACGACGTTATTACCTATGTACTTAATTTTATAATCGTTTTCTTTTATTGGTATTATATGTTAGAATTTGTGTCTTTATTATCTTCTTATCTATAAGAATTCAAATATATTTTCTTTCAAGATCTAAATGTGTGCTATCTTTCATGGTTTAAGTAATTGTAATATTTCAGCATATAAAAAAAAATGGAAAGAACTTTTCCGATCTCGTTGCTTGTCCCACGTAGAAATCCAATACTCTGTGGGTAAATTCGTCGGTAAAATCTCTCATTTAATAATTTTCTCGGCTTCAGAATGCGGAAATTTACTTTGTGAATTAACACCTCACACAAATTCCTGTTTGATGGGCATCTGCAGTCATTTCCCAGAATATTTGAACGATCCTCGAGTGAAGGGCTTTTATTTTGTTTCTCCTCAGCTTGATCCGTTTTGGTATTCGGTTTTAAGTGACCATTTCCACCTTGACTTTTACAATTGCTTCGCTTTTTTTAATAAAAACTATCAGCTTGTTCGCCAAAACTTCAAACTCTTCTTTTGTCCCCAAAAAACTAGTTCTATCTCGAATTGCTGCCCTGTCAATTAGGTGGAGTTCGGTTCGTACAGACGCTCCGTGCATACAGAAAGCAGTCCGCGCATACATGACGCAGCTAGCCTCAGTGTAGATTACTGCTGCATGCAATATGCTACTACCATAACATTCTAGCCATCCCCGTGACAATAAATAGAAAGAAAAAATTGCAAGAATTCAAGGTGAACAAGTGATCTCCACAAGGAGGACTTAAACGAAGCGAGCATTTTCAAGGATAACAAATATAAGAGGATTCACTGGATCCTGAGGAAAAAGTATGAAACATAATCATAACTAAGCAAACTCCAAGGATCAGTTTTTTCGGAAATTCTGCTCCCAAAATTTTCTAGCTCCATACTGCTTCGATAGCATCCTTTCCGTTTGTTTCCGTGACAAAATATTTTTGAAAGAAAATTTCAAGGCAGTCACCTTTATTATGGTTGTCACCTCACTTCAATTGATACGACTGTGTAAAATTCATAGGAACTCATAACAAATGAAATAAAAAAACGACAACGACTTTTGTCACTTGCTTCTCGCTCAATGCTCAGAATATTTTCAGTTAAAATCTGTTTATTCTTCATTGTTTTCTTTCGTTCCGATGAGTTTTACACAAGTCGTTCGTATCACTTGAAGTGAGGTGACAATCATAATATGGGGGTAATGTACAATAGTCCATGAAAATCTCAAGAATTCGAAGTGAACATTTCTATAACAGATTTTCACTGGATTTTGAGAAAAAAGTTACCAGTCAACCCCAGCAAAACAACAATTATTCCCTTCGCCAGAACATTATCCTTCTTCTGCAATATAACTAGCCCTATCCCCTTTGGTAAGGAGGTCCCAATGTCCAAAGATGCTAAATACCTTGGAATAACTCTCGATGATAAGCTCAATTGGAACAAATATATTGACGAAAAGTCCAGTAAAGGACACTAATTCTGTGGAACTGTAGAAAACTGACTTGCTCAACATACAAGCCAAGCATAATGATTTGGCAATAAAAACCAATAGTCAGACCCATGATCACCTATGCTTCAACAGCATGGTGGAACAAATGTACACAAAAGACAACCATCAGAAAGCTAAACAAGCTCCAAAGGATGGCTTGGCTAAGTGAACTATTGAACCTACCAGCACATTGTTGAAAAAGAGGCTGGACAAATGGGTATAGTGAATGGGAATCCAAAAGCCTACACACTATAACAGAACGAAAAGAAGCAAATCCTGGTAGTTAAACACAACCTCTATCTGCCTCTAAAAATAAAGATACCAAATAGGGAGGAAATATATACAAATCTAGAAAATGAAGCCCAAATTTGGTACACTGACGGTTCTAAAACTGAGAAAGGAGTACCTCAGGAAAACCTCAATCGATCCTACACTAACAGAAAAATATGTACATATCTATATACATAGCCAAGCAAGGCATTGAGAAAAAAGCCTTAGCACAAAGAACCACCTAACGCTTCAATTGGTGCCAGGACACTTGGGAATTGATGGAAATGACAATGCAGACGCACTGGCCAAAAAAGGAACATCCATGCCCCTCATAGGACCGGAATGATTTTGCGTCATTTCGTACAACATCGTAAAACTGGATCCAAAACAGAATGGACCAGATGTGGCCTTCAATGATTGGCTCCAGGCAGGCCAAAAAATTTATTAAAGGACCTTTACCAAAAAAGAGCCTGAATCTCCTAAGGCTACCGAGGAATCAACTCAGAATCAATACAGGAGTCCTAACTGGACACTGCAAACTAAAACACATGCATCGGATAGGTATATCACCCACTGATGTATGAGGCCATGTCTCGAAGAGTATAAAACATCGTAGCACGTCTTATGCGAATGCGAGACCATTGCACACCACTGTAGATTCCGGACTTTACCATATACTTGTTAAAGCCTGCCGACTTCGAAGAAATTTCATCCAAAAAATACTGCTCTTCTTAGAAGATGTGTGATTGTTCGATGAACTACAAAGTAAACTGTGCACAATAAGCCAATGAATGGCTTCAGTGCAAAGGTCACTCAATCCACTTTTACCTCGCTAAATCTAAATCTAATTGATTCCCATGGAGGACTACTCAAACGAACCGGACGCGTCTTCTAGGATCATGAATATGAAATATTTTCAAAAGCATTCATTAGCTTCTGATCCTGATTAGTTTTATCTTGGGATTTGCAAAAATTAAAAAATTGCAGCTGAATAAATCTGTAAATTTGGGATATTGCTTCCATTTTTCTTGCGACTCTGTATATATGGGTAAGAGCGGGTCGCATAGCCCTAGCCAAATTGATTAATGTCCAAAAGATAGCCTTCAATTTCACTGGAAACGAATCGATAACATCCCATATCAACCTCTGTAAACATCTCCGATGTATTTCGCTTTTCTATATCGTTTTTTCTCTGCTCATTGATTTAATGAATTACCTAATCTGATCACTGCATTCTCATTGCAACCCGCACTCATCCCTTCAATATATTTCCCAGCCATACAGTGGTATTTTAAGATGTCTTCTTATTGCAGATGTGGAACAGTTTACTCTGTGTTCTGTGTCTGTCCTCGCACTTACATAACTACATGTAATATCATAGATGGCACAAGAACTAGATGTCGCATGCAGTAAGAAAAAAAATTTACAAAATTTATATGGCTGGGTGGGTCCATTCCGGAATGGACTACAACATTTAAAATGATATATACGTCGAGTGATTCAATTTTTTTGTATCTGAAGTATTGAGTAAGTCGAATAAATGTATGCAGAATGTACTACCCATTTCACAATCTGTATACTCTCCTCTAGTATGCGACATCTAGTTTTTGTGCCATCTATGGTAATATGTATCTACGCACTCTCTTCATATCCCCTAATCTCTTATAAATTTCTCTTCCTACTTTGCCAGCTTTTACCAAAGGATCATAAGTCAATAAAACTCTCACATAAATATATTTATTATAAACAAGTTCTTGTTTAATTATCTTAAATTGACAAAAATACATGAATTCTAATATGTTTACATATAAAAACAGTTTCGTAGAAGACAATTATATTTTTTATTGTATTTTTTAAAGTTTCTCCTTTTTAATGATTATCGAAACACAAGAAAAAGATATTAAATAAAAAACAAAAAGTACCAAATAAATTATAACGTCTGAACGTACCTTCATTACTCTATCCTTTCGTATTTATATTTTAAGAAAATTTTCTCAAGAAGTATATGTATATTGTAAAATAAAACAAAAAACAAAAAGCTTACAAACCTTTTGTCACGTACGTTCTGCTTCGTAAGTTACACAACACAAGTTAAATGCAAAAAAGAAAGCTTTTAATTTTCAGTCTGTTCTTAAATAAATAACGAATTGCAATGTTTTCTATTAGTTGCATTTAACGGATAGAATAATTTTGTTAATTTTTTTTTTTAAAGATAACTGAAAATAACTTGTGAAATATTTTTTGTACACGACACATACTCCATGAATCTCGTTTTTCCTTCAACTTCATATTTCGCAAGCATTTTCTTTATATCTTCGAGAACTTATTTTAACTTTTGTTTTGTTTTTTACTGTTTATTTGCTAATATAAAATATATAAAAATTTTTTCCTACCATAATTTAACATTAACTACTTATCTCTCCTGTTATTTAAATAAAAAGATTCTAAAGACTTTGGTAGCTGGGGTAGTAATATCAAAGAAACATAAGTAAACACACTACGATTTTTGTTAGAGAATGGGAGTACAGTACGCTACCATATCATGGAAATACATTTTTATGTGATACTGGAGAGCCTCCGGTCGAGGAATCCAAAAAGAAAAAAGTTGTGATAATTAAGTTTGTTTTTCTCTCCACATAGATACATACCTCTGCGGGTTAAAGTATGTTTCCTAGGTAATATATAAAACATAATGTCTATGGGCATGCTTAGTCTTATTCAAGTAAACCGCTAAAAAATTTGCTTTGTGCTCTTAAAATTACAAAAAAAATCTGAAGGCTTACTTGAATCTATAAAAATTCGGTCATTTGTTTTCTCGATAATATGAATGTTACACAACAGTATAATATGAACAAAAAAAAAACGTATTCTACCTGAGTACCGAGTATGAAAACCCGACGGGTCGTAAACAACCCTGTCACCTGGGCATTCCGTAAAAAAAAATAGCAGCGCATAGGATGGAGAATGTTAAAGAATTGTGCAAAGAATAGGAAGCGGAAGACATATTTTGAGTATAGGCATTTCAGTATTAAGCCTAACTTACAGTTTACAAGTGAAATAAACCTAATCGCGATAAAATTGAAAAAAAACAAAAACAAAAAACAAGTAAAAAACCTAGAATTGGTCTAAGACCAATTCTTATGATACCCTAGATGACTGCCCGTATGTCATTTCGAATGTGCAAGTTTGATTTTGAAGTGGATTTTCGCCTATATTTCTAGCACTGCTCGTCGGCCAGAAAAAATTATTATAACCAATTTTATAGAATTTCACATTCAGAATAACCTTTCGGTACAATTAAGACGTCTAGGACTGATCGTTTTCACAGTATACGTAAAAAGCCAAAATTTTCATATGACAACTCCAAGATGGAGTTGCCCGATTTAGTTCATTTTTAAGTACAATAAAACCGTGTAGGACTTTCGTTTTCACAGTATACGTAAAAATCCTAAATTTTTACATCAATTTAGTTCCATTTTGAAATTGCATTTACTATTTTTATGAAAATACTATGTAAAAAATTTCAGCTCTCGATGTCGACGCGTTCTCAGGTAGTGGCCAAATATGTAGTAAGTAAAAAACGAAATTTTTGTATGGCAACCCTACGGCGGAGTTACCCGATTTGTCCCATTTTCGAACTTAATTTTACTTTTTTTAAAAAGGCCATATTCAAAATTTCAGCTCTTTAGGTACAAGCGTTCTCGAGTTATCGTGAGGACAGACGGACGGACATTTAAAAATAAAAATAACTTTTAATATTATTCGTGGGTGTATAGCTCTACCATAATTATTTCTAGGTATTACAAACGGAATGACAAACTTAGTATACCCTTTAGATTTTCTCTAGGGTATAAAAATGTCCTTTTTGCTTTTTATGTGCTCTCCAAAAATTGATTAATTCAATTTAATTGCGAACATTTTAATTAGTGACAACGACATAAAGTGTGTAATGCAGAAATGGACCGATATAAAGACAGCGATCGCAGAGCACGAGCTTCTTAAGTCCACTAACCTCCTCTAAAAACCGTTTCAGTATTGAGCTTGTGGAAATAGTTTTACGACGATGAGGAGACCATCTCCTAGGAGATCAACTTCTAGAGTGGATGTACTTCGGGGAAATAGTGAATGCTAGACGCATATAGAGCGGTTAGAAAAATTAGTGGGAATCCTTTTCAGTAAAAACTCAAGTCATCTAAGTTACTGGGGGATTGCAGGTCGTCTGTGGATAAGCTGTCACCTCGAGTATTGGGTCTCTCATCAAAACGGATGTTCATAGAAAACATCAGCAGAGATGGGCGAACCTGAGTACTTGCAGGTGTACAAAACAGTTTCTTTGATGGGCTCAATGGGAATATCCCTGATTTTCTCATGGGGCTCAGAAGAAAACAATGTAGAACTGCGGTTGGCATCGTCACCGGCCACAGCTCACTTCACGCTCATCTTACAAGGATGGGAGCTGTTGACAGCCCTGAGTGTATGTCCTGCCTGGAGGGAGCGCCCGAGACAACCGAAAACTTTTTGTGTGCGTGTCCGGCCTTCGCCCGGTGCAGGTTGGATACTCTAGGGTCTGCCCTTCTATCTGTGGGTGAGCTGAAAAACTTGCCTCACCAAGACCTGATTAAGAGGACAGGAAAGTTTTGATGGCCTTCTAGCAGGACAGCACATTGGGCCGTTTTGGTCTCCGTCCTTGGGATAGGGTCTCCTGACCTCCTGCCTTAAAAAAAAAATACGTGAATAATCAACATACCAACAAACAAAACAGGCATCCCGATCTCAAACCCTGTAAGGTAACCTCAATCTTACAGCTAGGAAGTGGTTAGAAAAGAACGAGCAACTAGCTTATGGCTCCATGGAAAACGTCTAGACATTGATGCCTAATCTACAATGCATGGTAAAACCACGTCGTCAAAACGATATCGTTTGCTGAAGAATGCATATAAATACACGAAATATGTAAGCCGTGGTAAGCTGCCAAATTAAGCTGTAGACCTGTCAATTATCATAAATGTAGTTGCTTTCTCGATTTCATTGCAGAATTACATCAAAGGAAGTATTTAATCTCAATAATTTATACTATAGTAAAGTGGAATAATATAAAATATTGCTTTCAAGACTGAAAGTACAAGTTCCAGTTTGAAAAGAGCGCTCTAAGAAATTTCTTGAAACACTTCCCTGGCGGTTCGCAGCACTTTTTTTTCTATCCCAGTTCATTGATTTTTTACATAGGCATGTCCGCAGAGTTAAGCGCCGCACTGCTGTTCTCAAGAAGTGCTCTAGGAGGTATGCTAAATGATGAGCGAAGAAGTTTTTTTAAGCTGTGTTTTCAAAAACTTTAATGCGATTTTTGAATAATCATCGGAGTATTTAATCCTTTGATTATATAGCAAATTCTATATAATCAAAGACTTAATCTATCTTAATCTCCTAAGAGGCCTTCAAGACTGGTTCCTGAGAACAGTGGTCAAGGAGGCAAGGATCTAGTATGGAGAAAATCAGCTACATGCTTCCGAGCACCGCCACAATAGACCACTTAGAGGGCTATTTATTTTTATATTTTTATTTTTTATGTGTAGAGAACAAGGAAATTTCATCTAAAAAAATATAATAATATAGCCAAAGATCAGATTACATTCTAATTACTCTGAACTTCACATTAAAAATGAGAAATGCGTTATTTCGCACAATAGTGGAAAATTTCACAGCTTGGATTCGTGGAAAATTAGATGAAATCACCTCTTATTGCACTTCTGCTGGAGGTCTTCAAATAATTTTCTACAGAGCTTACTCCAAAGTGATGGCTATAAAGGCTCTTGAGTTACTTACTTGCGCCTTTGCTTATTTTTCTGGATAGATCAGTGGATATTCTTCTAAGAAGCTTTCAAATGATGCCAAGGGAAGCGCTTAAATTGTTTTTCTTTCAGAAGTGCTGGTTTTTCGTCCGAATGGGATCAAACCAACCAATACTGAGGAAATTTAAAGCGCTTCGACAATATGTATATACATATATTATTTGTGTATGTAAACAGAATAATTTTTGAACAATCGTCGAAGTTCCAATCTTCCTTATTACATCTCTTTTATAGACTACCGTAATTTTTGACCCAGACAGATTTCCACAATTTCAAGGATTTTCCAGCCAGCAGATTTTCCGTTATAAATGCCAACGTGGAGAAAATAAATTAATTAGATAGAGCCTGATGATATGGTCACAGAATGTTAAACTTTAAATCGAATCTCTGGGGCCGGATTTTATAACATGGAGAATTGCGGAATTTGGGAAATGAATTCGCTAGTTCACTTGTTCATTTTTTCCGATGTTTTGCAAGTGGAAAATTAAGAGGAAAAATTCTCAACTGACAGTATTGTCTGTTTTTGTTGTGTTTTGTGAAAGTACCCAGGTACCTTTGGAATTTTCCAATTAAATTATGAATTAACCACATATCCTAGCTATATTTGAAAAAAAAAAATTATGACTATCTATGCAATACTTACAGAGTATACACATTTTGGTGAGTTAAGACACCCGCTAAAAATGGTCAATGGTCATCTGCCAGTACAGAAGAAATGCTATAAAAATTTTAAATATGCTAGTTAAAGCTTGTATGTAGGATGAAATCTCATCTACCATTTTGTCCTCTACTTAGATATGTAACTAGTTTTTGAGTCCGATAAATGGTTTTGGAGATAATTGCAAAAGAAATGAATCAGCCCTTTTTGTTGGAAAAATGGCAGTTTTTTGGTACAAAAATGATCATCGTGGTTAGTGAAAAGAATTATTTTTAGAGCAAATAGGGGTTGTAATTAACCCCCCAATTTAAACCTCCTTGGTAATTTTGATACAAAAAAATTGATTTCAATTATTTTTCAAAAGAAACGAAATTTTCCCGTTTTTATCTCCACCTCTCTGGGTTCACCCTTTAAATTTACACCCTAGTATTGACGCATATCTTACCTATATTGTGAAAAAAGAATTATTGAAATCCATCCAACATTTACAAAGAAATAATAGTTGAGTGTCAAGATAATTTGAAGTGACCTGAAAAAAGCTCAATTTAGACGTCTTCCACCACAAAAGAGACTCTATAAATTTTTTTTTAATATAAACGTTAAAGCATGTTTGTAGAATGGGATCGCACACATATCTAATTAGTTTTTCAATTCGATAAATAATTTAAAAAGAAATGAACCAGCCCTTTTTATATCCCCTCCTGTTTTATACTACTAAGAAAATCTGGAGTCTACTTGTAGTAAAAAAAACAACTCGAATTACCTATTGAAACTGTAAGCATTAAATAAAGCTTAAAGATGTCTTTTCCAATATCTAATTATAATACAAAAATCAGTCAATGGAATTATTAAAACCAGCATCTTTCTGCAGTATCCGTTAAATACAATTAACAGCACTAAAAAAAACATTATATAATTTATATTTAGCATTTTAAAAAGAATTCTTAATTAGGAATGAAATGAATAGTATTTAAATTAATTCAACAAATATTTCCATAATATTCAAAGATAAAACCGTTTCTAAATAAATAAATAATTAACTCAAGTTCTTGGGTCGCTTTCATATCCTTCTTCATACATGTTGTAGATATACATAATTCATTAAAGATCATACCAGAAACCACAGACTTTTCTTATTTATTTTACTCTTCGTCATCGGATGTATCCGTAGTAAATTCACTTTCATTATCTTGCTCATCATTGTGCTCAGATTCAGACTCACTAATATCCCATTGCGGGTGATCGGTTGTAACCGCAGGTGCTTTCTGAACATCCAGTTTAAGCTCTTGTTGTTGATCCAGTCCAAGATAGGAATCTACGAGTAAAAAACAAATAATGTGTAATTATAAAATAATTTATATTATATATATTATAATGTGACAATCAGCGCCCTCATGAGACATTACTGCCTCAATTAGTACCAGTGCATTCTTAGCTTCCTTACTGGTAGAAGCGATACCTATCTAACATCTCTGACCGATATTTGGGTCACGGTGCTCGGTTGTATCAGCGTGACTCCACGCCGAGGTCTATCTTCTGAGCATGCACACTTGCTAGACTCAAAAATACACTGTCTCTGCCAGAAATATGGGCACCACAAACCACCACGTTGTTCCCATCAAGGGGCCTCACCATGTCGAGGTGGATAGCTTCCTAAGCTTTCCAGGGCTCCTCGACCCCGTGGTACCAAATTTGACATACATGCCTATCTAATTGGTATGGCTTCGTAATCCAGGCCCATAGAACGAACCGAGGTTACTCCAAGTGGATTCTTCATGCAGATTCCTTTTATTGGCACCAAGGTGTCAATGGCGACCACATGAAGGTTAAGATACGCCCTTCGAGTCTGGAGAAGCTTGAGATTACAGCCTGTAATCTTATAACTGGCATGAATATTAGACATATATCAAACTACAATCAGGC
The DNA here is from genome assembly GCA_963924295.1 of Dioctria rufipes. Taxonomy (NCBI): domain Eukaryota; kingdom Metazoa; phylum Arthropoda; class Insecta; order Diptera; family Asilidae; genus Dioctria; species Dioctria rufipes. The sequence goes on along the minus strand of OZ002743.1, from coordinate 73,350,018 downwards.
ATACTTAACTTATCAAATCCATCAATCTTCAACATCCTTGCCCTAGCATTTTTTTTTAGATCTTATTTATATTCGATTCCCATGAGCACATAAAAACTTTGTACATGACTTCGTTGCCATCGTACCCTACTACAGTACTCACTGAATCAAAAATCTCATATGTATTTGTCTCGCGTGGGGTCGCGCATGTGACCATATAACTTCCGTGTATGCTGTACAGGGTATCATCACCACAGCTAATACAGTGCCCCCGATGGGAGTGCTCCTTCAGTTACAACAGTATTCCAACAGTACTACACTTTTAGTCGTTATGCATGCATGATAAAATTAGTTTTTTGTGTTAACTTATAAGACAACTCTTTAATAAGACCAACTTTTATAAAATTATTCTGCGATCATCTGTATGAATATTATGCAGTTATCATAAGCAAATTTGAATTAGACGACTTAAAAATATACTTAAATTCGGTCGATCGACAGTTTGTTGATTATGTTTTGGTACGGAGCCTGACTGCGCGAGCCCGACTTACTCTTAATTGAATTATTTTATATTAGATTGCCAGACCATCAGGGAAATATTCGTTAATGTATTTAGCAGGAAAGTAAGTAGGGTGTGCAGAGCTCGCAAAACTGAAAATCGCTCACACAGTTAAACCGATTAAGAACAGTAGTGGTATCTTATTGTTTTTGCCACAATTGCGTCTTTTCCCAAGAATGAACTCCGCGGTTGCATTAATAATATAAATTTTTAAAGCTGCACGTTTACCAACTACGTTATGACCGTCTTTTAATTGACAAATATGAACAACTATTGTTAAAAATATTACGGAAGTGTATATACTTAAAGCAAATTTGACTGAAATTTATTTGGCGCGAGTCCTTTTTTCAGACTTGTCTGTGCCATAGTCCCAATGGCACGGTGAGAAAAAACGAAGAAACGTAGTTATGAAGGTTGATAAATGTTGGAAATCGAGTATGTATGTTAGTAGCGCTTATATACTTAGTATGCATGGTATGCCATAAGATTACTGGTGTTAATCTTTTAGACTCTCTAGCCTTGAATCGGGCATATCATAACCTTCGCGTAGTCCCCGCTGACAACGCCTATTAAAGTTTGTGTTTGCCAGTATAGCATATGGACAAATCTTTTCAGACGTTGCTAATAATATCTTAGGCCCGAATGGAGTAACCAGTCCCATTACTGCAAGGATATCTACATGCAAAGATAGCAATGGGAATACTCATGACCTTATGCTCATGTGCTACGAAGCCATACCAATTGGGTAGCCGACATTGCTAGCTTAGTACGAGATGAGGAGCCCTGGATAGTGCTGCAATTAGTAGTGCTATTCGCCTCAACATGGAGTAGGCCCCCTTGTGAGAGCATCGTAGTGGTTGTGATGGCCCATATGCGGACAGAGAGAGGATCTCTGAGTCGGCATGACATGAACAGAAGAGTATGTCCTGTTGTATAACTGCATACTGCGTCCGAGGATTTGAAGGATGGTCGCTTATTAATGTATGCTTAGAGGATTGGCTTTCGCGTGGAGTTGGCTAAATCAACCTGGTGCCGTAACCCAAATATCGGTAGAGATTTTAGATAGGTCTCGCTTCGACCAGTAAGGAAGCTAAGAATGCAAGCATGCACTGACAAAAACTGGTACTCTTGAGATAGAATATAATATATCCTTAATCTTGAGGTCGCTGATTGTCGCCTGTGTACTAGTCCATGCATTCAGACTGCCGTGAGATTAAGGCTTAATAGCTAGGTGCTCATGTAAAACCCTGACAGCTTCCTGTCTTTTGTCTGTGATTGCAAAAGCGAAGAAGGAACACTCTGCGATGGTAAAAAATAATCTCAGCATATTTGGAAACAACAAATTAGCTTTGGGTTGTGGTGATATAGAAAAATTGGTACAGTATATCTTAACTATTTTAAGTTGTAAGCTGTTACTACACTTTCGGCTTGGTACATTGATAAATTGATTGTATGTAATGAGGCCAATCAGCTTGGTCATAGCGGCACACTAGTAAGTTGATTAGAGGTCTTCAGAGAGAGAGAGTATTGGAGAATTTGTACAAAATGAAATAATGGTCAAAGTTGCTCAGACATATTATTGGCGATAAGTAAAATAGTTAAACATGTTACTTTTGGTAGAAGAATGTCTGTACCGGTTAAGTTTAATTCGAATCTCCATGTAGATATTTAATTATATAATTCTATATACTTACCAGATCTTAAACAAACTGTAAACGTATAAACACCAGGCCATCGAGGAGCTGTAAACTTCAGCTGTATCTCCTCTTGATCTACCAAATTTGTAACATGGTAAGGAGCTGTTAATAAAGTTCTTGACTTTCTGTCACAAATATAAGTCCACCAATATTCTTGCTTATCTTCTGGAAAATATGGACAATGGACACTGTGGGAAATTCTTGATTTTCCTTCAAGCTTTTCACGTTTATTTAATTTTTGTTGTAATTTCTCCCATTCATCATCGTCATTATCTTCAACAGATGAATTCTTTTTCTCATCTTCCTCACTGGATCCTGATTCTTTCTCCTCATTATCACTATCATCTGAATCAGCATCAGACTCTGTTGTCTTTGATTGATCTTGAGTTGATATCGCATTAGTTTTCTTTGAATCATTAACAACAATATTATTTGCTTTTATGGAATTCGCATTTGATTTATGTTTAGCTGCACCACCTTTAAATTTTCCTTTGCCTTTGTGAGACTTTTTATTTGATTTTGCCCAAGTAGATTTCTTTGGGACTGGAATTTGTTGCTGCTCATCAGCATTATCTCCAATATTCTCTTGCTCGATTTCATCTCTGAAATAAACATATTAGGATTTAAAATATCTTTTGTGAATACAAAATTAATATTAAAAACGTACTTAATTCCCTGCTTTTCAGGTCTTTCCGTGTCACCGAAAAGTTCTTTCATATTTTTTCTAACTAAAGTAACAGTAACAGTAACGATAGCCCCTGCTGTAACTACATTAGGATTTTCATCATCAATAACTAAAATATAAAATTAATTAAAATTAGTGATTGTTTTTCAAAAAATCTTACTCGAAAATTTCATTTACCTTCACATCGTATAGAAAAGTCTATAAGTGGCAATTTACCGAGAACTTTCATCACATTTTCATACTCAAAATCGGTTAAATTTTTTAAAAGTTGTCTACTTTCTTCGGGCTTTAGCTGCGCAAATTGTTGGAGATTTTTTATATGTCGTTTTTTCATCATTAAATGTAAATGTTCCTCAGTAATATGAGGAAGCTGCAAAAGGGGACTTTTAAACTCCCAAAGACCCTGAATAATCATAGGCGATAATTTCATACAATTTTCAATTGTCTCAATACTTGGCAAACGTGGAACTATGTAAATAATTTATTTAATAAGAAAAAAATAACTTTAATATGAAACGGCGAAACAACTTACTTCTTCTTGCGTATGCAAGCATTACTAGTTGGTGGACACAAGAAACCATTTCTTGTATTAAATACGGACATTTTTTCACTATAAGTTGTCGATCCTTATCTAAAGTTTCAGCATTAAGAGTCATACGGCTGAGATGTGCGTGTATGATAGCACGAGCTTTAATTGAATACATTCGACAAAGTGGATGTTCCTTGCATTTCTCATTGAGATTTGGGAGCTGTCTTATTAACTGTAACAAAACCAAATAATTATTTTTTTTTTCAGTTTATATGCATATAAGCTAAATGTAGCTTTGCAATAGACATCTAATAATTATGTATATTGCATTAAAACGTTCTGCTATATTTTCTACAGCCCGAAACCTGACATCAGTCATGTTGTGTGTAGGAAACTCCAATTCAAGTCCCACCAGAAAATGTTGGAAATACAGGAGAAATGTATACTTCAAAGCAAACCTCAAATGTAACAGGGGTTGAATGAATGAATCAGAAAAAAAACCACGTTCACCGACGATATTCGAACCGCTATACTTTTATAGTTTTGCATCACATCAGACATCATACAATTCGACTGTTAAGTTTAAATGTGCAGGCTCAGCATGAAAGGTGGGAAATGTGGTAGAGTATTAGGAGCCATAAGTGAATCGCCTTATCCCCAATGAGCTTGAATGTTATTTTTTGTACATTTTCTAGTATTGCTAATGCTGTACGACCTTAAATACTCTCCCCTTTGGCATCATTTTCGACAATTTATATTTTCACAAAATATACGCACTAACCCTTCAGAAATAGAATTTTCTAATTGGTTCTTGAAGTGCTCAAATATGAAAATTGTATTTCTTTCTTTCTATACATTTGATGTAGATCTTGAGAAAAGTGCCAGTGTTGATTAACTAAAATATTTTCTTGGATATTTTCAGAAATCCTAAACCTTTCAATGCTTTCTCGGCAACAAAGAAAATGTGATCAGGTTAGCATAACTTGCTAGAATTATTGATGTCAAGATTGCGAAGTGACGGAGTATCGAAAATCAAACAGGGGTGAGTAAATGTTGAGCTTGTTTTAGAAATAGCCAACAGCTTTGGGTCTTTGTTAGATTGAATTTGACACGAATCGTTCTGGTAAGAATTGCACTAACATTATTGTACTTTTATTCATTTTTATACTCATCATCATAGCGAATACTAATTTGTCATTATGTTTGTAACGCACAGAAATAATGCTAGTAAAGCAAAATGGGTCTGACACCCACACGCTTAATATTAAAAGTTATTTTGATTTTTGCATGTCCGACTGCCTGCCCGTCCGTCCATCCGTCTGACGAAAACTCGAGAACGCGTTCACTTAGAGCAGGGATGCCCAACCCGTAGCTCGCGAGCCACGTGTGGCTCGCGGCAACTTTTGATGTGGCTCATTTTATCAACTCGGGCATAAATGTCTAAAAAATTATTTGCTTTATAAAATACAATACCGCTGTTAATGGCCATAGCACAGACAAAATAATACCCAGCTATGCAAGGCCCATAGTAAAATGTGATGCCACTCAGTTCATATTAACCGACAAGACAAGATTAACTGACAAGTCTTGGCTAACTTTAGCGAAGCTCCGAACAATGAAATGAACCGACAAAACTATTTCATTGACAGCAGAGCACAGCAATCGTTTTTCTTTTGCTTATTTTCGTTTGTAAACTGATGTAGAACGCAGTGAGTGTGTAGATTGGATGGATTGATGGGATAGGCTTCATGCCTATGCAATGGATATGAGTGCCTCGTTCCAATATAAAATCAACGTTGCCTCTACGTTGCCACAAATTTTTCTTAGAAATTTACTGGAAATTTTTTCCATAGAATTATTATGCATTATTGGAGGACGACAACGGGTGCTCGAGCCACTAACAATTTTTATGAGCGTAGACTCGTAGATGAGCAATAAGCATTCAATGTTTCGGCAGAATTTTTATTCAGTCTGTTGGCCGACTGGAGCTATTTTCAGATACAATGTGTGCCATTGTCGGCCTCCAAAAATGCATATAAATTCTAAAAAAAATATCCAATAAATTTCTAGGAAAAAATCGAGGCTTTCTCTACATCAGGTCAGTCAGGAATATTTTCGCTTCAAAACGGCATCACCCGAAGTGCTTTTCGTTTGTGCCGATACCGGTTTGTTAAATGTTAATACGTGACGTTGGTCAGTAGCTACGGAGAGGGCAGTGAGATAGGTTTGTTGAGTTTGGAATACGGTTATATACAGAACTTTTATTTATCAGAAGTTGTGCATGAACTAACAAGTGGTTTCATCCAGGTATAAAAATGTTATTCTATTTATGTTAGTCATTATTATATATTAGCAATTACTTTGTAGTTACCCTAATCATGTCGGCACAGGAACCAGAGAAAAAGAAAAAACGTGTATACAACTATAATTTTCATGAAGAATGGAAAGAGAAATATTTTTTTTTGGCATTTTAAGAACAAATGTATTTGACTGATTTGTGGTTCAACAGTTACTGTTGGGAAAAATGCAACATAGAACGACATTTCACAACAGTTCATAAAAAATATTATACTGAATATCCTCCTAACAGCAATTTAAGAAAATATAAATTGAAAGAAATGAAAACAGCATTATTGCCCAACAATCTTTGTTTACCAGGCCCGTGAATAAATCAAAAGCTGCTACTATTGCATCGTTTAAAATTGCACATATACTTGCAATGCACAAAAAACCTTTTGAGGATGGTAACATAATTAAAGAATCAATGCTTGCTGCATCAGATATATTATTTCAAGAATTGAAAAATAAGAATGAAATTATGCTAGCTATCCAGGAAGTTCAATTATCCAGAAATTCAGTAACTCGTAGAATAGAAGCAATGTCTGTGAATATCAGAGAGCAATTAAAAGATGATTTACAAAAAAGTGTTTTTCTAAGTTTACAGTGTGATGAATCAACAGATATCTCTAATGTAGCACAAATAAATATTTTTTATAAGGATGGTTTTCAACGATTGCACAGCAAAGGAAGATATACTGTCAGTTTTACCATTAAAAGGGAATACACGTGGGTACGACATATACCAAGTTATTAAAAATCATGTTACAGAAATTAATCCTCCGCTTCAAAAACTTGTATCCATAACAACAGATGGCGCACCTGCCATGATTGGTTCTGCTGTTGGCTTCATCACGTTTTGTAAAAACGATGCAGAGTTTCCAAATTTTTTTCACTACCACTGTATCATACATCAACAGGTATTATGTGCAAAAGTCCTGCATTATGAACACGTAATGAGAGTTGTTCTAAAAATTGTCAATTCTATTCGTGCCAGACCACTTCAGTGCAGATTATTCAAAAAACTGACCGATGAACTTGATGCTGAGTATGGAACTTTAATGTTACATTCTGAAATTAGGTGGCTTAGTAAGGGAAAAGTCCTGCAACGATTTTTAGAGCTTCTTCCAGAGATAAAACAGTTTGTAGAGTCTAGAAACGAAAATTATGTAGAACTTACTGATCATAGCTGGTTATGTGATTTAGCCTTTCTTACAGACATAACAACTAAAATGAATATACTCAATCTTGAACTTCAGGGAAAAGGAAAAACTATTATTGAATTAATAGGAAGTATCAACGCATTTAAATCAAAATTAAATTTGTGGATAACCCAAATAAAGGGATGTAACTTTGGTCATTTTACAAATTTGGAGTACTACGTTAAGAAATATGAGAAAATTGAAATAAATAAATATTATGAATCTCTCACTGAGCTCAAAAATGATTTTGAAATTAGATTTTCTGATTTTCGTAAAATTGAGCCAATTGCTTCATTCATTTTAAATCCATTTGTTAATACTAATATTTCTAAAATATCACAACAAATTGCAAATATGGTAAATAAAAAAGCTACTAATTTAGAGATGGAAATAATAGATTTTCAATCTGATCTACAACTGAAAACAAGAATATCACAAACAGATTTTTGGATACTCGTAGATGAGAAAAAATATCCACTCTTAAAAGAAACTTTTCAAAGGCTTTGGATCAACTTACTTGTGCGAAAGTGGTTTTTCAACAATGAACTTGTTAAAATCAAAGTTGAGATCCAGGATAACTAATGAACATCTGAATGACTGCATGAATTTAGCTATAACATCATATGTACCAGAGTACAAGAAACTGGCAGAAGAAATGCAGTGTCAGGTTTCACATTAATGTTTTTCTTATATTTAATTTGTAATTGAATTCTTAATAAAGTACGCATTTTCTTTGATATATTAGAATTTTTTGTGCATTACCAATATATATATATTTATTATTATGTGGCTCGCCAAAAAATTTTAAATACTTAATTTGCTCAAGCCAGGTTAGAGGTTGGGCACCACTGACTTAGTGTTAAAATTTTACGCATGAAAAAAAAAAAAGTAAATTTAAGTTCGAAAATGGGACAAATCGGATAACTTCTTCGTAAGGTTGCCATAATAAAATTTCGTTTTTCACTGTATATTTGGGCACTGCCTCACAACACGTCAATGTAGAGTGCTGAAATTTGATACATGCTGTTTTCATAGCAATAGTAAATAAAATTTCAGAAATGGCCAAAATCGGACAACTCCTTCTTGGTGTTGCCATTAAAAATTTATGTTTTTTACGTATACTGTGAAAACGATCAGTCCTACAGGTTTTTATTGAACTGAGAAGTTATACAGATCTGAAATCTTTTAAAATTGGCTATAATCATTTTCACTATCATCATTTCCACTTCACACACACACGGATCGGTGACCAAGCGAAATTACAGACGGGCATTCGTCTTGGTTATCAGATTGGTCTTAACGCAGAATTCTTAATATATGAGATTTCAGACAAGCAGTATGGTGGGAAAAAGAACGTCCTTTGTGGAGCCACTAATTGGAACCGGATGTTTGAGGACGCTCGACGCAGTGCTTCATTAAATGCATACAGGTCTGAGCGTTGCTGCCTCATGGTAACTGCTATTATTACGGCATTTAGCTATCAAGTGATTCTGAGCTATATTATGGATATTGTTTATTTTATATCATACTTTGCATTAATTATCCAGCGCTGTCTATTCGGATATTTTCTCAAAAACCCCCCAACTATCCAGTGGTTATGTCATACTATGTGTCTGCCTGTATGATTTTATGATTTGTGTTTGATAAATTCCCTCTTTTACTTTCCATTTATATTTCTGGTCTAAATTATATCATACTTTGTATTAAATTTGCAGCTATCTCTGGTTTGCTATAGTCAATGTTGAGGCTAACTGTACTATTTCTTTGTATTATATACATTAAGCTCCCATTATTTCTATCTTACTAATTTCGATATGTTAATATTAATTACATTCTATCAATTTGAACCAATTATTTTCTTTAAGGTCCCAACACTATTTGTATTTGTTTGCTGGAATGTGAATCCTATTTTGCTATGCTATGTATATTTTAGGTACTTATTACTTCTTTTGACACGATTATTAATAATATGTTTATATACTGTGTAGTTCTTAATATCTTTGTAGCACTCACCTTCGATTTTTTTGTATAAAATTTCCTCCAACCACCACTCTAATTCTAACATGACTCATCAAATATACTTATGTATATTATGTTTGAGCCTCTTCTCAGACAGTATCTAGCTGGTATTAGAGAAGGGTACTAATGATGATTCCTTACTACTCTTTGAATATTCTTATAGGTATATTTATATTAAGTTCTTACTACTTCTTTTGATTTGATTTGATTGCTTTAATATTTGGCACACTTTATTATGCAATAATATAGATGCATGCGTTCTTTCTACCATCTTCTTCTGTTTTTGCTATTATGTAATTACTACTCACTTATCTATAAATGTCACTATATATATTTGTACTATTCCTAGTTTTTATTGTTTGTTTTGTTATAATGTTATCTACCATGTAACATTCTATGATGTGCCTAACGCATTACGAGGTTTTGGCACGGATGCTCATATAAATAAATGTTTATGTTTAGGTAGCAGTTATTCAAGCTGAAATGTATTAACTTATTCCAATTCAGTTTAGAATTTAAACGAACTGTCCAAAATTAACAGAGATTGTGTAGCCGGTATTGGAAGTTAACGTGTTAGAGCGTCATATTCGAATTGCAGGCACAAATGCTGCAAATTTTGCTGGTATATTGAAATATTTGAATTTACTACAATTTTAATTAAATCACAATAAAGTTTGACTTACCGCAGGGACTTCATCGTTATCAGATAGTCTCTCAACCACTTGAGAATTATGCCTTTTATCATATTCTAAACTTGCTGCCAATATCATGATTACTCGTTTTAAAGCCATATGAGGAGTCTTATGAAAGAAATAAAAATACATCTGCGCTGTGTCCAAAAGTACTTTATCTCCAGAAAATCGTATCGATCGGTACCACCATGTTCCAACAGTGATTGGTAGTGCAACCATAAATACAAGAGCATAAAGCCCTAAGACCCATACAGAATTCTCTTTTTCTACTATCCAAGAAGGCAATGCAATTCCAAACGACATAGCCCCAGGTCCATCCGGATTTCCATATTTTTCCCAATTTTCTTTAGCTTCTTCATCTGTTAGAGCCTGATAGGCCTTTGTAAGTTTCATAAACGCTTTTTCATCACCAGTCTCTTTGTCAGGATGCAAGATTACAGACAGTTTGCGATAAGCTTTTTTTATCTCCGATTGCGATGAATCTGGCGGTATTCCCAAGATTTCGAATGGATCAAAATTAACCATTTCGTAATCGAATTGGGAAACTCTATATGCCAAATATATGAGAAAAACCCATCCTAATATAATAAGCAGCTTTACTAGAAATGTTTTTAGCTTTTTATAAGGCTCAGACGCGGCTATGATTATTTTCTTCTTTAAACAGTCTGGACATTGACACTCTCCTTTTAGTTTATTGGGATCTGAAAATATTATTGAGAGAAAACTATTAAATCACAGCTAGATTCATGTAGACATGTTACAATAATTATGTGGAGCAGTGGAGCGATGCCATCCTAAGCTTACTTAAGACAGAAAAAATGGAAATGGAAATGGAGAGTAGGTAATTCGGATAGAATATATTCAGTAAACATATAAATCAATCTAGGTGTATAACTAATTTTGAACCTATACTCTATAAAATTAGAAGAAATGTATTTAAAGGTTCTTGAGAACCGCATAACCTCAGAATATGACCATACCTTCTTTCTTCTTTCTCGGCCAAGTATAAATTGTTGTGGGTATTAAAATTAATGCTAAGAATGAAAGAAGAAAGTAGAAAAATGTTCCTCCGCTCTCATCATACTGGAATTTTTGTCCACCCATTATTAATTCACTTCAATTATAATAAAGATTTAGGGGTCTAATCCTTCTTCTAAACTTCAATATTAATCTAATCCACTGCTAAATCCACTTCTTCTACAACACATCATCACGATTCACGGACACGAATGTCTAGAGAACAGACGGCGAATTGTTTGACACGTAGTGGCGAAAATGAACATGTATGGCAAGGCGGAGCGAATAAATTCGCCACTATAATGTGGCCATCTATGAGCCAAAAATAACACCAAAATTTCAGAAAAATCTTCAAAATTTTTCAAACTTTTTAATTTCAAATATACGAGATACGATATATATAAATGCTTCCTGAACATTGATACGGGTGTCGGCCAACCCACACGAGAAGTACTTAGGGAAGGAGTAATTTACCTTCCCTTGCGCTTAGACGTACCAGCACAATAATGTTGCTATGCGTAGTTCCCTAAATGATTACAGAATGTAATTGTGTGCATGTTCAATTAAGTTACAGTTTTTGATATAACAATAACTGTATTATAAATTCACAGCACTTGATGATAATTAAATTAGTATATTATCACCTCAAATCGCCGAATAAATTTCCTTTGCAGTAGTATTGGCACAGTTTAGATATATATCTTGGACAATCAAAGTGAGTTTATAGTCACCTCATTACAACCCATCAAGTTTTCCACCTACAAGAAACAAAGCAAACAACAAAACTTAATTACCTATCCGACTGAGCTGGAAATTAAAAAAATCTCAGTGAACCCCGCACTTTTTGATTGCCGCAATTCTTTGCATAGCATTTGAAATAAACCCTAGTCTTCTTTCAATTTTTTCTGAGTATTTCTGAAATTGGATATATAGCGTTAATAACTACACCAATTTAAAAGAAATTATTTGTTTCAAATTAAATAAAAATCTTACCTGTTTAAATACAATTTGACAGTTCTCGTTATATCCAATATTGTAATTGAATTGTCATTTTTTAACTGACAGCAGAAATTGTCGAAAGTCCCATGAAATGAGCAGTGGGATTTTGACATTAGAAGCTGGCATTTTGACATTAGCAAGTGGCATTTTGACATAGCAGATGGCATTTTGACATAGCAGATGGCACACATATCTGGCTGTGCTCTTCATTCTCTTTCATTTTATTATGGTCACGCACGCTGCTCTATTACCGAATAATGTTACCAGAGCAAGAGTTCTTAAAACCATGACCGGGTAATTTTCCGAAGCTGGATATCTGTATATATCTAATCTGTGGGATTGGTATGCTGCCCGTCCTCCCGATCGAAGCTTGGCATTTCGGAATATTTCCTATTCCCTGGCCAAAGTATATAGAATTCAAGTATTCCCATTACGAGCCACGTTCCGCCATTAGTGACGTATTATCGCGAAATGTATAGGAAAGTACGGTACAGAGAAAACAATACTCTCTTTCCTCTCTCTGTCTTTCCTGTAAAAATGAATATAGATTAGTCACAGAATTACGTCACAGGCTATCAGTTGCAATGTGTCAAAATTTTATTGGGAATACCTTCCCCCACATGCGGGAGATAATAGGCAGTTTTTACCGGAGAGAAGTATGGGGGGTAGGAAAAATGTCAAGCTTCGACCTGGAGGACGGGCAGCATATGGTACCAATACTACTGAAAAGAAAATTTTAAAATTGCGAAATTTCTAACTGTAACTTAATTGAACCGCACACAATTAACCTCGGTAATCATATAAGGTACTACCGCGGAGCAAAACTATGCTGCTGGGACGTCTAGGAATAAAGGAAACAAAATACTCCCGCTTAGATGGTGAAGCGTGTAGGCTCCTCCTTGGGTAAAAAGAACCAAAAGGGTCATCCGTAAAAAGTGAAGCGTGAGTTCCGTAGCTTAAATCGAATCGAGACAGCGGAATTATGTTTGGTACTTTAATTAGCAATATCAACAGGAATTTCATTATTCCATTTCAACTCAAATTACGACTAAGGACTAGTTCAGATGGTTAGATTTTGCACCCCCCTTCAACGAAAACGATACCAGTGGGTGATGCCCGCGGAGACTTGGCTATAGCTCACACAGGGTAGGATATTGGCACTTTTTACAGCAAAAAGTATTTGGGGAGAGGAAAAATGCCGAAATGCCAAGTTTTGATCGGGAGCACGGGGAGCATACCAACATTATTTTCTGTACAACCAAATTTAAATCTATACTGTTATGTCTGAACATGTACTATTTTTTAGACGAAATTTCGAACGCATAATGTATTCACTTCCGTTGTATTATTTCGTAAAGGGAAACAAGGAAACAAAATCATTTGCGTCGTTAGTTTGGCATTAAAAATTTTATTTTAACGTAGAACGTAGAAGGCGTGAATTATATTAAAAAAAGATTTATTTGGAAATAATTTAAAGAAAAAATGGGAGAAGACGGAGGTTCTGGAAAAAAAGAACAAAGTTCATTTTTAAAAGATTTTATAGCGGGAGGCGTTTCAGCTGCAATAGCAAAAACTGCAGTTGCCCCTATTGAACGTGTAAAATTAATTCTTCAAGTACAACATGTCTCAAAACAGATTTCGGAAGAGAAGCGATATAAAGGAATTATTGATACGTTTATACGTATACCAAAAGAACAAGGATTCTTGTCATTTTGGAGAGGCAATTTGGCAAATGTTATAAGATATTTTCCCACTCAAGCTCTTAACTTTGCATTTAAGGATTACTATAAAAACATCTTCCTTAAGGGGGTGGATAAAAAGACTCAGTTTTGGAAATATTTTGCGGGAAATTTGGCAAGCGGTGGATTAGCCGGTGCAACATCTCTAATGGTAGTGTATCCATTAGATTATGCAAGAACACGACTAGCAGTCGATGTTGGAAAAGATGGTGGTAATCGTCAATACAATGGTTTGGTAGATTGCCTTAAAAAAACTTTTAAATCGGATGGTCCGATGGGCTTATACCGTGGCTTTAATGTTTCTGTGCAAGGAATAATCATTTATAGAGCGTGTTATTTTGGATTTTTTGATACAGCAAAGGGACTTTTGCCAGATCCAAAAAACACGCATATTCTGATCTCTTTCATCATAGCACAGGTAAGTTCTAAAATTTAAAATTTTGGTACATTATGAATTATGAAAACAAATTGCCTATGATATGACCTGATTTTCGTTTGTAACGCACAGAAATAATTCTAGCGGAGCAGAATGGGTTCGATACCCACTCATATCAAAAATTATCTTGATTTTTGAATTTCCGTGTGTCTATCCGTCCTCACAATTCATTTTGGATGTGCTGAAATTTTGCACACTGGCTTTTTAAAAAAAAGTAAACTATGGAGTTCGGAATGGGACCAATCGGGCAAGTCCTTCGTAGGGTTGCCATATACAAATTTTGCTTTTCATATTTGGGCACTGCCTGAGAACGCGTCAATGTAGAGAGCCAACATTTAGTGCACAACTTTTTCATAAAAACCAAGGTTCAGAGAATACAAATATTCTCGTTACGAGCCACGTTCCTCCATTTGGTAACGAAATATCGTGAAATTTGTAGGAAAGAACGGTACACAGAATTACTCTGGCCCTGAGAGTGCGTCGACGTGGAGAACTCAAATTTTGTACACGGTATTTGGACCAAATCAGGCCACCCATTCTTGGTGTTGTAATACAAAATTTTGGTTTTCCACTACACATTTGGATAACCTAGAGAACTGAAATTCTATACACGGCGTTGTTATAAAAATAGTAATTGAAATTTCAAAAATGGACTAAATCGGCCAACTTAGTGTTGCCATACAAAAATTGGGTTTTTTTACGTGTACTTTGAAAACACAATCCTAAACTTTTTTAATTTACTGAAAAGCTCTTCAGAATATAAAACTTTATGAAATTGGTTATAATCATTTTTTCTGTTCGACGAACGATTCTGCAAAAAGAAGCCAAAAACCACTTTAACGATCAAACTTGACCATACGTAATTGCCAATTCTAGATTTCTACTTGTTTTTCTCTAACTTTGAATATTTATTCTATTCTATTTGGAAAATGATAAATTGTCAGTTTTCCATGGATTTTATTAATCGTTGGACAGGAAATCTTGTTTTAAAGTGGATTAAATTGAATTTTCCGGTTTACATTTTTCGGTTTTTGTTTTTGATATGAAAGTACCTTAATAAGAAAGCGAATGTATACCTATAAAAAAATCAAAAAATATAATTTAAACCATTTTTTTTAAACTGCTGAATTCCAGCATTTCACTTGAATGCGTTCCGTTATGATCTCTGATAAACGCGGTTTTGAGTTATCAAGGGGACGGATAGGCATTAGATAGACCAGCATTATTTCTACGCGTTGCAAACGAAAGGACAAGTTTACTATACCCTATGAGATTTCTTCTAGGATATAAAAAGTCATTGTGATTTTGCTCCTCCTTCTCAAAAGATATAAGGTTACAAAACCTGGATCTCTAGATACCTATGAAAAAATTTAGAAAAGTTAATAATAATCAAATAATAATAATTTAGGCTCCTCAAAGTTTCTTTTTTTCTCTAAGGATAAATAATAACTTACAACTCTGATGAATCAATCTAGAGGCAACATTCACTGTTTTTATTAATATTTATATTAATTAAGCTTAAACTTTTTCAGGCCGTAACTAATATCTCTGGAATAATCTCGTATCCCTTCGACACTGTTCGAAGAAGAATGATGATGCAATCAGGGCTAGCACCAGCAGATAGGGAGTATAAGAATACATTGGATTGTTGGGTTAAAATTACTAAGCAAGAGGGCTCACTGGCATTCTTTAAAGGTGCTCTTTCTAATGTAATAAGGGGTACAGGTGCTGCTCTAGTTCTGGTATTCTACGACGAAATAAAAAAGCTCATACCAGACTTTTAATTGTATAAGTTTTATGTAATACTTATGTATGGTATGTAAAAGATAGCAGTATAATATTTTTAAAAAACCCCATTGTAAGAATAAAATATTTCGTGTATAGTGAGAATAGGGTTTGGTTTCACAGAATAAATTTTCTACCTATAATAGTTAGTTAATAATAGCAATGGTTAATATAATAAAATTAAATGAGTTCAAATCGTATATATTTTTAAACGGAAAGACGAACACGTACATATACGGCGTATATATTTTGTATATGTTGCTTGTAGGTCCGTATTTGGAAATAACTTACAGTAAAGAAATCAGAATGGATAAAGAAGAACAAAATTTAAAGATGAAAAATCAATTTAATGTCGAATTTGTTACAATTTCAGATGGGCTGCAACTTAATTGGTATTAAAAACTTATTTAAAGCGAAATTACCAACATATTCGATTTCAAAAATTTGAAATTCGTAGGCTGAAAATAAGGCTCTCAATTCCGACTTCAAAAATTTAATTATAGCTGTCTTCTTTTGTGTACCTAGTTCTAGAACTCCCATATACTGGAGAGAACAAATTGTTCTGTCGATTGAAGCCAACTATTTGTACTATTCGCTTCATTTATACATCTATGAAAATGCATGAGGCGTTCTTTTGTGTATGTTTTGTTCTGCTCTGTTCTGCGGACACAAAAGAACACAGCTTATGTAGTACAAGCAACGTAAACTTTCGTACAAAGCTTTCGATTTAGTGCCACACGCATAAGCAGTACTCGCAGTATATATCTTGTTCTATCAGCAGTACAATCAATGATTTATTGAAATGCAAATATTTTTTCTTTATTTTCCTCTAGGAATCAAGGCTTCTATATTGAAGCCAAAGGGTATAGTGTTGTTGTTTGTGCTTGGAAATTGCGTGAACTGTTTTTGTAATTTTATTATTGCTTTCCATACAGACTGGGATCTTTATGTAACATCACTTGTCTTCTATGTAAATATATACACAACGGCTCAAACAAGTTGAATTAAATTGGGGGCAATTATATCTATCCCGCGGATTAAACGAGTTAGTAGAACTGACACTGAGACAGACTCGTGTAAACTCCTACTGACTAGTAAGTATTGACTAAATTTCTGGCTAGTCAGTAAATTTTCAAACGTAAAATTAAAAACCAAAAAAAAGGTAAAATAAAGGTAAATGCTAGTGGAAATTTGTGTTTATATTTCTAATGTTCTCTCTTTTGAGTGGGAAATCACTGAAAAGAGTATATATACATTCTAATCTTTATTTTTTAAGAGAAAAATTACGGAATAAGGAAGAAATCATTAGCAATGCACGTGATATAAAGATATGACCAATACATATAGAAGAGGAAAGTCTGCACCGCTTGGCATTTTTATAATGAACAGATCAGTTGATATAACACAACGCGTTTTTAGTCAGTAAAAATGGCAGACGAATTCAGTACTGACCACTAGTTCTACTCGTGTAATAGTGGGGTATAGACATTCAACAATTCCACACTAAATCGATCACCTGGGAACCTGACCATATCCGATTTGGAAGAAACTCACAGTTTGTATTCTAAATAGATATCTTTCGTCTTTCCCTCTTCTCTCATATTGCATTCCCAGTCCACTCCACCAACAAAGTCACACAGCTAGCAGCAGACGAGCTGCTCTTGCTCTATGACTTCGCAAATATACATTAAGGCTGAAAAACAATTGTTATCGCCAGCTTTCTGCTAAACTCGACTGGAAAAGCCAAATTGAACACAATGATGTTTTTGTCATTTGCAACCTTTACTTGTTTATGGTGAGAATTTTTATTCATAAGTGGCATTAAAGAAAAATAGAAATGCATCCGATTTTCCAAAACTACGATAAATTCATGCTTTTTTGGATAGTGTTCAAGATTTAACAGTTATATGCAAAAATAATACCGGCGGGTTGTTTTTTTACATCCCACAGAAACTGCTTATCTTTTACTAACTGTTTTCTTCCATTTTAACATTTTTGGTAGCTGTTTACTTCTTAAATGTGTCAACAGAAGTCATTCTCATCTAATATTCAACATTCGCACAGTTGGCAACATTAAAAATTCCCTTAAGTTGGCAGTCATTGGGCTTGAAATTTGCAATTTGATCAAATCTCAAGCCAGCTTAAATCTGGAAAAAAAGCTAAAGCTCTAATTATGTTCTTCTACATTGATTTACATAGTCAACGCTCCACTTGTGTTTCAGGCTTTAGCTGTGTTCTTTTGGTTCCGTGCAGAACACAGGAGATTGCGAATAGAATTGACTTGTAGAGTGTATAGAAGTAGAAATTTTTTTGAAAGCATCGAGAGAATAATAATCTAGGTGTCATGACTTTAATTCTTACAAACACTGACATATATACAATGGACTGCTGACGCTACAAAATTGCTTACATTGACATTATTATGGGATCACTTTTCATTGGTTGTCTCTTTTTGGTTTATCGACTGGATTCCACTGAACTTGAAATAATAAGTTCTATACGAAATCCACCAGAGTCCAGTTTCAGTTCAGTGGTTTTCCAAATGAATATATAGAATAGAAATAGATGGCAATACAGTGTTTGTAACTTAGAATATAGAGACAACAGGAAGTGTTGATACCTGTAAAATTCGTGTGCATGAGCGTGGATTTTTTCAGGGTCCCGTGAAGTAGGTCAGCAGTATATTGAAGAAAGAGACAAATGTATTTCCACCGAGATTTGTTTACGTTTATGACAGCTGAGAAACTCTCAGGGTATATAGGTGTAGTGACAGTGAATAAGAACATTTTCGATGGGAGCAAACGTAATATTTTCAACCATATATCTTGTTGCCCCTCTCTCTATATTGATTCTACTACACGGCTGTACTGAGCATTCACTACAGCGGCAACAGATACTCACACAACCAGAATTTAACTACATCAAATTTGGCTTATCACACTTCCTGTACTCTCTATATTCTAAGGTTTGTAATCCTTTCTCTGTCCTCCATAGCTACTTTTAAGGACAGGCAGACAAAAATTTGCGTAAACTTTTTCTTTAAAACTCAAGTTTAAAAAATATTTGGTGTTGTAGAAGATAAGAACAGCTTTAGCGAGAATGAAGCGATGAGTACTGGAGTCCCGCAAGGATCAATTCTAGGTCCGCTCCTTTACTCTCTGTACATCCAAAATTTAATGGAGGCTGGACTGGTCGCGGAATACTACATATATGCTGATGATACCCTGCTCCTGTATAGTGGGAAGGATGGCGATGACTTAGAGAGGGTAATAAATGAGGACTTAATACGGTACACAAGATGGCTATATGGAAATAAACTTACAATAAATACATCGAAAACAAGCTTCATGATTTTCAAACAGACTGGCAAGCAAAAGCTGGACATTGAACTGCAAGTGGAACGAGAACCCATTAAAGGAGTCGACTCAATAAAATATCTGGGAATGATAATGGACCATAAACTGACTTGGAAACAACACACAACATATGTGAGGAAAAAAGTTGTACCACTTATAGGAATCATGAGGAGAAGAGACTTTTTTAATCGTCAGACGAAAATCTTAATCTACAATGCATTTATACTACCAATAATTACTTACAATATAATTAACTGGTCACAATGTAGCAATCACTTATTAAACAAAGCAATAAAGTCCATATTTAATTTACATAGACTCACACCAACGCATGAGCTGTATGAATCGACAAATTTTCTGAGCGAGCTTAAAACAACTAATTTATGTGGAAAAAGCTAAAATGATATATAAGATAAGAAAAAAGAAGATAAAGTCGAGCACGGTGATACACATAACTACGGTACACGATTACGCCAACATCTGCGTCTATCGTACGCTAGAACAGACAGAAAACTCAAGAGTCTAAAACACACAGCTGTACCCATATACAATGAATTACCAGAGGAAATAAAAAATACAGAGCAAGTGTACAAGTTCAAGAAATTGATAAAAAAAAATTGCACATGAGAATGTTGCAATAGTATGATGTGTAAACTGATTACTATGTAACAATGATAACTAGTGACTAAAAAGAAAAGAATTGTTGAATAGGAGAAGTGCTCTTCACTAATATCAGCCCTTGGCTGTCTGTGAAGATGCCCAAATAGATAAGAAGAAAAAAACAATTAGTCAGACTAGAGAGATGGAGAGAGTGGTGGAAAGGAGGATAGCTCTGTATATATAAAAAAAAAAAGAGTTCCAAGAATAGAAACAATTTCGAATGCATCTGTAATTTGCTGAACTTTTAATATGAATATTAAAACGAAAGTAAAACTTGAAATTAAGATAATTGTCACACCCTGCCAACGAAAGTTGACCCAATAGAAAATCAGGCAGTCCATGTTATATATGTCAGTGCTTACAAAACATTAAACCTGTGAAATTTTGCCCCGAAGTTTATCAAGTTCTATTTTGACATTTTGCAAGGATTCAAGTCATTGCAATTTGATCATTTTCTCTATACTTTCAAAACCTCTTCTACTTCTATCACTGACATGTATAACATAGACTGCTTGATCTTTTATTTTATATAGGTCCACTTTTGTTGTAAGAGGTGTGAAAACTATCTTAATTCTAGTTTCATTTTCGCTTTAACATTCCTATTACAAGCTCAACAAATTCCAAATATATTCAAAATTATTATTTTTATTGGAAGCTTATCTCCTATAACATCAAATATTCTTCAAACTGGATTTCTAAAGAAATAAAATTAAGCAATTTTTGTCTGCCTATCTCTAAAAGTAGCTAGGGGGGACAGAAAAAGGACTCCAAATGTTATATTGCCATCTATTTCTATTCTATATATTTACTTGGAAAACCACTGAACTGAAACTGGACTATGGCGGATTTTATATAGAATTTATTATTTGAAGTTCAGTGGAATCCAGTCGTTAAACCAAAAAAAGACTACTATAGAAAAATGATCCCATGATAATGTACCCGATTTCAGTGGTGTCAGCGGTCCATGCTATACATGTCAGTTACTTCTATGCACCCTACAATTCAATTCAATTCGCAATCTCCTGGTTCTGCAGTGCACTGCACCGTAACCCCCGGAATATACAAGCCATGAATAAAGTCGAAAAAAGAGAACAGCGGCCCGGTCAGCAGGCGACATCCACAGTCTTCTTGCCTTGTCTTACTGCAGAAGTTTTTCATAAAAAAGTTGCTTGTATTTTGTTCAAACGCTATAATTTCCATAAATTTGTTCTACAAGCTATTTTTTTTAAGCTATTAGAAAGAAAACATATTTGGCTGCAATTTGTTTTAACTTCATTTTGCTGTGGGAGCGACAGTTTTGGGCTTTAGGACCTGTTTAAGATGACGAGTATACAAAAAGCAGTGAGATTGAGCTCTTACTGCATGCTGTACCCGGCATGATAAGGCCTTTTAATGTGTCGGTGCCTTCAGCGACTTCATGGCTTGTATTATATTCCGGGGGTTACGACTGCACGGAACCAGAAGAACACAGCTATTATGTACATACGTGTATCACACATAACCAATTTTACAGCCAAATAAGAAAAATATGTTTAAATTTCGTACTGGAGCCTGTCGCCATCTTAAAATAAATTACTTGCTGGATTTATCCAGTTTTTGGGCTACTGAATCATCTGAATCTTCATTCTCCTGTTAAGTTAAACGTGTAGCAATAAATTTAATTCAAGTTACAGGGGTCTCAAGTTTAATTTAGTATTATGAAAGTAATTATAGCATGAAAAATATTAACAATTTCGGAAAAAGAGCTCGGGTAGCATTTACAAATATGTTTGGAAAACCTAAGTATGTACGAAATATAACAAAAATTGGTGTGTACAATAAAAAGTTTTTAGGGGTGGAAGGAAAATCACGGGTTTGTGAGGTTTTTGATTGAAAAAAAAAGAAAAAAAAAGCAACACATTTTTCAAAAATCTAAGCCTGACAGCATTTGAACTGGAGAATTTCTAGTATTTCTTCTTCTTCGAGGCGTCCCACAGGGTTCATTCCTTGGACCTCTCTTATTTTGTATGTACATGAATGATCTTTTGATGTTCTGCAGGATGCTGAAATTCAACTGTATGCGGATGACGTTCAACTTCAACAGGCCTATCGGACTTATAGAAGATTGTGTTGAGCGTATGAATTGCGACATTGATCGAAAATGGTCGTATAACAATGACCTGATATTAAATCCGCTCAAATCTCAGTGTATACTATTTAGCCAAAATAATTTTGACCTCGCGGATATCTCTCCTATAACGCTAAATGGGACCATCTTGCCTTTCATGAATCAAGTCAAGAATCTGGGAGTTCGTTTAGACAGACAAATGAAATGCTGCGGTTATGTCAGAGATTTAATGGGCAAGGTATACTCTGGGCTCCATAGACTCTGGCTGTCCGCTAGTATATTATCACCTAACCTTCGTTCTAAATTAGTCAAAGCTCTTCTATTACCGTATTTCACTTATGGAAGTATACTTTTCCCCAAACTTACTCACTTTGTGCAAAACGAATTGAAGTTGCATTCAACGACTGCATTCGGTTTATTTATGGACTGCGTCGTTTTGATCATGTGAGTTCGTACAAATTGAACTTATTGGGATGTCCAATTGATCTGTACTTAAAGTGGAGGGCAGTTATTTTTCTTTATGAGCTAATGCAAACAAAGGAGCCCGAATATCTGTACTGTCGAATACGATTTCTCCAATCAACTAGACATAAAAAATTACTGTCAATGCGCTGTAATAAAATAATATTTGAGAGTTCTTTCTTCGTTCAAATCCCACGTATTTGGAATACTTTTCCTTGTAGCGTCAGTGAGATTAGAGTGGGGGCAGCTTTCAGACGGTTTTAAAAAATGCATTTAATCACTAATTAATTTTCCTTTTTTTCTCTTTTTTGGCTTCTTGTTTCTGAGAAAAATATATTTCTTTTTATTTTTTTTTGTTACATGCTGTTTCATTCCCTTTTTTTTAATACATTTATAAATTAGGTTAAATTAATTTAAATTAAGTTAACTAATAATGAATTATTCTTATTAAATATTAAGTATTTTCCTTAATTTGTCAACCGAATTTATATTTTGTACGATATAAGATGTAATTTTTGCGTACTATTCATAGATAAATATTGGCTGTGTTTTGTGTCCGCAGAACAAGGTAGAGCAAAAGATTAGATTAGATTAGATTAGATTATTTGTTTATTTAGCAGCATTAACTGCTATTGATATACATTTTCTACAAATTCATATAATTCAGGTTAAAAGTTTTGTTTAATATGTTCTATGATAGCTCTTTTAAATAATTTTATATTCCTTATATTTCTAACTTCACTTGATAATGCATTAAAGTATTTAAAGCCATTATAAACTATTGAATTTTGCGAGCTGCTGTTTCTAAAATTTGGAAGTCTTAGCTGATCATTATTTCGAAGCATATACGGTTGACAATCGCCTACATAATTTATACATGCACTCAAGTACGCAGGAACAAGACCATTCTTAATTTTAAATACAAAAATAAACACATTCAAAAATATTCTTTGTCTAACACTTAACCATTTTAGCGTATTTAACATATATTCTACACTGGTATATCTATTACACTGAAGTATCACTCGCATTGCTTTGTTTTGAAGTCTTTGCATCTGCATAAGTTGTTCCTGGTTACATAAAAATAGGACTGTTGCACAATATTCAAAATGTGGCTTGATGATTGTGTTGTATAGATTAATTGTGCAGGAAAGTGGTAATCTATTTCTTATCCTTCGCATAAAACCAATTTTTTTAGAAATTTTCTTGCATATATAAACAACATGTGCATCAAATTTCAATTTATCGTCAATTATTACTCCTAAATATTTCATTTGCCTTACATGCTCTATCTCCATACCGTCAATCTTCAATTTAACATCTATATCTACATTGAAGCACATGCTTTTAGTTTTTTCTATGTTCAGTTTTAAACGGTTTCCTTTCAGCCATGAACTTACGCTATTTAAGTCTTCTTGAATTAGTTGTAGTGCCATTTCCACATCTCCAGATGTAATAAATAACAAGGCATCGTCGGCGAATAAGGCTAATTTACAATGTTTTATAACTGTTTGTATATCATTTATGTATATTATAAATAAAAGAGTTCCCAATATAGATCCTTGTGGGACGCCTAGCTTGACTTCTATGGGTTCTGAAACTTGTGCATTTACTTTTGTTTTCTGCAGTCTGTTCATCAAGTAATCCTCGCACCACTGCAATTCTTTACCTTTTACACCATACTTGAACAATTTCTTTATCAATATGTCCCTATCCACCGTCTCGAATGCTCTTTTCATATCCAAGAAAACTGCTACAACGCTGTGCTTATTCGCGATCTGCTCCTTCCATATATTCAACACCATGTTTATTGCTGATTCACATGAATGATTCTTTCTGAAGCCTGATTGGTTACTGAGCAGTATATTATTCCTTTCTAGATAATTTTCCAATTGCAAATAGACGCATTTCTCTAATATCTTTTCTCCAATTAGCATCGAATTAATTGGTCTAAAATTGCCGCAATTATTTGTATTTTTCACTTTTCTTATCGGAGTTATCAGAGACTCTTTCCACAGTGTTGGAAATTTACCGGATGTCAATGATTTATTGATAATTGCAATCAAAGTTGGTGCAATTTTAGAAAATGAGTCCAAGATCATTTTTCCATTCGCAAGCTTGTAGTCTCTTTTATTGTTCATTTTGCATATGATATTTCGCAAGTCCTCCAATTGCAAACATTTAAAAGTAAATACTGTATTGACCTCTGTGATTTGATCACCAAAAGAAATATGTGGAATGGACCCCTGAATTTCTTCTACGCTCTTGATAAAAAACTTGTTGAATTCATTTGCGATTTCTAAGTCGTTTTCAACAAGCTTAGTATTAAAGTATATACTTCCAATTCTTTCTTCACCTTTATTTAAAATTAGCTTCTTCAAAGTTTTCCACATAGAACTTTGATCGCAGCAGGTATTTAATCTATTCTGCACATACTTATTTTTAGTTTGTTCCAATCTGCGTTTATATACATTTCGAAGAACACGGTAATTACTCCAATCTGCCTCTGAATTTGTTATTAGCGCACGACTTCTTTTTTGCAATTTTTGCTTTTTCAGTTTTATCAATTCAACACTAAACCAGACATTTTCCACGTATCTCAATTCCTTGTATGACGAAAAACAATTTATCACGCGATCTACTTCTGTTTGAAAATGTTCAGCTAAACTATCAACACTAATATCTGTTATTTCATAATCTAAGTAATTCATATTAAATTCATTATGGAAACTTTCTTTTTCATACTTGAGGATACGCTTTTTGTTTTTTTTGTTTTTTGTACTATACATAATATTTTTACTGATTACAATCGTTTCATGATCTGTAATATTTAAATTGTTATCTGTCTTCGCGGTAAAGAGACTATTATTTGTAATCACCAAATCAATTAACGTTCTTGAGTTCCCGTTTATCCTAGTTGGTTCAGTAACTATTTGCTTACAACTATTTGTTACTATCGCGTTTTCCAAATCTCTTCTATATGTGTTATTTAAATCCAAGTAGTTAATATTAAAATCTCCAACAACCAAGAAATCATTCGAGCACTCACTCAAGTCACTCAACCATTCACTAACTTTATCACAAAAGCGCCTATTTTGTGCTCTTGGAGATTTGTATAGAGCTAAAATTATTATTGAATATTTAACAAAACTTACTTTTACAGTCAGTCCCCATAATTCACTTGATTCCACATATGCATCGAGAATTTGAAATTGTAAATTATTATGCAAATATAAAATAACCCCACCTGTGTGCCTTGAATTACTATTGCACCTCGCCACAAAATAGTTCTCCAAGCTTATCTCACCATCTTCAATGCCCTCCGTAATATGTGTCTCAGTCAAGATTATTATATCAAATTTATTTGCTGCAACAATTGTTGACAATTCTTCTAAATTTGATAATAATCCCTGAATGTTCAAATACACAATGTTAATTTGCTTTAATTGCTAATACGATGTTTTATTCCTTTTCAGCCTTAATTGCTTTTCATAAACAGGACAATTTTTATCGCGGCAGTCGTGATTTATGCTTAGATTTAAATTCAACTTTTTATTCGCATTATCGCAATTATTACACTTATAAACTTCATTTTTGCATTGTTTGGCGTCGTGGTTGCCTCCACATTTGGCACAAATCACATCACTTCGGCATACACTTGCTATATGGTTATAACCCCAGCATTTATAGCATCTTTTTACCGACAAATATTCAAACACTGCACAACGATCCCATCCCAAGTTCACTCTTTTCAAATCCATAATTTGTTTAAATCCTTCACTTTCCACCTCAATTACTGCTTTATAAAACCCGCGGTTTTGTGTTACACTGTAGAATCTGAAACATTTCACGTTCCCTGAAATATTATTTTGCCTCTTCAGAGCTTCAGCTAATTTCTCTTTATCCCACTCTTCTCTTATATCACACAATAAAATTGTTGGGTTTAACATTTTAGGCGTTGATACTTCATACTTCTCTTTCATTTTTGTAACCACAATTTGCTCTATTTTATTTCGCGACTCTTCATTTGCACAATTTATTGCTATGGCACCACTTTGTTTATTAGTCAAACCATTTACTTTTAACGCTAGCTCTGACGGATTTATACTCTTTTTTATTTCTCTTCTTGTGATTTCATTGTCTTGTGGTTGCCTTGGCTTAATAATAATAGGAGGTTCTTTCCTTATCATATCTGCATATGATGGTTTACTGGGTTTATCATTAGCATTTGTTTTTAATTTCTCCGAACGCTTTACAATTTCATCGATTCTTTCGCTCTGTTCTCTAATTCTTCTGGCATTCTCATTTACCGTACACTTGATTTCCGTTACATATGTTAACATTATATTCACAAAATTTCTGCATTCATCGCACATAAATAATACATAAGGTTTTTCACTTATTATATCAGCATCATATGCTGACAATCCTACACATTGTAAATGAAATATGCCACCACATACTCCATTGCACGAAATAATTTTTTCTTTATCCTTATTTGTACGCAATGACCGTTCACATTTCTTGCATACCGAACTCATTTTTTTGTTTTTCTATTATAGTCACTATCTATAATGGTTCACTTAACATACGATTAATAGTTAACACCATTCACCGATTTTTAAGTTTTTTTTTTATTTTATTTTTATTATTTAACCACTCTTAGACTCAATTATTAAAATTTAATCGCGGAGCTATCGAAACATGCCACTGATCGTAATCGTAACCGCACATATATACACAAAAGAACGCCTCATACAATTTCATAGAAGATTTATAAATAAAATAAAATAAAAAGGGTGAACAAAATGTTTGCAAATTTATTAAACCTTAATGTGCGGGTCTAAATCATTGATTATTTCATCAGTACATACGTTGGTATATGTATATAACTATAGAAAAGCAAATGCCCTCATGAGAAGAGAAATCAAAGTTGCAAAAAAGCAAGCCTGACAGGACTTCGCCAGCATCGACTCTTCTACCTCCATGAAGAAGAATTGGCACAGCATCACAAAGCTAACATCGAGGACGTCATTGGCGCTGACCCAGTACTGATAGCAGAACACTTGCCAAGCACTACACCTGCTATGCAACTGATGACTGCTCCACTACGAGACATTGAGAATATTCTCCCCTCCCTACTTGATGATCCCTTTTAACTTCTGGAGCTTAAGCAATTGCTTAATTACTTCCAAGGGTGCACTCCAGTCTGGATAATATCCCCTTCGGTATGATTAAGCCGGCACCGAGATTCGCAGAATTCCGAAGTAGAACACCGCACCCCAAGCCCCGTCGAAACCATACCGATCTGCCTCCTTAAAACCACATCCAAACTCCTTGAGGAGCTGATGGCAAACAGGTTAAGTTGGCTCTTAGAACAAAAGCTGCTTTCTACGGTTTGGAGCTACAGACCAGGCAGAAGGACACAAAACCTTTTGCAGGAACTGGAGCACAACCAAAAATCCGCCTTATCTAGAGGCCAACAAGTGTCCATCGACTTGAAAAAGGCATTTGACAGAACACCGAAGCACCCCGTCCTCAAGCAGCTTATTGCTTGGAAGGTCAGCACTTGCTTCACCAAGCCGGTTAAAGTGAGAGCAGATGGAGACTTGTCCTCCACGTTCAGCTTGGAGAATGGCTTACCGCAACTTTCGCCACTCTACACTTTTTCTTCACCTTCATGCACTCACTCTCAACTCCCCTCAGCTCAGTGCCAGAAATTTTTTCCCACATTTATGCAGACGAAATAATATCCAATGCATCTGGCAATAGCAACCCACCATGCATTACCCACTCAGACCCTGAGGAAAATCTCAGTTTGGCCAGAAACTAATGGTGCTAAGGTTGCCTTGAGCAAACTAAAAGCCCTGCCGTCTGCAGAAGACGGAGTTGTCGAGAAGCTGGATTGTCTTTCGGAATGGCTTCCATCCCTCTACAAAACGTCCTCAGAGTCTTGGGTCTGCACATCTCCAAAACTCTAGATTGGAGCAAGCACATCAGTATGGAGTGGGTGGAAGACATCAGCGACACCCAGAAGCCACCACGGTGATCTTTTCAGACTGTTCTGGCAGCAAATGTGAGAGGGACAATTCAAAACCGTACCATCTGGATCGCCTGGTGTCCTGGACTTGTGGGCATACCAAGCAATGAGAAAGCCGATTGCATGGCTAAAAACTCAGATGAGCGTACAAAGCAGCCTTCACGCAATATAAACGGCTACGAAACGCCCTTAGACAACTGTCGTGGAACATCTCAAGCGATTTCCTCGTCAGCCATCAACACACCACCATTGCCCAGACATGCTCGACCTGCCCAGAATGATCGAGATTGCCAGAATCAGGCTAGGGCACTTCCTGGCAAACACTAGTTCAGAGGACATCTAACGCCACCTTGCACCTTCTGTGATGGCGCGACGCTCACTACACAACACATCTTCTACGGGTGCGAGGAGCTACCTAGGCTACTTTACGAACGAGTCATAACGACAAGACCAACTGAACTTCTTAAGTATTCCAGAGAGGCTACGAACGAACTAATCCCTGCACTCAAACACTACTTAACCGCAAACGCACTGTCAACGAAAAACGAAATAACAAATTAAATCAAAACCGCACCCAAAATCAAGAAATCCAAGCTATCTCCAATAACTCATCGTTTTTACAATGAAATAAGATAGAACAAGCCTAAGACCAGAGAGAAAACAGTATCAGAGTAGAAAACTGTATGTTGAAAATTTTGCCATAGAGCTTTTGCTCAAATGCACATAATCTACCTTTAATAGCACATGGCTAGACTGAAAGCAACACATCCAGAGCTCATTCGATGGGGTTAAGCGATCAGTAGTCAGTACACAACACACAATTAATATCATCGACCAGCATAAAGTCGGCTTCGCTGAGATGTATGCACGCAGACTGCACTGTGTGTCACATGCGTACGAGCCTAGCAGAGTAAAGTGGCAATATCATCATAGTCAATTCAAAACTTTTTTAAAGTGAGCTTTTAAAATCGAGGGAATATTGCTGCCATATATTTTTTAACTCTGTTATTGCTTGTCTATGCTAAGACCTAGCATATAAAGCACATTAACAAAACTGAACTTTTGAATTAAAATATGTACGTATAAGCTGCTGAAAGTACTTCCTAGATTAGGAATTGGAAAAGACCTGCACCACTTGAAAATTCCGTAGTTAAGATAACCGAACCAAGACAGTACTTAGCTTAGTCAGCTCTAGTTAAGTAAATTATCGTCAATCTAATGAATTGGGATTCTACATTAGACAAAAGCCAAGATAGGTTCTAACAGGATAGCAAAATTACTATTGTAAATTAAAACTACAGGTAGCGCCCAGATGGTCTCGCAGCAGTGCGCCAACATATTAGATCAAAAGCACGAAATATGAATAAGTATTATCATAGATGGCACAAGACCTAGATGTCGCATGCAGTACCAAAAAAGTATACAAAATTTATATGGTTGTGTGGTCCATTCCGGAATGGACCACAACATTTGAAATGATGTATACGTCGAGTGATTCATATTTTTTCGTATCTATGTATTTTTAATAAAGACATTTTTGAAAGCTTTTCAACTAGGTATATACCCAGGTCGACACACTGTGCTATCTTATCTGCTTCTGCTCCCGCTACTGGTTGCCTTTTTATATTATCAACACTATGGATGAGAGAAAAATAATAACTTTTCTCCTAAAACTTTATTAAGAAAAATTGAATTATAAGAATTTTTATAAATAAATAAATACTCTTAATGCTCTAGTTTAGCATGGTTCGCCTGTCGTAAATATTGCGTCTTTGTTCTCGTACTTGTCTTTTCCATTTATCTTGCTGATGTCCTACACGATTCAAAACATTTGCACGTGAATTGAGTTCTTGCGTAGTTGTAGATTGTGTAGGTTGGCCAACTGAAGCAGTGTCGTCCTGCAGAAATTATAGATAATTTTATTTCTATAGAAACTGAAATATATGGTGAAATAAAAAAAATGAAAATAAAATGGAATCATGGTGCTATGAGTCCGAATCTTTATTATATGCTATAAGACTATATTTAATATTTGGAAATTGTATATGTACATCTTCATTTGTGTGCTCCTGGTAATTAGCTTTTACGCGCTTATTCAACAGCGGATCTAAGCACATTAGGAAGAGCATATATATCACGAGGATTGAGATTACCCAGATAACAATAATTACAACAACCTGTAATAATTATTGCTTATTAAATACCATTTTAAATGTATAAGATATTTTTCAACTGACTTTTATAAGAGTTGTGTTTCGATTTATATATTTACATTTGCACTGGGAGCAAATTTCAATTTCCTTTCCATTCTCTCCTACTCTTGGCAGAAGAGCCCCATCACAAACACTAAAGTATTGGAGGAAAAGCTAGGGTTAAAAAACTTAATTTGGCTAAATAATATATTTACCATTCCTGAGTAGAATTATCTGTAGCTGATTTTATCACTTCTTTGGTTTTGTTCTGTGCCTAGATTTAAAAAAGATTTTTAGCCAAGTTTCCAGGAGTGGAGAAAAAACTTACCTCACTGGCAAAGATAAAACAGAATATTAGAAACAACACAATACCTCTATTCATATTTTCCACTTTACAAAGAAAAAACCCTAAAAGATTTAGAGAAAATTAAAAGCAAACAAATAGCAAATTAATTACGGAAATTCTCTTATGACAGTTGACATAAAAAGTGGATTGACCATGGCCACGTTCTAAAAACTGTCAAGCTAAACATATTTCGTTAAGTGTGAAATCCCTTACAACAGCAGACGTGCTATCTAAAAGTCAGATTTTCATAGTAGATTGATTAAAAAAAATACGTATAATTGGGTTGGAATGGGATAATACTATATATATAATATTGAATAGGTTTAATATTAATATATAATTTTTATGAAAAATTATAAATAATGAGCTGAATGTAGCTTGCTTAAGTTTAACGAAAGTTGTGTGTGTGTGTGTTTGTTGTTTTGTTGAGTTTCTTTATCAGTTGACAGTTTTCTTGCGGCGTTGTCAACTTGAGCGGCTTTTTAATATTATCGTAGTTTATCAGAATTGAAACACTTTTGATGGCATCCGGCAACTTTACATCACTTCCTGTAGGCGGGAACAATAAAGATAATAATATGGAAATCAGGAAGGTTGCTTTGATAACCGGAATCACCGGACAGGTAAGCACTCTGCACAAATCTCAAATGAGCTTTTTTATTGCTTAGTTTTAGTTTTATCTTTGCATGAATTAGCTTTACCACACATTTTTGATAAAAACTAAATTTGACTCAAACTAATTCTATAGTACCTGATTTATTAATTTTACTCTCATTCAATACAACCACAACTATGTACAGGCATTGAATGCCTAATAAGCTTATCTCAATTCATTTTATAGCATTCAATTCATTATTCGCTCTCATTAATTTATTAACTTTAATCTTGTACAATTTCATGTATTATATATTTTATAAGTATCCATGTTAGTATCATCATATAATCACCTGTAAGGACTTCTTTACGTCCACCCAATCTCAAAAGGCTATCCACTCTTTATATTCTTTTTATTTCTTTATGTCTAATATCGGGACGGCCTATGGCCCGACCAGCTACTCTGATTTATGTTATTTTGCTGTTAATACTAAGCTACTAATGTCGTAATGCCCAGCGTTGTACGTTGCTTTAAGCAGGGGCTTATAAATAAATTCTTTTTGATTTGAACTGATATGCGCAGGGTGGAATGTAATTCTTATTTCTTAGAAATTCTAATACGAATTAGCGACAATTTTTTTGATAAAACAAGGTATAAATAAAGGATGATGAATGAGGGACACGTTGAATCTCAGATCCGAAAACTACAAAAAGAAAAGCAAAAGTAAAGTATGGATTTAGTTTATTATATCCGAATATTAGAAAAAACGCTTTCAGCAACTGTATCGTATCTTCTATATTAAAAAAACAAAATTGATTTTTTCGAGGAAGAACTTGTGAAAAGCTCGATCATATTTTAACAAGTAAAAAAGCTAGAATTGATCAATAACCATCTAGAGATGAATGCCGTATTAATATCGTATGGTGATCCATCTGTGGAAGTTTGATTTTTGGAGTAGTTTTTTAGAACGGTTTGACGGACAGACAAATGATGATAACAAACTTCATAGGATTTCATATTCTGAAGAACTTTTCAGTACCATAAAAAAATATAGGACTGATCGTTTCAATGGTATACGTAAAAAACCAAAATTTTTATATGGCAACACGAAAAGCTGTCGCCCGATTTAGTTCATTCTTGAAATTTCACTTAATATTGCTATGAAAACACCATGTACCATCTTTCAGATAGTACGTTCCACGCGTTCTCAGGCAGTGTCTAAATATAGTAAAAAACGAAATTTTTGTATGCCAACCACTCTAAGGAGTTACCACTGACTAACAATGGACTGAGAGTATTGCCATTTTCCTATAGGAAAGAATGGCACAAGTTTTACAGCTCTCTTTCGTCCTATGGCAGAGTTGGAGCTACCAACACAAAATATTGCTTACTGAACATTTATTTATACCATTTGATGTTTTTATGTTGGCTGCAGATGCAATCACCGCAGAAAGAATAGCAGATGCAATCACCGCAGAAAGAATAAGGTAAAGACAGTGTTTACCATGGTGTTTACCATGCGCCGTCTCTCTTGCCCATACGCAGGATTCAGTTAAGAATAACTTTTGAAAATTAAAGTCGGAATTAGTTTAATTTCTTATAAGAGTGCTTATAAACGATTAAAATATCGCTTGGACACAAGAAAATAACTTTTTTTAATTTAATTCGATTTACGGGTGTAAAATTTCATATTTCAATACATATTTTTATGTAGTAAACGTTTTAAAGGGTGCTCTAACGGTGATATACAGAAACACAATATTTTGTGTGCCACATGAAATAGCAAATCACTCAGTCCATTGTTATATGGCAGTGGGAGTTACCCAATTTGACGCGTTTTCCAACTTAAATTTACTTGTTTTTAAAAAAGCCCGTATGCAAAATTTCAGCTCTGAACGCCTATCGAGTCATTGTGAGGACGGACAGACGGGCATGCATGCAAAAATCAAAATAGCTTTTAATATTATGCGTGGGATGGTCCATTTTGCTCTACTACTATCAGTATTTCTATGCATTACAAACGGAATAACAAACTGAGTATAACCTACAGATTTCATCTGGGGTATAAAAATAATTCCGTTTTTTAGGAATGTTCTGGTCTAAATCCAACGTAACTGGAAAT
This sequence comes from Dioctria rufipes, assembly GCA_963924295.1. NCBI lineage: Eukaryota > Metazoa > Arthropoda > Insecta > Diptera > Asilidae > Dioctria > Dioctria rufipes. Next base: position 73,316,463 of record OZ002743.1, on the reverse strand, counting down.
ATTGTGCGCAACTAACTCTTGTTACAATTTTTTTTACATATCAGTGCTGTGTTAGTTCCACACAGCCTTGCCAGCTGAACCTTTCAGAAAAACAGATTGACATAAAAAAACTGAGAAGATGCCCAAAATACTAACCAATGAAATATTATAGCTAAATTTCTTTTATTATTTATAATGTAAAGTAAAATTAAATCCAGCATATAAATTAAAAATAAAAGAAAACTTATCGAAAGGAACGAAGAATTCCAGAGAGGACCCGTTCTATATTAGTAGAAGAATGAAAAAGTTATATCATTTCAAAAAAGAATTTAGAACGTTTAATTAAAACTAAAGAATCATCGGTTTTCTTAGGAAGTGATAATTTTTTTAAAAAAATTCCTCATCCATTAGATTTTTAAAGGACTAAAATCAAAGACTCGCAGCTCTTTCCATCCATCGTCTAACTTTTGTAGATTTGGAACGAGTAACTGGAATTAAAAAACAAAATTAGATTAACCAAAAATTGATTACTCCCGCCCGTTACAAAGTTCTTCGGATTTAGACGGTTTAGACGATTCTGCCAAAGCTCGGATTATTTTTTGTGGTAAAACTCGGATAAAAATTTTGCATAATTATTGTTTTCCTTGAAGTAAAACTGTTTAATGAACTAACATTGCATTTAGATATAATATAATGACACTTAGTAAGCATGAATATGGAGTGTAAAAAATGTTCAAAAAGCGTGCGCCGCGGTGAAACTGGATATCCATGCAATGGTGCTTGCGGACGTGTATTTCATCTTAAGTGTACCGATTTGTCCGACTATGGTTTGAATTTAGTAGATGAAAATAAAAACTTATTGTTTATGTGCGATGAATGTAGAAAGAATTTAGAGTCCATTACCAAAAAAAATTGAAGTGCTAGTTAGTTAATGCAGTTAATGAAAACAAAGAAATTATTAAAAAATATGATGAGAAGATAGATGAAATTTTAGGTGAAATACAGTCTTAAAAGCGCAATTGTGCTAAACCAAGTTGCTGATAAAGAATCATATGCAAATAAATTGAAAAACAAACCGCCGGTAATAATCATACCGAAAGCGGTTCAAAACCATGATAAAACCAGAGATGAAGTTATGTTACGATAATGTATTTAAATATCTAGGGATTGACGAATAATTTTACTGAGCTGGAGAAAAATGTAAGTACGCTAAAACCTGCAATTATTATAGTTTCTGAAATCCATGTTACTAATGAAATCAATGACAATGAAATACTGTTAAATGGTTACTCTTTGGTGCTGCGATGTGATAGTCATTCGCGGCATACTGGAGGTGTAGTGATTTATTTTAAATATATCTGGAATTATGAAATCGTAAAAAAAAATCAGTACAGAACAACATATGGTATTTATTGACCAATATTAAATTCCAAAACATAAAAATTCATGTGGCTGCATTTATAGGTCACCAAACTCGAGCAAGCGCGTATTTTGTCGATTTTATTTTGGAGGAATTGGAGTATTTGTCGGATATTAATGGAAAAGTGATATTGGCTGGTGATTTTAATTTAAATTATTTAGATAGGTGTGACATTTACAGAAATGAAATTGAGAGTGCAATGGGTGATTATGGATTTAGAAAAATTGTGCAAGAAGAGACAAGAATTACTCAAACATCTAGAACTTTGATAGACTACGTAATAACGAATAATGAAATGATGAGGGCTAAAGTAAATTCGAATTATAAAATTAGTGATCATGAGTCTATTCTTGTGGAGTGTAATGAGAAATTGGTTCCATCTTATGGCGAAAAGAGCATGGATGTGCTTAAATACGATAGAAATAGATATAAATATAAAGTAGGGCAGATGTTGGAGGCTCAAGTGCAACTTAATAATAACAAAGCCGAAGTATTACAAAATATAATGTTAGATTGGGGCCGAAATAATACAGTCAAAATGAAAATTATGAATAATGTATTAGGCAATTGGTATTCTGATGAGCTTGAAATATTAAAACAGGGGAAAGTAATGTTGTATCAACGAGCTAAATGGATGCAGAGCGAGAATGCATGGAAGGAGTGTATTAGGGCCAGCAATATATATAAATTAAAAATAAAAAGTAGCAAAAGTAATTACATAAAGTACAAGGTGTATAAAGCGCATGACCAGAAGTCGATGTGGCAATTAATAAAATCACTCGTACTTAAACAAGAACGGGAAGTAATAACTGAAGTTGAGTTTATAGATGAGAACGCCAGGGATGAAGAAATAATAGCAAATAAGTTCAATGAGTATTTTGTAAACAGTCTCCATGATATTGTGAATTCTATACCACTTCAGCCATATATTGACAATATCATCCCAACTGCAACTACATTTCTTTTCAAGCAAGTCAATCTTGCCGACATTATTGGCGTATTTAGTTCTTTAAAAAATAAAAAGGACTACAATTTAATATTTCGGAAGATGATAATAGATGCACCACTCAGTGTGAGGAAAATAATAACGGATATAATAAATGGATCTGTTGAGGATGGTAAATTCTCAGAGGAATGGAAAGAATCTGTTATAGTTCCAATTAGAAAAGTTGCTGGTACTAAAATATGTGGCAGTGTTTTTAGACCTGAAGCGGGCATTCGAGACAGTTGATAGAGAAATACTGGTTAGAAAATTGGTTAAGTACGGGATCAAAGGCAGGGAGTTAAGATGGTTTGAATCGTTCTTAAAAGGGAGAAAACAGCATACGAAGGTGGGTACCACAAGGATCAGTCCTGGGAACGCTACTATTCCTGATATACATTAATGACATGGGTTGTATCTTGGAACATGCTAAACTGGTGCTTTTCGCGGATGACGCGCTAATATATATTGCAGCAGAGAATATTAGGGTTTGTGAAGTGAAGTTGCAATCTGATATAGATCGTTTAAGTGCGTGGTTGAAGGGGAATAAGCTTAAAGTGAACATTTAAAAGATAAAATGTATGGCAATAAATTCAAGTTTTAATGCTAATATTTATATTGATGGTGCGGTAATTGAAAATGTTCCTGATATAAAATACTTAGGTGTGATAATAGATAATAAGCTGAGCTTTAAAGAACATTGTGAATATGTTACTAAAAAAATAGATAAAAAGATCTCTTATTTTAGAAGGATAAGTAAGGAAATGTCTATTGCTACATCAATTAAGGTTTTCAATGTCATGATAAAACCACATTTTGAATATTGTGCTTCAATTTTGTTTAAAGCATCAAACATTTTTAAAAGAAGATGGCAGGTGCTACAAAATAAAGGAATGAAATCTATATTGAAGGTTAGAAGTTTTACGCCAACTCGCTTTCTTTTAGAAGCATTAAAATGGTTGAGTATAGAACAAAGGCTGATATGGAATGTGTTAGTAGTTATATTAAAAATAAGGTATAATTTATTACCGAAGTACTTATCTAGAAATCTTAGGTATGTAGGTATTGAACAAGATGTTAAGAAATAATGAAAATTTTCGACTACCTAAATTTCAGAATACCAAAACGCAGAGTACGTTAATGTATAATGGTCTAAAAGTTTTTAATGAATTACCAAGTAGCATCAAGAATAATAGAAATTTAAGAAGTTTTAAGGCAGAAATATTTAAGTTTATAAGGGATATATTTCCCGTTTAAGTGTTAACTGTTTATAAGAAAGTTATGAATAACTAATAAACTACTACTACTACTACTACTAATAATGGACTATTATGAAATCTAGACAATAAGATAAGATTAGATAATTTTATTTATTAGTACAAATAATACTTTCATAAACATATTTCACATGTTATATACCAATTCTTTAAACAGCTCTATCCTTTACATATTGCACACATTTTCTCTTAAAAATCTTAAAATGACTTTCTCTTTTTATTTCTAATAATAGTTCGTTAAATTTTTGAATTCCTTCATCTATTAGTGAATTTTGTATCCTACTTATATTAAATAAGCCTAATCGAAAATTTTTGAATTGTATTAGTGAATTTTGTGTCCTACTTCTATTAAATAAGCCTAATCGAATATTTATATCTGCTTCTCTCAAGCTATACGGCTGAACATCTGATTCCATCCTAGATATGTATATCGGTAAACATCATATATTTTGATTGCACTCAATATAAATATCTTCAAATTCTTTTAAAATAGGCGACTTGTTTTCACAAATATGTCCTTAATTTGTTTTCATTAACAACCCCTAGATACTTAACTTCACTCACGCACACAATTTTGTCACTATCAATTGCTAAGTCGTTATTATACGTACTATTTATGACCATAAATTTAGTTTTTTTAACATTTAATTTCAGTTTATTTTTTCACTTAATTCATTTAAATCCATTATTAAATCGTTAATGATTGCTTCTACATCTTTACCAGTCACACCCACCAATTCATCATCAGAAAAAAAAGTTTATTTTTTGAATGCTTCAACGCACTCTTTATGTCGTTTATATATACCAAGAACAATAATGTCGCCGGCATTGATCCCTGTTTTACTCCCAATTTTATTTCAACTACTTCGGAAAGCGTGTCATTCAATCTTCTCCTCTGTCTTCTTCCCTTTATATAGCTCCGAAACCTGTACTGCTTGCCCTGTATACCAAATTTTTCAAGCTTTGACAGGGGATTTGTCTGTTTATAGTCTCGAACAATCTTTTAAAATCTAAGAATATCCATTTCTTCTGTCCATTTCGTCACTGCCCAATTGAATGCTGCCTCGCAATTGTGTTGCTTTCTATACCTTAATTGTTCCTTAACTATAAGACAATTTTCCTTTGGGTTATTTCTAGTTGGATTTGTACTCTTTTTTCAAAATATTCTCACATAGTGGTAACATATTAACTGTCCTGAACATTTCTTCATATTTTTTTACCTTATAAATTGGTAATACTACTGATTCGTTCAATGCGTCGGGAAATTCTCTAGTTGTTAAGTTATTAACGACTCATTATTAAAGATACGAATCAAGGTTGCACCTAGTTCTGACCATATTCTGACCAATGTTCTATTATCATCTTAGCACTTAAATTGTTTTAGTCTCTTTTTTGGTTTATTACACTATAAAGATTTTTTATTTCTTCACCACTTAAAGTCCTGTATGCTGCACTGTTGATATCTCACTATTAATTTTCTCTACACTTTCTATTAAATATTTATTGAATTTGCCCGATATGCTCTTACTGCTTGTGCTTTGACCATCTTCAAAATAGACTTCAAATATATCGGCTTTTGATTTTTTAATACAGTTTCTTTTATGACATCTCCTTTTGATCTTTGACTGAAATTTTTTTTCCTTATAAAAAAATTCATGTGTCCCTTAAATAGATACATCAATCCTTCTTATTACATATATATATATCCTTTTAGCACACCTAACTTGTTTTTTATATTTATTCCGTTTTGTAATTTGTCCATTCCCTCTCGTCATTAGTTAATTAAGCTCTTTGATAAGCATTAATCTTATGTTCTCAAAATATTGCTAATTGTCTATTATACCACCTATTTATCCTACTTACACACTTCTTTTCCGTTAGGTTTGATATTACCTCTTTTATCTTGGCATCAAATGCTTTTGTACGTATGTTCATATCCTCAATTTCAGCTAACATTTCGATATTAACTTTTTTATTCGTACAATCGTTAACTGTGTTGTTGGCCAAAGTGCAAAAATTACTCAAGATTTCTCCTCCGTTTCTTTGTCTCCAAACAAAAACCTACCATGCTAATTAAGGACCTCATATTTTTTCTTTCTATTTCAGGATGGCTCATATTTGGCTGAATTCTTACTCCAAAAAGGTTATGAAATACATGGAATTATTCGACGGGCGAGTACTTTTAACACTTCTCGTATTGAACATTTATATGATGATCCTAAGACTCATAGAGAAGGAAAAATGAAATTACATTATGGAGATATGACAGATAGTAGTAGCCTTGTAAAAATTATTACTTTAGTAAAGCCAGGCGAAATCTATAACTTAGCTGCTCAGAGTCATGTAAAAGTGTCTTTCGATTTGAGTGAGTACACAGCGGAGGTTGATGCAGTTGGTACTCTACGCCTATTGGATGCAATCCGAACTTGCGGATTAGAAAAAGAAGTAAAATTCTATCAAGCGTCTACTTCTGAACTTTATGGTAAAGTGGTTGAAACACCCCAAAACGAAAAAACTCCTTTCTATCCAAGATCACCTTATGGTAAGTGATATTTCTTATAAATAGATATTATTTTTATATTATATATATATATGTGTGTGTATATATATTTAAAATAAAATTTTCTAGCTTGTGCCAAAATGTATGGATATTGGATAGTAATCAATTACAGGGAAGCCTATAATATGTTTGCGTGCAATGGAATTCTATTTAATCATGAATCACCACGACGTGGTGAAAATTTCGTTACAAGAAAAATAACACGTTCTGTTGCGAAAATTTATCTAAATCAATTGGAATGTTTTGAATTAGGAAATTTAGATTCCAAACGTGATTGGGGTCATGCTAGAGATTACGTTGAAGCAATGTGGATGATGCTTCAACAAGATACACCAAAAGACTATGTAATTGCGACAGGAGAAACACATAGTGTTAGAGAGTTTCTTGAGGCAGCTTTTAAGTGCATTAAAAGAGAAATCGAATGGCACGGAAGCGGTGTTGAAGAAATTGGAATCGAAAAAGGGACTGATATTGTTAGAGTAAAAGTAAATCCGAAATATTTTCGACCAACTGAAGTTGATTTGCTATTGGGTGATGCTAGTAAAGCAAAAAATGAACTGGGTTGGCATCCAAAAGTTTCGTTTTTAGAGCTTGTAGAAGATATGATGAAATCAGATATTGAACTTATGAGAAAAAATCCAATTGCTTAGTAATAAATATTCTGAATGTATATAAGAAGGTTGAACTTATAAAAAGTTATAAACAGGTGCTTTGAACATTTAATCGATATTGTCACGTATTACTGAATTTAAGTACAGATATGAGAAGTATAATGCAGAAAGTTTTGACAGCAAATTCATATTTTTTTTTTCTAGTTTGTTTTACCATATTGCATTCTTGTAATAGGGTGGTATTTTGTAATTTCCGTAGTAAAGATATTGGGGACAGACAATTTCACCTTACACAATGTCACACTTGGTCTACATCGAGACTAAGATCACATTTGAACAAATCAAATAAAAAATAATTTATTCAAACTCCGCCTATATTACAACTTTGGTTACATTGATTATTTTTGAAAGAGTCTTAACAATCAAATTAAATTCAAGCGAGCACATTGGTAAGGTCTACCAAAACTAACATGTTGTGAGTATACAGGACCAGTCACACTTCACACGGCAAGAAAAGGAAGAAAGAAATAAAAAAAAATAAAAAAATAAATAAAACTCTTTAAAACTTTTATGAATAAAAATAAAAAAATGTGAAAACGTAAGTTGCTGGCAACGAAACAGAATGGCAAATGTGGTGTCATTTTCGTAAATAAATGAGAAGGGACGGAGTTTTCACGTTTTAGGTTTTACTCATAAAATGCTCCCGCTCTTTTATAAAAACCGGTTTTCATGAAATATTGATAATGTTGTTGTTGTAAATGAAAACATGTTATTGTTGTAATCCTATGATATTTGAACAGCACGTGTTTCTGTTTACATTCGTTTTGCTATGAATAGATTAAATGGGAGAAATCATGCTGGATTCTCTGATATTTTCGGGAAAAATGAGAATTTTATTTGAGAGGAACTTTACATCTCCTTTCAGCATCTAGGCCAAAGCAAAATTTATCTTTTTCTTAAAAATGGGAGGCAGTGTAACCTGATGTACATTATTATGAATAGTTTGATAGGATTGTGAGGAATTCAATAAGATTTTGTCGTTCGGGTAATTCTACGTTCTCTCATTTTTGTTTTTAACTCGTTGTCTCAGTTGCACTACAATAGTGTATAGCCAAGTTCTCTTTCCCCATTAATGCAAAAGACGAAAGTATATGAAATTACTTGTTTCATTCTAAAAAACACCAAAAAATTTTGGTCTACTGCTTCTTAACTTGTCCTTAAGTTAACTTTGCTATAATATTAAAAATTTTAAACGCGTAGGAAACAATGTGTGTGCTGACAGGTAATATCCACTGACATATAATAAGAATGGACTGAGCGTTCTAGCTTCAAAAATGGCACAAATATTGAACAGGCTGTGAAAACTCTAAATTGCGTACAATTGTACACCGATTCATAATTTATTATTATTTGTCGATTAGAAACACTAAAGATGTTGAAAAATAGTATTACATTACATAAAGATTATTTAGGACGTTAAAATTGTTTTAATTAACATAAAAATTAATTTTTAATGTTACTGAAAAATGTGCTCCTCTGCAGATTTGATGTCAAACTTTATTGAGCTTTTAAGAGTAAGATGTATATAAGCAATATATTTGTCTCAATTTTTATGTCATTTCCAATGCACACCAATTAATACAGCCGTATTGTTTCCAAAATTGGTTACAGTTCAGTGTACATTTTGAGCTTGAAAGAGACAAAAAGATTTTAGCCAAAATTTGTGCCATTTTTGACTATAGGAATTAGATAGGATGGCTCAGTCCATTCTTATTATATGTCAGTGGGTAATATCGAATATATGCTTGCTTCACAGGGAGTGTTTTACCACCGCACTCGATGTTTCGATACAAAAATTGGTTAAATTCTCACCTTAGAGCATATAATAAACACGAATGTCGCATAAAAATCGTGTACATGAGTGAAGCCGAAAGTCTCTAGTAATACCACGAAAGGGTATGTTATAAAAAAGGGACGACCAATCCAAAGCAAATGAGATGCAAGCACAAGCTCAATATATCGCATGCGACAGAGCTCTGATTAGCTGCAGCAGTGTAGTTGTCGTTAAACATGCTTACTTTTTTTACGATTCGTGCATAAAAAATTTATCGCAGCAATGCTCTTAGTTTGTTGCGATTTTCACCTTAACCTCAACATTTATGTAATAGAAGCAGGAATTCGGTAGAAGAGATAATCACATACCGGGGCGGAGATAATCCCACTGGTTTTGGTTGGAACGAATTGCAGACAGAAAATTTCAATTATGGTAATATAGAGAACATCGATTCTTCTTCAGAGCCTGCACAATGGCTACAACACCTCACCTTAAGTCATAATCTGCTCACAAGTGTTGAGACAATTAAGCGGCAGCATAATACACCAGAAACATTCTCAAGACACCACCAGCATTTTTAGGTGCAAATTCGTCATTAGTCAACAAAGGACTCTGAAAAATCTTGCCCTCAGAGTCAGATGGGTGGCTGGGGCATGAAAGGAAGGCATAACATCTGCGCCTTCGATGTGAATATAGGTAAGTGACGTAAAGGTCCCTTCAGGACCGAATGTGAAATTTTTTTTTGATTATGGCAGACGGCAGCGGCAGGTTTTTCGTGGAACTTCCCCACACTCTCCGCCAATAGCCGAGGCGAGCTAGCGTGCCGCCCTGCAGTCAGCGCTGTCCGTCGTGTGATCTGTCAGCTCATGCTGGCAGTCTGGACTTCACGTCCAAGCCAATCACTCAGCAAAGTTCCATAACAAACGCCACAAGAATATCGCACGGTATCGTATCGCGGTCGTGAGCATGGGTTAATTTATAAGACATATTTTAAGTTGACACAATAAATGTCAACGCGTTCGATATAACAGCCTATTTTTTTTTTTTGTAAACTCGTCGCTAGCTAAGCGTAGAAAATTCCTAACTACATCTCTAGTCATCTTATCCCCTAGTTCTACCAATTTAATAAGCGTCATTAAACACAATTCTACGCGTTATCTATACTTGTGCAGCCTATATGTTTCCTAATTTGATTCCTTGAGACCAACGGTAATGAGATGATGAAAACTTCATTGCACCCTTATGGCCGGTTTTACAGTCTAGGCTTGAGCTAGAGCTTAGCTAAGCCACGAGCGGAACCGAGAATAAAAATCAAAGTCATCCCATTTATCGAAATGTTGTGGGCGCCTTCTTATCAATTTTTCACGGGTCACACTTTACGATATTATATAATGAATTTCTTCGTCGCTTATATCCTCTACATTTAATGAATAATTAATTTTTGTCTCAAACTGTTTGATTTCTTCCTAAAAACGTTAAACCCTGCTGATACTAGTTTTCTGACCGCACTGAATACTGGTAACTAGATAATTATTGAAATACGTATGTTCGTTTAATAACAGAAATTATAATATGTAGGCAAAATGTATATTTAGCAATAATCACAAAATGTGTTTAACAGCAAAATATATTTATTAGTCACCATAAACACTATTGCCTTATTATTGTTATCTTCTTACTATTTTCCAAAAGGAGCTTAATTTTTACGCTAATACCAATTTTTCTGGGTTTCCTAAAAAAATTTCTAAAGCTTTCTGTTCGAACTTCCTCCAATTTTCTTTAACGAAATTTAGACATAATCCGTCCAGCCTTTGCTCCTCATCCAGGTCTTTATTCTCCGAATCATACTGAATGATCGTTTTACGGTTGCCGTAGTGGGTAGGATTGTGCTTAAAATCGTACAAGAACTTCGGAATATAAAAACAAATTTTTATTGTGGGAGGAACTAGGCTATAAGGAAATGTAAGAACAACCCTAAAGATGTATTGTACGTACTTTCAAAACAGGGGTGGACATATGTATTTGTGGATATACATTTAGAGTCTCTTTAAAATTAGTCTTGAGAAATTATAACTAAGCCTCCGCTGTCCGTCCGTCCGCCTGTCAGCGGGCTATATCTCATGAACTGTAATAGGCAGACAGTTGAAATTTTCACAGAGTTTCATCAAGAACACTTTGAGAGAATTTTCTTTTACATTGCATTGCAGTGCAGTGCAGTAGAAAAAAAGGAGAATAATAAGATGAGCGGATGGGATAGGAATTGGTGCACACAGGTAGCAAAGTGAAACATGAAATTATGTACATGGCTGGCATCGCCGTGTGTACATGTACAGCTATGGGGTGGCGGACACAAGACAAGAAGAACAGAGAAATATTCTCTCAGTCTCAAATCTTTGCTTCTTCCCGTCTGCTATCTTACGAACGCATCAACAAATAAGCATACAATTTGTGCATTTTTAGAGGCCAGCTGAAGCTTCTTGTTAAGATATATATTCTTTGGTTAAATCTTGTACGATGGTACGGAACCCTTCGTGTGCGAGTCCGACCCGAGCTTGGCCGGTTTTTTCTCTGGTTGTGTTCTTTAAGTATCGGGCACTACATAACATGTACAGAGTTTTATCCACACCTGACACGAATTAATATCTTTAGAAATATTTTAAGAATTTAAAAGCAAATTTTACCTATATTGCAACTATGTAATCATATGACATTTTCACAAAAACTATATTTCAAAATGATCACTGTTTCGTCGATTATTCATTCACATGGAAAATCTGATAAATTATTGTTTTTTTCCTCATTTCGAAAATGTTCATGCACCTGTTAATGACAAATATGGCTTTAAATGTTCCAACCACTGACATATATAACAGTTCCAACCAATGTGTTTAAATTTTTAAATAAATGTATTGATTGAGATCATGTGTAGTGCTGCCACTTCCTTTGAAAAAGCGTTGGTAGATTTGATTGAAAAAGAGTGGAAGAATTGGGGAAAAGCGTGGTTGAAAAGGATGTTTGCTGTATTTTTGTGATTTTATTTCTTATAACAAAAACAACAATTATTGTAAAACGAGAAAACAAAATAAGAAATTAACAAAAATTCCAATTATTTAAAAATAAAAAAAGGATGTTAGTAACTAAATAACATAATTACAAAATATAATGTTTTCTCTGCTTTATATTTCCAGACAATTTCTTTTTTTGTTTATTTCAATTAAGGAAATTAAGGAAAATATCCTTGCAGCAGTAGCACTACTGTGAGGTAAGGATGCTAAAACACATTAGTATTATATTAAAAGCAAAAACTTTGGAATATTTTGACCTTTGCGTGGAAGAGGTGGAAGAATCAAAGTACTTTCTCGTAAACAGTAATATTCGGGCAAAACTCACTTTCAACATAAAAATGTCATAATCTACAAATGTTTTACTTTGATTTATTGCGAACACAGTAAAGCCAACATTGGATTGTGCACCAATCACACCCATGGGTTTTGTTTGTTGCTATATAAGTATATCTATGATAAAATTATTAAGTTTTTTCACTTGCGATATATGTTATAAGCTATATACATTTTATATATTATGACATTAAATATAGTACATAAATTTTAGCATAATATTATGTACAAACAACTTCACAAATTTTTGTTATACGCTTTTGTATAAAACTGTAGGATTATTTTAAGGTAAAAATTTTTGAAGCACAACGTGTGCCAAATCACTTTAAATAATTTCTAGGTTTTAAGCACAAATGTTGTCAATATGTTTGTTTTATTCAGTATACATATTTATTTTTTGTAAATAACTGTACATTCCTGTAAAATAGATTATAATAAATTTAAAAAAAGGGAGTACTATGGTTTTATTACTATAATTTATAAGTTTTTTTATAGATAAATCTATTGCTATGTATCACCAAATTTTATTTCAAATTCAAAAATTCCTTTATTGAAAAACCTTAAGCCTGAACTTAAGCCGATGACAATAAAGTTTTTGGCCCACGGCATCAAGGCCATCCGGGCTCTACCAGTTTAATTGTAGTAGTTGGATGCCTGAATACAATTTTACTATTAATTATAAGACTTCCCTCGATTGATATTTTAGTTGGCTAGAAAATTAACGGGTTAGTTGAATAAAATTTTAATCGGCAACCCCGATTAAAAATGTAATCGATTAACATTTCAATCCGATTGAAAATGAAATTGATTGACAAATCAGCAATAAACGATTGTATACATTTCTAGAAAAGGAAAAAAATATATATAAAAATTAATAATCTGTCGAAATATATGTGCGTCATAAAGACGTAACATTCTGCCAAATTCAAAATATTCTCATGTCGCTTTCGAGAAAATGTCTGTGACACAGACAGAGAGACAGACGCACAAGCGATCTTATAAGCGTTCCGTTTTTTTCCTTTTGGTGTAGGAACCCTAAAAAAAACCTAAAACGCTTATAAGCTCCATAAGAAAAATCAAAAGAAGTGGCATTATTCGAGCCAGGAATGCTGGGTTCCTTAGTCAATCCTGTACAGGTCACGATTGATCCTAACTGAAATTAAGATAATAAATGCCAATTTTTTCAGAAGTATCGTGACAAGTAGAACGATGGAATGGAATAGCACAACCTTTTTTTCATTCTACTTGTATTGAGCCATGTTTAAAGCTGATAAAACAATTAAAAAGAAAGAAAACTCCCAGTTTTAATATGTACATGTGCGTACCATTTTCTTTCATAGATATTTATACATTTATTACAATTGCATAAATTTCAAGTATTAAAACACGTATGAAGCCTTAATGAATAAGAAAATATATAAATATATGATATAGGTAGACAATGTATCTGATAAAAATATTGTGCGTTACAAAATATAAAAGCTTTTAACTTTATAACCTTAAAGTAGCATTGGAGGTTTGTAAAGACACTTACGAATGTACATAATGGATGCGAATGCAATATATAAACTATTCTGAAATTAATGTAATATAATACCTCGGACGGTGAATACAACATGAACGAGTAGGATAAATAAAGCTTACAAATTAGTCTTCTTTTATGTAAAAAAATTAGATGCAATTATGAGACTTAAGTAGAAAGACTACTGAATGGTTGTTTGTTGATCGGAGTCATTTCGACAGCCTGAATAGGACCTTCTTCAACTGGAACCGGCTCCTCACCCAATAGTTTAGCTAAGTTACTGTGTTTCCATCGTCCAGTCGAACCATTTATCGTCTTATCTTCACAAACACACAAGAATAGTGTGTCCACAACAATCTGAAAGTATTGATTTGAAAATTATGACAAATATCGCATTATTACACAAGAAATACTTCGAATAATGAAAGTACGACATGTGCTACAAAGAAACCGAAGAGCACTATGAATATTACAGGAGCTATATAGAAGTTAACATCTTCTCTGTCTCTTAAAATAAGAACACCAACAATTCCGCAAATAGCAGCCACAACTAATTTTCCTAAAAATAAAATAAAGTCTCCAACACCGTTTATTGTAGCCACTTGTAAAATGTTTGTAGCCATTGCGTTCCATGCCTAGGGTGTATTGAATAAAAAAATAAGTAAATTCGTTTAAAATATTAAAAAAAAAATACAATTCCTGCCGCAGGACAAAAGTTAATAGATTCAATTGCAATGACAGTATAGGCATTATGATTCAAGTAGCGAATGAACTTTTCTAGTAGCCAAAAGCAGCAAATGCAACAGCTTAATCCACATTTTGCACACTGTGATCCCTTATCTTCGCTTGCCTTTAATCTAAAAGAAAAATAATACAAGTTCTATAAATCTTATATTACAAATATTATTCATTATCTTTACTTTGTGTATAAATAAGTCATAATCAGTCTTGGTATTTTGAAAATAGTAATGACCAGTGATCCTTTTGCTACTGAGCCCAAGTGATATTTAAAAAGCTTTCCCAGCGAATATATAACCGGCGAATCAGTTGGTTTACGAAAATACCAATAAGCAACCGCACCAGCTAAAGTAAATTGTTGGCATGCAAATATGAATTCGGATGTCCAGATGAGTCCAATGAAGTAAACCCAAAGCATACTTCTGATCCAATTTGCTTCGAGATATTCTATTCGCAACAAAGCTGTAAAATGTTATGAAGAAGAAATAATGCAAGAATAAATTATAAAAAGTTTATTTATTTTACAGAAGATAGAAAATAGGTAAATAGCTAGAAGCGAAATTATGGTGCCATAAACAGTCCTTGGGCATGAAGAACAATAATATGATTAACCGCTTTGTAAAATAAACACTAACTTGGAATTCTTTTTTAGAAAGAGTTCTGGAGAAGGCTACAAGGGAAGATGGATGGAGCAAAAATATACATAATATCAAACAACCAAATAAGGTCACGCTGATTTTGGTGCCAAGACATGAAGGCATCATGCAAAACGAGATTGCGGACTGTTTTACAAAGGGAGGAACCAGATCTTTGTTTATCGGTACTGAGACTGTTTTTGTCCATCCAAAGGGATACCTTTCGGCACATTGGGAGAACAGAATTAAATTGGCACATTGAGAATACACCCTAGAGCTGAGACAAGCGAAGAAATTTATAACGTATTCACAGCAGAGGGCCAAAATATTCCTCACTCACAGCAAAAACAACTAAGGTTCATAACGGATCACTTACTGGGCATTGCTCACTCAGATATTATCTTAAGGGATGGTCGATAGTGAGAAATGGAAGATGACAAAACTTCTGAGCACATCCACTGCAACTATGAAGCTTAGTCGGATAACGCTTAACCATTTAGAAAAACAGTTGTTGCAACAATGGTCTCGATGAACGTTAAAGATTTTGTAAAATACCTCAAGTTTTTATAGATCGCAGTGACAATCACATTAACAAAAATAAGGACAGGTGAACTTTTTCCTCTATGGAAAACACTTCTTGTTCTGTAACAAAACTAATGGAGGATTGAACTTGCAATAAATTTGTGAATTTATTTTTGCTACTTTCTACTGGGAGCAACTGCGGACAATTGTGTCTGTATGCGGATGGATATACATATACATAATATACGTTGCCCATGCCCACTGCCCGCGGTACTCCAGGTAAACTCCTCAGTGGGAGTCATGCGACGTAATAGTGCAGCCGAAGCCTTTACGTGCTATTCTTTCGTCAGGGGAGGGGGGTACTCCGTGAAAAGTTTTAGTGCAATGGCTTGCCCTGCAGTTGGGCCAGGCCAATTTGCAGGATGTTTCTGCCGGCGTTGACGTTTCGGTTTTGAGTGGTACGACAGTTTTCATAGAACTAGTACCTTGTGGAGACCGAGACGGCTTCGCCGGCTCAAAACAAAATCTGCACAGCTTCGTTGTGCGGAACACATCCACTTCGAGGACAGAGCAATGCGATTGAAGCGCCCGCAACAATTTCAAATTTGCGTCGAACCAATGCACACTAGAATTTCGCGAGTATTGTTTGTTATTTCTTTTGCCAAGCGATGCACTGTACGCTCTGTTCAAATATATTGCTTGAAGCGTAAACGCGCAGCTTTGAGTTGCCCATACACTTCTTGACGTCTCGAAAACCTTTGCAGGCGTTCTTTGGTGTAAGTTAAATAATCCTGTTGCATCGGGGATTATGTGCTTTTTACTGCACTTGTAGGAAGCGATTTCGTGTGCTTCGCTAACGAAACGTTGCGTGTATATCTATGTCTTGTAGTTAAATGTCGAGATCTTGATTTTTATTCGGTGTTCCTACACCACCAGCGATTAGTCGACAACTAGGATCTAATCCAACAATTTGCTTATAATAGCCGGATTGAAATTTAGCCCGGATATCGCGCATCGTCTTGTCATCCTCCACTTTACAATTATTTGTTTTCCGGCGTTTTACCGGTGGTCGTGATGGTGACTTCCTTCTTCATAGAAAAGGTAAGCGCTACGCCTTCCGTGCAAATGGGCCAATAGAATTTTTTACGCCCTACCGATATCGGTGGTTTAAAGAATTTCGTCCATTCTTCTTGGCGAACGAATATTTCGCAAGTACCAATAAACAATTTCAGTCCACGTAGGCGTTGATAGAGCACATAGTACAGCCCATGCTTGTATATGGGTATGAGAGCAAAATTTTTGCGGTTATTTGCCTCGTTGTAATGTTGCAGCTTGTAGAATATCTGCAAATAATTATGTGACTGTTGCTTAATGTTGTAAAGCTTCACAGCATCATCAACATAACCAAGATGTTCAGTCATTTGCTGCAAAAGTGCTGCCTTCGGTACAGATAAACTTCTGCGTGTGAACAAATGATCTAACGTTCCATAAAATCCTCGATTATCTCTTGAGAAATTTCTTAAGAATTTTTTCGATCTCGTGTACGCATGCATCCAAATGTTATTGTTGAAGATCGTTTCGTATTGCATGGCAGCAAACTTAACAAGATTGGTTTTGTAAGACGTATCGTAGAAACCATCTTTAATGTGAATGCCACGTAAACTTTTGTATGCCGGGTCAACGTTATATCTGACCTTGCTGGTGCAGGTTATTGAAGAAAATAAAAATGAATTTTATGGGACAAGTTAAAAACTATTTTATTCTCTAAACTAAATTAGCTTAGATATCAGAAAAATATAAACAGTAAATAAAATTGTAAAATTGAAGAACTATGGCAAGAGCCAGATACAACGTTTAGAGACAGCAAGTTAAGACCCGACGTCTTCTTTAGTAAAAATATTTAATAATAATACAGTTTAAAATGACTACATATACCTTCGTCAATAAAATATACTAAAGCCAAGAAATAAAAAGCGCCATCAATTTTAAAAGGAAACTACAGAAATACCTATACAACCCAAAACTTTGTCATTCCATCTTTTTGCCTTATATAAGAAAATTTCTTTTAATTATTCAATAAATCGAAATTTTAATTTTTTATATAGGTTTAGTGATTATGGAAGTACAAGTTTTTATTTACATATTTTAATACATCTTTACCATACAAATGAAAGCTTTTTACCTTTCTTGGAAAACCCATTACTGTTAGCATGTGGTTCTGAGTAATTATAAGAAATGTGTAAATGTGAAATTCTACGCAATTCTAATATAAGCAAATGTTTCTTTCCCCAAAATATACTTACTCTTATAATCGTTATTGGAATGATTGTTGTAGACTCCTGGCAATGAAGTGTTGTGCTTTACGACATTAGTAAAAGGTTCCAACGGAGACATACCAGGATAATTGGCAGTTATAATACACACAACCACGATAACCCAAAATGCTAAAAATATAATTAAACCAAAGAACGCCAATAGAGGTGGTACTGCCAAGCCTGGTAAACTCAGCATGCATTTTCCAGCTTCTTCAAAAAGCGCAGCCAAACCTCCGATCTTAGATCGCATAAGGTATACTATTAGAATTATCATTATCTTGAAAGAAAAATATTGCTATATATAATTCGCAGAAACTATTATTTCTGGCATATACCATTATTATTGTGGCTATAATTGCCAAAACATATACAGCTGTCTCATTTCTAACAAACTCTTCCAATAGAGAATATTTTGTGTTGAACTCCTCTTTATGCTTTATTTTATAATATGACCACCATAAGACTGCTGTAAGAGCGATGCTAACTACTGTTACAAGAATGCAAATTATCCAGGAAACAATTTTCGTAAGCCAGTGCATCATTGAAACGAGTATAATGGATAAAACTGAGCATAAAAAACAATTAGCAGTCAAAATTATATCAATTTTCAATTAGATATATTCTATATACTTACCTAAAGCTAAAACTGCTAGTCCTGCCATTACTGGCCACGTTGTATAAAGATCACTTAAAAATTGTTGTGCAATATCCCACGAATTAAGAAGAGCGTAAAGTTCTTTCACATGTTTCCCAGGTGCATTTATTCCAGATGGAACGCATCGATGTAATACTGGAGAGCTAAACAATGTTTAATATAGAAAATACGTCCTATGTATGCACGGAGAAACAAACAATATTTACCTTTCATAAACGGGAAATTCTGGACATGGCCCCAGAAAGTCAAAATATCTTACATCATTACGTTCAGGTTCGAGCAATAAACTCATGTTAAAATCATAGCGGCAAAGTTTCGTTTTTGTGTCTACATAGTATTTGTACAGTTCATTGCGATTTGTTATGTACCTCTTGGGACATTCTTTGACGCATATTTTTATGGTTTTCCGTAATTCTTTTACATCGAGAAAAAATAAGTGTGGTTTGTCAATAGTGCTCATTCCAGATAACGGAAATTTCGAATAACGTTCATTGTACTTTACTCCACATGTGTTTCCAAAAGAGTCGTAGCCATTGATTAGACGTAAAGGATTGCCATACACAAACGAAAATATTGCAATCACGATCTGGAACAAATAATAGTGGCACAACTCAAAAACATCAATTTTTAAAATAAGCTAAATGTTGCAATGAAATTTCTTTAAAATTATTTAGAATTATTACTAATATTTTTAACTTTTCAATTTTATTGCAACATCTAATTTATTTATGATATCATGGAACCTCTTGAAGAGATACAGATTTGCTGGAGATCTTAAATCCGTCAACAAAAAATTTGTACTAAATGTGAATAAGAAGTACTCTTAAATTTTTTTTTATTTTGGTCTCAGTAAAATTGGCAATGTACAGAATAAAATAAGTAAGCAGTTAAATCTGGTATTCTCCCCTGACACGGGTAAGGAATTGGCTGGAATCTAGTCCAGTTATCATGTCTATATATGTATATATACTAGTAATTGCCCGCTAGCTACGCTGCGTGAGGGGTTGGGGTCAAACGACTGGCCGTGGGATGAAGGGATGGGCTGGCTACAATATGAAAAAAGAATGAAGAAAAACGGAGCAGAGGGAGTGAGGTTATGAAGAAAAGAGTGGAGCAATGTCTAAATTTTATTTTTGAATATTTCCATTTTCCATTTACCTTTAAAGAGGGGAGAGGGGGAGAGATGGTGCTATTAGCATGACTTTTTTTTTAAAAATGGCAGACATATAAAGGATTAATATGGCTGCAATAACATGTTGGAAATAGTTCACGAAAATCCCGCTAGGTGGCATCATTTAGCAAAAATCTTCAAATCGTAATTTAAAAATAACTGTTTTTGGCGCCAAATCGACCGAAAAATGTGGTGGAATAAAGAAGTAAGGTTTTTCTGTAATGTACTCGCCGAGACCTTTCTAAAAAGTACCCGCATGCCGGGGTACGGGAGAAAGTAAAAATCGCGATTTTTTCAAATTTAGAAATTTTCGCGGGAGTTGCCGCAGTTAAAATGACATAGAATCTGAAGGAAAGCAGCAAATTGCTTCGGATAAAATGACGCGCATAGAGGAGATATGAAGTTATCTAATAGTGTAAGTCCTATGCCCGTCAGTTGCTAGGGACCTCCGGTAGGTGACGCTGAGTGGGCATGCAAAGTTTGAACAGTTTTTATTTTTTTTAAATAGGTAAATGAAATCCAGTCTTCCTGAAATTTAGTATAGATAATCTTCTAATAGGTGCGCACTCATAAAAAATAAAAAAAATCGATTATTCAACAATTCCTTTAATTAAGTTTCGAAATGTCTATTTCAGACCGAAATTTTGGCCGTCGAAAATTTATTTTGGCAATGTAATCGGGAGGGTAAAGAAAATATGCTCAAAAAACCAGAGAAAAATCTCAAAAAATAAGCAGAAAGAATTTTGCAAAACGGATGATATTTAGCCGATTTCTGGGTGGGGGATGGTTTTGCAGGTATGAATGTAATCCAGTTAGCATAGAGTGGTGTAGAGGGCGAATCAAGTTTGATAATGAAAGCTGCTGCACATATGAATGTAGGTGTGATTGAAAGTAAGTGTAGGAAACTCGCTTTCCATTTCATAGCACTTTACTTCATTTCATCCCTCGCACCCCCTCCCTCCTATGAAGAGATTGTGAAAAAAATTGAATTTCCATATGTATTGAGAATTTCGATTATCCAGTTGGTGAATTTTTTTGCCGAATAATTTGTTCCACCCTTAGTCTTGATTGATGTTTGTTTATAAAATGATGTACTATTTAGTAATGATAAAAGAATAAAAAAAAATTTAATTATTACGTCATTTTATATACGCGTTCTTCTCAAGTATGTTATGGTCGTAGCGGAATGCATATAGCAGAATGCTACACTGAGACGTACTGCAGCATCTATGCCGGCCGGCGGTTAAACCGACAGCACAATCGACGAGCTTTACTTGGCGATTAAGAAAAAGAAGACAATCGACATGTCTTGTCAAACCTTGCAACGAAAAGACGTGAAAATTGGAGCCCGAACAAAATCAAAAATTTTCCATCGACATCGGCGAGTAAATCAACCCCTCACGTAACTTCTAAAGAATATTTATTCCTGCTAATAGCATATTTTCAATTGGTAAAAATATTGTCTTCATTAGCACAAGAAAATCCGGAGAAAAGAAAAAGCATCGAAATTCCGGCAGCAGCAAAGTCGCCGCTTCTACGCTGCGAATCACTATATTGGCGATGATATAAAGATTGTACAAGATTTCAAAGTACAAATTATTTTGAAGCCAGTTCCTCGAGGTTATTTAAGTGGAAGTGAAACACAGCAAAATAATCATTTCCTTTTGCATATCAAATGCAAAATCTTAAAAATCACCACCACGATTTGCATAATAATCAGCTATCGAATCATCTACCTAAAAAATTCAATAAATTCAGAAACAACAATATTGAATAAAGAAACAATTTTCGAAGCAGCAACGGGTGGCGGTGGTGCATTAGTTGCACCAAAAATTTTATCCGAAAATAATAAGAAGAGTCAAAATCATCAATATCAGGAACTCTAGCTTATGTCCTGCAGGCTGTAAGATTTTTAATTTATTTCTACCTATATACATATGATAATTTTATCACCAACTCAAACCTAATAAATTTTAATTATGTAATAATTTTCAAATAGGACATAGACACTAGGCAATTCTTAGAGGATTTTCTCCAAAAAAAGGAAAATCAATTTTTTTGTAATCCATTTGGTTCCCTTCTTGCAAGTAAAGTATCGCGCAATCATACACACAGTAGAATCGTTTAAGATTTTAATTTAACATTTTAAGTATACCGATCTTAGCAAGTATTATTGAAATCAGTGGGCTATATTCATATTCGGAAAGTGTTTAGTGCAATGGATCAATCATGTTAAAGGTTGTGTTCATGTTAATTTTTAATAGTGGAGAGTATAAATTTTGACGAAAGTGTTTGATTAAGAGATAATTTTGTTTTAAAACGTTTGGAATTTTGATCAAGTTCATAGTTTTGAAGAGACAACATTTAAATTCTAGGAGAAATTATGCTGAGCATTCCTTTATTAATTGAAGTGGATAGTGGTAGATTCATCGCTTAATAAAAAGTTACCTTACGAGAAAGCCAAAAAGAAAAATACCCAAACAATTCTTGTTGAACCATTAAAGTTATGACTGGGCGATATATCGATATATCAGTGGTTCTATATAATAGATAGACGGCTTAGTACGTTCCACTCGTGTTTTATCGAGCTTTTTATTAAAATAGCACTTAATTTAATTAACATCAGTCTGTTATGTCAAACGTAGGGTGTTTAAAGAAATAACTCAGCGATTATAGGTAGGGTGGATGCAAATCACTTTCTCTTACCACATGATTTAGTTGGTATATCTCCGCCTTAGGGAGTTTTTCCTTTTTGTGCACTATTCTTTCCTTTATGAACTTCCTTATTTCGAATATACTTTAAAAATTTTCTTTCAATATTAGAATATACACTCAATTCATAATAATTTCATTATAATTAACTTTAATTTAACATTTAGTTGCTTAGGATGAATCCAGGATTACATATGTATATTTTTTCAAAAATGTCCTGAGCAAGAATTGTAGTTTAGGACTCTCAATTATAACGTAAAAATGAAGTGCTGAACGCTTTTATTTCTCCTTTCACTTTCCTGGAGCCCTCTCACATGAAGGTCGTCTAGGTCCACTACGCTCTCAGTCTTCAGGTCTAAAAGGAATACTGTTCAATATCGCCCGCAGTATCGCAGGGTGGTTGGGGCAACGGTGATGGAAGGCAGAACATCTGCGCCTTCCCACTGGATGTAGGTAA
Organism: Dioctria rufipes; assembly: GCA_963924295.1. Taxonomy (NCBI): domain Eukaryota; kingdom Metazoa; phylum Arthropoda; class Insecta; order Diptera; family Asilidae; genus Dioctria; species Dioctria rufipes. Next base: position 73,293,675 of record OZ002743.1, on the reverse strand, counting down.
GTGATGTAAGGGTCCCTTCAGGACCGAATGTGTGCCGGCGTTTGTTTTTTATGTAGGCACGATTTTTTTTTGTATGTGGCAGGCGGCAGCAGCAGGTTTTCGTGGAACCTCCCACCACTCTCCGCCAATAGCCGAGGTGAGCTAGCGTGCCGCCCTGCATACAACGCTGTCCGCCGAGTGATCTGTCAGCTCATGCTGACAGTCGGAACTTCACGTCCAAGCCAAATCACTCAACATAGTTCCATAACAAGTACCTCGTGTAAATGGAGACAAATAGTGATGGTAGGATGTCAGTTAAAGGCAAAGTTGGTTAAAAAAAATTAATCAAACAGAAATATGGTGTTCATGGAAGAAACAGGATAATAGCAGCTTTTCATTCCACTGATCATTTATCTCCTAGGTTGGTTTAAGGTAACACCCTCCAGAACAGGCGAAATTCCGATTTGAGAAATTTTGAGGAATATCGCTAAATGAATGTATTGATTTTAATAATAGTTTTCTCTGATAATTTCTTCAGAATGTATTCTAACTGTGAATAGGATGTTATTAGAAATTTTACGTAGTATTTAATTATGGAAAAAAAAATTGTTAAAAAAGAGTTAGTGGAAGAGCGGGGTATAAAAGCATCTAGAGGATGTATAGAAAACGTTTTTGAAAGTTTCATCCCGATTGGAAGTATGGTTTAGAAATAAAAAGCGAAAGTTTGAAAAGAGGCGAAAAGTGGGTGGCGAGTGGGAAAATTGAGAAAAAAAATGATTTCACTATTGTGGGAAAAGGTGAAGAGTAAGGGGGGAATGTTGTTTGGGGAAAATACTTGGGGCTATAATATGCAGCCTAAAGTGTGGGAGGGGGAATTTTTCGGGGAAGTATAAGGGGGGGTCGGGGAAGAACAATCGTGTTTTTTATCAGTTTTTGTTCTAGGAAATTCTTCCCCTTACCTCTGGGGCACGGGAAAACTACCCCAAACGATGGAGGAAGGAAGGATACATAGGATAGGGTAAAAAAAAACTTCAAGGGTAGTGTGAAAATTTTAGGGGCAAAATCGAAAACCGGTTTTGGCATGATAAACTTGGGAGTAATTTCATTTTCCCCCCTAAAGTTAGAAAATGAGAAATTTTTTTCCAGTTTCTTAAGGTAGAGTGTATGGGGTTTCCATAGAGTACCCACATGTTTAGATTATTTGGAAGAAAAGTACTAATATTGAAGGGTGAAGAAAAGTGAAATTTTTTAGAAAATCGTAGATTTAGTACTACAAAGCTGCAAGTCTCCCAGCATAGAATCCGAAAATTTATACAGAATTCCGTGATTCTGAATTTTCGAATTTCAACCGTTTGTAACTTTTTCGATGAAACTTTCGCTGATAAAATGCAGTGTGAAAAAGTTGCAGATTAAAAGGATCTAGAGAAAGGGGGAAAGAAAATCGCCTAAAATGCAATTAGGTATGAAATTTCGAAGAAATAAAAAAAAATGGTTGAAAATTTTCAAATTTCGAATAGTTACTTAATGAGAATTTCGAACTTCAAAAATCGAAAAATGCAGAAAGTTGTATATTCATAAATCCCGCACACATACCAAATTTCATTAAAATCCACTCGAAACTACCCGAGCTATAACAAAAAATATGTTCGAAATTGGTCATTTTCGAACGCGATTTGCCAGTCTCAGAGGGCAAATTCGAAAAAAAAATTTGTACATACTTAATCTATATAAATATAAAAAAAAAATTTTGGAAAAGTGTTCACAAAAAGTAAAAAAATCGAGTCAACTTTGCCTCTAGATTTTCGAAAATATTCGAATTTCGAAATTGAATTTAACTTTAACAACTAACCAGATATGTTTTGAATCCAACAGTATATTCACCTTAGCTGTAAGTTAAACAGGTTCAGAGGAGGTAGAGTTCCCGCAAAACACAAAGTCCGTTTTGATATATATACCACTGGTCGGAAATTCAGAACTATATACTATACTTTCACACAGTTTATGTAAGGCTTTAATTACAGGTGGGCTTATATGAGAGAAGCAGGTGTATAACAAAACAATAATTCCGTATTCAGAATCACTAAAAAGTACACAGGTGATTTTGTTGCAGGCCTCACGCAGATCTGAATTTAATAATGCGGTTATACATTCTACATCATTTTACGTATCCTACCTCCGGAAAATACTACCCATGTGCGCACTTGCACTAATGACTAGAATAGATATGAATCATCATGATATTAAGAACGTAAGACCATGTCCATATTATTTCAGATATTTTGTCTTTCCAGATATGACAAAAAAACAAAAATCGACACATGTCCAATCAAAGATTTTTCTAGGATAAACAAAAGTTACAGCGATTTAAATAATTAAAAGCGGCTTAGGAAGATGTGAATATTTGAAGCAAGTGCAATAAGCGGAATTATGGAAAAACTTTTAAATTTTATTAATAATTTATATAAGGCAATAAATGTCAACATTTCAGCCAAATCGGTGACGTCGCTTCAGAAAGTTGTTCGGGAGGTAGTAGACACACTATGGAAAGGAGGATTTGCCAGTGCCGAAAATCCAATCTCACAAATATATGTCGTGCAGTACTGTTTTACTAAGTTTATAGTGCACCTCCTTTTTTCAGTCCAAAAATTACTAGGTGCATCCAATAACGATGAAAATGTTTCCAGAAAATTTGTTATATTCGGAAACAGATCATTTTGCACTTATCAATAAGTGTTATCTAGAGAGTAATTGTTTTGATTTTGAATGCCCCGGTAGATCAATAGGTAAGCGCGCAGACTATCATCATAGGAGTCGTGGATATGATTCCCACCTTATCGTAGTATGGCGCTTCTGGTTACTCCAAAAATTTAACTCCTACATAAAATGACATATCTGTAGTATATGTATATCTTAATAATAAGTGCTATATAAAAAAAATCTTACGTTTGCTTACGTGGCGCTATATGCGGGGGTCTGTATTAAATATAACACAAATCGATTAAGTGCATAAAAGAAAAGGTAACAAACATTGATACATTTTTATACATTTCTGGTGAAAAAACATATTTATTATTCAACGACCATAAAACTCTTGCCATGAGAGACTACATGACAACATTTTTATGGCCACTGAATATAAAATATATTTTTTTTTCACAAGAAATGTATAAAAGTGTATCAATGTTTCATGTCTTTTCTTTTATGGAGTTAATCGATTTGTGCAGTGAGCGGTCATATATCAAAATAACAATATCAAATATCTCTTCCATACAACGAATTGGGAAAGACTGGAATCTAAGGATAGTTTTCACAATCGAAATTATTGTGACTGTCTCAAAAGAGAAGGGACTGAACATGAAAGAGTACCTGAACTCATCTTTGCATACAATGGTGTCTTCTTGCGCCAGAACGGGAACGAATCCAGGCATTTCTAATTTTTAGCAAAGAGGGCCAAATTGAGCCTGGAATTGGTACTTTTTGATCTAAGTAATCATTTTTATATCAACTGGTGTGGAACTTTTAAAAATCAGTACAAATACGCCGCCAAAGAGACTAAATTATCTCTCGTTATCGTTGCAACAAATCTGTCTTGTAGACATTCAAATTAACTCAGAAGTAAGCTGTAGGCTACTTTAAAACAAATCTAGATACTCCGCTTAATTCTTCCAAAATATAGTACGAGGCGCCCAATTTAACTCGTTTTCATCCAGTTTTTTGCCCACAACTGACCTGTTTAATATGTAGCAGTAGTAGCAGTAGCAATCGTGTATGCTCTGTAAATCACAAAATTTCTTAACATTTTTATTATACAATAGGGACGTTATTTCTTATATATTCTATTATATACTTTTTAACATCCTTATTTCCTTTTGATCTCTTAAATATTGCGGTAGTTCATTAAACATTTGTAATGCTTTATACATTAACATATTTTGAGTATTCACGTATCTATACTTATTTAACCTAAATCTATCTATTAAATGATATGGTTGTGACTCATATACGTATCTAACACAGCTAACTAAAAATTCCGGCAGTAAATTATTTCTAATTTTAAATACAGTTATAAACACATTTAAATACACTCTTTGCTTCACACTTAACCATTTCAATGACTCCAGCATAAGCCTTCTTGGCGTTGTTTTGTTGCATCGTAAAATTATCCTCATTGCTCTATTTTGCTGCATCTGCAGTCTATTCCAATCTTCTCTTGTGCTCATAAATATTATTGGCGCTCAGTATTCCAAATGCGCTTTTATTATAGTATTGTACACCTTTATTGCAGTTAAAGTGGATATATTATTACGAATTCTTCTGAAGAATGAGATCGTTTTTGCCACTTTCTTGGAAATATAGTTGATATGCTTATTAAATCTTAGTTTATCATCAATTAACACTCCTAAATATTTTACTTCACTGACAATTTCAATGATTTCATTACCCATAAATACTCGACAATCCATATCAGAATTAATACGCATGCACTACGTTTTAATTACATTTAACTTCATCTTATTCATTTTTAGCCAATCACAAAGACGTTCTAAGTCCTCATTTAATTGTCCAACACAATTCATAAAATTCTCTCCCGATATATATATTAAAGCATCATCCGCGAATAGACGTAATTCAGTGTTTTTCAATAGGAATAATAATGTTGCTAAAACTGTCCCTTGTCGAACAGCCAATGTTGTTTCTTATATTCCAGATAATATTCCATTTAGCTTCGTCTTTTGAGTTCTGTCAGACAAAACTGATGAGAACCACAATAGCTCATTATCTCTCACTCCATATCTAATAAGTATATTAAGTAATATTGCATGATCCAACGTCTCAAATGATCTTTTTAAATCCAGGAAAACAGCAACAACAACATTACCCTGATCGATTTTCTGCTTCGAATCCGTTATCACCTATGTTAAAGCAGTTTCGCATGAATGCTTCCCCCTAAATCCTGAATGGTACTTGACTAGCAGTTTGTTCGACTCCATATAGTCTGACAATTGTATGTGAACAGTTTTTTCCAATAATTTTTAACATGTGTGCAACATATTCACAGGTCTTAGGCTTTCACATTTGCTAGATTTGGAACCTTTTTAACTGGCACAACAACAGATTCCTTCCAGGACACAGGAAAGTTTTCACTCTGCATTGATTAGTTGATGATGTCCAACAGAACTGGTCCTAAAACTTTTATTCCGTCTTTAACCTTTTTCATCCCTGGATTCTTTAAGCACCATCGTCTTCAATGTTCTCCACATCGTTTTTTGGTCACGCGCATTATCAATTTTCGTTTTAATAACTACATTTTGTTTTCTTTATTTTAATGCCATATATATTACGTGCAGTTTTATAGTTTTCCCAATCGATCTCACTACCCCGCAATTTCGCCTTCATATAACATTTGTTAATGTTAATGTTAGGAGTAGGGGCGCCCAGGCATCCAGGACCCTGCGGACACCGCGACCATAGTTGATCTATTGTGCCTTCCCCTATAGTGATTAGGCAAAATCAAGTCTTTTAACGAGCTCGATTATTGCTTTCGGAGTTAGATTGCAGACATTATCTGGAGAGATAAGTTCTCTTCCAGTGATTTACAGCCTTAGACTTGCAAGTGCTGGGCAATCGCATATAACGTGCATCGAGGTTTCATCTTCCTCTTCGCACAGTCGACACAGTTCACTGTCGCATTTGCCTATCTTCTTCAGGCATATATAACATTTTAATTTGTATTCTTTCATTTTTTCCAACTCTGTTGTAAACCATTCATTATTGAATTTTTCACAGTCATCATATCACCTACTTCCTTTAGTTTATTTAACAAGCTATTTGCTTTCTCTTCTAAATCACATAATTCACTTATTGTACTAATGTTATTTCCATAAAGTGCCTTAAAAAAACTATTTTTACTATATTTTAATATGTCTATCTCTTTCCTATTGTTATTTTTTTACATTACTGAAAACAGGCATTATAATTTCTATAGTTTCATGATCAGAAATTTTAAGAGCATTATTAACCCGGGCTGTAATTTTCATGTTATTAGCCAGAACATACTCAATAAGAGTTCGAGAAATATTTGTTATTCTACTAGGCTCATCAATAATAAGTTTAAATAGGAATCGTGCGTTCTGCGTATGGGCGTCTAATACCGATAGTATAAAGATAAGCAAGAAATGACCTCCCCAATGTCACTTTTTCTGACTCAACATTTAGGAAAGCGGAAGAAATAAATGTTGATGGGGTATTTCATTTCCTAATAATACATGATTCACAATGCCTTTTAGTCAATATGAAAAAAAAATTAACGCTTCAAACAAATCACTAGTAAAAAAAATTTCACCAAGTAATACTTTTGGGAAGGCTATACCTTTTTAATTTTATGTACCCATTTTATTACACCCTAGATGAAATCTATAGGGTGTACTAAGTTTACAATTATTTTGATTTTTGCATGTCCGTTTGTGCGCACGATAACTCGAGACTGCGTGTACTTAAAGAGCTAAATTTTGCACAAAGGCTTTTAAAAATAAAGTAAATTTAAGTTCAAAAATGGGACAAATCGGGTCACTCCTTCGTGAGGTTTCCATACAAAAATTTCGTATTTTACTATATTTTTGGACACTGCCTAAAAACGCGTCGACGTAGAGAGCCGGAATATATAAATAATCATCAAATATTCATTTTTACTGTGCGACGAAACCTTCTAAAAATATATGCGAAAAACTACTTCGAAATTCAAACTTTCACAAGTGGTTATAAGAATTGGTCTTAAACCGTTTCTAGCTTTTTTACTTCTTTTTTCTTAAAATAGTCTTCAAAAAGTGCTTTTGATTTTTTTTGCAAAGATAGGACCAATTTTTTTGCCTTAAGTTTTTATTACAAACAACGGCCATAGAAGATTGAATCTCGATCTTCTCATGGACCCATCTTCCGTGGCGTTTGCTCACGTATCTATTATGGCCTCCGCTGACTAGACGCAGTCTCGCATCATCTAGGCCAGTCCATCAGACACTCCCTAAATTCATCTCTCATCATCCTCTTAGGAGGCACTCTCACATCTCTGCGCTTGTTCAGCTGCTTATGCCTGAACCCCTCACCAAGTTCTTGGAACTCATAGGGTTATGCTTCATTCATAAAGTAAGATGGTGCTCTCACCTACATACATAAGTCAATCGCTCTCATGGAGCAACCTTAATGACAGCAGACCCCGCACCCGATTTGGGTCTAATGACGTAATTGGTCAAGGAGCTGTTCTCTGGAACTCACTTCCTGAATCAATCAGAAGAACTGGCACTCACAAACAATTCAAGGAGCTTGCTTTGCGTCACCTTATGGTCTCTTAAAGTAGCTTAACTCATTCCCCCTACACTCCGCCGGTGGTGCACTTGATGCCTTGGTTTCCCCGGCTGATTGCTAATTTCTGTTGTTTTATGGGCATGCTTGCTGGCGAACTCTCTGATCATGTAAATGGGTGTGTTTATTCCATATACTTGTAGTTATTACGAAAATTTAGTTCTGATAGGTCAGTTACCGACTGTATAAACTACATTGTTTACAGATGCATATAATTTTGTGATAATGCTTTTTGAATTTTTTGTACTTTGTATCTCTGTATTTTTGCTTCGAGCTAAGCTCTCTATTATTTATTGTTTTATGGTTTATCCCATTAGTTAACCATAGTAGCATGATAGCTCTCAGTCGTAGTCTGTGCACTGCGCCAAAATTAGCACGTTACAGCCTTTTGAATTCTTTGAATATTTTATAATTTATTTCGTTTGTTAATCTGCATTTATTTTGAGCACTTTTACCTCGCTATTATTTGACATCATAATCTAACTATACTACTAGTGTCATATTCTACCGCAATGAGTTTGATCATTGCTCCTTTGTTAGTTTGCTAAATAACTTTGTATACTATACCAATTATGCCAACTACCTAATACTTACTCGATGTACCTAACATTGTAAAGTATTCTATTATATTAATTCTGGTTAGACTCAATTAATTACAGTGGAATTTATAAGCTCAATAAATTTATTCTCAAGCCTCTAAAATAAAAACACCAAATCAAATTGAACTATAATTATTAATAACAATATCTTAAAGCTACATTAAATTTCAAAGTTGGATAGTAAGGTAGGTACATATGGAGATATGAGCAGGAGCACATTAAATAAATGAGCTAGCTTTGGCGGGATTTTAAGTTTCTGCACTCCTTGCACAAAAAAGCAAAGAGAGTTGCGTGATACTCTCCCTTACCTGATGTGGGCTTATTACAGGCAATACTTCGCTTAGAGCTATTTTAATGTGTAAGAAATATCAATATAAGGTACATAATTTATATTCATTTTTTTTTTTACTAAAATTAGAGGATTTTGTTTACTTGATTTTCAATTTTTATTTTGATACAAGAAAATTGCACTCATTAAAAATATACAGAACGATGCAAATAACAAATTGCAATGATTTTAAGTATAATTAACATCATCCCACATTTAATTTGGAAGTATGGAATTTCTTCCCAGATGACTAAAACATGCAATTATCCACAAACTTATGAGATCATTTTTTCTCAAGGGAAAAGATGCTTACCATAAATAACCAAAATACCAAATAAATTCCAAGCCACGCCACATCCGTACAGACTCGAACGCGAGGTCTGGAATTCTCGTCTCCTTTACTTTCTGCACAACCCATTTTTACCTTCTCCAATAAGGAAATTCGAATTAAATCCTTAAAACTATGTGCAAAATCAAAATAATAACGCGGCTCTTGTACACAACATCACTTGGTTTAAGAACGACAACCAATACCAAATATAAACAGTGTCTTCTTCTTCCTAGGGATTATATTTCCGTGCAAAATTTTAATTCGATTAATCGATGTCTTGTTTCAATATTAAAAAATTTAATGTTTTTTTTCCAAAAAGTGTATTGAAAAAATTACTTTTAATACAAGAATTTTTTGAAATATTGTTTAAAGGAAATATGAAGTATATTAGCTGAATTTTTCTTAAAAATTCGTTATGTTGCTTTTGTTTCGATTCGATAATATTAAATCGATTAATTCAATTACTTTACTAGTTAGTGCAAAAGGTTATCTAGCTAGCTTCTTTAAAGACAATTGTTTAAATAGTTTAAGCGATAATTAAAAAAAAGATATATTTTAATAATTGGTATATTGTATCATATGAACTAAACAACAAAATTTTCTAATGTTGGTAAAATCTTGTTTTCATAACAATCTTCATAAATGTCAAACCTATCCCAGTGAAAGAAACGTCTTATGTGTCAACTTCTTTTTGGAAGATCTATACTTTTTATGATAGTTTTTAGAAATTCCTAAACAGGGAAGTACTTTAAAAAATGTCGTTGCGCCCCGATGATCATAGAAGAAAATGGGATCGTGCGGAATATCAGAAATTGGCTCTAGAGCGAATAAAAAGTTTAAAAACTGATGATGAATCAAAAGGTCAGACTTGTTTGTTTTGAGAACTTCGAGCGCAACTAAAGTTTTTCATTAATTTTTTGTTCACATTTTAATTTACAGAACCTATTCAAAGAGAAACATTAAAAAGACGGGATTACAAAGTTGATCTTGATAGTAAACTAGGAAAAAGTGTTGTTATAAATAAGAATACCCCAACCTCTCAGTCCGGAGGATACTATTGTAATGTATGCGATTGTGTTGTTAAGGACTCAATTAATTTCCTTGATCATATCAATGGAAAGAAACATCAGAGAAATCTTGGTATGTCCATGAAAGTGGAAAGAAGTACAGTGGACCAAGTAAAAGAACGATTTAAAATAAATAAGAAAAAAATGGAGGAAAAGAAAAAAGACTACGAACTTGAGAGACGGTTACGAGAAGCAAAAGAAGAAGAGGAACGTTATAAAGAACACAAAAAAGAAAAGAAGAAAGATCGAAAAAGAAAAGCTGAGGATGGTCTTGAAGATGATATCGATGGTGTTGCAGTACCATCTGATATTGCCGCCGTTATGGGATTTTCAGGATTTGGTGGGTCCAAAAAGAATAACTAAATTTGTTTGTTTGTTTTATCTATTAGGAATAATAAAGTTTGTAAAATTAAACTTTCTTTATTTATGTCTGCTTAATTTATTTATTTATTTGTTACGGCAAGCAACCAGGCCGTAAGGCCCATTGTATAAAACATGCTACTTCGGCAGACAAATTGAGTGGCAGAGCAATAAAAATAAACGAGAAAAAATACTATATTAACTAAGGTTAGCTAAGATTAACTAATATGTAATTTTAAATATGCCGACAAAACGCATAGCTTTTTTTTTAATTATCGAGAGGAAAGACTTGGAATTCCTGTCCGTGTATATGGCAGAAACATTTTGCTTCCTCACTTACACAAAATACACTTCTTTACACATTACTGCAATTTCTGATCACTGTAATATAATCGTTCACATCTTTGAATTGAATTTATTATCACTGAAGGTTGACAATTATTTACATACAATACAATATATTTCTTAGTCCAATTGCAGTGCACCCCACTCAGTCAGCGAGGCTGGTATAAGAGTTGTATTCAAAATAAAATGAAAATAAACAATATATAAATTGAAGAAGAATGAAATTCCTAATCTAAATAATTCAACACTATACAATTTCAAATTCAGCTAAACACTAAGATAATAGTAATTTAAAAACAATACATATTCAGGTTCAGTCTTACTTCAAGTACTATTCATTCACAGTTTTAGTTACAATGGTCAGCAAGAAAACAGACCTAATGTTTAATCAATCAAAAGGTAAAATTATCCAGATAGCACAAAACAATACCGTTACAATACCATAACTGAAACTAAACATTTAAATAAAAATTAAAAACAAAATTACATTTTGCTATAATAAAAATTAAAAGCAGTACCTAGATAATATAATTTATCAGGAGGGAAAGAGTGAAAACTAAAAGCTAAACTGCAAGGAATGTAGTCTCAGAAACCAAAAGTCCAGTACAGATAGAAATTCTGATACCTCCAGAAATCCAGCGAGAGCTAGGAATCTGGGAGAAAATCGAGACAGCACACAAAGCCAACCCAATATATGTGTGGCAAATTTCAGGAAATGAGAAGCTAGGTCAACAAATATTTCATTATTTTTTTATGAATTGTGACAGTGTTGTGCGGCCCTGATATCATCCGGCAATGTATTACAGATTTGTGCAGCAGAGGTTAATAGTCCCTGTCGTCTACTTTCTGTTCTTGGCCTGACTTGTATTGTATTATTTCTATTCCTCGTTAAGTGTTCATGTATATCCTCGTGTTGTGGTGCGACTACTAGATTTGGCCTTATTAACCTGTTCAATATTCTGTAAATAAACTTCGCCTGTTCAATTTGTATAACTTGCATCAAAGTAAACTGCCATGTGGACTGATACCCACGGAAATCGATACAGTGCTTTTAATGCGATATTCATTAATATTTTTACATCATCTTTCAGCCATAGCGGGCAATGCTGTAACGAATGCGCGCAAAAAGTGCGCATTGTTAATCAAGTTCGCTACATGTCTTTGTAAGTTAGCATTTCTTCTTAGGATTTCGATCAGGGAGTTAGCTTTCTTGCCAGGTTCCCTATATGCTGTGACCAGCATAGTCTATCGTCAATCAATAATCCCAGGTAATTAATTTCTGCAGTTCTCATAAAATATTCCGTGCCAATTTTGATGGTAATATTAATATCTGCTTTGTTCTTCTGCCTGAAAATCATATACTTGGTGGTCTTCTCGTTTATCATTAGCTTGTTCCCTTCAGTCCATTTCCCAAAAACTTACAAGTCATTGTTCATCACGCGTTCCAGGTCAGCTGCATTTGAGGCTTTGAACAAAATATTAGTGTCATCCGCATAAACATGGTACTCGCCAGATAAATCCGTGTATTGCACGTTATTTATGTATAGCAAATACAGCAGTGGGCCCAAAACTGAGCCCTGGGGAACGTAACGTGTCCGCTGTGGTGAATTCCGGGTTACTCAGTTACACCCGTTCATTTCAACAAATTTCCTAATACTGGTTTCTATAATTTTCTCGTAAATTTTACTCAACAGACCTATAGGACTGTAATTAGACAATTCTCTGGGGGTCACCACCTTTAGGCTTCATAAAGATTTTTTCAGACATAATATTTTAGTACTTCCGTAGAAAGAAAATTGTGAAAGATGGCATGAGAGGCCGAATCTAGGTCAACATCGGCTATGTACAAAAAGTTTTTTTTCCTGTGTCTCTTCGTCCATCATCAAAGTTGCATATAGCAAACTTCTAATATAAACTTTATCTATTAGGGAAAATATTACAGAATATACACCAACTCGCCCTGAATACGTGTTTTCATAGTACACTATTTTATCTTTATGTTGCAGTTCGTGTGTTTATCAAAATATGACGATTGGCTGACATATAGAAAAAAACAATTGCCCAAGATAAAAAATATTTAAAGCACTAATATTCAACAAAACCAAGAAATTACAAAAAATATATATATAACCGTCCTTGAAAATGAAGACCTATACATATTTCCACCATTTTTTTGTTCCGGGAGAGGTGGCATTGGCGTTTTTATTACTGGTAACTGGCGAGGTACACTACAACTTTTCTGAAACATAAAATAAAACCTATTATTACATGTAATTTAGTGAACTGTAAACATACTGGTAAAACAGTTTTAAATACGTCCAAGGATATTGAACGCATAGTGTAAGCTGGATCCATTCCACACAATTCTCCAGTTTTAACATAGTTACAATTAAGGATATCAACAAATATTCTACAAAAAAAGAAATAAACAAATTCTTCTTGATAATTCCTTAAAATCTTTTTACTGGCAGACTATTGTTTTGTTTGTTTTTTCGAACCAATCTGCTGGTCCCTCGCAGTCTAGATATTCTTCATGTAACTCTTTTAAACATTCTGAATACTTGCAGACTTCTTTTTTTTTTTAAAGAAATACCCAAAATTAAGATTGATAAAAAATGTAAATATGTAGATTTTACTAAATTACTTTTTGATCTTGCATCTGCTTGACAAATATCGCTATTAAATGCTTTAAGAGATTCAAAAAGTTTCATATAAAGATTCTCCGAACTCAACGATGTGCAACTTTGAAAATCCTTGTTGATTTTATTAATTGTACGTGAAACATCCCGGCACACATCTGAGATAGAATCAGCTGTAACCAACAATATAACACGCTCTGGACTAATAACGTACAGCTTTGCTAAATGTAACATAAGTCTGTTTTCATCACATGGTTCTTTCTTCGTGTCCTTCATTAGTAGTTATACATGAAAAAATAAATTATTAAAAATTTCACATATTTTACTAACAGTCCCGGTACATTCTTCCTTATTGTCATCTCCAACATACTTTGCTAAAAAATTAGTTAAAGCAGATAAATTAATACCATTACAAAAACCTATAAAAAATAAAAATGCAAAAATACGACATTTGAAAATCATGATTGACACGAATAACTAGTTTTTTTTTTCATTTTTCAATGCAATGTATTTTAGTTTTACATCCAGAAATAAGTTATTAATAATTATTTGTATTCCACTGCCCAGATCTACTATTACCAGATATTTTTTATGTTAAAATTTAAATTATGTGAACACAAAGTCATTCTCTGACGGTATGTCCCATGGCGTGAGAAATAATTCATCTGGCAAGGGAGTGCAATGGGTGGACTTAAAATCGCGCAAATGCTTTCTTATCTGTAAATAAATGAAAAGACATATTCAAAAATAGTTATTATTGCAATAATTAAAAAAAAAAAATCTAAAATAATAAAACTATAAGAGCACGGCTATACAATGTACATTAATGTCTATCTAAACGTACCTAATTTTATTCTTAATTCATAAATAGCTATCCATGTAGTAGTATCGTAAAATTGGTGCTTCATTTGTTATTTCGAGACTATACCACAAAATAACAACAACATACATATAAAGATTTTACCGTTATGTAATTCTCAACTTCCCAGGTACGTAAGAAAATCTCTTGAAGGGCTATTTTTAAGATCCTGTCAATGTTTATACAGCTGCCTTTCTGCATCACTTTGGATAATAAACTGATTAGAAACAACACACTACATATGTGCGGAAAAAATATGGCACCACTTATAAGAATCACGAGCAGAAGAGACTTCTTTAATCACCCGAGGAGAATCCTAATCTACAATGATTTAATACTACCAATAATCTTACAATATAATTAACTGGTCACAATGTAGCAATAACTTACTAAACTGCATGCATAGAGTATTAAAGTCAATATTTAATTTACATATACACTAACGCATGTGCTGTATGAATCGACAAGTTTCATGAGTTTAAAACTATTAATCTGCATGGAAAAAATTAAAATGATATATAAAATAAGGAATAAGATGATAAAATCGAACATAAACTTAATAGAGCATTGTGAAACACATAACTATGACACACTATTACGCCAACGTATACGTTTACCTTACCCTAAAACATACAGTGGATTATCAGAAGAAAAATAAAATACAGAGCAAGTGCACACGTTCAAGAAACTAATAAAGAATTATTCACATGAAAATGTTGCAATGTTCATTGATTACTATGTAACAAAGATAGCTAATGACTAAAAAGAGAAAAATTGGAAAATATCAGATTCATAATAGAATATCTAAACCACAGTATTAGGGAGGCACATAGACAGGCATTCTTATTCAGGTTAATGTTAAGATCTATAAATATAAGTAAAATTCGGGAAATTACAAACAATAAGATATGTAAAAGATGACGCCTTTACTATAAAATCAATCATATTTCTGTTACAATATTGAAATATTTACATATATAAAAACTAAAAATGATGAGTTCTTATTTAGAATTTTATTTTATTTTACTCACCAGATAATCAGCCAATTGAGTTCGCTGCTCATCTGTATAATCTTCTCCAATCAAAAGCGGATAACTTTTAGAGTTGTCTGTTACATATGATGTCAATAATGACAAACATAACTGTTCATTATTTTCGTCAGTATTATCTAAAAAAATTACTTTGAGTTTAAATTTCCTAAATAATAAGAACCTACAACTTGAATGAACATCCAAAGGTTTTGACAACAACCGAGTCGCATAGATTATCTGTTGAGCTTGAAAAATATGTGGGTAACGATGTTTTAAGAAATTTATCAAGAGATTATTTCCTCTATTCGTTTCTATTCTTCCTTCTCTAAAAAATATAATAAATGTCTTAAATGCCGATCTCTAATCTAATCATACTCTGTGCAAATGACTTCATCTTCACTTCTTCTAATCAATAATACTGGTCCATTATATTGGCATATAAGTTCTGTATTATTTAAGTTTACATAACCACGGATGGCAATTTTGACAACACCAGAAAGACTTTCAGGCATTCGTGGCAAAGCAAGATGTAGAATATCATCAAAAGTTGCATCTAGAATCTAGAATTTTTTTTTTTTAATGTTATTGTTTTTCATACTCAATTTTTTTTTTTCATACAATTCCTTTTACATCTGGATATTGAGCTCCAGCCCATAGACTTGTATAAGCACCAATGCTCCACCCAAATAACATTATATTTTCAGGTAAAAATCCTAGTTTATGTGTAGCAAACTGCATTACAGCATCCATAGCATTTTGATCTTGAACTGGATACGGATTTCCCTTTAAAAAAAAATTTTATAAATACTCTATATTTTCAAAGGGATTCTAACTAACAGTGCTACCAGCAAATCCAGGATGATTCCAGCCAAGTACCGAATATTTTAAAGATAGAGGTGTTGTCATGATACCGATTTCATAAAAACCAGCATTTCCTAAATAAATAATAATATAAAAAAAAGTTAATAACGAAATTAATTCAACAGGGATATACCTTCACTACAAATGACTAACGTTTTCCCATTCTGACCTCTTTCTCTATTATCAATGAAAATTGAATCAATCTCATTAGAGTCTTTGGTTTTAAGCTTGTAGCGTTTTGCTTTTTCTTCTTCAACCAGGCGACATCTTCCTTGTATTAACATTGGCGCTATTACAAAAAGTAAAAATAAATGCATAAATTAAAAATTATTAAACTTTTCAAATATTCAAAATTGGATTGATTCGGTTGTTTGCCTGAGTAAATAAAAATTGTCATGAGTGCTTATCTACACTCAATTCTTTTAAGGAATTACTTCAACAATTTTTCATCAACATTTTTATTGGTGACCGATAACAGTCGACAGAGAGAAGATTCATTTTGTTGTTACGAAATTAATCGACATTTGTTCTTTCATGCACGATTCACGCAACTGCATGCTGTTCACGGTCCTAACTGTTGGACTGATTCAGTTGTCTGAACAGCTAAAATTATTTTTTTTCTTAAGTTAACCTACATGCTACTGCCAGGTACATATATTTAGTTATTATTTATCTGTACTTATTGGTAATATAGTTTTATCTTTCGCGCTATGGCAGAGTTGGAGCTTACCAACACAAAATATCGCTTACTGACCGTTTTCTAATGCCATTTGATGTTTTTAGTAACCTAAATTGGTATGTATTTTGATCTTCAATTTATCGTCTCAAAGTTCAATTAATAACTATGTAGTAAGAATATTAGCCATACATTTTGCCTTTTCAACGTTTAGTTTGTTTATTACTTGTCAGCTATAGTTATATAGCCAGAGTATGGAAACGAACATTCATGAGAGCAGTATATTGTGTGTGGTCAAAGTCAAACTCACTTATGTACACAAGCTGTGTGCGAATTGTGTGCGCAAGAGTCCAACGCCTAAAAATCTAATAAAGCAGCTGTATTTTCACTGTACTAATTTGCGATTTTTATGAAGATATATATATAAATATTGTAGGCAATGTGTTCATTGTTCTCATTGGTTAGTTTATTAAATTATACATGCTACAAATTAAGAATCTAATTTAAACTAAGTGTGTATGCTCGATTATTGACGTAATTTCGGCCAGGGCACTATAATAGTTTTTTTTTTAATTATAATTGTGAACTTTGATTTTAAACGAATTCGAAACAAGATTTAACTGATTAGTTTCAAAAATTTTTACATGTAATGTTTCTTTTTGGTTTTATTCATCATCAAGATGAGTTTTATTACACTTACAAATTCCTCTAATTCTTAATCCTTGTATATATATATAACTTGTAAATTTATGTTTTTTCAGAAATAAATGACATAATTATGCTAAAAAGAGTTTTCAAAAGAACTTACTGAAGTAGCTCTGCAGTAATTTAACAGATCCTGGATAAATCATACGAATACCGAATGTATGTATTGCAATATAAGCAGCAACTTCGCACGGAAGGGAAGAGATCCAAAATGGTTTCGTTCTGGTTTTTTGTTGTCCTTTAGGTTTCCCAGAATTACTTCTAGAAATAAGTTAGAATTGAGCAAAACTCTTCAAATCTATACAGTACTTACCCTTCAATCTCTGTTACATCGAAATCTACAGGCCAATCTCTAAAGTCGAAATCAAAATTTCTTAATGCTTTCTTGCAATTTTCATTATTCCTTATTGCTTTGCAATTTTCTAAAGCTTTAACTAATTTCATATAACTTGGCGAATGGGATCGCCCAATTCCTCTCATGCATAAAGAAATTACAAAAATAATACCGATTCCCGTGGTAAACTTAGCTAAGGATGTTATTGACTCGGCAACAAGGTATCCGCGTCGATAAAGGAATGTTATAAGCAAGGGAGAAGTGTAGTAACCAATGTTCCACATCATGGACAGCTAGCGATAAACATTTAAATCACATTAAAAATCTTAGATTGTGAAAAATAATTTAAATAAACTTTTGATTTTTTTTTTTTAAGAAAAAACTAAACTTGCAGTGGAATCAATCCCCTCAAACGATCTTGCACTGAATTCATTTACATTTTTAGCAAAAAATAAAGACTAATAATTGTGTATATTACCGTTGATATTATTTGATCTCCCCATTTCTCAAGACCGCCTGGTTCATACATTTTCTATCAAATAATTGGAGTTAGAAAAGAAAATATAGATTGATAGTCTTTAAACCTGAGAGGGTCCAACGCCATATTCTTTGTAGAATTTTGGAGCAAGTACGTAACTAAAAAAAGCCATTTTGCACCTTGTGAAATTTTCTTTTTTGTTAAAATTTTGTTAATATGTTAATGTAGGCAACAACTTCATTATTACATCTTCATCATAAAAACGACAGTGACAGTTCACAAATGCAAAGCTTTAATGGCGTTATGGTCAATGCTGCCAACCCGACTCCACGAAGACGCCAGATTATGATGCAAAAGTCGCTAGAGTCAACCGATGTACATAAAGGGCGAAGCCACACGCGGCAGAGGTATTCATTACGATCCACGTTCCATGATTAGTGACGAAATATCGTGAAAATGTATAGAAAAGCACGGTACAGAGAACACAAACTCTCTGAGCTCTCTCTGTCTTTCCTATAGAAATGTACATACATTAGTCACGAAATTACGTCACAACATGTGCCAAAATTTTAATGGAAATACTTGCATTCTATATGCCTTGCGCTGCAGTATACTTCACAGTGTAATGCCGCAGCCTAGGTGTACACGCTGCACTTGTTGCCAATGAGAGACACTCGTGGGGAGGAAATTTTCTTCCCCCGAGTGGCAGTCATCCACAAAAAGTGACATAACGTTCAAGCACACGGCACCGTAGTACACCTAGGCCTAGACACACAGCACTGCTAATGCTTGTTCACATGCTGCACTTGTTGACGATGATACACTCGAGAGGGGGGGGGGAAATTTTCCTCCGCTCAAGTGTCAGCCATCCAGAAAAAGTGACATAAGGTTGAAGTATACGGCAACGTGTACACCTAGGCAATGAATAATTGATTAAGAATTTCGAAAGCCTAGTTTGGATCGGGAGGACGGGCAGCATACCAATTCAACTGAAAAGGAAGTTGATTCGGCCATTTTAAAATTGCGAATTTTCTAATCACCCGGCTGTACAGTTGTTTACCTACGATTTGACGTGATAATATAATAATTTAATTATCATTACGTGCTGTGAATTTGTGATACAGTTACTGTTTATATCAAAAACTTTAACTTAATTGAACATGCCCACAATTAATTTCGGTAATCATATAAAGACTATGCATAGCCAAGGTATATAGAAGACAAGGTATTCCCGACTCGAACCACGTTCCGCCATTTTTGTTAAAACTCTTTTTCCCTTTTTCTTCATTCACTGAAGTACGTCACAGGGCATCAGCTGTAATGTGTCAAAATTCTTTGCGCTTGTACTGCCACTGTCAGATTTCCTTTTTCTTTTTTATTCATTCACTGAAGTACGTCACAGACTATCAGCTGTTTGATCAGCTGTGATATGTCAAAATTTTAATGGGCATACCTTGTTTCTTCTATATACCTTGATGCATAGCAACATTATTGTGCTGGTAAGTCTAAGAATAAGGGGAGGAAAATCCTTCCTTCCCTAAAAACTACTCATGTGGGTTCGCACATATGCTGTCCGTGCCGCAGCTTTGTCCGTCGAATGCTAACGGACAAAAATGCAGCGTGTGGTTTCTCCAATCATGTACAAAAAGTGTAGCATGCTAGCAGCATCAGGGATCTAGCTTTGGCAATGCATATCCTTTGCTTCAGACGCATGCATTCAATTCAGTGGCCTGTGGTTTGTGGCCGTGAATGTATTTTGAGCCTCATGTCATCAAGACCAAAACAACCTTTTGTCAATCGGCTCGCAGCAGTGGTATGGGGTTTTTTTTTATTATAGAAAAGTTATCAATGATTTTATAAACTGTATTAAAATTCGACATGGAGCAGTATCTGGAAAAGGGTATTGTATTAATATTTGCTGATTTTCTGAGCCTGATTACTATTTCATCGTGCCTCGTTTTGAAAGTGCCACAGATAAAGACTATAAATGAAACTAAATCTGCACAGGGTAAGCATAATTTAAAAAAGCCTTTTATGTAACGAATTTGGCATGCATTGTTAATTTTTTAGCTTTCTTTTATAAATAACTATTTGGGAACAGCTCTAGAAATGGGTGTATTCATAATCTTGAATATTTCCATAACAAAATGCAGTCAGTTCAATTTTAAATTTAAATTGGGGTCTTAAAATTAACCTTTCAAATCAAATCAATAATAAATAGATTCACTAGTAGAAGCGAGCAACGTTCGTTAGTAGTAATTATTTCACATGCATACAATTTCGTGTCCAATTTATTGTAAATAGGTAACTTAACTAAACACAATTTGCTTTCAATAGTGCTTTCTAGATCAAAACAAAGAATTTTTACTATAAATTCAAATTCTCTTTATTGGAAACCTCGACATAAACGTTGGGTACAGCGATTGATATATTAAGATAGTATATTTTAAGACTAAGTACAAGACAAGTAGATAAGAGTTATCGTAAGTATCAAGTCACCTATCAAAAATTAACATTAAGTAAATAGCAATGCAGTGTGATAGAGTAAAACAGCGTGTACACCATAGACACATTAACAAGATTTATGTTTTAAAGTTAAAGATTATGATAATAAAGCGAGGTACTGTACAAAAGTATTGGGTATTAAACATTACAATCTAATTCCTCATTTAGTAAGCCTGACTTAATGTCTAAAGCATGAGAATGTGTATTAAATTGCAGATTACGTAGTAACAATAAACTAATAGACTAAAACTGCAATGAGTTAGAATAACACCTCAGCATGTAAACTGCAGAGATAAATTAGTATAATTAAAGAAGGGATAAGATAAGATTAGAATTACATAGTGGGGTACGACATATTAAGTGTTAAGTGCTACAAGTAAAGGCCTGTTCTAACAAGGCTGACTTAATAATAATGATTTATTAGTTAATATAAACTTTAATTTGACAAGAATATATTACATAGATTTCATTTAAATTATGTATTATTTGTCCTTAAATACTCCAAATATCTTCTTTTAAGATTAATAAATCTTTTCACGTTTAGCTCTATTGGTAGGTGGTTAAATCGCTGTAGTCCCTTATACAATAATGAATTTAATGCTCTATTTCTTCGTCTGCTGTCCAATCGATAGTTTACTTCTGCACCTCGCAAATTGTATGTCTGTAGATATTCAGGCAATAGTCCTGTTTTCACTTTGAATAACATATTAAATTCAATTCTCTTTTTGCAGTTCATCCATTGCAGTGCTTGTAGCATGTGTCTAACGGGCGTAAATCTGTTGCATTTTACTCGAAATGGGGCCTAACTATGCTGTTGTAAACCTGTATGGTAGTCATTAGAGACATCTTGCGTCTAATTCTTCTGAAAAAACCAATTTTTTTGCAAATATAGTCTGCGTGCTGTTCAAAATTCAACTTTCTATCTATTATGACACCCAAATATTTTATTTTGCTCACACTTTCTATAACTTCTCCATCAATATCAATTTCCATGTCACAGTTCGCATTTACGATCATTAATTTAGTCTTTTGCAAGTTAAGTAGGAGCTTGTTCATTTTTAACCACTTCTTAAAAGATGCAAATCTTGTTTTAGTTCATATTTCGCCTGATGTATGTCATTGCCAGATATATTCAGTAATATATCATCTGCAGATAAAATTGATCTTCCATATTTCATCACTTTTTTCATATCATTAATATATATTAAGGACAGAATGGTTCCAAGACCCGATCCTTGGGGCACACTTAAGATTATGTCT
Organism: Dioctria rufipes; assembly: GCA_963924295.1. Taxonomy (NCBI): domain Eukaryota; kingdom Metazoa; phylum Arthropoda; class Insecta; order Diptera; family Asilidae; genus Dioctria; species Dioctria rufipes. The sequence continues at coordinate 73,271,962 of OZ002743.1, read as the reverse complement.
TGTGATTCTGATAACACCTCACCTATTCTTGATCTTTGTGTCCTCCCATTTAGGTAACTCCCAAACCATTTAAGCTCTCTTCCCACCACTCCATATTTAGACAATTTTTGTTTGTTTGTTTCGAATGCTCTTTTAAAGTCCAGAAATACTGCTAGTATAAATTAATTCAAATTTATTTCCCTCTTCCAGGCTTCTGTGACCAGATTTACCGCTGCTTCACAATTGTGCTATTTTCTAAAACCAGACTGGTCATTCATTATAAGTTTTAATTCCTCCAATTGTTGTTGGACTACTTTTTTTATTATTTTATCAAAACTTTTCAACATGTTGATTGGTTGAAATTCTCCACATTTTCTAGTATTTTTCCCTTTAGCTATGAAATGTACCTTCATATAGACTTCTGTTTATGATGTTAACTAGATACTCTCCCATGATGTTCCAGTTGTGTAAAATCATTCCTATATCTACTCCGTTTTAGTCTCTCTTTTTATTCATCGCCATGCAAATTTCGTTCAGTGTTTCATTCACTGACATATAATAAGAATGGACTGAGCGTTCTTGCTTCAAAAATGGCACATTGAGCAGGCTATGAAAACCCTTTATTTCGTACAATTGCACACCGATTTATAATTAGTTATTATTTGTAGATTGGAAACACTAAAGATGTTGTAAAATCGTATTGCATTAAATGAAAATTGTTTAGGAAGTTAAACTCGTTTTAATTAACACAAAAATTAATTTTTAATATTACTGAAAAATGTGTTCCTCTTCAGATTTGATGTCAAATGTGCTTGAGCTTGTAAGAGATAGACGTATATAAATAATATATTTGTCTGCATTTTTATGTCCATTCCGATGCATTCCAATCAATACAGCCGTACTGTTTCCAAAATTGGTTACAGTTCAGTGTACATTTTAAGATTGAAAGAGACAAATGGATTTTAGTAAAAATTTGTGCCATTTTTGACTATAGGAATTGGATAGGATGGCTCAGTCCATTCTTATTATATGTCAGTGTTTTCATTTCTTACATTTTCGAAATCAAATCTCGTCAAACTCTACTCTAGCTTATCACTATACGTTACGGTTGGTATTGAGCTATTTAAAGCTGTTACATTATCAATAAAATAACTATTCAATTTATTCGCTATTTCATTACTTTCTTTAACTATAATACTTCCGAACTGGATTTCTCTTATTTCTGGTTTGTCTTCCTTGAGTACTGTTCTTTTTATAAATTGCCACTTACTCTTTTGTGTATTACCATTTTCTGTATTATTACTTATAAATCTATCTTTGGATGCTCGAATATTTTTCTTATATCTATTTCTCACCCACTTGTACATGTCCTAATCAGACGGAGTGTTGGTTATTTTAGCTCTTAAATATGATTCACTTTTTCTGATTTTAATACTCTCAACTCCTCGGTAAACCACTCATTTCTTCTATTTGGACAATTTTTTTTTATTTTAAATTTTTGCACAACATTTTTCACAGCCATTATTAAAAATTCTCTATCTTGATTTAAATCATTAGTTCTAGCTAATCTAATATCACTTCTTTAAATTTCTGCTTGAAAGCGTTCCTTTTCATAACGAATATATTCAAAGTACTTTCCATTTCTTTTTCTTGTCACATGTTTGCTTATTTCAATGTCCAATGTCTCATGACCACTTATTTTATTTGTATTAAGTTTCACTTCCACTCTATCCGAGTTTGATATCATCAATTAATATATTTGAGTTGCTAGTAATTCTTGTAGGTACGTTCACTTTTTGGTTAAGTCCGTTGTCTTGCATAATTTTTTGAAGTTCTCTTTTGTAAGTATCGCTACTATTCCAATTTATATTAAAATCATCAACTATTAATGTGTCGCTTGTCCATGCATCGAAAACACTTATCTTTTTTCTAAAGTAATCACAAAATTCGCGCTCCGAATGGCAAGGTGAACGACCAACCAACCAACCAACCGCCAAATGCCAAACCCACCATTTCATGTTGAATTATTTCATATTCCCACTCTCTCTTCAAATACATTAGTACACCTCCTGTACGACATGAGCTTGAGTCACATTGTATAATCTTATAACTATTTAAAGCGATCTAAGCATCTTCGATTTCTGACTTTAAATGTGTTTCACTTAACATAACTATTTCATAATCACTTTCTGTCACAAAATGCTCCTAGCTCAGCTATGTTATTAATTAAGCCTTGTACATTCAAATAGACACATTTGACCTTCTTTAATTTTCTAATACACGACTCGTTTTTTTTCGTCTTAAGGTGGTTTAAGGACTAGGATTAAGATTAAAAATTGAGGTACAACGTTAGTGAGGCTGACTTAAAGACTAACAGAGTATTACTAAGATTAAGACTTGCATCATTCATACAAGGTTGGGAGTTATGGGAAGTAGGCAAATTAAGAACTAAGCTAGAGCTGATTCAGCATATAAAACTAATAAGGATAGAAATAGGAATGTCATTTAGAGCAATTTACATAAAAATGAGAATTAAGTAAGAATTTATAAACTCAAGTTTAAAGCTTCGTTACCGTGGGCATATCGGTTGTTAAGGGGACAATAATTAGCGACAAGTAACATTAAAAAATTAACAAAGTAAAGTATTTTTATTGTTTGTTTTGCTAAAATGTAACTTCCAAAGTTGTGTCCAGCGCTATGCGTGACTTTGGCACGCATACTCAAATAAATAAATAAATAAATGTTAAATAGGCACCCTGTTAATATGTTTTAACGATTTTCAATGTATTAAAAATGGTGTTCAAGATGAACAATAATCTTCTGTGTGTATTAGCCCATGGTACATATTTTATACACGGTTGATACACGTTCTAGAGGCAGCAAAGAAAATTCATCATTTCCATAAGATCTATCCGCAATTCCGCACCCAAACCGAGTACACGCATACATATGTAATAAAACACTCGTGTATCATCCGAGCTTAACCCTCTGCTCTAAATTGAGGTATACACAAAAATGTTCGAAAATAATGCTAAAAAAACCAGTTTTTAGTACGGTGTATCGCGTGTGTATCATCGTTTGTCACCGGACTAGGCGTTGTGTATAATTTAGTACATAACGTGAAAACCTAAATTGCTGTAGGTAGATTCAGATTAGAATAATTTGAGTAAAGATAACAAATTATTCTCATCTTTTAATAATCCACCTGGTTCGATCCTGACTGAATCACACATTCCCCAATGTTGAAAAAAGGGCTTGTCAGAGCTGTCTGTAAAATGTTATAATATGAAATCACTCAACATATTGATCATAAAAATTTTCTCTTTGCTTACCAATTATAAAACTCAATTTAAGGTTATTGCGAATATTCGTGCACTTTGCGGTACAGGGAACAATGAGGTTTTTATATAATTTGACTAAAGCAACATCTTGTTGATCAGTTAGCTTGCACACTCATCCCTTGTTATTTTATTTTTTTTATGACTATCAGAACCAGCTTAACACAACCTCGCTGCATGGACACGTTTAATAAATAAACGGTCAACAATACATGTGTTTCATCACTTAGTCGGTGTTTGTATTAGTATGTTAAACTAAAACCAAACACCGGATGAAATGATATGCAATGCGACATAGAAACAGGGAACTTAGTTTATATAGACGTTTTTTAGAATATGCTTAGAAACGTCAACGACAAAATGCTCAGCCTTAGTATTAACAGTAATGCACATGCTATTAATGGGTTCGTACATGCAAAAGTTGGATCTTGCGGAGTTAACATGCAACATAGGTAGTCTTCTCAAATTGAGTACACTATCGCGGAAAGAGATTTTACTAAGTAACAGCGGAGAATCAACATTCGCGTTTATTAGTTGATGCACAAACGTTACATCGGCAACCATGCGACGTTTTTGAAGCGAGTGCATATTCAAAAGTTTCAAGCGATCCTCATAAGGTGGAAGAATTAATGAATTATTCCAGGGTAGGTGTCTGAGAGCAAATCGTAAAAACTTTCTCTGAACAGACTCGATGCGGTCGATTGTGTACCGTAAAATGGAGACCAGACCTGGCTAGCGTATTCAAGAAGTGGTCTCACAAAGCAAGTGTACAAACGCAATGTGATGGTAGGATTTGAAAACTCTCGGGACCAACGTTTTATAAAACCCAGCATAGACCTACTCTTTGATACCATATAGTTTATATGGGAGATAAACGTCAATCTGTGGTCACATTTGACACCCAAGTCACAGACAGAGTCCACACGCCGAATCGAGGAATCCGAGAACTCATAACCATAAGTGATTGGTGTCTGATTCCTATGGAAACTCATAACCTCACATTTGTCGATATTGAGTACCGAATTATTGCTCACGCACCAATTGTAAAATTTTTGAAGGTCACCCTGTACCTGTTCACAATCGTGAACAGATTTGATCTGAGCGAAAAGCTTAACATGTCAGTATAAATCAAGACCTTACAGTAGCTCACCACAGACACAATGTCGTCAATAGACAGAATAAAGAACAACGGGCCCAAGTGACTCCTTTGAGGTATGCCAGACGAAGCCTGCAAGACTCTAGAGATGGAATGGCGGAATAAAATTTATATGTTCTGTTATCTAAATAAGACTCTGTCCATTTTAGAAATGTTGGAGGAAACCCATACTTTTCCATTTTAAAGAGTATCACGGAGTGAGATAACTTGTCGAAGGCTTTACTAAAGTCTGTATAAATACAATCCGTTTGGTAGCCTTTTGCAAGCCCGCGAATGGTATCCGAGACAAATTCCAACAAGTTAGTGGTTGTAGATCTACCCGAAATAAACCCATGTTGGTTTGAAAAGAGAAAATTCTTACATGAAACCGATAGTTGAGAGTAAATGATAGATTCGAATAATTTGGGCATACAAGATAATTTTGCAATAGGCCTATAGTTAATTGTAGGAATAAGGAATAAAACGTTATGAGAATCGTTCATATGACTAAAATTGTTATGTCGAGGATGGAAATTTGACGAAGAAAAAGCATTGTCGAAAAAAGAAGCAAACATATTGCAAATTTCAGACGAATCATCACTAGCACAATCCTTATACCTCATGGTATTGGGATAGTTGTCAGCTTTTTTCTTCATATTAATAAACTTGAAAAAGATACGTGGGTCACTAAATAATTTCGCACTCATGTTTTAGATATACTCATCATAAAGTGAAGAGGAAAGTTCTTTGAACTCATTATAGGATGTGAGGAACCTGTTATTATGATACTTATAATGTCTTTGTTCCTGATATAACTTTTCCACAATTTATTCTTTCTATTTTTAAGACGTTTCAGTTTTTTATTGAACCATGGCGAAGATGTTTTAGAGAACCGCTGTCGCTCGCGGGGAACATGAGATGAAAATAAATTGAAAAGAATTATGTAAAATTTAGAAATGTCTTATTCAACATTATTGCTAGACAGTAATGAGCTCAAATCAATAGAGGTAAGGCTACTCGAGAGTTCCGAAAAGTTAGCCTTTCTAAAATTGAAGAAGTATTGTGTTTCGTCACAATTTGTAATGTTTTCGGTTTCAAAGCAATATATAAATAGTAGAGGGGGGTGATATTTGTCAATATTAGACATTAAAACTGGGCTAGATTCGACTAACAAGTTACTCGTGTCAGTAGAGAAAACCAGGTCCAGCTGCCTACCCATGTCATTCTTAACATTACTGATTTGGCTGAGACCAAGAGATGAGATAGTGTCTAAGAATAGTGATTCCCTTGTTGATAAGTTATTAAGATGAAAATAGTCATCGTCATCTTCATTTAGTACCCAATGTATATTGGGTAAGTTAAAATCATCAATAAGTAGAAATTCGTCAAGAGGTTGGCTCATACCATGAATAAAATTAGATGTTGAAGTTAGTAGGTCGTAAATATTTTGACCTTTGTCATCAACAATGTATATGGAGTCTGGAGGAATATAGCAATATAGTATGTATAAGTCGTGTTTTAAAAGAGACAGCTTAAGAACTATAAGTTCAGTTTCAAAAGTGTTGGAAAAACTGGCAACCTCAATTTGGCTGTAATTGAAATGGTTTACATGCGAGGATTACGCCACCGCCACGAGCTTCAGAATCAGTACGTCTGTCTTTTCTAAACACCTGGTAAGATGTCGGCATCACGAAAGCCATGGTGCAGCCAAGTTTTAGTGAAAGCAACAATATCAAAACAAGTTGCAGAGTATTTGAAGATATGTGCAGTTTTTGTTCGAATTCCCCTTACATTTTGATAGTAAAGGGAAAGCGACTTCTGTTTTTTGGAATAATATTGCTTATTTTAGCTGTATTTCTAGGTTGGCGCCCAGAAGGTGCAAATAATTTAGTAAAAGCGCCAGAGGGCCAAAATAAGGGATTTAATAACTTATCCTGCACATCTGCTGAAACAGTTAAGACGAAGGACGCAACCGGTTTGGAAGATTTACTAATTTTGCGGCAAGAAACACCCTCTGTTGCAATGTTTTTGGATTCGAGATACATCAATATGTCGTCACACACCGTAGCAAAGCCCTTGACCAAAATAACATTAATAGTTTTCATAAACTGGTTCATGTAAACAGTCAGGCTAATTTCCTAGTTAGTATATTATAAAATGCAATCGAGTTAATGACAGTAAGAAAACCCGCGAAATGGGTAGCAAATCCATGGTTTGCGTCGGATTTAAGTAAAATGAAGGTTGTTTGAAAAAGTAAAATTTCTGGGGAAGGAAGAAGATTGGGAGCGTTATAAATCAATAAGCAAAAAAAAAAAAATAAGCCAAAATAAAGAAAGCTAATAGTAATTTCAATAAATCGAAAATCGAAACTTCGTGGGACCAAAAATGAATGTGGAAAACCATAAAATAGTAGAATTTGCGGATGGTCATTACGAGGATAGTGCAATGGTGGCTAATAAGTTAAATGATTACTTTATAGATAGTTTAAATGTAATTATTAACTCTATAGATCAATGTGTACCTATAGCAGAACTGACGTGTTAACTAGAGCTTATAGAGATAAAAAATAAATTTTGCGAATTAAAGTACATATTATGTATTAATTACTTTGCGATTTTATAACTGAACAATTGGAATATTTAATTTGTGCAAAAGTAATCACACAAAATATTTAAGTGAGATTATTGGTGTTAAGAACAGGTGGTCACCCAAATATTGTTGTGAGCCGTTAGGCATTTATGTTAACATAAATGTGGGAGCAACTAAAATCGATTTAAATTGTAAAACTTGTGATAAGGGGTTTAGCAGAAATGAAGCTAAATTCCCCTGCATTGGATTTTGTGGAAATTACTTTCATGCGAACTCGAAATGCATTCGATTAACGGAATATGATGTGAAATTGAACAGTGAAAACAAGAACATAAAATAATTGTGTGATGAGTGCAGCAATTGCATGGCTACAGTGGAAAACAAAATTGAGTGCATATTAAATATAGTTATGGAGAATAAACAAATTATGCAAAAACAGGAGGAAGAAATTAAGAACTTATCCAAGCATATACAAAAGATTAATGAGGATAAGGTTAATATTGTGTCAGTATTGGAGAAAGTTAGCGAAAACAAAGAGTAACCTTTAAGCTACGCCGAACAGTTAAAGAAACGGAGTACAGTACCGGTGTTAGTTAAACCAAAATCTCAGCAGGATTCCAAAACGATAAAAATGGCTATTAAAGAAGCAATTAACCGTAAAGAATTGTCTTTAAAAATTAGGGGTGTAACTCTAAGACAAGGTGGTGCGATAGCAATTAACTGCGAAAATAAGACCTCTGTGGAAATTGTGGAAAAAGAAGTTAAAGAAAAGTTAGGTGATAAATATATAGTTAAAACTATGGACCTGAGAAATCCTAAAATTTTATTATGTGGTTTAAGGGAAAATTAGAAGGAAAAGAAATTGTAGAAGCACTAAAGAAGCAAAACAATATAGATAGAGAAGTTAAATTTATTAAAATCTATAAAGATCGTAAGTGTAAGAAGAGTTATAATGTTATTTTGGAAGTGGATACTGAGAATTTTCATAAAATAGTAAAGGAAGGTAAAGTCAATGTTGGCTGGGATAGATGCTCCGCTTATGAGTGCTTAAATGTTAAACAATGTTATAAGTACTGGGGTTTTAACCATCAAGCTAATGAATGTAAAGGAGATAGGTTATGCCCGAAATGTATGGGAGATCATGAAAGGGGCAATTGTGAAAAGGCTAATAGTAAGCTTAACATGAATATAGATTCTGGTCATGATATCAGAAGTAGGCAGTGTCCGGTGTACATACGTAGGTTAAATGTGGAAAAGCAAAAAGTTCAATATTAGCAATTAAATTATATAAAAATGATGTACCTGAATATTCAAGGCTTAACTAATAATATGAGTGAATTAGAATTATTGATAAAAAAAGAAAAGTTTGATATTGTGCTAGTATCAGAAACTCATCTGGTGGAAGATATTGGTGATAATGAAGTGATGATTGATGAATATGATATTATTAGGTGTGACAGTTCATCCAGACAGACAGGAGGAGTAGCAGTGTTGTTAAAAACTTTATGGCAGTATAAAATAGTGAAAAAGATTACAATAAATAAGGACGTCTGGTGTCTAATTGTTAAATTAACAAATGAAAGTTCAAAAATGGTAGTGTCAGTGATTTATAGATCTCCATCTTCTAGTAAAAGACAATTTTGTGAAGTATTTAAGCTATGGATGGAAGAGTTGTATGAAATGCCGGAGGATAAACTAGTTGTTGGCGATTTAAATGTGAACTGTTATGATCAAAATGTGACGGTTTACAGAGATGAAATAAAACAGGTAATGGAGGATAATGCATTTAAACTTATTATTGATGAGCCTACTAGAATAACAAATATATCTCGAACTCTTATTGACTATGTTCTGACTTATAACATGAATATTACAGCTCGGGTTAATAAAGGTCTTAAAATTTCTGATCATGAAATTATAGAAATTATAATGCCTGTTTTCAATAGTGTAAAAAAATATAACAATAAGAAAAAGATAGACATATTAAAATATAGTAAAAATAGTTTTTTAAAGGCAGTACAATAAGTGAATTATGTGATTTAGAAGAGAAAGCAAATAGCTTGTTAAACAAACTAAAGAAAGTAGGTGATATGATGACTGTGAAAAAGACAATAAGAGGTGAGGACAATGAATGGTTTACAACAGAGTTAGAAAAAATGAAAGAATACAAATTAAAATGTTATATGAAGGCGAAATTGCGGGGGAGTGAGATCGATTGGGAAAACTATAAAACTTCACGTAATATATATGGCATTGGAAAGCAAAATGTAGTTTTATTAAAACGAAAATTGATAACGCACGTGACCAAAAAACGATGTGGAGAACATTGAAGACGATGGTGCTTAAAGAATCCAGGGGTGAAATAAAAGCGATAGAATTTGAGGATGGGTATTATGAAAAAGTTACAATAGTATTAGCTAATAAACTAAATTCATATTTTATAGAAAGTATTAATCAAATCAATTGCGATATAGAAGACATTAATTATGTGAATTTCATAGATACGGTTAATAACCAATTCAAATTTAAGCAAATAAATATGGAGGAACTGTTAAAGATTATTGCATTAGTTAATCCCAAACGAGATTATAACAAATTAAGGTCGAAAATGGTTAAAGACGGAATAGAAGTTTTAGGACCAGTTCTGTTGGACATCATCAATCAATCAATGCAGAGTGGAAACTTTCCTGGGTCCTGGAAGGAATCTGTTGTTGTGCCAGTTAAAAAGATTCCAAAATCTAGGAAATGTGACAGCCTAAGACCTGTGAATATGTTGCACACATGTGAAAAATTATTAGAAAAAACTGTTCAGATACAATTGTTAGACTATATGGAGTCGAACAAACTGCTAATCAAGTACCGGTCAGGATTTAGGGGGAGCACTCATGCGAAACTGCTTTAACATGGGTGATAACGGATTGGAAGCAGAAAATCGATCAGGGTAATGTTGTTGTTCTGTTTTCCTGGATTTAAAAAGAGCATTTGAGACGGTGGATCGTGCAATATTACTTAATAAACTTATTAGATATGGAGTGAGAGATAATAAGCTATTGTGGTTCTCATCACTTTTGTGTCTAACAGAACTCAAAAGACGAAGCTAAATGGAATAGTATCTGAAAGAAAAGAAACAACATTGAGTGTTCCACAAGTGGCAGTTTTAGCAACATTATTATTCCTATTGTATATAAATGATATGGACAAAGTATTGAAAAACACTGAATTACGTCTATTCGCGGATGATGCTTTAATATATATATCGGGAGAGAATTTTATGAATTGTGTTGGACAATTAAATGAGGACTTAGAACGTCTTTGTGAATGGCTAAAAATGAATAAGATGAAGTTAAATGTGAGTAAAACTAAGTGCATGCGTATTAATTCTGATATGGATTGTCGAAATTGTTAGTGAAATAAAATATTTAGGAGTGTTAATTGATGATAAACTGAGATTTAATAAGCATATCAACTATATTTCCAAGAAAGTGGCAAAAGATCTCATTCTTCAGACGAATTCGTAATAATATATCCACTTTAACTGCAATAAAGGTCTTCAATACTATAATAAAAGCGCATTTCGAATACTGCGCGCCAATAATATTTATGAGCACAGGAGAAGATTGATAGACTGCAGATGCAGCAAAATAGAGCAATGAGGATAATTTAACGATGCAACAAAACAACGCCAAGGAGGCTTATGCTGGTGTAATTGAAATGGTTAAGTGTAAAGCAAAGAGTGTATTTAAATGTGTTTATAACTGTATTTAAAATTAGAAATAATTTACTGCCGGAATACTTAGTTGACTGTGTTAGATACGTATGTATATGAGTCACAACCATATCCTTTAAGAAATAGTGATAAATTAGGTTAAATAAGTATAGATACGTGAATACTCAAAATGTGTTAATGTATAAAGGATTACAAATGTTTAATGAATTGCCGCAATTTTTAAGAGATCAAAAGGAAATAAGGATATTTAAAAAGTATATAATAGAATATATAAGAAATAACGTCCCTATTGTATAATAAAAATGTTAAGAAATTTTGTGATTTACAAAGCATATACGATTGCTAATAAATGAAATACTACTACTACTACTACTACTACATAGATATGGTTGCATACGTGAACTTGATAGACCCTGTTTTTACCCAATTAGAATTAAAACCTATAAATTCGAAGGATTTAATTGAAGTGTTGATGCGAATTAGTAAGAAACGTGTTTACTACGGAACAAGTTCAAGAATGTTTCGGGATAAGATTGATGTCTTGGGTCCCATGCTGCTAAAAGTAATAAATAAGTCGATAGAAACAGGCAAATTTCCTGATTCGTGGAAAGAATCAGTGATAGTTCCAGTTAAAAAGGTTCCCAGAAGTAATAGGTGTGAAAACTTTAGACCGGTAAATATGTTACATACCTGCGAAAAAAATTATGGAAAAGGTGCAACTGGCAATAATGTGGAGAAAAATAAAATCTTGGTGGAGTATCAGTCGGGCTTTCGGGGTAAGTATTCATGTGAGACTGCTTTGACATGGGTTTTAACTGAGTGGAAATTGGCAATAGATCAAGGTAAATTCGTAATTGCAGTATTTTTGGATATGAGAAGAGCCTTCGGGATGATTGATCAAGCAATTTTGCTTCAAAATCTGGTTCACATCGTTTTTGAGCGTAAGCAACTAAAATTAGTGGTATGTATTCGAATAGTAGAGATGTAACGGTTGGTGTTCCTCAAGGATCAATTCTAGCAACATTGTTGTTCACATTATATATTAATGATATGGAAAAAGTTTTAAAGTATACAGAGCTTAGACTATTTGATGATGCGCTAATATTTATAACGAAGGTGAATGTTCCAGAGTGTGTAAATAAGGTAAAAGAGGACTTAACGCAAATTTGTGAGTGGTTAAAGATGAACAAGATGAAATTAAATATAGATAAAACGAAGTGCATGTGTATTAATATAGATATAGACTTGTGTGTGGAAATGGACAACAAAAATATTGAACTAGTCAAGGAAAAAAAGTATCTAGGGGTAGTTATCGATTATAAATTAAAATTTAATAAATTTATTGATTATATTTGTAAAAAAGTGGCTAAAAAGATCTCATCCTTCAGGAGAATTAGAAACAATATTTCGACAATTAGTGCTATAAAAATATACAATATAATAATCAAACCTCATTTCGAATATTGTGCTGCCATAATTTTTATGGTGTCTAAAGAAGATTTCAATAGGTTACAAAAGCAACAAAATAGGGTAATGCGAATAATACTTCGATGTAATAAATTAACACCAAGCCAACATATTCTGGATGTGCTAAAATGGTTAAGTGTAAGACAACGGGTGTGTTTGAGTGTGCTAATCACTATATTTAAAATTAAGAATAATATACTTCCAGGATATAAGTGCAACCATATTCGTTGACAAATAATGATAGGTTTAGGTTAAGTAAATTCAAAAATACTAATACGCAAAATATGATTATGTATAGAGGTTTGCAAATGTATAATGAATTATTAATGCAAATAAGAATGAACTGAGAAAATTTAAGAAGAAAATAATTGAATATATAAAAGTAAATGTTCCTATTGTATAAAAGTTTAGGTAAGATTATAAGCTATGGTTATAAAGCATGTTTTATTGCTGTTAAATAAGCAGCGAATGAACTTTTCTAGTAGCCAAAAGCAGCAAATGCAACAGTTTAATCCACATTTTGTACACTGTGATTCCTTATCTTCGCTTGCCTTTAATCTAAAAGAAAAATAATACAACTTCTATAAATCTTATATTACAAATATTATTCATTATCTTTACTTTGTGTATAAATAAGTCATAATTAGTCTTGGTATTTTGAAAATAGCAATGACCAGTGATCCTTTTGCTACTGAGCCCAAGTGATATTTAAAAAGTTTTTCCAGAGAATATATAACCGGCGAATCAGTTGGTTTACGAAAATACCAATAAGCAACCGCACCAGCTAAAGTAAATTGTTGGCATGCAAATATGAATTCGGATGTCCAGATGAGTCCAATGAAGTAAACCGAAAGCATACTTCTGATCGAATTTGCTTCGAGATATTCTATTTGCAACAAAGCTGTAAAATGTTATGAAGAAGAAATAATGCAAGAATAAATTAAAAAAAGTTTATTTATTTTACAGAAGATAAAAAATAGGTAAATAGCTAGAAGCGAAATTATGGTGCCATAAACAGTCCTGGGGCATGAAGAACAATAATATGATTAACCGCTTTGTAAAATAAACACTAACTTGGAATTCTCTTTTAGAAAGAGTTCTGAAGAAGACTACAAGGGAAACATGGACCATGCATGGAGCAAAAATATACATAATATCACACAGCCAAATAAGGTCACGCTGATGGCACCAAGCCAAGACATGAATGCATCATGCAAAACAAGATTGCGGGCCGTTTTACAAAGGGAGGAACAAGATCTTTGTTTATCGACCCTGAGACTCTTTTTGTCCACCCAAAGAGATACCTTTCGGCACTAATCAGACATTGGGAGAACAGAATTAAATTGGCACACTGAGAATACACCCTAAAGCTGAGACAAGCGAAGAAATTTATAACGTATTCACAGCAGAGGGCCAAAATATTCCTCTCCCACAGCAGAAAACATCTAAGGTTCACAACGGATCTACTTACACTAGGCATTGCCCACTCAGATATTATCTCAAGAAGATGAGTATGGATGGTCGATAGTGAGAAGAAGTGGAAGATGACAAAACTTCTGAGCACATCCACTGTAACTGTGAAGCTCTTAGTCAGATAAAGCTTAACCATTTAGAAAAACAGTTGTTGCAACGATGGTCTCGAAGAACGTTATAAGTTTTGTAAAATACCTCAAGTTCGAATGGGCGCTCTGCGGTTAGATCACAAAAGAACTTGCAATAAGTTTGTGAATTTATTTTTGCTACTTTCTACCGGGAGCAACTGCGGACAATTGTGTCTGTCATACGGATGGGTGTACATTTACATAATATACGTTGCCCATGCCCACTGCCCGCGGTACTCCAGGTAAACTCCTCAGTGGGAATCATGGCGACGTACGTAATAGTGCAGCCGAAGCCTTTACGTGCTATTCCTTCGTCAAAAAAGTTTTGGTGCAATGGCTTGCCATGCAGTTAGGCCAGGCCAATTTGCAGGATGTTTCTGCCGGCGTTGACGTCTCGGTTCCACGTGGTACGACAGTTTTCACAGAACTAGTACCTATGCACAGATTTGTTGTGCGGAACTCATTCACTTCGAGGACAGCAATGCGATTGAAGTGCCCGCAACAATTTGAAATTTGCTGCTATTTGCGTCGAACTAATGCACACTAGAGTCTCACGAGTATTGTTCGTTATTTCTTTTGCCAAGCCATGCACTGTACGCTCTGTGCAAATATATTGCTTGAAGCGCAAACGAGCAACTTTGCGTTGCCCTCTTGACGTCTCGAAAACCTTTGCAGGCGTTCTTTGGTGTTAGCTAAATAATCCTGTTGTATCGGGGATTGTGTGCTCGTTACTGCACTTTTAGGAAGCGATTTCGTGTACTTCGCCAACGAAACCTTACGTGCATACATAGATGTCTTGTAGTGGAATGTCGAGATCTTGATTTTTATTAGAGTAACAGGTTCGTTTTCATTCGGTGTTCGTACACCACCAGCGATTAGTCGACAACCAGGATCTAATCCAACAAGTTGCTTATAATAGCCGGATTGAAATTTAGCCCAGATATCGCGCATCGTCTTGTCATCCTCCACTTTACAATTATTTGTTTTCCGGAGTTTGACCGGTGGTCGTGATGGTGCTATTGACAATTCCTTCTTCATAGAAAAGGTAAGCGCTATGCCATCCGTGCAAATGGACCAACCAAATTTTTTACGCCCTACCGATGTCGGTAGTTTAAAGTATTTCGCTCATTCTTCTTGGGGAAGGAATGTTTCCCAAGTATCATTAAACAATTTCAGTCCGCGTAGGCGTTGATAGAGTGCAACCCATGCTTGTATATGGGTATGAGAGCAACATTTTTGCGGTTATTTGCCTCGTTGTAACGTAGCAGCTTATAGGATATCTGCAAATAGTTGTGTGGCTGTTGCTTAATGTTGTAAAACTTCACAGCATCATAACATAACCAAGATGTTCAGTCATTTGCTGCAAAAGTGACGCCTTCGGTACAGTAATAAGTTCTGCGTGTGAACAAATAATCTAACATTCCATAAATTGCTCGATTATCTCTTGAGAAATTTCTTAAGAATTTTTTCAATCTCGTGAACGCATGCATGTTGAAGATCGTTTCGTATTACCTGGCAGCACAAGATTGGTTTTGTAAAACGTATCGTAGAGACCATCTTTAATGTGAATGACACGTAAACTTTCGTATGCCGGGTCTTCAGCATCAGTTTTCAAAAATATGAAAGAAGTGATACTCTGCCAGAAATCTAACATTTCAGCTGGTATAATATTCTGGCATATATTTTATCCTTACCAGCGTATCAGTTAAAAAACCAACTACAGTGCTGTGCAAAACATTAGCACCGCATGATGTGAGAATGAAAATGCAAAGAAATGGAAGAAACTGTTAATTTTCAGATTTTTTTTTTTATTTATTCTTGTCAAGTACATTGAGGTTAAATAAATAACAACAAAAGACATTTTTTCTACTACCACAACTATAACTTTTTTTCAAAATTTTATATTCCACACATTTTGCGCGCGTGCAAAACAACAGCAACGCTTGTGTAAACTTCGTTAAAATAACGGTTATTTTATGTTGGTTCAAATTTGTTAACTTTACATGATAGTCTGCAGTGATAATTAACCAAATTAGTTTAGTTTTTCACCATCCATAAGTAATTGGTCAGATTTTGCTAATCTTTTAAAATATAACACCTACAAAATATAATAGTGAGTTTAAATTAAAACTAGTTCAGGAAGTACAGGCTGGAAATACGCAATACAGTGTTGCAAACAAATATGGCATTAACAGGTCAATCGTAAGTCGAATACTTGCGAAATTTCGGGAAGATCGGAAAATACTTTCCATAAATAGGAATTACCCATTCACACCCGCACCGGAAATTATCAGGACCTTGAATCTAACAGTTAACCCCAGCACTGTACGAAGGCGTGCTATACAGAGTAATTTACGTGGTTATCGTCCTGCAAAAAAGCCTTTATTGACGAATGGACATGCAAAAAACAAGTAATATTTACCAGCTTCTTTCATGACCTATGCTATTATGAGACATCGATTTTTTAGATTAAAATTCGCTTTGGATCACATTAATTGGTCGATTGCGAAGTGGAGAACTGTTCTGTTTAGTGATGAGAGCAAATTTAACCTGTTCAATTGCGATGGAATTCGTTTTGTTCGAAGACCCAAAGGACATTGCGTACCTACAGTCAAACACGGAGAGGGTAGCTTTATAGTGTGGGGTTGCTTTTCGGCTAGAGGAGTTGGACCTCTTTATGAAATCAACGGTGTAATGGATCGTTTCAAGTATAAAAATATACTAGAGACGATTATGTTACCATACGCTGAGGAAGAAATGCCACTTCGATGGGTGTTTCAACAGGATAACGATCCGAAACACACTTCGAAGGTAGTAAAAGAATGGTTCCAGTTAAATGGGATTCAAGTCATGGTTTGGCCAGCCCAGTCGCCTGATTTTAACCCTATTGAAAATATCTGGGGTATTTTGAAGAGAAAAATTAGTGGAAGGAAATTTGGTAACAAGGCGTCATTAATGGAAGTCCTTAAAAGTGAATGGGAAAATATTTCGCCTGACATAATTGACAGATTAATTAAATCTATGTCGGACCGTTGTGCTGAAGTCATTAGACATAACGGATATTACACAAAATATTAAAATATTTAAAAAAATACTGAATGTTTTGCACGTGAGTAAAATGAAGGGAATATTGAATTTTGAAAAAAATTATAGTTTTGGTAATAAAAAAAAATTCCTTTGGATTTTATTTATTTAACCTTACTGTACTTGACAATGTTTTGCACGGCACTGTAAGTACTCATTACACTTTCCATGTTTGTTCGAGTAATTTAACATTAAACTACAATTATTAACAATACTATTGTTATAATAGGTTTGAAATTAAAAAATTTTTTAATAGTAAAAATAAATATGAAATTTTTCACCACATTCTTGGAACGTTTCCAATAATGCTGTTGCACTTTTAATTATTAATAATAACATTGAACTAACTCTTTGCTCTGCCATGTAATTTTATCGAATTTATGAATTTTCTTTTGCTTTTTATTCCATTGGCCACAAAATTTGATCCCAGCATGAATATATATATATTAGCTTTGTTTTTCTAAAAATACCACTGCTGGATTGCAACAATAGTTTTTTGTTCTTGCAGGAATCAGTGTGCTCGGGCTTTGCTTGGAGTTGCTTAGTTACACTGTAATGATGTCATATAATTACAGTAATGACTACCAATTCTTGTCGTATATGGAATATCCAATTCTCTTGCTCCAAGAATACGTACTAATATATTTAGTATTTAAATTTAAAGATATGCTAGGTGAAAAATCTGCGATTGCTGCTGTGTTTTACATCACTACTATAAGTGTAATTTACCTAAAATTGATGCCCATATCCATTCTAATGTTTTTAGTGGTAAGTCAAAGAGTCGAGTGTGAAATTTCATCACAGTTAAACCATCATATTACAATACCCTTAATTCAAAGATTAACATTTTACAATAAATTCATAAATTTTGTAATAATTTAAATTTATGCACATATGTATGTTGTCAATTTTTCAGCCCTTCTGTACACCGATTGGAGCAACTAGTAAAGTACTACAACTTTTAGAGATATTACGGACAAAAGATTCCACTTCGGTCAGTTTAACTACTTGGGCGCTTTCGGCTTTTACTAATTTGAGTGGGTAGAAAGGGAGAGCTATATCCGTAAATTGATATAATTTGAGTGTTTAATTTTCAGCGCGGATATATACGGTTTATGTGGATTCTGCCGATTTGATGTTACTTTCTAATTTCATAATATCTTTATCTCTGAGCTCTGCGGTATTTCTTGCTGCTTACTTTTACAAGAAGCCAAAAATACAGTAAACGTTGATGGGAAAACGAACGAAATGCTCATAAAGTATGTCACTTTTTATTAATAATAAAATAAAGTTTAGCGAACAATTTAAATTAAATCGAAAAATTGTGTATTGAATTTTATATTGTAATCAAGGACTCGGAGAAACCTATTCGCATAATGTATTTGCATGACCTTTTCAGGAAGGAAAAAATGTAAGATTTATTAAGAAGGCGACTTAATAACACCTGAAGAAACCTCAGGCAGCAGGGGTCTTAGTACGGATATCAAAGCGTCTGATATATTTTCCTGCTTCGTACACCAACCGAGTGCAGATTTTCCGAACACCAAATTTAGAAAAAAAAATCTTAACTCTGGGCTAATAATAGAAAACATCAACACCGACCCCGTTATCTGTGAAGAAGACGTGCGCATGAGCACAAATTACTATCTGGCTGATCTAACTAGAAAGTATGTTACAGAGAAATAGCAATATAGAGGATGTAGTTGGGCAAAATCGTAACACGGTAATATACAAGCCATGAACAAGATTAGCGGGCCGGTTAGCAGGTGAACATCACAGTCTTCTTGCCTTGTCATACTGCAGGATATTTTCATATAAAAGTAGCTTGTATTTTGTTCAAGCACTATAATTTCCATAAATTTGTTCTAGATACCATTTTTTTTACAACCATTAGAAAGAAAACATATTTGGTTGCAATTTGTTTTAACTTCATTTTTCTGTGGAAGTGATAGTTTTAGGCTTAAGGATCTGTTTAAGATGAAATTTTAGTTCTTCCTCCATGATGAGTGTACAAAATAAGTGAGAGTGAGCTCTTACTTACGGCTGTAGCCGGCTCGTTAAGGCCTTTTAATGTGTCAGTGTTATTGCCGACTTCATGGCTTGTATCTTCCGGGGTTTACGGCAAAATCCAAATTTCAGATCTTCACTTTCCATGTAATGGTGAATTATTCTCATTATTTGGGAATTGGAAGACGCAACGAAAATTTCGTTTCGCGCGAGATGCATATTAGGATAAAGAGGTAATATTTCTTAAAGTCAGCCAATCAGAGATGATTGTGTGTATGTTGCCTTTCTCGCATTCTGCACGCACATGTCAGATGAGCGACAGTTGGGGGAGGAAAGTTTCCTTCGAGCGAGCTAAAGTTAACTTAACAAGTTAAGAATCAGGTGAGATTTCCGAGTGTTTTACATTTAAAATGTACACGGATAGAAAAGGAAAGGGAGAAGAAAAAAAAATTGCAAAAAACTCACTCTCTTTAAAACTTTTATGAATAAAGTAAAAAAAGGTGATAGCGTAGATTGCATGCAACAAAACAGAATGGCAAATGATTCATTTTCGTAAATAAATGAGAAGGGGTGGAGCTTTCAGGTTTTACTCTTATAAAATGTTCCCACGTTTTTATGAAATGAAATATTGTGAGAATAATCAAATGTTTTTTGTAGCAAAACCAAAACCAATGTTTGCTAGTGTAATTCCTATGATATTTGAACAGCACGTGTTTCTGTTTACATTCGTTTTGCTCTGAAAAGATTAAGTGGGAGAAGGGAAACTCATTCTGGATTCTCTGATATTTTCGGGAAAAATGAGAATTGTATTTGACAGCAATTTTACATCTTATTTCAGTACCTCGGTCAAAGCAAAATTTATAAAAAAATTGAGGTAGTGGGTAGTGTGATCCGAAGTACATTATTATGAATAGTGTAGTAAATGACATTATTTGTTTCATTCTAAAAAACACGAAAAATTTTCAATTTTTTTGGGCTGATTTCTCTTCTTATTAGGTAATCTATGCTCGAGTATCTCTCATCTGCAACAAATGCAGTATGTACGACGGCCCATAGATCGCCAACTGTTCTCAGCCAAGAAAACAAAATTTTCCATCATAGCTATGAACAAGATATGCTCCACTGACATATAATAAGAATGGACTGAGCCATCCTATCTTATTCCTATAGTCAAAAATGGCACAAATTTTTACTAAAATCTATTTGTCTCTTTCAAGCTCAAAATGTACACTGAACTGTAACCAATTTTAGAAACAGTACGGCTGTATTAATTGGAATTAATAGGAATTGAAATTAAAATGCAGACAAATATATTATTTATATACGTCTATCTCTTACAAGCTCAAGCCTATTTGACATCAAATCTGCAGAGGAGCACATTTTTCAATAATATTAAAAATTAATTTTTGTGTTAATTAAAACGAGTTTAACTTCCTAAATAATTTTCATTTAATGCAATACGATTTTACAACATTTTTAGTGTTTCCAATCGCCAAACAATAACTAATTATAAATCGGTGTGCAATTGTACGAAATAAAGGGTTTTCACAGCCTGTTCAATATTTGTGCCATTTTTGAAGCAAGAACGCTCAGTCCATTCTTATTATATGTCAGTGATATGCTCACTCCCGACAAGTTTTCGTCATTGTGACATTACAAATGGAAAAATTTGTTCTTAAAGATAAGTTGCATTTTATAAGGTGTTCTAGTAAAATTGTCCTCTGTGATGCTACTATTTAAATGTAAAGAAATATTGGTTGTAGTATTTTGTTATACTAGGCTTAAATAATTAGAACGAACTGCGTATAGTAAATCTCACATTTTTATTAAGGTAATCTTCCGACCTACATATTTCTAAGTTATCTAAAAAAATAGTGGCCTCGGTAGTTCATTTGGAAAGCTGGCTGACTACCATCCCTGAGGTCGTGAGTCCGACTCTGAACTCGATTTGGTCGTGTGCTTATTCTTCCACTTAGCTTCCTTCCACTTCTACATTTTCCTTAACTCTCGCTAATAATTCGCAATTTACATGTATCTGTGCTCTCCACAGAGTGTCTTCGCTTGATTTTTCTAATAATTGGGAAATTCGATATAATTCTATATAACTCTGTAATTGACATGTATCTATTGCTGTGCTCTCTTGTGTCCACAGAACAAATCATACACAAAAAACACTTCATACATTTTCATAGAAAGATTTAAATGAAACGAACAGTACAAATAGTTCTTTTCAATCGACAGAACAATTTGTTCTCTCCAGTATATGGGAGTTCAAGAACAAGGTACACAAAAGAACACAACTTATGTGTATCTCTAAGAAAGTACCTAGTTTGCTAATAATTAATATGATTCTATAATATCTATAATTACTTCTAATGGGTGCATAACGTTTATATAGCTTGTAAAAAAAAACGTTAATTAATAATTCTTTTTTAATTCGTGCCTAATGTATACGCACGTACCTTTAAAAAACTGATTTCCGACGGCTGCCCCGCCATGTACTATGGGCGGATCCGAATCCAAGTCTTCGTTCGTCTTCATCTTGTTAGTACAGCTAGTGACGTAACATCGAGTCAAGCTCTAACCGAATCTATGTCTATGTCACCGAGCTTTGCTACTTTGTATAACAGTTTAGACATTTGGTTAGCTTGATCATCGAAACAAGGTTCGAGAGTTGACTGTTTTAAATAGACAACATATTTTGAGGTTATATTTATTCGCTGGCTATCGATATCAAGCTAAGCAAACGAATTCGGACAGATTAGCTTCGTCTTGAGCTTGATTGAATTTATTTTGACATTATGGCGGACACGGAAAAAGTGAAGTGTAAATATTGCGCATGCTTTTTACAGTTTTGGTAATTATTATAATATGATTATTTATTTTAGGGACAAAAGAACTTGTACTTAAAATAATAAAAGCACGGGGGGAGGATTGTATCGTTCAACAATCAGGCGGCATGGAAGTACGAGTGCTGGATACTGATTTGGTTCATACGCCACAATCTTGTATTTGAAATCAAATCAAAAAGCATTTGGCATTTGTATTCTAATTAATTCAGTAATGAGGTTGGAGATGGACAATACGTCCCTGGAGTCTGCTGAAATAAATAGCTTTCAATTTGAACTAGTATTGCAATTAATTTGTTTACACAAAAATCTTCATATTCGTCTTCATCGTCATCTTCTAAAATTGAATTGCTATTTGCCCAAAACTGGTAGCAATTTGCATTATAACCATCTCGGTCCTTACGTCTCGTGCTCGCCTCATATTTACTGTTTTCCTTCAATTCTTCTGTGCAAAATAAGCAGTTATATATGTACCAATTAGAGATAATTGTAACACATTTTTATTTCAAATTAAATTTAATCTTAAATCGTTAATAATATTATAATTAATTACATTTATTAATTATGACAAACAGTAGGAACTGGCTCTAAACGTCAAATATCAAGCTAAGCACACGAATTCGGACAGGTTAGCTTCGTCTTCGTCTAACTATTATAATAGCTGAACTTGTTGTATTACGTCACTAGCTGTACTAACAAGGCGAAGACGAAGACTTGGATTCGGATCCGCCCTATGTTTCCATGCGGAGTTCAATCCGCATTGAATCCGAATTAGTGCTCATTGCACCGAGAATTGAGTTAGTTTCGTTCAATCTATATTAACTCCACGAAACCAGTCGGGCTGAGGTAAAACTAAAAGGGTCGTCGTATAGGTAGCTGTTAAGGCTTTAAACACAATTGCGACGACAGAGCGACAGACGACAGCGGGAAACTCGCACAAAACAGTCAGTCGAAAAATTGGGAACACAATTGCAACGACAGGCAGTGAGCGACGATTGTGAAAGAAGAAGATACTGAAATTTCATTTATTAAATGTTTCGAGCGTTTTAAAAGGAGATTTTTAATAAGAATATTTTATATTATATTGAAAGAAATGCTCTGAACAAAAATTACTGAAAATGCAGAAATTAACTAAATTAAACGCTTTGAAATATCCATCCAAACCACGTCTTCTTTGTCCACTTGTCTTGCAAATCATAAATTATTCTATGATTTCGGACTTCCTCAACAAATTTTTCCTCAAAGCTCATTATTTGAAATTTACCGCGGCGTGCTACCACCTCAAAAAGACAAAACTGAATGCCACAACAATTTCATTCGATTAATTTTGTTGGTAGTACTGCAGCGACGACGGCAAAATTAGAAACTGATCAATCCCGACGATAACTTCGTCGGTCGCCAAGTTTCGATCGGGAGTACGGGCAGCATACCAATACTACCGCAAGCCGTCCATTGTGAAATTTCTGAAATATTCTCATCGGACGGCTGTACCGTAACCCCCGGAATATAATACAAGCCATGAAGTCGCTGAAGGCACCGACACATTAAAAGGCCTTAACGTGCCGGGTACAGTATACAATAAGAGCTCACACTTACTGCTTTTTGTATACTCTTCATGGAGGAAAAACTAAAATCTCATATTAAACAGATCCTAAAGCCCAAAACTGTTTTCTTTCTAATAGTTTAAAAAAAATAGAACGTAGAACAAATTTATGGAAATTATAGCGTTTGAACAAAATATAAACAACTTTTATATGAAAAACTCCTGCAGTAAGACAAGGCAAGAAGACTGCGGATATCGCCTGCCGACCCGCCCGCTGCCCTCTTTTTTCGACTTGGCTTGTATATTCCGGGGGTTACGGCTGTACAGATGTTTTTTTTGCGATTTAAGGTGATAATATAATCATTTATTAACCCTTACGTGTTGTGAATTTGTGATACAGTTATTGTTTTTATCAATAACTGTGACTTAATTGAACACGCACAAAATTAATTTCGGTAATCATATAACGAACTACGCAAAGCAGCATTATTGTTATGGCACGTCTAAGCCAAGTGAAGGAAATTCCTTCCCCAAAAACTTCTTGTGGTCCAATAAGATGTCTAGACACAAGGTAGCATATAGCGTATAAGGTGGCCCTTTCAATACTTCATGTGAGCATGGTACTTACACCGGGTCTACACAGGCTTTTTTTATGCCTAGAATAATTTAATCTGCCAAAATCTGCCTTGACGAAGATTGCGGCGTCCAGATGGTCCACACTGGAATTTTGGCAGATTAAATTACTCAACGGATTTTTTGTGGGCATTGTGAAAAAAAATGGCAGACGTGAGGCTAAAAAAGTGCGACATTGTGAAATTAATAAATTTTTATCAATATCAAACATATCTCTTAAAGATAAAAATGGATTAACACACGACATGGCGACAAATGACAATTAGCTGCCGTGGCAGAATCTTAGAATATATAGCAAACAGGAATGGTTGAATCGTGTAAAATTCGTGTACATGAGCGTAATTTGTCAAGAGCAGGAGACTATACATAGGAGTAAGTGAGATGCTGGATAGAGAAATTGTCAAAGCTGTAGATTAATTGTCAAATGTGCTTTTGTTTTGTGAGCAGATTTGGTCAACTTAAAGTTCTTTTGTGAAATTTAACAAAAATACCGAATCAATTCTTTTCAAAACTATTTATCTTTGAACTTTATTTAGTGCAAAGTTTTATAGTGCCACTAGTGCCTGTAAAAATCTTCATATCAATTAAAATAACAGAAATGAAGTGTTCGGTTAGTGCTTGCAAATATAAATTGGATTATAAACTAGGGAATCCTGTTTGAGGCAACTACACTACCTAAATTATCTTTTTTGTTAATAGAAGCAAAGATTTATATAAATTAATTATGTGAATTGTTTCAGAATAAAGTAGAAAAAGAACATTTTTTACCACAGATGCTCCGCACAAAACCTTTGTTTACTTTTTGCAAATTGACAAGTTGTTTAGAATAGGGATGGCGTGTAAATACATGCAAAAATGGACTACCAACACAACCAGGAATTCATTACGCAAAATCTGGCTTATCACCATTCCTGTTTGCTCTATATTCTAAGGGCAGAATTTGCCCACTCGTAATTTAATCCAATATCAGAGTGACATTTGTAATCACCGTCTTGCCAGAGTCTGTGTAGACCCGGCGTTAGTAGAAAAGTCAAAAATTTTATGAAAAAAGAAGAAGTGCCAGCTGTACAGATACAGTACGTGAGAAGAACATGCAGTGAGTCTGTGCTGCTTGTGCTTGTTCAATTTGGTGTCGGCTATTTTCTTAATTGCGGTTGCTATTTGCAAATTTATTCCATTTTTGTAGAAATGTCCTCAGGAAATCCATGGAAAATGCCTCATAAACCTGAACAAAAAATCCAGCATAAAAAGTCCAAAAATCATAGTTCCATCCAGCAGCGAAATGGCCAAGCTCAAAAGAAGTTTGAAGAAGTACAAAACAGTAATATTGAAAAAGCCAAAGCATATACGGGAATGTGTGATTCTAGTTCTGAAGATGAAGAAGAATTAAATAATAACGATGATATTTTAGGTAATTGAAAAACATACATTATTTATCTATTCTTAAATTTAATGTTTTCTTCAGAAAATCTATTCAGTGGGTACACTGGCGAAAGGAATCAGTTAATTAAAACGCACATATTTCTTGAGGATTTTCTTCAATCTGGTTCCGTAATTTGTTTGATTTGTATTGGAACAGTTAAAAGAAGCGATCCAGTAACATTATATTACATTTTACTTTATTATTAATGAATAAGCGTTATTTTCAGATTTGGTCATGCACCAATTGTTTTTGCTTTTTTCATTTGCAATGCATTAGAAGATGGGGGAACGACAGCATCTCACAGCAAAAACTTCACCAAAGTACCGAACAAGGCTTTTATAATAACCTAGGAGAGTATATTCCGAAAAAGATTAAGCCAATTAGATGGTGTTGTCCAAAGTGTAGAGAAGAATATAATTCCGAAAATATTCCAACATTATACACATGTTTCTGTGAAAAGGAAATTAATCCTTCGCCACATCCTTGGTTTATTCCACATTCTTGTGGAGAAGTTTGCGAGAAATATCTTATTCCAAATTGTGGTCATAAATGCCTTTTGCTTTGTCATCCAGGTAAGATTTTATTAATTAATGCCGTCATGTAAAATTACTTTACTTTTTTTCAGGTCCTTGCCCTCCATGTCCTCAAAGCATTTTTATTTCCTGTAAATGTAAACGGTCGCAACCGAAATCAATAAGATGTTTTCAGAAATCATGGACATGTCAATCAAAGGTAATGTAATCTGCTTGGAACAAAATTTGATTGCGGTGAATTTAAACGCGTTTATGAAGCATGCTAAAGCCAGCTTAGCCAGATTTCAATGTATGTATCGTATATTATTATTTGCGAATATTTTACAATTCCGTACATCTTTGAAGCATTTAGTAGGAACAATGTTTGCACCTATCGCTTTCATTGAATAAATAACTAATAACCCTGATAGCACAAAAGTACTGAAAATGCACTTCGGGAGGCCTGAACCAAAGCTTTCCAGCTCCAGTGAAAATCATTGAATAAATAACTAATAAGAAAACTGCGGTGAAAACCTAAGCCACCCGGCGAAATGTATTAGTGTGCTGTGTTTGTATTCGTTTCGTCATGGAAGTAAAGGGAAAGGTGGTAACACTTAAAATTGAATACCTGTTACAATTGTTCTTGTTATCTAAAATTAACAGTTCCAAAAACCTGTTATAAAATAACAGTGTTATTTTCAATTTTTCATACCATCTTACCGCATTGGATAGGTTAGGTTTTATCTACGCTAAAATTTTATATATTTGATAGTAAGTTTAGCAGTGATAGTACTGTCAATTGCTGTAATACAACGAAATATAAAAATCAACGATGCTTCGCGATGATGTAGGGAAGGCCTAATTTTTTTCATAGAAATTTACTGGACTTTTTTTCTTTAGAATTTTCATGTATTTTTGGAGGCCGACAACATATGTGAAAGATTTGCATCTGAAAATAACTAAGACCAAAGTGAATAAAAAATCTGCCAAAACATTTTCTGTAAATTTCTAAGAACAAATTAATGCGTATTGTTAATCTACGCGTCTACGCTCTTAAAAATTTTTAGCGGCCCAAGCACCCGTTGTCACCATCAGTGCATAAGAGTTTACTGGTGCTTTCAAATTTCGATTTTCTCTGTATTACAGCAATCGACAGTGCTATCACTGCTTTCCACAGCATGCTGTAGCAACAGCAATGGCAAAATGAACTTCAAATAGCACAGCATGTCTAGCAGTGAAATTTCAAATAGCAGCAGCAAGCATAGCGCAAGCACATTGAAATTTGCTGGTGCTTTTAAACGCTGGTGAGGGATAATAGGTTATGATACGTAAGAGTTACAATTTCATATTATCAGTAACAGCTGTTTGTAAGCCTAGTATTTCTTATAACAGGTTGCGGTTTCATATTAACCGTAACAGTTGTTTGTAAGCTTAGTATTTCTTATAACAGTGCTGTGTTCAACATTACAGCTATAGCTGCTTTCGTATGCCTTTGGCTGTCCAAAGTAATTCGAAAGTTGCTTTTTCTTACTTGGTTTTTGACATTTGTTCTGTCCAAGATTTTAAGATAGCTGCTAGCATAGCAGCTTTTTGTTGCTTACACTCCTGACTCTAACCCCACGGTTACACCTGCAAGTACAGCTTGCATGCAAGCCTCCCTTCCAACACGATTTTTAACTTGACAGCGGAAGGCAGTACGGTTGATGTCTTATCAGCTTGCATGCAAGTTCATTTAAAAAATGGCATTGAGACGTAAACTCTTGCGTATATTGGAAAATTATGGCAATAAAGGAAGCATCACAATGATAAAAACCCAAGAAAAAAGGAAAATGAAGGTGTTGGTAAATGATTTATTGCAAATAATCCCAGAAAATTGCATTTTCCCGGTATAAATTTATGAATTTCTCTCAAGCATTTCGTTTCCGCCATTTTGAAAACTGTATAAATGTCAAATTACTATCTCCCAGCTGCCATGGTTTTTCAGCATGCAAGTTCGCTGAAAGCTGTACTGCCAGCATGGCAGTAGAGGTTACACGTGCAAGAAGTATGGCAGTGCAAGTTGCATGCAAGCTGTACTTGCAGGTGTAACCTCGGGGTAAGCAACAAAGCAGCTATGGTAATATTTATGTATATGCGTCTGTCATTTTCTTAAAAATGTTGGCACGGCAATAATAATAAATTTAAAACTTCTTGAAGTAGTAACCATAGAGGCAAAATCAATATTTCTGGTCGCTCATTATAATTTGGGTAGCAATTCAATATAAAACTTCGCAGTACAATACAAAGAGCTTTTGACAATTTACACATATAGATTGCAAAGCATAAAACTAGCTTTTGGCTGCCCAAAATCGCCCCCTTATCTTCAGATAATATTTCTTGGCGTTGCCTTTGAATGACTAAAAATGTAAAAAATTTTGCCATGGCTATTTATTTTTATTAATATTTCACTTTTATTTTGTTTAAAACACTATAGTTAATTAGTAAAGCTATTAAGCTTACTTGAAGAATGCTTTCCCACGACAATAACGCCGTTTGTCCTGCAGCACAGCACAGCGCACTTCATTACGGTTTTTTAAGACTCGGGAGTCTCGATTAATTAAAATATTAAGAATATTTCTCACTTATTTCACACTAGTGTTAAGTAAAAATCATGTTAAATTATTTATTTATCACAATATCTCGAATTCAAATCAGAACTTTTTTTCAAAAAAAATATGAAATGTCAGAATTGTTGAACTGACGCAAAATAGGTAGTAAGCCCTCTTGTCATCCCCCCGCCCCTGCAACCTTAGGCCATACAGTCATTGAATTGCTAAACACGTACACTGTATTCGCACGGTACCCCGCTTCCTTATTAGTTATTTATTCAATGATTGCTCTCCCGACGATCATTTCATGTTTGGCATGGCAACCTGACAACTAAAAGCAAATAATTTTTCTCGGATTTGAAATCGCTGGATCTCCTCAGTCGACATAATATAATATCGAATAAAATTATTATATATTTTTTTAGCAAATATTTTGTGCTGGAAGTTCTCAATAAAAAGTTTATAAAAAAATACTATTACTAACAACACAAAAATGGTAAATAGAATAGAAGACCATTTATTAAAAAACCTCAGCTTACACTACGTTACAACGTTAGGTACATCGAGTGTGAAACAGACTAATATTATGTCGAATGAGTACAAAGCTTAGAAAAATAACAAAAATAACTCAGTGCAGTAGAAAACTATCCAGGTAATAGTGGTATTAACCAAGGTATATAGAAGAGAAGGTATTCCCATTACGAACCACGTTCCGTTATTAGTAACGTAGTGTTGTGAAATGTATAGGGAAGTACGGTATAGAGACATTAGTCACAGAATTGCGTCACATTGGTATTAACGATGTGGTAAAATTATAGGACTTAAAGTGGTTAAAGTGTGGTTCGATTTTGCTGTACTGTACTGTACTGAACTGGCAACTTGGTAATCAAAGCTTTCCTACCAAAACAGTCTTGTAAAAACACTTCCTGAGGCTCGTAATTAAAATTTAACAATACAAATAGTCCCAAATACTTTTGTGGTAAATTCGGTAAATCCCACTCATACAGACAGTTCGTCTTTTTAATTGCTATTATGAGTCACGTGATCATTCCAGTTTCGACCATTGCATAGTGTAGATTTTAGTCATCATAATTTGTTGATGTATCTGTAATCTTTATTAGCAATAAATCATGCTTTATGATAATACTAGTATTAATAATGAAACTTTCTTTCTTATTTTATACTCTTTATTATACTATCGAACCGGATAACGTTTGCGTATAAATTCTACAATTTCTTTTTAAAAAACATAAAATTGTTCTCATTTTTGCAATCACTTGGTATACTATTATATAGTTGAAGTCCTCTATACATTACTGTATTTTGAGCCCTACTCTTTCTGTACCACCGGGGGTAGAAATTAACTAATGGAATCAAGAAGGTCATTTTAAGGTACCCTAAAGTGCACCTCATGCTGACCCGTCTAAACAGGGTCATACTGATCAGGTATTTTAGGCTGGTCAGAAAATCTCATACTTGATTGAAATAATCTATGTCAGGACCTTTAAAGCAACCAGACCATGCATTATATGATATTTTTTACGGTAATATCTTTTGTGTGTATGCCTGCTTGATGACTGATGACTTTCTCTCCCAGTCCACCGTAGTCTAGAAATGTCTACTTCGGTAGAGTTTTAAGCATACGCTCGATGAACTTTATATACATTGTAAATCTAAAAACTAATAAAAGTACGAGCTATAATTCTTTACGGCTGATGAAATACTGAGTTCTATAATGCAACTTCTTTTAGTCAGTTCTTATTTATTAGTTATTACATTTTTGTTTTTCTATCATATCAAATTATAGTGTCAGGCCTTACTTTCTTGTGGAATTCATATATGCGGAAAAGAATGTCATGCAACAGATGAGTGCCCCCCTTGCACTAAAAAAAGCTTGCAAAAATGTCAGTGTGGCAATGAAACGGCCGAGAGAAATTGCTCTGAGCTTGTTTGGCAATGTAAAAAGGTGAATGCTTTCTAATTTTATTAGCAATTATTTATTGCAAATGTAATTTTTATAAGGTATGTAACAAATTATTTCATTGTGGGATTCACAAATGCAAAAACATTTGCCATTCTGGCAATTGCGGAGAATGCCCTTTAGGACAACCAAGAACTTGTCCATGTGGAAAAAATGTAGGGATATATGTAAATATTAATCATACAATTTTTTAAAACCTACATGTTTTTTATTTATAGAAAACGGTTGCTCCATGTAGTGAAGTTATAGATACATGTGGAGATACTTGCCAGAAACTTTTAACATGTGGAATTCATAACTGTACTCAGCGCTGTCACAAAGGTGAATGTAGCCTGGTATGAAATAATAAATTTACAGTACATTCATTAGAATATTCCGTTAAAAAATTTTTAGTGCTTAACTATAACTGAGAAAAAATGTCGTTGCGGCCTTCATACTAAAGAACAGCCATGTTCTAGAGTTTTTATATGTGAGACCAAATGCAAAAATTTGCGGGATTGTGGGAAACATGTTTGTAATAAAAAGGTAAGCGTAATTTAATATACTTTCATTTTTTACTACTTAAGTTCACAATCAATTTTAACTGTAATGTTGGATGAAACTGGTATGGAATTTTATTTGGAAAAAAAAATCTCTTGACCAACGTTTCCCGTTTTATTTCAACGCTTTATCCAGGGCTCGGGAAAATTATTAATAAACATAACTAATATTAAACCTTGAAAAACAAAAATTAATGTTTAATTTTAAATTCAATTCTTATTAATCGAGCCTTGATGAAATGGTGAAATCTTAGATTATATAGCAAAAAGGATAGGGTATGAGAAAGAAAAACTTTAGCATTTTTTTCATGTAGTAAAGTAGTAAACTACGATATTTTAAGAGCGGGCACATAATTTAATGGTTGAAACTTTATTATTAAACAAATTCAATAGAAGAGATCACATTATATCGCAAAATTTTTAAATTAATTCTTAAATTTATTTTATAATTTTTTACAATTTTTTAGTTTTTAAGGATTGTATGGCTGATATAATTTAGGGATAAAGACAATTCAATTGGAATCCAACAAACCGGCATCGGCAAATGTTAATTTTTTGTTGCAGCGACTGTTTATTTTTATAACTATTCCACTCTTATTTTACTTAAAACATTATTATTTATTATCGAAACGATACTACTGAATGCAACTGAAACTCTAATTTTGTTTATCTTTTAATTTTTACATTTCAAAATCCTCCATTTTACATAGATTTCATGCGCCCAATTGAAGACATATTTAGTGCAATACTGCTTTTAGTTCTAATAAATTGGGGCTCATACTTATTAATAATATTTGAATTAAAAACTTAAATGTATTTACAATAAACATTTTGACTTCAGTGTTGCGATGGCCAATGCCCACCATGCGATAAAATATGTGCCAAGACGCTTTCATGCAAAAAGCATAAATGTAAATCTGTTTGTCATGATGGACCATGCTATCCATGTAATTTGAAATCACAAGTAAAATGTCGCTGTGGATACACCGCAGTCACTGTACCCTGTGGCAGGGAGAAGAAAACTCGTTCTCCAAAATGTTCTCAGTTTTGCAGGTAAGATTGTTCTATTCTTTTAACATTTTATTATACCGATTAAATTCCCATATATACATCGAACACAAAATTGATAAGCACGAGATGGCAAAAAAAAAATTTAATATTAATTTTAGGTGAGTTTTTTTTTCATAATGACAAAAACGATTAAAATGAGCTCGTCTTGGACACTGCAAACTTTTATTACTTGGACTGCTTCATTTTCTATTTCATATGGGAGAATTTTTGTTGGCAGGAGTGTGAAAAATATTTTAGTTTCTCGTTTCATTATCGCTTTCATATTCATATTACAAGTTCAACAAATTAGAAATACAGGGAATAGATTAATAGATTACAAATGTGGATTTCGGTGGATTTCGTATAGAACTTATTATTTTACGTTCAGCGGAATAAAATAGTTAAACCAAAAAGAAAAAAAACTATAGAAAAATGGTCCCATGTTAATATAAGCAATTTCATTCAGTACTATTAGCGGTCCATGTTATACCTACATGTCAGTGATTACAACTATCAAAATTCGACTTTTTTTTCAAATGCTCAATTAGTAACTAGGCATAATACTATTCCTGCTTTTCGACAGACGATACAGAGTGTTGTCAGCTCTAAATGGCTATTTCCCCATTCCTGCACACTTCTCCCCCGTTCTAGAAAAGCATCAAAGGGCTGATTCATTTTGGTTCATATAAGAAAATAATTATTTCAATTGTGAAGACCCGTTTTATCGTATAAATTACTGTGCTCATATCCTGGACATGGTTCAGGCTCAATATAATTTCTTGTTGTAGAAACAAGGGCCCAAGGACAGTAACTGGACGATATTGTCTTATTTATTTTATTTTATTCATCATCCATAACCAAACATTCATTTGAAATAGCCAACAAAATATTATTTTAGTTTTTGGTCTTTTAATTGCTCTTGTTATTTGTGGCTCAGTTTCTAACAGCTTGGTATTCCAAATTTTCGAAGTTACTTATTTTTTGTTTATTTTTTAACGCGTCATCATCAATAACAGTTTTTTATCGAATTAAAGTTTTCAATTTAAAAAATCCCACTGTGTATATCTGAAATGCAACTTTTTTGTACTTATTTTTTTACTTCAATGCAACAAAAAATCCCAATAAATGCCTAAGGGTGTGCAATTTTCTTTTGTGAATGATTTTTTAAACCAATTTTCGCTCAATATAGTTACAAGACACAAAGCGTTGCATTTTGGGTGCTAAACACACTTTTATACCATTAGGATTTGTCTAAATCTATAGCTGACCGGCTTTAGACTATTCGTAAAATACTCCATTTTCTGCATTTTTGAGTAATGTAGACTTTCGATTCAGTGTGTGAAATATATCCTATTATGTATATGCTGCGTAAACGAGACAAGGGCGCATATATGTACAGGCTATATTCCCATTTTTCAAAAATAGGCTAAGTCCAATTGGGTCATATTTCTGAAAACTTCAATCTACATTACTCAAAACTAGAAAAATGGAGTTATCTTACAAAAAGGAGGGGTTTTCAACTTAAACTTTGAACGAATGAAATTTAAATGTGGCCAAACAAAATGGGCTTGAGGTTTTCATTTGGCCTTAAACTCCAAATTTCAGTTTACTGCTCTCACTTCTGTTTTAATTTATTATGGTCTTTCTCATGCTTTTTTAATTTCTATTGTTAATTTGTAGAATCATAAACAATCATTCAGTGGCCTTTGTGTGTCCTAAATTTTCTCTCTTCAGTTGGCTTTAAATATAGTCAAATGCAAATCCTAGAAATAATCACATGAAAAAAAAAAATTCATGCAGATTAGCATGCTTACGTGATGATGAGACCTGAACTAATAGCTGCACTGTTGCAAGATAACATTCAATTTTCGATTATCGAATTATATCAGTTTTATGCCTGATTAGATTAGTAATTAGTATATTATTGACAAGTTAAAAATGAAACAAAATATTTTTAGAATCCCTTCAAAGTGTCACCACCAAAACCCACATATGTGTCACTTATACGAGTGTCCTCCATGTACGCAGAAATGCAACTTAAAAAATGATACAACTAACTGTGATCATCCGTGTGGAGCAAAGTGTCACTCTGCTGTTAAGGTTGCTGTAGACAATACAAAGCATCAAAACCCTAGCATATGGGATTGGAATTATGACAAGGTAAATTTTAAATAAGAAGGACGTTATTGCTTAATCGCATTTGATTCAGAAGTAGAATTATAATTTAATTTAATAATAATATTTCACTCGAAGCTTAGCTAGTAGTTGTTAATAAGATATTGAATTTTGCAGTACGAAATAAAGAAACTGCCTCATCCTCGTTGTGAAGTTAAAATAATGGTGACGTGTATTGGTGGTCATGAAACAGCTCTATGGCCATGTTGGAACTCTCAACCAACATCATGCCAAAGAGTTTGTGGACGCGTATTGGCATGCTGCAACCACACTTGTCAGCGGATATGCCATACTGTGGTTGATAAAAATGATAACAATGTCAGTATCTCATGATTATAATTGCACTTTTTTTTTATTCAAACCTTACTTTTAGGAACAAGAAGGTTGTGCATCATGTGAGGAAGAATGCAAATTTCCGAGACCAAATGGATGTAGTCATCCTTGCCGCAAGCCATGTCATTTACGTCCTTGTAAACCCTGTGCGGTGAATATTAAAACAAATTGTCACTGTGGCCTCACACAAGTTTATTACAAATGTACCGAATATAATAGAATAGATTTGAATGAAGAAGCTCTAAAAGTAGTCAGAGAGAAGTTGCAAAGCTGTGGAACCAGATGCATAAGAAACGTAGTTTATATATATATATATATGTATATATGTTTTAGTATTTTTTTGAACCTTGTTATTCTAGTATCCATGTGGACATCGTTGTATTTCTATTTGCCATGCAGGCAAATGTCCAGAACCAGAAAAGTGTAAGAAAAAAATGAAGATTTATTGTGATTGCAAGAACTTAAAAGCAGAAATCAGCTGTGAAAAATATCAAAGTGAATTCAGAAGCATTCCGTGTGACAATAATTGTTCACAAAAAAAGGAAATCGAAACAAAAGCTAAACAGGTTCAAGAAGAGAAACAACGTAAAATTGAGGAGGAAAAAAATCGATTAGAATTGGAGCAATTCGAGAAAAAATTTGGTAAGAAAAAGCATCGAGAAAGAAAAATCTATGAAGAAAAACCAATAAATGGCACTAATAAAGTGCTGTTGTCAGTTTGTGGTAGCCTGGCAGCTATTTTATCTATAGTTTTAGCACATTACTTTTTGAAATAGATGTAAGTATTGTCAGTATGGACCGATATGTGTTCAATACCAAATACAAAAAAAAAAGATTTGTAATCACTCTGTTTTATTTACACTTAAAAATCGGGGTAAAATTATTTTGAAATTCAAGTAAAAATTACTTGCAAGCGTGAATCAATCCGGAATAAAAATTCTTAAGGCTCTCTTACAATCTTAAAGTTGAGGTACTAATAGCATCTAGTGTTTCAACTTTCTCATAAGAAGCGGCACAAATAATTTCATTAAAGAGGTGACCCTGTTCTTTGAAACAGCTGACCACTGACATATAGAATGGACTGTTGATACTACTGAAATTGCTTACATTATTTGACATTATTATGGGGTCACTTTTCTATAGTTGTCTCTTTTTGGTTTAACTACTTTACTCCGCGCAACTACAAATAATAAGTTCTATACAAAATATAGAATAGACTGCTAATAATACTGAAATTTCTTACATTATTTGACATTATTATGGGATCACTTTTCTATAGTTGTCTCTTTTTGGTTTAACTACTTTATTCCGCGCAACTACAAATAATAAGTTCTATACAAAATACACCATAGTCCAGTTTCAGTTCAGTGGTTTTCCAAATGAATATATAGAATAGAAATAGATGGCAATACAATATTTGTAATCCTTTCTCTGTCCCCCATACCTACTTATAGGGGTAGGTAGACAAAAATTTATTAATTTTAATTCTTTAAAAATCAAGTTTAAAAAATATTTGATGTTGTAGGAGATAAGCTTCCAAGAATAGAAATAATTTCGAATGCTTCTGTAATTTGTTGAGCTTTTAATATGAATATTAAAGCTAAAGTAAGACCACTGACATGTATATAAATGGACTGACTGATCTCCTGTTTCATGTGGCACCAGTTCTGATTTCAAAAAGTATGCTCTGACTGATGCTGTATTTAAATTACTTGGGAATTTACTTATATATGCATGTCAGTGAGATGTACAGAATTTACGACAAAAGTATTTGGGACTATTTGTATCACTGACATATAATAAGAATGGACTGAGCGTTCTTGCTTCAAAAATGGCACAAATATTGAACAGGCTGTGAAAACCCTTTATTTCGTACAATTGCACACCGATTTATAATTAGTTATTATTTGTCGATTGGAAACACTAAAGATATTGTAAAATTGTATTGCATTAAATAAAAATTGTTTAGGAAGTTAAAATCGTTTTAATTAACACACAAATTAATTTTTAATATTACTGAAAAATGTGTTCCTCTGCAGATTTGATGTCAAATATGCTTGAGCTTATAAGAGATAGACGTATATAAAGAATATATTTGTCTGCATTTTTATGTCAATTCCCGTGTATTCCAATTAAGACAGCCATACTGTTTCCAAAATTGGTTACAGTTCAGTGTACATTTTGAGCTTGAAAGAGACAAAACGATTTTAGTAAAAATTTGTGCCATTTTTGACTATAGGAATTGGATAGAATGGCTCAGTCCATTCTTATTATATGTCAGTGGTTTCATTTCTTACATTTTCGAAATCAAATCTCGTCAAACTGCTCAGTCCATTCTTATTATATGTCAGTGATTTGTATTGTTAAATTTTAATTATAAGGCGAAGGATGTGTTTTTTACAAGGCTGTTTTGGTTGGAAATACCGCTGATTCGTTACAGTTCAGTGGGAAAGTATGTTCTCACGAAAAGAGACAGGAACATGAAAGTGGTGCCATTTGCTTTCATGCATTTTTGGTTCAACGAGCAGTCCATTTATATACATGTCAATGGTTCTCACGGAAAGAGACAGGAACATGAAAGTGGCGCCATTTGCTTTCATGCATTTTTTTTCAACGAGCAGTTCATTTATATACATGTCAGTGAGTAAGACTTGAAATTAAGATAATTGCCACACCCTGCCAAAAAAGTTGACCCATATGAAATAGAAAATCAGGCAGTCCATGTTATATATGTCAGTGCAGCTGACAGCGTTTGAAAGTCAAATCAATCGAAAGTTCAAAACTTAAAAGTGACGGTTTTCGAAAATAAATAGTGATTTCTAAGGGAAAAAATCGTCTTAGCTAATGAGAGCGGTCGTCAATATTGGTAAATACAATCAATCAGCAAAAGTATCAAACGGAGGGTTAAATAAGGGTAGATAAATCATGTGGATTTGAATTAATTTAATTCAATAGAATTACTAAACGTATTAAATTTATATTTTCAATTTGAGTTTTTTTAAATTAGTTATCTAACTAATTATGTAAACGATCCAGATTAAATTTATAGCTTAAAATTAACTACTCTTGAGAGTTTAGTAAAGAAACTTTTTGATAAAAATTTTCCATTTAATAGAAAAGATATTATTGCTAAGCGCTGGCCATGGCTCATGCAACGAATAATCTTATTTTGCAAGGAAATTTCCCTTAAAGCAGTTGGAGATGCTTTTGTATTAATGAACGCTCGAACTATTCTTAAATTCTGAGTAATCATGAATTACACTATGGTAGGGAATTACAAGACACATCAATTTAATGTGGGACTCAACGAAGCAGTAATGACAAAACCCAAAAGATATTTGTATAGCCAAACTATTAAAGACGCAGGTTCAAAAATATCTATTATCGCTGCTGGCTTGGTTTGATGCCTATAGACTAGCACAGCTATAGAAAGTAATTTTTTTTATCAAAAATGCGATTGTAAGATTCTATTAACAGTAATTATATATATATATATATATATATGATATATATATAAATAATATTTATGTTGTTCGGAATCATTGTGCTGGAAAGCACTTCATTCTTATTCATCAGGAACTTATTTTCTGAATCTATTTCCCTTCCTGCTGTATCTATTGAAATAGATGAAGTGTTTTCTACTGGTTTGGATACTCTAAAAAAAAATACGAAGCCTACTTTCTCTGTGAATTGGAAAACAAAAAATCCATTTCAATTCTCCCTTATATTGAGGTATTGGAAAAACGCAGCTTAGAAAAATGTCACCTAAAATTTAGGCCAATTACCTTTCATCCTTTATGTCTGGCTTTAAGAAGAAACAGATGAATTAATATTGAACTGATTGCATCAGATAGGTCATACTTAGGGCGGGGGGGTCCTAACGGCGAGATAACGGGACTTGATTTTTGGGTATATTTTTATAGATAATCGCTGGACTTTCCCAATGGTCTATAAATTTTTTAGCTCCTCCCGTCCGTTTTGAAGTTATGGCTCAGCTCAACAAAGTGTTAAAATTTCGGAATTTTTATTCGTTACTATTGGATTTAAGAAACCCAAAACCTTAGCTTTAAAATGATCAATCACACTCTGTATCGAAAATGTAACCCTTTCTGCGTTTTTTGTACTTTTTCTTAAAAGTATCATTTCCTAAAGATAATTGCCTACTTTCCGGCACTTATTGAACTTTTAGAAGCATTTTCGCTGGACATGATTAAGAAAAAACGCAGAAGGGTTGCATTTTCGGTAGAGAGTGTGATTGCTAATTTTAAAGCTTAGGTCTTGGGCATCTTAAATCCAATATGAAAAATTGGTATTGATCCCGTGTGTTTTGATAAAATAATAGTAGTTAAATAAAAAAAAATGAGTAAAAATTCCGAAATTTTAAATTTGTTGAGCGATAACTTCAAAATGGACAAGGGAGAGAAAATTTAAAACCATTGGAAAGGTCAAACGATTATCTATCTACCAAAGTTTAAATCGTCATCATAGGGTGTTAAGTTCAGATGTTACAGGGTGATCTAAAAAAACATACCCAAATATCTTTGTTATCTCGGGAACCGTTAGGATTCCTCCCCACTACAGTTTTTTGCTCGTCTATGTATGACCTATCCATAGCCCTCGGGTATCACACCACTTACGAAACACACCCTGTATATCTTGAAAAGTCAGGGTATATGGTCTATTTTAAGATGGCATTATGCAGAACCTTGGGGTCTTTCATATGAATGTTAAACCACCCTGACCCTTCTCTAAAGTTAACACGCTTCTAATTGAAAATTTCGGTTTTTAAATTTTTATATATTTGCGTTACTTTTTAAAAATACCCCCATTAACATGCATTTTTTACAAATTTGGAAAGCACAGAGCCTCGTCTTTAATTTAACCTATTGTAATCATTTTCTATCTGTGACGGTTAAGAGGAGTTATTAGCTTTTAACCTATTCAGATTACAGATAGAACATAAGTGTAATATGTATATGTCAGAGTAATTAGATGTGGCAGTTCTTGTATTTTCAGCTTAAAATCAATTAAAAGCACTGTCAAAACGTCTGCCGCGCGTTAAAAGTAGAACATTGCTCTAGTTTCGCGTCGAATCCGGCAAGCGCGGCAGCCACTTGGCCAGCACGAACTTAAACGCGTATATTCTATTGAACTGTCAAGGTGACGCGACGCCTGCCGCGTTCATTGGGTTTTCACCACTGACATGATGGACTGCTCGTTGAACCAAAAACGAATGAAAGCAAATGGCACCAATTTCATATTCCTGTCTCTCCGTGAGAGAATACTTTCCCACTGAACTGTAACGATTAGGAGCGCGAAATTGCTTAAGGTTCTACGGTATTTCCAGCCAAAACAGCTTTGTAAAGAAAACTTCCTTCGACTCATAATTGAAATTTAACAATACAATTAGTCCCAAACACTTGTGGTAAATTCGGTAAATCCCACTGAGGTGCATATAAGTAAATTCCCAAATAATTTAAATATAGTGCCAGTTTACGACAGTTGGTAGCATTGACAGTGACGGCATACTTTCTGAAATCAAAATTGGTTCCACACGATACAGGAGATCAGTCAGTCCATTTATATATATGTCAGTGGTTTTCACCATAAACCCGTACATTCTATTGAACTGTTAAAGCGACGCGACGCCTGCCGCGTTCATTGCGTTTTCACTGTAACGAAAACGGAATCTGCCTTTGTTATTCAATAATAGGGCCCCTGAGCGGCTATGAAAGCTGAGCTGTCTTCATGGTAGTGTAGATTACACGTTCAAGTAGTATAGCAGTACAGATTACACGTGCAAGAAGTATGGCAGTACATCTTACATGCAAGCTGCACTTGCTTGTGTAGATTAGAACAAAAATATTTACACGAATAGTGACGGATGCGAATATCCGCGGCGTCTCTAATAAAAATTTCAAACTTCTGCTTGCTGCCTTGTGCTGCTGTAAGGCTGAAACAGATTACAATTTAGTGCGCGGCACTACACACGGCAAAATGTTAGAAAACATGTGTTCCCTATTGTACATCACTCATTGAACGAGGTGTGAAAGCACGGCAAAATTTTTTGCCGCGTGCTCATTTCTAATCCTAAATTTGCTGCTCACTTTCAGTGGTACCAACAAAAAATTATATTTGGGGTAGGCAACTTCTCATGAAAATATGTAGTACCAATATAAAAACGCTGCATCTACCCTGCTGTGCTCTTGTTGCAATCAGTGTAACAGCGCGGCGGAGCAATTCCACCGTTCAATTTGCCCCGATGTCGCGCCGCGCACTAAAGTGTAAGCTGCTTCAGCGTAGTGCAATCTGATACAGTCGACAACTAAATTAGTTTTGACGTTGTTTGTTTCCGCTGTCGCTGTCGTGCAATCTGAGGCTTGAAACACAATTGGAGCTTTTTAGCCAGCTTGCGATTTGTTGACAATGTAAATCAATGTAGAAGAACACAATTGGAGCTTTAACTTTTTTTCCAGCTTCAATCTGTTGACACATTTAAGAAGTAAACAGCTACCAAAAATGTTAAAATGGAAGAAATCTTATATAGTGAGTAAAAGATAAGTAGTTCCTGTGGGACATAAAAGAAACCTCAATATTATTTTTACATATAATTGGTACATCTCGAAACTATCCAAAAAAGCATAAATTTATCGTAATTTTGGAAAATCGGATGCATTAACTGTCGTTCCTTAATAAAAGTTTTCAACATAAACAAGTTAAAGTTGCAAATGTCAATAACGCCAATTGTGTTCAATTCGGCTTTTTCAGTCAGCTTTAACAAGCGGGCTGAAAAGCTCCAATTGTGTTTCAGGCCTGATTCAAGCGTGAATTACAATTACGGCTGATCTGTCGACTGCGACTTGATTTTAAGTCTAAGTCGACGCTGAGGTGAAATTTGTAATTAAATTAAAGCTTCAACTCCTTGAGCAAACCAGAAGTCCCGACATGTGCGATTGAACTGAAGTTGGCCGCAGCGAACACCAACTTTGCACTTTGAGCAAAGTTTAATTTCAGTCGGAGTCGCAGTTGAAGTCGTAGTTGCAATTGAATCTTGAGACATGTATTTACCATTTGAGCAAAGTCATAGCCGAAGTCGAAGTCTTAATTGTAATTCGCGCTTCAGGCTTCACATGTTTTTATTCCTACATGTTATGTTATATGGATAGAGCTTACACTTCAACAATTTGACGCGAAAAATTTTCATATGGTAGGTCTGCTTATTTTAGTACAGAGTGTACTTCAATTTTAATGGCCGACAGCCTTTTACGTCTCGCTCGCGTTAAGTGTTTTTGAGGAATAGTAATTTAGTACAGCAAAGAATACTTTTCGGGGAAATAAATATAATTCGGGCCTAGTGATCATGTTTACAGTAGTAAATAACATTTAGTTTAATCGTGAGACGTGTTATATTAAGCTAATTTGTTAGGTAAGTTTCTACCTGCACCACATACACTTTGAGAAACATGCAAATTCTTTACACGGTGCCAATTACTCTGACTGCTATTACCTTGTGGCATTAATTTTATGTACAAACAAAACTTTAATATCTATATACTTGCCAATATAAAAGATTGAAAGTAAGCTAATCGGTCGAGAGGTAAAGAGGTGTTGATAACACATGTTTCGAACATTTCGAAAAGAATGTTTCTTTGCTCTTATACAAAAAGTGGATTTAAATATAATAAAAATAATATGCGGTTGAAAGAAACTAACAGTCCAAAAATTTTGAGTTCCTTGCAATATCTAGAAATTGCATTTATTGCTAAAATACGTACGGCCACCGTGTGATCATTCTTTTTCCCATGCGGATATTGTATACCCTGATAAATCAACGTAGGTAGGTATATAAATTAAAAAAAAAAAAAAAACACTTGATCGAATCCGCCTTGTAATTCGATCCGAATTCTGATGGTGCATTCCACTTTTTTGTCAAATTAGTGGTACAGATGGTACAAGGTTTTTTACTTTGGGTTTTTTTTTTAATGTCACAGAAAGTGTAATTGGTGCAGTATACAGCAATATTTTGTTTTTATTCACATTCCACTGTCGTAAGGGATAAGTATTAAAATTTAATTATAGTAGATTTAGCTTTGTATAATGAAATATACCTAGAAGTAAATCCATGCATTATATATTTGGAAGTATAATAGATCAATAGCAAGATAATGCCTACTTAATTATATTTGATGAAAACAATATCTTTTGACTTGCTGTATATATATTTTTTAAATTACGAATTACTAATGAAATTGCGGAAAATTATCAGTGATCAAGCCTAAAAGAAGTCAAAAGACTCGAAATTATGTTAGATTATTAGGACTTTTAGGTGAATGTCCTCCGGTGCGGTTCTTTTGTTTTTCTATTATTACTTGTAGAAATATCTGGCTATTCATTTTGTTGTGATTGAACTATTTTGAGGTATGTTCCTTATATCTACTAAAGCTATT
Organism: Dioctria rufipes; assembly: GCA_963924295.1. Taxonomy (NCBI): domain Eukaryota; kingdom Metazoa; phylum Arthropoda; class Insecta; order Diptera; family Asilidae; genus Dioctria; species Dioctria rufipes. Next base: position 73,228,962 of record OZ002743.1, on the reverse strand, counting down.
GAGTGGTAGGTACTAAAATATGGGAGCACCATATCCGCAATGTAGGTATATACTTTTACACTACATAAAAACTACAGGATCTTTTCTTAATTTGTTTTTACTACGTTACGAGATATTCATTTGATTTTATTAATTTTCCTTGTCTATCTTTCCATCTTTGTAACACAAGATGCACATATTTCAATTAAGAAATACAAAAGGAAAAGGCATCTGCTGTCTCGTTAGCTCAGTGGTAAGAGCAGTCGCCCGGAAAGCGGAAGGTTCCGGTTTCAAAAACCGGACAGGGCAGCTTTTTTTTTTTTTATCTTATCGGTATTTATAATTTAATTTAAAATCGTTCTCAAAAGTTCTTCATTCCATCTAATGATCGACTCTAAAAGTTGTCAGTTCGATTCTCGTATGGGATAAATAAATAAAAATTGCACATATTTAACAAATTTCAGCTCTCTACTTCAACGAGTTGTCAGGCAATGCCTAAATATACAGTGCAAAGCGAAATTTTTGTATGGCAACCCTACGAAGGAGTTGTTCTCGATTGGTCCCATTTTCGAACTTTAATTTTCTTTTTTTTTAAAAAAAAAAAGCCCGTGTGTGAAATTTCAGCACCCTAATAAACGCTTTTTCGAGTTATCGGAAGGATGGACAGACAGACGGACATGCTAAAATCAAAATAACTTAAATTATGCATTATTTCTGTGCGTTACAAATAGAATGACAAAGTGGACAAATCATATTGAATTCGTTTGAATAAGATGTGCGCCTCCGATAGATAACCTAATGGTGATTTCAAATGGGAGATCTAGATTTGACCTTGCTCCGAGGTGTGCTTTTAACTCTACTCTAGATATGCTTGGTTTTCTACAATCCGATCGGAGAAGAAATAAATATATTCGATTGTGATTGCATGCACTCTTGAATTCTAGATGTGAATTTAGAATTTATTTTGTTTTAATTCTGCAAAAATGGAAAGCAAAGATATTGATGGTAAGGAATTAATTATTTTTTAGCCTAACACAATGTGAGGGAATGTGGTTTGGCATCCGAAGGCTACGTATAGGTCATGCTTAGACAAGCAGAAAATTGTATGGTTCACCCTGTAACTTCTGAACATTACACCCTATAATGATGATTTAAACTTTGGTAGATAGATAATGCCAACTTTTCATGTTGGATTTAAGAAGCAAAAAACCTTAGCTTTAAAATGATCTATCACACTGTACCCACAATGTAGCCGTTTTTTGCATTTTTTCTTAAGGATATGCAGCGGAAATGGTTAAAAAAGTTCAATAAGTGCCAGAAAGTAGGCAATTATCTTTTAGATACACAAGGTCTGTTTGATGAATACCCCGGGTAAACCTAGAGCTACACTGACTGTCTTGTTTTTTGAAAAACGTAGGGCTACCCCGAGCTTACACTAAAAATTTCTTGGGGTAATGGTTTGATATTTGTCACTTGAGAACTGTCACTTGCAATTCGTTGCTGATAGGGGCATATAAATTACTTCTTGAACAAAAATTAGGTGAAAGGAAATAGATAAATAGCTCGAGCACATTTTATTTGTTTTCACTCATTTTATAAATAACTTTTTGCAATCAATTATACTTAGAAGAACTGTCAGAGAAGTGTCGATTTCGATAGGACTTCAGTGATGCACTTTTTCTAGTAGTGCAGCATTGAATATATTCGTTGGGAAAACTTTTATAGCAGAAGTGAAACACTGACTTCCCATACTTTGCACTGAATATTTCTCAGTGTTACAAATAAGGGAGTAAATTGAACGAGGATTCACAATTGATATTTCTGGTCACAGTGAATGCGAGGCCAACGCCGGCACACCCCTCCACAAATCTAATCTAATTTGCTTTGAACAACAAAATTTCAAGTAAAACAATGAATGCTACATCAGGTTTAGGTATCGTTATTTTACATTTTTGCGAGGCGTTGTTTTACTGGCAAGGGCAACCGTAAAGTCAAACCGAGTCGAGGCTTTGGGGGTTTTTAAAGTAAGCAAAATCTCTATGAAATCATATGGTATATTTACTTAGTTTATTCATAGAAAGTATTAACAGCACATAAAATCTTTTTCCATATATATATATATATATATATATTAAATAGTGTGATAAATGTTGAATTTCCTGGCATTTCTGAGATCTTCGATTGTATAACATATTTGTATCTTTGTTCGTAAGAAAGGAATTTTTCACGTCTTCAATTATAACTGCAAAATGGATTGGACATTCAGGAATAATACTACGGTGATAACAGAAAGTAGCTTCAACATCGGACAAAACCCATACCACCAACCATGAAAGCTTGAATCGCCCACTAGTGGGCGGTAGAGACTAGATTAATTACCCCTGCTTCTGCAAGTTTGAATGTTACAGTGATTTTTCACCGCAATTTTCAGAATAGTTCTTTGGAGAGTAAAAGTAATTATAACCAATTTCACAGGATTTTATATTCAGAAGAGCTTTTCAGTACAATAAAACGTCTAGGACTGATAATTTTCAGAGTATATATACGTAAAAATCCTCAATTTTTGTAATGCAACAGAAAGTACAGGCTGTCCAATTTAGTCCATACCCTAGATCAGGGTTTCTTAAACTTTTTTTAATGCACGACCTAATTTATAATTGTGATTTTTTATCGCAACCCAAAAAATGTAAAATAAAGATATATCAACAGAAAGTACAGGCTGTCCAATTTAGTCCATACCCTAGATCAGGGTTTCTTAAACTTTTTTTAATGCACGACCTAATTTATAATTGTGATTTTTTATCGCAACCCAAAAAATGTAAAATAAAGATATATAAATATTTTTTGATGATTTATTGATTAGGTAACAATCATATGAAAAAATATAGTTTTAGAATTCGTTTAAAAACAAACAAAAATATAAAATTAAAAATTGCATAAATAGCTGTAAAACTTTATTTATTAAACCCTCAACAAGATTTCGCTAAGCGACCTCATTTGGGGTCGTGACCCATCGTTTAAGAACAGCTGGATGATGAAATCATAGGGTATACCAAGTTTGTTATTCCATTTGTAACACAGAAATAATGATGGTAGAGTAAAATGGATGACACCCAAGCATAATATTAAAAGTTATTTTGATTTTTGCATGTCCGTCCGTCCTCCTCGAGAACGCGTGTACTTAGAGAGCAAAAATTTCGTTTTTCACTGGTGAAGTGGTTCTTGGTCAACCTTTAGTTTTGGGGATGATTTTGCAGTTTATTCGTTTTTGTGACCATTTATATAGAATTTTCTCATAATCGTTTTTCACTCTGCTTTTAGTCGACGGCAGTAGGGAAAGAAGGAAACATCTTTTCAAAGTGTAAAACTCGTCCAATACGATGCTTAGGCGGGCTGCTGGTACGTCAAACCCCACTAAAATCTATATTTTCAAGATATGGCCCTATTAAGTAATGAAACGAATGTTTAAAAGATCGCAAAATTTTACATTTAAATTGAGGTCAATCACTAAACCAAATTAGGTGTTTACTAGCTTTGTATTGTTTATTCTTTCTAATCGTTGAAACAAATACCGTTAAATGTTAACTTAAATAGACACAAATCCAATTAATACTGAAATAACACAAATCATTGAAAATATGCATACATTTCAGGCGTTAAGGTCGAGTTAGAAGTATTGGTTTTTTTTTTTACCTGAGATCAAAGGAAAAGTGAGCTTACCTTATTGTTGTGAAGACGATAGCGTATTCATGGAATTGTTAGTAGACGCCTGGACTATGTGGTTCAATTCCAGTTCCAGGTTGTCATCAAATTTCCTGTTGACTGATCTGAAGTCAAACTAACTAGTAATGGCAAGCTTTCTCAACTTTCAATATTTCGGTCCTGATAAAAACGTACAAAATCTAGTATTAATCTGAGCTTAAACTAGTAATGCCTAATCTAGGTTCATTATTCATGCTCACACCACGAAAAACAATTAAACAATACTTGGGTGCTACTATGGTGGACTCTTCGGTAGCCAAAGTTTTGAGCTCTGAACTGAGCCTTTTAGTGTGTACTCCTAAAGGCTTCCTGAACACTTTTTAGTCAGTCTCTGCTGTAGATTCGACTGGAAGTCGCGGCTGCAGCTTGGATATAGTGTACTTCGATGTTGATAGGTAATCAAATAGAGGGGGCTCCAGTGGAGCTTCCTTTTGAACCATCCATGCGACGGTGGACTCTGGCGCCCAAAGTATGATTCCAGTCACAGACCGCGTGAGGAGCCTATTCCTTAATTTCCTCGTGCTTTCTCTGACTCTGGCAATTAAACTGTCCCTCGACTAGATTGACGGAGAACAGGTTATGTTAACATTCGAGAAATTTCATTCATCACTACAACTTCTTCGGTGAGCCCTAATGAAAATTCCCCCCGCCTTGGGTTAATTTTTCTTTTCTCCTTCTTTCTTCAATGTCACCTTTAATTACTTGATCTTTTCAGATTTCTTTTTCCACAGACCTTTCGCCTTGTCTTCCTCAAAGCTCTTCTTCTTAACAAACGGAAAGTCTTCTTCATCTCCCGAAAAGTTTTTCCGTACTCTTTCCAACCAGAGTTTACTTACGTAGTCTGGTCAGAGTCAGTATAGCATACTGCTACATGCAGTTTGCTACGACAATAACAAGACTCGATGCGGTCGATGTTTGTACTGTAAAATGAAGACCTGACTAGCGTATTCAAGAAGTGGTCTCACAAAGCAAGTGTACAAACGCAATGTTATGGTAGGATTTGAAAACTCGGGACCAACGTTTTATAAAACCCAGCATAGACCTACTCTTTGATACCATATAGTTTATATGGGAGATAAACGTCAATCTGTGGTCACATTTTACACCCAAGTCACAGACAGAGTCCACACGGCGAATCGAGGACTCCGAGAACTCATAACCATAAGTGATTGGTGTCTGATTCCTATGGAAACTCATAACCTCACATTTATCGATATTGAGTATCAAATTATTGCTCTCGCACCAATTGTAAAATTTTTGAAGGTCACGCTTTACCTGTTCGCAATCGTGAACAGATTTAATCTGAGCGAGAAGCTTAACATCGTCAGCATAAAGCAAGACCTTACAGTACCTCACCACAGACACAATCTCGTTAATAGACAGAATAAAGAACAATGGGCCCAAGTGACTTCCTTGCGGTACGCCAGACCAGGCCTTCAAGACTAGAGATGGAATTGCGGAATAAGATTTAGTATGTTCTGTTATCTAAATAAAACTGTCCATTTTAGAAATGTTGGGGAGAACCCATACTTTTCCATTTTAAAGAGTATTACGGAGAGAGATAACTTGTCGAAGGCTTTACCAAAGTCTGTATAAATACAATCCGTCTGGTAGCCTTTTACAAACCTGCGAATGGTATCCGAGACAAATTTCAACAAGTTAGTGGTTGTAGATCTGCTCGAAATAAACCCATGTTGGTTTGAAGAGAACAAATTCTTACATGAAACCTATAGCTGAGAGTAAATGATAGATTCGAATAATTTGGGCATACAAGATAATTTTGCAATAGGCCTATAGTTAGAAATTTCACTTTTACAACCACTATCGAGCGATTTTTGAAATATTATTTTCAGCGACGCTGCCAGGGCAGCACGACTTAAAGAAGGCTGGAAGGATCCCATCAGGACCCGTTGTGAAGTTATTTGGAAGCCCATTAATATGATCGGTATATCTTCTTGCAAATTTCAGACGAATCGTCATTAGCAGAATCCTTGTACCTCATGGTATTGGGATAGTTGTAATGAAATTTTTCTTCATGTTAATAAATAATTTCGCAAGCATGCTTTGGATATATTCATCATAAAGTGAAGAAGAAACTTCTTTGAACTCATGGCGGAGATGTTTTAGAGGACCGCTGTTGCTCGCGGGGAACATGAGATGAAAATAAATTGAAAAGAATTACATATGTCAAATTTAGAATGTCTCGTCAACATTATTGCTAGACAGCAATGTGTTGAAATCAATAGAGGTAAGGCTACTGGAGAGTTCCGAAAAGTTAGCCTTTCTAAAATTGAAGAAGTATTGTGTTTCGTCACAATTTGTAATGCTTTCGGTTTTAAAGCAATATGTAATTAGTATAGGGGGTGATATTTGTCATATTATACATTAAAACTGGGCTAGGTTCGACTAATAACTTACCCATGTCAGTAGAGAAAATCAAGTCCAACTGCAACTGCCTACGCATGTCATTCTTTACATTACTGATTTGGCTGAGACCAAGAGATGAGATAGTGTCTAGAAATAGTGATATTGGGTAAGTTAAAATCACCAATAAGTAGAAATTCGTCAAGAGGCTGCATCATGTCATGAATAAAATTAAATGTTGAAGTTAGTAGGTCGTAAATATTTTGTCCTTTGTCATCAACAATGTTTATGGAGTTGGATGAATACAGCAACATAGTATGTATACGGGTACACAACGTGGCGAGGCGAGGCTAGGCTAGGCTAGTCTAGGCACTTAGCGAGGCGAGGTGAAGATACACCCCAAGGTGTAGTGTTCACAACAATGCGTTCAGTTTCTTGGTAAATCGCGAAGTGAGAGCATAAATTATATCATCAGATTCTGAAGAAGAAATTTTTTATTTGTCAAGTAATGCAACTATATTACATTTTTCACATAAGTGTGCTTTTCTCTGTTTTACTTGACCTGCCACCCTATAAATACGGAACGTCTGGAATTTGGTAAATTTCATTATCTAAATGATGATCTATGGACTGATCGTGATAGATTCTTCCAATATATGAGAATAATCTTCGATTATATTAAGGAAAGATTTGCATATAAATTTAAAAACAATTGCCAAATTTTCCATTCTAAGGATATAAAATTAATCATTCTCTGCTTGCCCAGCCCTTTCTTCAGTTCTTCAATTAGAATTTGGGGAATTCCATCATCTTCCAGTATATGAGAATGAGTAAAGAGCTCTTAAATTATATCAAAGAAAAAACCTATAACAATGTGCTAGCTTTCAAAATTAGCGCGCTGCACCTAGGGAAAAATGAAAAATTTCATTCTCAAGTGAGATACCTCGAGGTGTCTCGCCATATCGCGCGCTGACAGCGTTGTTATGAACACTCTCATAGTACAGCGTACAATCATTTTATTTTTTCAACGCTTGATATAGCCTCGCCTCACGTAGCCTGGTGGTGCACGTACCCTTAGTCGTATTTTAAAAGAGACAGCTTAACAACTATAAGTTCAGTGTCAAGAGTGTTGGAAAAACTGGGAACCTCAATTTGGCTGCAATTGAAATGTTTTACTGCGAGGAGTACGCCACCGCCGCGAGCTTCAGAATCAGTACGTCTGTCTTTTCTAAAAACTTGGTAAGAATTGTCTTAAAATTTCGGAATCACGAAAGCCATGGTGCAGCCAAGTTTCAGTGAAAGCAACAATATCAAAACAAGTTGCAACAGACGATTTGAAGATATGTGCAGTTTTTGTCCGAATCCCCCTTACATTTTGATAGTAACGGGACTTCAGTTTTTTTTTTCTCCAAATATAGCGAGTGCCTTAAGGCTGAATGCCAGAAAATAAAGTTCTCGGTTCCGAGCTTCCAAAATTTTTACTATCTAGTTAGTAACGTGAGCTTTCGTTCTAATCACATTACCAATGCTTAACAATAATTTCTATAAAGTGTTATTCAAAATTACATACATATAAGAGAATTTGCTTGGACTACTGGATCGTGTCGTCACCACGAGAAGCTTTTGGGAATTGAAATGAATAAATCATTCCCTTTTTATCAAGATAGAAGTTTACAAATTGCTTTTTATAAAAAAAAATTATCTCAATCTTCATTCTCATGTTTAACATGTCATGTATAGCAATAAATTTTATTCAAGTTACAGGGGTTTCAATTTTAATGTTATAAAAGTATTTATAACATGAAAAATATTAACAAATTTGGAAAACAGCTCCGGTAGCATTTACAAATATCTTTGGAAAACCTATGTATGAAAAATAATAAAAATTAGTGCGTACATGAAAAAGTATTTAGGGGGGGAGAGAAAAATAACATGGTTTTTTGAGGTTTTTGATTTTCTAAAAAAAAAAACCAACATCTTTTTCAAAAATTTAAGACCGGTAGCATTTGAACTGAATAGTTTCTAATATTTTGCCAAAGGTTTCAAATCAATATCATTATAAAAATTGTGGAAAATATGAAGGGGGAGTAAAATTCTTGCAAATTTATGCAGCCTTAAAGTAAAATGTCATGAAAGTTTGAATTGCTCTTATTTTGTTGTATAAAACATTATCACTAATCCATTCCTGTCAACCCTGTCTGTTCCACACGGGTTCAATATCCTTCTTCAATATCTCATCTTCGGGAATATGTGGTTGATTTACGTTTCAGTTCCGTTAAAATCAATCTTTGGTAAGTACTGTCCTTCAAGTCATGTAAATCAATACTTTTTCAGTTTGAAATACGCGTTGAAGTTTTCGACAGGGGGGTCTATTGGTATACGAATTTTTCAATCCGATGATATCCACGTCTGCTTTTGTAAATTCGTTATGATTATACCAAATACAAGAAGCTTAAGAGAATTGCGTAATTCACGAGGAGATCAACATTGCTTTTTATGTTTTGGCTCATACCCAACAAAAATTTCAAGACTAGTGTTTTCGCGGTCGATTTAAGCATTCATATCTCCCATCAAGATAACGATATCTCTTCTACGAATGTGATCGAGTACCTCATTCAGCTCTTTATAAAACTCGTCCTTATTGTGTTTATTTGCTTCTTCAGGTCGCCAATATCATTGTATCATGGTGAAATTTTTTAATTTGTAACTCATTGCAATAATCCAGTTCGAAACTGTTAACCAAATAATAAGGCTGGATTTGGCACCTTTTGTGAGAATTATACGACGTATATGTTATTCAGGTGGCTATCCACCAAAGTATAAAAAGCTTGTCTCATCTGGGGAACTCTAGCATCGTTCAATTTGGTTTTGTTAAGTGATATAACCGCAATATTGTATACCAATTAATTTCTCTCAAAATTTCATTCTCTTTTCCATTCGGTAGTAAAGTACTCTTATTCTATTGTTCAAATTGTGTTTAATCCGTGTTTAATCAGTTTATGCACTCTGTTTCACTCGTCCTGACCTTTTTGATTTAATTGAAATAATTAACTTTAGACAATTGGTAGACGAATTTGTGGGTAAGGCTTATGTGGTGAGACAGCAAAAACTTACAGTTGTGCAATCAGGTACCAGAAAATTTTTTATACAATATCTGTATATAGATATGTATATATGATATGTAGATATGTATGTAATTTCATGTTGCAATTTAACTCTATTTTCAAACCTTAACAATATTTACTCATCATAACGATAACATATAAACAATACGTGTTTTGTAGACTTTCGTGAACTTGTCAAACTTGTAAACTAAAAGAAAATATTTTTAATGCAAGATTCTCTTGTGTATGCAAAGCTATGCGGCCTTCTAAAAAAAAAAAAAAAAAAAAACAGTTTACAGAGTTCATAATCTGTGAAAAAGTTCTGTTGCCCTTGAAAGATCATTGATTGATAATTTTACTTCTTGTTTTAGATAACTTATATTTACACTAATAATGATCAGTAATTAATGCATTATAACTGTTTTGCAATTATTTCGGCTATGTAGCTATTAGTAAAAAAAAATTACTGAATTAGTGATTGTATAAATTTATTCTTGAAACATAGTTTCGTAAATTGTTGGAAGGTTAGGCTTTGATTTTATTAGCCTTAGTGTTCAATTATATAATTGTTTGAGGTTCAGGCGTTGATGACTTGTTTGTAGAATTTCGAATTAGAAGAAAAATCTTTTTCAATAAGGGAGAGACTTTTGGGATAGTTAGTCTACAGGCGATCAGCTTAAGATGGCAAATGCCTGAAAGTATCAAGTAGGACCAATATTTTTTACTATTGCAGATCCATATGTATGTACATGTGCACATGTGTAAATTTTTACGGTGTACTCTTCTCTTGCTGTTTCAAAAGTGATCGTTATAATTTCTAAAGAAAAATATGAAACATGAAAATTATAAATCTGTGTTATAAAAATATTGAAACATTCACCAAAAATTATGTCCACAAGAAAAAATTTTGAGAGAACTTAAAATTTGTCAGAGCCATCACTGATATTATATATACGAAAATGTATACGAAAAAGAAACTTGAAACTGTAAAAGATGATCGCTTATGCATGTTAACTGTTATAGATGCTAAACAAATAGAACATCCGCCAGCATATGGACAGTAGGAAGGACATTAAGAAAAATTGGATATTTCATAGTAAAAAAAAAAACTTGCCTACATTTCGCAAAAAAATACACTGGACCTGTTGATAACAAATAATTGTGTAGCATTATGAGCAAAGAACAATATTTTAATAAACTTTAGGATTTGCGATTAGCCAACAACCAATAATCAAAAGTAGCGCAGAGTTGGCTAAGGTATCAACATCAACTAACAAGATCCTGTTTCTATAAATTCGATTATAGCAAGTGATAAGATTCTCAACCCACAGGACGTGATTCTCTTTTGTCAGCAGTAAGATTTTGCACGTCTTTCAGTGGAAAAGGTAAGAATCTCTTGATATCTACTCGGACTATAGCCCAGTTAAAAGAGGCAATCAATTCACATTAATTACAAAAGTTTTGAAATTTTTATGGAATGTTGGGTGAGTTAAAATAACTACAAATTTAATTTTGCACCATCAACGAGGTCTGGAACATGCGCAAAATTGCAGAAAAACAAAAGTTCTGCAAACTTAAAGCAATGTTTACTCTGATATTTTACACAATGTGTTAAATTTTCAACTCATTCCGCCTCCGTAATATAATTTTTTATTGCAAAATAATTCTTAGCAATGAATATCAAAAAAATTACAAAAGTGCTGCAAAACGATGAATACCTATTCCAACTTACTTGAACACCTGTACAAATTTGCAACCTTTTATGTTGCCCGCAACATATTCTTTTTAAATCGATGGAGCAAGAATTGCTTTTTTGGCTGCCATCTTTCGAAAAAAAAATTACAAAAGTTCTGAAATTAGGTTGCTAACTTTGTTGGTCACAATCTGCTAAGTTTGCAACCTCACACAAGGTACACAACTTAAAAAAAATGAGCAAAAATGATCAACAATTAGTATTTTGCACTTTCTGCAGTCGTTCAAATATTGCAAAAGCTTTGCAAATTTTACATAGCCCTTCGTATGTCTTACCCCATCAGAATATAAATTTGCAAGCCTATACTAGTGCAAAAGTGTTGCAAATATATTAAACATACGTTCGGGTGTGACGTCAAATTTACAACCTGCTTTTTAGGGTTCCGTACCCAAAGGGTACAACGGGAACCCTATTACTAAGGCTTCGCTGTCCGTCCGTCACTAGGTTGTATCTCATGAACCGTACGTAGACAGTTGAAATTTTTACAGACTGTGTATTTCTATTGGCGATATCCATATAAGAAACGTGATTTTTTCGGCGTTTTTTCCTCGTTTTATTGTCATTCTTTATTATTATCATAAGTAGGCATTTTTTTTTCAAATGACACCATTATTATTATTTTTTCCAATGACAGCATTATTTTTTCACATGACGCCTACTCTCATTTGAAAAAATAAATAAAAAGTACATAGTGTTAAATTTTGTACGGTGGAACAGAACCCTTCGTGCGCGAGTCCGACTCGCACTCTGCCGCTGATTTCTTTATAACTTTAAAAATACAATAAGTATAAATTAAATATATAATGCAAATGAAATGAAAACGCTTGATTTATTTTATATTTAATATGAATGCAAGTTTGCAGTTGATATTGCAGTTCTCACGTTCCATTTTTATACCCTAGATGAAATCTAAAAGGTATACTAAGTTTGTCATTCCGTCTGTAACACCTAGAAATAATGATGGCAAAATGGATTAGATTAAAAGTTATTTTGATTTTTGCATATCCATCCGTACGTCCGTTCGTCCGCACGATAACTCGAGAGCGCGTATACCGAGAGAGCTGAAATTTGGCCTTTTAAAAATTAAGTAAAATTCAGTTTGAAAATGGGACAAATCGGGTAACTCCTTCGTAGGGTTGCCAAATAATTCACTACATATTTGGACACTACCTAGGAACGCGTCAACGTCGAGAGTATTTTCATAAAAATAGTAAATATAATTTCAAAATTGGACTAAATCGGGCAACCCTTTCTTGGTGTTGCCGTATAAAAATTTCGGATTTTTACATACATATACTGTGAAAACGATAAGTCCTATATGGTTTTAATGTACTGAAAAGCTCTTCAGAATATGAAACTCTATAGAATTGGCAGTCATCAATTCTACCTTTTTTACTTGTCTTAGGCCTGAAACACAATTGGAGCTTTTCGGCCAGCTTTGTGTCCAGCTTTCTGCTAAAGCCGACTTAAAAAGCCGAATTGAACACAACTGGCGTTTTTAACATTTGCAACTTTAACTTGTTTATGTTGAGAATATTTATTAAGGAACGACAGTTAATGCTTCCGATTTTCCAAAATTACGATAAATGCATACTTTTTTGGTTAGTTTTGAGATGTGCCAATTATATGTAAAAGTAATACTGGGTTTTTTTTTATGTTCCACAGAAACTGCTTGTCTTTTACTAATTCTATATAACTCTATAAGTTTTCTTCCATTTTAACATTTTTGGTAGCTGTTTACTTCTTAAATGTGTCAACAGAAGCCATTCTCATCTAATATTCGAGATTCGCACAGTTGGCAACATCAAAAATTCCCTCAAGTTGGCAGTCATTGGGTTTGAAATTTTCAATTTGATCAAATCTCAAGCCAGCTTGAAGCTGACAATAAAGTTAAAGCTCCAATTGTGTTCTTCTACATTGATTTACATTGTCAACAAATCTCAAGCTGGCTGAAAAGCTCCAATTGTGTTTCAGGCCTTAGTCTTGCTCTTGTATAAAAAGGAATGATTGTCTTCGTTAAGTCGGTGAAATTACGAGGTTGTGTATACCGGTTTGTAACAGTATTTTTTTTTTATAAGAGAAGATCGTTAGCTCTTAGTTCAACATTTGGTCCAACTCAAGGACAGCAAGGTATGCCAAGAACTTTCAGTTCACTGGTACTTTCGTGTGGATATATTCTGATCATTGCTTTGTTGCTTGGTTGGTTACAATAAACAGTTCTATCAATAATTATTAACTCACCATGAAAAAATTTCCCAAAAACAGAAAATGTGGAAACATAACGATTACAGCACCACTAGGTTTGCATAGAAGAGTATTGAATATTGAAAATGGCTAGGTCAGAATTTAAAACAGTCCGAAATTATTTGGTGTCGTTCAGTATAACAAAGAATTTTTGACTTATCCAAAATTACAGGTTCTTTGCAGTAAAAATGACGATTGGTGAGGGAAAGGTGAAATTGGTAAGCTTGTATATCTTCTGAATTGGGTTATTGATTCTATCGCTCTCATTAAAGACAGTATGGATACAAACTTACCGTAGTAGTAGATGTAGCTTTAGTGAACCAATCTTACAAGGACATATACGGCGACTTACATGACTCAATACTTTACAGGTATTTTTGTATCAAAATATTTAGTCTGCACGTTCTAAGGCAGCTGCGTAAAGAGTGTTTGTATAAATAATAACATCCAATAATGCGCGATGATTGTTTCCCTTGGGATTATCCTTGCTTTTAAAGATTTTATTTGTGCATTTTGCTTTGTCGATCTTTTCAAAATAAATGGAACTTAGCGCATTCATAAAAATAGCACGGTTGGAAGTTATCATTGGAAAAAAGGGCATTATTCATGCGGATATCAAAAAATTGTAGAAAAAAGTTAAATTGATATTATACAGTACTTTGCCAAACTTACTCAAATCAATCATTAGCATATTTGTTTTTCAGTTGACAGTAATGTACAGCATATTTTAGTTTTTGTTTTAGTTTTTATTGAATATTCTTCAATTCATTTAAATAATAATTAAAGAAAAGAACATTCAAATCTAATTAAAAACTAATATTTCATCCATATGTAAAAACCAGTCGTGTATCATCCGAGTCTAACTCTCAGCTCTAAATTGGGTTATATACGAAAATGTTAGAAAATAATGCTAAAAACAGTTTTTAGTACGGTGTATTATCGAGTGTATATCATCGTGTGTCACCGGACTTACTAAAACTCATTTGGACTGGGAAGTGAAGAAATACTTTGTGTAGTAGTTATGTTAGAACACCCCACATGCAAAATACGACCATGGTTCCCTACAGAGACTATAAAACATGTATGTAGATACTAACATTATAATATTACTTTGTTGGCTTACATACATTGGATCAAAACTATTTTCAACTAAATCGTTTATGTTGATATACTGGACAATGTGATGCTGCCGTATGCTTCGAAAGAATTGCTGCTCAGATGGGTCTTCCACGTCCGCCAAAACATTAACCCAAACGAATACTAGCAAAAAAAAAAAGGGAAAACAATTTTGAGGATAGCTTTGTAACTTTATTGGACCTGAACCACTGATATATATAACATGGACTGCTTGATCTTTTATTTTATATCTTGTTACTCTGCATATCGTGTCTAAAAGTAGGTATGCGGGATAGGGAAAGCATTACAAATATTGTATAGCCATCTATTTCTATTCTATATATTCATTCGGAAAATCACTGAGCTGAAACTGTGCTATGGTGGACTACGGTAATTTTGTATAGAACTTATTATTTGTAGTTCAGCGGAATAAAGTAGTTAAACCAAAAAGAGACAAGTGTAGAAAAGTGATTCCATAATAATGTCAAATAATGTAAGCAATTTCAATAGTTTCTGTAGTCTATTTTATAAATGGCAGTAACCTGAACCCAATTGATAATCCTTGGGCACATGTTAAGCAGCAGGGTATCTTAATTGGCAAATTGATGATAAAAATGATCTTTGAAATATACTTGAGTGCAATATCTGTCAAGAGGTGCCAGCAATTAGTCAATTGTCCGCAATAAATAACAATAAGAATAATAAAATTGTGATTTACGTTTTCTCAAAGGAAAGCGACTAATTTAAAAGAAAACTGAAGTGGTTATGGCAATTATTTATTATAATTAAATTTTTTTCAATCGTAAATATTTCCAGGAGTTTTAGTGCTATTTTTATTTTATCGCAGTTGTACATACAATAAGAGAAATATACCTACCTACTATATGTTTATATTGAAAACCTTCTCGAGCAGAGATTTAATTAATACATCTATGAAGAAAATATTCTAGCAATAACAAAAATTAACTTTGAAGTATTGCACTTTCAATCAAATTTTGAATTCACATCGTATTGATTGATTAATGTAACAGCATCCCTTTTATCTCTTGTGAACATTATAATCTTACAAAAAAAAATGTTCCCATCAATTTTATCTTTCCCCTAAATTTCTCTGTACGTTTTGTAAATTCTCTTCGCAGGTAGAAATAGAAGTGTTCTTTTACCTACCAACAGGCCGAGACTACATTTAGATAAAAAAAAAACCTTTTGGATGTTCACAGTCATTATCTTTTCTCAGCCTAAGGAGAAGATTTATGTGTGAAAATTTAAGAATATCATGAAGCAAGCACTCATGGGGTACACAGTTCATATAATCATTTTTAGTATACGTTTTTTTTTTCTATTTGAAATACGATTCTCATAGTTTTTTATTTCTGTCAATTTAATAATTTGTTTGATTAGATTGGAATTAAGAATAAAAAATATCGAAGAATGTTAACCATCAACATAGTAAGACAGTTTTATATGAAGTAAAAAAAAAAAGATGAAAACCTAATTATAATAACGAGTTGACGTGACTTTTGGAACCAGTTTAAAACGTAAACCTGTGATTTGCGTGAGATTTTTATTTAGAGGTCTATTAATATGCACTAAAGTGTAATGACTGACATTTCATTTTGTATCTTATCTAGTAGTAAAAAAGCTCAATTTTTTTACTTTTGCAAAGTCGTACAGTCTATTATTCAAATTTAAATCGATCGGTTCTTGATTTTTGGTTCTACGGGAACCTATAGCAAGTGACAAATTAAGTTGTGTGATATAATAATATATTAATTAGTTTTTTTCGTGTGTGCTATTGAAAATAAGAAAGTTAGGTTGTTAGGTATTTCAAAATCAAATTTTAATATTAACATGAAGCTGAACTCTGGGCGTAAGTTCTCTTCCCTTGCATAGAGAAATGGATATGCAGTTTCTCTTAATCGATGACCAATTTCTCTCTCTAAAGACTGATATTCATTTCTCTCAATCTTTATATAATTTCTATGAAGAGTCCTATTGTGTTTAATTGGATTTTTAGCTGACGGTGATCTCTCAGAAGCCTGATTAAGCATCGGATCTCAACTTTTAATTTTCTTTGCAGATATGATAGTGAATCTATCTGTTTCTTGAGAAATTCCGTAATTATACCTAGAAATATTTTAGAAGGCTCCAAACCATCAAGCGTAATAATGCTTGCATACAGTAGCGTTTTCGTAAATAATATAAGGAAAAAGTCCGCATTAGACTTGATTCCATCGCTCATTCTTAACGTTACCAGATGTAACATTACAGTGCCAATACATCGCCAATTACGCTGGATTTGGTTCGTACTTAATTGTATAAAGTAGGAAGTTATTTTTTTTAATTATTTTAGATACGCTTTATCTACAGCTCTCGCTTTTATGTAGTATAATTTAATCGCAACTGAAATCGGATTTCCGGAAAAATATATATACATATGTAATTTTAGCTAGCCTGGCATGCAATATGACTGTGCTCATGCACTCCCCTAAAATGTGGCTGATCTCGATTGAGTTCACTAATATCATGACCTTGACCTCAATGAGGATGGTATATATCCTGACTCTAAATTGACCATTTATTATATTAGCTTCTTCACCTTCGTGTGATTCATAGTCCATGCATGCATAATACACACACACACCTTGGTGTGATGGATGCTGAAGATGAAGTCAGATTGCACCTTTTTTATCAAATCAGAAAGGCTATATTTTGTGAATCGCTATTTTTAGGAGGAGTTAAAAATCTATAGAATGTGATCTTGGATTATATTTTTCTGTGTGCAGATCTAAAAGTGATAGGTTTGCTATAACTGCTATGGATGATAGAAGTGGTTTTCATCCAATAGATCTATGAATTCGATGGCTACTGATATAAACAAAAATGATTTTTGTTGCCTTGTTGTGATGATTTTTATGTGGATTATTGCAATCATACAAAAGATGCATATGTGATTGTTGTATCTATAGTAGCTGCGCTTCTTGATTACTTATTGATCACAATAGGAGGATATTATTAGTTTCATTTCCTAGTGTGGATTCTGTAATTCTGCCTTCTACGAGTAACATGATATTATTAACTATATCCAACTACAGGTATGGTAAGATTTTTTCAGTAACTTCTTTGTAATATGTATGTATAATTGTCTATTTTTGACAACAAGTGCTATATTAGGTATAATTTGCTATTTCCCTGATAAGTAGGAATATTGATTTTTGTATAGTCGCATCAAAACATCTCTTATTTGCATATACAGGCATATTATTATAGAAGATGATACGAATGTAGACAATAAATATTCAGAAAGCTTCTATTCTGTATAAAATGATTAAAAAGCTTTGAAATTATATCAAAATAAGTCGAGTAGGAATGCGATTCTTTGCCTATTCTGCTCTCGTCAACAAATTTTCCAATCGTCTTATCATAATATTTTCCATAGTCTTTAATAGCTTTGACTTCGACTGGCGATTCGGTCTTCTAACACCTTTTGACATATATGTACATACGTCAACCAGACCATTCTCTATGCTTCGGTATTTCTCCCTTAACATGGCTGGCTCTAATGATTTTTAGAAGGTTTGGGTTTAAGATCATATTATGTGGCATTCTGATAACAATAAAGTCATTGGGATGCTGTATATTGAAGTGATATTTCAATCTATGTTTCGGAGACCAGCTATAATTATAGGTGTTTTGTAAAGAAGCAGACAAATTTCTCCATCTACTCAATGTCTTATGAGAGGTTTAACTTAAAGGTCATCTAACTAGCTGCCTATTTGTAAAAAGCTTTGATTCTATTCTGTTATAGCACGTGGTGTAGATATGAGACGCAAATTTCACACACGTTAGTCGCATTTCTGGGGGATAGTATTCATGGTATAACAATGAATATTGATAAATTAATATAAGAGGGACAATTTCAATGTCATCTAAATTGGTGCACCTTCGATAACTGGTTAAAATCGTAGAGTGTGGTTGTGTTTTAGGCCATTTGCACATCGAAAAACGAAAACGAGAACACGAAACCAAAAAACACAAATTTTGTCTTAAACTAATAGAAATTTTGCTGCAATACATGTATTAAAATATTGGATATTTATTCTAATTACATTTTCAATAAAAAAAAAATTCATATTTAAAGCTTTATTTCAATTAAAACACATTCTTATGTTTATTCATACGAGAAACAAATTTTCGTTCCGAACTGTCAAGTATATTTTCGTTCCATACTACGTTCCACACTCGAACGAATATTCTTTTCGGTCATTTCCGTTTATTTACATTTGATAAAAACTCAACCCAACTTTTATTCGTACGTTTTTGATATTTAAGCATAAATGAATTTTCGGTGTGGAACCATTTATTCGTTCGTTTTTGTGGCTGCAGTACCAAACTCTTATGTTGTGTATTCCTTAATTTGCAAATTATTGTACACCTATTGAAAAAGTTTTAAAAAGTTCTTCTATGAATATTCATTCTCTTAAATGATTTTAGGCATCACTCCTTTAACACTCTTGCAGACAGCAGGAACGTTGTTTGTAGGTGTTAATTGTGAGATCATGATCGAATCATAGATAGATATAATAATAATATCCTCTAATACGACTTCGAATGTCTAAAAAGGCTGTAAATAATATGTTGCCCATTGAATCTACCGCTCCGCTACATGTCGTATATCTAACTTAGGTTGGGATAAAACTTCTATATTTAAGTAGAGGAAATGCGTTCATAGAGTATTAGATGCATGAGATAATATCAAAAACAGAACCTAGTCTTACCGGCGATGTTGTGAAAACATCCCGTTTCGCTAAAGCAGCGACATATTGTCAGAAGACTTGTTTTTTTATGGTTAATTGTTCCATAAAATTTTATTCTTTGTGTTTAATACCTGCACGGAATACTGACGTTGCCAACCACGCTCACTCTTTTTATCGACGTAAATAATTTCAGTGTAATTACAGTGAAGCCCGAAATGTTATACAGTAGAATCTCGATAATCCGAATCAAATAAAATCAGGGGTATTCCGTATAATAGAAAATCTGGATAATCGATTTCAAAGTCAAATCAAACAATAATTAAATTTTAATATATTTTTATTATGTAAAGGGGTTTACATACGTCAGTTAGACAATACGATATAAATAATTACGAGCTATAAAGAAAATGAATTACATAATACCTATGTAATTCAAAATTTTGATTGAAAATAATTAGTTATTAATCTTTGACGTAATGAATCACATCTTTTCATTACGGCCAAGTCCCTGATGCCCCTCAGTTGTAACAACTCTATGGGATCCGATTCGTCCAGTCTTTCAAACCATTTAAAAGCAACATCTAGAGCTTCAAAATCTTCTGCGTGAGATGGTACTTGTCATACTTCACCAGTTTGAGTCTCTTCTTCATCTTCTTTCTCGTTACTGTTCAAATCGTCAATGATTTCTTTATCAGTTAA
This sequence comes from Dioctria rufipes, assembly GCA_963924295.1. NCBI lineage: Eukaryota > Metazoa > Arthropoda > Insecta > Diptera > Asilidae > Dioctria > Dioctria rufipes. Next base: position 73,209,184 of record OZ002743.1, on the reverse strand, counting down.
AATTTGGAATCCAGGGTCTTCACTATCGCAGTTCATGCTTAGAATTTTCACTCTTTCTGTTATTTCTTTGAAATCGTCGTGCGGTTTAATTGAAGATTTGGATGCAGTCTTTAATAATTTATTCCATGCCCTTTTTAAAGTTTCAATGACACTTTCGTCCATAGGTTGCAATATCGATGTTACGTGGGCAAAAACTTTATAGTAAACTTCCCATTTTCTCAACTTAGTGTTTCAGCGGAAGGGTGAGTTGGCGCATTATCTAACACAAATAACACATCGCTCTCTTTTCCCACGTCCTTTTGAAATTTCTTCACCTCAGGAATAAATGTATTTTCATACCAAGTAAGAAAAATATCTGTGTTCATCCATGCTTTTTGTTGGTTAGCGTAAGTTAAGGGGATTTTGACGTTTTTGAAACAGCGAGGATTTTTTGATTTGCCAATAAGTAACAGTGGCAATCGATGTGTTCCGTTAACGTTCGCGCAAACCATAACCGTAAATCTGCCCTTACTCACTCTGTGCCCCGGTGCTGCATTTTTACGATGCGATGTCAATGATCTGCTTGGTAGAGCTTTCCAATTAAGACCTGTTCCGTCCGCATTTTATACAAAATCTACATCGTATTCCTTTTCATCTACAAATGATTTTAACTCGTTTAAAAATTAGTCGGCTGAGGCAACGTCAGTAGACAGTTTTTCGCCTTGAATCTCCAATTCGCGAATTCCATGTCTAGATTTAAATCTTGCTAACCATCCACAGCTCGCCTTGAAAGAAGAATCACCACCAAGCTTTTGATTAAAATCCAATGCTTTTTCACATAAAAGAGGTTTTATAAGAACCAAGTAAAAACTGTGTTCTCCAGAATTTCATTATGAGATTTTTTCATGGCTTTACATTACGAGCTTCCATCTTCGTTCTCAAGGGTGCAGGTGAATTTCAATATGGAATCAGAATTCCTTTTTATATCTGGTATCGTAGAAGCTCCTACACCATACATTTGCGCCAATTTACTGCCACATTCACCATTTTTAAACTCTCAATTATCTTCACTTTGTCTTTAAGACATAATACTACTCTTTTTCGCTTAGAGTTAGACATTATAGATTTCTAACGCAAAACGTAAACAAAAACAAGTAAAAAAGCTAGAATTGGTCTAAGATCAATTCTTATGATACCCTAGAAGAATGCCCGTATGTAATTTCGTATGGTCACCGATCTATGCAAGTTTGATTTTTGAAGTGGTTTTTCGCATATATTTCTAGAAAGGTTCGTCGGAGAGAAAAAATGATTATAACCAATTTTATACGATTTCTTATTCTGAAGAAGTTTTTAGGACATAAAAAAACCTAAATTTTTATATGGCAACACCAAGAAGGGGTTGCCTGATTTAGTCCATTTTTGATTTTTTTTTGTTATCACTATAAAAACACCATGTACCAAATTTCAGCTCTCTACGTCGGCGCGTTCTCAGGCAGTGTCCAAATATATAGTGGAAAACGAAATATTTGTATGGCAACCCCACGAAGGAGTTGCCCGATTGGTCTGATTTTCGAACTTAATCTTACTTTTTTTTTAAGTCTGTACAAAATTTCAGCTCTCTAAGTATACGCGCTCTCGAGTTATCGTTGCCACAGACAGACAGACGGATGGATATGCAAAAATCAAAATAACTTTTAATATTATGCGTGGGTGTCCAATCCATTTTGCTTTACGATCATTATTTCGAGGTGTTACAAACGGGATGACAAACTTAGTATACCCTATAGATTTCATCTAGGGTATAATAAAAGACAACCTATCAGTTGAACGCTATCAAATAAAATGAAACAATAACAAACACTATCGCGTAAACAAATGAGAGCGGTACATTAGAGCCGTGAAGAATAAGTCCGGATAATCGAATATTCGGATAATCGATGTTCGGATAAACAAGATTCTACTGTATTAGTCCAAACTGGGTGAACGTAGATATTTACACACTCCGCCTTTCTTCCTAAATACTTCCAATTTGCACTCAAGAGCAACTTACAACTTTGTCACTCTCGCTGTCCTCAAATACTCAGACCTTTCTTACAATGCTGTTTCTTCAGCTTGATTTGGAAATATGTATATAAAAATGTTACACACATTATCTTGAAGAAACTTTTTATATTTTCAATCATGCATAGGTATATGATTTTTTTTTTTCAATTTCAGATATAAAAAATTATGGCTGAAAAATGTCTCCCCACATATGTTACAGACACAATCACGTCATCAAAAAATTTTCTTAACGCAGTAGAGGTTAGAATACGGTCAAAAGCTAATCAATCGCTTGATATTCAGGCATCATCTTCCCCAAATTTATCCGGAGATCACTCTGTAGGCAATTTAAAAACGATTTGCAGAAATAATGTTGATTCTGTCATTAATACTGAAATGAAAACCGAACTAGGTACAGTATTTAAAGATGATGACAGTGGATCGGGATCTAGTGAGGATATTCCAACTCAACAAAGCACAGAACAAATACAGATTGGCCATGAAAATGTTGGAATTTATCTTGAAACGCCAGTTGTAGACGACAATAATGTGTGTCTAGTAGGACATGATTTTGAAAATACAAAGCCCAAAAGGTTAAGTGATGACTTCTTTTCATCAGACGATGGTGATGATGAAGAAGGGAGTGGGGTTGAAAATAAGGCTGAAGTCGCCATTGTTGCAATCAGTGGAGACATACAATGTGATGATAACAGTTCTGCAAACTTTATATCAACATCTGGTAGAGAGTTTCTGGAGGAAGACACAAATTCATCATGTAGTAATTTATTAAGTCGTCTAGGTAATGAGGAATCTCCATTATTGAAGCCATTAGTAGCAGATGAAAGTTTAGCCTCTACTTCAAATCAAGTCAATTGCGATAATCTGAATGTAGAAAATTCTGAATCTGCTGTTGCACTATTTGATAACGACGTGCAATCTATGGATGCAATCGAAAGAAGAGACTTCGAACATGAGCAAAGAATGACTGGAGGTGTAATTCTTAAAACAAGCTCTTTAGTCAATAGTGATAATCAATTAAATTTAGAATATATAAAATCGTACAAAGATGGCGGTAGGATAGTGTCCTCTGATAGCAAAGTAAGTACACAAAAATTTTCCATTGGATTCAAACCATAATAAAATATACATTTTAGAGTTCTTTTGACCGGAAAGACCTTGAGAGCACTCCAACAAGTAGTAGATGCTGCAGCACACGTTTAACAAAATCAACTGCTAAATTAAATTTATCAACTACCTTGGACCGCTTAAGTGATAAAAAAACTGCCGATCAAACTGTTAATAAATTATCTTCAGAAAAAGAATTAAATGTACCGTGTACAAGCAAAGATAGTACAACTTCAGGAGTTTCGTCCTCAATTTCTCAGTGTCTTCGCATTGGGAAACATTTTGATGTTTTCTCAAACTCTAATTCTAATGATAGCTTGTCATCAGACAAATCATATAATACCTCATCAAATCATTCCTTGCCAAACTTCTTTAAAAAAAGTAATAATGAACTTGTTTTTCTGTCCCAGTCCGCAAGCAAAGACCACTCAAAAGAGAAGAAGGAAGAGAAAACAACTAATGAAACGGAATCGAATGATTTAAGTACTTACCCAATCGCTTCTACATCTTCGCATTCATCAAAATGTCAATATTCGAACTTTTGTTGTGAAGATAGCGCAAAAGCGGCGAGACGTGACAGGCTAAATAAATACAAGGGTTCAAACGAAGCAATTTCAAAATTAGCTGTGTTCATAGATAAGAAAAATGTTGCGACGAGTACGATAACATCACAGGAAAGCAAAGATTTGTGTAGCTATAACAATGGAGTGCTATATCAGAGCTCTTCTGGTCCCTCTCAGATTCTACCAAGTACAATAGATAGTCGAGGCTTCGAAAGCTCATCGGCGGTAGTATCACATATTCCAATAGTCTCTGAACCGATTGAGAACGATTTCGATGATGAAACTTGGGCTGATTGTGAAGATGGTTCTGATGAAGAAGTATGCACTTGTTATAGTAATGATTATCAAAGTCGTAATACATTCGAGGATGATTTCCCTTCAAGAGATGTTGATCTATCTAGTTACATTCAAATGGTATCAATTTCTGAAGATATGTTTCTACAAGAAACTGCTTCTCCAGAATTACCTCCTCTTCAGAGAAAACGAAAATTAAATGAAGGCCGAGTCATAGATTCTGATAGTCCATATGGCGAATCTCCTTCTATCAGTAGAAAAAGAATGGCATTTGATTATACTTCATCGCCGAGGACCTCTCAATCTCTAATTGTTGCAAGTCCATCTACACCCCTTGAGCGTAGAACTCCTCGTTCTTTGATACCAACCAAAGATAATCCTCCACCTGAATTACAAGACTGGCTTGTACAATTTCAACGATGGTCTCATGCTGAGAGACTTTTAGCTGTAGATCGACTTATTGAGAATTGTGAGCCCACACAAGTCCGGCATATGATGAAAGTTATCGAACCACAGTTTCAAAGAGATTTCATATCGCTTTTACCAAGAGAATTGGCGTTGCAAGTGTTGTCATACTTAGAACCTAAAGATCTTTTGAGGGCAGCACAAACTTGTCGCAGTTGGAGGTAAGCCTTGTCTAGATTTCAGTGGATGTATTATAACTATTCTTTTAGATATTTGTGCGATGACAATCTTCTTTGGAAGGAGAAATGTAGACAAGCGCAAATTTTGACTGAACCAAAATCTGATAAACCAAAACGTGGAAGAGCTGGGAATATGCCACCTATTTCATCTCCATGGAAGGCTGCTTATATGCGTCAGCATATTATTGAAATGAATTGGCGTTCACGTCCAATTCGGCAACCAAAAATTCTAAAAGGTCACGATGACCATGTGATCACCTGTTTGCAGTTCTGTGGTAATAGGATTGTTTCGGGTTCCGATGATAATACACTGAAAGTGTGGTCAGCAGTCACCGGAAAGGTATGGGATGCAAACTTGAAGTTTTCATATATATAATATTTTTAATTAAATTGATTTTTTTTAGTGCCTTCGAACTCTAGTAGGGCATACAGGAGGTGTTTGGTCTTCTCAGATGTCAGGAAATATAATTATCTCAGGCAGCACTGATCGTACGCTTAAAGTTTGGGACATGGAGACTGGACAGTGTATTCATACGTTATTGGGACATACGTCAACTGTCCGATGTATGCATTTACATGGAAAAAAGTGAGTATTAAATATTTGCTTTGAGGCAAGATTCAAAATTTCCAGAGAATTATTCAAATAGAACCTAATTCAAAGCCCTACTTCATTGCTTGACTAAAATATGACATTTTTAATTTAATCAATTAAAAATCATGTTTACTCTTTACATATTTAAAACATATCTAGCTCAAAAGAAATACGTAGAAATTCTTCGCACTATAGAATACAATTTTTTACGCGTATCACATAAAATTTGTGGAGAAACTAATTATTATGTAAACAAGCGCTGCGTCAGGTCTGAGCTTGGTATATAGAACAAAAAATGAGCTTGCTACAAAAGCCGTGTAGGTGTGACCAGGAATTTTTCTTATTGAAAAGTGTTGAGATTATCGATATACTTACGTTTCAGGTAATTTGTGTATGTTAGCGCTATGGTGCAGTTCCCGATTTTGTCAATTTTACATCATTCAAAAATTGCTGGCAAATTTTTTTTTTTTTTTTTTTTTTTTTTTTTGACTATCAGAACCAGCTTAACACAAGCTCGCTGCATGGACACGTTTAATAAATAAACGGTCAACAATACATGCGTTTCATCACTTAGTCGGCGTTAGTATTAGTATGTTAAACTAAACATAGCCCAAACACCGAATGAGATGACATGCAATGCGACATGGAAATAGAAAATCAAGTATTAAATAGACGTTTTTTTAAAACATGCTTGGATATGCCAACGTCAAAATGCTCAGCCTTAATATTAACAACAATACACATGCGATTGATGGGTTCATACATACTAAAGTTGGATCTTGCGGAGTTAACATGCAACAGAGGTAACCTTCTCAGATTGTGCCCGCTATCGCGCAAAGAGATTTTGCTAAGTAGTACGGGAGAATCAATATTCGCGTTTAAGAGTTGATGCACAAAAGTTACATCGGCAACCATGCGACGTTTTTCAAGGGAGTGCATATTCAAAAGCTTCAAGCGATCCTCATAAGGTGGAAGAATTAATGAATTATTCCAGGGTAGGTGCCTAAGAGCGAAGCGCAGGAAGTTCCGCTGAACAGACTCGATGCGGTCGATGTGTGTACCGTAAAATGGAGACCAGACCTGGCTAGCGTATTCAAGGAGAGGTCTCACAAAACAAGTGTACAAACGCAATGTTATGGTGGGATTCGAGAATTCTCGAGACCAACGTTTGATAAAGCCCAGCTTAGAGTTACTCTTAGATACCATGTAGTTAATGTGAGAGATAAAATTCAATCTATGGTCACATTTGACACCCAAGTCACAAACAGCACCCTCGCGACGGCGAATCGTGGAATCCGAGAACACATAATCATAAGTGATCGGTTTCTGATTCCTGTGGAAAGTCATAACCTCACATTTGTCGATATTGAGAGCCAAATTATTGTTTTTGCACCAAACGTAAAACTTGTGAAGTTCATCCTGTATCAGTTCACAATCGTTAACAGATTTAATCTGAGCGAAAAGTTTAATATCGTCAGCATAAATCAATACTTTGCAGTGCCTCACAACAGAGACAATGTCGTCAATAGATAGAATAAAAAACAACGGGCCCAAGTGACTCCCTTGAGGTACGCCGGACGAAGCCTTCAGGACTCTAGAGATGGAATGCCGGAATAATATTTGATATGTTCTGTTATTCAAATAAGACTCCGTCCATTTTATAAATGTTGGGTGAAACCCATACTTTTCCATTTTAAAGAGTATCACAGAGTGAGATAACTTGTCGAACGCTTTACTAAAGTCAGTATAAATACAATCTGTCTGGTAACCTTTTGCAAACCCGCCAATGGTATCCGAGACAAATTCCAACAAGTTAGTGGTTGTGGACCTGCCCGAAATAAACCCATGCTGGTTTGAAGAAAGCAAATTCTTGCAGGAAATTGATAGCTGAGAGTAAATGATAGATTCGAACAATTTAGGCATACAAGACAATTTTGCGATAGGCCTATAGTTAGAAATTTCACTTTTACTACCTTTTTTGTGGATAGGTATGATAAAAGAATTTTTCCATAGCTGAGGAAAACAACCACTATTAAGTGATTTTTGGAAAATAATTCTCAGCGGAGCTGTAAGGGCATGGCAACATGACTTATAGAAAGCTGGAGGGATGCCATCAGGGCCCGTTGTGAAGTCATTTGGAAGGTCGTTAATATGATCGAGTATATCCTCTTGCGCAATTGTAGGGATAGTGAATGAAACATTATGAGAATCGTTCATATGACTAAAGTGGTCATTTCGAGGAAGGAAATTTGACGAAGAGAATGCATTGTCGAAAAAAGAATCAAACATATTGCAAATTTCAGACGAATCATCACTAGCACAATCCTTATACCTCATGGTATTGGGATAGTTGTCAGCTTTTTTCTTCATATTAATAAACTTGAAAAAGATACGTGGGTCACTAAATAATTTCGCACTCATGTTTTAGATATACTCATCATAAAGTGAAGAGAAAAGTTCTTTGAACTCATTATAGGATGTTATTACTTATAATGTCTTTGTTCCTGATATAACTTTTCCACAATTTATTCTTTCTATTTTTAAGACGTTTCAGTTTTTTATTGAACCATGGCGAAGATGTTTTGGAGGACCGCTGTCGCTCGAGAGGAACGTGAGAGGAAAATAAATCGAAAATAATTATGTAAAATTTAGAAACGTCTTCGTCAACACTGCTGCTGGATAGTAATGTGTTGAAATCAATAGACATAAGTCTACTGGAAAGTTCCGGAAAGTTAGCCTTTCTAAAATTGAAGAAGTATTGCGTTTCATCACAAATAGTAATGTTTTCAGTTTCATAACAATATGAAATTAGTAGAGGGGGGGGGGGTGATATTTGTCAAGAGTAGACATTATAACTGGGCTAGGTTCGACTAAAGAGTTACCCGCGTCAGTAGAGAAAACCAGGTCTAATTGCCTACCCATGTCATTCTTTACATTACTGATTTGACTGAGACCAAGAGATGACATATTGTCCAGGAATAGTGATTCCTTTGTAGGCAAGTTATTAAGAGGAAGATAGTCATCGTCATCTTCATTAAGTACCCATTGTATATTGGGTAAGTTAAAATCACCAATAAGTAGTAGTTCGTCAAGAAGTTGCATCTTGCCGTGAATAAAATTAGATGTTGAAGTGAGTAGGTCGTAAATATTTTGACCTTTGTCATCAACGCTGCTTATGGAGTCTGGAGGAATATAGCAACATAATATGTATAAGTCGTGTTTTAAGAGAGACAACTTAAGAACAATAAGTTCAATGTCAAGAGTGTTGGAAAAACTGGGAACGTCAATTTGGCTGCAGTTAAAATGGTTTTTGCATGCGAGGAGTACGCCACCACCACGAGCCTCAGAATCTGTATGTCTATCTTTTCTAAAAATCTGGTAAGAATTGTCTAAAATTTCGGCATCACGAAAGCCATGATGCAACCAAGTTTCAGTGAAAGCAACGATATCAAAACAATTTGCAACAGAGGATTTGAAGATATGTGCAGTTTTTGTCCGAATCCCCCTTACATTTTGATAGTAAAGGGAAAGCGACTTCAGTTTTTTGGAGTAACGTTGCTTATTTTAACTGTATTCCTAGGTTGGCGCCCAGAAGGTACAAATAATTTAGTAAAAGCACCGGAGGGCCAGAATAAGGGATCTAATAACTTATCTTGCACATCTGCTGAAACAGTTAAGACAAAGGATGCAACCGGTTTCGAGGATTTACTAATTTTACGACAGGAAATACTCTCTGTTGCAATGTTTTTGGATTTTAGATACGTCAGTATGTCATCACATAGCGTTTCAGGCGAGAACCGAGTGACAAAAACACTCGAAGGTTTTGGTATTGTTCTCAAAGAGGTACCATTACCATTCCCTAATGTGGACACAGAAGTAATAATATTCGGTACTGTGGATTCAGAAGCGGAAGAAGTATCGGATTAAGGGTATTATCGAAAGTTTTCGAATTATCGATGACATAATTAACTTGAGGACGACTCAGGTAATTGTATTAAAGAACTTGGTTTATGGAAGAATTTATAAACATTTCTGGATTTCAATATATCTTGTTTTGTTGCCCCTATGTATAAGAATTGATTGAAATTTTTTAGATACCTAAAATGGTCAGTGCCAATCTAAGCCTGGAAGGTGGTTGTACATTTAAATAAATAAAAAAATCATTAGCAGACAATATATACCTGAGAGGGGGTGACTACACGAAATTAGAGCAGGCGTTTTGTACGAGACCATTTTGAAGGCCATGTCACGGTTTTCCAGGCGGAAATCAAGACTATCCTTGAAACGGAAACGTATCTCCTTAACTCAGACACTGAGAACAAGGAGATTGTCACCTGCTCGCACACCCAAATAGCTGTTAAGGCTTTATCAAAACTCTTTACAAACTCCAAACTAGTACTCCGAATTTCATTTCTCGGAATAATAGGGTACTCGTTCTGTGGGTTCCAGGGCACAGCGATATACGTGGGAACGAAAAGGCAGACGAGCTTGCTCGGCTTGGTGCAGCCTTTGAGAAATCTTCCTCCAGAATCAGGATTGCACCAAAACACCTTGCTTCTAATATTTCGGTTTGGGCCGTAAACCTAACGATTGAACAAGGCAACCCTGAGAGCCCCAGCGTCAAATCTCACTGGGCACTCTTTTCTCAGGGTTACTTTACGGGATGAGACTTGTTGATTATCCTTTATGCAGGGGTTGCGGAGAGGAATCCGAATCGGGACTCACTTTCTTTGTTACTATCCGGATCTCTCAGGAAAGCGTTACAAATTCCTTGGCGCACACTCCTGAACGAACTGCATGAACCCGGCAAGAGGGTTGGGGCCAATACTGAACTTTATAAGAGCGTCCGGTTGGGACCTATAAGCAATTACTCATAAGTCTGAAGGGTAAACTTCCATCTATCCATACGCTTAGATACGAGCATTCATCTACGGTATCGTAAAAATTGGTCTTATACTAATTCTACGTTTTTACCTTGTTGTTGACTACTTTTGAATTTTGATGACTACGCTCAATAAATTCAGCCAAAAATAGCCAACTACATAGATTTTTTGTCTTCCTAGGATATATCTTAGTTTGAATTAGTTAATCTCAAGAGATTTTTGGTATCACAAAATTAAATTTATTTTTGCTTGAAATAAAAAACTTGACTTTGCTGATAAATAAATTGCAATTTCGTTAGGCCAAAAAATTAAATTTAAAGTTACAAAAGATTCTTTAGAAATTGTAAGGTTGTTATTAAAACTGATATTTATTAAAATTTGGAATGGAATCATCAACTTGAATAATGTAAGAAATTAAGAACTACTTAACTGACCACTTGAATTTGTAATAATAATAATTATTGCATCCAAAATACTTGAAAATTTGAATTTTCGTATGGCAAGCTTACAACGGAATTTTCCGATTTTTTACATTTTTTCCGTTTTAGTACTCGATTTATTATATCTCAAGCTATCATGCGGACAAGTGGAAATTTAATACAAATCTTCGTCTTGTTGAAACATCTAGTGACGTCACACAATAAGCTCAATTATTATAAAAGTCAGGCTTCATCTTCACAATAGGGCTATGGTGGCAGCAGTGTTTGGGGATATAAAACCACTATTACTGCGCCATCTAAGGTATTAAAAGTAAAAGATAAGTTATTAGTTTTCTAGAGAGGAATTTTTTTCGTTATGGTTAATGAAATGCATTCAAAGATTGGTTTCAAAAAATTTTCGGGTAATTTTTCTCTGCTGGACATCCCTAATCACTAAACTTAAAGTTCTGATAAAGACGGAGCTCAGAATAAGTAACTTTTTTTTATCAGCGCAGTAAAACTTAAAAAAATACCGTTATGCGTAATTAAGTTTCATCTGTGTATTTTAAACAAGTATGTTTTTGCCGCAGTTGTCCTTGTCCAAAATTGACTATTAAAAGATTGGTTACCAACTGGGTATGAGCGACACCAAGGTTTCTAAACTGCTGTCACTATTGCCACTAACAGAGGTTGCACTTCTCAGATTTTAACATCAACTCCAACGGCGATCAACTGCTTTCAAAACTAAGTTTAAAAAATTTAAACTAACAGTTTCAACAACTCTTTCTCTTACACCACACAATATTTTTTATTCGATGGAATAATGCCAATAAATTGCAACTTGATGAGAATAAAAATGTGAAAAATTTCCCCGAAAGATGTAGAAAACTCTAAAATCGAAATTGTGGAAAAAGATTTCAAGGAATTGTCAATTGAAAAACTTACAAGAATCTCTATGCAAATGTTTCTGAAAGCAAATGAGGAATTTTGGAAAAAAAATATATTTTTAAAAGTTTTAAAACGGGTAGTGCATAAAATATATATATATATTTATTTTTTCAGAGTTGTTAGTGGTTCCCGAGATGCCACTTTACGGGTTTGGGATATTGAGCAGGGTACTTGCTTACATGTTCTGGTTGGACATTTGGCTGCTGTTAGATGTGTGCAATATGATGGTAAACTAATTGTGTCTGGGGCATATGATTACATGGTAAAAGTTTGGCATCCAGAAAGACAGGAATGTCTACATACTCTTCAAGGTCATACTAATAGGGTATATTCCTTACAGGTAAAGCAAAATATTCAAATTCGCTAAAATATAAAATTGAAATTTCTGTTTTTTAAGTTTGATGGTATTCATGTTGTGTCCGGTTCTTTGGATACTTCTATTCGAGTATGGGATGCTGAAACTGGAAATTGTAAGCATACATTGATGGGACATCAAAGTCTCACATCTGGAATGGAGCTTAGACAAAATATACTAGTGTCTGGAAATGCGGACTCAACGGTTAAGGTTTGGGATATTACAACTGGACAATGTTTACAGACTTTGTCAGGTAATTGATTATTTTTTGAATTAATGGTAAATTATTTTATTGATTTGATGTTTTTCATTTTAGGGCCCAATAAGCATCAGTCAGCTGTTACCTGTTTACAATTCAATTCACGTTTTGTAATTACTAGCTCAGATGATGGTACTGTGAAACTATGGGATGTTAAAACGGGTGAATTTATACGCAATTTAGTAGCTTTAGAGTCAGGAGGTTCTGGTGGAGTTGTTTGGAGAATAAGGTAAGTTTAAGAATTAATTTTATTCTTTGAAATCTCAATTGGTGTCATAATAATGAATAGGATTAATATTTTAAAGTGCAATGGTTTAATTCCGAATTTATTTTTGAATATTTTAAATAAATGTTCCTACTACTATAAAAGGTATCGTAAATTAATATTCACTTGAAATACATACTGGTTAGTACAGGCTAGCCCGTATGTTTAGGAAGTACTTGTAGTTTGTACAGCATTTGTATTTAACAAGAGTTCTATTTGTGTGGATCTAAGGGAATGTTCTGTCTGGTTTTCAATTTAACTATGCTTTCAGTACATCTACATGATTTTGCATGATAATGCAAAAGCAATGGTTATCTTGTCGAAGAGCCCAACAGAAGGGTCAACGGCTGTCTCAACTATTTTTCAACCTCTGATACTCCTATTATGGAAATTAGATGTTATGTGGATAGTCATCGGGAAATAAAAAAGATAGGAAATTTAATACGTTATGTATTGGAGCAGAGGGCCATTGTCAACAAGTGAGCCGCAGTTTTACCACGAAAGTAGAAACACCGACTTCAACTGAATGAAGGAACAGATGATTGACTAACATATAATTTCTAAGAGCTATTAAACATCATGACGAATTATAGTGCTTTCTTCGGAGATAAATGTCTCAATGTCAAACTGAGCCATCAAAGCAATGAAAGCTTTCTTATTTTCATTTCAAGAGCTATATAATTTTGGGAATGGTTCTTGAGGGAAATTTCAAAATTTTTCAAGAAAGCACCTATTAAGGTAAATTAGTTGGCAATTATCAGCCAAGAGAGGTCCAAACTGTATACAACTACAGGCAGAAACACTGCACTTCTCCCAGCAAATATCGCAACGTCAGCCTTGCATTTTCGAAACGATCCATAAAGTTTAAAAGCTTGTTTTTTCTGTCATACTACATAGCTATTTGCCTCCTACACAGTGATGGAAAAAACTGGCTATTACCACAAATAAGTAAATATACAGATGAAGAACGCATATCAGGAAAATGAAAACCTTATCAACATTTCTGGTAGCTACGATGAAAATTGTAGGTAAGAAATGTTGTTATTAACAAAAAATGTTCCTAATGTTCAGGCACACACCCAAGTTTCTATATTTTACCAGAGCAAGGCAGAAATCTTTAATCATAGACAAACTAATGGCATACAACGACTGGGCAAGTAGACCTAATCAGCAACGCCTTTTCGAATATAAAATCGACGATGGCTCGACCACTGACATATATAATATGGACTGACTACGTTAATGGAAATGCACTGCAAAAAGTGGGCTCACTTCTATATTGCTGACTCTCTCGGTCTAAGCACCAAGTACCAACTGAGGAGAACTGTAAACAATAAATAAATAAATGGGTCTGTCGAAATAAATCTTTTTAAATTAATTATTTAGGGTTATTACTGATAAAATTGTTTTACCAAAGGCAATATATTCATAAGATATGAAGCAGAAGTTCGAAACGTTTTATTATATCGCCTTTCAATCTGCGCGCTCATTTTTTCAACTTCCCGCCAATGATTTATTCAATGTTGGCACCGGCGTAAGAACTTTTATTGACACAAGCAATTGAGCCCACATGAAATAGAAAGTTAAGCAGTCCATATTATATATGTCAGTGGGCTCGACTTACACTTGATGACGTAACACCAAAGGGTAAGCCAACAATGCCTCGCTCCAATATAAAATCAGCGATGCCTCGATCCGATGAACGGAAGGCCAGAATTTTTCTTAGAACAAAATTTTTTTATGCATTGGTTGAGGCCGACAGCAAATGCTTGCTCCAATATAAAATCAACGATGCTTCGACATGAAGTAAGGAAGCCCTTAATTTTTACTTAGAAATTTACTGGAAATTTTTTCTTAGAACGTGTACGCATTTTTAGCCGTTTTCTCCAAATTTTATCAATTGTTGTTTTCTATGTCACTTCTTAAGAGTTCAGTTAGGCGATATCTTTTTTATAATAAAGGCCTGAAATAAGATAGAAGTGTTTGTGTGTTTCTTTATTAAAGGAATCAGTCATCAAAACTTTTTTTGTGGAATCCATCACCGAATTGTTTTAACTTTCAAGTGAAAATAAAGACCTCTTCTTTCGGATGCTGCTAAAGCTCTATGATCCCTTAGGTTTCATCCCACCGAGTGTTCTAATAGCGAAATTTATGATCCAGTGGTTATCGTTACAAAAGCTCGACTGGGATACACCACTTCCCCAAAATATTACTCGCGAATGGACAACCTTACGACAAGAACTCGAATATCTACAGAGCATCTCTATACCAAGGTGGATTGGTATACATTCGGACGAAATTTTATGAAGTTCATGCATTCTCTGACGCATCAAAACAGGCTTTTTCAGCTATGGTCTACTTTCGAACAATACAGGACTACAATAGTGCGCAAACATCCCTCTTATGAGCAAAAGCAAAACTTACTCCGTAGAAGCCAGTAACTATTCCCAGATTGGAGTTAATGGGTGCTTATGTGCTAGCTAAGCAGGTCAGCAGCTTGGAATCAACCTTAGCTCTCGAAAACATTCCAATCTACTGTTGGACGGATTCATTGACTGTACTCACGTGGCTAAAAGCTCATCCGTCGAAATGGAAGACTTTCATTGAAAATCGAGTTAATTTAATTCTGGAGCTGCAAAATGGAAACACGTACCTTCAAACAGGAGCCCAGTTGTTTGTGCATCAAGATGAATTCCTGGTCCTCAGCTAGTAACTTATCATCGACTTCATGGGCGCAACTTCCTACGCGACCTGTTCCTATTGCTGAAACAGATTTTGAAAAAAAAAAAAAAAAAAATCACCTGTTACAAGCGCCTCAACGACCCTCACGCCAATCCAACGATGGGATCTAAAATTAAGATACTCATCTTTAAATCGACTCTTACGTGTCACTGCTTGGATTTTTTTCATGATAATGTAAGTGCTCGGAAATCGCTTAAATGCCGCGAGACAGGAGATCTAACACCCAAACCATTATGGCTTCGAAGAGGATTTAAATCCAAACTCTTGGTGAAATAGAAAATTCCGTTTCCGAAATATCAAGTACACTAGGTGTGTACAGGAAGACCATACGTTTATGGGTGGAAAAGAAGAAAGGCGATGCACAGGACAACAGACACTCCGGTAGACCGACAACTCTTTCGCTTACAATAAAAATAAGAAATGTGATGGAACACAACCCAGGCATTGGAACAAGGACAGCGATCAAAAAGATAAAACAATACGAAAATTACCAACAACGGCAAAGAACAACGTCTCGAACAATAGGTCAACGGTACGTTAAATCGACGATTTGGGGAAGACACGACTACGTGAGAACAGTGCAAAGAATGTCACAGGTAGACTTATCTTCTGCATAATGTGGCAAAGCGAAGGATTCTGTGAAGATAGTACTTTTTACGGATAAATTCCCAGTTGCTTTGCACCCCAAGCCGAATAGGCAAAATATGAGGGTAAGCACAAGTGATCCAAGCACTATTTAACCCATACAAAATTCGAAATTTGCCCTCAAAATAAGGGTTGCAGGAGGAATCAGCTCACGTGGAAAGTCAAAATGTCATGTTTTTGAGGAAAAGCCAACCGTCGATGGATCCTATAACCGGAACAGCATTTTACCTGCTTGCGCAGAATGCTAGGATGACGGAAGACAGTTTTCAGATAAAAATGTTGGTACTTTTTATGCAGGATGGGGCATACAGCAAAAGCAACATTTACACTGGCAAAATAGATGTTTTCAACTATTTGGGACATGATCTTTTCTTAACCCAATCGAACACTTTCGGGCTAGATTGCCAGAGAGTGTATTTAGACATCCGAATAAACGGCAATTAGTTGCAAGAATACAGCAAGAATGGAGCAGCTACACTTAGGACGAACTAACAAATTTATGTGATAGTTTTAGACGCCATATTTTAGAATGTATAAATAGTAACGGTATACATAAGCATTATTAGTAATAAGAATGCATCGCAAATAAACTTAAATTTCTAAATAATGTTTGTTGGTTTGCTTTTTATAACAAAAAGTTCGTGGGAACATTTCGGCCAATCTGTATGTATGTGGGAATTAAAATTAAAGAAAAAAATATGTGTACAGGCGATCGAAACTTTTCCTTTTACCAACTCTGCATCCAGTAATTGCAAAATTCTACCGATGATGCTCATCGTTAACGGTTGTTTAATTGTCGGTGAGGTCTTCTTCATCAAAGTTGTGGGAAATGGAGTTGAAAAAAGCTCCGGTGATATTTTGTAATTCTGTCAGTCTACCATTTAGGCCGCAAGTACCTGCTATTTCTCCGCAAGTACCTGTTATTTCTCCGCTTATCTTTAATTTTTTAATTTTCCACAAATATGCATTTGTACATTAAATTATCTTCATGCAACCACAAAATTAATCATCTATTTATTTATCTTTTATTACAGAGCTAGTGACACAAAACTTATTTGTGCTGTAGGATCACGAAATGGCACTGAAGAAACTAAGCTGATGGTACTGGACTTTGATGTAGAAGGTGCCTGTTTAAAATGCTCATGAATAGATGCCCTTGGGCCAATTGTTTTATACAATTTCTTCTATATACATAAGCAACTTACCGAGACTTAATATAAATACGTAGAATATTCAATACATGAGCATATACTCACAAAATAGTTACTAAATGTAAGTTTATTCATAAATGAAAGGAAATAGTTCTAGGGATTAGGTTCCAAAAACAAGGAATAAGTTGATGAAACGCGCTTACGAACTACCAAACCACTATGTCATATTATGCGTAGCTCATGCTAGTTATAAAAAAAAGTACATAACTCAAGACGTTAATTATTAAATTAAATGATGATACATTTTTATCTTTCTTAAGTTAAATAATAAATTAAAAGATTCACTCTTATGTTGATCTAATTTTATCGAATATTTTTGTTATAATCATGTATTGTCATATGTCTGTCTAATTATGATGATGTTCGTCAGATCGCATTTATCTATTGATAGGATTTTTCGCATGAAAGAAACATTTTGCCTTTAATGTAGATAACATATTGAGAGTAAATTTCTCTTTTCAATGAGATTAGTGCTGTGGGAATTATACGCGGAGAAATGTTAATAAAAACATTCGAAAAAAATAAAACAAACTTAATTCCTAAGAAATGATTTACCTACTATATGCCATTTGTAATTTGAAAAATATTTATTGCGATCAATGTATGTACATTACCAGTATATTTATGCCTTTATAACAGTACAGTCCTTTCAGCTCTATTATCCTTGAAGAAATGGCAGATGTCTTGGGTGTTGGGAAAATTAGTGGCTGACTGCGTCTGTACTGTTATGAATGCACTCAATGAACTGAAGCTACGACAAAGCATCATATTCCATTTATGTAATTTCAAATTTAAATATACAGTTACTACATTACTTACAATAATTTCGGTCAGCAATTTAAGGACTAAATACCATTCGAAGGGCAATAATAAACATACAATTTTCTAAGTAATTAATATTAATATTGCAAAACAAAGAGGAGCAATAAGTTTTTTTTTTTTTCAAAGAACATTTGCCTACTAATATAGCTTTAAGTTCAAATTATTGAATATGTTCTTCATGAACTGCTTCTCCTATCTTATTCTGGTTAGTTATCACTTATGATATTGGAAATTTACACTTATTCCAAACTGCTGGACAAAATATTAGAAATTAAGATACCGTAGTTATTATATCCAGTTGCGCAGAAGAGCTCTACGCACACATTCCGTAGATACACACACTATACACTCCGAATCCATTTAGAAAAAAAATTGCATAATATAAAAACTACCAAGGTACAACCTTGAACATATAACAAACAGGAATGTGAGCATCGTATTCGTGTACACGAGTGAAGCCGAAAACTGCAAAGAACAAAATGAGATGCAACATCACCCCTAGTTTATTCCGTCAGAATGGCGTATCCGCCGAATGACAGAAAAACGTTTTTGGGAGATTTTGCTGAATAGGTGAGGTACATATGTAACTTCCCTAAGATTATTTGCAACTCCGAAACGATATTTTTTTTTATTTCCATATAATCTCAGAAATGTAGAAATAAGCGACAAGAAATTAAACTGTAGATTACGTACATTACTGTACATTACCTTTTTTTGCCGGATTAAAATTTAGGGCAGGGACTACTTTCTGCTACAAGATTTTGAATCGTTATTGATGCCCTGGTGTCATTGTGTCAGCAAGCAGATATCTGCTGCGTTCCTTTTCTCGTTCTGAATGAATCTGTATGAATCGACAGAACGATGTCATAATTTAGTTCTGTGTTCACAGAAAAGGAACGAAACAGAACCATTTCAGGTGTTTGACATTTCTTCCATTTGATAAAAGCAAGTATAATTTCGTGCAAATTGTTGTTTATAAAAAACAAAACCATTTTCCAACAAAGGCCACTTAAACTCGACTATTATCACCTCGCCCAAATTGAAACAATACTTTAACAAATACAAATTTAAATCGTTCTGCTTAAATCCGAAAAAAACTCAGGTGCATTCAAAACCATTTGGAGTCCGAAAAAAGCGATGACAGATTGAAATTAAATCGTTCGGCCCTAGAAAAAGAACGACATTGATTGAAAAAATTCATTCTGAACGAGAAAAGGAACGCAGCAATCTATTTCAGCCTTAAAATGATGAACGATGACATCAATATGCCAAAAACTGAAGCCCTGTTGTCATTTCCCCCATGTCAACGTATATCACTGGTCAGTTTGGAAGAATTGGAAGCGTTTGGTCATCACAACTATGTAAAAGTACTTACCACTTCGGGATGAAAAATCAGTATTTTTGACCGGTTTGGTCTCCGCCTGAACGCGCCCACTGACATAACAAGAATGGACTGAGTCATCCTATCTAGTTCCTATAGTAAAAAATGGCCCAAATTTTGGTTAAGATCAGCTTGTTTACTTCAAGCTTAAAATGTACGTTGAACTGTAACCAATTATGGAAACAGTACATTTGACATAAAAATTCATACAATTATATTGCTTCAAGCTCAATTATGTCTGACATCAAATCTGCAGAGGAGCACATTCTTCAGTTACATTAAACATTAATATTTGTGTTAATTAAAACCAGTTTAACTTTCTAAACAATTTCTATTTAATGCAATACTATTTTATAACATCTTCAGTGGCGAGGCGGTTGTTTTTTCTTATATTTATGATTTGATTTAGAATCGTTAAAAATAAAAGTACTTAAAAATTCTTCTATTCTCCAACATCTTAAGTGTTTTCAATCGACAAATTATAATAAATTATGAATCGGTGTACAATTGTACGTAATTAAGGGGATTTCACAGCCTGTTAAAATGTTGTGCCATTTTTGAAGACGTTCAATCCTTTAAGGCCGAAATACAATTATGCCAATATGACAATTACGACGACACTGTCGCCGAATTAACCCTATGACATCGACATTTTTATGTTCGTTGACGTATCAATATACATATGTAGGTGCTAAAATTGTTTGATGTTTATTAACAAAATCGGAAAGATAAAACAAAATTTTTTGTAAAAGTCTAGTAAACAATGATTAGCGCTGAGTTTATGCACTTATTTTCAACTTCTGTGAAATTTCTTTCCATTTTTTTCCTTTTAAATATGTATTTCGATATTGGGGATTTCTTTTGTCGTACAAATAATTCGTTTCCCTCACTATATTAATTAATTGCTCCTCGAAAGACATTTTTTGCTACTCTGAACTGTCGAAATCATATTACGACGACAAAAGTTGAATTTCAATTTTCTGAAAAAGTAAAATGTCTCAAGGTGTTGCGTCTCAAGTTGAAATATTTTCAACGCGACAGGCTCAGCATAAGTTCCACACCAGCTAACATTATAAATTACTACTCATATCAAATTATATCAATTCCAGAAAATAATCTTAGCTTAACTATTTCTCAGGTTCCACTTCGCTAAAAAGTTAAAGTGACTGGAACTCGTTTTCGTACTGTCGCAAGTAAAGGTGGGCATGTCAAGAGGAACTGAGAGGTTCAAAACGAGGTTACTTGGGAAAACCATGCTAGCGAAACACTGTACCTGAGCTTGAGTACTTTCATCATACATTTTTAACTTTTGATAGGTTTAGCGACAGCGTCACATTAGGTCTGTTTTAGTAACTTTAGAGCAAGAATCCTTGCAAGTAAAATTTTATATGGAAGAAGAGATAACTGAAGAAACGTCTCCAGACACCTCGCGAGTAAATTCTGGCAACCTTGCCAGTGTCAAAAATTTGGCAGCTACGTTTGTTGTATGAAATAGAAGACAATTAATAAATTTGCAATACATTTTAAAAATCTCACCTTCTTTAATATTTCTATTAAAATCACAACTCTTTAACCCCTGTTCACCTGCGCGATACGATACCGTGCGATTTTTTAGTAGCGTCCTGCTCTTCCTATAGGTCTATCTCTAGGCTCCATTTCGCTAAAGAGTTGAAGTGAATGGAACTCGCAAGTAAACTGTTGGGTATGTCAAGAGGAGGTGAGAGGTTGAGAACGAGATTACTTGTGAAAACCATGCTTAAGAAAAAATTTCATTTTGTTTCGACGTCGGGAGGTAATAGGCCCATGCACCTTGAATATAAAAAAAAAACCAACGCTCTACAGCAAAAACTGATATCCTTATCGTCCCTGGCGCTTCACACTTTTTCACACTTCCCAAGTTTTTCCTAATTCTCCAAAGATATTAGTAAATTGCGAATGGAGAATTAGAGAGTTTTAATCGGAGAAAACGAAAATTTTCGCCTCCCAAATTCCTTAATTCTCCGTGTTACAGAATCTGGCCCCTGGAGTGGATTAGCATACTTCGGAGTGAGATAATTCGCCATGTGAACACTAATCGGACTGAACCGGTAGTGGAGTTGAATTAATCAAATGTGAACACTTGAGTGGATTGACGTTTGGATATTTTCGGTATACTTTCATCCTTCGCTTCGAACTCCTTCGTGCTTTCATTCAGGGAACACTTCTTTCCATGATCTGTCTTTCAATATCGACAAAAATAACTTCAAATGTTAGCTGACTTTAAATTGAGAACTATCAATAGAAAGATGTATCTCTCGTCAATTTAATCCAGTCCATCGCATGTGACCGCTTGCATATTACGTGTATTTATATGAATTCTTCAGCAAACGATATCGTTTTGACGACTGGTTTTACCATGCATTGTAGATTAGGCATAATTCAACTTTTGTCGTCGTAATTTGATTTTGACAGCTCAGAGTAATGAGTAATGGTATTTTGTAATCCACAGAAACTCAGCGTTAATCATTGCTTTTACAACTTTTTTTTTATATCTTGCCCATATTGATAATAAATTTCAACAAATAATTTTACCGTGTACATACCTTGATATGTCAACAAACATAATAATGTCGGTGCCATTGGGTTAATTCGGAGACATTTACGACAACAGTGTCGTCGTAATTTTCGTGTCGGCATCATTGTATTTCGGCCTATACGATTCCACACCAGTCCAGTATTCGTTTCATGTGAACGGGGTAAGTGAGAACGTTTTTCTTTTTAAATGTAATTCACAAAAATAAGTTTTCTTGTTGAATCAAATGAAGTAGAGTACCAAAATAAAAACTTTTCGTAATCGTTTATAAATTAGTTTTTTCTCCTCTCCGGATTTAACATTTATGTAATACCGATTTCCATTGATATTTCAATAGAACAACTTATAACGCGATGAGAATGCGATAGTAGCTTGTATCCGTATAATTTGTCAGATTGAAATTTTCTGGGAAAAACAACATCACGAATAACGTAAAAATTATAAAAATTATAATTTGAAAGATTTTGGCGTGAATGCGGCTGAATTTGGTGGAGTAATAGTTGAAGATGGATATTTGATGCTCAATGCCATAGCCCTTACCCAGAAGTCTTTAGGCAGTTTTTACGGGTGAGAAGTATTCAGGGATAGGAAAATTTCGTGCTACCAAGTTTCGATCGGGAGTACGGGCAAATTAGCTCCGGCCATTTAGAAATTGCGAAATTTCTGATCGGACGACTGTACAGATGTTTACCTGCGATTTGAGGTGATAATATAATAATTTAATAATCATTACGTGTTGTGAATTTGTGATACAGTTATTGTTTATATAAAAAACTGTGACTTAATTGAGCACGCACACAATTAATTTCGGTAATATATAAGGAACTACGCCGGGCAAAATTATTGTGCTGGCACGTCTTAGCACAAATGGAGGAAATTCCTACCTTCCCTAAAAACTTCTCGTGTGGGAAGGCCCAATAACATTCGGTAGTGAAATTTCTCATGTAGATGTGTGCGTTTTTCGGTTTAACACTATCGATTTTTCGAGTGTAGCATCAGGGTCATTTGACGTACACTTTTTCTAGCAGTGCAGGTCAATGGAACGATTTCAATGTAGCACTGCAAGAAAAGTGGAACACTTCTGCTGGATAACATGATCAATGAAAATCGGTATAAGCCTCTACTGAATTCTCAACCACAAAAACACTACGTTTAGACAGCATTATTCCTTTATGTAACATAAACGTGTACGGAGCACAGATACTACTTCTGCATAACATGTTGGTGTAGTAGCAAATTGATGCTGCATGTGCATCTACTATAGAAAGTGTGGTATAAATAAAAACAAGAAGCTGTTGTTAACGGCGGCATGAACCGACTTGTACGTACATCAAACAGATTCTGCTGTCTAAACGTACTAATGGACTATCACCACAACCCTAGTGGGCTTTTCAACATGTTTGCTATATATTCGAAATAATTACGAATCTTTGCTTTCATTGCTTATGAAATCTATGTATATATGTCACTTTTTTTTAGTCCTTTCGTAACTTTAGCTGCGTTCCTTTTCTTGTTCTGAATGAATCTGTATAAATCGACAGAACGATGTCATCATTTAATTCTGAAACAGAACCATTTCAAGTGTTTGTCATTTCTTCCATTTGATAAAAGCAAGTATAAATTCGTAAAAATTGTTGTTGATCAAAGATAAGGCCATTTTCCAACAAAAGCAACTTAAACTCAACTATTACCACCTCGTACTAATTGTAAACAACCCATTCACAAATACAAATTAAAATCGTTTTGCTTAAATCCGGTAAAACACAGGTGCATTCAGAACGATTCGGAGTCCGAAAAAAAGCGATGACAGATTGAAACTATATCGTTCGGCCCGAGAAAAAGAACGACATGGATTGAAAAAAATCATTCTGAACGAGCAAAAGAAACGCAGCATTTATCGCGTCTAAAAGTGCAATAATAAACTATCGAGAAATAATCCTCGAGTTAGTAAATTGAGCCGTCTTGGCCTCTGTGCTTGGGATTTTTCGCCCATGGGGTAGTTTAGACGGTGTAGTTTTTGCGCGCCGCGCACGAAAATGATGGGAGATGAGCGGAGATGGGGCAGGGCGCGCACAGAACAGCGACTGAGCATCGAGCACGATCATGAAGTTTTTATCAATTTCTCTTTCCCTTGTTTTCTATTCATACGGGGGAGTTTAGAAAAATTGTTATTTTCAGCAATTCCTCTTTAACTTGTTTTTGTATTCGGGGGAGTTCAGGAAATTTTTTTAACATCAGCTGATAATTCAATGATGTCGTTGAAAAATATTGTGTGCAATTGTTCATTTATTGAAGTGTGGACCATTGATGTGAAAATGTTATGTGTGATTGTTGTGTTTTGTGATTTTAATTCGGGAGACAAGAGAGAGAAATCCCTTGAAGTAATTCGCAGAGTGCTGCAAAAACGCAATAGCGCAATTACGGTGCACCACATACGCAATAAAATACAACTCGTATTCATGTCTAAAATTGAAATAATATTTTTATAAATAAATTTATTAAAAATATTACCAGTCCAAATAATTTTCAGTTAACCTGAACGCCACCCAGAGAAGAATGTCAAAGACGACGAAATAAGCGATTAAAGAACTGCTCTTGTTTTCGTGCGCGCCGTGCAAAAACTATACCGTGTTAACGCACAGCAAGTTTTTCCCTTCTTGAACAAAAGAGAATAACCGATCACGCGACGCAAAAACTACACCGTCTAAACCAGCCCCTAGCCTCGAAATATAAAAAAAAAAGTAAGCCTTGAGTGTGTCCTTAAATAGTTGACGAAAAATGGTAGTTTAAAATTTTGCTTTCTTATTCTTCAACAGTTTTTTTTTTAATAAAATTTATAAATAATTATCTTATATTGTAATTGATTTTAGAGCGAAGCTTAAAAATTCAAACTGCTCTTCCTTAAGTAAATTTTCCTTTGTCCATTTTTATAATAATTATTGTTAAAGCTTTTTGGTTTTTTTTTCTCATTTATTCGATATTGTTATACTTCCCTTTTTGTTAACATTATTCATATTCAGAACTCTTTGGGACTGATTCGTTATAATAGTATTTTATGTTCATTCTAGATTTTATTTAATGTTTCTTTCCAATTATTGTGAAGTTTTTTTTCGCAGTGGTTTTGTTTAGACAAATCAACTTATATATAGATTTCCAGATGATGAATAAAACTTTGAGTTGAAACACACAACGATTTTCACAAAGCTTTATAAAACCCAAAACGCAGGAAGAGAAACCTAGCAAAAATTTATTTCAAAATTCTTCTGATTTTCTTTTCTTTACATCTAAAGTCAACTTAAAGTTGTTGCATGCTACTTGCATGTACACACTACATAGTGAATAGTTGTTGCTATTTTCGATGACAAGTTGTCATCCTTTTAAATCCTTGGAAATCTATATTGTTTATTTTGTTTTTGTATCATTTTAACAATATATATATATATATATATATATATATATATTAATAACAAATTGCTGCGCATGAATTAAAAAATATTCATGGACTACATAGACGCCACACAATTGCCATTTCATTTAATATAGGAATATTTAATTGGAGCGTGTTTACAGCAAAATGTTAAATATTTGCGATAAATAAAAAAATGTTTTTCTTTTTATTATAGACTGATTTATATTAATTATTATTATAATTATATAATTTAATTACCTACTGTCGTTTTTTCTCATACACCTTGCTCCAAATTATTTTGCTGTATTCGTGTATTTTTTATAGTCACTTATATTATTTGTGGTTATTTCGTGAAAGAAATAAAACGATTTCCATGTAATGAATTAAATTTAAAATTTTTATTTTGTTTATACAGCTGTAATAATAAAACTAAAGGTGTAATATTATTTTTTTAATAAATTAGATTAGCAGACACATGTTTAGGAAATTTTAAGTTTAAAATAAATGCGGGCGATTTATATAAATATTGTTTTCTTTCATAATCATAATATATTGTATAATTGCCAATTCGTTTTCTCTTTTAATTATCTGTTGCTTGCTAAACACCAAATCACAATGAAGAACTTAGCATTTATTTTTGATTATTAATTTCCTATGTTCAATGCGCAGATTAATTTCGAACCAACCAATCAACAATGGTATGTAACTGCGATTTTGTAGAGATCGCTTAACTTATATCTCACTTCCCTCGTATTTTTATCAACATGTTTTAACTTTTTACAGTTTACTTTCAGCCTTAATATCAATTTCAACATTGTTGAGACTAGAAAATAACTACACCACTTGCGTGTATAGGATCTGTCAAATAAAAGTTCATAATGCTGAGAAATAAAAATAAAAATGGTGAGCATTTCGGAGAATTGTATTACAGAAAAGGAAAAGCGACATCTATAGCTTTTCGGAGAATCGATGTTTCTAGAATGGAACTTTCGAGAAAGTTCTGGACAAATTTGTAGAGTATAAATATGACACTTGTCACCACCAGGAGGCAGTTTTATCTCAGACAGTGAAGCGAATGAACTAAAGGCCACGCTCGTACCAACTGATGTCAGAAGTGAAATAAAGTGGTGGCATTTGGCTTAAAGCAAAGTGTGATTCATTTTGTGAAATTGTGTTAAATTTTGTGCTAAACTGTGAGTAAATTACTAAAGCAATGGGACGCAAACTGGAGGAGCTTTGAATACAGGATTTGGAAATAGAGTTAGAGAAGCGTCCATTACAAGCGATATGTGTAAAGAATGTTTTAGTCAAGCGACTTAGACAAGATTTGATAGAAGAAGGAGAGATTCCTGAGACACTTGTTTTCGAAGACATTTTACAACAATCTGAAGCTGAAGAAAAGTCTGCGACGAATATGGAACAACTTTAATGAGCAAATTGGAGCTTGCAGATAAAGAATGCTAATGAGGAACAAAAGAACTCTCTTGAAGAACAAACGAATTTTCTGGAAACTACTTTGGATAAACAAAAGATTTCTCTTGAAGAACACAAGAATTCTCTGCAAACATGTTTAAGAGAATAAAAGAAATCTCTGAATCCCGTTTGGATGAACAGAAGAACTCTCTGGAAACCCGTTTGATCGAACAAAAGAGTTCTCTGGAGAATTGTCTAGAAACTCGTTCGGAGGAACAGACAATTTTTTTGAAATATTCGTTTTAGGGGAAAAATTTTTTAAAAATTGAAGGAATCGAGCAGAAGTCGGAAGTTCAACAAAAAGTTTCGGAAGTACAAAAAAATGCCACGGAGCAGCTTGACAGCCTTAAAGCAGAATTTGGACAACCTCGGCACGAAGGAATTAAAATATCCGGTGCAGGCAGAATGAAACCTCCAATATTTGATGGACAAAATTCAAGAGACAATTCGAGGCAGCATACGATGTAAATGGATGGAATGATACAGACAAAGCTACAGCTCTGGTATTAGCACTTCGACGTCTATTACAAACTATACCGATTGAAAAGCAACGTGAGTACACTTCATTAGTACAGGCGATAGAATTACGTTACGGAGATAAGCACATGCAGTAAGTATATCGCCTGCAGTTACGCAACAGGATTTAAAAGCATGGCGAAATACTACAACAACTGCAAGCTGATTAGGAAAGATTAGCGAATTTTTCACACTGCAGCGTAAATCCAGATTTCCTTAATGAAGCGGCA
This sequence comes from Dioctria rufipes, assembly GCA_963924295.1. Classification (NCBI taxonomy): domain Eukaryota; kingdom Metazoa; phylum Arthropoda; class Insecta; order Diptera; family Asilidae; genus Dioctria; species Dioctria rufipes. The sequence continues at coordinate 73,181,814 of OZ002743.1, read as the reverse complement.
ACAGAGGCACTTGTGAACGCTATTGCAGATCAAAATTTACAACAACGACTAAGGCTAGCAGGAAAGAAATCAGCCGCAGAAGCACTATCCTATGCATTTGTGTATGAATCTGCCAGATAAGTTCGCGGAGTGCAGAAAGCGCTGACGAATGGATATGCCAGAAGAGAATGCCAAAGATGTCGAGCCACGTAGCAAGCTATTCGTGAAGAGGCTAGAAATCAAACAACGACTAATCGCATCAGCTCTCCTGTTTGACTACTTAACGGGGGTGGGGCAGAGGTTGGTTGCTGGAGTCGACAGCTCCGAAGTCATCATTCAGGTAGTCCAGTTGCAGAGAAATAATAGCAGTCTAGTTATATATAGAAGTGTAGGAAAAAATTACTGCGCAGTCACTATCGACACTGGAGCTTCGAGATCAATTAGACCAGATCTTGTTAAGAGCAAATGGCTTCACAACACCACCAAAGAACAGCAACTTGAGCAGCAGCACAAATTTTTGGAGAAATTTTGGATATTGAACTAGGCGAACTACTATTCCTCACACTTTCCTGGTTTCAGACATCATGGATGAATGCAATCTTGGAATAGACTTCATGACCACAATAAAATAAATCTGGATGTCGGAGAACGGATTGGCATATATGGCGAAATATAAATTCCTATTAGACTAGGAGTAGAAGCAGATTATCCTGCGATAATAAGGACATTGGTCTGTGAAAATATTACTCTCTGTGCATACTCCGAAACGCTAGTATGGACACAGCTTACTGATGACATTGGGACCTCCGATTCTATCTGGTGGAGCCTAACCCTACAAAAGTTACGTCGAAAATAAGAAAATAATCCTTGGTAAGACTTAAGTGAAGGCAGAAGTTGCAACATGAATTCCAGTCAGAGTGATCAACACTTCCGAACATGAGGTACAACTAAAAGAAGGTTAGCATCTTCTTGGAAATTGTGAACGCGTTTACTAGATTGTTAATTTGGATAATGGTAGTAATATCAAGGAGACAAAACCTATACCAGCTACTACTCAATAGGAAATTGTAGGCAGATTCAGAAACTTTTTTCGTCCAGTTCCTTAAATGAACACCAATACAACAATGCTAAAGAGGTGATCGATAAATTTTCGGAATTATTTGCAATGAATGTTGATTATTTTGGTAAACAAAATCTTGTCCAACATCGGATCGATACAGGAGATTCCAGGTCCATTTGGCAAACACCACGAAAACTGCCATTATTCAAAGAACAAGAAATGTCAGATATGATGATATGATGTCATTTGAAGTTGACATTTTTGCAGTGACTACAAAACTGGTGTTATGTTTTCACAGAAAACGAAGAGATATTTAAAAAAATTAAAGTATTTGCGTTTTAAAAAAACTACACAAATTTATTAATAAGAACTTAGGACACAATCTACACAGCAGCAAATAATATTTCTTACGGCATTTATGGAAAAACATCCCGACTTTGCACGCAACAAATTAAATACTGGAAAAGCTAAGCAATGTCATTATGGAAGGAAATAAGAGCTAAATTGAATGAATGCGATCCTACAACAAAACTGTAGCTGATTGGAAAAGGGTTAGTAAAATTATACACACAACAGTAGTAGAGCTTAATTAAAAACGGGGAGGTTCAATAATTGGGAAAAGGCCACAAATCCACAGTCACCCTTATTATAGTTGTCGACTCACCGAAGTGACAAACTCCGCAGTCACTCTCACTTCACTTTTCGTATTGGCGTAGTCGAACGGTGTGACGTTACGTTTTTCTTTGTAGCCCTTAGAATATAGAGACAACAGGAAGTGTTGATACCTGAAAAATTCGTATGCATGCGCGTGGATTTTTTCATGGTCCCGTGAAGTAGGTCAGCATTATATTGAAGAAAGAGACAAATGTACTTACAGTTGTCAAACGAAATTTTATAATTTGCAACAATTTGAATTTAATTTAAAACTTGTGAAAAGTGAAAGATATTTTATTTAACAGTAGTGCTAAAGAAAGTAAAGAGTGTAAGTAATTATCTGTTGATATTATAGTGATAAATTTCTAAGTGATGTTCATGTATTTTCAGAATAAAGTGTTCGATAAAAAATTGTCACAACAACACCAAGGTACGACGTGGGAAATCACTTTTTGGGCAAGTATAGTTATAAAATATTATTTTGTGTACTTTACACACATTTTTATATTAAATTAAATTCAAAATACATAACCAAAACGTTGAAATATCGAAAAATTCCTTCATCCACCGAGATTTGTTTACGTTTATGACAGCTGAGAAACTCTCAGGGTATATACTCGTAGGTGTAGTGACAGCAACTAAGAACATTTTCGATGGGAGCAAGCGTAATATTTTCAACCATATATCTTGTTGCTCCGCTCTCTATATTGATTCTACTAGACGGCTGCACTGAGCATTCACTACAGCGACAACAGATACTAACACAACCAGAATTTGACTACGCCAAATTTGGCTTATCACACTTTCTGTACTCTCTATATTCTAAGTTGTAGCCTTATTATCGTTGTCACTAAAGTGACAGATAGCATCAGGATATGAATTACATTTGTAGACAAAAGTGAGGTGTGTCTTATTTCGTGGTATTGTTGTTTTTTTGAAAGTGTTTAAAAGGCAAAAAAAATCATAAGCGCGATGTATTTCAGCCCTTTAGCTATAAAAGGATGTTTCACCATAAAATCTATTATGATTTCAAATTGCTTTTTTGTTGTAATTTTTACACAAAAATTCAAAAAAAAAAAATTAATTTAATTTATAAAAACTATTGAATTTTATGTTTTAATGAACAACTTAAATAGCCACCATAATTTTTATCTTTTTCAGCTTGCATATTCCTTTTCTTTACACATATCTAACATTTGTCACTTACAAAAACCAAGTGAGTGAAATTGTCACTTAATTATTACTTACAGCGACATTTGTCTACTTAATACAACCATTGAATAAATAACTAATAAGTGTACGTGTTTAAGCATTTCAATGACAGTGCGACCAATGTTGGGGGGGGGGGGGGAGAAATGACAAGAGGGCTTAGTGCCTATTTTTCGTCAGTTCAACATTCTGACATTTCATATTATTTGAAAATAAGTTTCGGATTTCAATTCGCGATATTGTGAAAAATAATTAATTAAACGTGATTTTTATGAATAGTAGTGTGAAATAATGCGGAATATTTCTTTTGTGAACGATTATTTATGTAATAGAGATTCCGGAGTCTTAAAAAACCGTAATAAAGTGCGCTGTGCTGTGCTGCGGGAACGAACGGAGTTATTGTCGTGGGAAAGCATTCTTCAAGTAAGCTTAATAGCTTTACTTATTAATTATATTGTTTTAAACAAAATAAAAGTGAAATATATATAAAAATAAAGAGCCACGGCAAAAGATTTAAAAATTTATCAATGCCGGTTTATTTGTTTACAATTGAATTGTCAGTTTGTGCCTAAATTATTCCAGTCATACAAAGGCAATGCCAAGAAATATTATCTGAAAATAAGGGGGAGCTAAAAATTTGGTTATTTTACATAGGAATTTGGATTATGAAAAATGTGCCCTTTCATAATGTCAGAATTTAATTATTGCCATGACGAAACGAATACAAACAGAGCACACTAATACATTTCGCCGAGATGCTTACGTTTTCACTCGATATGCCGTTTCCTTATTAGTTATTTATTCAATGAATATAACAGTATGTTTTCGACAAATGTCACTTTAAACGACAATCATAGTATCATTTTTGTGTCGTAACACCATTTCTCACTTAAACCATAATAAAGGCACTTTCAATCAAAAACAAGAAGCGAAAAATGTAAACCGAAAAACTCAATTTATTACACTTAAAAAAAAAAAAAAATTTTTGCTCCAATGATTAATAAAATCCAGGTAAATAGGATAAACTAAGAATTTTACTAATAAAATAGAATATTTATCCCAGATTTTTTAAGAAAAACACGACCTTTGTGTTTTAACGGCCGAAAAACTTTTTCGCTCGAAGAATTCGGTCGATAAAACATAAAAGTTGTGTTTTTCTTAAAAATCTGAGATAAATATTCTATTTGATTAGTAAAATTATTGGTTTATCCTATTTCTCATGATTTTATTAATGATTGGAGCAAAAATCTTCTTTTAAAGTGGAATAAACTGAGTTTTTCAGTTTACAATTTTTCGGTTCTTGTTATTGATGTGAAAGGGTCTTAAGGGTGATATTCTTCATAAATTTACTGTAAAAGTCATCATTTTCATACGTCAGGAAATTTCTGAAAATTTATAAATTTCTATAGAATTTAGAATCCTGTTTAATCAACTCGCATCACTTTCAAAGATAATGGGCCATCCCAGACGAGTATTCTTGATGCAGTATGCAAACCGGTTTTTTAGGGAAGAGGTGAAAAGACTCAAAGAGATATTGCGTTTTTTCACCTCTTCCCTAAAAAACCGGTTTGCATACTGCATCAAGAATACTCGTCTGGGATGGCCTATTTGCTTAATAACCTTCATGAAATTTTCAAGAAACTAAGAGTTTATTGTGATCAAATGCAAGATTAGTAAAATATTCTTGATGTTTTACTGCTTGATCCCTTTTTAGTAGACAATATAAGAGAAATAAAAATAAAATAAGTAAAAAACGAGTTTTCAAACAAAACTGAGGCTAAGCCGCATGAAAAAGTAGAAAATAAACTTTTCTTCACACACAGAGGTGGACTCAGATTTTATTCGCTGACAATCACCGATATCGATATATTTCAGTAAGATAATAAGTGATTTGATTCATGAAGAGAAAGAATATTCAAGAGAAATGTTCCAATCAAAAAATCTGAGTCCACCTCTGACATTTCTCCTGAATATTCTTTCTCTTCACGAATCAAATCACTTATTATCTTACTGAAATATATCGATATCGGTGATTGTCAGCGAATAAAATCTGAGTCCACCTCTGTGTGTGAAGAAAAGTTTATTTTCTACTTTTTCATGCGACTTGGCCTCAGTTTTGTTTGAAAACTTGTTTTTTACTTATTTTATTTTCTGCCTTTTTCACGTTAACTGAATTGGAAAATTCTGCATTTTTCCTGAAACAGATTTATCACTAATCATATCGATGAAAATTTTTCCGATGATTTTCCTGCTTTTCCGGGTTTTCCATGGAGTTTTCCACAAAAGCAACTTTAAGCAACTCATTTCGCTCTACAACTTTGTCTTAGGTTGCAAAACGCTCAAACGCTTCCTTGGTCGGAAAAACTCCGGAAAAGCGTTTTACATGAATTTTCCTCGATTTTTTCTGCAAGTTTTCACTATTGTCGAAGAGAAAGTAATGATGCCAGTTGATAGGGAACTTGATCCTGCATAATTTAGAAAACTTGTTTACCGGTAAATTTTCCGGAAAAGTCGGAAAATTTTCCGGAAAAGTCGGAAAATTCCGGAAAATTTTTCGGAAAAGTCGGAAAACTCTGCATTTTTCCTGAAACGGATTTATCACTAATCAAATTTGTACCAAATTTTCAAATGATTTTCCCGATTTTCCGGGTTTTCCATGGAAATTTCCGGTTCAAATTTTGGTACAGATTCAATTGTCACGCGACATGAACCTGTGTACCAAATTTCAGCTCGCTGTGATGACGAAAAGTGGGTCTACAAGAGTGTCGAAAATAGTAAAGAAATATATAGACAAATTCGTGTACGAGTTAAAGGGAATGGCTGGCCTCAAAAATGAATAAAATCAAAAGTACGTCTTCCAGGATATTCTAGGATAAAGGTTAAAATCCTTTTTCGCATATATTTTTGAGATGCTATATTTCTTAGATATCTTGCAAATGAGTCATATTTCACTGTCTTAGCATGAATAGAAAAATATATATGAATTTTTAAAGAGAACTAGGACAGAATTTTTTCGAAATGTTGAAAATGCTATAACTCGCAAAATACGCATTGTATAGGGAAAATTTTTAATTTTGTATTTTGTTTTCACAAACCCTTCAAGTACGAGTATGTAAAATTTCAATAAAATGGGTAATGGTCATGTCACACATGTTGTCTTTTGATATGGAATGACCCCTGTAGATATGAAATTATGTAGAATATTTTCTAGCCAAACTCTGAGGTTACACGGAACACACTTTGGGAAATAGTGATTCAGGATACCGCTAAAATTCGAAAATCTTTTCAAAGTATAATGTAAACGAATAGGTTCTAGAACCTCTCATCCTTATAGGCCTTAATGTATGTATGACATTGAGTCACTTCATTTGCAAATCGAAGAAACATTAATAAAATATAATTGTGGTGAGTGATACCCCGCAAGGTAACAGCAATATATTTGATGAACTTAATTTGCAAGCCTTGGATACAGTTTGTGGCTATAGCGAAACTATATACATATGTAAGTATGTCTAGAATATGCACAATTGAAAATCGTAAACCATTGGGCAAAATTAAATTCAAATGTGAAGCAAATGTTTAACGGAAAATTTGTCTGATCTTTTCCCACACAAAGAGTCAATCGAAATAAATATTTATATAATTCAATCGTAACTGAAGGGGCCTTGGATTTATTTACATATTTAAATCGTTTACAATCAACGTCATTTAAAATTTAACCTAATTACAGATTTTCGGAATATACTTTGTTTTGAGAGTGCCGCTTATCCAATGAAATCTGAAGAAATTGATGATATTTGTCTCATACTGATGAGGCTTTATGTAGTCTTTCTAAAATTTTTTTTTTTTGGTTTTATAACAATATCGGGAGAATTTCTTATGCGACACGTTTACTGTGTGGTAATTTTTACGATTTTATCTATGAAATAGGTTTATAATACATAATGATTGAGGCTGTGTAACTTTGATTCATTTTTGATTTTATTTACAACTTCTTAGTTTTTTTTTTTTTTTAAATAACTTTCATTTTGCTTAAAGAATACGGAATAGATCAACCTAAATGGTACCTAGCTGTAGTAAGTATGTAGTGGTCATCAGTTAGAAGTTTTATAGTTCAATGCAAATTAATCGGTGAATGACACAAAGAAATTATTCAATAAGTGATGAAATAGATAGAGAATTGAAAAAGTATTGACTTGGTAACAATTTATACGTCTTAATGTAGGTACCATGAAACAAGAATATGAGGACAGATTGAATATGATTAATGACATAAGAGGGCGTTATCACTTCTACAATTTTATCAATGGAAAATTATTTAAATAATATAATTGAAGAGTAGGTGAGATACCAGTATTTCGGTATTAAAGTCAAAACTTGCTACTTTTAGTTTTGTATTATAATCATTAGAAAATATTGATAGAAAAAAATTATATGTAGGTATACATGAATTATGGAGAAAGGTCATGAGAAATAAAAATTAAAAATCTTAAAATTTAGTTTCACAAAATCTCTGGTGAAGATTCATTTTATGTGTGAATTAATTACATATATAAGGCACATAAAACGAGGGAGTTCTACTTATAGATCCTAACCAATAAAACTGACAAGCTTCACCAAAAAATGAAGTTTGTACCTTAGAATATAGAGACAACAGGAAGTGTTGATACCTGTAAAATTCGTATGCATGAGCGTGGATTTTTTCATGGTCCCGTGAAGTAGGTCAGCATTATATTGAAGAAAGAGACAAATGTACTTATAGTTGTCAAACGAAATTTTATAATTTGCAACAATTTGAATTTAATTTAAAACTTGTGCAAAGTGAAAGATATTTTATTTAACAGTAGTGCTAAAGAAAGTAAAGAGTGTAAGTAATTATCTGTTGATATTATAGTGATAAATTTCTAAGTGATGTTCATGTATTTTCAGAATGAAGTGGTCGATAAAAAATTGTCACAACAACACCAAGGTACGACGTGGGAAATCACTTTTTAGGCAAGTATAGTTATAAAATATTATTTTGTGTACTTTACACACATTTTTATATTAAATTAAATTCAAAATACATAACCAAAACGTTGAAATATCGAAAAATTCCTTCATCCACCGAGATTTGTTTACGTTTATGACAGCTGAGAAACTCTCAGGGTATATAGGTGTAGTGACAGCAACTAAGAACATTTTCGATGGGAACAAGCGTAATATTTTCAACCATATATCTTGTTGCTCCGCTCTCTATATTGATTCTACTAGACGGCTGCACTGAGCATTCACTACAGCGGCAACAGATACCAACACAACCAAAATTTGACTACGCCAAATTTGGCTTATCACACTTCCTGTACTCTCTATATTCTAAGGTTTGTACAGAGACATATTTTCAGAGATATTAATATTACAAATAGAATAAAAAAAAAAAACAACTCCTTCTCTAAATTGTTCAGCGTTTAGTTGAGTTGATTTACTGAGAGAGCTTTCCCGGGACAACACATTTTGAAAAGTAATTAAAAAATATATAAAATTTAGGCAAATTTTCCGTTTAGATAATTTTTATACCCTAGATGAAATCTATAGGATACCTATACTAAATTTGTCATTCCGTTTGTAACACTTTGAAATAATGATGGTAGAGCAAAATGGATTGGACAACCACGCATAATATTAAAAATTATTTTTGCATGTCCGTCCGTACGTTTGCCCATCCTCACGATAAGTCGAGAACGCGTATACTTAGAGAGCTGTAATTTTGCACATGGGCTTTTAAAAGAAAAAGTAAATTAAAGTGCGAAAATGGGACAAATCGGTAACGTTTTTTTTTTGCATAAAGGTCATTAACATAACTTTTTTTTTATAAAAACTGTAAATTGTAGACTCTCCTCTTTAATTTGACTTATTACACATATGTCCTAAGTCTAGCTGTTAAACAGTTGTTAACTCCTAACATATTCGGGTAAAACCGAAATTAGACGATATTTTGTTTTTAAATTACGTGATTTTAGTCCTTAGGAAACAAATTATCTGTGAGAATAGCTTTGAGAATATGTTAAGAGCTAATAACTCTTTAACGACTACAGATAGCACATGAGGTGTAAAGATCATATTAAAGAGGAGAGTCCACAGTTTATAGATATCACATTCCGTATGGGTTATTATCTTGATATTTACTGTTTTCAATATTAAAAAGTGGTAAAAAAAAAATATAACAAATGAAAGTTGATTTAATTGAAGATTTGTGCCTTCGCAGTTCTGTAATGATATTTTGGTGTTCAATTTTAAAAAGTGATAAAAGTGAAAAAATTAACAAACGGAAGAGTTGATTTAATTTTTGATTTGTGTTTTCTCATAATTCGTAATCGCATTTTTATTTCATTTTAATTTTTACATTGCACTTTTAATCATTTAGTAATAATTCAATTGTTTGGCACATCGCGTTCTTACGGAATGGGTGATTCTTACCGCACCTTTACTGACTGCAATTTGACATTTAAACTTAACGAAAGTTTCCTCTGACGACGACGGCTTAAAGTTAATTTGTGTACGTCTGTTAAATTTAAAGGGCTTGTTAGCCACACTTAAGTAAATTTACTTACGAATATGGCAATTGTGGTTCAATCTAAAATCTGAAAGACGCTAGAAGACAACCAAGCATGTTGACAACATCTTGAAACGACTATCAGTAAAAAATCCTCTAAGAACTGCTGAAGACATTATATGAATTAAGCTCGAACACTGTTAGATGAAGACTTGATAGAATGTGTATATGACAAAGTCAAAAGAATATGTGGCTGCTCTGAAAAGTAATGGACACCTTTATATCAAGTTTTTTTTTCGAATGAAGTTTTAAGCTTTTTTTTTTTGTGTTTTGGTACTTCTGTTTGACTATGTTGAGTTTTTGTAGATACTGATAAGAAAAATATTTATTTCATTTTAAATTTTAAAATCTTAAATCCAAGCAAAAACTGATAAAATTCTAATTTCAAGAAAAAACCGATTAATGTAAAAAAAAAAAAACTAAAATATAAAACAAAAAAATAATGATAATAAAAGCTAATGATTTCACAAATAAATCTATTCAAACGGAATAACGCAGGCAAAGCGAATAATGGCTGTTTCCAAAGATCCACACTAGATTACGACACACAGATTGGTTTTACGGATAGAAAGGATTTTGTTTTAGACGACGTCATCACAACTCACAGCGCAAATGCGCGGCCATGATTAGCAAGCAAAATTAAATTTTTCGATGTTTTATTACGATTTAAATAAGGTAAGTGTCCCAAATTTATCTTTATTTCTTGTTTACTAAACATAAATTCTACTAGTACTTTTTGATATTTTGTAATAGGTTGTTTGTATAGATGTTTGTTTGAAAATGGATTACCGGTTAAAATGGTTAGGATTTACATTTTTCCCAGACTGATAGTTGCTTTTGTCCACTGCAGTATGCATTTGGGGCGATTTTAATAAGAAAAGCGTTTGAGTAGGGCAGTCTTTATCGAGGTTCCGACATTAGAGGCCAGAGGAACAACCAACAATTTGCAATTGTTTCCCATTCTTGCTTATAATTCCCGTTGAATATTATTAAGCACTCCGAGACTGAGAAGCATGGTACATCTTTCATCACTTAGTACAAGTCATCTGCATTCAATCAATTTTTGGATAGCTAGTCAGGCAACATTCGGCGATCGAGCGATAAGCAATAAAATCGACACCAATCGCGACGAGTATTTACGAAATAAGACTTGATTCCTTTTTATACCCTAGATGAAATCTAAAGGGTATCCTAAGTTTGTCATTTTGTTGGTAACACCTAGAAATAATTATGGTAGAGCAAAATGGATTTGATACTCACGCATTATTTAAAGTTATTTTGACTTTTTCATGTCCGTCTGTCCGTTTGTCCGTCTATTAGTCCGGACGATAACTCGAGAGCGCGTTCACTTAGAGGGCGTCCGTCCATCCGTTTGCCCGTCTGTCCGTCTGTCCGTCTTCATGATAACTGAAATTTTGCACACGAGCTTTTTAAAAGAAAGTTCGAAAATTGGCCGAATCGGGCAACTGCTTCGTAGGGTTGCCATACAAAAATCTTGTTTTACACTATATATTTGGGCACTGCCTGAGAACGCGAGAGCTGAAATTTGGTACATAGTGCCTCTTGGTGTTGCCACATAAAAATTTAAGATTTTTACATACTATATAACCGTGAAAACGATCAATCTAAGACGTTTTAGAAATATTATGCGAAGAGAAGCTTCAAAAATCATACTTGCACAGAGAGGTGACCATACGATATTACATACGGCCATTTATCTAGGGTATCATAATAATTGGTCTTAGACCAATTCTAGCATTCTTACTTGTCTATTTGTTAATTTCAATCTAGTCTGATATTTAAATTATTGTGAAAATAATACATAATGAATTGGCGAATTGAGTGAAAGTGCATTCTTTTCTTTAATCTTAATGAATCCAAGCGACACTCATAAGCTCCGTACACCAAACATCCGAAGCGGTTTCAATTTTTTTAAATCATAGGAAACTGATATGACAGTGACACCCTGCCTTATACCCAGTATTTATTCCAAGTACAAATACAAGTACCAGGACAAATTCCGATACTGGTACTAAAACAATTTTTTTTTTTGAGTCCAGGTCCCGGTACTGGTACTAGTACTTTATTACCAATGTAATTAAGCACTAATAAAGAGATACCTATAGTTAAACTCTAGATAAGTTTTAGTTTACGGTTTTTTTTTCTTCTGCAAATTTATTTAGCAACTGTTGCGCTGTTACTTTACTTTTAATTATTTCCTTTTCAATATTTAGGAGTGCCATATTCGAAAACCTCTCGTGAAGCATATTTTCTCTTAACTCGATGCATAAGGAAAAGCTCCGTTTACAGCCGGCTGAGAATACCAAGAGCTGCTTGCAGCAACCTATATAAATTTTGGGCAGAAGTTTTTATTAATTTCTGTTTTCACTTTTTCTAAATTTATTACAATGTTCTTTATTATTTTTTTTTTTAGCCTGTAAGGTGGAAATGTTTATTGTGAAAACAGTTTGTATTTTCCTACGAATAACTTACTTAACTTTATAAATAAGTCAACTGACTGTGCCAAAGATAGATTTTCAAACCAATTTTTGAAGTTAGTGATAATGTTGTCTACCACTAGGTTGTAAATATTTATCTTTCAATATTCGGAAGGCCTTGCATATAATAGCAGGTCCACTAAATTACTTTTACCTACAGTGGACTTTATCACGAAGTCTTTTGCTCTCTCCGGTTGCCTTCTCCTTTTCGAAACTCGAGAATGTTCTAGATTATCCATTTACCGACGTATAAATTGTCTAAAGTTGCCAATATAGTTTTATTTCATAATGTAACGTAATTTGGAATGTTATAGAATTTTTTAATTGCGCACTAAATATTTTTTCCTTATAAAGATAATCAGTCTTATTAATGAATCCGTTGGGATCGGAAGCTAAAAAGCTTGAAAAAGCCATTTTTTCCCGCAAAATTAAACAAAGTTTTACGAAATTTTTGAAAATTTCATTGATGTCAAAGTTCATCAATTATAATTTCCTCACAAACTGTCACAATAGTTCCGCATGATTTCTCTTACGGAATACACATTCTCACGTTTTTGTAAAATTTTAGTAGAATCAGAGTAAGCTCAGAACAGGTTTTTTCGATTCCGATCCGTACGGATTCAATTTAATTAGGCCTACATGACGAATGTTTTTTATGAATTTTTATAATTTTCTTATGGAGGGGGGCAGACCTACTCTGGCCCCTACCTAGTTACGCCAATGTCTGCCTCGTGTAAACTTTCTGAAGTTAGCTAATGATTATGATAACATTGAATATCGGTTGTGATTGGTATTTGAAATTTAAGCTTGGAAACTCAGAAATCGGTCTTTGGAATATATTGAGCAGAGTCATTGAGAAAAAATAATCAACAAATATGACATTAAAAAAGCTTTTTATATGAGCTTATGTCAAAGGAGCTACAATCGAAGATGCAATTAAAGGATTCAAGAAACCAAGAGTTTGACCGCACGATTCATGTGTCTTCGAGGATGAGTATCTAAGCTCCAGCAACTATGCCTTATCGTCCTCTGAGCTAAATAAATTATGAAAGTTCAACTTTAAATAGTCAGGCGAACATTATACAGAGTGTCCCGTAAGTGGTGTGAAACCCGAAGGCTATGGATAGGTCATACTTAGGCGAGCAAAAAATTGTATTAAGAGGGGGGGGGGGGGTGCTAACGGTTCCCGAGCTAACGGGACTTAAAGATATTTGGGTTAAATAATCGTTGGACCTGTCAGTTGGAATGGTCCCCTCCGTTTTAAAATTATGGCTCAACGATGCTAAATTTTTTGAATTTTAATTCGTTTTTTTTTTTATTTAATTACTACTTTTATCAAAAATCACGTCATCAACACCAATGTTTAATATTGGATTTAGGAAGCGCAAAAGCTTAGCTTTAAGATGACCTATTTCTGTATCCAAAAAGTGACCCTTTCTGCGTTTTTTTTCACTTTTTTCTTAAGGAGGCGCTACCACTGAAAATCATTTAAAAACACGAAAAGTTGGTACAACTTTGTCTCAAATCTGTGCGTATTATCATGATCAAAGCTGCACATAATTAGAGAAAAGGGATAACTTTAGGTAATGACGTGTCAAAAACAAAGATATCAGGGTTTCGTATGTATATGTAATTAGCTTTGTTATTATTAGCAAATCCAGCGAAAAAGTTCAATTAGTGCCAGAAAGTATAGGCAATTATCTTTTGCGGATGAGCTTTTTAAGCAATTTTCACTGGATATGCTCAAGAAAAATAAGCAAAAAACGCGGAAAGGGTCACTTTTTGGGTGCAAAGTGTAATAGGTCATTTTAAAGCTAAGTTTTTGGATTTGTTAAATCCAATATGAAAAGTTTGTCTTGATGACGTGTTTTTTGATAAAAATAGTAGTTAAATAAAAAAAAAAAACGGCTAAGTGCGAGTCGGACTGGCGCACGAAGGGTTCCGTACCATTGTACAAAATTTCACACTATGTACTTTTTATTTATTTTTTCAAATGAGAGTAGGCGTCATGTGAAAAGATAATGCTGTCATTTGAAAAAAATAATAATAATGCTGTCAGTTGAAAATATTATACCTACTTACAATGTTGGGCAAAATGCAATCTGATTGATGATTAATAATTACGATTACAATCTGTAATCATGATTACAGATTGATACTATTAATCAGAAAAGTAATCATTTATGGCGATTAATGATTGATCAATCGTAACCGTAATCATGATTACATGATTACATTTTTTGATTACAAATTTGCAAAAGGTTTAAAATTATAGTTAAAAGAAAACAAACATTGTAATTCTATCCCGAAGTGGGTAGTGAATAACTCGCATTGCCTTATTCTACAACAGCTGCATTCTGCCCTTGAATTCATTCGAACTAGCATATAACAATGTGGAGCAATATGAAAAGTCTAGCAAAATCAAAGCGTTAAAAGGCATTATTGCATTTTCCATGCTCAACGATTTTCTTATACGCCCCAGAAATATGTATAAACTTTTTCGCTATCTTTTTTCACATATAATCAAGATCCTCGAATTTAAGCTGATGATCAGATATGTGTGAGTCTCTATCAATAGAAGCCTTACATTCTTTACACTGACTTCAATTAATACATAATTTAACAGTGCCGTGGAGTTTTCTACAATAAAAATTCTTACGATCACAGATTGTTTGTTTTCTAAGAACTAAATTTTAAAATCTCTTGAAAAGTTTCATTTGTAATCAAAAAAAAATGTAATCATGATTACGGTTACATTTTCTTAAGATTACTCGATGTAATCATGATTAATGATTGATGGGTAATCATGATTGATGTACTCATGATTGATGTAATCATGATTGATGTAATCATGATTGATGTAATCATGATTGATGTGTAATCATGATTGATGTAATCATGATTGATTTAATCATGATTATTAATCTGATTACACATACTTATGATAAGAATAATGAATGAGAATGAAACGAGGAAAAAAAGATGAAAAAATCACGTTTCTTGTATGGGGGCCCCCTTTAATTTTTAATTTTATTCAATTATTATTATTTGTTGTTATATCGCCAATAGAAATACATAGTCAGGATGTAACGTTCAGAAGGTACACCGTGATCTACAAAAACATACTCAAACCGTAAGGATTTCTGTCCCTATCTATACAATTTTTTGCTCGTTCAAGCATTAACTTACGGGACATTCGCATAGCATTATACGTAACAGCCGTCGTCATCATTCGCTGCTTCTTCAACACCACTTGATACCTTATAATGTCTCACCTATACGGAAGTTAATATTTCACCTGAAGTTTGTACTCCACTGGTCTGTCCACTTCAGGTAGACTAAGCATTTTAAAGTTTAAGCAAAAAATTTGTTTTCAAACCATGATTAATTTTGAAAAAATTCTTTTCCCTTCAGTAAGTTTTTTATTAAGTCCACCGTACATTTCTGATTGTATTTTCCATTCAATTGTTTCTGTATTTTCCATTCAATTGTTTCTGAATGGCTTCACGTAAAAAAATTATAGATATTACAATTATCACATACATAGTACATGTATGCATATTATACATTTATATAGATAATACTAAATTATATCTCTTCATATACCTAACAATAATAATTATTTTCAAAAAATCATTAAACACTTTAGACTTCTTCATTAAAATTTAATATTGAAAAAAATTTTCGCATTCTTACTGGTCCATTCCAGTGGCCAGGTAACATTAGATGCCAATAGAGGAATGGCATAAGCTCTTTCTTCATAATAAACATTGATAATCTTTCCTTATTTTGTGATACTGGAAAGGTTTCCATAGGTTTCAGATCATAATCGAATTCAGCTAAAATGCATGAATTGTAGCCAGTTACCAGCGGACAAGATGCATATCCATCGTAATCTTCTTGTAGCTTTTCTCCATGCAAAGTGGCCATGATGTGCTTGAAAACTACAGGAGATTGGGCAGCTGGGAATAACAAAAATTGTATATTTATATTTATTTATGATAAAAGAACAAAACGAATATTAGCATGCAAAGAATATATGTATGTATGTAGCTATATTGAAAATTTACCTGCGGATGCTGCTGTCTTGGAGTTTGGGCTTCCTGAACAATCACCGATAGCGAAAACATTCTTGTATTTTACATGTTGCATTGTGTGTTTGTCCACATCCACAAAACCCGCAGAATTTACAAGTTCACTGCGCTGAGAAAGCTCATTGGGAGCGCTCATTGGGGGCACAGCATGAAGTATCGAGTACTTTACAGATTAAATGGAATTTGTGAAAATTTTATAATAAGTTTGTTTATTCTAATTGCTCGAGAGAGTGAGTGCTTCTATTACATAAGCGTAGTACCTACCTCGATTTCTTCCTTATCACTAGGGTTATCCAAATTTTCAAATATCGCTATATTCTTTTCCGGTAGTACTTTAATTAGGTTTCTTTTCAAATTTACATTAATATTTCGCTTTTCAACAATTTTCCATAAAGCGTCTGCATAATGCTTGACCCCAAAAAGTACCGGAAGTGATGTATTGTAGATAATATTTGCATCTTTTCGTTTATTTGTCTGCAAAATGAAATTAAGTTTGAATGAAATTTTATTTTTTCTTAAGGCCTAGACAGATAATTTAAGGAGTCAGTATCCTTAACTTCGCAAACCTAGTCCCCAATCATCAGCGGGAATTTTATGAGTTTCGTATTCTTCAAAGGCGGCCAAAGAAAAAAAATAGGTTTAAAAGAAGAAAACCGAATGATTTGTCATTGCCACAAGCCTGCCACATTTGAAAAGGAAGAAATAAATAAAAGAATATGTTTTGCCCGACGTGTTGTAATCGAAGACAATCTTGAAATTTATTGTATAAAGATAATTACGTGATTATGATTATCTGGTGAAGATGGTTTCCTTCAGTTTTTTTTTGGCTCATGTGAAAAAAAAAATCAATTTTCGGCCCGATTATTTTACGTAATATATAATCACATGGACTATCTAAATGGTGCACGGATTGGCATCCCCAACTTGACTGTAACCCACACAAACCTACTACAGGAGTGTAGTGGTAATTAGCGCTGCCAGGCTGTACCCCTGCCCCGTAAGTGGTGTGAAACCCAAAAGTTATGCGTAGGTCATGCTTAGAATCCGGGGGGGGGGGGAATCCTAACGGTTTCCGGGATAACGGAACTTAAAGATATTTGAGTAGGTTCTTTCCTGCAAAATTTGAACGTTATACCCTATGACAATTGTTAAAAATTTGTTAGATAGATAATCCTTGGGTCTTTCCAACGCTCTATAAATTTGTCTCCAATTCCTTGAAGTTAGGCTCAGCAAAATCAAAATTTTGGAATTCTAAGTTGTTTTTAAATAACTTTTATAAACTCACAAACCCCTGACTAAAAAACTTTGTGTCTGAGCGCCTGAGAGTGCCGTTCATGACGAAAGAGTTTTTAGAGTATATTGATTTACAAAGGGTTTTTGATTTAGAATGAGTGAATGGGGAGCATTCCGATGGGGTAAAATTCTATAACATTTTGAAGGGGAGTTTGGGTAAGTATCACCCATGGGGTTGTCCAATTTGGGCCGTGTGTGATATAAATGGAGATTCGAGAGTCGAGATTCGAGAGTCGAGATTCAAGAGTAGAATTTCGAGAGATGGGTTTCGGGAGTCGAGAGTGTTGGAAATAATACAACCGTATTTTCATACACGCAGTCCATTCTACGGACATTCGTGCACTGTGTGGTGAGCACACTTACACTGATCCGAACTTGACAAGCGTCAGTCTATTAGAGAACTTGACAAGCGTCAGTCTTTTAGAGAACTTGACATGCGTCGGTTGTACTTTGTACTTAATTATAAAAATCATCTCAATAAAGCTCTTGAATTGTTATCGAACTAAACGTGCGTTTCATCTATTTTTTGTTCTAGTTATAAATAACCTGCCATTCCCAACAGAGAGTAGAGAGAGTGTATAGAATTTATGACTTAAAAGTAGAAAATAAAATATATATTTTAAAATAAATAACTTTTGTAAATAAAATGCAATAAAAAGTAAACAATAATTTTTTCTCAGTGATATACACAAGAAAAACTTCATTGCAAAACAAGAAATGCTACAACTTAGGTTAAATCTAAAAAGTTTGGGAATGAGTTGCACTTAGACAATTGTGATTATATTTATAGATGGCCAAAGTTTTTTTTTTTAGATTTAATCTGAGTTGTAGCATTTCTTGTTTTGCAGTGAAACTTTTCTTGTGTATATCACTGAAAAAGAAAAAACAATATTGTTTACTTTTTATTGCATTTTATTTACAAAATTTATTTATTTTAAAAGTTATTTTAAAAGTTTTTTTAATATATTTTATTTAATTACTATTTTTATCAATAAACTCGTCATCAACACTAGTTTTTCATATTGGATTTAAGAAGCCCAAAAGCTTCGATATAAAATGACTTGTTACATACTATACCCAAAATGTAACCGTTTCTGCGTTTTTTGCACTTTTTCTTATACATATTCAGCGAAAACGGCTCAAAAAGTTCAATTAGTGCCAGAAAGTAGGCAATTAATACTTTGCATTTGCAGATATTGAACTTGATATGTAGAACATAAACATCCTTAAAATTTTGGTACTCAAAAATTCATCTAAATTGCATAAATTTTAAAATTTTCATTAAACTCTTTTAGCAATACTTGTACATCTGTTATTGACTATTGTAGAATTTTTGAACTTTTAAAAGTAGGGTTATTTTATAACGTCAGATTACCAGTCATCATCTGTCTAGGCTCTTATAAAATCTTAGAATTTACCTTACGAAAATAATGCTCGGATATGTACATAATTTTTTGTGGTGCACCAGGGCATTTTACTGGAGATGCAGGAAATGTAAAAACAGCGTTGCCATTCTTAAAATTTTTCAAACTTTGTAATGTGCGATTTACATATTTTGGTGAATAAATTGAAGAAACATTTCCATTTGGTACTGACAATGCTTCAGTTAATCCAGGTATCTATAAGAATAGAATAGAAGAATATTTAAGTATAATACATAATTAGTTGTATGGTATGAAATCAATAAAATTATAATTGGCAAACAATTGGCAATAATTTTTACTTTATCATAATTCAGCGTCAGTCCCATAGCTACAAGCAATATATCATATGTAATTTCTCGTCCTTCAGATGTCGTAACATTGTTGTTCTTTGGATCGAAGCAAGCCGCTTTTTCCTTAATCCATTTAGCTTTTTGTGGAAGAACATCTTTCATATCTCTATAAGATTGAGGCAAAGTTTTCATTCCACCGCCGATTAGTGTGAACATTGGTTGATAATAATGTTTCTATTTGTATAGAGAACAATAAGAAATTTCTATTGTTTTTCTTTTAATCTGCATTTGTGTGTACATTGATTAAAACCTCTACAATATTACCTCATTTGGTTCAAGGATTACAACATTTCCTTTTCCTAATTTTGATGATAATTTTGCTGCTACTGCACATCCTCCTGAGCCGCCGCCAACAACAAGAATTTTGCATCTATTAAATTATGAGAATTTAAATTCTTAGTATGTATTGAAAATGTTGAACAATATTTTTTTTAAGACATATAGGTACACAGAGTGTCTAGTAAAACACAGGGTGTTTTTTAGTTTTATTTTATTGTAAAAGAGAAAGTAAATCTTTTTACATGGATTGTTTAATAATTATGTATGGAAAATTATATGACAGCAGCATAAACCTTGCCACTTTTAATATAATATAGCATTTCATTCAGGTAGCGAAAAAGCAAAATGTCTAGAGAACTCAAATCAGATGAATAAGTGGATCAATCGATATCACCTGATTTGGATATTATTTGACCATTTCCCGATCCTTCAGATTTCAGAATTTTTATTCTGTAGTTTCTAGTTTTTTGAAGACACATTTTGTACACCAAATATACCTCTTAATTTTCTTTGCATATTCACAATTGGCGACCTGTTTTTATAAAAAAATTTCATCAGCAAAGCATGTTGTAGTAGTGATAAACTTGTCATTATGAATTGTCGACATCCGTACCTACGATGGTCGAAATACAACTGACATCAGACCCAATTCACGGTCTACAGAATACGAGGTCTCTGTGCACTAAGAAATATAAATTTTTGTTCACATGGTCTTGAACCAATTTTATTTTATATGGAAAATTCGGAAAATTGTATTTTCTGCGGTGATTCGAAAAGTGTACGTGTTATTTTATTTAAAATGAAAATTTAAGAACAATTTATTATATTACACATTGAAATCGCTGTCTGTTTCTTTCAAAAATATAGAAAAATGTTCCATAAAATTTGGCAATTTGTGCCAAATTTTTTTGGCACAAATCAAATAGCTATATTTTCTTAGATAATTGAAAGTAAATTGTTAATAATTGTTTTTAAAATAAAAATATATTATGGGAAGTACTTGTCTTAAGCAAAAATATTCAAGAAGTAGAAAATTTACCTGTAATAAAATCTTCGGGTAAATTGTGAAAAGGAGCGATTTGATGACATTGTAATTTAATTGTAATTTTTTTCCAGTTTCCACAAGCTCTTACCCACTCGTCTGATAAAAACTATTCTTTCGGGAAACAAAATTTTTTGTTTTAGTTATAAATAACCTGTTTTTACACATTTCTTGGTGATATAGTTTTTGCATGACAATACCGCACATGCAACAATTGTCTTTCAAAAAACACTAATAGTTCATATAAAACCCAAATCACGCAATAGAACAACTTGTATAATTCAAAAAAATTATTTTTAAAAGTCTCTCTTACTTGAAAGCTGCACAATTTGACTCAAAATGTCGCTAACATGGAATTGGTGCGCAGACCTTGTATTCTGTAGATCGTGACCCTATTTACATGAGAGCAATGACACTAGAACAAAAGATATTCTTTATATGTCACTACAATACAGGGTGTTCCGTAAGTGGTGTGATACCCGAAGGCTATGGATAGGACATACATACTTAGACGAGCAAAAAATTGAATTGGGGGGGGGGGATCCTAACGCCTTCCGAGATAAAGGGACTTAAAAATATTTGGGTATGTTTTTATAGATCGCCCTGTAACCTCTGAACGTTACACCCTATAATGATGATTTAAACTTTGATTTACAATGGCTTGAAAATTTTTTTCCCTCCACTTCTTTGTTTGGAAGTTTTGAGTCAACAAAGTTAAACTTTCGGAATTTTTACTCGTTTTTTTTTTATTTAACTACTATTTTTATCAAAAAACACGTCTTCAATATTGTATATAAGAAGCCCAAGACCTTAGCTTTAAAATTACCTATCACACCCTGTACCGAAAATCTAATCCTTTCTGCGTTTTTTGCACTTTTTCTTAAGCATATCCAGCGAAAATGGCTAAAAAAGTTCAATAAGTGCCAGAAAGTAGGCAATTAACTTTTGGAAATGTTGGAATTCTGTCGAATGAATATGTAAAGCATATGAACTCACTGCTTCCCACGACGATCAAAGGATCAAATGAATTGGATGCCTTGCGGAGTATCCTGATTAGCATTTGAATAAATTATGAGAGCAATATTGGTTCCCATTTGACCGCACTAGAATGTGTTACAATAGAATTAGCAAATTTCTTCTATGATTTATAACGATAATATTACTCGAATGTTCCAGTATAGCCAAAGTTGACGCCAACATTTTTGGACTGCTTAAGAAAATTGCGTATTTCACCGCTAGAATATTTTTATACCCCAGATGAAGTCATAGCGTATACTAAGTCTGTCATTCCGTTTGTAATGCACAGAAATAATGCTGATAGAGCAATGGATTGAACACCCACGCAGTGGCGGATCCAGGGAGGGGGGGGGGGGAACAAAATATTTAATTAATTGAGTTATTTGAAAAAATATATTTATTATTTTGTATTTTTTTGTTTATATTTTTCAACTTATTCCAAAACTTAAAAAAACCAAAATTTATTTAAATGAATATTATTGTGTGTATGTGATGTATGTGTATAAGTTCTTCTCAGGATTTCAGTTTGAGACCCCAACTTTGTGTGATCCCTCGAGAAATACTTTCTAAGCCATAAAACAGACTCCCTCACTACCACATCAGAGCCCTAACTTAGTCCTAACTCCTAACATTCTAAAATATTTGCAGCGTTCTTATATAAAACTACTGACATGTATAATGACTAATGTCCATGGAAAGACACTGCAGAAAGTGAATTCACTTCTATATGGCATTATCTTTAGGTTTATATCAAAAACTGTAACTTACTTGAACGCGCACTGAATTAATTTCGGCAATCATATACGGAGCTCCGCGTAGCAAAATTATTGTGCTGGTACGTCTCAGCAGGAAAATTCTTCCTTCCCTAAAAACTTCTCGTGTGGGTGGGCCCTAAATAAGTCGTCCGATCACAAATTTCACAATTTCAAAATTTCCGGAACTATTTCCTTTCTATTGATGAAATTGACACGTCTAGGCACAAAACTGTAGCAAAATGTGCGTGGAGTATACTAATAAACTTGAGGTCTGTTCGTGTACTAGCTTCAAATCGTTTTGTAAGCTCTTACTCGAAGGCGTTCGCGTACTCGAAAACGCGCACTGACAGACAGACAGACAGAGAGATGGACGGACGGGCAGACGGACATGCAAAAATCAAACTAACTTTTAATGTTATAAATGGGTGTTCAATCCATATATATTATCTACTAAAACAAATTAATAAACGTTAACTTGGGATCTCAACGGAATCAAGGAGTAAAACCTCAAGAAAGCTACATCAAAATACATCTATAACTACTCACAAATAAAAAAAACTTGTTTTTACAGGATGTCCCGTTTTCCATCTGAAGGCTATGGATAGGCCATGCTTGAAAACAAACCCCCCAAGTATGTAAAATTTCAAAAAAATTGATGATGGTCATATCACACTTTTAATGATTTTTGGTCGTTTTGCTATGGAATGACCGTTTTAGATTTGACGGAGAATTAGTATATAATTAGCACATATATCCTGAGTGAACCATGCGTGGTGGATGAAGTTGTCCTGCATCCCCATTGTTCATACTTAAAAAACTCATTAATTTTTCGGGTATAGCATTTTTCAATTAGACAGAAAATTAGCATATACATAAGTCATGAGTGATTCAATACTATTTTTTTGAGAGAATTTTCATTATGACGAGCTAAGGGAGGACGACGCCTTTCTGCACTACCCAATTTGATTTTTTAAAATCCACATTAAATTTTTAAGTCAACAATTTTTAGATTTGGTGAAAAATTAATAATTAGCAATTAGCAAATAAATCCTGTGTAATCAAAGCTTTGTTGGCAGAGTTAATATAGGGCGGGATGCATTTTGATTATTAAAAAAAAAAAAAATTTCAGTTTGGCATATAATTAGCACATAATTTTCTCATGTTTTTTGGTCCTCCGGGTCATGCTGGGAGTAGAGATGGGTAAAATTGAAACAACCTGTTACTTAGGAACAGGTACAGCCCTGTCCCAATCTGTGCCTATTCCAACTTTTTCAGAAAAGCTGTGACAGTACAAATACCAAGTCTTATATTTCCCAATTAAGTAGTTCATAAATTTCAAATAAATCTTTGACTGATACAGCCTTAAACTTTTAACTTTATGCTACAGGAAATTAAGAGGACGATATCATAGGGTAGGGTAGCTTGGCTAGTAACTGAAATGGATCGTAGGAAGCCAAAACAGAACTATCATGCAACAGTGACAACATATGACACAATAGATACAAAATAAACAATACAGTTGGTTTAGGCTGCATTAAACTCTACTTATGTAGGTTTAATATATTTTTTAATTGCAATTGACCCAGTCGTGTATCTGTTTATAGAGGTTGGTATCGAAATTCATTTTAAATGAATTTAAATAATCTTGAAATTCCAGTAAAATTTATGGAAGAAAATGTGTTTTATTTAGAGGTATGTTTCTGTAATTTATATTTTCCTTTTTTTCTGTAGGTATCCGTCGTAAAAAAAAATAAGAGCTACATTTTCGGTTCAGGTTCCGTATTGCAATTTTAATATTTTGAGCGTTGATTTCTTAAATAAATTTAAATGTATTAAGTACATAATATTATTTTTTTTTGGGTAAATAAAATTTCACTGAAGAATAAAATCAAAATAGCTAAACAGTGTTGTTGTAATTTTCTTAACACATATTTTGTGTATGCTAATCTAAAAACAATTTTCTTTTATTATTTGTAACCAAAATTGGGACCTGATACTTTGGAACAGGTACTTTTGATACTTGGAACAGGTTAGAACTGTTCCATTAAAATATCCCAATTACCCATCCCTAGTTGGGAGGAATGTGGCTAGACAGAGCCTCTTTTGGGTTTTTATTCAAAGCCCGTAATTATGACTTTGATACGATTTTCTTTCTGTGACGTCAAAACATTTCAAGCTGCCGATTCTATTTTTCGGAAATTATTCCTACCATTAATGAATGAAGCTACACTCGTTATTCATACAACTTTTCAATATTAATTCCTGGGATTCAATTATATATAATTTAGATAAGATATTATTTTGAGATTAGAAAAAGCTTGTCGCTAAATTCCTGCAATTTATTTTATCAGAAATTCAAAGAAAAGAATATAAATAAAGCGGAAAGTATAAAATGCAATAACATTTCTATGAATCAATTTACTCGGAAGTTGAATAATCTCTATGCAAACAATTGGTATATTAAGAGCTTTCATTTCGCCGGCAAAATGTATTGCATCACTTGACCATGGCAATAAATATTCGCATTAGCACATTGCACAACATATGTGTGACAATTGGTAGGTATGTGAATGCCGCATAAAAATCTTTAAATTTTTCCATAAGCAATCTGCTGACTTGACAACGAAACTCACTCTCTTACAGCACAAGCTCACTTACACGAATTCTACTAGTGCAATTGTTATACATTACATTCCCTTCCCAATCCCAATCCAAAAGCGGAAATCACATAATAATTCATTTCAATTGTGTGAATAATATTATAGAGAGACGTCACTACTAGCCCGAACAAGTTGAAGATCTTAGCATAGATAGAGTATAGTAGCACTATCAGTTCATCTGGGGTTTTCTTATAAAATTACTTCTCTTTTTCGGAAAGTACAGTAGATGTTGTCACCGAGCGTAGAGCAACAAGTTTCCCCTGAAACCGATTAACTAAAGTTCGAAGAGTAAACATTTCACTTGCGGACTTTTAATTAATTAAAAGCGAAACAGTCGCAAAGTACCTACTACGCGTTCCCGAGAGCTGAAGTTAACTGAATTTCATAAGCTTGTGATATTTTATATGCATCGAGAGTCGATACTGTATACGTGATAGCACGTCTGTATTTAGCTTTAAAATTGCTGTAAACCACTTTGGTTTGGGGCAGAGAAAATTTTTATGTACCTACTTAAAGTTGATGCGATTTAGTTAAAGCAATCTGACAACTTCCCTATCTACTTTCGAAAGAAATTCCTACTTTAAACAGAGTTTTTCACTTGGATAATTTTTTATAAGTAAATTGTTGATACAATCAAATAACATTGGAATGGAATGCTTGACTTAGTACACAAATGCATTTTTTAACAGAGGATAATGACGGAGGAGAAAAGTAAACAAATATTCGAGAAATATAATCAATACTTTTTATGGACTCCCACCATCTATGTGAACCTAACCAGCGAGTTTTATCAGCTACACAATGCTTGCCATAATTAATGCGGTTTCTATATTCGAAATCGTTTGAAATGCGGGATTTTTGAAACTGTATAACTAGATATGATTATGCGATATTAATGGACGGAAACTATAAAAAAATTAACACCGCAATAGAAAACTACATAGGGACTTTTTGTAAAATGGAAACATTACCGATGGGAGACGAGAACTATCATTTTACAATAAGTGTGCACTTTAGGTACTAATAATTTCTTTTATAACGGGATTATTTATGACATATGGGTATTATAAAATAATATTATTATTATATGTTTGCAGACTATATCTATATCTATATTATACCGTAACTAAGGATGTATGCCCCCCACCCCACCCACCGAAAATTAACATTCTTGCACAGACAATTTAATTTTTTGTGTCAATTGTAAGGAAATATTTTCTGAACTTCGGATGTATGATGTTTCCTATAATTTTGTTCGGGGAGACGAAATTCTTCCCTTTGCCTTTTTTAATTTTTTTACGCCAGAAATTCCCATAATATGGGAGAATTACCACAATTTCCCAACAGTGCCTTCACTCCACTCACTCCAAACCAGAGTTGAGCAAAAAAAATAAAAAGGTTTCGTGGGTACTACGAGCAGTGTTGACAAGATCTGGATTGTCAAACTTATTTGTTTAGATTTACTTCGTACTCTACAATCAAAGCTGAGCAGCCAGCATGGCAGTAGGGATTACACGTGCAAGCTGCACTATCTCGTGGAATCCTAAAACAGTGTTGGGAGCTTGAGGGAATTTTAAAACTTTTCAACGTGAAAAATTTGATCTTATACATATTTTAATTTTCGTTCATTGCTTACTTATATAATATTTTAAAGTTAAAGTAATACTCTTCTCTCATCTACGAACTCTGATGCATGCTAGCAGCGTGTACGCCTAGCCTAAGGAATTCAGCCAAATATTTCCCAGAAAATAATTTACAGTGTGTCAGTTTCAGGCGTACCTTTTTTCTCTGTTTAAATACAAAGAATAAATAGAAGAATTCTCGACTTTTTTATTGTTGTATCATCACTACTGTCTAGCAAACGTTTTTGCAGCTTCTCAATGATGGTATGAACACCTTTAGATGGAACTGAAATAATGAAATCATTACAGAGTTAATATAGTTTTTATTCAGAAACCGAATTTTAATTGAGTGAATCTAACTGCTTATGAATCCAGCGTTGTAATTTTATGTGGTTTCCAGTTTCATCACTTCATATGAAAATATTAATTTTGTAGGTTTTCGTGGGCCCCCAGTGGGGCAGGGTCTGCGGGGGCGTTAGTTACGTCAGTAATTCATATACAGGGTGTTTTCCTTTAGGAAGTTTAGGTATTCTGTGCATATAGCTATTGTTGTTCCTCGGGCCGTGCAGGTGTTGTCTGGAATAGAATAGGGGCTTCTACCGGCAGAAGTCTCCCCGGATAATTATATTCAATTAAAATTACTTTTAAATTATAATAGCTAAGAGAAAATAGTCCGGCTAAGTCGAACGCAAAAACTTAATTGGTTTTCTTTTCATACCTTATGTCAAAGAAAACATGACAGGCCTACTCTATAGGAACTTTCGCTCTTCGCACAGTACTATTCCGAATTTCTCCTAAAACCTACAAATGTTGTTTCTGACTACAATTCACGCCGTCATAATTTGTGGCTTGTCACCACAGAAGTCAATAGAGCAAGAGGTGATAGTACTCATCTAGACTAATAAAAAATTGTTACAGGGTAATTAAGAAAAAAAGCTAGTTTTTCACAAAACACCCCGTATCTTAAACACTACAGGGCATACGGTCACAGTTAAGAGTTCATTATATGCAGAACTTCATGGCCTTTCCAACGACTGCTCAACCAGCCCCATACTCCCCTCAAGAATTATGGTTATCTAAACTAAAAATTCCAGATTTTCTTACCTTTTTTTACTTTGACTTCTATTTTTGTTGCAAAACGGTCGTTAAAATAACTTTTTTTCTATAAAAACTATAAATTATAAACTCTCCTCTTTAAATTTGCAGCCGTTAAAGAGTTTAGCTCAAAGCCTATTCTGATAGCTATTCTCAAACCGAAATTTGTTCCATTACTGATTGAAAACACGTCATTTTAACATGAATAGGTTTTGCGCTAATAACTCTCTAACACCGTCACATAGCGCATAGGGTATAATAGGAGAAAATAAAGAGGAGAGTCCATAGTTTATAGTTTTTATAAAAAAAAGTTATGGTAATGACCGTTTTGCAAAAAATAGAGGTTAAATAAAAAAAAAATAGAAAAATCCGAAATATTTTGTTTAGACCCCCGTAACTCCTGAGAGGAGGGATATGGGTGGGACTGGTTGAGCAGTCATTAGAAAGTCCATGATTATCTGCATACAATGAGCTCTCTTAAATGTGACCGTGCGCCCAGTACTTTTTAAAATACAGGGTGTTTTGTGAAAAACTAGCTTTTTTTCTTAATCACCCTTCAACCCCTACCTAAACGGTGGATATTGCCCCCCCCCCCCCGGCACACAATGTTTTGTTAGTTTAGGTGAGTACTGACTTCCTAAGAAGAAACACCCTGTATTGTGCCCATAGTGGTAAATTAACCGTTTTTTTTTCTGTTTTATTTTCTACCATACATAATGGGCACTGAGTAACAATTTGAAAACTAATTGAAGACCATTTTTTCAAAAGTCAGTAAGTGTCGAAAATTCCAAAATAGATGTAAGTACACATCAAGCTCGATTAAAAACAGAAATAAAGACCAAGGGAAGATAAAAGAAAAAAAGAATCCACAACGATAAAGCCAGTCGGTTAATATTTAAAGTTTTTGAAAATCGTCAACTTATTTCCAAGAATTTTCGGATTTATATTTCTGCAACTAAATTATGCAAAATAGTACTTAAATGCAATTTATGCACCCAACATTACTATATACATACTCTACAATAATAAATTACGATTTATAGCCACAAATAGGAAAAGTTATTTCCCTTTTCCGCTAACTCTTCAAGAATAATGATTTTTGTTTCATTTTGACATTTTATAATGCCGGCAAGGATCTTTCCAAAAATACCACAAATAATCTTCTGGTCATTAATTAACGGAAACGTATTTAAAACAAAAGTGTGAAAAATTAAGCATCGAAAATTTCATAGTCAATTTCGAGTATATTTTAGAGCAAAGAGAATTTTATGACTCATAAACAATTTAAATTTTATTATAATTACCATTCGATTTCAATTACTTCAAAACAAACTGGAGCTGCAATGCCAGAATGTGGGAATTCTCCAATTTTATGGGAGTTCTCCAACCAAATATTACGGAAAAGGGAATTTTAATATTTGACTCAGTACATCTGTGGGAAAATTGCTAAGAATATTAATTTTGTTGGTTGAATAAGCTCTGGCATATTTTTGTTTTGAGTTCTTCCCCCAATTAATCTTCGCCGTAAATAGCAAATCTCGTAACCTCTCTTTTTATCAATATTTAATTTATTAGACGCTGTGCATTCGAGTAGAGAATCAGAAAGAATATTATAGTCCAAAAAGTGCAAAAAACCACCATCCCGCCCGTGACCTTCTAGTTTCTTATCAGGGTTAGTAGTTATTGAGTCATACATAGATAACAGGAAAACTTTAAATTTTTTCGTCAGCCTCATAGTTGCGCTGGAAAAAAATGTTTTTCATGTTAACTTTATAAGACAACTCTTACTAATAAGACTCTCACTTATAAAATTACCCTTGCGTCCGTTTGTTTAAATATTATTGAAATTTGACAATACATTTAAAACATCCACATGAAATATATAGCTCACTAAAGGGGAAGCATAATGAACGATAATAATGTATTTACCTTAATGCTCTAGAACATTGTAGCACAATTCATTCATTTTCAGTTATCACAGACAAATTGGGATTATAGATTTTGTATATATCGACTGTTGATTAAAATCTGATACGTAACCCTGAATGAGCGAGCCCGACTCGCTCTTGACCGATTTTTTATTAAGAATAAGTATAAGAAAGCTACAAGACCAATTCTTATGGCACCCTAGATGAATGCCAGTATGTAATTTCGTATGGGCATCTCTCTGTGAAAGTATGATATTTGAAGTTGTTTTTCGCATATATTTCTAAAACGGTTCGTCGGACAGTAAAAATAGTTATAACCAATTTCATAGGATTTCACATTCTGAGGAACTTTTCGATCTAGGACTGATCGTTTTCAAAGTATATGTGAAAGTCCTAAATTTTTATGTGGCAACACCAAGAAGGGGTTTCCCGATTGAGTCCATTTTCTGATTTTTTTTAACTATTGCTATAAAAATACTATGGACCAAATTTCTCTACGTCGACGCAAAAAATTTTCTATGGCAACTCTACGAAGGAGTTGCCCGATTCGGCCCATTTTCGAATGTATTTACTTATATTTTAATAAGCCAGTATACAAAATTTCAGCCCTGTAAGGGCCGGTTTCACAGTTCGAGTTTAAACTCAGGATTCGTTAAACTCCGTTCGTAGTTTAAACTGAGTTTAAACCAAAATGAGTTGCACAGTGTTCGACGATTTTTAATATGGCAGCACTATGAAATTGCGAACTAACAAGCTTTTTTCTGTACAATTGTGAACTAGCAAACTATTGTGAGTCATTTACTGTCAAAATATTGCCGGCCAAATCGTTGTGACAAAAATTAATTAATTAAACCTACGAAAGTGAAAAAATAAAATAAAAAATAAAATAAATTAATTAAACCTACGAAAATGAGTAAAGACTCTTTGAAACGCACGAAATGTCACTTCATTCACATTGAAAGATAAACTGAGCTTAAACGCTCAATTTTGGTGGTTTAAACTAAGTTTAAACGAGGTTTAACTTACCACTGTGAAACTGTGTTGAAGAGATAAACTGAGTTTAAACCACATCTTAAGTTTAAACTTGAACTGTGAAACCGGCCCTAAGTGAAGGCATTCTTGACAGACGGACGGACATGCAAAAATTAAAATAACTTTTAATATTATGCGTGGGTGTCCAATCCATTTTGCTCTACCATCATTATTTCTAGGTGGTACAAACGGAATGACAAACTTAGTATAGGTACCCTATAGATTTCATTTAAGCAGTGCTGATATTCAGCCGGTTCGCACCGGTTCGGCCGAACCGGTTGTTACAAAAATCAGAATTTTGAAAACCGGTTGTTAAATAACTCAGTGTTAATATTTAGCCGATTCGCATCGGTTCGACCGAAGCGGTTGAATTTTTTTTATAACTTTTATAAATAAAGTGCTTCAAATGTTTTTTCTGTTTTCCTATCTACGGATTACAAAGCAAGCAAAATTTAATTGGTTCATATTGACGACCAGTGATAGCTGCTGAGGTGTTATTTTTCAAAATGTGTAATTTGTACACATGCCACTAAGTTACGACTTCTGATTTGATACGGCCTAGCATAACTTAATTTTGACTCATTAAATATATCTAAAATAGATATCCAGGATAATAATTTCTTCTAATAAGACAATAGGCTTGAAATTTGTTCACGCTTTCTGTACAAATTTAAATATAGAAACCCAACAACTAGTTCATATTTGAACTGTATGGAGCACTGCAAATGTTAGTTCACATGGATCTAATAATGCTACTCAACAAGCCTCAATGATCAAAAAACGTAAGCAATATACTCGTTTTTTATCATTATAATAAAGCTACTGAATTACTGAAAATAACAGAAGAAAATAAATTACAACCCATATTTGATACTGCAAATGAAAAATATTTATTAGTGTCAAAACATATTTTTCATGAAGTATATAGTTTAGTTAAACGAAATAGGCCCATGGTAGATTAGATATAATGGAAGATATTGAACTACAAATTAAAAATACTGGAGTATGTGGGAATTGTTTACGTTCAAGATTTACTGCATTTAATATTGCAAAACATATTTCTAAAGAGATAAGTAATAAATTATTTGGAAATATCGCAGAACAACAAGCAAAGTTTTATATACTGATTAATGAAGCTAGCACAATTTTGAATAAGAAGTACTTTAGCTATCTCCTTACGTTGTAATATTAAGGAAGTTATAGAGCTTATTAGTGTATTTATTGACTTAAAATAAATTGACTCTATTGACGCTGTTACAATTTTTGATATATTAATGTCTACTTTGCATGAAAGTGGTTTTAGTAGGGATTAATTAGATCATAATCTAATAGCGTTTTTCTCAGATGATGCCACTAATATGTTGGGACACAAATCAGGAGCTGCAGCTCACTTCTAGAAAATTGTTCTGGAATCATTACTTGGCACTGTTTAAGTCACAGAACGCAGTTGGCTTTAGCCGATGCGATAAGGGGAATATCCCAAGTTAATAATTTTCAAATTTTGATAGCAAAAATTTACTGCTTTCATCAACAATCAAATAAAAATTGCATGCAATTAAGGAACATCGGCCAAGAACTGCAAATCTATGTTTAAAAAATTCTTGGTCCTCGATGGGTTGCTTGCAGTGCTCGAATATCAAAGGCCGTCTGGAAGGCTTACCAGCACTTTATTAACATTTTTCATAAGAAGCGAAAAAGAGTGAATTGAAAAAAGGACTTGAAAGCTTAATCGAGAAGTGACAGTAACCAACGCAGATAGAATAGTTCGGAGGTGCATAAGAGCACTGGAGCTGATGAAAGAAAATAAGGAAATTTATGAATGTTTATAATATAATCCAATCAGACGTTCGGTTGCCAAGAGGTATGTTAATTAAAGTTGCTAAAGACAACATGAAAAAATTGTGAGAGTAATTATTTGATATCAATTTTTAATGTATTGGATTCCTACTATATATGGCGAGGAAATGTTTTACTCTCGCCTTAGAAGACAAGAAACAATTAGAGGATTTATCCAAGCTATTGAAATTTTCTATCCCTAAAAATGATTTTCGGGAGTTGGTTGATAACAGAGATTTATCAAATCCACATATTCCGGAAATAATATAAGGATCTAGGAAAATTTCAAAAGTTGTTTCAGTTAGTTTGGCCGAAGTTGAACAAGCGTTCAGTGTGATGAAAAATATGTAAACTGAAAAAAGAAATTTCTTGTTGATTGAAAATATTTCACATTTTATGAGAATAAATCTGCTTGGAAATGCTTTAACAGATCGGGATGGAACACGATTTATAAAGTCGTGGCAACAACGTGGCCATCATAAAGCTGAAGATAGAAGAGCAAAAAATAAATGCGATAAAAATTATTTTGAAAATCAATAAGCTATCTGGTGCTTGTTGTAATACTAGCAGAGTTGGGCAAGTACTGAAGAAAAAGCACTTATGTACAAGTACAAGTACCGAAGGCCTGAGTAC
Organism: Dioctria rufipes; assembly: GCA_963924295.1. Lineage (NCBI taxonomy): Eukaryota > Metazoa > Arthropoda > Insecta > Diptera > Asilidae > Dioctria > Dioctria rufipes. The sequence continues at coordinate 73,148,762 of OZ002743.1, read as the reverse complement.
TTCAGCGTAAGTACAAGTACAGCATGTATGAAAAGTACTTGTAACTAAGTACTAAGTATATAAAAAGTACGGAGTACTTTTTGAAGTTCTGAGTACTTTTTGAAGTACTTTTTTAGAATCTTTGTATGTTAGCAGTAAAATAATGAAGTTTATCGAGTTCAATTAATAGATATTAATAAATAAATACCTTTTGAAAACTATAACCAGTGGCTATGACGTATATAATATGGACTGCTTACTTTTCATTTTTATGTGGGCGCAATTACTTGTGTCAAAAAGAGTTCTTACGTCGGTGCAAACATTGAAAAAATCATTGGCGGGAAATTGAAAAAGTGAGCATGCAGCTCGGAAAGTGATTTTAATAAAACGTTTAAAATTTCTTCTGCGTATGTAATGTATTGTCTTTTGTAAAACAGTTTTTATCAGTAACAACCCTAAATGATTAATTTAAAATATTGTATTTCGACGAATCCACTAATTCATTTGTTGTTTTCAGTTCTCTCTCAATTGGTGCTTAGACAGAAAGAGTCAGCAATACAAAAGTGAGCCCACTTTCTGCAGTGTATTTCTATAAACGTAGTCAGTCTATATTATACATATCAGTGGTTATCAAGTCGAGACATCGTCGATTTTATATTCGAGCGAGACGTTACTGGTTTTTGTTCTACTTGCCCAGTCTTGTTTGTATGTTATTAGTTTGCCTAAGGTTCTGCCTTGATGCGAGAGTGCGGCATATGCTTTGACAGTTCTTTGCCTGCTTTAAAACTCAACAAAGAGTAAAAATCTTGGTACTAAGTACAAAACTAAGTCTTAAGTACAAGTAAATAGAAGCAAGTACTTATGTACAAGTACTAAGTAGGGGCATTTCAAAAGTATTGAGTAATAAGTCTTAAGTAATGAAAATGTACTTAAGTAGTATTTAAATCTTTTTTACTTAAGTATTGCCCAGCTCTGAATACTAGTAATCTAATTCTTATCCTTAAAATTCTTGCTCTTAAATATAATTGCCCCAATGAGCTCGCTTATTGAATTTAGTTAGTTTTCTAAGCCTTTTGATGTATTTTCGTTAAATGTTCTCTTTCTTAATAACACTCTATGATCCAACGCTATAACGTAGCCTTATGTTGGAGGTTTTTTCAATAAATGTTCTTGTATTGAATTGTAATTTATTTTGTTTAATACTCGAAGAATTATTTAAGCCCAGTATAATGAAATGTTAGATACTTAACTGGATAAGCGAACCGTGATTTTTTTTTCTTATTTTAATGATCGTGATGTTTTCAAGCTGGAACGCAAAAGTTTAGCTGGCACCTTCCACCATAAGCACTCGCTAGCTCTGTATAATGTTGATTCGCGAACATGGTAATCCTCCCTCATAGCGCTAGAAACTTGAACCAAATTTCAAATAAAAGGATTAGACTTTTCCTTATTTTTCGCATTTGGTTGGTGGATGACTAGCGGCCATTTTCATTCTAAACAAAAGTTTATTTCCGTGACAAGCTACCCTCTTGAGCCATGCGAAGCCATTTTTCTTACAGGAACTGAGTTATTTCAATGCAGGAAATCAAGAAATAAATGTTGAAATTAATTTTTTTTTCTCCTCTGTAACCCACTCGGATGGTGGTGACTTAGGCCCCAGACTAAGGTAAAAATTTTTATATGTTTTTTTTTATTTTCTCAAAGATGTATTTGTTAAGAATGCTCTCACCAAATATTTTGAAGAAATTTGTAAAATTTGCGGAGATACGGCATTTTATGTAAACCGTTTAGTTTAGTTTGTATATGTTGAATTATCCTTCAGCAAAACTTTGAACGCGCTACAACTCGTTTATTTTTTGTAATATCTGGAAAATTACTGCATCGAAAGGATAATTCAAAATACAGGATATTAATGTCCTAAAGCGCAGGACTATTTTGTTGGCTAAAGTTTTTTCATACTCGGTATGTATTCCGTAATATAATGAAATATTCCTGAAAAATTATACGTTATATGTACTATAATACAGCATGGCATGTATAATACATAGGACATTAATTAATGTCTTCCTTAAGAAGAAAAAACTAGGTCAGTGGGCTACATTTCCTTTTATTGGAAATTCATCTTAAAACTTAAGGGGAGGGAGGAAAACTTTGATTCCTATACGCAGTGGTGTAGCTAGAGCTTTTGTCGCCTTGGGCGGTCCTGAATTTGCCGCCCTTTCTAACTTAACCAAAATCAAGAGTGGTTATTAACAATTATTGAACATAAATAAATAAATGGGTAGAACCATTTATTTGTTTTGTTTAAACAGATTATACACATAATAATAAAACGTATGTTGGTTCATATATTTTTTTTATGCATTTTTATTACAAAAGTCTTGAATGACATTCAGGCCTACCGGGGATTTCGATTCGATCAAATCTACATCAAATCGAATTTTTTCAAGGAGTATTTTCTACTGTTTAATACAATTGAATCGAAGATTTTCCAAATTCAATAAAAGGCAATTTCCGCTTATTTTTGATTGGCGCTGAAGAATATTCGACGTGATTAATTTTACTAGTAAAAAAAACTTGAACCGATCGAATCTAGATCGTATCGAATTCCCTGTTAGACCTAACTGTCAAAATTTATATTATCTGTTAGTTCTTTTTCTATGGACAGTATCGCTAGATTTAGTAATATTAAATCACTCATTGTGGAACGAAGATAATTTTTAATTAATTTTACTTTGGAAAAGTTCCGTTCACAATTACATAACGACACTGATGGTTATTGTTGGAGAATGTCTTCATAATATTAATATGTTGGGAACAGAGTCTTCCAACCTATATTTTTTGATAAATATTAAAAGTTCAAGAGGCCCTTATCCGCTTTTCCAACCTCTTGCTTGCTCTTGTACATCAGGTACACAGTATAAAATTGCACAATTGTTGCTTAGGTATTTTTCCGTAAAATGTAGGGAATATTCCCCTAAATTTTAGAAAATGTTTCCTAAATTTTAAGGAATATTTTCTACAATTTAGGCAAAAATACCTAAGCTTTGTGGCAACAATTTGTGAATTTTTTACAGTGTAGAGACAAGGGACCGAAAATAACTGGTATTTTGAAAATTTTAAACAAAAAAAGCTGGGATAAATCATGATCGTGGATTTTAGTGGAATATACCAAAAGATATCTCGTGAAACCCGTTTCGATTCCTGTAAAGGTTTTGAAAACTTAGCTTTTTATTAAAAAAAAGCTAAAAAAACAAAGCTGGAAATGCTTTTTATTTTATCTGGCAAAAATAAAAAGCCAGCTCGGCTTTTTATTTTTTCTGGCAAAAATATGAAGCTGAAAGTAACAGGTTTTGAAGTCGGAAGTATAAAAAGCCAAGCTGGCTTCTTATTTTCAGGGACAGAATCAGTTATGAATTTTTACCAAAAAAAAGCTTAATTTACTTGTTATTCCTGGCCGGTAATAGTTTTGAAGCTAGAAAAGCAAGCGCAACGGCTTGATACTTTTTTTCGGTAAAAATATAAAAAGCGAACCCAGCTTTTTATTTTTCTAGTCAAGCTGGCTTTATATTTTTGAAAGATGAAATAAAAAGCCTTTCCAGCTTGGTTATTTTAGCTTCAAATTATTATCGGTCAAGAACAACAGGTAAAGTTGGCTTTTTTCGTAAAAAGTCCTTGGTAGAAACGTAAAGTTCTGGATCCTTTTCCTTTCAATATGAAACTGTTCCTCGTCAATGTTAATAAAGTTATTTACTTGACATTCAAAATTTTCATTTAAAAGATTAGATGGTATTAGGCACGAATTCTACGCTGCAAGGACATGTAGTTGCTCAAACCATACTTTTATTTCTTGTATAACTCTATCAAATGACAAAAACATTTCTCTTTGTATTTCATCTTATAAAGATAGACCCACGTCTCGCGAATCTTCACCACTCGTAATTTTTTTTCCTTCGACGCTCAGTGAATATCTCCAACTTTTCACAATTTTTTTGGCTGTTGTAACTGCTTTTTGCACGAGGGTGTCCCTTTGTCCAATGATATATATTTGTAAAGAATTCAGTTTTAAATCACATTAGCCGCGTTCTTTTTTCGTGAACCGGATCAAAGGAGATTATCGATTGACGTCGGTGTTAAAATCGGGTATAAATTTACATGATTTTCTAAATTCATTAGAAATCATCACATTGCCAAGGTTTTGTAGGGTAAAAACTTCAAAATTTGAACCAAACTTTATTCAGGCTCTATTTTGACGTTTTCTGAAGATTGAAATCATGCCAATTTTATAATTCTCCTAATATGTAAAATCATATCTACATACAGACATTTTTTAGAAGCAAATCAATTTGAAATTTCCAATAAACCGGATCAATATAAAAAGACGCAGGTATTGATACATATTTAATCCCTTTGTTTGCCGGTATTGTTGTGCTTCATTAATTTTCAAAAATGGAGGTAGCACAGAAAACAAAAGATTGCATTGAGTTGAGTAAAAATCCTGCACAGACAAGAAATATATACAGATATCGACGGTAGTACTAAGAAAAGTGATGTATGGAAGAGCTCATAGCAAACCTCAATAACTCACTGATCTCGGCTAAATATATCATGGGTACGAACCAAAAATATTTTTCAATATAGGCAAAAATTCATTTCTTTCTTAGAATTAAATCGACCATATTTCTTCAGAATTCGTGTGCATTATTTGTGGCTGCTGAAGACGATTCGAATAAGTTGTGTGTCTTGTCTGGGCAGTCTCGGTTTCGTGGAAGTTGGATTGATTTTGTTGCTTGCTTGGGCTTGTCAGCTAAAATTTTTTATGAGCGTAGATCTAAGTACATCAGCGCGGATTTTCATCTCAGGCCTGTATAAATTGTTTTCAATTTAGGAAATAATTGATTTATTTCTTAGAATTGAAATTGACCATATTTCTTCAGAATTCGTGTGGTTTATTTGGTCCGAACAAATTCTGTCTACTGTCTTGAATGATTATTTTACTGCGAGGGGTGGGTAGGTGGAGTTAAACAATGAAAGATTTACTTCTTTTAATAGTTGGATATGCATACAAAATTACAAACTTTAACGAAATTTATTGGCATGGGTACAAATCGCATATCTAGGGAAATAACGCCAAAGCGGCTATCACTAATCGGCACAGCCAAATTAGATTTTTTGGTTTCCGTATTTAAGAGAATTGCAAATTTTAACAAAACATGGACTCGAAAGATATTGTTTAGCACATCAGAAAAGTTTTGAATATGATAAGTATTTGTTGAGGTACAAATTTCATTGAAATTTCATTAAAATTGTAAGTAGGGAAAATGTCCGACATACCAGTAGGATTAGTAGGAAGTTAATGCAAATCGACGACAAGATGCGAGTGCACAGTGAAAGTTCAACTAACTCCAATAAATTCAGTTCGTGGAATGCAAAGAACGACAGGGCGTAGTTTAAATACAGTCAAAGAACTCTCAGCGGTTTCGACTCCCTGTCCCTGCCTAGTCGTGAAATATGAAAATAAATATCGGGACGACGGGATTCAAATTTCAAACTAAGAGTAAGAGCAAAAAGTTTGTTGTATTGTACAGAGTGCAAGTTATTGAAAACAATAATGTCTTTATCTCCCCCCCCCCCCCCCCCCCCCACCGCTCTTCCAGGAACACCTTTTTCAGCATGCAAGACGGTAGACAGAATTTGCTCGGATCGTCTCTACCAATAAAACACACGAATTCTGACGAAATATGGTCGATTTCAGACAGAAATCTGCGCTGATGTACCTAGATCTACGCTCATAAAAAATTTTAGCTAACAAGCCCAAGCAACCAAATCAATCCGACTTCCACGAAACCGAGACTGCCCAGACAAGACACACAACTTATTCGAATCGTCTTCAACAGCCACCAATAATGCACACGGATTCTGAAGAAATATGGTTCATTTAAATTCTAAGAGAGAAATGAGTTTTTGCTTATATTGAAAAATATATTTGGTTCGTACCCATGATATATTTAGCCGAGATCATTGAGCTATTGAGATTTGCTATGAGCTCTTCCATACATCACTTTCTTAGTACTACCGTCGATATCTGGGTATTTCTTGTCTGTGATTCCAGCGTCTGATCTCGTTTTAATTAGTTTCTTCCTCAGATGTCAATTTTTCCAAAGCACTGAAAATGTTTAATAAATATTTTTTACAACAGTCATCGCATAACCTCTTCTGGTCCAATCAGTTTCTACACCGCGTTTAACATCTTCACCAGTAACAGAAACTATCCAATTTTGCAAAAAAAACAAATTTTGAAAAAAAAAAAAATTAATCAAATTTACCTAAAAAAAACAAATTTTGCAAAAAAAAAATTAAATTGTGCAAAATTTGATGATTGACTGAAAATAACTCCAGTCGACCTCCAAAGTAAATGAAAAATCTGCCGAAATATTTTCTGTAAATTCATAAGAAGAAATGTTTATTGCTCGTTTCATTGCTCATTAAATTGCAGGGGTGGACTAGTTATATAAAAAAATTTACGAAATTCAATAATAAAATTCATTTAATTACTTTAAATTCCCCAAGCAGTCAAAATGACTGCTTTTGGGCAATTGGGGGGGGGGGGGATTAAATACAACTACAACTAAATGCATTTGTATCATTACAAAAGGCGCTTTCGGCAAGCACATTCTCAGTGAGACAAGTGAAATATTCTCAGTTGGCTCACTGAGACTGCACTTTCGGTGAACTGTCTCAATTCCATATTGAGCAGCTACCAATTTCGAACACATCCACTGAGCAACTGAGACAAGTGAAACTGAATTTTCTTATCTCAGTTGACTCAGTTTCGTTATTTTGTGATTTTAATTAATAATTAAAGCTTAGTGACCTATTGGAATAAACTAACAACACTTTTATCAATTTATTACTATCTATTTTATGTGTTCAAAATTATTTAAATGTCAATATTGGCAAATCAGCTGATTGGTTTGAACTGAGACAACTGAGACGATTGCTCAAAGTTTTGTCTCAGTTGTCTCATCACTGAGACAGTGCTTGCCGAAAGCCCCTAAAGTCTCCAAATTCTAAGAAATTGTATCGTTATAGACATAATTTTTTTTTTAAACGAAATTAAAAAGGAATCTAGTGTTAAGGAAATCTCTTCTTACTTGCTAACTTGCTCATAAGTTAAATTTGCAACCACCATGAGATAACAACGTATTGGCGATGTCCATTACCGATGAGGGCTGTGTTTACAATAACAAGAATGGCGCTAAAGAAAGTATTAACAGCTGGTGTTCGTTTTTATAAGTGATTAAGCTTACCCTTATTACAATAAATGATTCTGTGGATTACAACATTATTATGTTATTATTTTAATTATTAAATAATTTAGACAGAAATATAAAAAATGCCGCCCCAAGATATGTGCCCCCCCCCCCCTCTAGTACGCTACTGTTTATATGTTTTTTGTCAACTCTACATTTTGCGATTTTGGCTCGTTTTCGCACCTTCAAAGGCCACATTTCGTACCAGAACCTTTTTTACCGAATCAATACTTGAATTTTATTGTGAGAAGATAGTGATTTCTTTCGTCTTTCTATCATCCAATAACAGTGCTTTCGTATTAAAACAAGTATCACAAAGTCAAGGGTTTTTAATCTATGCTCTTCACAAATTTGAATATTGAACCAATCGAGATAATGTTTATTAGTTACCAAAATGCAAAGCTCTGAAATCGTTACTTTATGTTTTTTTTTCGTGAAAGTTTTCTTTAAAATATATATGAAAACATTTAAAATGTAATAAACATATTTTGACAAACTTATTCGTTGCACTGTTTCACTTTATGGAGCTAAACGTTTTAAATAATATTAAATAGTCTGTTTGCATTTTCATTCCCCTAGTGTTGTCTATTAATATTCTAACGATATTTTTTGCAAGATAATTTTTGCATCATTTTGAAGGTAATATATCCCGAAAAGTACTTAGCTGAATTTTGTTCAATTAAATCTAGATTGAAAAAGTCTAAAGCATTTTCGGTTTGCTGGACAAATTCTTGTGGTTTATCAGCCATTTCATTTGCTTCTTTGGGAAAATATGTAAATTTTTTGTCTCTACTTCGATTTTGGTTAATTTCCGTTTTCATTACTTTTATCTAATATTTGATCAGAAAATATGGTATCAGGAATTTAGTTGGGTACGTATTGAAGCCTCCCTTTGAAAGTAAGAGAGAAAATGAATTTTCTAAAATTTCCTGGTGGTGACATTAGTAGTCTCGCGGTTATGCGGTATCACCGACGATATGTAGAGATGACATTTCGTGCGAAAGCACTATAAAACGTCTCATATAAGTGCAAAAAAAAATTAGAGATACACATATGTAGATGCTGGTAGGTCATTTCACATAGTGGCTGTTGGTGTCTCAAGAACAATTTTTACAGCTGTTAACCATTTTAGTTCACAAAAATTCAAAATGATTTTGCCGCATAAATCGTTCTTCTTGCTTCGATTTTGAAACGACAATAAATTCGCTTTCATTCAAAAACACAGGCAGCTCGATAATGAGGCAAAGCTCACCGCCATGTAATACACCATATACAAATTAGTATAGGGAACACCTTTCGGGTAAATGTTTTCGAAGACTCAATTTAATTAGGTGTCTAACAAAAATAGTAGTTTACCTATTTTGGTATCTGCGAAGGTCCTAACCAAATGTCTTGTCCTAAAAGAAAAAAAAAAGAAAAAAACCCCAAAATAAACTGTTAAAGCGACTCTCTAAAGGACAGTGAAAAAATGTCAGCAATATGTAAAGGTCGTTAAACTATCTTCTCTAATTGTAGCCCTATTCTTAGGAAGGACAAGTCCTCAACATGTTACGGAGTCGTAGTCTTTCATTGAGTATTATAGACAAGTACAAAAATTCCAGGAAAGTGAAGAAAAATCAGTTTTTATCTCTGCATTGAAACCCACTGGTCCAACAGAGTGGGAGAGTTTTTTTGAAAGTTCAGATATTGACCGGTTATCATCGTATTTTATTCTATAATAGCAAAGGTATCCGTATGTACCTACATAAAAATTGGACTACTCATATATAAATGAACCCAAAACACGAAAGTTATAAAGTTAAGGTATATTTCTTTCCTTGGACTTAATAAAAGAACCATTTCGTGTTGTTCTCCTTTTTACGATCTAAATACGCTTAAAAAAAGGAGTCTATTACGGGAAAAGGGACAAGCATTGTATAATAAAAAGATATAAATAGATAACTTGAATTTCAAAATTGTATTCTAACGCGAAAATTGTGAATAAAAAAAATTATGCCTGGAACTGGAATAACGATCTGAAATTTACCTCTTATAGTGGGAGGAATATCATGATTGAATTAATTAAATGGCTTCAATGAAACCGTTCGGATACTTCTTAGCAAACAAAGATTTAGGTCATGGAAAATATTAGAAAATCACGTAATTTATAATTAGAAATTAAAAGTGCAGCTTTAGTGTCGATAAATAATAAATTATGGAAGGATTATTCACTCCAGCAACTGTGGGTACAGAAAATGCGAATAAAGATATCTTTTTAGAACATTAAGTAACCTATGTAAGATTGTATATACCTGCGGAATTTATTTAGGACATAAATTTAAGAATAGGAGAAGGTGCTGTACCTTGGTACTATTTTTGAAATAGTCTTTTTTTTTTTTTTTGTAAAACTAATGAGAGAAATCTTAAGCAACCAATAATTATAGATTGTCTAACCCATAACCTTTCTAATAATAGTTGAATATGCAGTAAAAAATTTATATTTCCATCATTATAATCCAAAGGTAGGTATAGGAAGAATAAAACTCCAACACGTTCAATTCTTTATCACTGGAAAATATTTACTTTCTTTCCGACTTTCTTTAAAGTGCAATACATTCACATTTGTCCGGTAAACTAATTCCCAGAATAACTTCAGTATCATCTGTTGATTAGTAAAATCAGATAAAAGTGCGTTTATGTAGGTGGTAACTACAGTCCGTGTGGAAAATAAAATGACCAAGGTACACACATGTCCAAGGTACCTACAGCATCTTCCCCTATTTTCAGTAAATAAAGTATGTAAGGAAGAATTTTGTTTTAAACTGCATTTGCTCATTAGTTGGAAACACATTTTCGATTTACTCCGACATGATATTGTATCCTAGTAACTGGTTGAAGCCTATCTTGTAGTATCGCCCATTATTCATAGCGTAACATGAATATTTTGTTTGTTCATAAAGTTTTCGCATCAGATCATTCCCTTATATTTGTTATAGTGTGGGACTTTTTATACCCTAGATAAAATCTAAAGAGTATACTAAGTTTGTCATTCCGTTTGTAACACCTAGAAATAATGATGGTATAGCAAAATGGATTAGACACCATGCATAAAATTGAAAGTTATTTTACATGTCCGCCCATCCGTCTGTCCGTCCGCACTATAACTTGGGAGCGCGTGTGCCTAGAGGGCTGAAATTTTTTTTTTAAGTTCGAAAATGGGACAAATCGGGTAAGTTCTTCGTAGGGTTGCCATACAAAAATTTCGTTTTTCACTACATATTTGGACCCTACCTGAGGACGCGTCAATGTCGAGAGCTGATATGTTATACATAATATTTTCATGAAAATAGTAAATATAATTTTAAAAGTGGACTAAATCGGGCAACTCCTTCTTGGTGTTGCTATATATAAAATTTAGGATTTTACGTATACTGTGAAAACGATAAATTCTGTACGGTTTTAATGCACTGAAAAGTTCTTCAGAATGTGAAGTTCTATAAAATTGGTTATAATCATTTTTTCTGTACGACGAACCGTGCTAGAAATGTATGCGAAAAACCAAACTTGCACAGATGAGTGACCATACGAAATGACATACAGGCAGTCATCTAGGGTATCATAAGACCAATGTCTTAGACCAATTCTAGCTTTTTTTCTTATTTGGTTTTATTTTAATGTTTTTAAGTTTAGCCTCTTCTTTTTAAGGATTATTTGAAGCTCCGAAGTTCCACTATTTCAGCAATAGGTGCTTCCCTCGATGGCCCTCTGCCCGTTCAAAGAACAAAAAAAACAATAAACATTTCATTCCATACGAAACCGATTCCATTGGAACCCGGCCATTTCTGATTTTATTTTGATGAAAAAATAGTTCACTCAAATTTTTTTGTTTCCATCTACCATGCCCCCCCCCCCCCCCCCCCCTTTCCACTAATAGGGTTAGAAATTACGTGATTTTACAACGAAACCTTAAATAAAAAAAAAACATGTTTCAAGAATGGAGTAACCGATTTCTTCATAAAAAAATATAGCAGGACTGAACGAAATTTTTGTATTTTATTAATAGTATTTTAATTGCATTATTTACTATTAAAGATTTCTAGCACTTCTATTATATTTTTATTTTCAATTATATGACAAAAATTCTGGTGATGCTTGACCTCTTTTTACCCTAAGTAACATAGTATTGGAGCATTAAATTCAGAGCATATTAGTCCTCATGTTTTCTGAAATTTCATAAATCCATCTTGTGTTTAGAAGTCAGTCCTCTTACCTAGCTGAAAATTATAATTATGTGCCTTCCTACCTCTTCCAGAAACTGCACTTGCGTGAATTGTCAGTTTGGGTTTGGATTGTTTTTCGATTCAGAGATCAGAAAATAATACAACTTTGTATTGTCAGTGATGGATTAAGTGTTAGCCTAAAGGTCCCATATCTGGAATTTTGAGTTTGCGTGGGTATTTTTGTATTGAGTAATTGAACAATATATATAGTAACTCGAAATAAATGAAATATTTAATATTTTTAAAAGCAGTGTTGTAAGAGCGAGTCGGGCTCGCACAATCAGGGTTTCGTACCATAACTTAATCAACGAACAGTCGATATATATATATTTGAATCTATAATCTAAATTTGTCTGTGACAATTGAAAATGATTGAATTGTGCTACATTGTTCTGGAACATTAAGGTAAATATATTAACAATTTTATTTCTATCTAGCGGGAGAATGCTAGGGTGGGGGGCATCAAAGTTTGATTTAGTACATTTTGGAAAATTTAGTATAAAACCGAATTCCTTAGGTGCTGAGAAGAAGTTTGAATACCCAGACTCTACACTCGGAGGCTTAAATAGTTATTTATAGCCACCCCAATACTCACTTCTTTAGTATTTCCCTCTTTTTTATTCGAACTGAGGTACTAGATTTTTCGCACCTTAGATCGGCTCTAACTCGGTAGCTTTATGTCCGATCTGATCGCCTCAGCTAATTACCAGCTACAATTCGTAGAAGAAATTTTTGCTTTGCATTCTTTTAGGGTAGGGGGGGGGGCAGGAACCCTCGGCGGGGGGGTACTTCCCATACCGCATGTTGCATATCGAATTAAACGTCTCGCCGAGTACTATCGGGCGATGTATATTTCAAACGTGATTTTAAACTTGACAGCAGAAGGCAGCTGGGTTGATGTCTTATCAGCTTGCATGCAAGTTCATGTAAAAAATGGTATATTGGAAAAGTATAGCAATAAAGGAAGTATCAGAATGATAAAAACCCAAGGAAAAATGAAGAGGAAGGTGTTGGTAAATGATGTAATGCAAATGATCCTAGAAAATTTTATTTTCCAGGTATAGATCTATGAATTTCTCTCAAGCATTTCCGCCATATTGAAAACAATATAAATGTCAAATTACTATCTCCCAGCTGCCACAATTTTCGATCATGCAAGTTCGCTAAAAGTTGCATGGCAGTTGGATTACACGTGCAAGAAGTATGGCTGTGCAAGTTGCATGTAATTGCAGGTGTAACCCCCGGGTAAGCGACAATGACACCAGACAACAAGGAATAGCACGTTTCTGTGGCAACGCTACTTCGGTTAGAGATGAACTGATTTTGAATTTTTTTCTCTACTTAAATAATTTTTTTAATATTATGTGAGATAACTAAAAATTAAATTAATTTTCTTTATTATATTGTTTATTCAACATTTGTTTTTTTTTTTAAACATAATACTCCTTTATTTCGACTTACCGAAAATGTCCGAAAGTAATGCCACATAAGCAAAAACACATGGTTTTACACGAGTTAGTGTTTACGTCTAAAGCAAGCGGGGTTATTCTCGGATAGGATTAATCTTTACACAGAAAATAGGGTTATCCTCGTGGTATCTCCAGGCCAATATCACTTTTGCGTCCACCTGTTTGAATATAATTGAAAATGATAATACAATAGTGATTAAAACAAATGATATAAAGGTGGAAGCACAATACTCCGTAACGTATTTACTAATGTTACAGAGCAATGTAGCACAATTGACTCATTTTCAGTTATCACAGACAAATTCGGATTTACATTTAAATATACTTAAATTCGGTTGTTGGACTGTTCGCTCATAAAGTTTTGGTAACGAACCCTGATTGCGCGAGTTCTACTCAATAATCAGCTACTGTTCTGCTCTAGAATATTTAATATTACTAATGGTGATGGGAAAAACGCATCCCGAGGTATCCTTCCAAATACATAGAGTCTGTGCCTATATTTTTCCTTCATTCTCGAGTTCGACAGCATCGTATGAACTTGAAATTTTAATATGGTTAAGAAGTCTAGAATAGTCCAGAGATATTACTTTCGCGAAATGCGAAATGCAACAAAGTGCTGGTTTTTCGTCGATTTTTTTTTTTAAATATATGAAGCAATCACTGGCTCCTTAAACATTGAATAGTCATGGTTACTTAAAAGATATGAAAAAGAATAAAACTATTACAAAATATTGCAACTAGTGAAAGTAATTTAACAAAACGAAAAAACAACTACAATTCAAAGAACACAAAGTACATTACAAAGAAAAGGGAACTAATTAGCATTCCTTTCGTTTTGTAATTTAGCGCAAATAACAAAGGTTTTCCTCATAAAGTCAGGCAATTGGTTACTCTCTGTAATATAATTTCTTAAGAATTGTCATTGTCAGGATGAATATTAAAAGAAAGCGATCACAACTACCACCTTGATTTTCCTTCGTATTATTGTATTGCGGTAAGTAATATCTCGTCATTCAATTGAGTAATTAAAGAATAAAAGAAGAAGAAAATCGTAATTTTTTGTTTTCCAATTAGAAAGAGAAGAACAATTAAGCGAGATAGAGAAAATAAAAAAAAAAATTCGTGAATTCAGATTTAACACTCAATTAGTAGTGTTATGCCAGATTCAGAAAGAGATAAAAAATATAGCAAACGTGCTCTAGGTCTAGGTTGGATTAGGTTAGATTAGGTAAGAAGGGTTCTGCCACAGGTTTCTAACCTGCTTCATTTAGATCTTCAACGAATCCATTGTATCCCTTCGGGATTACTTATTTGAATCTACATCATGAAACATTTGAGCTCTTTACTTTGCAGCACTGCCAGATTTGAAAAGAAGTAACTACCAAGTAGCCTACTTTTTTTATTCATCAGAGTTGGGTCGCAAAGTAAGTGTTCGATCGCTTCGATTTCTTCTAAATCCTTACGGCTCCTGCAGAAATCGTTCGCCGCTATTCCCAGTTTATTGGCATACCCCAAGGACCCGTCATGACCCCTGCTGGATTTCTGGTATCAGTTCTACTTCCATTATGGAACTCTCTTGTTCTCTTCCTGTCATATGCAGGCCATAATTGTCTCGCAATACGTTAGGTTTGTCTGTTGACGGATCGGGGGCCTGCCTTTTGATGAACGCAACTGATGATGTACTCTTTTAGAACTCCGAACGGAATCCTCACATAAGCTAGTGCTGCAGAGCTATCCATTTCAGAGCCTAGCCTAGACTAGCGGTAAATGGGAGCATAATTACATGAATCCGAGAGAAATCCTACAGGAGGTGTGGGAGGAGTGCTCTTTTTTGGCTCTCTCTTGACATGAGTATAAAGCGAGCATTGAATATTTTTATTCTAAAGTTATTACTCCCTTATACCTTTCTCAGGGAGGACTCGCATATATTTACACTTATGGTGGGCATCACTGCATTGACACCCCCACCAAAAGTTAGGAAAGGTGTTTGGTAGTCTATTTTATTCCCCTACAATTACTACATTCAGTCTATCTTCTGGAGTATATTGGAATATCCAAAACTCCTCTCCATCCACCAACCCCTCGCTCATAGTCTCACAGTGCAGTAGAGATGTAGCGACAATAAATCAAGCATGAGCTCCACTGACGGAATCCGCGTGGTGTACAAACACCCAGTTATGCCCAGGCAAGCAGCTTTCTGGATTTTTGACAGCATATCCAGGTTATAAGTCTCCGCGAGTGTCATCCACCAGACCGTGGCGATGACTGATTTAGATATACTTCAATAATAATAAATGTAGCATTCTCAGATTTATTTAATACATTAACAAATGAGTTTAAGCTTTAAGTAAATAAACTTAAACCTTGAACAAATTATTTTAATTTTAAATTTAAGGCTAACCTCGAGCAAATGATTTTAAACTCTTAACAAATATATTTAAACCGTTAACTGCTAACGAAAAGACTTAACTTTTAGCAAATATGACGGGTTTTCCAATAAGAGGTGTTATTTTGATATCCAAAGAAAAATGTCAATTTTTGAGATAAATGATCGAATCTTTATTTCATTATAAAGAGGAAGGTATGTCGTTAATATTGGAAAATAACATCAGCCAAATGACCACCACGACCACGCCTACAGGACCATATCCTTTTCATGAAATTTTCCATAACCAAATCGCAAAGTGGCTGCCCTAAGTCCTCGATAGCCTCACGAATTCCATCTTTGAGGTCTTGAATCGACGCTGGGCTGTTGGCGTAGACTTTCTCTTTCACGTGGCCCCAAAGGAAGAAGTCGCAAGGTGTTAAGTCACAAGATCTCGGTGGCCAATTGTGATCACCTCTTCGAGAGATAACACAGTCCGGAAACTTTTCCCGTAAAAGATCAATGGTTTCGTTGCTTGTATGGCACGTAGCGCCGTCTTGTTGAAAGTAAACGTTGTCCAGATCAATACCATCCAATTCCGGCCATAAAAAATCATTAATCATCTGTCGATAGCGCAATCCATTCACCGTAACTGTTGCTCCAGCATCATTTTCGAAAAAGTAAGGTCCAATGATCCCGCGGGACCATAAACCGCACCAAACAGTCACACTTTGAGGATAGAGAGGCTTTTCAACAATAACTCTTGGGTTTTCCGAGCCCCAGATGCGACAATTTTGCTTGTTGACGAAGCCATCGAGGTGGAAATGGGCCTCATCACTAAAAATGAGTTTTCGATGGAATTCCGGATCATTTTCATGCATTTCAAGGACCCAATCAGCAAAGACTCGACGTTGTTGATGATCGGCCGGCTTGAGTTCTTGTGTTAACTGAACTTTATAAGCCTTAAGACCCAAATCTTTATTCAAAATACGGTGTAATGACGTTTGTGGAATGCCTAATTCCAAAGAACGACGAGGAATGGACAAACCTGGGTTTTCTTCAACACTTTCGGCTACAGCAGCAATATTCTCGGCTGTGCTTGAGCGACGTGTACGGGTTTTATTCTTTACATCACTAACTTGTCCCGACAGCTCGAATTTTTCTACCAATTTCTGTATTGCGCTCCGACAAGTTGCTTCACGACGACCCAAAAATGTTCGAGTTTTACGAACCGTCTCTGCCACATTTTCACCATATTTATAGTGAATTTTAATAATTTCAATGCGTTGTTGAATCGTGTATCGTTCCATTTTTATTAATGGCGTAGTTTCTACTTGTCAAATGTCAAAAAATGACATCTACCGAAATAGCGGGCTAATTAAAATAACACCTCTTATTGGAAAACCTTTTATTTAAACTATGTATATGTTCAGTGCTAGCTGACATGAGTAGAGAACATAATCTTCTGTCAGTGATCGAAGATAGCCTACAACAAACCACACCTAATGATTGTTACAACTATATAATAGATATGGTTTTACTTATTCCTAAGGCAATGAATAGTCAACCGTTGTATACATATACATATAATAAGTATTGCAGATTATATACGCACTCAATATTTGATAAATAATTGCATGAAATGCTTACTTAACTTGAAATAAAATATTTTGAATATAATTTTGTTAAGAGTTTAAATATATTTCCTAAAGATTTAAGCCTTTTTGTTAACAGTTGAAACTTATTCGTAAACGGTTTAAATATATTTGTTAAGGGTTTAAAATCATTTGTTTAAGATTTAAATGTATTTGTTAACAGTTTAAAAAAATCCTTTGTTCAAGGTTTAAATTAATTTGCTTAAAATTTAAACTCATTTTGTTAATGGTTTATATAACTCTGAGAATTCTATATACAGTCATACCCCGGTTAACGTTGCCCCGAACAACGTTGTTTCGCTGCAACGTCGGTCAGCTATGATAACCATACCCCACTGTAACGTCCTGTTGCTTCGATGTAACGTTTTTTTTAAACCGTTTTTTCTATACTAATGCTGAGCAGGTGGTGAAAATTTGTTTTTGTACATTAATTTTCATTTATTTCCAATTACTGAAGTTTGTTTTAATTATTGTTTGTACAAGAATAATTTAGCTAGTTGTGTTTTGTGTCCTTCTTTTCATATTTAGTTTGACATAGTTTGTTTAATTTATATATATTTTACTGTAACTATTCACGTAAGTATATTTTATATATGTATGTAAGTAGTCACCACTACTCAGTTTCATATTTTATTGACAGTATATATCATGCCCAATAATAAATGTTGCTAGTGCGAAGAAAATCTAAAGAAATCATTTAACTTTAAAGGTTAAACTAGATGTCATCAAACGGGTTGAAACTGGTGAACGAGTGGTGGATATAGCAAAACATCTTGGTATTCCACCAACATCTATAAGAACCATTATTAAAGATAAAGACAAATACAAAAAATATGTCATAGATGCAGTACCCATTGAATCATAATCGATAAAATCTAGAAGCACTATCATGGTAAAAATGGAAAAACTTTTGTTGATATGGAATGAAGATCAGACTCAACGTAACATGCCTTTAAGTCAAATGTTAATTCAAGAAAAGGCTCTTCATATTTACGATGATTTAAAAAAAAAATAATGGGGGACACTTGCGAAGGACAAACGTTCAGTTCAAGCCGTGGTTGGTTTGATAGATTCAAAAAAAGATCTGGTATTCACAACGTTAAATTGTTAGGACAAGCAGCTAGTGCTGACAAAGAAGCTGCATTCGAGTATCTGAACAGATTTAAAGAGATAGTCGAAACAGGTAGTTGCAGTCCCCAACAAGTATTTAATGTTGATGAAACTGGACTATTCTGGAAATAAATGCCAACCAGGTCCTTTATTGCGCAAGATGAAAAGGTAATTTCTGGACATAAGCCTGTAAAAGATAGGCTTACTTTACTGCTTGGAGGTAATGCCACAGGTGATTTTAAGCTTAAACCAATGCTGGTTTATCACTCCGTAAATCCTAGGGCTCTGAAAGGGCATATTAAGAACAGATTACCAGTATTTTGGAAGGCAAATAAGAAGGCTTGGGTTACTAAATGAATTTTCCAGGAATGGTTTGTTGAATATTTTTGTCCTACAGTCAAAACGTTTTGTACCAATAACAATCTGGCAAATAAAATATTACTGATACTAGATAATGCTCCTGGCCATCCAAAAGACTTAGATGAACTATCTGAAGGTACGGTTAAAGTTGTATTTTTGCACCCGAATACAACATCAATATTACAGCCTATGGATCAATGTGTAATTGCTAATTTTAAGCATTATTATCATAAGTTTTCATTTTCCAAAGCTCTAAATGCCACTGACGGTGACACTGGCATGAATCTGAAACAGTTTTGGAAAGAGGTTAATATTAAAAGCAATCAATTTAATTGAACAAGCATGGAATGCAGTATCGCTAAATTCCATGCTCGGTTCTAGGAAAAATATATGGCCAGAATACGCTGATGATTTCAGAAGCTTTGTAGAAACTACTGCTGATATTCAACAGGAAATTGTGTCACTGGGAAGACGTCTGGGTTTTACCGATTTGGATCAAAATGATATTGTGGAGTTAGCTAATCTCATAATACTGAATTAACAAATGAAGAACTAATTGAATTGGACAAAAGCAATTTGGAGGATAAAGAAGATGATACGGATGGAGCTGAGGCTAAAAATTTTAAAATGGAGGAACTTAAGGATGCATTAACATATCTTGAGAAAGCTAAAGATATATTTGAAAGGTGTGATCCAATATTAGAACGATGCTCCAAAGTAAACAGAGAAATTTATAGTGCGGTAAGATCTTATAGAGAGTTGTACGATAACAAAAAGAAGCCTTCAGTACAGGTTACATTGCATCAATATTTTAATAACGCGCCGAGGAACGTTGAACCAACGACTAGCCGTGGGTCATCCGCAATAACTATTTTTAGTTATTCATGCGAATCGTCTGAAGAGAGCATATAAGCTCAATAAATGTTTTTTTATTACTTTTAATTAATTTAATAAAAATTTTTAGTTTTTGAATTTTATATTCTTATATATTTTCCCTATAATAATAGTAATCAAGTGTTTCTTCAAATGAATTTAATAATTTTTTAAGGTTTGAATGTAAATACCTACTAGTACATATACTATACATTTTGTATTTTTATATTTAATTAAACAAAAAATTGATTTTATTATAAAATCATTTTATTCTAATAAAGATTAAAATCTAATTTTCACAATCCTTATTTTTTAAATCTCTAATAAATGCTCTAATATTTCTTAATTATGTAAATTGGTATATTAGCAGTATTTTTTCTATCAGGATATTTAATTGCCCCGTATAACGTTGTTTCGGTTAACGTCGCATTTTTCTGGAACCATTTAACAACGTAAACCGGGGTATGACATAATTTTATTTGCTTGCACTAGTTAAAACCAAAACTATTATAAATCCCTTATTTTTTTTCTATCAATTGAATGTACTTATGAAGGTTATGCCACTTTTCTTTGAATCTTTATGAAACTTATTATTCCATTTAGGTTAATTTGATTGTATTCTTTAAAAGGTTTTTTTCCTGACTTAGAATACAATAAATATGACAGTAACGCTATATTACCATTAATAGGTATATATTTATAGCATTCATTTAGTTAGATAGAACTTGTCCTTCATTCTGTTTTCGTGACCAAATTAAGTTAAGGACCTTTTAGAGGTATAAATTGAAAAAATCTAATCATTAGCAAATTTTTAATGATTTTTGTTCCGAAATTTTAAAAACTTTAAATCGTTTTCCTGTAAAGTTTATATTTTGTCGCTTATCCCATTTTGCCTTCTTAAATGGCGTCGATATGTTTCACATATATTATCCATAATCCATAATTAATTATAAAGTTATTGATTTGAAAATAAAATCTATTAAAAATTTCTAAATAAAAACAAATAAAAAGAATCATTTTTTCTCTCCCAAGATATTAGAATATTTCGTCATGCATAGCATATAAACATCTCTACCATGCGCCACATATTATTATGTATACCCACCTACAAGTCGCAACACACCCACTTCATTTCTAATATAAAAATGTGGAATGAAATTGGAAAAAAAAAATAACATGCCCATCTATCTCCCAGACTCGACATCATCAATTTACTTCGTATTCACATAAGATAACCAACCGAGTATTGAACAAATTTGCTGCATGCATGGCTCCTGTATCTACGGGGGTTCCACTTAAGGGATACCTACTTAATACATCACAAACAAAGTAATTAACGAAATCATCGTTATATTATCAAAAATCCATATCAAATGAATAATCAGAAATCCATTAAAGTTGATAATCATGATAATTTGCCATGTGTAATGAAAATTACACAGAAATTATGTCGCTACGTCGTAAAGATATTTTTTGTTTTCCTTAATTTAAAGAACAAAAAAATAAAATAAAAACAAAAACAAGGACATTAAAATTAACTACTACTAGGTAGTAGGTACAATTCTTAGTTCATCCATCCATCAAAAAATAATACACTGCAACAAAAAAATGTTGCATCAAATGTTTTTACGTGACGTCAGTGTTGTCCTCTGCAACAACCTTGAGATTATTCTTATCCGTCAGTAAATTTTTTCTTTGCTATTCTTCCTACCTGACGTGACATTCTTAAGGTGATCTTATTGCTTTTTAAAGGTGAGACACATAATGGATTTATTCTTTTGCGTCTTACTATTAGTATAGTAAGATATACGTGTGGGGTAAAAAAAAAAAACAAAAAAAAAACAATCTGATTTTCTATAGTTTTATCAGATAAATATCTGGCGCATTTCTGGCGTCGTCGTCGGTCTGCTCCCCAAACTCCTAATAAATATATTCTGTAAGAATTTTAAAATCCTTTGAATAAGATTTTGTTCGGTTCCTATATATTCATTCCATTTATGTCTATCTGAAATTCTGATTTCCATTGGCATCCAACGAAGTGAAATCGTCCACAAGAAGCCCCTTTGCTTCCAGCTGTTTTGCATATAATTGGCAGGCTGACGTGATCGACTACATACATATAAATAGTACTCTAACTCTTAGCCTATATATCTACGTACACCTCTTTCTTTTTCTTGAAGTAGTCATCTTAGGGTTAGGCGCTAGCCTAGCTGACAATTATACGTACATTACTAATTCTTAAATGGTTTCCATTACAGAAAAATCGCCATTTACACTGAACCCGAACCAAGTCGTGGCCATCAGTTCTTCTCCTCCTTCATATGTGCTGAAGTACAACAAATTCTCAGAAACAAAAAAAAAAGAAAGAAAAAAAAACAACAAGAAAAAAAATGTTGAAAGCCGCACTCAACAGTTTTGTGTTGTTGGAATCAATTTGAATTATAAAAAGATGCTGGAAGCCAATTTGATCGCTTTTATTAACTAAATACTCATGAAGGAGGTGGTAGTAGTAGTTGTGGTGGGGGATGATAAGAGGGGGTTTTTCGATCACAATTGCGTGGGGGCTAGGAGGATAGGAGGACATTATTGAGGCTTTCTATAATATATAAAAGCCATCGCATCGAGCTTTTCGATAACATCGCTTTTTGACGGGATACCGAGAGGACACAAGTGTCCGGATAGGAATATCAACAAGTTGTGGTTCTATATATTATATATTTATATATGTACGTAGTGACACATCCTGAATTTCATAGATATCTATAAATTCAATTTGAAAAGGATTAATCTCTCGTGTGCTTTTCCAACTGTGTCAACTTTATTTTTTGAAGGTATGTGCTAATTTACGTGATGTTTTTTTTTTTGTATAATTGTTGAAGTTTGTTGCTGGGTGTTCTTCTAAATTTTCAATGGGTTTTAGTGTAATATAGTATGTGAGATAAAATGTTTTCGTTTTTTTGTTTTTTTTATAAGTGAAATTTATAGCCGAAATAGCCTAAAAATTCATCCGTTAAATTTGTTTCGATATTTTTCTGCAAAAGTGCATTATTTTGCACAATATAGATGAGTTTTTTTTGTGCCTTCTAATGAAAATGTTTGTTTTTTTTTGTTTTTTTTTTGTTTGTTTGTTTTTTTTTCTTGTGAAGTGGTAAAAATTTGTAGGATTCGTTACTACGATATATTTTCTAAAGTTTCTATCATGTTTGAACATAGTTCAAATAATATTGTAATTTTATGAAATTTTTATTTTTATTTTACAATAATAGATAAAAAAAAATATATATAAAAAACTCAGAGACTATCTGTCGAGATTAGAAAAGAACAAGAATACAAAAAAAAAACTATACTTTAGTATGAAAATAAAACTATTGATAAGCATGAAATGAAAGCAACAGGTACCGTATTTTTTCGGAAATGGAGCAATTATTTTTATAAAATTTTAGAGAAATCAACAGCGTAGTATAAAATGAGTTAGTTAATGTACAAAATTTAGACTAGCTGCCTACATTAAAATCAAGGAAATTTCGAATTTAAATTTTATTGTAAATTAATATTTTTTATTTTTAAATATTAACGGTTAAAATATACCTTTACTTATGTTTATTATTTTCTTGTGATATAAAAATCATTATCCAATTTTCACATAGGTATTTCGTGTACTATTAAACCTAAAAAATGAGTTTTATTTTTATTTTTTTCTAAAAAAAAAAATAAAATTCTTCATTGGACTTTTTCATTTCCCTTAATCTGTAAGGGTTAAAAATTACTTTTTCACTATTCTCAGATAATAAAACTCATATAAATTTTTTAAGTTTTTAAACAATTAAACTCGTCAACATTTATATTACTTGTAAATTTGAGGTTATTCTGAGTTCTTTTTATATGTTTTAATTGCTAAAAAAAAAAAAAAAAAAAAAAATTCAATTTATTTTTGCAATAATTGTAATATGAACAAGCCAGGATTAATTGCAAAGATAATAGGTACAATAAATAGGAGAGAATAAAAATAGAAAACGAATAACATAATTAAATATCTTATTAAAGTAACTAATAACGTATATGACTAAAGTATAAAAAAGTTATAAGATTTCTATAAAGTGTTACCAAAAGTAGAAAGACAAATTAAAAAAGAAGATAGATGGAGTAAGTAATCGGAGCACTACATTTGTTTGGCGTTAATATCTTAAAAAATGCTATTTTAATGAGTGGGACTGGATCAAGTTTTTAACAGATACTTTTCAGTTGTTCGAGTTTATAATGGAATGAAAATTGTGATCTTACAGTATAATTAGATTCAGTGTTCTTCTACTTGATCTTGCAAATATTCGTATAGATAATAATAATAATGGACTGCGATATTTTATTATCTGTGCCAAAAGTATTAGTGAACGAAATTTGAAATAGGTAAATAAGCTATAATCAAAAATTAAATCGGAAAACGGAAAGACATGATCATATATAATTACAGAGTGAAATGCAATCTCAAGTTCACGGGTATTATCGTAATCTAGCTTGCCAAAGATCTCATCACGGTAAGTAATTACCAATATTAAAAGTACATGTACTAACAGTAATCTTAATGAGATGAGAATAAAATCACTAGATATACATAGCGCACCGTAAACCACCATTAATTCTACTAACAATATTGTTGATATGGTCATCCTATGTAAGTAAACGATTAAAAACTAGATTCCTGACAGAATGTATCAAACATGACTAAAGGAAACTCTTCTGTCTCAAGTTTTGTGTGATTTATGATCAAACATTTGGTCATATTTGATACAGGGCACGAACAAATTAATTGATTAGCAAGTGTTATTAGGCGCGGAAAGTATTAACGTAATTAATGGATTTTATTTCTTGGGGGGGGGGGGGGGGGGGAAACAAATCTTATTTTAAACTGTTAATAGATGAGAAAAGTAAAAACTCAATTACAACAGAATTTTATTTTTTTGAGAGAAAACATAAAACTAAATGTCCTTTTTAACTAATTCAATAGAACTAAAATATAAAATCTCAATAACAAAGTGACAATGTGTTAAAATCTGCCTTTTTAAAATATTTCTTCTAAGTTTTTGGATCCTTGGAAAGTAATAAATAATAATTCAGATAGTATATTACGATAAGTATGCAAATGGATAGTTGCCTTATTGGTAGTCGATCTTATACAGTAAATCCAATTAGTGTAATTGAAAAAAAAAAACTTATTTTTTTCTATCCATCCTATATCCTGCAAGTATAAGGAGCTCTAGATTTTTAAATACATTTCAATAGTACAATAGAAAAAAGCAAAAATATTATTTACTATTCTATCACACAATCTTTAGTTTAGGGCGGCAAAGGATCAAGTCTTAGTAGTTTGACTCATCTACAGGCCCCAAACAAATCATTAAATTTAATATTAATATTCTATTTATTATTTTCTCCAGTTTTTTATTTTAATATTAATTCATAAAAGATTTCGCAGGTTAATATCAAATCTTTAATAGAATTTGGAACTAGCCTTGTTCTTTACTTACTGCATTTCAATTTGGATTAAAGAAAAAATTTTTCGGTAGTTAATTTATATAAGTTAAAAAAAAAAAACTGCACAATTAAAAAAATCCTGAACATCAGATCAGATCTTTTTCAGAGATTAGGATATATTTAAATTACATCATTGATTAAAAAATTCACAATTATCAACTGATATAGGTTTTTTATTAAGACATTTTTCTATCTTATTTCATTTATGTATTTATCTACATTTTTAAATTAAACCATTTAAACTATTTTGAATTCATCAATGGGTCATGGTTTTAATTTTTATTTCGATGAAATCAACTAATGATTCTACAACATTCACATTATTTCCATGGATTGTCACATAGCACAAAGTTTGGCTAATTTAATCCTTATTAAGAGCAGAAATCGTTAAAATTAATTTTAATAATTTTCTTAACTCTAGCAACACTATCACTATCAGATGAAAGCGTATCAGTATCATTTCGGCAATTTTTATCGCCTTTTATCGTCATAAAAACCAGCCAGTTTCCTTTTGAGTTTGGAATAAATAGTCGAAAAAACGACTGAAACGTTCTGTGGAAATGGTGGCTTTGAAGGATGGAAATTATTTAATAACAGCCAGCCAGATTGAGAAAGGTTAATGTTAAAAATCCTTAAAACGAGTGTTTATTTGATTGTAGATTTTCTATAAATTATGTAAGTCTACTTTTAATTAAAGTGTGTTTCTATGAAATCATCATATCATCAGTAATTTGCCTTTTGCGATGAAGGTTTTTGTGGGCTATCTACATAATCTCTCCAAATTTTTTTTCATATATAAGAGCTTTACCAATAAGCACGTCAAAATTTTAAATGAGACGCAGTAAAAAACTATATTTTTATTTTAAGAGCAATCGATGATATTATGTTTAGAAAATTATTTCATTTAAAAGTCTTTTTCAAAGATGAATTTGCTTGCCTACTATAATAGGCAGCCTGATCTGGAACCTTGGGGAGAATCATGTTTTTTGGCAATCAAAGGACAGCTTTAATACTGTTTTCTCAAAGAATCGTAAAACGTTGCGATTTTTAGTTTATGTAGCCTTAACTTTACCATTAAATCATTTATTTTAGGTTGCTCGCTCATGTGATCTTTCAATTGTTTCCCCAAATTTTACACATTTGAACAGAAAGGAATTCCAAAACTTATGTTGTATTCATTTAACAAATTTTTTTTTAAGTATTCAATTTTACTCTCATATCTCTGGACGTAAACGTTTTCAACATGTTCCGAATGCTTAGGTAACTTGCCAAAGTCTTTTATCTGCAAAATAACGCGATTCTATTGTCTTAAATGTTTCGATGACAGTTTTCACTGCGATTCTTTTTTCGGAATAACTTTTTTGCAAATATGAACGGTAGCTGTTTTTTTAAATGTGTTTTTCTTAAACTTTCTGGTTTCACTTGTCGGTTACGCTTTGGAGTGCCAGCAGAAGTATCCTTCAAAAGAAACACATCTTGTGAAGTTTTATCTTTATTGGAATAAAAAGCTAGATGAATCCTTCTTATATCCTGCAAGGTGAGTTGGTTGTATTTAAATGTCGATCGTGCATTTTGCAGTCTTCTGGTAGTTTTGGCAATACATTTGTACAGTACTTTGGGAGGAAAAAATTTGCATGACAACTAATTTAAATCTAAGCAAAATAGAAAACCTTAAATTTTTAACTTAGTTTTTTTTCAGTTCAGCATCCTTTTCCTCCCTTTGTTTTTTCCTACCACAGAAATCAAACTATTGACAACTTCCATTCTAACAAGAAAGCAACTAATATGCATGAACCAATCTACGTACTAAAACTTTTTAATAATAAAATCGTCCAAATAATTCGGAGCCCAAACCGCAACTGCAGCAAATAAACGATTTTTCTTATTGTACTCCAGGCCAGCTCCGTTCTCATAGGAAAAGACATATTAGGAAAAGTGAAACATTTTTTGTTTTTCTTATTAAGAAATTTGAAAATAACGAACTTAGGTGGATAAAGCAAGTGCTGTAATTTGAGAGGGAAAACGCTGGATGCGATTTCAAACAATGCAGGGCAACAACAAAAAGGGACTGTATTGTGTCTAAGTCTGGTTGTGTTAAAAAAATGGATAGGGAGAGTTTTGAAAATGGCCTTCTCATATGAAGGACTAGTTTTACGTAAATCAATTTACATAGAACTAATTTGAAGAGATCTAAGCATGCCGCATTACTAAAAACTAGCCCTACTTACTAGGTCTGTTCGCATACCTACTAGCTTGAAAGTATAAATTTGTAATAGTTTTTATAAGTTTTTACTCGAAGGCGTTCGCGTTTAGTTGACGTCACTTTTCCCTTCCGTTCAATTTATTTATTGATATAACTAGAGAAAAATCGACAAGCAAAACTTCGAAAGTGTCAATTTTGACAGCTCCCCGCGGGTTTTTTGTTATTTTTCAAGTTTTTACCTTACTTTAAAAAAAAATAATTTGAATTTTTTTTAAGTAAGCTATAAACTTGAAAAATAACTAAAAACCGACTACTCCTCCTCCAGTAGAATGATCTCCAAAAATATATCTACATATTCAAAGTGAAGCAAATTAAATTTGTTTATTGTACTACATAAGTGATCCATACCTTTTTTCGAAAGTTATCAATTTGGTATAAAATTTTTCGAATGTCCAAAAAAAATAACACCATGCTCTG
Source organism: Dioctria rufipes (assembly GCA_963924295.1). NCBI lineage: Eukaryota > Metazoa > Arthropoda > Insecta > Diptera > Asilidae > Dioctria > Dioctria rufipes. The sequence continues at coordinate 73,121,170 of OZ002743.1, read as the reverse complement.
GCATATGATAAACTCAATCTACATAAAAAATATCATCCCCTGTGAAAAGAACTGCGGAATCTACGGCGATTTTTGGGGATAAATTTCAAACCCTATTTCCCCCTTTTCGGCCCGTTTCGAGAAAAATGTTTTTCTTAACTTTTGATATTTTATAGCCCCGCCCATAGGCTTTCCAACGAATCCTGAAACATTCCGCTAGACCCTCAGAAAGTGGAGAAATAAGGAAAAATGTAAAAATGTACACCTGAAAGCTTCAACTCCATCAATTTCGAAATCTATTTCGAACATTTTCGAAAGGAAAAATATAGATCATCGAAAGATCCAAAAGCCACCAAAATTTCATCTACCTAGTCCTTCAATTACTCTAGTTACAGTTAATATCGAAAAAAGTAGGTGTGGCGTTTTCCTCCCCACCCAAAACTCCAAATGAACTAAGACTGAAAATGAGGATGTAGAATAAGAAGACCTTTCAAAAGGTGTTATAATTTAAAAATCATACTTTTCAATATGGAGTTATTCGAATTCGAAAAGTACAACTTTAACCATAATAAAAGGTACTCTCGAATTCGAATTTCGAAATTCTGGGCACAAGGGCAGTATCTATATATGTTCTCTATCTAATTCCAAAATTTCATTCATGAATTGATTTCATTTTTTTTTACCTTACGTTTTTTTGTGGCATTTTTCATAGAAAAGGTATTGAAATTCGACGTCATTATTACAGATCCAGAATATTTGCAAAAGGTCGTTGCACAACACCTGTAAAAGTGCTCAATGGCTGATGAGGATTTTGTACCAATTGAGGAGCCAAAAAAGGATAGTTATGATAGGCCTCCTAAGCAGGTATGGCTGGAGGCACCAACTAAACTGTTTCTTGTGCTCGTTAAAGAAATGGCATCAAAAGTAGGAAAGAGCATGAAGCTAAAAACAAAAAATCCACTTTACTTTTTAGTTAAGTTTTTACTCGAAGCCGTTCGCGTACTTCGCGAGTGTCACTCTCAATATTCCTCTCTCTATCATACAATTTGACGTTTTTGATGATTTTACTTGAAAAAGTATCCGAATAGACCTACTACTTGTAGATAAATACAGCATCAGATACCGAAAATGTGGTATTGACATACAAAAATTAGTATTAAACGTAGACATAACCTCACATAAGGAATTGTTTACAAACTTGAATTTGTGTTTGTTCATTAATAGAGAGAGTTTAATTTTTTTTTAAGAAAATGAGTGGAATTAGAAGGAAAAATAACACGAACTGGTCTGTGGCTTTTATATTGAAGAAAGTACTCCGTCCTTAATGGATGGTAGGAAATTTTCAAATTTTTTTCTATGATCCATTCTCTTGTGCATGATGTGCACAAACAAACTCAAAATATTATTTCTCATTTTCCTTATGAAGTAGTAGGCAGATCTGACAAATTTGACAATTGTTAAATCTTTAATAGTAATCTTCCGCGAATAAGACAGGTTTTACTACCACATTTGCCATATTGTTAATAAAAGAAACATTAATGTTCCAAGTACTGATCCCTGTGGAACGCAGTGCTATTTCCTTTTTTCTTGAAATTGATCCGTTTATTTTCATTCTTTGCATTCTCTTTTAGATTACTTCCAAACCATTGAGATTCTATTCCCAAAATTCCATATTTACATAATTTTTCCAATGGAATTCGTCTATTAATCGCTTTGAAAATTCTTTTGAAAACCAAAAATACCACCAATTATTACAAACTTGTTTTTCTCAATTTCTTCTTTCATTTTGACTAGATTTAGGACTTAAGTTATGCCTTTTTCTGAAAACTGATTTCTCTCTCATAATAAGGTTAAGCCCCTCTAAATACTTTGCAAGCTGAAGTCGAGTGATTTTTTCTAAATTTTTTTTTTAAATAGGTTTAATGTAGTTATTGGCCTAATTTCTTCAAATTATTTGTAGCTTTCACCTTTGGTACAAGAAGCATAATTGATTCTTTCCAAGAGTTTGGACATTTTTCTCCATTTAGAGTCTTACTGACAACATTTTCTAACTTATGCATGCACAGAGTTTTTAAGAAGCGAGCCAAATGTAAAATAGCGAATTTTTGGCCGGCCATTATTTTTTGATTTTTTATACATATTTAATACATAGTTTTTTGGAAAATTTGGAAATGTCCCATTAAAACTGTTCGAATTTTAAGTTTCCAGCCTTGCACGCATTCATCATGTTCATCCTAAAATTATTTCCTTTTGCTTGCCTCTTCAACGACTTCATTGCCAACATTTCCTCAATCACTTCAAAATTGTCAGTTATTCTGCCAAAACAATCATGAACTGTGTGATATTGATGAAATGTCAGTAGATTCATCTGCGGCAAGAAAAAAATATATTTTTTTTCGATTTTTCTTTAAACTGTGTACGAATTGCATCTGCTAGATCAAATACTCTTCACTGTATTTTCGTTCTGTTCAATGAAACATTTTCGTACTTTTTCATAACATCGGAACGAATTTTTTCTAACGCAGTTATTAAATAGGTTTTTTTAAACTCTCCTTCAGTCAATGTACGAGATGTTTTGGCTCGTTTGAGAGAATCGAGTTTTTCTAATCGAAGTTTTCCCTGAATTATATGATATTCATGGTGATCTGTTTCATAATGACGTTTTACACTAAGCCCTTTCATACAAGAGAGAGTTTTTGGACAAATTAAATATAAAACCAAACCATCTTTTTCAATAACAAAATATTTTTCCGACCATGCACTGTTAAATTTTCTCTTTTCCGATTCCAATTTTTTTTTTCATGGGTGGCTGCCATTTATTGAACTGTTAAAAATTACAAAAAAAAAAAAAAAACAAATACGAAATTCAAACTAATTTTGAAATAAAAGGTTAATAATTAACAACTTTTTATATCCGTACACGTAATAGAAAAGGGAAAAGGGCTCAATACCTCCAGACGTGAGAGATGTCTTAAACGATGCATTATGATACTCTGAACATATTTTATTAATAATATTTATTTGAATTAAGCGTGGGGGAAGCCTTGGGGCTGGGTCAAAAGTTGATCTAGTACACTTTGGAAAATCTAGTACAGAATCGAGTTCCCTCGCTCCTCAGAAGAAGTTTGAATACCCACACTCGTATGCTCGGAGGCTTAAATAGTCATCCACACACTCAGGTTTTTAGGATTTCCCTCTTTTTTCAATCGAATTGAGGTATTAGATTTTTCACAATTTAGATCGGCTCTTACTCGGTAGGGTTATATCCGACCCGAAAATGGACTTCACTGTTCGCCTCAGTCCATTACCAGCTACAATTTGTAGAAGAAATTTTTTCTTTACATACTTTGATGGTGCGGGGTATGACCCCCGGTGGGGGATGTGGTTCCAATACCACATGTTACATATCAAACTAAAGGTCTATCGGTGTACTTTTTTCCCCGATTCAAATTTACTTTGGTAATCGTATACATTTCCACTCAAAAACAAAAGAATTTTATTAAATTTTAATAAACGTTTTTGCAAAAATAATTTTCAAGCGCGCAACTAGGAAGAAAAATCCATATAAATGAATATTAGAAAATTATATAAAAAAAAAAACCGAAAATATTGTGTTACTATGGGAACTATATTTTTCATCGCACACTCCAAATTTTTTTGACAATATGCACAATTTACGGAAAAATCACAAAAATTATAAAAAACAGCAGACAAAACATTTTTGTATTGGAAAAATTGAGGAAAATAGAAAACCTATAATGAATTGTCATTAGTAGTCCTTAGAAATATTTTCTATTATATTTTCTGATAAAGTAATAATAATTAATTGTATGACGGGCCACATAACACAGGTCAAAGGGCCATAATTTGTGCATCCTTTGTCTAACTGCTTACCAATAATGTTCCCATTGTTTAATAAAATTCTTGCATTTATTCCATAGCAACCTTTCTTCTTATTCATAGATTTACAGATTTACTTAAGCGATTGAATATTCACATCTTGTGGTTTCATACATGAATTTTACTGTAGCTTGTACACGTTAAAATATTAATCTGTCAGAAATGTTCTACCATTTATTTGTCAAAAAATAAAATTCCGCAAATATTTTTAACAAGAATATTTACAAGAAATTTTTTTAAATTGCTATGTGTCCGGAGCATAAGAACGATAAGAGACTGTATATCTACTCTAAACATGAACCTAATTATTGTGTATACAAACCTATTTTATGGGATGAAATCACACACATGTGAACTGCTTCATTTTCTTTTCATATGGCAGGTGTGTGACAATTATTATAATTTCAAGCTTCAATTTCGCTTTCATATTCATATTGTAAGCTCAACAAAATTCAAATGTATTCGAAATAATTATTATTATTGGAGGCTTAACTCCTACAACATCAAGTATTCCTTAAACTTAACTTGTTATTTGATGTTCAGCGGAATAAATTAATTAAATCAAAAAAAGAAAACTATAGAAAAATGATCCCATGCTAATGTAAGCAATTTTAATATTTTCGGCGGTTCTTACATGTCAGTGAATGAAATACAGCAATGTTTACAAAAAAACCTTACAACAGATTATCTGAGTAGAAATACCACTTTTCCAATTGGAAACACACTATATGATAATGTAGTTCAATTCAATATGGCGCGACCCATTTACATTTTATACTGCCGAATATGTCTGAATAACTAAATTTTCGTTGTTGATATTAATTAAAGAGTAACATTTTAAATATTTTTACAGAAAAACAAAAACAAACACGAATTTTATAATTGTCGGTGATGGTTAATTAATTCCATTTAAGTATGGGGATAATGCAGGTTATTTGTATGTAGAGTGGGTTCTTATTTCTGAATTAGCCTGACGTTGCACATATTCAGCAGATCACTTGTATGTAGTGTTGTCCCTATCATTTAGCTATGTGCGGCTGTTTCTATTTCCTATAGTCATGATCACGTGCACGTACACTTCTGTGATCACGTAGTACCGGCCGAGCCCCCAGGGTTTCCTATCGGCTCGGCGCAGTCGAGTGTCGAGTCAGTTTGCATTTCTCAGAATGAAATGATCAAGAATTCATTCATAACCACGGATGGCATGGGTTCGGACTTCGGAGCAAGTTTGGGACAAGATCACGTTCATAATGTGGCACTCGTCACTATAGATGTGTGTACAGACAGAATAGATAAAACCCGGTCGGCGCGTGTGTGTTTGGGACTATGTGAAACTCTTGTACATACTTTTATATATTATCTCTAATGCTTTCCACGAACGACTCGGGATCTTACGTAAGGTAAATAAATACATGCCGGCTGTCAGTCAAATCGTTCGAGAAGATGATGTAATTTAAGGGCGGAAGATATCATCCAATGCAGCCCCAGCCACTTGGGAAATTTTACTAACGATGAGGATTTCAGTGGAAAAATTTTTGCTATATAAAAAAAAAACTAAATAGGAAAAAATTGCCATGGAAAAATGCGGTCATAGTCGAAGTCAGTTTGTCGGTTAGGAGAATGAGAGCCGCCCCTAGTGGAATTTTTTTTGGCGCAATTTGATCTTCCATTCACTCTACTTCCATGCATTCTTTTGAAAAATAATTCCCATTCGCTCTGACTCCACGTAATTGAGGCTCAACGGTTATTTAGCTAAATTCAGCGCGAAAATTAAATTAGGTGAGATGTGTATTTGCGTCGATGCCTCAGGCCTCCTCTTAATAATGTACTTGAAAAGAGAAATTTGACCTTGGGACATTTGATTGACGTCAGTCGTCATCGGTCAATCTTTCCTTTCATCAAATTGATGGATGGACGAACGAACGGATGAGAGAGGGGATTTTGTGATTGTGAATTTGACTTTTTCTTAGAATTTTGCATTTTCACTAATTAGGAATTTAGGATTATCAAATGGGAAAGTTTTAATTTGTTTTTCTGTTACATTTCAGTGACTTATTATCAAGATAGTAATTGCGCTAGATTTTGTGGTTCAATTAATTCGTATCTATTAATGCCTGGCCACTGGGAATTTAGAGACTTTATTGAAATTTTTGAAAGTTTCTATGAAATTGAGAGCACATGGAATGCAGGTATAACTTATAGATGAAGATTAGTTATTTTGCAGGTAGGTAGGTATTGCGAGTTTGATTTAAAAATTGGAATTTGAAATTTTTCACTTTAACGCTGGTAGATTTCCTGTTTGGTTTCTTGTAATATGTAAAATACCACCAAAAACTGACGGGACATTCATTTTTACTTGGTTATTCAGAGCCCCCAAAAGATTGATTGATGATATCACTGACAGATTTGAGAGTCAGTGATGGGTTACTATATAGCATCGCATTCGCATGAAATATTGAAGCGAAATTCAATGGCTCTTTTAGAACCATCTGGTGCCAAAAGTAGGAACCGGATTACTTGACTCACTTTAGAGATCCGTATCTTTGAGTCGACTCAGATTTGAGTTACTCATCTCCAGTGTTGGGCAAAATGCAATCTGATTGATGATTAATGATTACGATTACAATCTGTAATCTGTAATCATGATTACAGATTGATAATATTAATCAGAAAAGTAATCATTTGTGGCGATTAATGATTGATCAATGGTAACCGTAATCATGATTATATGATTACATTTTTTTATTACAAATTCTCAAAAGGTTTAAAATTGTAGTTAAAAAAAAACAAACATTGTTGTATTTCTATCCCGAAGTCGGTAGTGACATATAAACTAATGTTTGTAAGCACATATCTATAGTGGGATGGTAATTGAATATCTGATATCTGTGGATTGTTAAACGGTATTATTAGCAATTAAGAAAGAGAAAATTTCATTTACGGTTTCTTTATTAGAGTTAGATACTTCTTTATTATATCAAAAACAATACTGTACCGTTTTGTTGGGTAGTAGTTAGTAAATCCAATCTTTCATCCTCACTCTTGCTGTCATGTCAGTAATATTTAACTATTGCAGCGCTTCGGGCATGCTTCTAACTGGTGTATATATGCTGCATTTCAGAATAACTCGCATTACCTTATTCTACAACAGCTGCATTCTGCCCTTGAATTCATTCGAACTAGCATATAACAATGTGGAGGAATATGAAAAGTGTAGACAAATTAAAGCTTAAAAGGCATTATTGCATTTTCCATGCCCAACGACTTTCTTATACGCTCCAGAGATCTAATCTTTTTCGATGTCTTTTTTTTGCATATAATCAAGATCCTCGAATTTTAATAATTCAACAGTGTCTTGGAGTTTTCTACAATAAAAATTCTTACGATCACAGATTGTTTAAATTTTAAAATCTCTTAAAAAGTTTCATTTGTAATAAAAAAAAATGTAATCATGATTACGGTTACATTTTCCTAAGATTACTCGAAGTAATCATGATAAATGATTGATGGGTAATCATGATTGATGTAATCATGATTGATATGTAATCATGATTGATATAATCATGATTATTAATCTGATTACAAATGTAGTTGATTACGCCCAACACTGCTCATCTCTAATTGAGAGCGGGCCTTATTATCATAGCAGACTGTGCATAGTGTTGCTTAATCGATACTATGATTTAGCGTTAGTATTGATAGTTTCGGTATAAATCGATGCTATCATATATATCAATAGTTTTTGTATATATACATACATAAATACGAACGTATAATTGTGTAATAAATCTCCCAGCGAGAAGTACCTATGTCTGTCAAGCGCTTGTCAGGGGAAGTGCTTCCCCAATATAGCCAGAGAATATCTTTTCCGAAGTGCTCTTTTACCATAGCCAAAGGAATCTTTGCGGAATAAGCCTAAACTCAGGGAAGGGATCTGCTTCCCTGAGTTTAGGCTTATTCGTTTTTTGTTGTGAAACGATGATTCATATTCATCTGAAAGCGCACCAGAAGTTTCAATCTTTTGCGAAGTGCGCTCTTACAATAGCCAAAGGAGTCTGCGTGGAAGCAGATCCCTTCTATAAGTTTAGGCTTATTCATAACCTATCTATTTTTTGCTATGAAAATATGACTCATATTCATCTGAAAGCGTAGCAGAATTTTCAGTCTTTAGTAGTCTGTTGAAGTGTGCGGTTAATTAAAATTATTTAATAATATAATCTAACAATATTGCTGTTATTGTTTAGCAAAAACATGCCCATGTAATTCGTATAGATTGAAAATTAAACTTAAACTGAAATTTTTAGTCAAGCCAAGCTCCAAGAGTGCTTCCCAAAAATCTGCATCTGAGCGCTTTCCTCTACGGACATTCTCACGTTATAACGATATGAGCAAGGATACGGTGGGGAAGCGCTCTTGCATTCGTCTTTGAGCGCTTCCATTTCCCGTTGGGCTCAGGTTCATCCATCACGATCGTCGTATAGACGACATAAATACGTTAGCTTGCGTTTTGTTGGTTGTGTCGAATTGTTGTTCGGTAAATCATTTTCGACGAATTTTTTTTCGATGAATCATTTTATAAATCAAATTTGTAGATTCAAAATTTTTTTATTTATATAAAAAAAAAAAAAATTACGCGGGCTCCCCGCCGCTTTTACGACTCGGCCCCACCCCTAGGCATGGCGCTGTCTAAGATCAATAAAATTAGACTCTAGATCTTTGAGGAGAGAACTAAAGGAGATGACATCCCATAGTAAAGTATATGAATGGCAGCGTAGCCAAAAATTTTCGCCATTTTGATTTTGGCGGGGTGTTTGACTGTCACTTTTCTATAAACAAAGAGCCACGAAGTGCGTTTGGCGCAGAGACGTAGTTACAAATGGATAATTTACTTTTTATAGGAAATGGTTAATGACTATTGAACTAAGTGATAGTAATATAAAAAGGAGTTATATGTACTCAAAGATTTAGATACAACAAGCCGTGTTGAGGAAAATGCTTTAAAAATACTTTTGTGGTAAATTCGGTAAATTCCACTGACATGCATATATAAGTAAATTGGCAAATAATTTAAATATATCGTCAGTGAGAGCATACTTTCTGAAATCAAAACTGGTGCCACATGAAACAGGAGATCCAGTCAGTCCATTTATATACGTCAGTGGGTGGTGCGGAAGATTGTGCCGAGTTTCTAAGAAATGTATTTGAATTTTCGCGCCATTAATTTGTTGTGATATTTAAAGCATTAACAATTTTTAACGCCTGGCACCTCACAAAAACAAGAAGAAGAACGAAAGTTGGTACGCTTTTTTCGTCACATGTCGCCTCCTTTAGTTCTCTCCTCGAAGCTCTAGATGAAAATAATAGTTAAATAAACTGAAAGCCAAAAGTTTTGTATGGCAACACCAAAAACGGGTCACCCGATTTAATTCATTTTTGTAATTTAAGTTAGTATTTTTATGAAAACATCGTGTACAAAATTTGAGCTCTCTACGGCAACGCGTTCTCAGGTGGTGCCCAAATATCTAGTGAAAGACAGAATTTTTGTATGGTAACCCCATGAAGAAGCTACCGAATTGTCCCATTTTCGAACTTAAATTGTTTTTGTTTTAAAGGACGTGTACAAAATTTCACCTCTCTAATTAACTCTTTCTCGAGTTATCGTGAAGATGGACACACGAACATGCAAAAATAAAAATAACTTTTAATATTATGCGTGGGTGTCCAACTCATTTTTGCTCTACCATCATTATTTCTATACGTTATAACCACTGACTTATAACAATGGACTGAGCGATTTGCTAAAGGCTTTTCCAATAAGAGATGTTATTTTGATATTCAAAGAAAAATGCCATTTTTTGAGATAAATGATCGGATCTTTATTTCATTATAAAGAGGAAGGTATGCCGTTAATAATGAAAAATAACATCAGCCAAATGACCACCACGACCACGCCTACAGGACCATATCCTTTTCATGAAATTTTCCATAACCAAATCGCAAAGTGGCTGCCCTATGTCCTCGATAGCCTCACGAATTCCATCTTTGAGGTCTTGAATCGACGCTGGGCTTTTGGCGTAGACCTTCTCTTTCACGTGGCCCCAAAGGAAGCAGTCGCAAGGTGTTAAGTCACAAGATCTCGGTGGCCAATTGTGATCACCTCTTCGAGAGATAACACGGTCCGGAAACTTTTCCCGTAAAAGATCAATGGTTTCGTTGCTTGTATGGCATGTAGCGCCGTCTTGTTGAAAGTAAACGTTGTCCAGATCAATACCATCCAATTCCGGCCATAAAAAATCATTACTGATCTGTCGATAGCGCAATCCATTCACCGTAACTGTTGCTCCAGCCTCATTTTCGAAAAAGTAAGGTCCAATGACCCCGCGGGACCATAAACCGCACCAAACAGTCACACGTTGAGGATAGAGAGGCTTTTCAACAATAATTCTTGGGTTTTCGGAGCCCCAGATGCGACAATTTTGCTTGTTGACGAAGCCATCGAGGTGGAAATGGGCTTCATCACTCAAGATGAGTTTTCGATGGAATTCCGGATCATTTTCATGCATTTCAAGGCCGGCTTGAGTTCTTGTGTTAATTGAACTTTATAAGCCGTAAGACCCAAATCCTTATGCAAAATACGGTGCAATGACGTTTGTGGAATGCCTAATTCCAAAGAACGACGAGGAATGGACAAACCTGGGTTTTCTTCAACACTTTCGGCTACAGCAGCAATATTCTCGGCTGTGCTTGAGCGACGTGTACGGGTTTTATTCTTTACATCACTAACTTGTCCCGACAGCTCGAATTTTTCTACCAATTTCTGTATTGCGGTCCGACAAGTTGCTTCACGACGACCCAAAAATGTTCGAGTTTTACGAACCGTCTCTGCCACATTTTCACCATTTTTATAATGAATTTTAATAATTTCAATGCGTTGTTGAATCGTGTATCGTTCCATTTTTATTAATGGCGTAGTTTCTACTTGTCAAATGTCAGCTCTAAAAGTGACATCTACCGAAATAGCGGGCTAATTAAAATAACACCTCTTATTGGAAAACCCTTTATTTCATGTGGCACAAAAAATATTGTGTTTCTATACATATATCACCGTTAGAGCACCCTTTAAAACGATTACATAAAAAAACATGTAAAACTCAACCAATCAGATGAAATTGTACACCCGTAAATCGGGTTTAATTAAAAAAAAAATTATTTTCTTGTGTTCAAGTGATATTTTAATCGTTTTTAAGGAATTAAACTCATTCCGACTTTAATTTTGAAAAGTTATTCTTCACTGAATCCTGCTTATGGGCAAGAGAGACGGAGCATGATAAACACTATCTTTACCTTATTCCTTCTGTGCTGATTGCATCTGTAGGCAACATAAAAACATCAAATGGCATAGGCCAACGTTCCAGAATGCAATATTTTGTGTTGGTAGCTCCAACTCTGTCATATGGGCGAAAGAGAGAACTATAAAACTTGTGCCATGCTTTCCTGTAGGAAAATGATAATACGCTCAGTCCATTGTTATACATAAGTCAGTGGTTACAACCGTAATAAAAAACTTAGTATACTAGATTTCATCTAGGTATAAAAAATTACAATCGGTGGAGCTCATATGAAAGGCTTAGAAATGGTACAATTCCAATCCTTGTCCTACTGAATGAATTCAAAGAATGAATGAAAAAGTGAAGGTCAAATGTAATGTAGCAGAGACTCGATAAAATTCACGTACGAACTCTTGAGTCATATAAAATCAATTATTAACCGAAATGAAATCGCAGTTAATCCAATTTTAAGTTCTAAGTATAAATTATATAGTCAACGTTAATCTATATAATCCCCTGATAAAAAAAAAACTGTTATAACATACAATTTGAGACTATCTAAAAAAAATAGTGAAAGAAAAGAAAGACGATAGATGTTATACCTACTCACAATTTCTGTGACAACAATCACCAGGTATGACTGCTTCCTAAAAACGTGGGGTAAATAAATTCAAATATTTCATAAGCGGCCCTTTCGTCAATTTCACAACCTTGCGCCGCATAGTGATAAGAAAAATCTGTAAAGAAAAAATCTTTTTTGCCGCGCATAGAAACTGCCATGTGCATTTGAAGAAATCTAAATCAGACGCAGAAGACTGAAGAATGTTTTCTTGGAATTCTGGAATAGTTCTGCCATGCCGGGCCGGACGGGCCGGCCGCATTGACAATGGTGTGAGGTCTGTTGAGATGAGAGCAATTCTACTAAGGAAGGTGTCTAGCTGCGAGCACTGATTTTTTTTTTTTTCGTTCTGTAGAAATAGTGTTGACTTTGTACATAATGTAATAATGCTGAGCTGAGGGTTTTCGTTATATAACTGGGTTTTTTTTTTTTATGTATATAAGCTGACGCAATTTACCGTCCAACGTGATCAGAGATAAAGGTAAAATGCCGGCATTCATTTTTACACATTCATCCAATTGGAATAGCGCGCCATCATAAGTATACGAAACGAACCGGCCGGCATTTAGAAACGAAGTAGAACTGGATTATGTATAAGCGTTTTTTTGTTTTTTTTTTTTTGTTTTTATCAATAATTAATTTTTTTTCTTCTTTTGTTACATTCTTCTATGTTCAAATTAGTTTAAAGATGAATCAGCGAATTTTTCTGGGATTTTGGCAAATTGTTAAAGCATGTTATATAACTAGGTTATATGAGTATGAGGCTTTCTTAAAAACCTTTTATCGAAGCTTAGTAAAAAACTAACTATGCTTACCCTGTTAAGTTGTATAAAAGTCATGCTTCGTGCACGTGATAATCATAATGAAATATGAGATTTATGTAGGCTTATACCTACTTATGTAGCTGTCAATCAAGCAAATATTAACATTTTTTGAAAGCTCTTTTATGTACTATACGTCATCTAGTAGGACGTCATTCGGTGAATTGACATAGGCAGTTCTAATGTAAGAATTTTACTGCTGCCTAGATCAGCCTGTGTTTAAAATATGATGAAAATTTGTCAATGAGATAACACTCCTGAAGATCCAGATGGTTCGGGTGAAACGTGTAGAGTACGTCCAAATAGGCAAGTCATTTGACTTTTATGTTTAATTACTGTTGATATTTGTATGACACCCACCAAATAAACTACTCTAAGAAATGAATGGTGACGATGATAGAGGTTTATGTAGTTTTGTTGCTAACAGGTGTGTTCGTAAGGAATCATACAATTTCTAAATACATTTTCAAACAAGTTGGTATCTATATAGGAACTCTTTATTGTCTCGTCTTTCGTCAGGTCTACTTTAACTACGATACCGATTTAAGATACGCTGATCAACTTGATTTGTGGTATCTTAGTTGCTTTGCTTAGCATAAGGTGCTGTATAATATTGGATGTTAATTTTAGAAGTTCATTACTAAATTGATATTTTGCAATCAAATAGTCTTAACAAATGTAATCGCGTTTCTACATGACAATTCAATAGTTTGGAAGTACTAAAAAATGGTTGACAGAAAATCTATGAGTCAGATTTTTGTGAATCTTCACGGAAACTTCAGGTATTTCATCAACCTGCACGATCAACTACTCAGAGAAGTTGGATGTGATGCGTAATTTCGAAGGTTTCTATACATACACGGAGTGGCGTGATGATCTATACCTACTCGAAGTGTGTAGGTATGGAAGAGACTTAAAGGAGTTACTTGCTAGACTTTAATGTCCAGTTTACAATTAAGACTTTACATAACTGGCTTAAACCAAGCCTTGTATCTTGGGGGCTTAAGCTTCAGTTATCTAGTTTGTTTTAATTTCCAATATTTTAAGAAGAAAGACATAAAAAGGAATATTTATCTGATGCAGAGGATATGAGGGACAAGGAAATGCACAATAATGTATATATGTATATAAATAATATACCGAAGTGTCAGGCGGGAAAACATTCTCCAACAATGATTTTAGATTTGATATCCTAGATAAAAATCACGACAAACTGGTAAAAAAATCTTCTTTTCGCTTAATTTTCTCAATTTTTAATCCATAGTGGCAATTTTTCTTTAAAAAATTCACAATTACCGTACCACTTAAAATTTTTTCATCTGCGGTTAAACTAAGCTCCAGATTTCACAGTACTCTGCAAGCTAAGACGTAGTTTAACCGCAGAAATAGAGTAGGCTTAAGCTCGGATCTTAAGCCACACCTATGGCTTACGCTTGAACTGTGAAATCGCTCATTAAGGATGGAAAGTACTCCGCGAACTTGTATTACCTTCTAATAATATTTACGAAAAAAAATCAGATGAAATATTCAAAGTCAAGACAGAAATTCCTCTTCTATCCTCAAGAATGGTCACTCTGGAAGTTTTAAAAGATTGTGAGGGGCCTTAAATAGGATTATTAAAAAATCCTTCTGCTAGACATTTAGGTCAGCGGTTAATATAGTTGGTGGATTGGTGAAACACTATGGCAAAAAGGATCGCTAACTGTGAAGTTGACTGCTAAACTACATATTTTAGTTCGGTCTATTATGATTTGTGGCCATATTAAGTCTATGAGGGGTTCTATGAATAACAAATTTTACAAAAAAAATTACATGTCAGGAAAAGTTACGCCTATACTGTACCAGTAGAATGAATCTTGACACATAAATTAAAAAAACAAAAAGAATAAAATGCCAAGAGAAGTGGTAAGTTCTACTGCGTAGAGTTCTGTTCCATTTATCATTGAAACTTCGCCATGTATAAGGATAGGGAAAAATCATCGAAAGGCATCCTTTATCAATTCAAATTCCAAAAATGATGTCACAGAACCGGCTTCAATGACAGAGTACTTACTTGTGCATAATAAATATACGAAATACAAAAATTGTTAAAACAAACAGATTTGGAAAATTATAAAAGATTTTCGAATGAAAATCACCTCTGCCTTATCTGTTTCTGTATTGTAGAGTATTTTCAGAACACCCTGTGCACATACCTGTAATGGAAAATAGATGTGATGCGTTTAGCATTGGTGGTACACTTATGTAGATCTTTGCTAAGTCATCTAATGAACGATGTTTTTAAAAAAAAATATGAATTGAAGTTTAAAAACAAGATCAATCGGGCAACAGCTTTGTAGGGCTGCCATACAAAAATTTCGTTTATAACTATATATTTTGGCACTGCCTGAGAACACGTCGACGTAGAGAGCTAAAATTTGGTACATGGTGTTTTCATAGCAATGATAAATAAAATTTTAAAAATGGACTAAACCGGGTTACCTCTCCTTTGTGTTGCCCTAAAAAACCTTGATTTTTCACTATATACTTGGATCCTGCCTGAGAAGGCGTCGCCGTGGAGAGCTCATATTTTATACACGATGTTTTCATAAAAATTGCAAATACAGGTACAAAATTGGAGCAAATCGGGCAACCCTTTCTTGGTGTTGCCATACAAAACTATAGTTTTTCGACACTGCGTGTCGACGTAGAGAGCTAAAATTTTGTATACGGGCCTATTTAAAAAACAAGGGAAATTTAAGTTCGAAAATGGGAACAATCGGGCAACTTCTTTGTATGGTTGCTATACAAAAATTTGGTTTTTCTCTATATTTGGGAACGCGTCGATATAGAGAGCTACACTCTCCCACGCATCCGAACGTATGAACACACACACACAGTGAAATCACCCCACCCATCTAGGCATCTATATCATTGCCGTGCAACGCCGGCGGGCTCCCCTAGTTAATAATATAATTAAAAAAAAATACTGAGATTCCGCTTTAAAAACAGGTAGAAAATCTGTACTCTTTTAGAATGGTGAATATGTAAATAAAGATGACAGGGAAGTCGAGCCTAATTCAACATTGGCTGTACAAAAAATCGGTTATTTCCTTTGTCTAGTTTCATGTAGGTATGTCTACTCGTATATAGGAGACTACCAGCTTGGAAGGCAAGATACAAGTAATAATAAAAAAAAAATGAGTTTCAATCGCTTGGCTATGATAAAAAATTGCAAAACCAATTCGAGTTATTAAATTAAAAAAAATTTATAATTTATTTTACTTTTTTTTTTTTATTTTTTTATTTTATTTATTTATTATAATTTTATTTATTATTAAATTAAATTCAAGGATTTTGGTATCTCGTATCGAACACGGGTCCTAATCAGCCGTGTACTTCGCTTAAAATATTGGATGACCCTGTTTATGTTATGGAGTTCAAATAACCGAAAAAGCGTTAATTCGTTCAACTTAAAACTCCATTTTTTTTTCAAATATCCCGAGGTCACATGTTTGTAAAATATTTCCGTTTTCATACTTTCGGGTGAAAAACTGGCATAAGATGTTGTTGTTGTATCACTTTTTCGATTTAAACTGTTGTCGACTATCAAACATTTTAATTTTGAAATTTTATTGGACGATCGTTTTTGAATATGTATTTTTGAAAGAACTCTTGGCTCACATTGCACACATGCAACTAACTAGTTCGATATTTTTCGGTGGTTTTTAAACCTGTTTTTAAATATTATATAAATATTATAAAACCGCGTAGTTTGCGCAAAAAGCATAAATTAAAAACAAAATTTCGAAAACTCGAACAAAGCGTAATGTAGTAGTCATCTTAAAGACTTTGAACTAAAGGAAGTCGCGTATTATTTATTGTGCAAATAAATTTATGTAGTCAAACATTTATTTTCTTATTTTTTTTTGTCATATTAATCGTCTCTAGGGAGCAATAAAATTTAAATTCGATAAAGCTGCTCGTCTCGTGCGTACCGCAGACGGTCAAATAAATTGGGTTAAGTCCGTAACATTTTATATGAAATATGTACATACAACCGGACATAACTGTATCACTTATCTTCTATGTACTATATGTTAATAAAAGTAAATTTGAAAGCAAAAGAAATATTAAAGAAGTTGTTACAATTCTTACAGATTCATTCTTGTGTGTACATTCGCGTGCTGAATTTCTTTCAATTTGGTTTCTGTTCGATTTACGTCACGAATTATCTGGCTAATTTGTGTCTATACAAAACCTGATATCAGGGGATTTTACATTTCACAACTTGTGATAACAAAAACTTTTAAGATTTCCGAGAAATGGAAAGTATCAAGACTACATAATCTTTCTAAACATTGACGTAAGCACACTCAGGGTAGTGGGAGTGGGAGAAATGACATTTGATTTCCATTTGTTTCATATTAGTCAAAAGAAGTTCTGAAAACTTTCGTAGGAAATTAAATTGACAATATTGGAATTTTTCAAATTATATTGTGACAGTTTTTGATAAGTTTTGAATTTTTCTATTGGTATACTAATGTATGTAGGTAAGCAAAATGTATGTGGAAAAGTGAATTATAGATAGGTGTAGGAGTGGGGGAAAAGATGGAGGAGGCGGCGGAGGCAGATGAAATTCATCTGTTCTAGCTGTGAGATGATAGATATGAGCTAAGCTCCTTAGGGAGTTGTTGTTTAAGTCCATACGTCAACCATTGAGATTTAAACTTACGACGACGTCTTGTTTGGAGTCAGATTAAAAAAAAAAAACAAAGAAAACTTCGCAGGACACGCTCCAATTCTTAATTATTATTAAACAAATTTTATTCAACAGAAAATAGTTAATGGCAAAAAACACTGATTGCGACACTAAAATGTCGTTCACAATCTGTTGTTGCTATTAAGTTCTTAATATTTGAATGGTAGTTCCATATCTGTTGACACAATATCGGCGACACGGGATAAAGTCAAACTTATCGAAATGACACTTTTGAAATGTGTTTGTGTTTTTTTATACCAGCTTAAATTAGATAGTTTGTATGCCCCCCCCCCCTCCCCCGCAAATAAGTGGTACTAGGCCCCTGGATAATTTTTTGTAATTTTTTTTTCTATATTGATAAGTTTATGACTAATGAGTAAAACTTACCTTCACAACTTTCCGAAGCGCCGATCTTTTGATGACAAGAATTTGTCCATTTTCGATGCTCAGTATCGCCAGAGAATTCATCCGCATCTGTGATATGGTACTACGAAGCTAAGTATTTCTAGTAGTAGTGACTGGTAATGTGAGAAAGAGCTGTAGAGCTATACATACAGATCCAGGGATACTGCTTGTTATAACAGAGCTATCTATAATTAGTAGTTCAAATAGTTCTCTAATAGTTGAAATTTCTCGAATTCTTTACAGCATCACGGATCGAAAACTTGAAAATTGTTGAGGAAAAGTAGACGATAAATCTTTTGAATTATATTCGCAGAGGCGATATGCTTTTTCAACAATTTCTTTATCTGTTATGCCGTTGAGAACTTGCAATTGAAACAGCGAAAATCTTTCCGCCAAGCTATTCACGCTCTCATAGCGTACTGTCAATTATTGAATTATGATATCCAGCCAACGGTTAAAAACAAAATTTCGAAAATTTTCTCCAGGATTTTATATTTTTTCATCTATTGCCAACTCATCAAAAAACTTCTTCACATGGCGCTGGCGTGTTTTTCTTTTTTGAAAGTTGGATTTACTTTCACAAGATGTGGCGATTTCCTTAGCTTCTTTTAAATTTCTCGGGAAAGCTTTCGTGGGCCCCTAGAAACTGTAGAAGGAAATTGAATTATAAGTAAGTTTTTAAAATTTTATTAATCGAAGTAAGTCTTTAAAAATT
Source organism: Dioctria rufipes (assembly GCA_963924295.1). Taxonomy (NCBI): domain Eukaryota; kingdom Metazoa; phylum Arthropoda; class Insecta; order Diptera; family Asilidae; genus Dioctria; species Dioctria rufipes. The sequence goes on along the minus strand of OZ002743.1, from coordinate 73,102,662 downwards.
AGCAAAAATCATGATTGAAACTAGATATGTAGGCCTTCTTGACCAGTTCTTCGATGTTTTGTTTACAATTAAACTTCGTCTCGAGGATTACACGTATACACCCTGAGCTCAAGGTAGGTAGATTAAATTTTGGCACCTTGGTTTTTGTGTATCAGTCTTGTATTGCTTCGGTTGACACCTAATTTACATGCATTTGAGCATCTACTGATTCTGATCAAAAGGGGGTGGGGAATAGTTTGAATTCCTAACGGGATATAACCTTTATACCACCATATTTCAGAAAGTGTTTGGAATCCTCCACCCACCACATACAATTTTTTTCTTTATTAATTTTTTAAATCCAGACGGGCGCTCTGATGAAATTTAGAATTGCCCGCCAACCCATACCTTCACGCTTCATGCAGCTCAGTCGTGTGAGCCAAGGAATTTGCATAGCTTTCTAGAGAGAGTCGGGCATTGACAGAGAAAGTTAATCTCTATTTTGGTCTTTTCTCCGCTTCCTCTGCATTTGCATACATTGCCAGTCCCATCCAGTATAAGTGACGACCCTTCCTGAGAGAGGATTGCTTAGCGAAAATGAGCACAAAGGTTTTTATGTCAATTTCGATGGGACTTCAGTGCACCGCCATAGTGTTGCACTTTTATAGCAAAGCAGCACTGAAAATTTTCGACGGGAAAACTTTTATAGCAGAAGTGCTACACTAGATTTGCACCGAGCTTCTCCTATTTTGCACTGGATATTTTCTCGGTGTTACAAAAACATATTCAATTTCAATTGTCATCTGTTCTGTGAAAGTCTTGTATTACCATTCTTTGTGAAAATTTTAAGTTAAATGAATTAAAAGATTTCTTTTGGGGTATTTGCATAAAGTTAGCACCATTGAATGAAGGAAAAAGTAATTATATTCAATTGACATGATCACTCGGGCCTTAACTTTCTGATGGCTAATTCTAACATGTGAGCCGCTGGACGTAACGAAAGGTATCGTCTTTTTATTTTCTATGTTGCTAATTTTATATAAAAGTAAAATAGTTAATATAAAAATTATATTTTAAAGTAATATCATACAAATTTCATAAGATAAGAAAATTATTTTTTAATTAAATTGACAGTATTTGTTGTGTAATTTGACAAGACTAAATTTATTACACTTACCGCACTCGTTATGTTGAAAAACTTTTTCACCATTTCGACTTTATAACGAAGAGGTTCAAGAATACGTACGGCCGGTATTCGATTCGTTATCAACCATTCGTTATTTACCGAATTCGTAAAAAACCATTCGTTTTTCAAGAATAGAGCCCCAGTGCTTCATTGCCGGACAAATTGGACCACTGCCAGAAAAAGTGCAACAATCAGTACGTTTACATGAATACTTGAGTACTTGACTTGAAATCTACTTGAAACTTAAGTAAGGTTTTTGGTTGGTTTAATTCAAATTACTTAATTTGAAATTTTTTGGAAATTTACTAAAAATCACAACTTGAATTATCAACAATAAACTTCTTTTTGTTCTCCTTTACCATTTTCAAGTACTGCAGTTGCGTTTAACATAATTTTTTTCAAGTAAATTGAACTACAATTTTGTGATTTACTTGACTCAAGCAGATATACTTGAAGTCAATGTGCATTTACATGACATTTTGATTAATTGATATCTACTTGAAGTGTACTTCAAGTATTCATGTAAACACATACTGACTGATTTGGTCCCATCGAAATCGACATTAGTCGCAAGAAATTTTTTGTTGAGCCTGGATTGGGTGTTTCTTCCACATTTTTTTTTTTGGTGTTCTACCCGTGGGGTCATCTAAATAAAGACGCCACTAGTGCTAGACTGCTTCAAGACGAGCGAGAATGTTAAGGTCTTTATCAAGGCTTTAACATCAGCATGACTATCGACGCAGATGCCAATCTCCGCGTGCTCTATAACAGAGTTGAGAAGCTACTTTCCCGCTTTCAAAATGGCTTTAATTTCTGATTGAAAAATCGTAACAGGATTTTCAAAGTGTATATTCATTTCCAGACAAGGATGCTTCCATAAAACACCTATTTCAGTGTTTTCTTTTAATTTCGAACCATATATATGTATAAAAAAATCGGATGAGTACAATCTCAATGGTTGAAGTAGAGTGTAACTCCTATTCTGTCCAAGATGTCATTTTCACCTTGAAGTTGGCATTTAGCATATATTCTCGAAAAGTTGATCACTGTCGTATCTGACATTAATACAAACGACTGCACGAATTCAAAGATGGACTCGTGTCGATTTTCTGTTCTAGGATGAATCTAGCTCTATATAGAATTGAGATGTAGAGCTGTGATTGATGTCTCCCTCATGAAGCGGATTTGCAGGGGAGTGTATTTTGCGGATAACCTCAAGCCGCCCGAGTAGGTTAAAGATAAAAAAGTTCCATCGATTCGAAAATCTTTGTTTGAAGAAATCGCTGAACTACGATTTTTTTCATAATTTTAATAAGTAATTTGTTTAAATCTTCTGATTCACATTTTCGTCATTGCTCGTTTATTGCAATTTATAATCGCCGAAAAATTTTTTCTTAAAATTTTAGATTTTAGTTTCTTTCATTTCATGCTTAGTCAATATTAAGTTTTTTTTTGTTGTATTTTATTTTTGTCTCAATATTTCATAAAAGCAAAGTAATAAAACATGATAACAATAAAAATTCACCTTCATGCGGACAAATTTAAATGACAACGTTTTGAATTTTCACTCTGCCAAAAAATTGGGTGGACGATATGACTAACATCTGGGGAGTATCTAGACTAGAAGACACCTACTACAACTTTTCTATAAACATGAAGGTGTAATATAATGTCTTAAAATAGTAAGAAAAATCAACGATCAAATAAAACATAAGTGTCATAGTCCAAATTGTATATAGCACATATTTATGGGTGACCGTTTGACTCTTAGATATAATCACGCGACATTTTTAACCGATTGAACTGCTCTGACGACCGACATGCCATTTCCGATAATAAAATTAAATGAAGATTCGTCTTTTCAATAAGCCGCTGCAGTCTCATCACTTGATGGTCATATGTCATAATGTTATTCACTTTACGACTTATCATAAAGTGTTGGTCTTAAAAATTCTCTCTACATAATGCATTCTCTACAAGGCAGTTTCACATAATTTGTAGCAAGTCATTATGACGTCAAATAATTCAGTTACATTCTTCTTCGTCTTGAGTGGCACGTCCTCTATTATTGCTTACGTGATGACCATAGTGTAGTAATAGTTTTCTTTAATTTTCTTTGAATCGTGTCTTGTCGTTTTATTTTACTAACATGAGATCGTCTATGCGTATTGGTATTGGTAGCTATATAGAATCACTTATGCGAAAAAAAAAAATTAAATAAAAAAAAACAAATGAATTCAGTCACTAATTAAAATTTTATAGTCCAGGTCAATGCTTTACTAGGGCGGTGGTGATAATACCATCGAAAAAGACTCATTTACAATTTTAGGGATCACTGAGGTGTGTCAAGCGATTAAGAAATCGCTACACGCGTTTTTTAATAAATGTTGCCAACGCAACGCAACGTAAATATTGTCAAAAAATTTTTGTTTTACATTCCTCTGAGCTGAGTGACTCTAAGTAGCACTCTTAACCTCGCATGATCTTTTTTCTTCTAATCATATCGGACAAGTAACATGAAATAAAATCTTCTGTTTGTATGGCTTACATAGAAAGTGTTCAGGTTATTGATGAAAAAAAGAAAGCATATATAGTAGAAGAAAATCGAAAGATTTTTATATCTGTGAATGGATTTTTTGATTTGAGCATTAATTTGTTTGCCTTTTTAAGATTTGAAACTCTAGTCTCGTCTGACACTGTCATAATGTTCTGATAGTAAAAGCTTCCATAGTGAAATATTGTACCGAAAATTATTTAGTAAAAAATTTCAATAAAATAAAACCTTATCTGAAATTTGTATTTTTATTTCAATACAAAATGATTTTTACATGTCTAAATATACATTAGCAATATTATATGCAAATACGGGAGGAGAATGTGGTAATGTAGCCCTACAGATTACTTTTAAGTAATGAAAAACAAAACACACATAAGCCAGCAATTAATATACTTAAAAATATAAAAAACAGCTGTGTTCTTTTGTACCCGCAGCAGAACAGGGCAGAACAAAAGACACAGAAAAGAACGCCTCATACATTTTCTTATAAAATTTGTTCTCTCCAGTATATGGAGATTCCAGAACAAAGTAAAAAAAAAAAACACACCTATAATTTTCAAAAACAATTCAAAATTACTTCGACCAATGTTGGGCACAATATAATCTGATTCATGAATAATATGATTACGATTACAATTTGTAATCGTGATAGTATTAATTTGAAAAGTAATCATTTGTAGGGATTAATGATTGATCAATAATGTTATCGTAATTATGATTACATGATTAAATTTTTAGATTACAAATGAACATTTTTAATGGATTTTATAATTGTTGTCAAAAGAAAATAAACATTGTTGTATTATAGGTATATACATATATAAAAATTATTATTATTTTATTTACATCAGTAGTGCCACATAAACTAATATTTGTGAGTACACCATCTCAAGTGGAGGGCAATTGAATATATGTGATAGTCACATATATATATATTCGGACGAAATATTGGAAAAAAAGATTGTCTTGAAATCGAACTAAAATGATAACGGTATTTAAATATGAGCACTTTACATACTATACTTATATCAGAATATAATAACTTATTATCATATCGTTAATTACTTTCCAAACAATAAGGAAGGGTCCAAATCCAAGTTGTTTTTTTTTTATAATAAAAATTCTTACGATCACAGATTGTTTGTTTTCTTAAATCTAGGTACTTACAATTTTGAAATCTGTAGAAAATTTTCATTTGCAATTATAAAATGTAATCATGTAATCATCATTACGATTAATTTTCCCAAGATTATTGATGTAATCGTGACATATATATTCCCAACAGGAAATGTGGTCAACAATGCTTCATTATTGACCGTTTACTCTACGTGTCAACAGTAGAAACAAAGCCTTCTCAATGATGAAATAGCAATGATGTTGTAAAAATGAGTCATTATAATTTGAGGCAACAATTTGTAATTGTTATGTTAGTAGTAAAGTAAGCGTTGAATAATATGGGAAGAGTATATGACGGTTAGCATTTAAAAAAAAAAAAACAGTAGAACTGCTACGGATGAGCTTGTGAGTATTTCAAAAAATCTGAATTAGACCTACTGATTTCAAGGAAAACTTTAATGAAAGTTTGTGATCCATGTCCTCCTATAAGAATAATGACTTCGGGACATTGTCTTTATATAAGGATACACAAAAGTGTTTTAAAAATGAAGTGTGAACAGTTACTTTCCATGTCTGATGTAGGGATTGATGGTCTTCTGCTTTTTAATAGTAGTAGAACGTGTGTTTGTAGCCAATTCTAGGTGAAATGCAAATTTTAAACACATAAATCCATTTATAATGGGTGAGCTTGTCAACGTTGTGTCACGTAATACATATTCATTGTTTTGTCAATTGTTTTGTTTGTCATTGTTTTGTCAATATGAAAGTCTGTGCCACTCCATTAAAAATAGTCATAAGATAAGTCAACGATACATCGAAACTTTTTTCTACTGGGTTAGGTCGTTGCACATAAAATGTCGGAGTCCGGTTTGAAATTAAGTGGGGTGACCCTCACCAAACTGTAAGGGATATCGCAGAAAAATTATTGGATGTGCACTATTCGACAGTTTTCCGTCACTTAAAAGCGCTTGGGAAAATCAAATAGTTCGACAAGTGGGTCCCTCATGATGTGACTGAGCAAAATATGATCAATCGACTGGAAATTTGTATTTCTCTGCTCTCCCGACATAAAACGGATGATAATCGTCGTCGAACGAACTGCACAATGGTTAAATGCTCATGAGGCACCAAAACACATGCCCAAGTAGAATCTTCAGCCGAGGAAGGTAATGGTTATTGTTTGGTGGTCTGCTTTTGAAATTTTTCAATATTCGTTCTTAAACAGTGGTGAAACTATCACCACTAAAAAATACTGCACCCAACTGGAAGAAATGCATCAAAAACTAAGCGTTAAGCAGCCTAGATTGGTCACCAATAATGCACGACTCCATGTGGCAAGAGCTACAATCTAAAAATTACACGCGTCGCAGTACGAAACTCTTTTTCATCCACTTCTTCAAACATATAGATCACTTTTTAGCATTGAAACAATTCAATAATGAAGAAGCCATCAAAATCGCCTTCGAGGAATTCCTTCAGTCCAGAAATTCGGATTTCTACAGAATTTGCACAAACGCGCTTGCATCACGTTGGGAGAAGTTTATTGCATCTAATGGTGTCTATTTTGATTAATAAATATATGTACAAAACGAGCAACAGTTTTTTGAATTTTCTATAAAATATCCGATATTACATGTGCAACGACCATATAAAAGTCTACCTATACTATTAAAATAAGTTAAATAAAAAAAAAACAAATTGCTCACCAATGCCTGAATATTTAAAAGTTTTTCATAATTAAAAAAAAAAATATTCAAAACATAGTTTTCGTGATCGTAGCGACCAATTGAAGCACAAAAGAAGTTTTTACCACGATAAATTTTAGTTACATATTTTGTAATGGAAAATAAAAGTTACTTTATAAAAAATATGCTATATTTGCTTATTAATTTTTTGGTGTACGGATGAAACAACTTGTGAAAATTACTACAGCGCAATTCAAAATTGATTTAACAAACCAATTGTACAGTTAAGACTTGAGGATCTTCATAGTTTGCAATAAAAATTACCATACCATAACCACACGTTATTAGACCACGAACAAGTAGTAATCTCGTTGGTATTGGTGTAACATAGCTAGATGTCCATAATACCCGAAGTCCACCATAAAATTTTCTAATAGCCAAGAGTTAAAAAGTTAGTTGAAAGATTATGTGGTCATCCTAAGTAAAAGTTCTACTTAATATTACATCGACTTTTAATGGAGTCGAAAAGCAGAATAATAGTCATACAGGTGAATATCCATTTGTGTCTAATTTTGAGTAATATATAATTATGTTTTTAAATTTAATTGGGTTAAGTTTCAATTTATTCGATATGGATAAGTGAATTGGACTTAACACCTGATATTTTATCCTCAATAAAACCAATCCAATTGAAGATGTACATATACATTTGCACATCATCTGTAAAGAGATGTAAATCACAGAGCTTAATTTGAAGAAATATGTTACTGAAAAACATAAAGAATAATAAGAGACCAAGAATCGATCCTTGTGGTATACCACAGAATAGAGATAAAAAGGAAGAGTAGGTTCGGTTCAAGTAAACTGCTTGTGATTTGCTGCCTGAGGCGATTTTGGAACTTTCAATAGAGAAGCAAATGATCCACTGTAACAAAAGGAAGACTTCAAAAAATCTAAGAAGACTATAATACAGGCAATTCATCTTTGTCGGTGAAATATTGCTGCTTACTTTAAGTAAAGTTATTGTGCAATTAAGTCCAGGACGAAATCCTGACTGATTGTCATGTAAAAATTCATTTAATTAAAAGTAAAATATGATAGAGTTGCATGTACATTATATTCTCCACTATTTATCCCTATTGTCTCACTCAATTAAATATTTTAGAAATATATGATGCAAACTAATATGATCATACTCCATATATTGCGAAGAGTAACAATCTTTGAAGATTTCCAAGCTCTAGAAAAGATGAAGCTTGTGAAGTTGTGAAATCACAATTGTGTGTAAGGGCAGGATGAATTGCAAGTGAATACTGATGACCTGAGTATGACTATGAATAAAAAGAAAAAAGGATATTGACTTTTCAGCTCATTCTCATAACAGATATCAATTCCTGAAAAAAGAAACCATTAATAAACAAAATTCTCAAATTCTTTTTCTTATTATATACTTATCCTTGAACTACATCATGTCCAGAATCAGCTGACTGATTCTATCTGTAAATAAAAAAAAAGTCACACCTCTTTTCTAGCATCAATAAAAATTATCTTGAATAGAAAGCAATCTTACTTACTAATTTATATATTTTTAACACACTTCTGATGTCTCTAATTAATGACAAATTTTTGCGTGATCTTGCCAAGAAAAATCGACATTAAATCATTTAATTTTTTTTTTAATTTTTTCATAAATACTAATGACGTATGAATGTCAATTAGTATGATTTACTTGATCAGCAGCACCGGCATCATCACCGGCTGGCTTTTCATATACATAACACATATATACCTATCTAAAAAATTGTAGCACTTTTTTATGTACTCAAAGAGTTATATATATGTATATATTATGTATACAACATACATCATCCCCTATTATATTGTATAATTTTTTAGATTAGACCGATAGCAGACAGGTCAACTCTGAAACAGATCACATAATATATATGTACATATATATAATACATAACTTACACACACACATACATTATATATGACATACATACATTTTATAGATCTAGGGATCGTGCTGCGACAACGGTAGACAGCATATAAATTGAACAGATCTTACGTCTAGAAACAGTTCTGTGACAGTTCTTGGCCGTTCAACACACTACAATTTTGTGAGGTTGTTCGTGAATATATTCACATAATATCTTTAGTACTCTATACAATATTAATATTAAAAGATTTTATAAGGTTAAATTGAAATACATAAATGTCAGAAGAAAAAATAAAAAAATAACTTCACCCAGTGAATCTGTGATAATAAAAGTGACCGGAAATAAAATCAAATAAAATAAAATAAAAAAAAAACAAACAAAACGACGCGCTCCTTATAATTTTAATTGCCTCATTTAGCAATTATTATTGATAGCAACGTGATCGTGTATTCAATCATTTTGTGTTCAGTACGCCACTACCAACAAAGTCATTGAAATCGTTATCGTGGGTCATCAGTGATCGTCATTCGATGATATTAATTATGCTATGAAGCAAAATTTAATTAAATGTTTATATAGTTGATTTGTACCAAAAGTTGTGAACAATAAAATAAAAAAAAATAGATATACATATTTTGTATATATGTAGGTAACAGTGGCGCTAATAAAATATAAAAGAAAATCATCAAATTAAGACATATACTTACTTACATATATGTACAGAAAACGAGAGAGATAACGAATCACAAATTGATTTTAAAAAGAAATAAGTCGAAAAAGATTTAAATTTGCCATCAGTCGTCAAGTTAAGTCATTCTATTCAGAAGAGCTTTAGAAAGTGGAGGAATTTCGATAAGTGTGCCGAGACTGTTAAAGAAGACTTAAGTGTGATTCTTCTTCAATTGTTATAATTCAGGACGTACGAGTGCTTCCTTTAGGATATATCTCCATATAGAGATATACTAAGTACCAAACGGATGTGCTCTTCCTTACGTATTCTCATAATTGTTTATAGTAGAAATTGTTGGATTGTGCGGTGTTTATTAAATTAAAATAAAAACAAAATAAAGAAAAAAACAAAAGGAAAGATAAAATTCTCTGTGCAGTAAAAAACTCTTAAGCAGAATAACTCTTTTTCAAAGACTTATGTCAGTTTTAAATGAAAAGTACCTAAACTTTCATAATTACGAAATTGTAAAAACTTTTAATAAAAATTTCAACAATTCGTTTATAACATAACGTTTATTTTAAACTTCAATTAATTTGAAACGGTAAGTGTTATTAGAGATTTTATATTTTGTTTTTAAATAATAATTTTCTATTGTGATTTATATAAATAAATAAAATATTTAAATAATAATGGAAAAAAGAAATTCTGTGGATTATACCAACTCACCTCGGTTAATTAAATTTTGTTTTATATATTAATAGAAAAATGTTACTTAATTAATTTGATATTTTATTAAATAATTTCAATGATAAAAATAATATTCTCTTCCCATCTATCTACATTACAATATTTATCTACTAAAAAAAAAGAAATTGTTTCGTCTGGTAATATAGTATATAGGCAAAGTTAATTAATTTTATCAAATGGCAATTTAATTTATAATTAATCATTCAAGAATACTTAGCCGGTTTTATAGGATAATAAAAATAAAAATCATGAAAATTGATTTATCAAAAATTACAAAAAAAAAAAAATAAAACGGGGAACTCTAGACAAAATGGAATCAGAAATTGAAATTATATTTTATAGCTATGGTCGGTTTCTATCTGTGTTTTTGTTGTTCTTGTATTTAATTAAAAACTTTTTGGTGTTATGTTTTTTAATTTATTAATAATAAACACAAAAAAAAAAACATTTTTTTTCTTCAATATAATTTGAGAGAAATATAATTTTTCGTTTTCGATCGTTACCGAGGGGCTAATCAGCTGAATAAAAACTGGATTTGACCAAATTAGTCTGGGATTACCAAGACTTATCACACTTTCGATTTTTCAATTTTCATGTCATTAATTAGATAGATATTTTGTAATAATCTTGACGCGACGAATCTTTTTGTTTTTTTTGCATAGGTATACTATTTTTTTTATACTTTTAATTAATGAGTTTTTTTTTGCTACAAATTATATATAGAAGTATTTAGTCATCTCATAAACTATGTATGTATATACCAAGCAAACATTACGATTAGAAATCGAATCGGAAGCGAATCACTAAATCGAACTCGTTCTCGACTCGATTTTGTATCGAAAATTCGAATCGAAATGATGACTCGATATTGAGTCATCTTTTCAGGGCTTTTCCGAAGATTTTTCGTGTATTTGTTGCTGCTATATATGTATAGGGTAAAATATACTCGAGATTTCTACGTAAAAACTACTCTATTTCGAATTGTATAAATTAGTACCTACACTACGTTTTGTGAAAACTACTCGATATCCACCAATTGAGAATAATTTAACCTTTACCAAAAGCAAACTTTATTTTCTCACAACTCACTTTACATATTTTTTTTTTATTCGGCCGAATACTTAAATAAGAATTCCGCTGGCACACGCTTGCTGTCATACAGAATCTGAAAAAAACCATGTACCGATAATTCTTTTAAAATGTTTCGTAATATTTCGTAAGAGATTCGAATTCTCTACAAGTTCTCTGAACCTAAAGACCATTTCCATATGTCGAGAGAAATTCCTTAAACCAAAACAATTTCGGATTATTGCTCTTCGAGAAACTCGAGAAAATGTTCGTTATAGGTATGTACATCAGGGAAGGGTGCCGTTTATTGCATTGTATGGCTTGAACTGGAGAGGGTTGGGTGAGGAATGGGAAATTCAGAGCTAACGAAACTCAGTTGATATTCACAATAAGATCGACTAATAGCAACGATATAATTGTTGTTTTACTACTAGATCGACTAAATAGCAACATGTACGCACTTTTGATTTTAACGATTAGATAAAATTAATTTTATCGAAATTAGTCTGATCCTGGTCTACAATTTTTGTTTACGGAATGAAGACAGGAATTTTAGAGGTGCATATCGAAGTAATATTGGAATTGGTTGATTGGTTAAAATTATCTAAACTAGCCATAAAAATTTAACCAAAAAGGACAATCTGCTTGGAGAAGAAATTCAGAAGGAAATATTCTGAGTTAATAATTTCTTAAATTAAACCTTCAAAGTAATTTTAAATTTATGGTTAATTATAAAGGAAAAATAACGCAAATGATTCTTTTTTATTTAATTACCTCATAGCCTTTAGAAAAAAATAGAATGAATTTTCTAAATTTTACTTAAAATTGACTGAACTTTGAAGTAAAATTTATAGAAATTTATAAATTTTGAGTTTGGATTTATTCCTCCCATATTCAAGGTAAATATTTCATGAACAATTTCCTATACGATTGTATTCGTTTTAAATTCAAAGTTCGAATTTCGAAGGAAGTAATCTCAAGGCGTTGATTATAAATTGATGTGTCCAGAATCATTAACGTCTTAGAAAGAAGATGTCGCTACTTGCAAAAAATGTGATAGAAACTTTTATTTAGTGATATATATAAATTTTTTTCCAGAATAAAAATTAAAAATGGTTAAAAATAAAACAAAGAACAAATTTTATTCAATCATTGAAAATTCTTTCATTAAAAATTTTATAGTTGGAAATAACAAGCGATAGACAAGTAGCGACATCTTCTTTCTAAGACGTCAATAATTCTGAGCGCATCTATAAATAAATAATTAAGGCTCATAATTGAAATTACGTAATTCTGCCTTCTAAGTAAACTAAAAGAAGAAGTCATATTAACTTTTCTATCTATTTATCTATGTATTGTCCACATTTATGGTGAAATTCTTTAATTTAGATCAAAATTCCCTGTTTTAATTTGAAATATTTTTATATGAAAAAATTATCGTTGACGTTGAAGATAAAATTATCTAAACAGGATTTTTGTCCTGAATGTCAATGTTATTTTACTTTACCGCCCAAGAAACTTGTCATGTAAGAAGGAAAATTTTTAAATTCAACTAATTTTTAGGTCTATCGATATAATATCCGCAACATTTTTTTAAACAAAACAAATCAATTTTCTTTGCAGTTACTGCATAATCCAACTACATATTTCACAAGATAAATTACTGCATAAATTCAGAACCTATTAAAGAATGTTAAATTTATTTCAAGACTCTAAATAGCAAAGCAAAACATAAAATCAATAAAATAATTTTGAATTTTGTTTGTTTGAAAATTCATTATCTCTGATTTTTCGAAATATAAATTTTTCTCTTTTTAAATTGAGGGTTTAGAAGCTGAGAAAATTTGTTCATACTATTAATTATTTTATTAAATGAAATTTCACTATCTATAAAATTAGAGTGAAAATAGGTCGAGACGCAATCAAAATTTATATAAACTGGACTTGAAGTTTACATTCAATTTACCTAATCAAGGAAATAATATGTCTTCTACTCTATAAGGAAATATTACCAAATTTCCAATATGTGCATATGTCGATACAAGGACCTCTCATTCTCGACCTAAATATTAGTTAATCTCTACTGAACCACAATTAGCTGCTGCCGTTGAAAAGACGTAAATTCGATTTTTTTGTAAAAATTCATTTGCTTAGTCCTGGAAAATTTACATTGGGTACAAAATTCTGGAAGACAAGATAAGAATGGCTGCACTTTTTATGTTTAAGAAGATGCTGCTGTGGTTTTTATATAACTTTGACTAAAATCGGTCCTAGTATCTTTCTAGCAATCGTAGGAAAAGTTCGAGATACACTATCTCGATGAATACTTACAAACATATTTACCTAGTCATCAAGATAATTTATCTCCATTTCATGTTTCTTTCGTCGGTAATGGAATAAAAGTTACTGCACTCGAAAAATTGTACTTTTTGTATTGTATAGCTTACGATAATTAGTTAGTTAATTAGGTTGTCTTATCACATACTCTGAATAGGGAACATGACAAAATCCAGAAAAATTGAATAAATCCGGAAATGAGAAAATTCAGAAGTGACAAAATTCATAAATGTCAAAATCCGGAAATTGTATAAATTGTTAGTTAAAATTCACATAAGTGAGACAAATTTGTTAAATATATGTGTAGGCACTGTTTGTATACATTGGAATTTGGTGATGGTAGATAAACATCTGATGGAAACCTCTGTCATCCAGGATGAAGTTCTAGTGCAACCCAACTGTGCCCAGTTTATATGTAAGTAGGTATAGTAAGAAGGATGTGACTCAAAAATAATGTTTTATAACTTAACAAGCATTAGTCGCGGACACATTTAAGGGAGTCCTTGAGCCACATCTTTCTTCATATGCATTAAAACTGGGCAGAGTTGGGTTGCATCAGAACTTCATTCTGGATGACACAGATTTCCAGCAGATGTAAATCTACCATCACCAAATCTCAATTTACCAACCAGCATGAAGAATTCAAGCTAAGAGGAGATATTCTGGATTTTTTTTTCGATTTCCTCTGAATTTCTCGCTTCTGGATTTTGTCACTTCTGAATTTTGTCATTTCTGGATGTTGCCCCTTCTGGATTTTGTCTTTCTGGATTTCGTACCCAACCCTCTGGATAGATTTTCTCCAATTGCACCTGTGACCAGTATGTGACTTCATAAAACGTCGATTGACAATGATGAAAGTTGGTAGCGGCATATGAATTACATGAACTTGTACTTTTAGGTAAGCCTAGGTAAACCCTTAAATACTCAATTTGATTGAGATCTGAGCTCTACACCAACCATCCATCTTTGTACAAGTTTAACGGTTAACGTTATTTCATTTTTAACAAAACGCAAACTATTAACATGAACATACGCTGATTCATAATGCTCCTAGTTTTATTTTGGACTCCTACTACCCAAGAAGTCATGCAATTTCATATTGTCAGGTATGTCCGGTACTGGTACTTAAAAACATTTCAAATACAAGTCCCGGTACTGGTACTTTAAAATTTTTCAAGTACAAGTCCAGGTACTGGTAGTGGTACTAGTACTTAAGTACCAATGTACTTAAGTACTTTACAGGTTTGCCTAATTATTTCGGATAATGCGAATAGCAAATTATCTGGATACCTTCAGCTCTAGTTTCAATCATATAGAAGACAGTGGTGCAGTAATTTAGTATTAAGCAAGCAACAGTTTAGAAGTTTATTATTTACTTTTTTTTACCTCTGTTAAGAAAGTAAGACCTTAAAAATAAGGTTACCAGAAAATTAGCCCAGAGGACGTAAATTTCACATTCAATAATTTAGTGTGCTTCATTCTAATATGTAGTACCCGCACCATTTTCAAATTGTACACGAAGGTGCAGTATTGCCAGTGTATACTTGCAAGAGCCAAATTTTTTCAAAAATATTGGTTAGAGATGAGAGGCTATTTTCACCAGAGATGGAGTAGTAAATATTCATAACTTACTATACAGACTTGGACTTTAGTGAATCTTCACGCTACTTTAGAAGAACGTTTGACTCTCCCCACCTATACCTTACATGCATATTTTTTTTATTCCGCCTAGCATGTCATAACTTATTTATACGTTCACAAGAGAAAGATCATTTATATCTGATCTTGTCCTAGTTCTTAAAAAAAAAAACAATTTCTTTATTCCACCAAAAGATTTTAATATCCACTCTCCCCCTTAATGAATTTGTCTGAGGATATTTAAAATAGCCTTGGAAAAAGTATATCAAACGAACACACAATGTAAATTAAGTCAGCGGTCATCAGAAACATAATTAAGATCAACGTTTCGCGATTCTGATTGAATACACCGATAACATACATATGTACGTGTACATGTACTATATAAATTGCTTTCAATGATTAGTCGGCTATAACTAAAAAATTGACAGGCAGCAGATAAGATGCGTGCGCAAGAGAACAATGTCCAGAAAAATTTACTACGGCGTAATAGTAAGGCTATGATTATGATAAGGGCATCTCACGCAACACTGAAATCATCATTAATATTATTAGCCTGTGAGGCAAAAAAAAACAAAAAAACCTCTCTTAATTATATACATGACTTAATCACAGTACAATAACCCCTCCTACATTTTTTCACTTACAGGAAATGGGATCAATCATGCTTTTATGGATACTCATAGTTCTCTCAGCATCAAAGGTCTATTGTAGAGCCGTTGACGACGTTGATAATTCAATACAACCAGAACGTGAGACGTTCTTTGATAAGCGCGATTGGGTATTAATACCGCGACCGCCACCGGCTAAAGTAACGCAATCCCTAGGCGTACCAGTTGAGCTTGTGTGTGAAGTTATGGGCTCACCAGTACCATCGGTCCAATGGATTCAAGGAGATATGCCATTAGATGAGGTCAGTATTCATTATTCAATTAATTCGCGCACATTTTGACGTTTTATTAATTTGATTTTATATTGACAGGTGGAAAGTTTGGAATCGAATACAATTAGTGAATCTAGTTCGAATGCTATTGTTAAAGTTAGATCAGTATTGGTAATAGATCAACCCTTATCCAGTGACAAGACATTTACTTGTGTCGGCCGTAATGGTGGCAGCTATTTATATGCATCCACTCTTGTTCATCCAGAGCATCAAAGTAAAACACTCTCAGATCTATTGATACACAAAACTCATGCAATGTCTGGACCACAAAAACCGAAAATTCTACACAGCTATACGCAATACATAGATTTGGTGGGATCAAGTGTAGTGTTACCCTGCAAGGCAATCGGTCGTCCCCGGCCTGAAATATATTGGTTAGATAGCAACAGGGCCGTCATTACAGACAGAAAACGATACAAGGTAAATAATAAAATTATTAAATTGGACTCTCTAAATTTATTTATGAGAGAGAAGCTGTTGTCGTGCGCCAAAATTTAGTTTAGTTTAGTTATGTAGTTGCCATTGCAGCAAGCAAGCAAAAGTCCATATATATACAAATTATAACGTTATCAATTTTGACAGTAATGCAGAGCAATCAAATGAAGATTGACCTTCAAATTTAAATAACTACAAGAAAATAAAAAATGACATTAAATGACATTAATATGAATGAATGACAATGTGTTTTTTGCACAAACAGCACTGAGATGATGATAATGATGATGGCAAATTTTCAATGTTATTTCTATTTTTATTTCAAGGTTTTACCTAATGGAGATTTGCTAATATCTGACTTAAAATGGGATGATATGGGTCTTTTCTCTTGTATTGCCAGAAATGCTATTGGAAAGGACTCAATAGATACATTCATCTATGCAGCAGCGGTAAGTTATTTGAAAATACAAAAAAAAAACATATTTCATATTTTATTAAAAATTTTCTTTTCTTTTCACTTTTTCAGAAGGAATAAATTATTCAAACTAACGCGGCAAAGATTGAAGTAAAAACACACAAAAAATATTCCAAAATGTTTTGGTTTTACCACTAGAACTTATGCCATTTTAGACTTTAAACAAAAAAAAAGTAAAAACAGTTTTATTTATGTTTCTTCTGTGACTATTTAATGTTAAATTTATACCTACCTACCTACCTACCTACCTTAGTTAATTAAAAAAAAAATGATCTGTATTCCTCCTTTATCTGAAATACCTCACCATCCAAATGAATTGTTGATTGGGGATGGGGGGGTATGGACGATAGTGCAGCGTTACTTAATTTTTATTTATTTATTTTAATTATACTATTATATTAAGTGTCGTAGCTGTCGTATTTATGTACATATGAACTGATATTTATAACCTCTCTGTGTATTTCAATAAAACAAGACCAAAATATTTAATGCGATTTCGATGAACGTTATTATTTCGTAATTTTATCATTATCACAACCTTCGCTGGCTGGCTGGCTTGGCTATAATTTAAATTTTTTGATTGAAAACGAATTTTAAATTCAATTTAATTCAATTATTCCAGAAGAGGTAAGTTTTTGAATACGAAATGATTTTGTTATTATTTGGTTGTGTTTTGCTTTTCTTCCATTTCGTGCCTAGTTTTGATGTATTTTGTGATTTGTTACACTCAATCGATGGTAGAGTAGGATCGTCCTGGATCTACTATGTATAAAAGGATAACAGGACATCATTAGCCATGATTGATGGTAATGAGTATGCTGTGTGCTTGGATCGAAAGAATCTGAATCATTTTGTGAAAAATTACAGGAATCAAAATAAAAGGTTTTCCAATAAGAGGTGTTAATTTGATATTCAAAGAAAAATGCCATTTATTGAGATAAATGATCGGATCTTTATTTCATTATAAAGAGGATGGTATGCCGTTAATAATGAAAAATAACATCAGCCAAATGACCACCACGACCACGCCTACAGGACCATATCCTTTTTATGAAATTTTCCATAATCAAATCGCAAAATGGCTGCCCTATGTCCTCGATAGCCTCACGAATTCCATCTTTGAGGTCTTGAATCGACGCTGGGCTGTTGGCGTAGACCTTCTCTTTCAAGTGGCCCCAAAGGAAGAAGTCGCAAAATGTTAAGTCACAAGATCTCGGTGGCCAATTGTGATCACCTCTTCGAGAGATAACACGGTCCGGAAACTTTTCCCGTAAAAGATCAATGGTTTCGTTGCTTGTATGGCATGTAGCGCCGTCTTGTTGAAAGTAAACGTTGTTCAGATCAATACCATCCAATTCCGGCCACAAAAAATCATTAATCATCTGTCGATAGCGCAATCCATTCACCGTAACTGTTGCTCCAGCCTCATTATCGAACAAGTAAGGTCCAATGACCCCGCGGGACCATAAACCGCACCAAACAGTCACATGTTGAGGATAGAGAGGCTTTTTAACAATAACTCTTGGGTTTTCCGAGCCCCAGATGCGACAATTTTGCTTGTTGACGAAGCCATCGAGGTGGAAATGGGCCTCATCACTCAAGATGAGTTTTCGATGGAATTCCGGATCATTTTCATGCATTTCAAGGACCCAATCAGCAAAGACTCGACGTTGTTGATGATCGGTCGGCTTGAGTTCTTGTGTTAACTGAACTTTGTGTAATGACGTTTGTGGAATGCCTAATTTCAAAGAACGACGAGGAATGGACAAACCTGGGTTTGCTTTAACACTTTCGGCTACAGCAGCAATATTCTCGGCTGTTCCTGAGCGACGTGCACGGGTTTTATTCTTCACATCACTAACTTGTCCCGACAACTCGAATTTTTCTACCAGTTTCTGTATTGCGGTCCGACAAGGTGCTTCACGATGACCCAAAAATGCTCGAGTTTTACGAACCGTCTCTACCACATTTTCACCATTTTTATAGTGAATTTTAATAATTTAAATGCATTGTTGAATCGTGTATCGTTTATCCATTTTTATTAATGGCGTAGTTTCTACTTGTCAAATGTAAAAAAATGACAGATCCTAAAGTGACATCTACCGAAATAGCGGGGTAATTAAAATAACACCTCTTATTGGAAAACCCTTTACAAACAGGTAACTAGATATAACTGGAAAATGTTTCAGGCTTATTAACAGACAAGGAGGAAGAGTCCCTTCTCCCTCTCTCCACTCTTGTGGTCGATTGTAATTGATGATCACTTGCTTTTTATTGTAGATGTATTGACCCTACAATGCTTCCTACCATTTCATTGGGCGGTTGCCCCTTGCCTTATGAGGATCGAGTTCGAAATCTTGGCGTGATTTTAAATTCTAACGATAGACGTTGTGACCCCATCAACTAGAACATAACAAAAATATTTGGCACTCTCCATCGTCTTTGGCTGTCTGGTAGTTCATTATCGCCTAAGATCCGTTGTCACCTTTTTAGGTTTCTCATTCTGCAACATTTCACTCATGCCTCGACTTGCACTGTTCAAGGAAATTGAATGTCGCTTTCAAATGACTGTACTAGATTTATCTTTAGATTGAGAAGGTTCGATCATGTAGCTCACCTTAATATCATTCTGCTGGGCTACTCGCTTGATATATATTTGAAGCAGAAAGCTTTAGTATTCCTGTTTAATTTGCTTCGTTCTTCCCAACAGGTCTATTTGAGTGCCTTCTTTCAACCCTTAAACTCGACTAGGTGGCTACTTCCACAGTTCCAAACTTCCATATTCCACAGATCTTGCATTGTTCAACTGATTAGAATCTGGAACTCGCTGCCTCATCATATCCAGACAGCTAACTCGCTCGGCAAGGAACAATGTATCACGCATTGTTGTTGTTTTACGTACATAAAATTGCATTAGATCAGATCAGAGAGATAAAAAACGCAGGTACTATAAAACCGGAAAAATGTTATCTTTCAACATGATAATGCAAGGCCTCACGTGACTTTAAAGACGAAGGAAAAGCTCTAGGCTCTTTGATATGAACTTTTATCACATCCACCATACTCACCTGACCTAGCTCCATCTAACTACCACTTGTTCCTCTCGATGCAAAATTTTCTCAGAGGAAAAAAATTTAAAGATTTTCAGGATGTTCAGAGGGCAGTGGTCGATTTTTTTGCATCTAATGAAAGGACCTTTTTTACAAGCGACATAATAAAACTTGTTGACAGATGGAGGAAGAGGAAGGTCACAGAAAACAGTGGGCAATATTTCATTGATTAATCTTAAGTATAAGCTTAAATATAAGAATATGAAATTTCTACAGGAAAACGACATAACTTTCTTACTAAGATTTTTCACAGATACCAAGACTGCATTCATCGATATTCCTCGAAGCACAAAAAGCCGAGCAATAAATTTACCTGAGCTGCTAATTGAGATATTGGCAATAAGCATTTTTATAGTGCTAGAGAATCCTTCTTGTGGACAGAGAAATAGGGCAGTATAGGTATAAGGTGGAGAATTGAGCTGTGATCCGACAGTGGTCTGAATTACAAAAAGGAGTAACAATATGCAATGGAGTATTTGTTGGGGTGGGATGATAGGATGATAGAAATAAATCTAAGAAATTAGCTCTATCTCCAGATATATTAGAAACATGCGTTGGTGCTCCCACTAGTTGTTAGAAATTATAAGATTTGAAGAAATGTTCAGCGAATCTGTCCTGCAGGACTTGTGGTAGAAAATTATCGCCAACCAGGACGATTTCTAAAGAGGATGAGATTAAAAGCAAATTATCAATATTGTCAAAAGTGGATATCTTATCGTCATCAGACATAATTGGGCTGCGATAAAGAAAGAAAAAGCAGTAGTAATATTAGATATTCTTCTAAACTAAGATTTTCTGCTGATCATCTAACACGGAGAGTTGGGGAGTTTGGGAGATGGGAATTTTCGTTTTCTCGATTAAATCTCTCTAACTTCCCATTCGCGACTCTCTAACATACATACTTGAGGAGTTAGGGAGAACGTGAAAAGTGTGAAAAAGTGCGAATCGCCAGGGACAATAAAATCAGTTTTTGTTCTAGAGAGTTTTTATATTCGAGGTGCATATGTCTATTACTACCTAAAGTCGAGATAAAATGAATTTTTTTTTGTAGAAGGGTAGTTTTTGAGGGGTGTAGGTTTTTCAATTTTTTCCGATATAGCGGGAGAATGGAGGGAAGGAGAGGAATGTATCTGGTATAAAAAAAAATGGGAGCTCTGGGCGAATATGATGGAGGGAGAAAATGGGACAGGAAGGATGCGGGGATAAAAATGGGAACGAATTAACGGAAATTTAAAATAAAATACAAAAAAAAATTCAGGAATTGCAATAAGTCTCCCCTATAAGCCCACGTTTGTAAAATCAATAAAAAAAACTGAAAAATTTCAACGGTAATTAGGTATGAATTTTTCTCGATTAACGGTAATTTGCAGATTTGAAGGGCCTCCGTGGTAAATTTCCTTGCCGCCATATTAATGGATGCCTAACTCTGTATGAAACCTTGTAGAGCATTTGGGGTTTTACCGACGGTCTTTGGGTCTAGAGTAAAAAAAATATAGGTGAATAATTTTTAGGGGAGGGTATTTTGGGGATGGGGCTCGAATCAACCCTCATCGGAGATTTTCTAAAATACTTCATGTGTGGCATCAAATTAAAGAAGTAGGAGAGGATAATCGTGTGGTGTAGTTTGTTTTTGATTGTTTTAGCTACATAACTGACTTTTTATCGCCGAAAAATGTTTTTTTTGCATCCCCGTTCCTATATTTTGCATATATTTCTCCGTTGTAAACACTTTTCTCATGGGAAGTGAATTTCCACGACTTACAAGTTCCTTCGCAATGATGAGCTGAAAATGTCCATATTGTACCAAAAACCGTTCATTTTTCCACCTTGAAAAGGACTGATTCACTTCCTTTGCAGTTATGTCCAAAACCATTTATCGGACTCAAAAACTAGTTACATATCTAATTTGCTTTAACGTTCATATTAAATTTTTATAGCATCTCTTCTGTACTGAAAAACGACCAAATTGACCATTTTCATGTGATTTATTTAAAATTTTTAACGGGTACCTTGAGACACCAAAATCCATATATCTCTGTAAGTATTGCATGGATCTCCATAATTTATGAGATATCGATATCGGTGAATCCATATTTTAACTGAAAATCCTAGGTACCTAGGTACATTCACAAAACACAACAAAAACAGACAACAACAGCCAACAGACTACTAAAACAGACGAGAGTTTTGTCGAGTGGAATAGAAAGTTTGGTATACAACTTCCCCGAGTTATAGAATTCCGAGTGGAGAGTAAAGTGCTAAAAGAACTCTCATCACGCCCCTGATGACATGACCCTTAAACTCGCAAGATCTAATCATTGAAAAGCGACTTATACTGAGATACTAAATTAGGCAGGGTAAATTAGATCAAACTCAATGAATTCATATTTAACCAAACCTATTTTGTCGATGGAGCCTTGTCAGCAAACATTCTTGGCATTAGCATTTGCAGAAAGTTAAACTGGACTGATTAACATGTCTCTGTTGCCTTGAAATGAGAATTCCTATCAAGTTGTAAAAGGGGAACACAATAGATTAACTGAGGTTGGAGTGTCCGCAGGATCGATCCTACGGTCCCAGTCATCGCCCTATATTCTTAACCCATAAAGCCTTGAAAAGTATTTTAGGTCAATCTCCATATTTAGGCATATAAATTTTATACTTCGAAAGCTAAATTAAAAAAAAAGTGCACAAAAACTTATTGCCGACGAAATGATAGCATTTTTCATATCATCTCGCTCAAGGCCGCCGTTTGCCAGATGGCTTCCCTTTTTTTTTTTTACTGTTATATCCAGATAGTCTTTAAATCTGATCATTTGTAAAAATTAGCCCCTGAATCTTTGTCCATTCCATCACCCTTACAAATATTTTGGGATAATTGTTTTTTTTTTGTATCCCACACTGGGCTTTACTTGTACTTACAATCTGCGAATATTCAAGGTCTATCGCCACCGTTTCCTCCTTACAGTTTCGCTATCACAGCTAATATTCGCTGAGCTTTTGCTTATTATGAAACGTAAAATAAAATTTTTCTTATTCTAATTTATTTTTAGGCCAATATTTTACGACTTTTAAATTTTTTTCTCTGACACTCTGATTATAATTGGTAGCGATTTTTTGCCGGTAAAGGTAATTAATTATGAAAAATTTTCTTATCTCTCTGACCACACATAGAGGAGACTGCTCAATACAACACTTGATTGCGCATTATTACGATCGCTTATCAAAAGTTGGCATGATTTGAGGGTGCCTCGTTTTAAAATAGACACAGTGATAAAATCCCGATAGGTCTTTAAAAATTGCCAATGACAAAAGATGCTGGAAAATCTGTTCACAGTTCAGCGGTTATCTGGTTTCTCTTTGCTTTAATTTTACTCTTTTTTCAATTTGCAGAGATAAGCAGAAATTTCTAGCACCGGTAGTAACAGTAAAGACTAACTAGGTCTCAGGTTATGTGGAAATAATGTATGTAATTTGATTGTAAAGACGACCAGGTATTGTAATAGCTCTTAGATATTTCAATTATAAACGTATATTGAGAAGGACCTAATTATATCTGTATGGGTGAAATTTCATTTCGTTGGGGTTTGCTATTGAACAAATGATGATGGTTTATTTTATTCTGTTCCTTTAATCGCTCCAGGTACTTAGAGCTGTGAAGTAGCTTTACATCAGTCTTGTTCATTGGTTAATTCATGATACTTTGTACGACGTCTTTCTTTTCGGATACATTCGAAAGACGTGCTAGGCCAATCAATCCACTTCAATTATCCACTTTTGATTTTGGTTTTTCAGGTAAAGCTCTTCGATTGAAATTCGATCACTTCATCGCATTTTTAAGATTCGATCTATACACAATCTCTCTATCTATCTATCCTAAGATTTTTAAATGGACCATTATAGATTAGGTGTCCTTTCCATCACTCCCAAAGCTATATAATTCCGTTTTCACAATAGAGTTAAAACGTCACAGTATTTTTTTTACTGACATATAATTCCAGTTCAATATTCAAAATCGGTGTCAGTAGTGTGCCATCAAGCAGAGATTATACTAAAGGCCCATTCAAACTCGGCAAGTTACTTGCGCAATTAGATTTGTATATATGAGCAAGTTCATGTTCACATTCGGTACTTTTGCGGAAATTTGCCTGACGTGGAACTACTTTGGATGTATTATCTGTACCGTGCTTTTGCAGAAATTTGCCTGAAGTGGAACTTGTTTTGCTGGGCTTTGCCTGAAGTGAAACTAAAGTGGAAAGTTAGATTAAAAAAGCTGATTGTTGTCACTCCTTTCAAAATTACATTAACTGCCATATTTTTCGGAGATAGCCGTATATGATTCCCCTAATTCAGATCTTAGGTTTAACCCGTACCCACACACGTTTATTTTCTCTTTCGTTGAATGTGTCCTAAATTTTGTCTTTCATCATTTCAGATATTTCCATAATACGGTTTTGAATCAAACTCCTTCTACTAATTTTGAGGAATACAAACTATAATCAAAGAACATATAACTTAACAAGAAGCTTCATCTGGCCTCAAAAAATCCACAAGTTGTATGGGACAGTTTTGGGCTTTAGGACCTGTTTAAGATGAACTTTTAGTTTTTCCTTCATGACGAGATACAAAAAGCAGTGAGAGTGAGCTCTTACTGCATGCTGTACCCAGCACGTTAAGGCCTTTTATTGTGTCGGTGCCTTCGGCGACTTCATGGCTTGTATTATATTCCGGTGGCTACGGTTCTCGCTGTTCTCCACCACACTACAGCTATGCACACGACGACGCCAGCAGCCATGCACAGTTTTATGTTTGACTATGCTGCCTGCCTAGCTGAAGAGGCGAGCCGGTTTTTCTATTAATTAAGTTACTCCAAAATTTTTCAAAAGAACTTTTGCACAGCATATTTTGGCTACCTATATTCATGAAATTATTTAGCCCAAGCAGACTTCTGGTTGCCCACCAATTCCTATCCCATCCGTTCATCTTACTATTCTCCCTCTGTTCTGCTGCAATGCAATGTAAATGAAAATTCTCTCAAACAAAGTATTCTTGATGAAACCGGTTTCTTAGAGCAGAGGTAAAAGAAGCAAAGAGAACACGTAATGTAATGCATGGGTATGATGTGGAGTGCAGGCTCTGGTATCTTGTTCTGGTGCTGTGCTGGTGCTTTGACGATGACGACCCGCCAGCCTCCACTTACAACTGGTGACTAGCGGCGGGTCGTCATTCAAAGCAGAGTTTTCGTAAAATTTGTGAAAGCGGGTCGTAATATCACCCCCGATGAGTTGCGGATGGTTAACAAGCAGCGAGTTTTCATAGAATTTGTGAGAGCGGGCCATTATGGAACGATCCGCCATATAAAACTTTTCAATATACTAGATGCGTATTCTTTGTGTTAGATGTTTTTTGATATAACTAAATTTAAAAAAAAAATGTGAGCAAGGTTGACAACTTCGACAAATCTAGTTCATCTGACAATTGACATCATCTGTCATGTTTAAAATTCACATAAAATTGAAGTTAAAATTGTGAACTTGCTGTAAAAAGTAGAAAAAAGTGGAAAAAGATTTCCGACTTGTCGCAAATAAGCATTTGGACCTACGACGATATAGGAAAGTGAAGAGAGTCTCTACTTCTACCAGTAACTGGGTTGGTGGGTGTCAAGTGCATTTATAAGAAAATCGCTAATGAATATTAGAAACAAATGCGGGGAAAGTGTAATCGTTTACTAAGCGTGAATTGAATGTAGAGGGGTTTCTTTTACAAATACTGTGCTGAAAGTTTTGCTAACCAGTCTGATTACTTGGGAGAAGGAAAATAGAGCACAATGAGCAGAGACTCCATGCAGGATTCAGGAAACTGATTCAACTGCTGATGGAATATTTAAATTCAGTAGAATTATTGAAATAAGCTTGAAAGTGTCGAAAGAAAATTCGACGTTTTGTTTGTTGATTTTAAAGCTTAATTCGGCAACATAAATGAAAGGCACTTTTTTCAATATTCTAAATTTAGGAAGTCAACAAAATTATAGTAAAATATTAATTGCGGTTAAATGAAAAAACAGGAGGCGTCGTTTAGCATAGAGAATCACCCTCCAGTAGATCTCTAAAACTGTCAATAACTTGCGCAAAATCAGAGTGCTCACTCGTCTAGATCGGTGACATAAAATATTCAGCCAAAAACTCGCAAAAAAGCTTGAGCTATTTAGTAAAGGAAAATTGTACCGAATTTCGTCAAATATCCAAGAAAATTGCAAAATCTTTCTAACCTTGTATACTCATACAAAAATGTGTTCTATTTAAAAATTCGACCATTCCCAAGCATTAAATATCTAGTATCCTCGACCATAAATTCAGGTATAAAGACCCTCGCGCTTCACAACGGAAAACAGTGTGGCAGGTAAGCTACAAACCTGGAATTTCCGCTTTAGTCGACCACACACTCTTACACAGTTCGTCACGAGAGTACCGTATGGAAGCGGCCAACTGGCGCGTAACTAGTGACAAGGCAACGAGTAATGCAGCTTAAGGGTTGTCAACCCTCG
Organism: Dioctria rufipes; assembly: GCA_963924295.1. Lineage (NCBI taxonomy): Eukaryota > Metazoa > Arthropoda > Insecta > Diptera > Asilidae > Dioctria > Dioctria rufipes. The sequence goes on along the minus strand of OZ002743.1, from coordinate 73,076,229 downwards.
GGAATACTTCCCAAGCCATGAACAGAAATGTATATGTGTGCGTTGGGAGTCCGTTCTCTAAAATGTTCTATATTGATACTTATGGAAAAGTACCAAACATTGGCTTCGTATACGCTATAGAGCCGAAACTACTATCCATATAGGAAAATAGTCTTCCAGTAATTTACAGCTTGGTTCCTTACCTTCCCAAAGACTACACTTACTATATACCTTACTTAACAAAATAATAAAATAGTTTTGATTACAAATTAACTTTACCATTCAGTAATAATTGCATATGTGTACCCGGAGTCCGAGTCTGTAGGCAGGTACATTCGATATCATCAACCCCCCACGGCATTCCATGACGGCACAGTGACGTATACAATGATTACACAGCTGAGAGCTTTTGTTTGAGGAATCGTAGTAATTTGGTTCAGATAACTTTTGTTAAATAATTCTGTTAGGAAAGGTATAACAATTTTATTTCGACTCGGAAGATAAGAAAGCAAGCTTAAGATTATCAGAACACCATTTTCTGTATGAATAGTAGTTTAGGGCGAAGGAGCTCTTCAAATCAAACTTTTGTCAGTTTCTCATAAGAACACTGCAAATATTTTAGAATTTTAGGACTCCGTTGGGACTCTTATGTGGTAGTGAGGGAGTCAGTTCATTGAATAAATAACTAATAAGGAAGCGGGGTATCGTGCGAATACAGTGTACGTGTTTAAGCATTTTAATGACAGTGCGACCTATGGTTGGGGGGGGGGCAGAAATAACAAGAGGGCATTTCATAATTTTGAATTGTCATTTGTGGCTAAATTATGCCAGTCATACAAAGGCAACGCCAAGAAATATTATCTGAAAATAAGGGGGAGCTAAAAATTTGTTTATTTTACATAGGAATTTTAAAAAATAGGGATTTTTTCTGGGAAATTCCTTTTCACATTGTTTTCTATTCGTTTTTATGTTAAAATGAGCCATCTCTCGTCCAAATCGGTGAGAAAAAATATTATTGATGAAAAAAGTGCAAAGGGTATAGTCCATGCTTTTTTTGCGAAATTTTGATTAAAATTTCTTGTCACCGATTTTGATGAATGAGCACTCGTTGGACGCGGAATACTGAGAGGAATATTACTGTAAGATATTTTTAAGGAAAAACCTGCTAGTTTCAAAAATATGCCAAGAAAACCGTTCTTGTGTGGCTTGGTTTCAGGTGGCACTTCATGAGCAGTTTTCTTGCTGTATTTTAAAAACTAGGGATTTTTTCTGGGAAATTCCTTTTCACATCGTTTTCTATTCGTTTTTCTGTTAAAATGAGCCCTCTCTCGTCCAAATCGGTGAGAAAAAATATTATTGATGAAAAAAGTGCAAAGGGTATATATAGTCCATGCTTTTTTTGCGAAATTTTGATTAAAATTTCTTGTCACCGATTTTGATGAATGAGCACTCGTTGGACGCGGAATACTGAGAGGAATATTACTGTAAGATATTTTTAAGGAAAAACCTGCTAGTTTCAAAAATATGCCAAGAAAACCGTTCTTGTGTGGCTTGGTTTCAGGTGGCACTTCATGAGCAGTTTTCTTGCTGTATTTTAAAAACTAGGGATTTTATCTGGGAAATTTCTTTTCACATCGTTTTCTATTCGTTTTTCTGTTAAAATGAGCCCTCTCTCGTCCAAATCGGTGAGAAAAAATATTATTGATGAAAAAAGTGCAAAGGGTATAGTCCATGCTTTTTTTGCGAAATTTTGATTAAAATTTCTTGTCACCGATTTTGATGAATGAGCACTCGTTGGACGCGGAATACTGAGAGGAATATTACTGTAAGATATTTTTAAGGAAAAACCTGCTAGTTTCAAAAATATGCCAAGAAAACCGTTCTTGTGTGGCTTGGTTTCAGGTGGCACTTCATGAGCAGTTTTCTTGCTGTATTTTAAAACCTAGGGATTTTTTCTGGGAAATTCCTTTTCACATCGTTTTCTATTCGTTTTTCTGTTAAAATGAGCCCTCTCTCGTCCAAATCGGTGAGAAAAAATATTATTGATGAAAAAAGTGCAAAGGGTATAGTCCATGCTTTTTTTGCGAAATTTTGATTAAAATTTCTTGTCACCGATTTTGATGAATGAGCACTCGTTGGACGCGGAATACTGAGAGGAATATTACTGTAAGATATTTTTAAGGAAAAACCTGCTAGTTTCAAAAATATGCCAAGAAAACCGTTCTTGTGTGGCTTGGTTTCAGGTGGCACTTCATGAGCAGTTTTCTTGCTGTATTTTAAAAACTAGGGATATTTTCTGGGAAATTCCTTTTCACATCGTTTTCTATTCGTTTTTCTGTTAAAATGAGCCCTCTCTCGTCCAAATCGGCGAGAAAAAATATTATTGATGAAAAAAGTGCAAAGGGTATAGTCCATGCTATTTTTGCGAAATTTTGATTAAAATTTCTTGTCACCGATTTTGATGAATGAGCACTCGTTGGACGCGGAATACTGAGAGGAATATTACTGTAAGATATTTTTAAGGAAAAACCTGCTAGTTTCAAAAATATGCCAAGAAAACCGTTCTTGTGTGGCTTGGTTTCAGGTGGCCCTTCATGAGCAGTTTTCTTGCTGTATTTTAAAAACTAGGGATTTTTTCTGGGAAATTTCTTTTCACATCGTTTTCTATTCGTTTTTCTGTTAAAATGAGCCCTCTCTCGTCCAAATCGGTGAGAAAAAATATTATTGATGAAAAAAGTGCAAAGGGTATAGTCCATGCTTTTTTTGCGAAATTTTGATTAAAATTTCTTGTCACCGATTTTGATGAATGAGCACTCGTTGGACGCGGAATACTGAAAGGAATATTACTGTAAGATATTTTTAAGGAAAAACCTGGTAGTTTCAAAAATATGCCAAGAAAACAGTTCTTGTGTGGCTTGGTTTCAGTTGGCACTTCATGAGCAGTTTTCTTGCTGTATTTTAAAACCTAGGGATTTTTTCTGGGAAATTCCTTTTCACATCGTTTTCTATTCGTTTTTCTGTTAAAATGAGCCCCCTCTCGTCCAAATCGGCGAGAAAAAATATTATTGATGAAAAAAGTGCAAAGTCCATGCTTTTTTTGCGAAATTTTGATTAAAATTTCTTGTCACCGATTTTGATGAATGAGCACTCGTTGGACGCGGAATACTGAGAGGAATATTACTGTAAGATATTTTTAAGGAAAAACCTGCTAGTTTCAAAAATATGCCAAGAAAACCGTTCTTGTGTGGCTTGGTTTCAGGTGGCACTTCATGAGCAGTTTTCTTGCTGTATTTTAAAACCTAGGGATTTTTTCTGGGAAATTCCTTTTCACATCGTTTTCTATTCGTTTTTCTGTTAAAATGAGCCCTCTCTCGTCCAAATCGGTGAGAAAAAATATTATTGATGAAAAAAGTGCAAAGGGTATAGTCCATGCTTTTTTTGCGAAATTTTGATTAAAATTTCTTGTCACCGATTTTGATGAATGAGCACTCGTTGGACGCGGAATACTGAGAGGAATATTACTGTAAGATATTTTTAAGGAAAAACCTGCTAGTTTCAAAAATATGCCAAGAAAACCGTTCTTGTGTGGCTTGGTTTCAGGTGGCACTTCATGAGCAGTTTTCTTGCTGTATTTTAAAAACTAGGGATTTTTTCTGGGAAATTTCTTTTCACATCGTTTTCTATTCGTTTTTCTGTTAAAATGAGCCCTCTCTCGTCCAAATCGGTGAGAAAAAATATTATTGATGAAAAAAGTGCAAAGGGTATAGTCCATGCTTTTTTTGCGAAATTTTGATTAAAATTTCTTGTCACCGATTTTGATGAATGAGCACTCGTTGGACGCGGAATACTGAAAGGAATATTACTGTAAGATATTTTTAAGGAAAAACCTGCTAGTTTCAAAAATATGCCAAGAAAACCGTTCTTGTGTGGCTTGGTTTCAGTTGGCACTTCATGAGCAGTTTTCTTGCTGTATTTTAAAACCTAGGGATTTTTTCTGGGAAATTCCTTTTCACATCGTTTTCTATTCGTTTTTCTGTTAAAATGAGCCCCCTCTCGTCCAAATCGGCGAGAAAAAATATTATTGATGAAAAAAGTGCAAAGTCCATGCTTTTTTTGCGAAATTTTGATTAAAATTTCTTGTCACCGATTTTGATGAATGAGCACTCGTTGGACGCGGAATACTGAGAGGAATATTACTGTAAGATATTTTTAAGGAAAAACCTGCTAGTTTCAAAAATATGCCAAGAAAACCGTTCTTGTGTGGCTTGGTTTCAGGTGGCACTTCATGAGCAGTTTTCTTGCTGTATTTTAAAACCTAGGGATTTTTTCTGGGAAATTCCTTTTCACATCGTTTTCTATTCGTTTTTCTGTTAAAATGAGCCCTCTCTCGTCCAAATCGGTGAGAAAAAATATTATTGATGAAAAAAGTGCAAAGGGTATAGTCCATGCTTTTTTTGCGAAATTTTGATTAAAATTTCTTGTCACCGATTTTGATGAATGAGCAGTCGTTGGACGCGGAATACTGAGAGGAATATTACTGTAAGATATTTTTAAGGAAAAACCTGCTAGTTTCAAAAATATGCCAAGAAAACCGTTCTTGTGTGGCTTGGTTTCAGGTGGCACTTCATGAGCAGTTTTCTTGCTGTATTTTAAAAACTAGGGATTTTTTCTGGGAAATTTCTTTTCACATCGTTTTCTATTCGTTTTTCTGTTAAAATGAGCCCTCTCTCGTCCAAATCGGTGAGAAAAAATATTATTGATGACAAAAAGTGCAAAGGGTATAGTCCATGCTTTTTTTGCGAAATTTTGATTAAAATTTCTTGTCACCGATTTTGATGAATGAGCACTCGTTGGACGCGGAATACTGAGAGGAATATTACTGTAAGATATTTTTAAGGAAAAACCTGCTAGTTTCAAAAATATGCCAAGAAAACCGTTCTTGTGTGGCTTGGTTTCAGGTGGCACTTCATGAGCAGTTTTCTTGCTGTATTTTAAAAACTAGGAATATTTTCTGGGAAATTCCTTTTCACATCGTTTTCTATTCGTTTTTCTGTTAAAATGAGCCCTCTCTCGTCCAAATCGGCGAGAAAAAATACTATTGATGAAAAAAGTGCAAAGGGTATAGTCCATGCTTTTTTTGCGAAATTTTGATTAAAATTTCTTGTCACCGATTTTGATGAATGAGCACTCGTTGGACGCGGAATACTGAGAGGAATATTACTGTAAGATATTTTTAAGGAAAAACCTGCTAGTTTCAAAAATATGCCAAGAAAACCGTTCTTGTGTGGCTTGGTCTCAGGTGGCACTTCATGAGCAGTTTTCTTGCTGTATTTTAAAAACTAGGGATTTTTTCTGGGAAATTTCTTTTCACATCGTTTTCTATTCGTTTTTCTGTTAAAATGAGCCATCTCTCGTCCAAATCGGTGAGAAAAAATATTATTGATGAAAAAAGTGCAAAGGGTATAGTCCATGCTTTTTTTGCGAAATTTTGATTAAAATTTCTTGTCACCGATTTTGATCAATGAGCACTCGTTGGACGCGGAATACTGAAAGGAATATTACTGTAAGATATTTTTAAGGAAAAACCTGCTAGTTTCAAAAATATGCCAAGAAAACCGTTCTTGTTTGGCTTGGTTTCAGTTGGCACTTCATGAGCAGTTTTCTTGCTGTATTTTAAAACCTAGGGATTTTTTCTGGGAAATTCCTTTTCACATCGTTTTCTATTCGTTTTACTGTTAAAATGAGCCCTCTCTCGTCCAAATCGGTGAGAAAAAATATTATTGATGAAAAAAGTGCAAAGGGTATAGTCCATGCTTTTTTTGCGAAATTTTGATTAAAATTTCTTGTCGCCGATTTTGATGAATGAGCACTCGTTCGACGCGGAATACTGAGAGGAATATTACTGTAAGATATTTTTAAGGAAAAACCTGCTAGTTTCAAAAATATGCCAAGAAAACCGTTCTTGTGTGGCTTGGTTTCAGGTGGCACTTCATGAGCAGTTTGCTTGCTGTATTTTAAAAACTAGGGATTTTTTCTGGGAAATTTCTTTTCACATCGTTTTCTATTCGTTTTTCTGTTAAAATAAGCCCTCTCTCGTCCAAATCGTTTAGAAAAATTATTATTGATGAAAAAAGTGCAAAGGGTATAGTCCATGCTTTTTTTGCGAAATTTTGATTAAAATTTCTTGTCACCGATTTTGATGAATGAGCACTCGTTGGACGCGGAATACTGAGAGGAATATTACTGTAAGATATTTTTAAGGAAAAACCTGCTAGTTTCAAAAATATGCCAAGAAAACCGTTCTTGTGTGGCTTGGTTTCAGGTGGCACTTCATGAGCAGTTTTCTTGCTGTATTTTAAAAACTAGGGATTTTTTCTGGGAAATTTCTTTTCACATCGTTTTCTATTCGTTTTTCTGTTAAAATGAGCCCTCTCTCGTCCAAATCGGTGAGAAAAAATATTATTGATGAAAAAAGTGCAAAGGGTATAGTCCATGCTTTTTTTGCGAAATTTTGATTAAAATTTCTTGTCACCGATTTTGATGAATGAGCACTCGTTGGACGCGGAATACTGAGAGGAATATTACTGTAAGATATTTTTAAGGAAAAACCTGCTAGTTTCAAAAATATGCCAAGAAAACCGTTCTTGTGTGGCTTGGTTTCAGGTGGCGCTTCATGAGCGGTTTTCTTGCTGTATTTTAAAAACTAGTAATTTTTTCTGGGAAATTCCTTTTCACATCGTTTTCTATTCGTTTTTCTGTTAAAATGAGCCCTCTCTCGTCCAAATCGGCGAGAAAAAATATTATTGATGAAAAAAGTGCAAAGGGTATAGTCCATGCTTTTTTTGCGAAATTTTGATTAAAATTTCTTGTCACCGATTTTGATGAATGAGCACTCGTTGGACGCGGAATACTGAGAGGAATATTACTGTAAGACATTTTTAAGGAAAAACCTGCTAGTTTCAAAAATATGCCAAGAAAACCGTTCTTGTGTGGCTTGGTTTCAGGTGGCGCTTCATGAGCGGTTTTCTTGCTGTATTTTAAAAACTAGTAATTTTTTCTGGAAAATTCCTTTTCACATCGTTTTCTATTCGTTTTTCTGTTAAAATGAGCCCTCTCTCGTCCAAATCGGTGAGAAAAAATATTATTGATGAAAAAAGTGCAAAGGGTATAGTCCATGCTTTCTTTGCGAAATTTTGATTAAAATTTCTTGTCACCGATTTTGATGAATGAGCACTCGTTGGACGCGGAATACTGAGAGGAATATTACTGTAAGACATTTTTAAGGAAAAACCTGCTAGTTTCAAAAATATGCCAAGAAAACCGTTCTTGTGTGGCTTGGTTTCAGGTGGCACTTCATGAGCAGTTTTCTTGCTGTATTTTAAAAACTAGGGATTTTTTCTGGGAAATTTCTTTTCACATCGTTTTCACATCGTTTTTCTGTTAAAATAAGCCCTCTCTCGTCCAAATCGGTGAGAAAAAATATTATTGATGAAAAAAGTGCAAAGGGTATAGTCCATGCTTTTTTTGCGAAATTTTGATTAAAATTTCTTGTCACCGATTTTGATGAATGAGCACTCGTTGGACGCGGAATACTGAGAGGAATATTACTGTAAGATATTTTTAAGGAAAAACCTGCTAGTTTCAAAAATATGCCAAGAAAACCGTTCTTGTGTGGCTTGGTTTCAGTTGGCACTTCATGAGCAGTTTTCTTGCTGTATTTTAAAACCTAGGGATTTTTTCTGGGAAATTCCTTTTCACATCGTTTTCTATTCGTTTTTCTGTTAAAATGCGCCCTCTCTCGTCCAAATCGGTGAGAAAAAATATTATTGATGAAAAAAGTGCAAAGGGTATAGTCCATGCTTTTTTTGCGAAATTTTGATTAAAATTTCTTGTCACCGATTTTGATGAATGAGCACTCGTTGGACGCGGAATACTGGGAGGAATATTACTGTAAGATATTTTTAAGGAAAAACCTGCTAGTTTCAAAAATATGCCAAGAAAACCGTTCTTGTGTGGCTTGGTTTCAGGTGGCACTTCATGAGCAGTTTTCTTGCTGTATTTTAAAAATTAGGGATTTTTTCTGGGAAATTTCTTTTCACATCGTTTTCTATTCGTTTTTCTGTTAAAATAAGCCCTCTCTCGTCCAAATCGGTGAGAAAAAATATTATTGATGAAAAAAGTGCAAAGGGTATATATAGTCCATGCTTTTTTTGCGAAATTTTGATTAAAATTTCTTGTCACCGATTTTGATGAATGAGCACTCGTTGGACGCGGAATACTGAGAGGAATATTACTGTAAGATATTTTTAAGGAAAAACCTGCTAGTTTCAAAAATATGCCAAGAAAACCGTTCTTGTGTGGCTTGGTTTCAGGTGGCACTTCATGAGCAGTTTTCTTGCTGTATTTTAAAAACTAGGGATTTTTTCTGGGAAATTTCTTTTCACATCGTTTTCACATCGTTTTTCTGTTAAAATAAGCCCTCTCTCGTCCAAATCGGTGAGAAAAAATATTATTGATGAAAAAAGTGCAAAGGGTATATATAGTCCATGCTTTTTTTGCGAAATTTTGATTAAAATTTCTTGTCACCGATTTTGATGAATGAGCACTCGTTGGACGCGGAATACTGGGAGAAATATTACTGTAAGATATTTTTAAGGAAAAACCTGCTAGTTTCAAAAATATGCCAAGAAAACCGTTCTTGTGTGGCTTGGTTTCAGGTGGCACTTCATGAGCAGTTTTCTTGCTGTATTTTAAAAATTAGGGATTTTTTCTGGGAAATTTCTTTTCACATCGTTTTCTATTCGTTTTTCTGTTAAAATAAGCCCTCTCTCGTCCAAATCGGTGAGAAAAAATATTATTGATGAAAAAAGTGCAAAGGGTATATATAGTCCATGCTTTTTTTGCGAAATTTTGATTAAAATTTCTTGTCACCGATTTTGATGAATGAGCACTCGTTGGACGCGGAATACTGGGAGGAATATTACTGTAAGATATTTTTAAGGAAAAACCTGCTAGTTTCAAAAATATGCCAAGAAAACCGTTCTTGTGTGGCTTGGTTTCAGGTGGCACTTCATGAGCAGTTTTCTTGCTGTATTTTAAAAATTAGGGATTTTTTCTGGGAAACTTCTTTTCACATCGTTTTCTATTCGTTTTTCTGTTAAAATAAGCCCTCTCTCGTCCAAATCGGTGAGAAAAAATATTATTGATGAAAAAAGTGCAAAGGGTATATATAGTCCATGCTTTTTTTGCGAAATTTTGATTAAAATTTCTTGTCACCGATTTTGATGAATGAGCACTCGTTGGACGCGGAATACTGGGAGGAATATTACTGTAAGATATTTTTAAGGAAAAACCTGCTAGTTTCAAAAATATGCCAAGAAAACCGTTCTTGTGTGGCTTGGTTTCAGGTGGCACTTCATGAGCAGTTTTCTTGCTGTATTTTAAAAATTAGGGATTTTTTCTGGGAAATTTCTTTTCACATCGTTTTCTATTCGTTTTTCTGTTAAAATAAGCCCTCTCTCGTCCAAATCGGTGAGAAAAAATATTATTGATGAAAAAAGTGCAAAGGGTATATATAGTCCATGCTTTTTTTGCGAAATTTTGATTAAAATTTCTTGTCACCGATTTTGATGAATGAGCACTCGTTGGACGCGGAATACTGAGAGGAATATTACTGTAAGACATTTTTAAGGAAAAACCTGCTAGTTTCAAAAATATGCCAAGAAAACCGTTCTTGTGTGGCTTGGTTTCAGGTGGCACTTCATGAGCAGTTTTCTTGCTGTATTTTAAAAACTAGGGATTTTTTCTGGGAAATTTCTTTTCACATCGTTTTCACATCGTTTTTCTGTTAAAATAAGCCCTCTCTCGTCCAAATCGGTGAGAAAAAATATTATTGATGAAAAAAGTGCAAAGGGTATAGTCCATGCTTTTTTTGCGAAATTTTGATTAAAATTTCTTGTCACCGATTTTGATGAATGAGCACTCGTTGGACGCGGAATACTGAGAGGAATATTACTGTAAGATATTTTTAAGGAAAAACCTGCTAGTTTCAAAAATATGCCAAGAAAACCGTTCTTGTGTGGCTTGGTTTCAGTTGGCACTTCATGAGCAGTTTTCTTGCTGTATTTTAAAACCTAGGGATTTTTTCTGGGAAATTCCTTTTCACATCGTTTTCTATTCGTTTTTCTGTTAAAATGCGCCCTCTCTCGTCCAAATCGGTGAGAAAAAATATTATTGATGAAAAAAGTGCAAAGGGTATAGTCCATGCTTTTTTTGCGAAATTTTGATTAAAATTTCTTGTCACCGATTTTGATGAATGAGCACTCGTTGGACGCGGAATACTGGGAGGAATATTACTGTAAGATATTTTTAAGGAAAAACCTGCTAGTTTCAAAAATATGCCAAGAAAACCGTTCTTGTGTGGCTTGGTTTCAGGTGGCACTTCATGAGCAGTTTTCTTGCTGTATTTTAAAAACTAGGGATTTTTTCTGGGAAATCGGTGAGAAAAAATATTAATGATGAAAAAAGTGCAAAGGGTATAGTCCATGCCTTTTTTGCGAAATTTTGATTAAAATTTCTTGTCACCGATTTTGATGAATGAGCACTCGTTGGTCGCGGAATACTGAGAGGAATATTACTGCTAGTTTCAAAAATATGCCAAGAAAACCGTTCTTGTGTGGCTTGGTTTCAGGTGGCATTTCATGAGCAGTTTTCTTGCTGTATTTTAAAACCTAGGGATTTTTTCTGGGAAATTCCTTTTCACATCGTTTTCTATTCGTTTTTCTGTTAAAATGAGCCCTCTCTCGTCCAAATCGGTGAGAAAAAATATTATTGATGAAAAAACTGCAAAGGGTATAGACCATGCTTTTTTTGCGAAATTTTGATTAAAATTCCTTGTCACCGATTTTGATGAATGAGCACTCGTTGGACGCGGAATACTGAGAGGAATATTACTGTAAGATATTTTTAAGGAAAAACCTGCTAGTTTCAAAAATATGCCAAGAAAACCGTTCTTGTGTGGCTTGGTTTCAGGTGGCACTTCATGAGCAGTTTTCTTGCTGTATTTTAAAAACTAGGGATTTTTTCTGGGAAATTTCTTTTCACATAGTTTTCTATTCGTTTTTCTGTTAAAATGAGCCCTCTCTCGTCCAAATCGGCGAGAAAAAATATTATTGATGAAAAAAGTGCAAAGGGTATAGTCCATGCTTTTTTTGCGAAATCTTGATTAAAATTTCTTGTCACCGATTTTGATGAATGAGCACTCGTTGGACGCGGAATACTGAGAGGAATATTACTGTAAGATATTTTTAAGGAAAAACCTGCTAGTTTCAAAAATATGCCAAGATAACCGTTCTTGTGTGGCTTGGTTTCAGGTGGCACTTCATGAGCAGTTTTCTTGCTGTATTTTAAAAACTAGGGATTTTTTCTGTTAAATTCCTTTTCACATCGTTTTCTATTCGTTTTTCTGTTAAAATGAGCCCTCTCTCGTCCAAATCGGTGAGAAAAAATATTATTGATGAAAAAAGTGCAAAGGGTATAGTCCATGCTTTTTTTGCGAAATTTTGATTAAAATTTCTTGTCGCCGATTTTGATGAATGAGCACTCGTTGGACGCGGAATACGGAGAGGAATATTACTGTAAGATATTTTTAAGGAAAAACCTGCTAGTTTCAAAAATATGCCAAGAAAACCGTTCTTGTGTGGCTTGGTTTCAGGTGGCACTTCATGAGCAGTTTGCTTGCTGTATTTTAAAAACTAGGGATTTTTTCTGGGAAATTTCTTTTCACATCGTTTTCTATTCGTTTTTCTGTTAAAATAAGCCCTCTCTCGTCCAAATCGTTTAGAAAAATTATTATTGATGAAAAAAGTGCAAAGGGTATAGTCCATGCTTTTTTTGCGAAATTTTGATTAAAATTTCTTGTCACCGATTTTGATGAATGAGCACTCGTTGGACGCGGAATACTGAGAGGAATATTACTGTAAGATATTTTTAAGGAAAAACCTGCTAGTTTCAAAAATATGCCAAGAAAACCGTTCTTGTGTGGCTTGGTTTCAGGTGGCGCTTCATGAGCGGTTTTCTTGCTGTATTTTAAAAACTAGTAATTTTTTCTGGGAAATTCCTTTTCACATCGTTTTCTATTCGTTTTTCTGTTAAAATGAGCCCTCTCTCGTCCAAATCGGTGAGAAAAAATATTATTGATGAAAAAAGTGCAAAGGGTATAGTCCATGCTTTCTTTGCGAAATTTTGACTAAAATTTCTTGTCACCGATTTTGATGAATGAGCACTCGTTGGACGCGGAATACTGAGAGGAATATTACTGTAAGACATTTTTAAGGAAAAACCTGCTAGTTTCAAAAATATGCCAAGAAAACCGTTCTTGTGTGGCATGGTTTCAGGTGGCACTTCATGAGCAGTTTTCTTGCTGTATTTTAAAAACTAGGGATTTTTTCTGGGAAATTTCTTTTCACATCGTTTTCTATTCGTTTTTCTGTTAAAATGAGCCCTCTCTCGTCCAAATCGGTGAGAAAAAATATTATTGATGAAAAAAGTGCAAAGGGTATAGTCCATGCTTTTTTTGCGAAATTTTGATTAAAATTTCTTGTCACCGATTTTGATGAATGAGCACTCGTTGGACGCGGAATACTGAGAGGAATATTACTGTAAGATATTTTTAAGGAAAAACCTGCTAGTTTCAAAAATGTGCCAAGAAAACCGTTCTTGTGTGGCTTGGTTTCAGGTGGCGCTTCTTGAGCGGTTTTCTTGCTGTATTTTAAAAACTAGTAATTTTTTCTGGAAAATTCCTTTTCACATCGTTTTCTATTCGTTTTTCTGTTAAAATGAGCCCTCTCTCGTCCAAATCGGTGAGAAAAAATATTATTGATGAAAAAAGTGCAAAGGGTATAGTCCATGCTTTCTTTGCGAAATTTTGATTAAAATTTCTTGTCACCGATTTTGATGAATGAGCACTCGTTGGACGCGGAATACTGAGAGGAATATTACTGTAAGACATTTTTAAGGAAAAACCTGCTAGTTTCAAAAATATGCCAAGAAAACCGTTCTTGTGTGGCTTGGTTTCAGGTGGCACTTCATGAGCAGTTTTCTTGCTGTATTTTAAAAATTAGGGATTTTTTCTGGGAAATTTCTTTTCACATCGTTTTATATTCGTTTTTCTGTTAAAATAAGCCCTCTCTCGTCCAAATCGGTGAGAAAAAATATTATTGATGAAAAAACTTCAAAGGGTATATATAGTCCATGCTTTTTTTGCGAAATTTTGATTAAAATTTCTTGTCACCGATTTTGATGAATGAGCACTCGTTGGACGCGGAATACTGAGAGGAATATTACTGTAAGACATTTTTAAGGAAAAACCTGCTAGTTTCAAAAATATGCCAAGAAAACCGTTCTTGTGTGGCTTGGTTTCAGGTGGCACTTCATGAGCAGTTTTCTTGCTGTATTTTAAAAACTAGGGATATTTTTTGGGAAATTCCTTTTCACATCGTTTTCTATTCGTTTTTCTGTTAAAATAAGCCCTCTCTCGTCCAAATCGGTGAGAAAAAATATTATTGATGAAAAAAGTGCAAAGGGTATAGTCCATGCTTTTCTTGTGAAATTTTGATTAAAATTTCTTGTCACCGATTTTGATGAATGAGCACTCGTTCGACGCGGAATACTGAGAGGAATATTACTGTAAGATATTTTTTAAGGAAAAACCTGCTAGTTTCAAAAATATGCCAAGAAAACCGTTCTTGTGTGGCTTGGTTTCAGGTAGCACTACATGAGCAGTTTTCTTGCTGTATTTTAAAAACTAGGGATATTTTCTGGGAAATTCCTTTTCACATCGTTTTCTATTCGTTTTTCTGTTAAAATAAGCCCTCTCTCGTCCAAATCGGTGAGAAAAAATATTATTGATGAAAAAAGTGCAAAGGGTATAGTCCATGCTTTTCTTGCGAAATTTTGATTAAAATTTCTTGTCACCGATTTTGATGAATGAGCACTCGTTCGACGCGGAATACTGAGAGGAATATTACTGTAAGATATTTTTAAGGAAAAACCTGCTAGTTTCAAAAATATGCCAAGAAAACCGTTCTTGTGTGGCTTGGTTTCAGGTGGCACTTCATGAGCAGTTTTCTTGCTGTATTTTAAAAACTAGGGATATTTTTTGGGAAATTCCTTTTCACATCGTTTTCTATTCGTTTTTCTGTTAAAATAAGCCCTCTCTCGTCCAAATCGGTGAGAAAAAATATTATTGATGAATAAAGTGCAAAGGGTATAGTCCATGCTTTTCTTGCGAAATTTTGATTAAAATTTCTTGTCACCGATTTTGATGAATGAGCACTCGTTCGACGCGGAATACTGAGAGGAATATTACTGTAAGATATTTTTAAGGAAAAACCTGCTAGTTTCAAAAATATGCCAAGAAAACCGTTCTTGTGTGGCTTGGTTTCAGGTGGCACTTCATGAGCAGTTTTCTTGCTGTATTTTAAAAACTAGGGATATTTTTTGGGAAATTCCTTTTCACATCGTTTTCTATTCGTTTTTCTGTTAAAATAAGCCCTCTCTCGTCCAAATCGGTGAGAAAAAATATTATTGATGAAAAAAGTGCAAAGGGTATAGTCCATGCTTTTCTTGCGAAATTTTGATTAAAATTTCTTGTCACCGATTTTGATGAATGAGCACTCGTTCGACGCGGAATACTGAGAGGAATATTACTGTAAGATATTTTTTAAGGAAAAACCTGCTAGTTTCAAAAATATGCCAAGAAAACCGTTCTTGTTTGGCTTGGTTTCAGGTGGCACTTCATGAGCAGTTTTCTTGCTGTATTTTAAAAACTAGGGATATTTTCTGGGAAATTCCTTTTCACATCGTTTTCTATTCGTTTTTCTGTTAAAATAAGCCCTCTCTCGTCCAAATCGGTGAGAAAAAATATTATTGATGAAAAAAGTGCAAAGGGTATAGTCCATGCTTTTCTTGCGAAATTTTGATTAAAATTTCTTGTCACCGATTTTGATGAATGAGCACTCGTTCGACGCGGAATACTGAGAGGAATATTACTGTAAGATATTTTTAAGGAAAAACCTGCTAGTTTCAAAAATATGCCAAGAAACCCGTTCTTGTGTGGCTTGGTTTCAGGTGGCACTTCATGAGCAGTTTTCTTGCTGAATTTTAAAAACTAGGGATATTTTCTGGGAAATTCCTTTTCACATCGTTTTCTATTCGCTTTTCTGTTAAAATAAGCCCTCTCTCGTCCAAATCGGTGAGAAAAAATATTATTGATGAAAAAAGTGCAAAGGGTATAGTCCATGCTTTTCTTGCGAAATTTTGATTAAAATTTCTTGTCACCGATTTTGATGAATGAGCACTCGTTCGACGCGGAATACTGAGAGGAATATTACTGTAAGATATTTTTAAGGAAAAACCTGCTAGTTTCAAAAATATGCCAAGAAAACCGTTCTTGTGTGGCTTGGTTTCAGGTGGCACTTCATGAGCAGTTTTCTTGCTGTATTTTAAAAACTAGGGATATTTTCTGGGAAATTCCTTTTCACATCGTTTTCTATTCGTTTTTCTGTTAAAATAAGCCCTCTCTCGTCCAAATCGGTGAGAAAAAATATTATTGATGAAAAAAGTGCAAAGGGTATAGTCCATGCTTTTCTTGCGAAATTTTGATTAAAATTTCTTGTCACCGATTTTGATGAATGAGCACTCGTTCGACGCGGAATACTGAGAGGAATATTACTGTAAGATATTTTTAAGGAAAAACCTGCTAGTTTCAAAAATATGCCAAGAAAACCGTTCTTGTGTGGCTTGGTTTCAGGTGGCACTTCATGAGCAGTTTTCTTGCTGTATTTTAAAAACTAGGGATATTTTCTGGGAAATTCCTTTTCACATCGTTTTCTATTCGTTTTTCTGTTAAAATAAGCCCTCTCTCGTCCAAATCGGTGAGAAAAAATATTATTGATGAAAAAAGTGCAAAGGGTATAGTCCATGCTTTTCTTGCGAAATTTTGATTAAAATTTCTTGTCACCGATTTTGATGAATGAGCACTCGTTCGACGCGGAATACTGAGAGGAATATTACTGTAAGATATTTTTAAGGAAAAACCTGCTAGTTTCAAAAATATGCCAAGAAAACCGTTCATGTGTGGCTTGGTTTCAGGTGGCACTTCATGAGCAGTTTTCTTGCTGTATTTTAAAAACTAGGGATATTTTCTGGGAAATTCCTTTTCACATCGTTTTCTATTCGTTTTTCTGTTAAAATAAGCCCTCTCTCGTCCAAATCGGTGAGAAAAAATATTTTTAATGAAAAAAGTGCGATGGGTATAGTCCATGCTTTTCTTGCGAAATTTTGATTAAAATTTCTTGTCACCGATTTTGATGAATGAGCACTCGTTCGACGCGGAATACTGAGAGGAATATTACTGTAAGATATTTTTAAGGAAAAACCTGCTAGTTTCAAAAATATGCCAAGAAAACCGTTCTTGTGTGGCTTGGTTTCAGGTGGCACTTCATGAGCAGTTTTCTTGCTGTATTTTAAAAACTAGGGATATTTTCTGGGAAATTCCTTTTCACATCGTTTTCTATTCGTTTTTCTGTTAAAATAAGCCCTCTCTCGTCCAAATCGGTGAGAAAAAATATTATTGATGAAAAAAGTGCAAAGGGTATAGTCCATGCTTTTCTTGCGAAATTTTGATTAAAATTTCTTGTCACCGATTTTGATGAATGAGCACTCGTTCGACGCGGAATACTGAGAGGAATATTACTGTAAGATATTTTTAAGGAAAAACCTGCTAGTTTCAAAAATATGCCAAGAAAACCGTTCTTGTGTGGCTTGGTTTCAGGTGGCACTTCATGAGCAGTTTTCTTGCTGTATTTTAAAAACTAGGGATATTTTCTGGGAAATTCCTTTTCACATCGTTTTCTATTCGTTTTTCTGTTAAAATAAGCCCTCTCTCGTCCAAATCGGTGAGAAAAAATATTATTGATGAAAAAAGTGCAAAGGGTATAGTCCATGCTTTTTTTGCGAAATTTTGATTAAAATTTCTTGTCACCGATTTTGATGAATGAGCACTCGTTCGACGCGGAATACTGAGAGGAATATTACTGTAAGATATTTTTAAGGAAAAACCTGCTAGTTTCAAAAATATGCCAAGAAAACCGTTCTTGTGTGGCTTGGTTTCAGGTGGCACTTCATGAGCAGTTTTCTTGCTGTATTTTAAAAACTAGGGATATTTTCTGGGAAATTCCTTTTCACATCGTTTTCTATTCGTTTTTCTGTTAAAATAAGCCCTCTCTCGTCCAAATCGGTGAGAAAAAATATTATTGATGAAAAAAGTGCAAAGGGTATAGTCCATGCTTTTTTTGCGAAATTTTGATTAAAATTTCTTGTCACCGATTTTGATGAATGAGCACTCGTTCGACGCGGAATACTGAGAGGAATATTACTGTAAGATATTTTTAAGGAAAAACCTGCTAGTTTCAAAAATATGCCAAGAAAACCGTTCTTGTGTGGCTTGGTTTCTGGTGGCACTTCATGAGCAGTTTTCTTGCTGTATTTTAAAAACTAGGGATATTTTCTGGGAAATTCCTTTTCACATCGTTTTCTATTCGTTTTTTCTGTTAAAATAAGCCCTCTCTCGTCCAAATCGGTGAGAAAAAATATTATTGATGAAAAAAGTGCAAAGGGTATAGTCCATGCTTTTCTTGCGAAATTTTGATTAAAATTTCTTGTCACCGATTTTGATGAATGAGCACTCGTTCGACGCGGAATACTGAGAGGAATATTACTGTAAGATATTTTTAAGGAAAAACCTGCTAGTTTCAAAAATATGCCAAGGAAACCGTTCTTGTGTGGCTTGGTTTCAGGTGGCACTTCATGAGCAGTTTTCTTGCTGTATTTTAAAAACTAGGGATATTTTCTGGGAAATTCCTTTTCACATCGTTTTCTATTCGTTTTTCTGTTAAAATAAGCCCTCTCTCGTCCAAATCGGTGAGAAAAAATATTATTGATGAAAAAAGTGCAAAGGGTATAGTCCATGCTTTTCTTGCGAAATTTTGATTAAAATTTCTTGTCACCGATTTTGATGAATGAGCACTCGTTCGACGCGGAATACTGAGAGGAATATTACTGTAAGATATTTTTAAGGAAAAACCTGCTAGTTTCAAAAATATGCCAAGAAAACCGTTCTTGTGTGGCTTGGTTTCAGGTGGCACTTCATGAGCAGTTTTCTTGCTGTATTTTAAAAACTAGGGATATTTTCTGGGAAATTCCTTTTCACATCGTTTTCTATTCGTTTTTCTGTTAAAATAAGCCCTCTCTCGTGCAAATCGGTGAGAAAAAATATTATTGATGAAAAAAGTGCAAAGGGTATAGTCCATGCTTTTCTTGCGAAATTTTGATTAAAATTTCTCACCGATTTTGATGAATGAGCACTCGTTGGACGCGGAATACTGAGAGGAATATTACTGTAAGATATTTTTAAGGAAAAACCTGCTAGTTTCAAAAATATGCCAAGAAAACCGTTCTTGTGTGGCTTGGTTTCAGGTGGCACTTCATGAGCAGTTTTCTTGCTGTATTTTAAAAACTAGGGATATTTTCTGGGAAATTCCTTTTCACATCGTTTTCTATTCGTTTTTCTGTTAAAATAAGCCCTCTCTCGTCCAAATCGGTGAGAAAAAATATTATTGATGAAAAAAGTGCAAAGGGTATAGTCCATGCTTTTCTTGCGAAATTTTGATTAAAATTTCTTGTCACCGATTTTGATGAATGAGCACTCGTTCGACGCGGAATACTGAGAGGAATATTACTGTAAGATATTTTTAAGGAAAACCCTCTAGTTTCAAAAATATGCCAAGAAAACCGTTCTTGTGTGGCTTGGTTTCAGGTGGCACTTCATGAGCAGTTTTCTTGCTGTATTTTAAAAACTAGGGATATTTTCTGGGAAATTCCTTTTCACATCGTTTTCTATTCGTTTTTCTGTTAAAATAAGCCCTCTCTCGTCCAAATCGGTGAGAAAAAATATTATTGATGAAAAAAGTGCAAAGGGTATAGTCCATGCTTTTCTTGCGAAATTTTGATTAAAATTTCTTGTCACCGATTTTGATGAATGAGCACTCGTTCGACGCGGAATACTGAGAGGAATATTACTGTAAGATATTTTTAAGGAAAAACCTGCTAGTTTCAAAAATATGCCAAGAAAACCGTTCTTGTGTGGCTTGGTTTCAGGTGGCACTTCATGAGCAGTTTTCTTGCTGTATTTTAAAAACTAGGGATATTTTCTGGGAAATTCCTTTTCACATCGTTTTCTATTCGTTTTTCTGTTAAAATAAGCCCTCTCTCGTGCAAATCGGTGAGAAAAAATATTATTGATGAAAAAAGTGCAAAGGGTATAGTCCATGCTTTTCGTGCGAAATTTTGATTAAAATTTCTCACCGATTTTGATGAATGAGCACTCGTTGGACGCGGAATACTGAGAGGAATATTACTGTAAGATATTTTTAAGGAAAAACCTGCTAGTTTCAAAAATATGCCAAGAAAACCGTTCTTGTGTGGCTTGGTTTCAGGTGGCACTTCATGAGCAGTTTTCTTGCTGTATTTTAAAAACTAGGGATATTTTCTGGGAAATTCCTTTTCACATCGTTTTCTATTCGTTTTTCTGTTAAAATAAGCCCTCTCTCGTCCAAATCGGTGAGAAAAAATATTATTGATGAAAAAAGTGCAAAGGGTATAGTCCATGCTTTTCTTGCGAAATTTTGATTAAAATTTCTTGTCACCGATTTTGATGAATGAGCACTCGTTCGACGCGGAATACTGAGAGGAATATTACTGTAAGATATTTTTAAGGAAAAACCTGCTAGTTTCAAAAATATGCCAAGAAAACCGTTCTTGTGTGGCTTGGTTTCAGGTGGCACTTCATGAGCAGTTTTCTTGCTGTATTTTAAAAACTAGGGATATTTTCTGGGAAATTCCTTTTCACATCGTTTTCTATTCGTTTTTCTGTTAAAATAAGCCCTCTCTCGTCCAAATCGGTGAGAAAAAATATTATTGATGAAAAAAGTGCAAAGGGTATAGTCCATGCTTTTTTTGCGAAATTTTGATTAAAATTTCTTGTCACCGATTTTGATGAATGAGCACTCGTTCGACGCGGAATACTGAGAGGAATATTACTGTAAGATATTTTTAAGGAAAAACCTGCTAGTTTCAAAAATATGCCAAGAAAACCGTTCTTGTGTGGCTTGGTTTCAGGTGGCACTTCATGAGCAGTTTTCTTGCTGTATTTTAAAAACTAGGGATATTTTCTGGGAAATTCCTTTTCACATCGTTTTCTATTCGTTTTTCTGTTAAAATAAGCCCTCTCTCGTCCAAATCGGTGAGAAAAAATATTATTGATGAAAAAAGTGCAAAGGGTATACCATGCTTTTCTTGCGAAATTTTGATTAAAATTTCTTGTCACCGATTTTGATGAATGAGCACTCGTTCGACGCAGAATACTGAGAGGAATATTACTGTAAGATATTTTTAAGGAAAAACCTGCTAGTTTCAAAAATATGCCAAGAAAACCGTTCTTGTGTGGCTTGGTTTCAGGTGGCACTTCATGAGCAGTTTTCTTGCTGTATTTTAAAAACTAGGGATATTTTTTGGGAAATTCCTTTTCACATCGTTTTCTATTCGTTTTTCTGTTAAAATACGCCCTCTCTCGTCCAAATCGGTGAGAAAAAATATTATTGATGAAAAAAGTGCAAAGGGTATAGTCCATGCTTTTCTTGCGAAATTTTGATTAAAATTTCTTGTCACCGATTTTGATGAATGAGCACTCGTTCGACGCGGAATACTGAGAGGAATATTACTGTAAGATATTTTTTAAGGAAAAACCTGCTAGTTTCAAAAATATGCCAAGAAAACCGTTCTTGTGTGGCTTGGTTTCAGGTGGCACTTCATGAGCAGTTTTCTTGCTGTATTTTAAAAACTAGGGATATTTTCTGGGAAATTCCTTTTCACATCGTTTTCTATTCGTTTTTCTGTTAAAATAAACCCTCTCTCGTCCAAATCAGTGAGAAAAAATATTATTGATGAAAAAAGTGCAAAGGGTATAGTCCATGCTTTTCTTGCGAAATTTTGATTAAAATTTCTTGTCACCGATTTTGATGAATGAGCACTCGTTCGACGCGGAATACTGAGAGGAATATTACTGTAAGATATTTTTAAGGAAAAACCTGCTAGTTTCAAAAATATGCCAAGAAAACCGTTCTTGTGTGGCTTGGTTTCAGGTGGCACTTCATGAGCAGTTTTCTTGCTGTATTTTAAAAACTAGGGATATTTTTTGGGAAATTCCTTTTCACATCGTTTTCTATTCGTTTTTCTGTTAAAATAAGCCCTCTCTCGTCCAAATCGGTGAGAAAAAATATTATTGATTAAAAAAGTGCAAAGAGTATAGTCCATGGTTTTCTTGCGAAATTTTGATTAAAATTTCTTGTCACCGATTTTGATGAATGAGCACTCGTTGGACGCGGAATACTGAGAGGAATATTACTGTAAGATATTTTTAAGGAAAAACCTGCTAGTTTCAAAAATATGCCAAGAAAACCGTTCTTGTGTGGCTTGGTTTCAGGTGGCACTTCATGAGCAGTTTTCTTGCTGTATTTTAAAAACTAGGGATATTTTCTGGGAAATTCCTTTTCACATCGTTTTCTATTCGTTTTTCTGTTAAAATAAGCCCTCTCTCGTCCAAATCGGTGAGAAAAAATATTATTGATGAAAAAAGTGCAAAGGGTATAGTCCATGCTTTTCTTGCGAAATTTTGATTAAAATTTCTTGTCACCGATTTTGATGAATGAGCACTCGTTCGACGCGGAATACTGAGAGGAATATTACTGTAAGATATTTTTAAGGAAAAACCTGCTAGTTTCAAAAATATGCCAAGAAAACCGTTCTTGTGTGGCTTGGTTTCAGGTGGCACTTCATGAGCAGTTTTCTTGCTGTATTTTAAAAACTAGGGATATTTTCTGGGAAATTCCTTTCCACATCGTTTTCTATTCGTTTTTCTGTTAAAATAAGCCCTCTCTCGTCCAAATCGGTGAGAAAAAATATTATTGATGAAAAAAGTGCAAAGGGTTATAGTCCATGCTTTTCTTGCGAAATTTTGATTAAAATTTCTTGTCACCGATTTTGATGAATGAGCACTCGTTCGACGCGGAATACTGAGAGGAATATTACTGTAAGATATTTTTAAGGAAAAACCTGCTAGTTTCAAAAATATGCCAAGAAAACCGTTCTTGTGTGGCTTGGTTTCAGGTGGCACTTCATGAGCAGTTTTCTTGCTGTATTTTAAAAACTAGGGATATTTTCTGGGAAATTCCTTTTCACATCGTTTTCTATTCGTTTTTCTGTTAAAATAAGCCCTCTCTCGTCCAAATCGGTGAGAAAAAATATTATTGATGAAAAAATTGCAAAGGGTATAGTCCATGCTTTTCTTGCGAAATTTTGATTAAAATTTCTTGTCACCGATTTTGATGAATGAGCACTCGTTCGACGCGGAATACTGAGAGCAATATTACTGTAAGATATTTTTAAGGAAAAACCTGCTAGTTTCAAAAATATGCCAAGAAAACCGTTCTTGTGTGGCTTGGTTTCAGGTGGCACTTCATGAGCAGTTTTCTTGCTGTATTTTAAAAACTAGGGATATTTTCTGGGAAATTCCTTTTCACATCGTTTTCTATTCGTTTTTCTGTTAAAATAAACCCTCTCTCGTCCAAATCGGTGAGAAAAAATATTATTGATGAAAAAAGTGCAAAGGGTATAGTCCATGCTTTTCTTGCGAAATTTTGATTAAAATTTCTTGTCACCGATTTTGATGAATGAGCACTCGTTCGACGCGGAATACTGAGAGGAATATTACTGTAAGATATTTTTAAGGAAAAACCTGCTAGTTTCAAAAATATGCCAAGAAAACCGTTCTTGAGTGGCTTGGTTTCAGGTGGCACTTCATGAGCAGTTTTCTTGCTGTATTTTTAAAACTAGGGATTTTTTCTGGGAAGTTCCTTTTCACATCGGTTTCTATTCGTTTTTCTGTTAAAATAAGCCCTCTCTCGTCCAAATCGGTGAGAAAAAATATTATTGATGAAAAAAGTGCAAAGGGAGTCCATGCTTTTTTTGCGAAATTTTGATTAAAATTTCTTGTCACCGATTTTGATGAATGAGCACTCGTTCGACGCGGAATACTGAGAGGAATATTACTGTAAGATATTTTTAAGGAAAAACCTGCTAGTTTCAAAAATATGCCAAGAAAACCGTTCTTGTGTGGCTTGGTTTCAGGTGGCACTTCATGAGCAGTTTTCTTGCTGTATTTTAAAAACTAGGGATATTTTCTGGGAAATTCCTTTTCACATCGTTTTCTATTCGTTTTTCTGTTAAAATAAGCCCTCTCTCGTCCAAATCGGTGAGAAAAAATATTATTGATGAAAAAAGTGCAAAGGGTATAGTCCATGCTTTTCTTGCGAAATTTTGATTAAAATTTCTTGTCACCGATTTTGATGAATGAGCACTCGTTCGACGCGGAATACTGAGAGGAATATTACTGTAAGATATTTTTAAGGAAAAACCTGCTAGTTTCAAAAATATGCCAAGAAAACCGTTCTTGTGTGGCTGGGTTTCAGGTGGCACTTCATGAGCAGTTTTCTTGCTGTATTTTAAAAACTAGGGATATTTTCTGGGAAATTCCTTTTCACATCGTTTTCTATTCGTTTTTCTGTTAAAATAAGCCCTCTCTCGTCCAAATCGGTGAGAAAAAATATTATTGATGAAAAAAGTGCAAAGGATATAGTCCATGCTTTTCTTGCGAAATTTTGATTAAAATTTCTTGTCACCGATTTTGATGAATGAGCACTCGTTCGACGCGGAATACTGAGAGGAATATTACTGTAAGATATTTTTAAGGAAAAACCTGCTAGTTTCAAAAATATGCCAAGAAAACCGTTCTTGTGTGGCTTGGTTTCAGGTGGCACTTCATGAGCAGTTTTCTTGCTGTATTTTAAAAACTAGGGATATTTTCTGGGAAATTCCTTTTCACATCGTTTTCTATTCGTTTTTCTGTTAAAATAAGCCCTCTCTCGTCCAAATCGGTGAGAAAAAATATTATTGATGAAAAAAGTGCAAAGGGTATAGTTCATGCTTTTCTTGCGAAATTTTGATTAAAATTTCTTCTCACCGATTTTGATGAATGAGCACTCGTTCGACGCGGAATACTGAGAGAAATATTACTGTAAGATATTTTTAAGGAAAAACCTGCTAGTTTCAAAAATATGCCAAGAAAACCGTTCTTGTGTGGCTTGGTTTCAGGTGGCACTTCATGAGCAGTTTTCTTGCTGTATTTTAAAAACTATGGATATTTTCTGGGAAATTCCTTTCCACATCGTTTTCTATTCGTTTTTCTGTTAAAATAAGCCCTCTCTCGTCCAAATCGGTGAGAAAAAATATTATTGATGAAAAAAGTGCAAAGGGTATTGTCCATGCTTTTTTTGCGAAATTTTGATTAAAATTTCTTGTCACCGATTTTGATGAATGAGCACTCGTTCGACGCGGAATACTGAGAGGAATATTACTGTAAGATATTTTTAAGGAAAAACCTGCTAGTTTCAAAAATATGCCAAGAAAACCGTTCTTGTGTGGCTTGGTTTCAGGTGGCACTTCATGAGCAGTTTTCTTGCTGTATTTTAAAAACTAGGGATATTTTCTGGGAAATTCCTTTTCACATCGTTTTCTATTCGTTTTTCTCTTAAAATAAGCCCTCTCTCGTCCAAATCGGTGAGAAAAAATATTATTGATGAAAAAAGTGCAAAGGGTATAGTCCATGCTTTTCTTGCGAAATTTTGATTAAAATTTCTTGTCACCGATTTTGATGAATGAGCACTCGTTCGACGCGGAATACTGAGAGGAATATTACTGTAAGATATTTTTAAGGAAAAACCTGCTAGTTTCAAAAATATGCCAAGAAAACCGTTCTTGTGTGGCTTGGTTTCAGGTGGCACTTCATGAGCAGTTTTCTTGCTGTATTTTAAAAACTAGGGATATTTTCTGGGAAATTCCTTTTTTCCTTTTCACATCGTTTTCTATTCGTTTTTCTGTTAAAATAAGCCCTCTCTCGTCCAAATCGGTGAGAAAAAATATTATTGATGAAAAAAGTGCAAAGGGTATAGTCCATGCTTTTCTTGCGAAATTTTGATTAAAATTTCTTGTCACCGATTTTGATGAATGAGCACTCGTTCGACGCGGAATACTGAGAGGAATATTACTGTAAGATATTTTTAAGGAAAAACCTGCTAGTTTCAAAAATATGCCAAGAAACCCGTTCTTGTGTGGCTTGGTTTCAGGTGGCACTTCATGAGCAGTTTTCTTGCTGTATTTTAAAAACTAGGGATATTTTCTGGGAAATTCCTTTTCACATCGTTTTCTATTCGTTTTTCTGTTAAAATAAGCCCTCTCTCGTCCAAATCGGTGAGAAAAATATTATTGATGAAAAAAGTGCAAAGGGTATAGTCCATGCTTTTTTTGCGAAATTTTGATTAAAATTTCTTGTCACCGATTTTGATGAATGAGCACTCGTTCGACGCGGAATACTGAGAGGAATATTACTGTAAGATATTTTTAAGGAAAAACCTGCTAGTTTCAAAAATATGCCAAGAAAACCGTTCTTGTGTGGCTTGGTTTCAGGTGGCACTTCATGAGCAGTTTTCTTGCTGTATTTTAAAAACTAGGGATATTTTCTGGGAAATTCCTTTTCACATCGTTTTCTATTCGTTTTTCTGTTAAAATAAGCCCTCTCTCGTCCAAATCGGTGAGAAAAAATATTATTGATGAAAAAAGTGCAAAGGGTATAGTCCATGCTTTTTTTGCGAAATTTTGATTAAAATTTCTTGTCACCGATTTTGATGAATGAGCACTCGTTCGACGCGGAATACTGAGAGGAATATTACTGTAAGATATTTTTAAGGAAAAACCTGCTAGTTTCAAAAATATGCCAAGAAAACCGTTCTTGTGTGGCTTGGTTTCAGGTGGCACTTCATGAGCAGTTTTCTTGCTGTATTTTAAAAACTAGGGATATTTTCTGGGAAATTCCTTTTCACATCGTTTTCTATTCGTTTTTCTGTTAAAAAAAGCCCTCTCTTCCAAATCGGTGAGAAAAAATATTATTGATGAAAAAAGTGCAAAGGGTATAGTCCATGCTTTTTTTGCGAAATTTTGATTAAAATTTCTTGTCACCGATTTTGATGAATGAGCACTCGTTCGACGCGGAATACTGAGAGGAATATTACTGTAAGATATTTTTAAGGTAAAACCTGCTAGTTTCAAAAATATGCCAAGAAAACCGTTCTTGTGTGGCTTGGTTTCAGGTGGCACTTCATGAGCAGTTTTCTTGCCTGTATTTTAAAAACTAGGGATTTTTTCTGGGAAATTCCTTTTCACATCGTTTTCTATTCGTTTTTCTGTTAAAATAAGCCCTCTCTCGTCCAAATCGGTGAGAAAAAATATTATTGATGAAAAAAGTGCAAAGGGTATAGTCCATGCTTTTTTTGCGAAATTTTGATTAAAATTTCTTGTCACCGATTTTGATGAATGAGCACTCGTTCGACGCGGAATACTGAGAGGAATATTACTGTAAGATATTTTTAAGGAAAAACCTGCTAGTTTCAAAAATATGCCAAGAAAACCGTTCTTGTGTGGCTTGGTTCCAGGTGGCACTTCATGAGCAGTTTTCTTGCTGTATTTTAAAAACTAGGGATATTTTCTGGGAAATTCCTTTTCACATCGTTTTCTATTCGTTTTTCTGTTAAAATAAGCCCTCTCTCGTCCAAATCGGTGAGAAAAAATATTATTGATGAAAAAAGTGCAAAGGGTATAGTCCATGCTTTTTTTGCGAAATTTTGATTAAAATTTCTTGTCACCGATTTTGATGAATGAGCACTCGTTCGACGCGGAATACTGAGAGGAATATTACTGTAAGATATTTTTAAGGTAAAACCTGCTAGTTTCAAAAATATGCCAAGAAAACCGTTCTTGTGTGGCTTGGTTTCAGGTGGCACTTCATGAGCAGTTTTCTTGCCTGTATTTTAAAAACTAGGGATTTTTTCTGGGAAATTCCTTTTCACATCGTTTTCTATTCGTTTTTCTGTTAAAATAAGCCCTCTCTCGTCCAAATCGGTGAGAAAAAATATTATTGATGAAAAAAGTGCAAAGGGTATAGTCCATGCTTTTTTTGCGAAATTTTGATTAAAATTTCTTGTCACCGATTTTGATGAATGAGCACTCGTTCGACGCGGAATACTGAGAGGAATATTACTGTAAGATATTTTTAAGGAAAAACCTGCTAGTTTCAAAAATATGCCAAGAAAACCGTTCTTGTGTGGCTTGGTTTCAGGTGGCACTTCATGAGCAGTTTTCTTGCTGTATTTTAAAAACTAGGGATATTTTCTGGGAAATTCCTTTTCACATCGTTTTCTATTCGTTTTTCTGTTAAAATAAGCCCTCTCTCGTCCAAATCGGTGAGAAAAAATATTATTGATGAAAAAAGTGCAAAGGGTATAGTCCATGCTTTTCTTGCGAAATTTTGATTAAAATTTCTTGTCACCGATTTTGATGAATGAGCACTCGTTCGACGCGGAATACTGAGAGGAATATTACTGTAAGATATTTTTAAGGAAAAACCTGTTAGTTTCAAAAATATGCCAAGAAAACCGTTCTTGTGTGGCTTGGTTCCAGGTGGCACTTCATGAGCAGTTTTCTTGCTGTATTTTAAAAACTAGGGATATTTTCTGGGAAATTCCTTTTCACATCGTTTTCTATTCGTTTTTCTGTTAAAATAAGCCCTCTCTCGTCCAAATCGGTGAGAAAAAATATTATTGATGAAAAAAGTGCAAAGGGTATAGTCCATGCTTTTCTTGCGAAATTTTGATTAAAATTTCTTGTCACCGATTTTGATGAATGAGCACTCGTTCGACGCGGAATACTGAGAGGAATATTACTGTAAGATATTTTTAAGGAAAAACCTGCTAGTTTCAAAAATATGCCAAGAAAACCGTTCTTGTGTGGCTTGGTTCCAGGTGGCACTTCATGAGCAGTTTTCTTGCTGTATTTTAAAAACTAGGGATATTTTCTGGGAAATTCCTTTTCACATCGTTTTCTATTCGTTTTTCTGTTAAAATAAGCCCTCTCTCGTCCAAATCGGTGAGAAAAAATATTATTGATGAAAAAAGTGCAAAGGGTATATATAGTCCATGCTTTTCTTGCGAAATTTTGATTAAAATTTCTTGTCACCGATTTTGATGAATGAGCACTCGTTCGACGTGGAATACTGAGAGGAATATTACTGTAAGATATTTTTAAGGAAAAACCTGCTAGTTTCAAAAATATGCCAAGAAAACCGTTCTTGTGTGGCTTGGTTTCAGGTGGCACTTCATGCGCAGTTTTCTTGCTGTATTTTAAAAACTAGGGATATTTTCTGGGAAATTCCTTTTCACATCGTTTTCTATTCGATTTTCTGTTAAAATAAGCCCTCTCTCGTCCAAATCGGTGAGAAAAAATATTATTGATGAAAGAAGTGCAAAGGGTATAGTCCATGCTTTTCTTGCGAAATTTTGATTAAAATTTCTTGTCACCGATTTTGATGAATGAGCACTCGTTCGACGCGGAATACTGAGAGGAATATTACTGTAAGATATTTTTAAGGAAAAACCTGCTAGTTTCAAAAATATGCCAAGAAAACCGTTCTTGTGTGGCTTGGTTTCAGGTGGCACTTCATGAGCAGTTTTCTTGCTGTATTTTAAAAACTAGGGATATTTTCTGGGAAATTCCTTTTCACATCGTTTTCTATTTGTTTGTCTGTTAAAATAAGCCCTCTCTCGTCCAAATCGGTGAGAAAAAATATTATTGATGAAAAAAGTGCAAAGGGTATAGTCCATGCTTTTCTTGCGAAATTTTGATTAAAATTTCTTGTCACCGATTTTGATGAATGAGCACTCGTTCGACGCGGAATACTGAGAGGAATATTACTGTAAGATATTTTTAAGGATAAACCTGCTAGTTTCAAAAATATGCCAAGAAAACCGTTCTTGTGTGGCTTGGTTTCAGGTGGCACTTCATGAGCAGTTTTCTTGCTGTATTTTAAAAACTAGGGATATTTTCTGGGAAATTCCTTTTCACATCGTTTTCTATTCGTTTTTCTGTTAAAATAAGCCCTCTCTCGTCCAAATCGGTGAGAAAAAATATTATTGATGAAAAAAGTGCAATGGGTATAGTCCATGCTTTTCTTGCGAAATTTTGATTAAAATTTCTTGTCACCGATTTTGATGAATGAGCACTCGTTCGACGCGGAATACTGAGAGGAATATTACTGTAAGATATTTTTAAGGAAAAACCTGCTAGTTTCAAAAATATGCCAAGAAAACCGTTCTTGTGTGGCTTGGTTTCAGGTGGCACTTCATGAGCAGTTTTCTTGCTGTATTTTAAAAACTAGGGATATTTTCTGGGAAATTCCTTTTCACATCGTTTTCTATTCGTTTTTCTGTTAAAATAAGACCTCTCTCGTCCAAATCGGTGAGAAAAAATATTATTGATGAAAAAAGTGCAAAGGGTATAGTCCATGCTTTTCTTGCGAAATTTTGATTAAAATTTCTTGTCACCGATTTTGATGAATGAGCACTCGTTCGACGCGGAATACTGAGAGGAATATTACTGTAAGATATTTTTAAGGAAAAACCTGCTAGTTTCAAAAATATGCCAAGAAAACCGTTCTTGTGTGGCTTGGTTTCAGGTGGCACTTCATGAGCAGTTTTCTTGCTGTATTTTAAAAACTAGGGATATTTTCTGGGAAATTCCTTTTCACATCGTTTTCTATTCGTTTTTCTGTTAAAATAAGCCCTCTCTCGTCCAAATCGGTGAGAAAAAATATTATTGATGAAAAAAGTGCAAAGGGTATAGTCCATGCTTTTCTTGCGAAATTTTGATTAAAATTTCTTGTCACCGATTTTGATGAATGAGCACTCGTTCGACGCGGAATACTGAGAGGAATATTACTGTAAGATATTTTTAAGGAAAAACCTGCTAGTTTCAAAAATATGCCAAGAAAACCGTTCTTGTGTGGCTTGGTTTCAGGTGGCACTTCATGAGCAGTTTTCTTGCTGTATTTTAAAAACTGGGGATATTTTCTGGGAAATTCCTTTTCACATCATTTTCTATTCGTTTTTCTGTTAAAATAAGCCCTCTCTCGTCCAAATCGGTGAGAAAAAATATTATTGATGAAAAAAGTGCAAAGGGTATAGTCCATGCTTTTCTTGCGAAATTTTGATTAAAATTTCTTGTCACCGATTTTGATGAATGAGCACTCGTTCGACGCGGAATACTGAGAGGAATATTACTGTAAGATATTTTTAAGGAAAAACCTGCTAGTTTCAAAAATATGCCAAGAAAACCGTTCTTGTGTGGCTTGGTTTCAGGTGGCACTTCATGAGCAGTTTTCTTGCTGTATTTTAAAAACTAGGGATATTTTCTGGGAAATTCCTTTTCACATCGTTTTCTATTCGTTTTTCTGTTAAAATAAGCCCTCTCTCGTCCAAATCGGTGAGAAAAAATATTATTGATGAAAAAAGTGCAAAGGGTATAGTCCATGCTTTCCTTGCGAAATTTTGATTAAAATTTCTTGTCACCGATTTTGATGAATGAGCACTCGTTCGACGCGGAATACTGAGAGGAATATTACTGTAAGATATTTTTAAGGAAAAACCTGCTAGTTTCAAAAATATGCCAAGAAAACCGTTCTTGTGTGGCTTGGTTTCAGGTGGCACTTCATGAGCAGTTTTCTTGCTGTATTTTAAAAACTAGGGATATTTTCTGGGAAATTCCTTTTCACATCGTTTTCTATTCGTTTTTCGACGCGGAATACTGAGAGGAATATTACTGTAAGATATTTTTAAGGAAAAACCTGCTAGTTTCAAAAATATGCCAAGAAAACCGTTCTTGTGTGGCTTGGTTTCAGGTGGCACTTCATGAGCAGTTTTCTTGCTGTATTTTAAAAACTAGGGATATTTTCTGGGAAATTCCTTTTCACATCGTTTTCTATTTGTTTGTCTGTTAAAATAAGCCCTCTCTCGTCCAAATCGGTGAGAAAAAATATTATTGATGAAAAAAGTGCAAAGGGTATAGTCCATGCTTTCCTTGCGAAATTTTGATTAAAATTTCTTGTCACCGATTTTGATGAATGAGCACTCGTTCGACGCGGAATACTGAGAGGAATATTACTGTAAGATATTTTTAAGGAAAAACCTGCTAGTTTCAAAAATATGCCAAGAAAACCGTTCTTGTGTGGCTTGGTTTCAGGTGGCACTTCATGAGCAGTTTTCTTGCTGTATTTTAAAAACTAGGGATATTTTCTGGGAAATTCCTTTTCACATCGTTTTCTATTCGTTTTTCTGTTAAAATAAGCCCTCTCTCGTCCAAATCGGTGAGAAAAAATATTATTGATGAAAAAAGTGCAAAGGGTATAGTCCATGCTTTTCTTGCGAAATTTTGATTAAAATTTCTTGTCACCGATTTTGATGAATGAGCACTCGTTCGACGCGGAATACTGAGAGGAATATTACTGTAAGATATTTTTAAGGAAAAACCTGCTAGTTTCAAAAATATGCCAAGAAAACCGTTCTTGTGTGGCTTGGTTTCAGGTGGCACTTCATGAGCAGTTTTCTTGCTGTATTTTAAAAACTAGGGATATTTTCTGGGAAATTCCTTTTCACATCGTTTTCTATTCGTTTTTCTGTTAAAATAAGCCCTCTCTCGTCCAAATCGGTGAGAAAAAATATTATTGATGAAAAAAGTGCAAAGGGTATAGTCCATGCTTTTTTTGCGAAATTTTGATTAAAATTTCTTGTCACCGATTTTGATGAATGAGCACTCGATCGACGCGGAATACTGAGAGGAATATTACTGTAAGATATTTTTAAGGAAAAACCTGCTAGTTTCAAAAATATTCCAAGAAAACCGTTCTTGTGTGGCTTGGTTTCAGGTGGCACTTCATGAGCAGTTTTCTTGCTGTATTTTAAAAACTAGGGATATTTTCTGGGAAATTCCTTTTCACATCGTTTTCTATTCGTTTTTCTGTTAAAATAAGCCCTCTCTCGTCCAAATCGGTGAGAAAAAATATTATTGATGAAAAAAGTGCAAAGGGAGTCCATGCTTTTTTTGCGAAATTTTGATTAAAATTTCTTGTCACCGATTTTGATGAATGAGCACTCGTTCGACGCGGAATACTGAGAGGAATATTACTGTAAGATATTTTTAAGGAAAAACCTGCTAGTTTCAAAAATATGCCAAGAAAACCGTTCTTGTGTGGCTTGGTTTCAGGTGGCACTTCATGAGCAGTTTTCTTGCTGTATTTTAAAAACTAGGGATATTTTCTGGGAAATTCCTTTTCACATCGTTTTCTATTCGTTTTTCTGTTAAAATAAGACCTCTCTCGTCCAAATCGGTGAGAAAAAATATTATTGATGAAAAAAGTGCAAAGGGTATAGTCCATGCTTTTCTTGCGAAATTTTGATTAAAATTTCTTGTCACCGATTTTGATGAATGAGCACTCGTTCGACGCGGAATACTGAGAGGAATATTACTGTAAGATATTTTTAAGGAAAAACCTGCTAGTTTCAAAAATATGCCAAGAAAACCGTTCTTGTGTGGCTTGGTTTCAGGTGGCACTTCATGAGCAGTTTTCTTGCTGTATTTTAAAAACTAGGGATATTTTCTGGGAAATTCCTTTTCACATCGTTTTCTATTCGTTTTTCTGTTAAAATAAGCCCTCTCTCGTCCAAATCGGTGAGAAAAAATATTATTGATGAAAAAAGTGCAAAGGGTATAGTCCATGCTTTTCTTGCGAAATTTTGATTAAAATTTCTTGTCACCGATTTTGATGAATGAGCACTCGTTCGACGCGGAATACTGAGAGGAATATTACTGTAAGATATTTTTAAGGAAAAACCTGCTAGTTTCAAAAATATGCCAAGAAAACCGTTCTTGTGTGGCTTGGTTTCAGGTGGCACTTCATGAGCAGTTTTCTTGCTGTATTTTAAAAACTAGGGATATTTTCTGGGAAATTCCTTTTCACATCGTTTTCTATTCGTTTTTCTGTTAAAATAAGCCCTCTCTCGTCCAAATCGGTGAGAAAAAATATTATTGATGAAAAAAGTGCAAAGGGTATAGTCCATGCTTTTCTTGCGAAATTTTGATTAAAATTTCTTGTCACCGATTTTGATGAATGAGCACTCGTTCGACGCGGAATACTGAGAGGAATATTACTGTAAGACATTTTTAAGGAAAAACCTGCTAGTTTCAAAAATATGCCAAGAAAACCGTTCTTGTGTGGCTTGGTTTCAGGTGGCACTTCATGAGCAGTTTTCTTGCTGTATTTTAAAAACTAGGGATATTTTCTGGGAAATTCCTTTTCACATCGTTTTCTATTCGTTTTTCTGTTAAAATAAGCCCTCTCTCGTCCAAATCGGTGAGAAAAAATATTATTGATGAAAAAAGTGCAAAGGGTATAGTCCATGCTTTTCTTGCGAAATTTTGATTAAAATTTCTTGTCACCGATTTTGATGAATGAGCACTCGTTCGACGCGGAATACTGAGAGGAATATTACTGTAAGATATTTTTAAGGAAAAACCTGCTAGTTTCAAAAATATGCCAAGAAAACCGTTCTTGTGTGGCTTGGTTTCAGGTGGCACTTCATGAGCAGTTTTCTTGCTGTATTTTAAAAACTAGGGATATTTTCTGGGAAATTCCTTTTCACATCGTTTTCTATTCGTTTTTCTGTTAAAATAAGCCCTCTCTCGTCCAAATCGGTGAGAAAAAATATTATTGATGAAAAAAGTGCAAAGGGTATAGTCCATGCTTTTCTTGCGAAATTTTGATTAAAATTTCTTGTCACCGATTTTGATGAATGAGCACTCGTTCGACGCGGAATACTGAGAGGAATATTACTGTAAGATATTTTTAAGGAAAAACCTGCTAGTTTCAAAAATATGCCAAGAAAACCGTTCTTGTGTGGCTTGGTTTCAGGTGGCACTTCATGAGCAGTTTTCTTGCTGTATTTTAAAAACTAGGGATATTTTCTGGGAAATTCCTTTTCACATCGTTTTCTATTCGTTTTTCTGTTAAAATAAGCCCTCTCTCGTCCAAATCGGTGAGAAAAAATATTATTGATGAAAAAAGTGCAAAGGGTATAGTCCATGCTTTTCTTGCGAAATTTTGATTAAAATTTCTTGTCACCGATTTTGATGAATGAGCACTCGTTCGACGCGGAATACTGAGAGGAATATTACTGTAAGATATTTTTAAGGAAAAACCTGCTAGTTTCAAAAATATGCCAAGAAAACCGTTCTTGTGTGGCTTGGTTTCAGGTGGCACTTCATGAGCAGTTTTCTTGCTGTATTTTAAAAACTAGGGATATTTTCTGGGAAATTCCTTTTCACATCGTTTTCTATTCGTTTTTCTGTTAAAATAAGCCCTCTCTCGTCCAAATCGGTGAGAAAAAATATTATTGATGAAAAAAGTGCAAAGGGTATAGTCCATGCTTTTCTTGCGAAATTTTGATTAAAATTTCT
Organism: Dioctria rufipes; assembly: GCA_963924295.1. NCBI lineage: Eukaryota > Metazoa > Arthropoda > Insecta > Diptera > Asilidae > Dioctria > Dioctria rufipes. The sequence continues at coordinate 73,041,624 of OZ002743.1, read as the reverse complement.
TGTCACCGATTTTGATGAATGAGCACTCGTTCGACGCGGAATACTGAGAGGAATATTACTGTAAGATATTTTTAAGGAAAAACCTGCTAGTCTCAAAAATATGCCAAGAAAACCGTTCTTGTGTGGCTTGGTTTCAGGTGGCACTTCATGAGCAGTTTTCTTGCTGTATTTTAAAAACTAGGGATATTTTCTGGGAAATTCCTTTTCACATCGTTTTCTATTCGTTTTTCTGTTAAAATAAGCCCTCTCTCGTCCAAATCGGTGAGAAAAAATATTATTGATGAAAAAAGTGCAAAGGGTATAGTCCATGCTTTCCTTGCGAAATTTTGATTAAAATTTCTTGTCACCGATTTTGATGAATGAGCATTCGTTCGACGCGGAATACTGAGAGGAATATTACTGTAAGATATTTTTAAGGAAAAACCTGCTAGTTTCAAAAATATGCCAAGAAAACCGTTCTTGTGTGGCTTGGTTTCAGGTGGCACTTCATGAGCAGTTTTCTTGCTGTATTTTAAAAACTAGGGATATTTTCTGGGAAATTCCTTTTCACATCGTTTTCTATTCGTTTTTCTGTTAAAATAAGACCTCTCTCGTCCAAATCGGTGAGAAAAAATATTATTGATGAAAAAAGTGCAAAGGGTATATAGTCCATGCTTTTCTTGCGAAATTTTGATTAAAATTTCTTGTCACCGATTTTGATGAATGAGCACTCGTTCGACGCGGAATACTGAGAGGAATATTACTGTAAGATATTTTTAAGGAAAAACCTGCTAGTTTCAAAAATATGCCAAGAAAACCGTTCTTGTGTGGCTTGGTTTCAGGTGGCACTTCATGAGCAGTTTTCTTGCTGTATTTTAAAAACTAGGGATATTTTCTGGGAAATTCCTTTTCACATCGTTTTCTATTCGTTTTTCTGTTAAAATAAGCCCTCTCTCGTCCAAATCGGTGAGAAAAAATATTATTGATGAAAAAAGTGCAAAGGGTATAGTCCATGCTTTTCTTGCGAAATTTTGATTAAAATTTCTTGTCACCGATTTTGATGAATGAGCACTCGTTCGACGCGGAATACTGAGAGGAATATTACTGTAAGATATTTTTAAGGAAAAACCTGCTAGTTTCAAAAATATGCCAAGAAAACCGTTCTTGTGTGGCTTGGTTTCAGGTGGCACTTCATGAGCAGTTTTCTTGCTGTATTTTAAAAACTAGGGATATTTTCTGGGAAATTCCTTTTCACATCGTTTTCTATTCGTTTTTCTGTTAAAATAAGCCCTCTCTCGTCCAAATCGGTGAGAAAAAATATTATTGATGAAAAAAGTGCAAAGGGTATAGTCCATGCTTTTCTTGCGAAATTTTGATTAAAATTTCTTGTCACCGATTTTGATGAATGAGCACTCGTTCGACGCGGAATACTGAGAGGAATATTACTGTAAGATATTTTTAAGGAAAAACCTGCTAGTTTCAAAAATATGCCAAGAAAACCGTTCTTGTGTGGCTTGGTTTCAGGTGGCACTTCATGAGCAGTTTTCTTGCTGTATTTTAAAAACTAGGGATATTTTCTGGGAAATTCCTTTTCACATCGTTTTCTATTCGTTTTTCTGTTAAAATAAGCCCTCTCTCGTCCAAATCGGTGAGAAAAAATATTATTGATGAAAAAAGTGCAAAGGGTATAGTCCATGCTTTTCTTGCGAAATTTTGATTAAAATTTCTTGTCACCGATTTTGATGAATGAGCACTCGTTCGACGCGGAATACTGAGAGCAATATTACTGTAAGATATTTTTAAGGAAAAACCTGCTAGTTTCAAAAATATGCCATGAAAACCGTTCTTGTGTGGCTTGGTTTCAGGTGGCACTTCATGAGCAGTTTTCTTGCTGTATTTTAAAAACTAGGGATATTTTCTGGGAAATTCCTTTTCACATCGTTTTCTATTCGTTTTTCTGTTAAAATAAGCCCTCTCTCGTCCAAATCGGTGAGAAAAAATATTATTGATGAAAAAAGTGCAAAGGGTATAGTCCATGCTTTTTTTGCGAAATTTTGATTAAAATTTCTTGTCACCGATTTTGATGAATGAGCACTCGTTGGACGCGGAATACTGAGAGGAATATTACTGTAAGATATTTTTAAGGAAAAACCTGCTAGTTTCAAAAATATGCCAAGAAAACCGTTCTTGTGTGGCTTGGTTTCAGGTGGCACTTCATGAGCAGTTTTCTTGCTGTATTTTAAAAACTAGGGATATTTTCTGGGAAATTCCTTTTCACATCGTTTTCTATTCGTTTTTCTGTTAAAATAAGCCCTCTCTCGTCCAAATCGGTGAGAAAAAATATTATTGATGAAAAAAGTGCAAAGGGTATAGTCCATGCTTTTCTTGCGAAATTTTGATTAAAATTTCTTGTCACCGATTTTGATGAATGAGCACTCGTTCGCCGCGGAATACTGAGAGGAATATTACTGTAAAATATTTTTAAGGAAAAACCTGCTAGTTTCAAAAATATGCCAAGAAAACCGTTCTTGTGTGGCTTGGTTTCAGGTGGCACTTCATGAGCAGTTTTCTTGCTGTATTTTAAAAACTAGGGATATTTTCTGGGAAATTCCTTTTCACATCGTTTTCTATTCGTTTTTCTGTTAAAATAAGCCCTCTCTCGTCCAAATCGGTGAGAAAAAATATTATTGATGAAAAAAGTGCAAAGGGTATAGTCCATGCTTTTTTTGCGAAATTTTGATTAAAATTTCTTGTCACCGATTTTGATGAATGAGCACTCGTTCGACGCGGAATACTGAGAGGAATATTACTGTAAGATATTTTTAAGGAAAAACCTGCTAGTTTCAAAAATATGCCAAGAAAACCGTTCTTGTGTGGCTTGGTTTCAGGTGGCACTTCATGAGCAGTTTTCTTGCTGTATTTTAAAAACTAGGGATTTTTTCTGGGAAATTCCTTTTCACATCGTTTTCTATTCGTTTTTCTGTTAAAATAAGCCCTCTCTCGTCCAAATCGGTGAGAAAAAATATTATTGATGAAAAAAGTGCAAAGGGTTTTCTTGCTGTATTTTAAAAACTAGGGATTTTTTCTGGGAAATTCCTTTTCACATCGTTTTCTATTCGTTTTTCTGTTAAAATAAGCCCTCTCTCGTCCAAATCGGTGAGAAAAAATATTATTGATGAAAAAAGTGCAAAGGGTATAGTCCATGCTTTTTTTGCGAAATTTTGATTAAAATTTCTTGTCACCGATTTTGATGAATGAGCACTCGTTCGACGCGGAATACTGAGAGGAATATTACTGTAAGATATCTTTAAGGAAAAACCTGCTAGTTTCAAAAATATGCCAAGAAAACCGTTCTTGTGTGGCTTGGTTTCAGGTGGCACTTCATGAGCAGTTTTCTTGCTGTATTTTAAAAACTAGGGATATTTTCTGGGAAATTCCTTTTCACATCGTTTTCTATTCGTTTTTCTGTTAAAATAAGCCCTCTCTCGTCCAAATCGGTGAGAAAAAATATTATTGATGAAAAAAGTGCAAAGGGTATAGTCCATGCTTTTTTTGCGAAATTTTGATTAAAATTTCTTGTCACCGATTTTGATGAATGAGCACTCGTTCGACGCGGAATACTGAGAGCAATATTACTGTAAGATATTTTTAAGGAAAAACCTGCTAGTTTCAAAAATATGCCAAGAAAACCGTTCTTGTGTGGCTTGGTTTCAGGTGGCACTTCATGAGCAGTTTTCTTGCTGTATTTTAAAAACTAGGGATATTTTCTGGGAAATTCCTTTTCACATCGTTTTCTATTCGTTTTTCTGTTAAAATAAGCCCTCTCTCGTCCAAATCGGTGAGAAAAAATATTATTGATGAAAAAAGTGCAAAGGGTATAGTCCATGCTTTTTTTGCGAAATTTTGATTAAAATTTCTTGTCACCGATTTTGATGAATGAGCACTCGTTCGACGCGGAATACTGAGAGGAATATTACTGTAAGATATTTTTAAGGAAAAACCTGCTAGTTTAAAAAATATGCCAAGAAAACCGTTCTTGTTTGGCTTGGTTTCAGGTGGCACTTCATGAGCAGTTTTCTTGATGTATTTTAAAAACAAGGGATTTTTTCTGGGGAATTCCTTTTCACATCGTTTTCTATTCGTTTTTCTGTTAAAATAAGCCCTCTCTCGTCCAAATCGGTGAAAAAAAATATTATTGATGAAAAAAGTGCAAAGGGTATAGTCCATGCTTTTCTTGCGAAATTTTGATTAAAATTTCTTGTCACCGATTTTGATGAATGAGCACTCGTTCGACGCGGAATACTGAGAGGAATATTACTGTAAGATATTTTTAAGGAAAAACCTGCTAGTTTCAAAAATATGCCAAGAAAACCGTTCTTGTGTGGCTTGGTTTCAGGTGGCACTCCATGAGCAGTTTTCTTGCTGTATTTTAAAAACTAGGGATATTTTCTGGGAAATTCCTTTTCACATCGTTTTCTATTCGTTTTTCTGTTAAAATAAGCCCTCTCTCGTCCAAATCGGTGAGAAAAAATATTATTGATGAAAAAAGTGCAAAGGGTATAAGTCCATGCTTTTCTTGCGAAATTTTGATTAAAATTTCTTGTCACCGATTTTGATGAATGAGCACTCGTTCGACGCGGAATACTGAGAGGAATATTACTGTAAGATATTTTTAAGGAAAAACCTGCTAGTTTCAAAAATATGCCAAGAAAACCGTTCTTGTGTGGCTTGGTTTCAGGTGGCACTTCATGAGCAGTTTTCTTGCTGTATTTTAAAAACTAGGGATATTTTCTGGGAAATTCCTTTTCACATCGTTTTCTATTCGTTTTTCTGTTAAAATAAGCCCTCTCTCGTCCAAATCGGTGAGAAAAAATATTATTGATGAAAAAAGTGCAAAGGTATTATAGTCCATGCTTTTCTTGCGAAATTTTGATTAAAATTTCTTGTCACCGATTTTGATGAATGAGCACTCGTTCGACGCGGAATACTGAGAGGAATATTACTGTAAGATATTTTTAAGGAAAAACCTGCTAGTTTCAAAAATATGCCAAGAAAACCGTTCTTGTGTGGCTTGGTTTCAGGTGGCACTTCATGAGCAGTTTTCTTGCTGTATTTTAAAAACTAGGGATATTTTCTGGGAAATTCCTTTTCATATCGTTTTCTATTCATTTTTCTGTTAAAATAAGCCCTCTCTCGTCCAAATCGGTGAGAAAAAATATTATTGATGAAAAAAGTGCAAAGGGTATAGTCCATGCTTTTTTTGCGAAATTTTGATTAAAATTTCTTGTCACCGATTTTGATGAATGAGCACTCGTTCGACGCGGAATACTGAGAGGAACATTACTGTAAGATATTTTTAAGGAAAAACCTACTAGTTTCAAAAATATGCCAAGAAAACCGTTCTTGTGTGGCTTGGTTTCAGGTGGCACTTCATGAGCAGTTTTCTTGCTGTATTTTAAAAACTAGGGATATTTTCTGGGAAATTCCTTTTCACATCGTTTTCTATTCGTTTTTCTGTTAAAATAAGCCCTCTCTCGTGCAAATCGGTGAGAAAAAATATTATTGATGAAAAAAGTGCAAAGGGTATAGGCTTTTCTTGCGAAATTTTGATTAAAATTTCTTGTCACCGATTTTGATGAATGAGCACTCGTTCGACGCGGAATACTGAGAGGAATATTACTGTAAGATATTTTTAAGGAAAAATCTGCTAGTTTCAAAAATATGCCAAGAAAACCGTTCTTGTGTGGCTTGGTTTCAGGTGGCACTTCATGAGCAGTTTTCTTGCTGTATTTTAAAAACTAGGGATATTTTCTGGGAAATTCCTTTTCACATCGTTTTCTATTCGTTTTTCTGTTAAAATAAGCCCTCTCTCGTCCAAATCGGTGAGAAAAAATATTATTGATGAAAAAAGTGCAAATGGTATAGTCCATGCTTTTCTTGCGAAATTTTGATTAAAATTTCTTGTCACCGATTTTGATGAATGAGCACTCGTTCGACGCGGAATACTGAGAGGAATATTACTGTAAGATATTTTTAAGGAAAAACCTGCTAGTTTCAAAAATATGCCAAGAAAACCGTTCTTGTGTGGCTTGGTTTCAGGTGGCACTTCATGAGCAGTTTTCTTGCTGTATTTTAAAAACTGGGGATATTTTCTGGGAAATTCCTTTTCACATCATTTTCTATTCGTTTTTCTGTTAAAATAAGCCCTCTCTCGTCCAAATCGGTGAGAAAAAATATTATTGATGAAAAAAGTGCAAAGGGTATAGTCCATGCTTTTCTTGCGAAATTTTGATTAAAATTTCTTGTCACCGATTTTGATGAATGAGCACTCGTTCGACGCGGAATACTGAGAGGAATATTACTGTAAGATATTTTTAAGGAAAAACCTGCTAGTTTCAAAAATATGCCAAGAAAACCGTTCTTGTGTGGCTTGGTTTCAGGTGGCACTTCATGAGCAGTTTTCTTGCTGTATTTTAAAAACTAGGGATATTTTCTGGGAAATTCCTTTTCACATCGTTTTCTATTCGTTTTTCTGTTAAAATAAGCCCTCTCTCGTCCAAATCGGTGAGAAAAAATATTATTGATGAAAAAAGTGCAAAGGGTATAGTCCATGCTTTTTTTGCGAAATTTTGATTAAAATTTCTTGTCACCGATTTTGATGAATGAGCACTCGTTGGACGCGGAATACTGAGAGGAATATTACTGTAAGATATTTTTAAGGAAAAACCTGCTAGTTTCAAAAATATGCCAAGAAAACCGTTCTTGTGTGGCTTGGTTTCAGGTGGCACTTCATGAGCAGTTTTCTTGCTGTATTTTAAAAACTAGGGATATTTTCTGGGAAATTCCTTTTCACATCGTTTTCTATTCGTTTTTCGACGCGGAATACTGAGAGGAATATTACTGTAAGATATTTTTAAGGAAAAACCTGCTAGTTTCAAAAATATGCCAAGAAAACCGTTCTTGTGTGGCTTGGTTTCAGGTGGCACTTCATGAGCAGTTTTCTTGCTGTATTTTAAAAACTAGGGATATTTTCTGGGAAATTCCTTTTCACATCGTTTTCTATTTGTTTGTCTGTTAAAATAAGCCCTCTCTCGTCCAAATCGGTGAGAAAAAATATTATTGATGAAAAAAGTGCAAAGGGTATAGTCCATGCTTTCCTTGCGAAATTTTGATTAAAATTTCTTGTCACCGATTTTGATGAATGAGCACTCGTTCGACGCGGAATACTGAGAGGAATATTACTGTAAGATATTTTTAAGGAAAAACCTGCTAGTTTCAAAAATATGCCAAGAAAACCGTTCTTGTGTGGCTTGGTTTCAGGTGGCACTTCATGAGCAGTTTTCTTGCTGTATTTTAAAAACTAGGGATATTTTCTGGGAAATTCCTTTTCACATCGTTTTCTATTCGTTTTTCTGTTAAAATAAGCCCTCTCTCGTCCAAATCGGTGAGAAAAAATATTATTGATGAAAAAAGTGCAAAGGGTATAGTCCATGCTTTTCTTGCGAAATTTTGATTAAAATTTCTTGTCACCGATTTTGATGAATGAGCACTCGTTCGACGCGGAATACTGAGAGGAATATTACTGTAAGAAATTTTTAAGGAAAAACCTGCTAGTTTCAAAAATATGCCAAGAAAACCGTTCTTGTGTGGCTTGGTTTCAGGTGGCACTTCATGAGCAGTTTTCTTGCTGTATTTTAAAAACTAGGGATATTTTCTGGGAAATTCCTTTTCACATCGTTTTCTATTCGTTTTTCTGTTAAAATAAGCCCTCTCTCGTCCAAATCGGTGAGAAAAAATATTATTGATGAAAAAAGTGCAAAGGGTATAGTCCATGCTTTTCTTGCGAAATTTTGATTAAAATTTCTTGTCACCGATTTTGATGAATGAGCACTCGTTCGACGCGGAATACTGAGAGCAATATTACTGTAAGATATTTTTAAGGAAAAACCTGCTAGTTTCAAAAATATGCCAAGAAAACCGTTCTTGTGTGGCTTGGTTTCAGGTGGCACTTCATGAGCAGTTTTCTTGATGTATTTTAAAAACTAGGGATTTTTTCCGGGGAATTCCTTTTCACGTCGTTTTCTATTCGTTTTTCTGTTAAAATAAGCCCTCTCTCGTGCAAATCGGTGAGAAAAAATATTATTTATGAAAAAAGTGCAAAGGGTATAGGCTTTTCTTGCGAAATTTTGATTAAAATTTCTTGTCACCGATTTTGATGAATGAGCACTCGTTCGACGCGGAATACTGAGAGGAATATTACTGTAAGATATTTTTAAGGAAAAACCTGCTAGTTTCAAAAATATGCCAAGAAAACCGTTCTTGTGTGGCTTGGTTTCAGGTGGCACTTCATGAGCAGTTTTCTTGCTGTATTTTAAAAACTAGGGATATTTTCTGGGAAATTCCTTTTCACATCGTTTTCTATTCGTTTTTCTGTTAAAATAAGCCCTCTCTCGTGCAAATCGGTGAGAAAAAATATTATTGATGAAAAAAGTGCAAAGGGTATAGTCCATGCTTTTCTTGCGAAATTTTGATTAAAATTTCTTGTCACCGATTTTGATGAATGAGCACTCGTTCGACGCGGAATACTGAGAGGAATATTACTGTAAGATATTTTTAAGGAAAAACCTGCTAGTTTCAAAAATATGCCAAGAAAACCGTTCTTGTGTAGCTTGGTTTCAGGTGGCACTTCATGAGCAGTTTTCTTGCTGTATTTTAAAAAGTAGGGATATTTTCTGGGAAATTCCTTTTCACATCGTTTTCTATTCGTTTTTCTATTAAAATAAGCCCTCTCTCGTCCAAATCGGTGAGAAAAAATATTATTGATGAAAAAAGTGCAAAGGGTATAGTCCATGCTTTTCTTGCGAAATTTTGAATAAAAGTTCTTGTCACCGATTTTGATGAATGAGCACTCGTTCGACGCGGAATACTGAGAGCAATATTACTGTAAGATATTTTTAAGGAAAAACCTGCTAGTTTCAAAAATATGCCAAGAAAACCGTTCTTGTGTGGCTTGGTTTCAGGTGGCACTTCATGAGCAGTTTTCTTGCTGTATTTTAAAAACTAGGGATATTTTCTGGGAAATTCCTTTTCACATCGTTTTCTATTCGTTTTTCTGTTAAAATAAGCCCTCTCTCGTGCAAATCGGTGAGAAAAAATATTATTGATGAAAAAAGTGCAAAGGGTATAGGCTTTTCTTGCGAAATTTTGATTAAAATTTCTTGTCACCGATTTTGATGAATGAGCACTCGTTCGACGCGGAATACTGAGAGGAATATTACTGTAAGATATTTTTAAGGAAAAACCTGCTAGTTTCAAAAATATGCCAAGAAAACCGTTCTTGTGTGGCTTGGTTTCAGGTGGCACTTCATGAGCAGTTTTCTTGCTGTATTTTAAAAACTAGGGATATTTTCTGGGAAATTCCTTTTCACATCGTTTTCTATTCGTTTTTCTGTTAAAATAAGCCCTCTCTCGTCCAAATCGGTGAGAAAAAATATTATTGATGAAAAAAGTGCAAAGGGTATAGTCCATGCTTTTCTTGCGAAATTTTGATTAAAATTTCTTGTCACCGATTTTGATGAATGAGCACTCGTTCGACGCGGAATACTGAGAGGAATATTACTGTAAGATATTTTTAAGGAAAAACCTGCTAGTTTCAAAAATATGCCAAGAAAACCGTTCTTGTGTGGCTTGGTTTCAGGTGGCACTTCATGAGCAGTTTTCTTGCTGTATTTTAAAAACTAGGGATATTTTCTGGGAAATTCCTTTTCACATCGTTTTCTATTCGTTTTTCTGTTAAAATAAGCCCTCTCTCTTGCAAATCGCTGAGAAAAAATATTATTGATGAAAAAAGTGCAAAGAGTATAGTCCATGCTTTTCTTGCGAAATTTTGATTAAAATTTCTTGTCACCGATTTTGATGAATGAGCACTCGTTCGACGCGGAATACTGAGAGGAATATTACTGTAAGATATTTTTAAGGAAAAACCTGCTAGTTTCAAAAATATGCCAAGAAAACCGTTCTTGTGTAGCTTGGTTTCAGGTGGCACTTCATGAGCAGTTTTCTTGCTGTATTTTAAAAACTAGGGATATTTTCTGGGAAATTCCTTTTCACATCGTTTTCTATTCGTTTTTCTGTTAAAATAAGCCCTCTCTCGTCCAAATCGGTGAGAAAAAATATTATTGATGAAAAAAGTGCAAAGGGTATAGTCCATGCTTTTCTTGCGAAATTTTGATTAAAATTTCTTGTCACCGATTTTGATGAATGAGCACTCGTTCGACGCGGAATACTGAGAGGAATATTACTGTAAGATATTTTTAAGGAAAAACCTGCTAGTTTCAAAAATATGCCGAGAAAACCGTTCTTGTGTAGCTTGGTTTCAGGTGGCACTTCATGAGCAGTCAGTTTTCTTGCTGTATTTTAAAAACTAGGGATATTTTCTGGGAAATTCCTTTTCACATCGTTTTCTATTCGTTTTTCTGTTAAAATAAGCCCTCTCTCGTCCAAATCGGTGAGAAAAAATATTATTGATGAAAAAAGTGCAAAGGGTATAGCCATGCTTTTCTTGCGAAATTTTGATTAAAATTTCTTGTCACCGATTTTGATGAATGAGCACTCGTTCGACGCGGAATACTGAGAGGAATATTACTGTAAGATATTTTTAAGGAAAAACCTGCTAGTTTCAAAAATATGCCAAGAAAACCGTTCTTGTGTGGCTTGGTTTCAGGTGGCACTTCATGAGCAGTTTTCTTGCTGTATTTTAAAAACTAGGGATATTTTCTGGGAAATTCCTTTTCACATCGTTTTCTATTTGTTTGTCTGTTAAAATAAGCCCTCTCTCGTCCAAATCGGTGAGAAAAAATATTATTGATGAAAAAAGTGCAAAGGGTATAGTCCATGCTTTCCTTGCGAAATTTTGATTAAAATTTCTTGTCACCGATTTTGATGAATGAGCACTCGTTCGACGCGGAATACTGAGAGGAATATTACTGTAAGATATTTTTAAGGAAAAACCTGCTAGTTTCAAAAATATGCCAAGAAAACCGTTCTTGTGTGGCTTGGTTTCAGGTGGCACTTCATGAGCAGTTTTCTTGCTGTATTTTAAAAACTAGGGATATTTTCTGGGAAATTCCTTTTCACATCGTTTTCTATTCGTTTTTCTGTTAAAATAAGCCCTCTCTCGTCCAAATCGGTGAGAAAAAATATTATTGATGAAAAAAGTGCAAAGGGTATAGTCCATGCTTTTTTTGCGAAATTTTGATTAAAATTTCTTGTCACCGATTTTGATGAATGAGCACTCGTTGGACGCGGAATACTGAGAGGAATATTACTGTAAGATATTTTTAAGGAAAAACCTGCTAGTTTCAAAAATATGCCAAGAAAACCGTTCTTGTGTGGCTTGGTTTCAGGTGGCACTTCATGAGCAGTTTTCTTGCTGTATTTTAAAAACTAGGGATATTTTCTGGGAAATTCCTTTTCACATCGTTTTCTATTCGTTTTTCTGTTAAAATAAGCCCTCTCTCGTCCAAATCGGTGAGAAAAAATATTATTGATGAAAAAAGTGCAAAGGCCATGCTTTTCTTGCGAAATTTTGATTAAAATTTCTTGTCACCGATTTTGATGAATGAGCACTCGTTCGACGCGGAATACTGAGAGGAATATTACTGTAAGATATTTTTAAGGAAAAACCTGCTAGTTTCAAAAATATGCCAAGAAAACCGTTCTTGTGTGGCTTGGTTTCAGGTGGCACTTCATGAGCAGTTTTCTTGCTGTATTTTAAAAACTAGGGATATTTTCTGGGAAATTCCTTTTCACATCGTTTTCTATTTGTTTGTCTGTTAAAATAAGCCCTCTCTCGTCCAAATCGGTGAGAAAAAATATTATTGATGAAAAAAGTGCAAAGGGTATAGTCCATGCTTTCCTTGCGAAATTTTGATTAAAATTTCTTGTCACCGATTTTGATGAATGAGCACTCGTTCGACGCGGAATACTGAGAGGAATATTACTGTAAGATATTTTTAAGGAAAAACCTGCTAGTTTCAAAAATATGCCAAGAAAACCGTTCTTGTGTGGCTTGGTTTCAGGTGGCACTTCATGAGCAGTTTTCTTGCTGTATTTTAAAAACTAGGGATATTTTCTGGGAAATTCCTTTTCACATCGTTTTCTATTCGTTTTTCTGTTAAAATAAGCCCTCTCTCGTCCAAATCGGTGAGAAAAAATATTATTGATGAAAAAAGTGCAAAGGGTATAGTCCATGCTTTTCTTGCGAAATTTTGATTAAAATTTCTTGTCACCGATTTTGATGAATGAGCACTCGTTCGACGCGGAATACTGAGAGGAATATTACTGTAAGATATTTTTAAGGAAAAACCTGCTAGTTTCAAAAATATGCCAAGAAAACCGTTCTTGTGTGGCTTGGTTTCAGGTGGCACTTCATGAGCAGTTTTCTTGCTGTATTTTAAAAACTAGGGATATTTTCTGGGAAATTCCTTTTCACATCGTTTTCTATTCGTTTTTCTGTTAAAATAAGCCCTCTCTCGTCCAAATCGGTGAGAAAAAATATTATTGATGAAAAAAGTGCAAAGGGTATAGTCCATGCTTTTCTTGCGAAATTTTGATTAAAATTTCTTGTCACCGATTTTGATGAATGAGCACTCGTTCGACGCGGAATACTGAGAGGAATATTACTGTAAGATATTTTTAAGGAAAAACCTGCTAGTTTCAAAAATATGCCAAGAAAACCGTTCTTGTGTGGCTTGGTTTCAGGTGGCACTTCATGAGCAGTTTTCTTGCTGTATTTTAAAAACTAGGGATATTTTCTGGGAAATTCCTTTTCACATCGTTTTCTATTCGTTTTTCTGTTAAAATAAGACCTCTCTCGTCCAAATCGGTGAGAAAAAATATTATTGATGAAAAAAGTGCAAAGGGTATAGTCCATGCTTTTCTTGCGAAATTTTGATTAAAATTTCTTGTCACCGATTTTGATGAATGAGCACTCGTTCGACGCGGAATACTGAGAGGAATATTACTGTAAGATATTTTTAAGGAAAAACCTGCTAGTTTCAAAAATATGCCAAGAAAACCGTTCTTGTGTGGCTTGGTTTCAGGTGGCACTTCATGAGCAGTTTTCTTGCTGTATTTTAAAAACTAGGGATATTTTCTGGGAAATTCCTTTTCACATCGTTTTCTATTCGTTTTTCTGTTAAAATAAGCCCTCTCTCGTCCAAATCGGTGAGAAAAAATATTATTGATGAAAAAAGTGCAAAGGGTATAGTCCATGCTTTTCTTGCGAAATTTTGATTAAAATTTCTTGTCACCGATTTTGATGAATGAGCACTCGTTCGACGCGGAATACTGAGAGGAATATTACTGTAAGATATTTTTAAGGAAAAACCTGCTAGTTTCAAAAATATGCCAAGAAAACCGTTCTTGTGTGGCTTGGTTTCAGGTGGCACTTCATGAGCAGTTTTCTTGCTGTATTTTAAAAACTAGGGATATTTTCTGGGAAATTCCTTTTCACATCGTTTTCTATTCGTTTTTCTGTTAAAATAAGCCCTCTCTCGTCCAAATCGGTGAGAAAAAATATTATTGATGAAAAAAGTGCAAAGGGTATAGTCCATGCTTTTCTTGCGAAATTTGATTAAAATTTCTTGTCACCGATTTTGATGAATGAGCACTCGTTCGAACGCGGAATACTGAGAGGAATATTACTGTAAGATATTTTTAAGGAAAAACCTGCTAGTTTCAAAAATATGCCAAGAAAACCGTTCTTGTGTGGCTTGGTTTCAGGTGGCACTTCATGAGCAGTTTTCTTGCTGTATTTTAAAAACTAGGGATATTTTCTGGAAATTCCTTTTCACATCGTTTTCTATTCGTTTTTCTGTTAAAATAAGACCTCTCTCGTCCAATCGGTGAGAAAAAATATTATTGATGAAAAAAGTGCAAAGGGTATAGTCCATGCTTTTCTTGCGAAATTTTGATTAAAATTTCTTGTCACCGATTTTGATGAATGAGCACTCGTTCGACGCGGAATACTGAGAGGAATATTACTGTAAGATATTTTTAAGGAAAAACCTGCTAGTTTCAAAAATATGCCAAGAAAACCGTTCTTGTGTGGCTTGGTTTCAGGTGGCACTTCATGAGCAGTTTTCTTGCTGTATTTTAAAAACTAGGGATATTTTCTGGGAAATTCCTTTTCACATCGTTTTCTATTCGTTTTTCTGTTAAAATAAGCCCTCTCTCGTCCAAATCGGTGAGAAAAAATATTATTGATGAAAAAAGTGCAATGGGTATAGTCCATGCTTTTCTGCGAAATTTTGATTAAAATTTCTTGTCACCGATTTTGATGAATGAGCACTCGTTCGACGCGGAATACTGAGAGGAACATTACTGTAAGATATTTTTAAGGAAAAATCTACTAGTTTCAAAAATATGCCAAGAAAAACCGTTCTTGTGTGGCTTGGTTTCAGGTGGCACTTCATGAGCAGTTTTCTTGCTGTATTTTAAAAACTAGGGATATTTTCTGGGAATTCCTTTTCACATCGTTTTCTATTCGTTTTTCTGTTAAAATAAGCCCTCTCTCGTGCAAATCGGTGAGAAAAAATATTATTGATGAAAAAAGTGCAAAGGGTATAGGCTTTTCTTGCGAAATTTTGATTAAAATTTCTTGTCACCGATTTTGATGAATGAGCACTCGTTCGACGCGGAATACTGAGAGGAATATTACTGTAAGATATTTTTAAGGAAAAATCTGCTAGTTTCAAAAATATGCCAAGAAAACCGTTCTTGTGTGGCTTGGTTTCAGGTGGCACTTCATGAGCAGTTTTCTTGCTGTATTTTAAAAACTAGGGATATTTTCTGGGAAATTCCTTTTCACATCGTTTTCTATTCGTTTTTCTGTTAAAATAAGCCCTCTCTCGTCCAAATCGGTGAGAAAAAATATTATTGATGAAAAAAGTGCAAAGGGTATAGTCCATGCTTTTCTTGCGAAATTTTGATTAAAATTTCTTGTCACCGATTTTGATGAATGAGCACTCGTTCGACGCGGAATACTGAGAGGAATATTACTGTAAGAAATTTTAAGGAAAAACCTGCTAGTTTCAAAAATATGCCAAGAAAACCGTTCTTGTGTGGCTTGGTTTCAGGTGGCACTTCATGAGCAGTTTTCTTGCTGTATTTTAAAAACTAGGGATATTTTCTGGGAAATTCCTTTTCACATCGTTTTCTATTCGTTTTTCTGTTAAAATAAGCCCTCTCTCGTCCAAATCGGTGAGAAAAAATATTATTGATGAAAAAAGTGCAAAGGGTATAGTCCATGCTTTTCTTGCGAAATTTTGATTAAAATTTCTTGTCACCGATTTTGATGAATGAGCACTCGTTCGACGCGGAATACTGAGAGCAATATTACTGTAAGATATTTTTAAGGAAAAACCTGCTAGTTTCAAAAATATGCCAAGAAAACCGTTCTTGTGTGGCTTGGTTTCAGGTGGCACTTCATGAGCAGTTTTCTTGATGTATTTTAAAAACTAGGGATTTTTTTCCGGGGAATTCCTTTTCACGTCGTTTTCTATTCGTTTTTTCTGTTAAAATAAGCCCTCTCTCGTGCAAATCGGTGAGAAAAAATATCATTTATGAAAAAAGTGCAAAGGGTATAGGCTTTTCTTGCGAAATTTTGATTAAAATTTCTTGTCACCGATTTTGATGAATGAGCACTCGTTCGACGCGGAATACTGAGAGGAATATTACTGTAAGATATTTTTAAGGAAAAACCTGCTAGTTTCAAAATATGCCAAGAAAACCGTTCTTGTGTGGCTTGGTTTCAGGTGGCACTTCATGAGCAGTTTTCTTGCTGTATTTTAAAAACTAGGGATATTTTCTGGGAAATTCCTTTTCACATCGTTTTCTATTCGTTTTTCTGTTAAAATAAGCCCTCTCTCGTGCAAATCGGTGAGAAAAATATTATTGATGAAAAAAGTGCAAAGGGTATAGTCCATGCTTTTCTTGCGAATTTTGATTAAAATTTCTTGTCACCGATTTTGATGAATGAGCACTCGTTCGACGCGGAATACTGAGAGGAATATTACTGTAAGATATTTTTAAGGAAAAACCTGCTAGTTTCAAAAATATGCCAAGAAAACCGTTCTTGTGTAGCTTGGTTTCAGGTGGCACTTCATGAGCAGTTTTCTTGCTGTATTTTAAAAAGTAGGGATATTTTCTGGGAAATTCCTTTTCACATCGTTTTCTATTCGTTTTTCTATTAAAATAAGCCCTCTCTCGTCCAAATCGGTGAGAAAAAATATTATTGATGAAAAAAGTGCAAAGGGTATAGTCCATGCTTTTCTTGCGAAATTTTGAATAAAAGTTCTTGTCACCGATTTTGATGAATGAGCACTCGTTCGACGCGGAATACTGAGAGCAATATTACTGTAAGATATTTTTAAGGAAAAACCTGCTAGTTTCAAAAATATGCCAAGAAAAACCGT